>CM033744.1:14278287-15763713 GCA_019671005.1 Hibiscus mutabilis
GAAATCACATTTTATGACTTAAAATATTTAGTTATGGGCTTTTGAACATGATTATATAGCATAACCTCATTTTCAAAAGTTTTTACTCGGTTAAAATTCCAACGGGTCCACTTTAAAGCCCATTTCGACAAGCACGCCTTAAACTCCAGCAAAACGACCGAAAGCCCATTTCGACATTTTAGAACTTTTTACTCAGTTAAAATTCCAACGGGTCGACTGTGAAGTACATTTAGACATGCAAGCCTTAAACCCAAACAAAATGGCCAAAAAATAAGATGAAATCACATTTTATGACTTAAAATATTTATTTATGGGCTTTTGAACATGATTATATAGCTTAACCTCATTTTGAGAAATTTTTACGGTTAAATTCCAACGGGTCCACTGTAAAACCCATTTCGACATGCACGCCTTAAACCCAACAACAAAATAGCCACAAAATAAGATGAAATCAAATTTTATGAGTTGAAATATTTTATGATGTGCTTTTGAATATGATTATATAGCATAACCTCATTTTTAAAACTTTTTACTCGGTTAAAATACCAATGGTTGCACTGTAAAGCCCATTTAGACACGCACGCCTTAAACCCCAACAAAATAGCCACAAAATGACCTTAAATCAAATTTTATGACTTAAAATATTTATTTATGGGATTTTGAACATGATTATACAATTTAACCTCAATTTTAGAGTTTTTTATGGTTAAAATTCCAAAAATCTTGTAAAGCCCATTTAGACATGCAAGCCTTAAACCCAAACAAAGTGACCTTAAAATAAGATGAAATCACATTTTATGAGTTAAAATATTTAGTTATGGGCTTTTGAACATGATTATATTGCATAACCTCATTTTCAAAAGTTTTTACACGGTTAAAATTCCAACGGGTCCACTTTAAAGCCCATTTCGACAAGCACGCCTTAAACTCCAGCAAAACGACCGAAAGCCCATTTCGACATTTTAGAACTTTTTTACTCAGTTAAAATTCCAACGGGTCGACTGTGAAGTACATTTAGACATGCAAGCCTTAAACCCAAACAAAATGGCCAAAAAATAAGATGAAATCACATTTTATGACTTAAAATATTTATTTATGGACTTTTGAACATGATTATATAGCTTAACCTCATTTTGAGAAATTTTTACATGGTTAAATTCCAACGGGTCCATAGTAAAACCCATTTCGACATGCACGCCTTAAACCCAACAAAATAGCCACAAAATAAGATGAAATCAAATTTTATGAGTTGAAATATTTTATGATGTGCTTTTGGATATGATTATATAGCATAACCTCATTTTTAGAACTTTTTACTCGGTTAAAATACCAATGGGTGCACTGTAAAGCCCATTTAGACATGCACGCCTTAAACCCCCCACAAAATGGCCACAAAATAACCTTAAATCAAATTTTATGACTTAAAATATTTATTTATGGGATTTTGAACATGATTATACAGTTTAACCTCAATTTTAGAGTCTTTTACATGGTTAAAATTCCAACGGGTGTACTGTAAAGCCCATTTAGACGTGCAAGCCTTAAACCCAAACAAAGCGGCCCTAAAATAAGATGAAATCACATTTTATGACTTAAAATATTTAGTTATGGGCTTTTGAACATGATTATATAGCATAACCTCATTTTCAAAAGTTTTTACTCGGTTAAAATTCCAACGGGTCCACTTTAAAGCCCATTTCGACAAGCACGCCTTAAACTCCAACAAAACGACCGAAAGCCCATTTCGACATTTTAGAACTTTTTACTCAGTTAAAATTCCAACGTGTCGACTGTGAAGTACATTTAGACATGCAAGCCTTAAACCCAAACAAAAGGCCAAAAAATAAGATGAAATCACATTTTATGACTTAAAATATTTATTTATGGGCTTTTGAACATGATTATATAGCTTAACCTCATTTTGAGAAATTTTTACACGGTTAAATTCCAACGGGTCCACTGTAAAACCCATTTCGACATGCACGCCTTAAACCCAACAACAAAATAGCCACAAAATAAGATGAAATTAAATTTTATGAGTTGAAATATTTTATGATGTGCTTTTGAATATGATTATATAGCATAACCTCATTTTTAAAACTTTTTACTCGGTTAAAATACCAACGGTTGCACTGTAAAGCCCATTTAGACACGCACGCCTTAAACCCCAACAAAATAGCCACAAAATGACCTTAAATCAAATTTTATGACTTAAAATATTTATTTATGGGATTTTGAACATGATTATACAGTTTAACCTCAATTTTAGAGTTATTTACCTGGTTAAAATTCCAACGGGTGTACTGTAAAGCCCATTTAGACATGCAAGTCTTGAACCCAAACAAAGTGGCCTTAAAATAAGATGAAATCACATTTTATGACATAAAATATTTAGTTATGGGCTTTTGAACATGATTATATAGCATAACCTCATTTTCAAAAGTTTTTACTCGGTTAAAATTCCAACGGGTCCACTTTAAAGCCCATTTCGACAAGCACGCCTTAAGCTTCAGCAAAACGACCGAAAGCCCATTTCGACATTTTAGAACGTTTTAGTCAGTTAAAATTCCAACGGGTCGACTGTGAAGTACATTTAGACATGCAAGCCTTAAACCCAAACAAAATGGCCAAAAAATAAGATGAAATCACATTTTATGACTTAAAATATTTATTTATGGGCTTTTGAACATGATTATATAGCTTAACCTCATTTTGAGATTTTTTTTACGGTTAAATTCCACGGGTCCCATTTAAAACCCATTTTCGACATGCACGTTAAATTTTAAACCCAACAACAAAATAGCCACAAAATAAGATGAAATCAAATTTTATGAGTTGAAATATTTTATGATGTGCTTTTGAATATGATTATATAGCATAACCTCATTTTTAAAACTTTTCGGTTAAAATACCAATGGTTTGCCTTTCTAAAGCCCATTTAGACATGCACGCCTTAAACCCCAACAAAATATAAAACAAAACCTTAAATCAAATTTTATGACTTAAAATATTTATTTTGGGATTTTGAACATGATTATACAATTTAACCTCAATTTTAGAGTTTTTTATGGTTAAAATTCCAACGGGTGTCTTTGTAAAGCCCATTTAGACATGCAAGCCTTAAACCCAAACAAAATGGCCTTAAAATAAGATGAAATCACATTAAAATATTTAGTTATGGGCTTTTGAACATGATTATAAATAACCTCATTTTCAAAAGTTTTTACGGTTAAAATTCCAACGGGTCCACTTTAAAGCCCATTTGAACATGATTAAATAAAGCCGAAAGCCCATTTCGACATTTTAGAACTTTTTAGGTTAAAATTCCAAATTACATTTAGACATGCAAGCCTTAAACCCAAACAAAATGGCCAAAAAATAAGATGAAATCACATTTTATGACTTAAAATATTTATTTATGGACTTTTGAACATGATTATATAGCTTTAACCTCATTTTGAAAACCCATTTAAATTCAACGGGTCCATCAGTAAAACCCATTTCGACATGCACGCCTTAAACCCAACAAAATAGCCACAAAATAAGGTGAACTCAAATTTTATGAGTTGAAATATTTTATGATGTGCTTTTGGATATGATTATATAGCATAACCTCATTTTTAGAACTTTTTACTCGGTTAAAATACCAATGGGTGCACTGTAAAGCCCATTTAGACATGCACGCCTTAAACCCCCCAAAAAATGGCCACAAAATAAGCTTAAATCAAATTTTATGACTTAAAATATTTATTTATGGGATTTTGAACATGATTATACAATTTAACCTCAATTTTAGAGATTTTTACCTGGTTAAAATTCCAACGGGTCTACTGTAAAGCCCATTTAGACATGCAAGCCTTAAACCCAAACAAAGTGACCTTAAAATAAGATGAAATCACATTTTATGAGTTAAAATATTTAGTTATGGGCTTTTGAACATGATTATATTGCATAACCTCATTTTCAAAAGTTTTTACACGGTTAAAATTCCAACGGGTCCACTTTAAAGCCCATTTCGACAAGCACGCCTTAAACTCCAGCAAAACGACCGAAAGCCCATTTCGACATTTTAGAACTTTTTTACTCAGTTAAAATTCCAACGGGTCGACTGTGAAGTACATTTAGACATGCAAGCCTTAAACCCAAACAAAATGGCCAAAAAATAAGATGAAATCACATTTTATGACTTAAAATATTTATTTATGGGCTTTTGAACATGATTATATAGCTTAACCTCATTTTGAGAAATTTTTACACGGTTAAATTCCAACGGGTCCACTGTAAAACCCATTTCGACATGCACGCCTTAAACCCAACAACAAAATAGCCACAAAATAAGATGAAATCAAATTTTATGAGTTGAAATATTTTATGATGTGCTTTTGAATATGATTATATAGCATAACCTCATTTTTAGAACTTTTTACTCGGTTAAAATACCAACGGGTGCACTCTAAAGCCCATTTAGACATGCACGCCTTAAACCCCAAACAAAATGGCCACAAAATAACCTTAAATCAAATTTTATGACTTAAAATATTTATTTATGGGATTTTGAACATGATTATACAGTTTAACCTCAATTTCAGAGTTTTTTACATGGTTAAAATTCCAACGGGTGTACTGTAAAGCCCATTTAGACATGCAAGCCTTAAACCCAAACAAAGCGGCCTTAAAATAAGATGAAATCACATTTTATGACTTAAAATATTTAGTTATGGGCTTTTGAACATGATTATATAGCATAACCTCATTTTCAAAAGTTTTTACTCGGTTAAAATTCCAACGGGTCCACTTTAAAGCTCATTTCGACAAGCACACCTTAAACTCCAACAAAACCACCGGAAGCCCATTTCGACATTTTAAAACTTTTTACTCAGTTAAAATTCCAATGTGTTGACTGTGAAGTACATTTAGACATGCAAGCCTTAAACCCAAACAAAATGGCCAAAAAATAAGATGAAATCACATTTTATGACTTAAAATATTTATTTATGGGCTTTTGAACATGATTATATAGCTTAACCTCATTTTGAGAAATTTTTACACGGTTAAATTCCAACGGGTCCACTGTAAAACCCATTTCGACTTGCACGCCTTAAACCCAACAAAATAGCCACAAAATAAGATGAAATCTAATTTTATGAGTTGAAATATTTTATTATGGGCTTTTGAATATGATTATATAGCATAACCTCATTTTTAACTTTTTACATTTAAAATACCAATTATAAAGCCCAATTTAAACCCCCAAAAAAAATCAAAAAACCTTAAATCAAATTTTATGACTTAAAATATTTATTTATGGGATTTTGAACATGATTATACAATTTAACCTCAATTTTAGAATTTTTACTTAGTTAAAATTCCAACGGGTGTCTTTTGAAAGCCCATTTAGACATGCAAGCCTTAAACCCAAACAAAGTGACCTTAAAATAAGATGAAATCACATTTTATGAGTTAAAATATTTAGTTATGGGCTTTTGAACATGATTATATTGCATAACCTCATTTTCAAAAGTTTTTTACGGTTAAAATTCCAACGGGTCCACTTTAAAGCCCATTTCGACAAGCACGCCTTAAACTCCAGCACAAAACGACCGAAAAGCCCATTTCGACATTTTAGAACTTTTTACTCGTTAAAATTCCAACGGGTCGATTGTGAAGTACATTTAGACATGCAAGCCTTAAACCCAAAAAAAAATGGCCAAAAAATAAGATGAAATCACATTTTATGACTTAAAATATTTATTTATGGGCTTTTGAACATGATTATATAGCTTAACCTCATTTTGAGAATTTTTTTTACGGTTAAATTCCAACGGGTCCATCAGTAAAACCCATTTAAGACATGCACGCCTCTTAAACCCAACAACAAAATAGCCACAAAATAAGATGAAATCAAATTTTATGAGTTGAAATATTTTATGATGTGCTTTTGAATATGATTATATAGCATAACCTCATTTTTAAAACTTTTTACTAGGTTAAAATACCAACGGTTTGCAATCAGTAAAGCCCATTTAGACATGCAAGCTTTTAAACCCCAAACAAAATAGCCACAAAATGACCTTAAATCAAATTTTATGACTTAAAATATTTATTTATGGGATTTTGAACATGATTATCTGATTTAACCTCAATTTTAGAGTTTTTTACATGGTTAAAATTCCAACGGGTGTCTTATAAAGCCCATTTAGACATGCAAGCCTTAAACACAAACAAAGTGACCTTAAAATAAGATGAAATCACATTTTATGACTTAAAATATTTAGTTATGGGCTTTTGAACATGATTATATACTATAACCTCATTTTCAAAAGTTTTTACGGTTAAAATTCCAACGGGTCCACTTTAAAGCCCATTTAGACATGCACGCTTAAAAACAAAACGGCCGAAAATTAAGATTAAATCATATTTTATGTCTTAAAATATTTATTTAGGATTTTAAAGATTATATAGTTTTCGACATTTTAGAACTTTTTACTCGGTTAAAAATTCCAACGGGTCCACTATGAAGTACATTTAGACATGCAAGCCTTAAACCCAAACAAAATGGCCAAAAAAAAATAAGATGAAATCACATTTTATGACTTAAAATATTTATTTATGGGCTTTTGAACATGATTATATAGCTTAACCTCATTTTGAGAAATTTTTTACGGTTAAATTCCAACGGGTCCATCAGTAAAACCCATTTAGACATGCACTTTAAAAACCCAACAAAATAGCCACAAAATAAGATGAAATCAAATTTTATGAGTTAAAATATTTTATGATGTGCTTTTGAATATGATTATATAGCATAACCTCATTTTTAAAACTTTTTAGTTGGTTAAAATACCAACGGGGCCACAATGAAGCCCATTTAGACATGCACGCCTTAAACTCCAACAAAATGGCCACAAAACAAGCTTAAATCAAAATTTTATGACTTAAAATATTTAGTTATTGGATTTTGAACATTATTATACAATTTAACCTGAATTTTTGAACTTTTTTGCTTAGTTTAAATTCCAACGGGTCTACTGTGAAAGTTATTTAGACATGCAAGCCTTAAACCCAAACAAAATGGACAAAAAATAGGATGAAATCACATTTTATGACTTAAAATATTTATTGATGGGATTTTGAACATGATTATATAGCTTAACCTTATTTTTAGAAATTTTTACTCGGTTAAAATTTCAACGGGTCCACAGTAAAGCCAATTTAGACATGCACGCCTTAAACCCAACAAAATGGCCAAAAAAACAAGCTTAAATCAAATTTTATGACTTAAAATATTTAGTTATGGGCTTTCAAACATGATTATACAGTTTAACCTCAATTTCAGAACTTTTTACCTGGTTAAAATTCCGACGGATCTACTGTAAAGCCCATTTTACACATGCAAGCCTTAAACACAAACAAAACGGCAGAAAAGTAAGATGAAACCACACTTTATGACTTAAAATATTTAGTTATGGGCTTTCGAACATGATTATACAGTTTAACCTCAATTTTAGCACTTTTTACTTAGTTAAAATTTCCAACGGGTCCACTGTAAAGCCCATTTAGACATGCACCCCTTAAACCCATCAAAATTTCCACAAAATAAGATTAAATCAAATTTTATGAGTTAAAATATTTGATTACGCCTAATGACACAGTGTTAGTCTAACACCCCCTACCTGGTATAGGAAATAAACCGGCTTAGGGCGTGTTACCAAACAAACATACAAAGAGACTTGATCAAATTAGTACAATCAACTGAACTTGCCTTCGAAAAAAAAGTAATTTAATTTTTTTTAAATGTTTCAAAGATCTAACGTAATCTTCAAATCATATACAAACATGTATTTACAAACCATAAACTATACACACCAATCATTAGTTCTTAGTATGCCTCAATCTTCTATGTTCTTCAAACCACAAAGTTATTACATTGATTCTACTAACATATAAGATTCCATTTCATACACACACATTATTAATCTTAACTCTATTCTAAGCTTGCATACCTCTAATCATTTTAAGACATATCAATCTATGATTAAGATCGTTCAAGTTAACATTAAACCATTGGTTAATAATCTTTAACCTTCCATGTTGTACCATTTAATATCAAGATTTACTAACCAAGATTACCAACTAAGCAACTCAGATCACTACCAAATATGTATCTTTAGCAACAAATATTCAAAGGTTAAACCAATCCTAACCTGACACATGTAACCATTCCATAGACAGACCGAATACAAAATTCATCGACATCTAGCCATTTACTTATTCTAACCAGTAAACTAGCCATTCGAACTACACCATTTTTATTTGGGGTTTAACACATGATAATATATATATATATATTTCAGATTGCAACACACATGCCATCAAGGTGATCTATCAACTTAAGACTCTTACAGATATTTAATCAACCACACAATCTCACTAACTATTAATTCATATAAAGCAAGCAACAACCAAGAAATAATTAAGGGCCCATTACAAAACTTTGAATACTTATCAAACTTATATACATGTAAAACCAAAATGAATGATCTAAATGCATTATATTTAATCAACCACACAATCTCACCAACTAGGAGTTATTAAAGGAGATAAAAAATGTATATCTTGCTACTTGTGATCTTGTCCAAGCTCAAAGTTAACTGAAAGCAATGTTACCCTAAAAAGTGATGAAAGAATAGGGTAAGCAAACACTTAATGAGGTAGCACTAATAACCGTAAGCAATGTATTAAGCTTTTTGTGATCCATTCCTATTCTTTCACCCAAGATTTTCAATTTATGCATACTTTTAACTTGTTCATGAATCAAGCTATCTTGGTTTAAAGTATTCGAACTAGCATATTCCTTTATCCAAAGCTTATAAGAGTCAAAGTAAATGCCAACTTAATCAAATAACAAAGCAATATAGACATAAAGAATCACATATAACATTTTATTGACTTGTTTTACTAATCTCACCAATTATCTAACTTAGCATCTTATAATCATGTTTTGCATATTACCTAAGATATCAAACATAACATATCAAAGACTTATATTACTTGTCTTGTAAGATACCGAACATAGCTTATCAAAGTCATATTTAGGGGATACTTGTATGTGTCCAAAACACTTCAATACATACTTGTTTATATGCAAAGTAGTTCCAAATTCATTTACATACATACATACGCTTAAAACAATCCACTACATGCTTGTACTTAATCAAAACAGTCCACTATTTATATACATACAATTAGACATTCAAAACAGTCTACAACATGCTTGAATTCATTCAAACAGTACACAAAGCATGTATATATATAAATATACATTGCAAAACAGTCCAAGGCATGTTCTTTTCTATCAAAACAGTCCATTGAACATGTATACACAAGTATACATTGCAAAACAGTCCACCGAACATGTATACACAAGTATACATTGCAAAACAGTCCAAGGCATGTTCATTTCTATTAAAACAGTCCACTGGAACATGTATACACAAGTATACATTGCAAAACAGTCCAAGACATGTTCATTTCTATCAAAACAGTCCTCTAAGCATGTATACACAAATATACATTGCAAATCAGTCCAAGACATGTTCATTTCTATCAAAACAGTCCACTAAACATGTATACACCAATATACATTGCAAAATAGTCCAAGACATGTTCTTTTCTATCAAAACAATCCACTAAATATGTGTTGCTTATCTCTTAAGTTATAAAAAAAAACACATTAGTGTAATTTGCAATTTCATGTTTTGTCTTTAACATAGAATAGCATATCATTACTTATACGAATGATTACCAACATGTCATTAGTAAATCAACTAGTAATGTTTGAGCCATTAATCATAATTTGTGAGAAATTTCAATTGCCATTAGCTTATTATGAATCATAAGTTTCTTAACGAAAAATTTACAAAGCAAAACTTATCTAGATTATACATTTTTTTTCTTATAAGTTATCATGAAGTCTTAACATAGCCTTGAAACAAGCATCAGCCTAGGTACTCGAATCCCCAACCAACTGTCGCCAATAGAAAGGTACTCAGAGTACCGGGCAATCCCTCCTACTGTCGCCAAGTGACCACAACACTTCCCTCCTACTATCGCCAAATAATGACCGTAGTCCACCCCAAACACGAGCTCAATGGGCTCAATGGCATGCCAACTATACCTATGACTGACTCGAAACTAGGGCTTTTCAATTAAATCTTATCATATCAGAATCGAAATTGAGCTTAGCTCCTTAATCAGATAATCAATTAACATATCTTATTCGTATCATAAATGGACGTAGTCCCACATTCTTACAATCACATGAATAAAGATTATAAGTTATCACATCATGCCAGAATCTTGTTTGAGTATAATTTCACATTCTTATAGTCAAATGGTCAAGGCTTGATTCATTGTGTATCCACAAGTTTAATTTACTTGTAACTTTCAAACATAGTATGCATTCCGTAGCTTCTTGAACAAATTCAATCACATATAGCTTTCAAAACTAGTATGCATTTCATAACATCTCAAAAATATTCAAGTACATGTAGCTTTCATAGCATCTCAAACATATTCAATCACATATAGCTTTCATAGCATCTCAAACATACTCAATTACATATAGCTTTCATAGCATCTCAAACATATTCAAGTACATATAGCTTTCATAGCATCTCAAACATATTCAAGTACATATAGCTTTCATAGCATCTCAAACATACTCAATTACATATAGCTTGTAATTTTTGTACCTACCTTGGAATCCAAGCTTTTTAGTACAGGCAAATCGTAGCCTAATGAGTAAGCAAAATTAACAAAGCAAATAGAAATTCTCGAGAAAGTTTTAATCTATCCCGAGACTTTAAACTACACTCACCTTATATCCCGAAGTTACGAGATATCTTGATCCACTAAAACATTCAAGCTTCCTCCATTTGATACTTGATTCATCTGAGCCCTTGATTCCAAACTTTCCTTCTACTTTGACCTTACTTCCAGCTTTTTCTTCCAATCTTTAGCTCAAATAAAAAAATACATCCATTAATATACATGCCCCTCATCACATATTAACTCAATAAACTTGATCATTTTTGTCATTCAAGCAATAGCTATACATATACTAGTCATTTCTCAATTCCATTTTCAAGATAAGTCCTTAATTCTAACTTTTAGCAACTTGAGCTATCATCAAAGAACTGTTAATCCAGAATAGAATATACACTAGAATTTAAAGCTCTTTACATCTTTACAAACTAGATTTAACCACAGTTTTAACTGTGCAAGCCTCATAATTTAACCAGTTCTATAACAACTAGGAGAATTTTTAGAAGTTTCAAAACAGAAACTGTCCAGAGCAGAACCTGCCTCTAGAATTTCTGCACTACCTCCACTTAATAATTCTTAACTTTTAATTTAGAGCTCAAAATCAATCATCGTCTGTTGGAGATTAAACTAGACTCACACATGGTTGTACACGTATAAAATTCATCTTCTATCTCAACAGATTGAATTTTCTATGGACTTCTAAACTTACTTCCAAAACAGAGCTTTTCTAGACATATTGCATTTGACCTTCATTACAATGACTCTATGTTCTTCAAAACAACATGTGACTTCAATCAATTGTAGGATCCATTCAAAAACCTCCATAAACTTAAATCTCTAGTATCATTTAACATTATTTCTCATAATCAATAGCAAGATTTTATACTTTAAACAACATTAGTCCATTATGAAAATCTTTGAAACAACATTTCATTCACAATCGGTTTACCTTAAGCTTAAGTCTACCTTGTATTTCCAGCTCAAAAACTTCAATTTTAGTTCCAATCTCAGCCTCCATTGTTCTTGCAATGCATTCAAAGACAACATATAAATTTCCAAATCAAAAAACTATAGACTTAAGATTAACTAATTACTCAAGAAATAACTTACCATCCATTGTTGAAATCACTTGAATCATAGGACATTCTTTCTTTAGTTCCCACCAAATTTCTTATGCCTTACATGAATCTATCTCAAAATTTCCTCTCCTTCATCCATGGAATAATCGTTCAAATGGAGAAAAAATTCAATGAAGGAAGACAAAGCATAGGGGAAAATGGTTCTCCATTCTTCACAACTTGGCCGACCATCACTCCTTCGTTAGCCATGTGTAACATGGCTTTGCTACATGTGTTCCACTAACCATTAGTGGTCTAATTACACATGTGTTCCACTAACCATAAACTATACACACCAATCAGTAGTTCTTAGAATGCCTCAATCTTCTATGTTCTTCAAATCACAAAGTTATTACATTGATTCTACTAACCAAATTGTGACATCGCTACCCAGTCTAGGAAATAAACCAGCTTAGGATGTGTTACCAAACAAACATACAAAGAGTCTTGATCAAATTAGTACAATCAACTGAACATGCCTTCAAAAAATAGAGTAATTTAAAACTTTTTAAATGTTTCAAAGATCTAACATAATCTTCCAATCATATACAAACATGTATTTACAAACCATAAACTATACACACCAATCACTAGTTCTTAGTATGCCTCAATCTTCTATGTTCTTCAAATCACAAAGTTATTACATTGATTCTACTAACACATAAGATTCCATTTCATACACACACATTATTAATCTTAACTCGATTATAAGCTTGCATACCTCTAATCATTTTAAGACATATCAATCTATGATTAAGATCGTTTAAGTTAACATTAAACCATTGGTTAATAATCTTTAAACTTCCATGTTGTACCATTTAATATCAAGATTTACTAACCAAGATTACCAACTAAGCAATTCATATACTACCAAACATTTATCTTTAGCAGCAAATATTCAAAGCTTAAACCAATCCTAACCAGACACATATAACCATTCCATAGCCAGACCGAATACGAAATTCATCGATATCTAGCCATTTACTTATTCTAACCATTAAACTAGCCATTCGAACTACACCATTTTTATTTGGGGTTTAACACATGATAATATATATACTTTAGATTGCAAAACACGTGCCATCAAGGTGATCTATCAACGGGTCCACTATAAAGCCCATTTAGACATGCAACCCTTAAACCCAAATTAAACGACCTTAAAATAAGATGGAATCACATTTTATGACTTAAAATACTTAGTTATGGGATTTTGAACATGATTATATACTATAACCTTATTTTCAGAAATCCTTACTCAATTAAAATTCCAACGGGTCCGCTTTAAAGCACATTTAGACATGCACGCCTTAAACCCAAACAAAACGGCCGAAAAATAAGATTAAATCATATTTTATGACTTAAAATATTTATTTATGGGATTTTAACATGATTATATAATTTAACCTCAATTTTAGAATTTTTTACTCCGTTAAAAATACATCGGGTCCACTATGAAGTACATTTAGATATGCAAGCCTTAAACCAGAACAAAAAGGCTAAAAAATAAAATGACATCACATTATATGACTTAAAATATTTAGTTTTGGGCTTTTGAACATGATTATATAGCTTAACCTCATTTTGAGAAATTTTTACTCTGTTAAATTCCAACAGGTCCACTGTAAAGCCCATTTAGACATGCACGCCTTAAACCTAACAAAATGGCCACAAAATAGGATTAAATCAAATTTTATGAGTTAAAATATTTGATTATGGGCTTTTGAATATGATTATATATTTTAACCTTAATTTCAAAACTTTTTAGTCGGTTAAAATTCCAACGGGACCACAGTGAAGCCCATTTAGACATGCACGCCTTAAACTCCAACAAAATGGCCACAAAACAAGCTTAAATTAAAATTTTATGACTTAAAATATTTAGTTATGGGATTTTGAACATTACTATACAATTTAACCTGAATTTTAGAACATTTTTACTTAGTAAAAATTCCAACGGGTCCATTGTGAAACCCATTTAGACATGCAATCCTTAAACCCAAACAAAATGGACAAAAAATAAGATGAAATCGCATTTTATGACTTAAAATATTTATTGATGGGCTTTGAAAATGATTATATAGCTTAACCTCATTTTTAGAAATTTTTACTCGGTTAAAATTTCAACGGGTCCACTGTAAAGCCCATTTAGACATGCACGCCTTAAACCCAACAAAATGGCCAAAAAACAAGTTTAAATCAAATTTCATGACTTAAAATATTTTTTATGGGCTTTCAAACATGATTATACAGTTTATCCTCAATTTCAGAACGTTTTACCTGGTTAAAATTCCAACGGGTCTACTGTAAAGCCCATTTACACAGGCAAGCCTTAAACACAAACAAAACTCTAGAAAAATAAGATGAAATCACATTTTATGACTTAAAATATTTAGTTATGGGCTTTTGAGCATGATTATACAGTTTAACCACAATTTTAGTACTTTTTACTCAGTTAAAATTCCAACGGGTCCACTATAAAGCCCATTTATACATGCACGCTTTAAACCAAACAAAATGGCCACAACATAAGATTAAATCAAATTTTATGAGTTAAAATATTTGATTATGCCTGGCCAGCTCAGACTAATGACCCAGTTTTAGTGTAACACCCCCTACCCGGTATAGAAAATAAACCGGCTTAGGACGTGTTACCAAACAAACATACAAAGAGTCTTGATCAAATTAGTACAATCAACTGAACTTGCCTTCGAAAAATAGAGTAATTTAAATTTTTTTAAATGTTTCAAAGATCTAACATAATCTTCCAATCATATACAAACATGTATTTACAAACCATAAACTATACACACCAATCACTAGTTCTTAGTATGCCTCAATCTTCTATGTTCTTCAAATCACAAAGTTATTACATTGATTCTACTAACACATAAGATTCCATTTCATACACACACATTATTAATCTTAACTCGATTATAAGCTTGCATACCTCTAATCATTTTAAGACATATCAATCTATGATTAAGATCGTTCAAGTTAACATTAAACCATTGGTTAATAATCTTTAAACTTCCATGTTGTACCATTTAATATCAAGATTTACTAACCAAGATTACCAACTAAGCAATTCATATACTACCAAACATTTATCTTTAGCAGCAAATATTCAAAGCTTAAACCAATCCTAACCAGACACATATAACCATTCCATAGCCAGACCGAATACAAAATTCATCGATATCTAGCCATTTACTTATTCTAACCATTAAACTAGCCATTCGAACTACACCATTTTTATTTGGGGTTTAACACATGATAATATATATATTTTAGATTGCAAAACACGTGCCATCAAGGTGATCTATCAACGGGTCCACTATAAAGCCCATTTAGACATGCAACCCTTAAACCCAAATTAAACGACCTTAAAATAAGATGGAATCACATTTTATGACTTAAAATACTTAGTTATGGGCTTTTGAACATGATTATATACTATAACCTCATTTTCAGAAATTCTTACTCAATTAAAATTCCAACGGGCCCGCTTTAAAGCACATTTAGACATGCACGCCTTAAACCTAACAAAACGGCCGAAAAATAAGATTAAATCATATTTTATGACTTAAAATATTTATTTATGGGATTTTAACATGATTATATAGTTTAACCTCAATTTTAGAACTTTTTACTCCGTTAAAAATACATCGGGTCCACTATGAAGTACATTTAGATATGCAAGCCTTAAACCCGAACAAAAAGGCTAAAAAATAAGATGACATCACATTTTATGACTTAAAATATTTAGTTTTGGGATTTTGAACATAATTATATAGCTTAACCTCATTTTGAGAAATTTTTACTCTGTTAAATTCCAACAGGTCCACTATAAAGCCCATTTAGACATGCACGCCTTAAACCTAACAAAATGGCTACAAAATAGGATTAAATCAAATTTTATGAGTTAAAATATTTGATTATGGGATTTTGAATATGATTATATATCTTAACCTTAATTTCAAAACTTTTTAGTCGGTTAAAATTCCAACGGGACCACAGTGAAGCCCATTTAGACATGCACGCCTTAAATTCCAACAAAATGGCCACAAAACAAGCTTAAATTAAAATTTTATGACTTAAAATATTTAATTATGGGATTTTTAAAATTACTATACAATTTAACCTGAATTTTAGAACATTTTTACTTAGTAAAAATTCCAACGGGTCCATTGTGAAACCCATTTAGACATGCAATCCTTAAACCCAACCAAAATGGACAAAAAATAAGATGAAATCACATTTTATGACTTAAAATATTTGTTGATGGGCTTTGAACATGATTATATAGCTTAACCTCATTTTTAGAAAATTTTACTCGGTTAAAATTTCAAAGGGTCCACTGTAAAGCCCATTTAGACATGCACACCTTAAACCCAACAAAATGGCCAAAAAACAAGCTTAAATCAAATTTCATGACTTAAAATATTTTTTTATGGGCTTTCAAACATGATTATACAGTTTATCCTCAGTTTCAGAACGTTTTACCTGGTTAAAATTCCAACGGGTCTACTGTAAAGCCCATTTACACATGCAAGCCTTAACACAAACAAAACTCCAGAAAAATAAGATGAAATAACATTTTATGACTTAAAATATTTAGTTATGGGCTTTTGAGCATGATTATACAGTTTAACCACAATTTTAGTACTTTTTACTCAGTTAAAATTCCAACGGGTCCACTATAAAGCCCATTTATACATGCACGCTTTAAACCAAACAAAATGGCCACAAAATAAGATTAAATCAAATTTTATGAGTTAAAATATTTGATTATGCCCGGCCAGCTCAGACTAATGACCCAATTTTAGTGTAACACCCCCTACCCGGTATAGAAAATAAACCAACTTAGGACGTGTTACCAAACAAACATACAAAGAGTCTTGATCAAATTAGTACAATCAACTGAACTTGCCTTCGAAAAATAGAGTAATTTAAATTTTTTTAAATGTTTCAAAGATCTAACATAATCTTCCAATCATATTCAAACATGTATTTACAAACCATAAACTATACACACCAATCACTAGTTCTTAGTATGCCTCAATCTTCTATGTTCTTCAAATCACAAAGTTATTACATTGATTCTACTAACATATAAGATTCCATTTCATACACACACATTATTAATCTTAACTCGATTATAAGCTTGCATACCTCTAATCATTTTAAGACATATCGATCTATGATTAAGATCGTTCAAGTTAACATTAAACCATTGGTTAATAATCTTTAACCTTCCATGTTGTACCATTTAATATCAAGATTTACTAACCAAGATTACCAACTAAGCAACTCATATACTACCAAACATATATCTTTAGTAGCAATTATTCAAAGCTTAAACCAATCCTAGCCAAACACATGTAACCATTGTGTAGATAGACCGAATACAAAATTCATCGACATCTAGCCATTTACTCATTCTAACCATTAAACTAGCTATTCGAACTACACCATTTTTATTTGGGGTTTAACACATGATAATATATGTATATTTCAGATTGCAACACACATGCCATCAAGGTGATCTATCAACTTAAGAATCTGATAGATATTTAATCAACCACATAATCCTACTAACTATTAATTCATATGAAGCAAGCAACAACCAATAAATAATTAAGGGCACATTACAAAACTTTGAATACTTATCAAACTTATATACATGTAAAACCAAAATGAATGATCTAAATGCATTACATTTCCACTATGTGCCACCAACTAGGAGTCATGAAAGGAGATAAAAACGTATATCTTGCTATTTGTGATCTTGTCCAAGCTCAAAGTTAACTGAAATCAATGTTACCCTGAAAAGTGATAAAAGAATAGGGTAAGCAAACACTTAATGAGGCAGCACTAATAATCGTAAGCAATGTATTAAACATTTTGTGATCTATTCCTATTCTTTCACCCAAGTTTTTCAATTTATGCATACTTCTAACTTGTTCATGAATCAAGCTATCTTGGTTTAAAGCATTCGAACTAGCATATTCCTTTATCCAAAGCTTTTAAGAGTCCAAGTAAATGTCGACTTAATCATATAACAAAGCAATATAGACATAAAGAATCACATATAACATTTTATTGACTTGTTTTACTAATCTCACCAATTATCTAACTTAGCATCTTATAATCACGTTTTGCTTGTTACCTGAGATATCAAACATAACATATCAAAGACTTATATTACTTCTCTTGTAAGGTACTGAGCATAGCTTATCAAAGTCATATTTAGGAGATACTTGTATGTGTCCAAAACACTCCAATACATACTTTTTATATGCAAAGTAGTTCCAAATTCATATACATACATACGCTTAAAACAATCCACTACATGCTTGTACTGAATCAAAATAGTCCACTATTTATATATATACAATTAGACATTCAAAACAGTCTACAACATGCTTGAATTCATTCAAACAGTACACAAAACATGTTTATCTATAAATATTCATTGCAAAACAGTCCAAGGCATGTTCATTTCTATCAAAACAGTCCACTGAACATGTATACACAAGTATACATTGCAAAACAGTCCAAGGCATGTTCATTTCTATCAAAACAGTCCACTGAATATGTATACACAAGTATACATTGCAAAACAGTCCAAGACATGTTCATTTCTATCAAAGTAGTCATATAAACATGTATACACCAATATACATTGCAAAACAGTCCAAGACATGTTCTTTTCTATCAAAACAGTCCACTAAACATGTGTTGCTTATCTCATAAGTTATCAAAAAAACACATTAGTATAATTTGCAATTTCATGTTTTGTCTTTAACGTAGAATATCATATCATTAGTTATACGAATGATTACCGACATGTCATTAGTAAATCAACTAGTCATGTTTGAGCCATTAATCATAATTTGTGAGAATTTTCAATTGCCATAGCTTATTATGAATCATAAGTTTCTTAACAAAAAAGTTACAAAGTAAAACTTATCTAGATTATACATTTTTTGTCTTATAAGTTATCACTCTAATTCATTAGTTGGGTTTCATTATGAAGTCTTAACATAGCCTTGAAATCAAGCATCAGCCTAGGTACTCGAATCCCTAACCAACTGTCGCCAATAGAAAGGTACTCAGAGTACCGGTCAATCCCTCATACTGTCGCCAAGTGACCATAACGCTTCCCTCCCACTGTCGCCAAATAAGGACCGTAGTCCACCCCAAACACGAGCACAATAGGCTCAATGGCATGCCAACTATACCTATGACTGACTCGAAACTAGGGCTTTTCAATTAAATCTTATCATATCAGAATCGAAATTGAGCTTAGCTCCTTAATCAGATAATCAATTAACATATCTTATTCGTATCATAAATGGGCATAGTCCCACATTCTTACAATCACATAAATAAAGATTATAAGTTATCACATTATGCCAAAATCTTGTTTGAGTATAATATCACATTCTTATAGTCAAATGGTCAAGCTTGATTCATAGTGTATCCACAAGTTTAATTTACTTGTAACTTTTGAATATAGTATGCATTCCATAGCTTATTGAACATATTCAATCACATATAGATTTCGAAACTAGCATGCATTTATTAACATCTCAATTATATTCAAGTACATGTAGCTTTCATAGCATCTCAAAAATACTCAATCACATATAGCTTTCATAGCATCTCAAACATACTCAATTACTTATAGCTTTCATAGCATCTCAAACATATTCAAGTACATATAACTTTCATAGCATCTCAAACATATTCAAGTACATATAGTTTTCTTAGCATCTCAAACATGCTCAATTACATATAGCTTGTAATTTTTGTACTTACCTTGGAATCCAAGCTTTTTAGTACAGGCAATCGTAGCCTACTGAGTAAGCAAAATTAACAAAGCAAATAGAAATGCTCGGGGATAGTTTTCATCTATCTCGAGACTTTAAACTACACTCACCTTATATCCTGAAGTTACGAGATATCCTGATCCACTAACATATTCAAGCTTCCTCCATTTGATACTTGATTCATCCGAGCCCTTGACTCTAAACTTTCCTTCTACTTTGACCTTACTTCCAGCTTCTTCTTCCAATCTTTAGCTCAAATAAAAAAATACATCCATTAATATACATGCCCCTCATCACATAATAACTAAATAAACTTGATCATTGTTGCCATTCAAGGAATTGCTATACATATACTAGTCATTTCTCAATTCCATTTTCAAGATAAGTCCTTATTTCTACCTTTTAGCAACTTTAGCTATCACCAAAGAACTGTTAATCCAGAATAGAATATACACTGGAATTTAAAGCTCTTTACATCTTTACAAACCAGATTTAACCACCGTTTTAACTGTATAAGCCTCATAATTTAACCAGTTCTATAACAACTAGGAGAATTTTTAGAAGTTTCAAAACAGAAAATGTCCAGAGCAGAATCTGCCTCTAGAATTTCTGCACTACCTCCACTTAATAATTCTTAACTTTTGATTTAGAGCTCAAAATCAATCACCGTCTGTTGGAGATTAAACTAGACTCACACATGGCTGTACACATATAAAATTCATCTTCTATCTCAACAGATTCAATTTTCTATGGATTTCTAAACTTACTGCCAAAACAAAGCTTTTCTAGACAGATTGCATTTGACCTTCATTACAATGACTCTATGTTCTTCAAAACAACATGTGACTTCAATCAATTGTAGGATCCATTCAAAAACCTCTATAAACTTAAATTGTGACATATCATTTAACATTATTTCTCATAACCAATAGCAAGATTTTATACTTTAAACGAGTTCCTGTTTAGTTCGAGAATCGTCTAAAACTTGGCTCTGATACTAAATTATGACATCCCTACCCAGTCTAGGAAATAAACCAGCTTCGGACGTGTTACCAAACAAACATACAAAGAGTCTTGATCAAATTAGTACAATCAGCTGAACATGCATTCAAAAAATAGAGTAATTTAAAACTTTTTAAATGTTTCAAAGATCTAACTTAATCTTCCAATCATATAAAAACATGTATTTACAGGACATAAACTATACACACCAATCACTAGTTCTTAGTATGCCTCAATCTTCTATGTTCTTCAAATCACAAAGTTATTACATTGATTCTACTAACTCATAAGATTCCTTTTCATACATACACATTATTAATCTTAACGCAATTATAAGCTTGCATACCTCTAATCATTTTAATACCTATCAATCTATGATGAAGATCGTTCAAGTTAACATTAAACCATTGGTTAATAATCTTTAAACTTCCATGTTGTACCATTTAATAGCAAGATTTACTAACCAAGATTACCAACTAAGCAACTCATATGCTACCAAACATATATCTTTAGTAGCAAATATTCAAAGCTTAAACCAATCCTAACCAGACACATATAACCATTGCATAGCCAGACCGAATACAAAATTCATCGATATCTAGCCATTTACTTATTCTAACCATTAAACTAGCCAGTTGAACTACACCATTTTTATTTGGGGTTTAACACATGATAATATATATATATTTCAGATTGCAACACACATGCCATCAAGGTGATCTATCAACTTAAGACTCTTACAGATATTTAGTCAACCACATAATCTTACTACTATTAATTCATATAAAGCAAACAACAACCAAGAAATAATTAAGGGCCCATTACAAAACTTTGAATACTTATCAAACTTATATACATGTAAAACCAAAATGAATGATCTATATGCACTATGCATACATTTCGACTATGTGCCACCAACTAAGAGTTATTAAAGGAGATACAAAACGTACATCTTGTTACTTGTGATCTTGTCCAAGCTCAAAGTTAACCGAAAGCAATGTTACCCTGAAAAATGAT
Organism: Hibiscus mutabilis; assembly: GCA_019671005.1. Classification (NCBI taxonomy): domain Eukaryota; kingdom Viridiplantae; phylum Streptophyta; class Magnoliopsida; order Malvales; family Malvaceae; genus Hibiscus; species Hibiscus mutabilis. The sequence continues at coordinate 14,300,087 of CM033744.1, forward strand.
GAAAGAATAGGGTAAGCAAATGCTTAATGAGGTAGCACTAATAACCGTAAGCAATGTATTAAACATTTTGTGATCCATTCCTATTCTTTCACCCATGATTTTCAATTTATGCATACTTCTAACTTGTTCATGAATTAGGCAATCTTGGATTAAAGCAATCGAACTAGCATATTCCTTTATCCGAAGTTTATAAGAGTCCAAGTAAATGTCGACTTAATCAAATAACAAAGCAATATAGACATAAAGAATCACATATAACATTTTATTGACATGTTATACTAATCTCACCAATTATCTAACTTCGCATCTTATAATCATGTTTTGCTTGTTACCTAAGATATCAAACATAACATATCAAAGACTTATATTACTTGCCTTGTAAGATATCGAACATAGCTTATCAAAGTCATATTTAGGAGATACTTGTATATGTCCAAAACACTCCAATACATACTTGTAATCAAATAGTCAAGGCTTGATTCATAGTGTATCACCAAGTTTAATTTACATGTAACATTCGAACATAGTATGCATTCCATAGCTTCTTGAACATATTCAATCACATATAGCTTTCGAAACTAGCATGAATTTCATAACATCTCAAACATATTCAAGTACATATAGCTTTCATAGCATCTCAATCATACTCAATCACATATAACTTTCATAGCATCTCAAGCATACTCAATTACATATAGCTTTCATAGCTTCTCAAACATATTCAATTACATATAGCTTTCATAGCATCTCAAACATACTCAATTACATATAGCTTGTATTTTTTGTACTTACCTTGGAATCCGAGCTTATTAGTACGGGCAAATTGTAGCCTAATGAGTAAGCAAAATCAAACAAAGCAAATAGAAATCCTCAGGATAGTTTTAATCTATCCCGAGACTTTAAACTACACTCACCTTATATCCCTGTAACATCCCTTCCCCGTAATCATTGTCAAATATGAGTCAGTGATGTTACTAACTAAGGTTTAACCCTTTTATTACTTTAGCTTAGAAAACTGGCAGCCTGCACTGCCTTTACTTAAAAATTTATAACTATTTTTATAGACATCAAAAATTTATTCCGAAATTTTCTAATTAAACTAGAGTTATTAAACTTTAGAATCATATAAATTATTATTCCAAACTCATTACACAAAAATTCAAATAAATTTCTACATTCTCGTCACAGCCCATAATTTTCTAAAATTCTGCTGCCCTGTTTTCTGACCTTCCTTTGAATAAAATTTCATAAGTTTTTACATACAACTCGAATCAGTCACTGTTTTTTTGGTAAGAAACTAGAAACAATTTCCAGTTCATACATATAAGATTCACCATCTAATTCTAATTGTGTAATTTATGCTGATTTTTCAAACATACTGCTTTTTGCGTACATTTCTGGACAGATTTTTAAACTTTCTATCTTAGGACCCATCTTTAGTATAAACTTAGTCCATTATCATTTATAACCATAATAGAACATACTAGGTTCATCATCCATATTATATCAACTATTAACCAACCACATTTGGTAATAAGCTATTAGAAACCCCACTAAAATATACATGCCATCTAGAACATTTCCAAAAGAAAGGATGGATGCCATTACATTACTATGAGTATGGAGATATACCTCCTAAAATATGAAAGTGATGCTCGGCTACTCTTCCTTCGAAACTCCTTTAAAACCTACGCATGAAATTCATCATAAGCTAAGCATATACTTAGTGAGGCAATAACATTTAATTCAAATGTAAATTAACATAGTTCTCAATATAAATAAACAACAATGCACATGATCACTTACCATATTATGCTTGCTAGCATATATGATATGATACATATATAATAACATAATACATGGCAGTAACTTTGATTCTTACCATTACCTTTGCCACGTTTATCATCGAGCTTTTAAGCTTTGCATCCTGGTTTTCAATTCATTTAGCCCAAGAATTGATTTAAGGAAATTTATGTACACGAGTCATCCCCACTATACTTACTTGAGTATAGTGTATTATTTGCACTTTACTAGAAATTCTTAGCACCGAAGCCCTTCTGTATACTTACCGGAGTATACAATTAGTAAATAGTTTGCACTTTACCTGAAGTGCTTATAATAAGTTGCGCTCTACCGGGAGTGCTAAAATGTTTATACAACTGTTTATGACTCTATGGATATCCAACTATACTTTTAATTTCCTATCTCGTACATTGGGCTTTATATCAATCATAGTCTCATACATGGCAACATATATACATATTGAGCAATTCATACCCAAGATAATATTCCATGATTAATTAGTGATTCATGCATATGTTTCAACCTTTGACATATTTCTAATGTATCAAATATATAATAAATGACATAAAGATCATGCTATACATGCATTGCACTCACCTTGACACTTTCAAAAGTATAATTTATACTAGCCTCACTAAGCTCGGTTGCACTTTTTATCTTCTTTCCTCACTTGTTCAATCTCGAACTTGCTTGTTATCTGTATGTACATTGAATACATAACACAAGCAACTTTAAGTACATGTCCAACCTTACTAATACATGTACATACCAAGTTGGAAAATTTAACATTTTCAACCAAGTGCTTCTTTACAACAACAATGCTTCCTACACTTAAATTTTACTTCAAATTGCACATTGTAACCAATAGTTTGATAGTTTCACTTTAAAACCATTAATTTTCTCTCTTAGGGTTTATAAACTAAAATTTGGAAACTTCCACATTTTATCTCCATTTTCAAAAATTTTAATACCAAAATGATCTGTGTATCATAGTAAATAACATAACCATACTTCTTCAATATTTTCAAAATTTTCACTTATTTTACCCAATTTGCAAAATTCACAAAATAGTCCTAAAATGATGTTTTCTTCAATCCAATCACATAATTCAACTTAGAAAACATCATTCTAATCATTTCCATCATCAAATAAATTTTCACAAAATTTCCCTTAATTTTCTTCTTATAACCGAATTGGTCCCTAAAAGTTTTCCAAGAGATTTTCATCATTTCAAGCATGGAAACAACACTACAACACCATTTTCAACTTGATTGAACCTTAAAACATGAAAACCTAACATGTTCTTCAACCACCCTAATCATCAATTTCAACCTAAAGACGTGGAAACTAAGCAAAACTTATGCCAAAAGATAGAGAATTCAAGGGAGATCAATTTCTTGTTTCATGTCTCTAGCCAAAAACCAAACAAATCAAGCCAAAAATTGAATTGGAATTTTCCTTACCTAGTTCCCTTGAGGTTCGGCACTTGAGAGAAAGATGAATAAAAATTCTAGCTTTTTCTATCATAAATTTTAATGCCAAATGGCTTATTTTCCCTTAATTTAAAACAAAAAATCTCCCTCATAGTAAAATGACCATTTTACCCTTGAATTATAACCAATTATAAGTTAACACCTATACTCAACCTTACCATCAAATCAATTATAATTAAAAATAATGGGTAAAACGACCTTTTTGCCATTAATGAATCTTTATATTCTCCAAAATGCCATTTAGGCACTATTTCATGTTCTCTATTAAATCAAATCTAAATCGATCAAGCACAATTCAAAACTTCAATGTCATATTCCTCGGTTCTTCCTAAGACTTCCTTCAAAATTTCATAAAATTTCGAGCTCATACGATTACCCGAATTACACTTGAACTTTAACCATAATTTCCCAATAATAGAAACATCAGATCAAACCATAGTTTTTATATTCGATCCACGCCCTTAGATGATCTATTTATTTATAGAATAAAAAAAATTATTGGGAAAATTACCATGTTGGTCCTTAGACTTTTCTCAACTTTTCACTTTTATCCCCAAACTTTAAAACTCTACATTTTAGTCACTAAACTAAAACCACTAACTTTTATTTCTTTACGTTTTGGTCACTAATCCAATAATGGGATATTACAATTCTCTCCCCCTAAAAAATTCGTCCTCAAATTTTTAGAACGTACTTGGATTAAACAAACGCGGGTGTTGTTATTTCATTCTCTCTTCGGTTTCCCAGGTGGCTTCTTCAACTTTATGATTCTTCCAAAGGACTTTAACCAATGGAATCGATTTTTTTCTCAATTTCTTCACCCCATGAGATAATATCTTTACTGGTTCTTCTTCAAATGTCAAATCAGGTTACATCTCTACTTCTACAGGTGAAATGACATGTGAAGGATCTGACCTATATTTGCGAAGCATCGATACATGAAAAACATCATGAATCTTGCTCATTTCTGGTGGTAAAGCCAATTGATACGCCACCGGTCCAACTCTTTTCAAAATTTCATACGAACCAATGAATATGGGACTAACTTCCCTTTTCTTCCAAATCTCATGATTTTCTTCCATGGTGAAACTTTCAAGAATACCCTGTCTCCTACTTGGTATTCAATGTCTTTTCTTTTTAAATCTAAATAAGCTTTTTGTCTATCAGAAGCTGCCCTTAGATTATCTCGAATTATCTTCACTTTTTCTTCTACTTCTTGAATCAAATCAAGCCCAACAATCTTGCGATCTTCCAACTCAAACCAATTTAATGGTGTCCGACATTTTCTTCCATATAAAGCTTCATACGTGCCATTCTAATACTTGACTGATAACTGTTGTTATACGTAAATTCAGCCAATGGTAAATACTCTTCCCTCGAGCCTGCAAACTCAATGACACATGCTCTCAGCATATCATCCAAAATCTAAATTGTCCTCTCTGATTGTCCATCAGTTTGCGGGTGGAAGGTAGTACTAAAATGCAATCGAGTACCCAATGCTTCTTGTAGCGCTTTCTAGAATCTAGAAGTAAACCTGGGATCTCTGTCAGACACAATGGAAATAGGAACTCCATATAGTCTAACAATCTCTTGAATATACAACTCTGCATATTTACTCAAAGAGAAATCGGTTTTGACTGGCAGGAAATGTGTTGATTTGGTTAATCGATCCACAATCACCCAGATTGAGCCTTTCCTACTCGGCGTCAATGGTAATCCGGTTACAAAGTCCATAGTCACTTTTCCCATTTCCATTCTGGAATAGCGATTGGTTGAAGTAACCCTGATGGCACTTGATGTTCTACTTTAACTTGCTGACAAGTTAAGCATTTAGATATGAATTCTGTTATAGCTCTTTACATTCATGGCCACCAAAAATGGCTCTTCAAATCCTGATACATTTTATTTCCTCCTGGGTGCATAGTTGAAGGACTATAATGTGCTTCTGCAAGAATTTCCTTTCTCAATTCTTCATCTTTAGGAATATAAGCATGTCTTTTATAATATAAACATCCATTGGACTTCACTTTGAAGTCTGAAGATTCCTCCTTTTTAGCTTTCTTCTTTATCTCTAAACAATTTTCATCTTTTTCCTGTGATTCTTTTATTTTCTCTATATAAGTAGACCTGATGTTCAGCTCAACAAGTAAAGCACCATCATCCAATATTGATAATTGAGCATTCGATATCCGTAGAGCTGAAAACATCTTTCAGCTAGGTGTATCTGCCACCATATTAGCCTTTCCCGGGTGATAATCAATAATTGCATCGTAATCCTTAATTAGCTCGATCCATTGCCTCTGTCTTAAATTTAGCTCATTCCGCGTTAAAAGATATTTCAGGCTTCTATGGTCTGTGTATATATAATATTTTCACCATATAAGTAGTGGAGCCAAAATTTTAAGGCAAAGACAACTGCAGCTAACTCCAAATCATGAGTAGGATAATTCCTCTCATGAGTTTTAAGTTTCCTAGAAGCATAAGCCACCACTCTCCCGTCTTGCATAAGTACACAACCCAAACCATTATGTGATGCATCACTATACACCACAAAACTCTTACCTGATTCAGGTTGAACTAACATCGGAGGTTCTGTCAAGATTTTCTTCAATCTTTCAAAGCTTTCTTGACATTCTTTAGTCCACATAAAAGATACATTCTTCCTTAGCAGTTTGGTAATAGGTGCAGCAATCATTGAGAAATCTTTCACGAACTGGCGATAATATCCTGCCAATACGAGAAAACTTCTAACTTCTGTAACATTTTTAGGAGGTTTCCACTCCATGATAGCTTGAATTTTCTGGGGATCAACCCGAATTCCTTCAGCCGATACTATATGTCCAAGAAATGTAACCTCAAAAAGCCAAAACTCACATTTAGATAGTTTGGCATATAATTTCTTCTCCCTCAAGATCTGAAGAACTATTCTGAAGTGCACATCATGATCCTCCTTGGTTTTAGAATAAACCAGAATATCATCTATGAATACCACTACAAACTGGTCCAGGTATGGCTAAAAATTTTGGTTCATCAAATCCATAACTGCTACTGGGCATTAGTTAATCCAAATGGCATTACCACGAACTCGTAGTGTCCATATCGAGTCCTAAAATCCATATTTGGAATATCTTTCTCCTTAATCTTCAATTGGTGATAACCCGATCGAAGATCAATCTTAGAGAACACTACTGCCCCCTTTAATTGATCAAAAGGATCATCAATTTTTGGCAATGGATATTTGTTCCTTATTTTCACTTTATTAAGTTGACGATAATCGATACACAATCTCATTGATTCATCTTTCTTCTTTACAAACAATACGGGTGCTCCCTACGGTGATATACTTGGCCGTATAAAACCTCATTCTGTAATTCTTGTAGTTATGACTTGAGTTCCCTGAGTTCAGCAAGTGCCATACGATAAGGTGCCATCGATATGGGTGTTGTACCAGGTAATACATCAATTCCAAATTCTACCTCTCTATTTGGAGGTAATCCTGGTAATTCTTTTGGGAATACATCTGGAAATTCTGTTACCATAGGTGTATCTTCTATTTTTACTTCCTGCTTCAAGGTATCAATTTCGGAATTTGAATTTGTTTCACCTCCATCCATCAATATTTGATTTGCATCAGTAGCCGAAATGATATTACTATGATGCTTCAGTTTCTCACCCACACATAATATTCGTGATCCATCTGGTGCCTTTAAAAATAATCTTTTTAATCGGCACTCCACCACAACATCATATGCAAATAACCAATCCATTCCCAATATTATTTCGAATTCACAAAACGGTAATTCCATAAGGTCAACGGGGAGATCCACATTCTGAATTCTAATAGAACACTGACGGCAAATTCTTTTAACCTTACCACTCTGGCCTATCGGGTTGGTTGCTACCACCTCACTCATAATTATTTCTACTGGAATATTTCTTTCTAATATGATTCTATAACTAATATATGAATGAGTGGAACCAAGATCAATTAATGCAAAAACAGGTCTATCAAAGAGTTCAAGCATACCTGATATCACATCAGGATCATCTTTACTCTCTGTGGTCTTGATATTATATACACGAGCAGGAGCTTTGCCTTTCAAGTTCGATGCAACTTATGATGCACCTTGGTGAGAATTCCAACCTCGATTCCCTTTATTTCTCTGAGAAGCAGCAATAAATTGGTTTTCTTGCAATTCTGGACATGCGCATTTGAAATGACCCGGCTTCCCACATTGATAACATACTGTCTCTGGTGCAAACCAACATCGACCAGCATGTCTTCTCCCACAAGTTTTGCATTCTGATTGGATTTGAAATTCACCACCTTTAGCTCCACTTGTTCGATTGGGGACTTGTTTGGATTTACCAGCAAAAAAATTCTTCTTTACATACGACATTGATCCAGCTGATCCTTGTTGCTGAGATCCTTTACCCCGTTTAGACCAGGGTAAAACACTAGGACCTCCAAGTTGTTTGGTTGACTGTGCTTTCTTATTAGAAGCTTCTTCCTGCTCCACTCTTTCCATTCCTTTAGCTCGGTTGACTACCTCTTGAAATATAGACAAATCAAGAGCAACCGAGAATTTCTTATACTCTGGATCTAGACCTCCCACAAATCTGGTAACTCTGTGCTTCTCTGTCGGAAGGAACTCTGTAGCAAACCGGCTAAGATTATTAAACTTACATTCATACTCATATACAGATCTGCATGCTTGCTTCAAATTCAGAAATTAATTCTTCATATCCTCGATGAAAACATCACCAATGTACTTGTTCTGGAACTCTTTTAAAAAGAATTCCCAAGTAACCCGTTCTCGAGGAATTTGAGCAGTAATGGTGGTCCACCAAATTCGAGCGGGTCCCATCAAAAGTGATGTTACTCCTTCAAGTTTTCCTTGATCGTCACACCGGATAGTATCCAGTATAATTTTAATATCACTTAACCAAAAGTCCGCAGACATCGGGTCTACATCAGAATCACCTTGAAATTTCGATGCCTTCAGCTTCCTTAATTCCCTTGATACGGATACTGTTTTTTTTCTATTTATAATCTCATCTAATGCCTGCAGGAAAAGTCCACGATCCTGAACCGGCATGTCTTGTTGTCCTTGTGTAGGTGTCTGACCTTGATATTGCTCCTGAGGTACATTCGGATTTACCTCGTTACTCCCACTCTACACAGGGACTTCATGTTCAAACGCCTGTCTAGAACCCTGATAGTCCGACATCTGAACAGAACACATTTTCAACTAACTTCTTAATATAGAGTAGCAATATTAATTATAGAGCATCAGAGTATTTGCACATAATCATTAGTAATTATGACATCCTAGTGGCATGTATACAATTCTCGCTCATTTTTAAACTCAATTTCTATCCAGAATTGACTAAACTTCTAGCTCAGATACCAATAAATGTAACATCCCTTCACCGTATTCATTATCGAATACGAGTTAGTGATGTTACTAACTAAGGTTAAACCCTTTTATTACTTTAGCTTAGAAAACTAACAGCCTGCACTGCCTTTACTTAAAAATTTATAACAATTTTTATAGACATCGAAAATTTATTCCTAAATTTTATAATTAAACTAGAGTTATTAAGCTTTTTAATCATATAAATTATTAGTCCAAACTCATTCACAAAAATTCAAATAAATTCCTAAATTCTCGCCATAGCCCAGAATTTTCTAAAATTATGCTGCCCTGTTTTCTGACCTTCCATCGAATAAAAATTCATAACTTTTTACATACAACTAGACAAAATTTCCAGTTCATAAATATAAGATTCACCATCTACTTCTAATTGTGGAATTTATGCTGATTTTTCAAACATACTGCTTTTGCGTACATTTCTGGATAGATTTTTAAATTTTCTATTTTAGGACCCATCTTTAGTATAAACTTAGTCCATTATCATTTATAGCCATAATAGAACTTACTAGGTTCATCATCCATATTATATCAACTATTAACCAACCACATTTGGTAATAAGCTATTACAAACCCCACTAAAATATACATGCCATCTAGTACATTTCCAAAAGAAAGGATGGATGCTATTAAATTACTATGAGTATGGAGATATACCTCCCAAAATATGAAAGTGATGCTCGGCTACTCTTCCTTCGAAACTCCTTTGAAACCTACGCATGAAATTCTTCATACGCTAAGCATATACTTAGTGGGGAAATAACATTTAATTCAAATATAAATTAACATAGGTATCAATATAAATAAACAACAATGCACATGATCACTTACCATATTATGCTTGCTAGCATATATGACATGATACATATATAATAACATAATACATGGTATAACTTTGATTCTTACCATTACCTTTGCCATGTTTATCATCGAGCTTTCAAGCTTTTCATCCTGTTTTTTCAATTCATTTAGCACAAGTATTGATTTAAGGAAATCTATGTACACGAGTCATCCCCTATACTTACTTGAGTATAGTGTATTATTTGCACTTTACTAGAAGTGCTTAGCACCGAAGTGCCTTTGTATACTTACCAGAGTATACAATTAGTAAATAGTTTGCACTTTACCTGAAGTGCTTCTAATAAGTTACGCTTTATCGGGAGTGCTAGAATGTTTATACAACTGTTTATGACTCTATGGATATCTAACAATAATTTTATTTTCCTATCTCATACATTGGGCTTTATATCAATCATAGTCTCATACATGGCAACATATATACATATTGAGCAATTCATACCCAAGATAATATTCCATGATTAATTAGTGATCCATGCATATGTTTCAACATTTGACATATTTCTAATATATCAAATATATAATAAATGACATAAAGATCGTGCTATACATGCATTGCACTCACCTTGACACTTTCAAAAGTATAATTTAAACTAGCCTCACTAAGCTTGGTTGCACTTTTTATCTTCTTTCCTCACTTGTTCGATCTCGAACTTGCTTGTTATCTGTATGTACATTGAATACATAAAACAAGCAACTTTAAGTACATGTCCAACCTTACTAATACATGTACATACCAAGTTGGAAAATTTAACATTTTCAGCCAAGTGCTTTTTTAAAACAACAATGCTTCCTACACTTAAATTTTACTTCAAATTGCACATTGTAACAAATAGTTTGATAATTTCACATTAAAGCCTAAATTTTCTCTCTTAGGGTTTATAAACTAAAATTTGGAAACTTCCACATTTCTTCTCCATTTTCAAAAATTTTAATACCAAAATGATCCTTGTATCATAGTAAACAACATAACCATAGTTCTTGAATATTTTCAAAATTTTCACCTATTTTACCCAATTTGCAAAATTCACAAAATAGTCCTAAAATGATGTTTTCTTCAATCCAATCACATAATTCAACTTAGAAAACATCATTCTAATCATTTCCATCATCAAGCAAATTTTCACAAAATTTCCCTTAATTTTCTTCTTATAACCGAATTGGTCCCTAAAAGTTTTCCAAGAGATTTTCATCATTTCAAGCATAGAAACAACACTACAAAACCATTTTCAACTTGATTGAACCTTAAAAAATGAAAACCTAACATGCTCTTCAACCACCCTAATCATCAATTTCAACTTAGAGACATGGAAACTAAGCAAAACTTATGCCAAAAGATAGAGAATTCAAGGGAGATCAATTTCTTGTTTCATGTCTCTAGCCAAAAACCAAACAAATCAAGCCAAAAATTGAATTGAAATTTTCCTTACCTAGTTCCCTTGAGGTTCGGCACTTGAGAGAAATATGAACAAAAATTCTTGCTTTTTCTATCATAAGTTTTAATGCCAAATGGCTTATTTTCCCTTAATTTAAAACAAAAAAATCTCCCTCATAGTAAAAATGACCATTTTACCCTTGAATTATAACCATTATAGGTTAACATCTATACTTAAACTTACCATCAAATCAATTATAATTAAAAATAATCGGTAAAATGACCATTTTGCCATTAATGAATCTTTATATTCTCCAAAATGCCATTTAGGCACTATTTCATGTTATGTGTTAAATCAAATTTAAATCGATCAAGCACAATTCAAAACTTCAATGTCATATTCATCGGTTCTTCCTAAGACTACCTTCAAAATTTCATAAAATTCCGAGCTCATACGATTACCCGAATTACACTTAAACTTTAACCGTAATTTCCCAATAATAGAAACATCAGATCAAACCATAGTTTTTATATTCGATCCACGCCCTTAGATGATCTATTTATTTATAGAATGAAAATAATTATTGGGAAAATTACCATGTTGGTCCTTATACATTTCTCAACTTTTCACTTTTATCCCCAAACTTTAAAACTTTATATTTTAGTCACTGAACTAAAACCACTAACTTTTAATTCTTTACGTTTTGGTCACTAATCCAATAATGGGATATTACAATCCCGAAGTTATGGGATATCCTGATCCACTAACACATTCAAGCTTCTTCCATTTGATACTTGATTCATCCGAGCCCTTGATTCCAAACTTTCCTTCTACTTTGACCATACTTCCAGCTTCTTCCAATCTTTAGCTCAAATAATCAAAAATACATTCATTAATATACATGCCCCTCATCACACATTAACTGAATAAACTTCACCAATGTTGTCATTCAAGAAATAGCTATATATATACTCGTAATTTCTCAATTCCATTTTCAAGATAAGTCCTTATTTCTAACTTTTAGAAAGTTGAACTATCATCAAAGAACTGTTTCTCCAAAATAGAATATATGCTAGAATTTAAAGCTCTTTACTTCTTTACAAACTAGATTTAACCACAGTTTTAACTGCATAAGCCTCATAATTTAACCAGTTCTATAACAACTAGGAGAATTTTTAGAAGTTTCAAAACAGAAACTGTCTAGAGCATAATCTACCTCCAGAATTTCTGTACTACCTCCACTTAAAAATTCATAACTTTTGATTTAGAGCTCAAAATCAATCACCATTTGTTGGAGATTAAACTAGACTCACACATGGTTTAGAACATATAAAATTCATCTTCTATCTCAACATATTCAATTTTCTATGAATTTCTAAACTTACTGCAAAAATAGAGCTTTTTCTGGACATATTGCATTTGACCTTCATTACAATGACTCTATGTGCTTCAAAACAACATGTGACTTCAATCAATTGTAGGATCCATTCAAAAACCTCCCTAAACTTAAATTTCTAGTATCATTTAACACGATTTCTCATAATCAACAACAAAATTTTATACTTTAAACAACGTTAGTACATTATGAAAATCCTTGAAACAACATTGCATTCACAATCGGCTCACCTTAAGCTTAAGTCTACCTGTATTTCCAGCTCAAAAACATCAATTTCAGCTCCAATCTAAGCCTCCATTGTTCTTGCAATGCATTCAAAGACAACATATAAATTTCCAAATCAAAAACTATAGACTTAAGCTTAACCAATTACTCAAGAAATAACTTACCATCCATTGTTAAAATCACTTGAATCATAGGACTCTTTCTTTAGTTCCCACCGAATTCCTTATGCCTTAGATGAATCTATCTCAAAATTTCCTCTCCTTTATCCATGGAATAACTAGTCAAATGGAGAAAAAAATTCAATGAAGGAAGACAAAGCATAGGAGAAAATGGTTCTCCATTCTTCACAACTTGGCTGGCCATCACTCCTTCCTTAGCCATGTGTAACATGGCTTTGCCACATATGTTCCACTAACCATTAGTGGTCTAATTACACATGCAAAAACATTGTTTTACTCTTGTTTCAATTTGATCCTTTGTTCTCAACTTTAAACTTCTTGCATTTTGGTCCTTCAAGACTAGTTACATCTCCAATCATTCCATTCTCACATCTTACAATTCAATCTTTAATAATTCAAGTCACATACTAATTAACCTCTTAATACTCATATATGCTCCTTCATACTCCTTGAAATATAATTACTTTACTCATTTGCTAATTGATTTTTAGCTTAATTAGCTCTTTCATTCTCCATTCCATTGACTTACTTATTTAGTTGACTCGAATTGAATCTTTAGTAATTCAAAGATAACATTATCAAGTAAGTGATCATTTTGTAAAACTCCTAGCCCGGTTTTAGGGTATTACGATTCCCCTCCCTTTAAAAGAAATTCATCCTCGAATTTCCATAGAAAATGATTTAGAGGGTTTCTTATCTACAAGAAAATAGATTCTTTCCCTAATTCGTAAATAATGATCTTTCCTTATAATAATCTATCCATAAATAATGCTTACTTAGACATCAGTATTCAAAAGATTTTTTCATTCCCGATTCATCCTTACACAACCTCCTTCAATAGAGGAGCCAACCAGGATCTCATTATCCCGATCCAAAAGTTCTTTAGACAATCTTACTAACTATTAGCATATAAGAGTGCTTTTATCAAACATAGATCACAGACACTTATCAAATTTTAACTCCTAGGTGGTACATATAACAAATGATGATGCAACGACTTCCGGTTTAGTCTAAGAATCGGCTAAAGCTAGGCTCTGATACCAAATTGTAACACCCCTACCCGGTCTAGGAAATAAACTGGCTTAGGATGTGTTACCAAACAAACATACAAAGAGTCTTGATCAAATTAGTACAATCAACTGAACATGCCTTCAAAAAATAGAGTACTTTAAAACTTTTTAAATGTTTCAAAGATCTAACTTAATCTTATTTCAATTTGATCCTTTGTTCTCAACTTTAAACTTCTTGCATTTTGGTCCTTCAAGACTAGTTACATCTCCAATCATTGCATTCTCACATCTTACAATTCAATCCTTAATAATTCAAGTCACATACCAATTAACCTCTTAATACTCATATATGCTTCTTCATACTCCTTGAAATATAATTACTTTACTCATTTGCTATTTGATTTTTAGCTTAATTAGCTCTTTCATTCTCAATTCCATTGACTTACTTATTCAATTGACTTGAATTGAATCTTTAGTAATTCAAAGATAACATTATCAAGCATGTGATCGCTTTGTAAAACTCCTAGCTTGATTTTAGGGGTATTACAGTTAGTAAGGCGATGTTGGAGACCCCCAAGGACTGAGATACTTAAGATCAATATAGATGGCGCCTTCCTCTCGGCTTTCAAGATTCAGCAATAAGAATTATTACAAGGGACAATAAAGGTGATGTTCTTAGCGGATTAGCACAACATTCATCTGGCTGCCAAAATGCTACTTCGGCTGAGCTTCATGCAGTTACAGTCATTGTTCAACTTGGACGTACACGATGTTGGTCCAATTTTGTCATTGAAACATATTCTACCATGGTGGCTAACAAATTGAATCACCAAGAAGATGATCTATCCTTTTTTGGGCCTCTATTTGAGAATGCCCGCCTTCTGCTTGCAAGTTCTGAGGGTTTTCATGTTCAGTTTGTACATAGGCAGTCTAATTTTGTCACCAATACGCTTTCCTCTAAGGCCATGCAATCCTTGTCATCTGTCTTTTTTTATTTGATTTATCCCGACTACATACACTCTATTGTAAGCAACGAGATACCATCTCATTCAATATAATGAATACAAGTACTCTTTTCCCCTTAGGTGGTCTCCATAGGCCTAAGACCGGTGGTGACTTTAGTGGGGCTTTTAACGAGGCCTAACTTTTCTTTAAAAAAAATCCAACGGGTCTATTGTAAAGCCCATTTAGAAATGCACACATCAAATTCCAACAAAATGGCCAAAAAATAATATTAAATCACATCTTAGGACATAAAATATTTAGTTATGGGCTTTTGAACATGATTATATAGTTTAACCTCATTTTCATAAAATTTTACTCGATTAAAATTCCAACGGGTCCACTGTAAAGCCCATTTAGACATGCACGCCTTAAACCCAACAAAATGGACACAAAATAATATTAAATCATATTTTATTATTTAGAATATTTGATCAAGGGTTTTGAATATGATTATATAGCTTAACCTCAATTTCAAAACTTTTTACTCGGTTAAAATTCCAACGGATCCACTATAAAGCCCATTTAGACATGTACTGCTTAAACCCCAAAAAAATGGCCACAAAGTAAGCTTAAATCAAATTTTATGTCTTAAAATATTTAGTTATATGATTTTGAACATGATTATTGTAATACCCCAAATACCGGTTCGAAAGTATTTTAATATTCCTTATGATAGATACAATCGATTATATATATATAATCAAATACATGTACATACATTGTTTAATTAAGCAGTTAGGACTGTTTTGTAAAGGAATAAAGAATGACTATCCATTTTTTGAAGGACCAAATTGAATGATTGGATAAGTATGGTAATTGCATGCAAAAAAGGAAGATTGAGGATGTTCACACATGGAAAACATTGGGGATGGCATGTGTTGAAGGGAATTCAGCTAAATGGGGGGGGGAAGATAATGCATCATCTTCTTCTTCCTTAGTTAACCGAATCATGGCTTTTAAGTGGGAGAAAGAGAACAAGCTAGGTTGGAGGATTAAACATCTAATTGCATTGATTTTTAGGTCTTTATCGAAGGGATTTGAAGGAGGGTATGAAATCGTGATTCCTTCATTTTAATTAATGGAATTAGATTCCATTAATTATATCATTGTTTTATCTTGAATTATATCTAGATCATTAAGTTGGTTCATGCTTTAAGTTGCATCATGCCTGTAGTTTTTTTTAAGAAGACGAACATCTTTCCTTGTGAAATTGGGATATCGGTATGATCATAGTGAGTTTAAATTAGCTTATTTGAATGGTCATAGGCTAAAAATTTATATGATATGTAAGTTTACAATATAGTCATGTTGATAAACTAGCTTGATAATGAAATTATAGGTTGTATTAGAAGTTTCTTTGTTTGTTTTGGATTAAGCAAATGTTCAATGGTTATATTCTGTTTTTGGGTGATTTGGACAACCATGAATGCTTGTATTCATGTATCGAATTGTGGTAATATCTTGAGAATTGAATGCATATTGATGTTAATAGCTGAAATTGATGTTAAGGTTGTGTTTGAATTTGATTTAAATATCAATGCTTGTTAGTAATCAATTAGGAATAAAACGCCCCAGTTTTGGGCTTAGATGTTTTAAGGGTTGGTTCGAAGGTCTGGTGGATCGGTATTAGAGATTCGAGTCAGATTTAGGATTAAATCAAATTAAATATTTTTGAAGGTGATAAAATTGTGAAAAAATATTTTAAAATCATTATTAAATATATTAATGATTGTGGTGAAATCAATTTTGGAAACCAAGTTTTGGAAATCGGACATTTTGGACTAGTGACAAAAATGCAAACTTTGAAATCAGTTTTAGTGACTGTTTTGTAAAGAGTCAAAACTTTGAATTTTTAAGGAGCTAATTGCCCAAAAAGTCTAATATCAGAATTTATCCCTTAATTGGCTATTTTAAAGTGTTTTGGAAAATATAAATAAGTTGGGGAGAATTAATTTGGTTATTAAATCTTTTAAACAAAAATCACGTAACTAACTTTCTCTCAAATATTTTCTCTCAAAGTCTCTCCAGCCAAACATCAATTTGTTCTTCTAAATCTTCAGGCAAATCTTTCTTTTCTTAAATCTTTTGTTTCCAAATGATTTCTTGTTGTTAGTTTACCAAAACCTTATTGTTTTAACTTTATATTCTAATGTAAATCATCCAATTAAGGGAGAAAACATCCATTAGAGATAAGGCTCGTTCTTGTCCTCTAATGAAAGGTTCTTTACTAAAATTCCCAAGTTGTTGACTCTTTACAATTGTTTTCTAATGTGATTTGATAGTTTAATTAAGGAAAATTGGTTTAATTGTGTTTGAATTGATGAAATTGACATATTTTGAATTGGATCTGTTCTGATGGGTTTATAATCATATTAGATCATGATTTGATGTTTAATTGAGTTTATATCTTATTTTTAACATTGTAATCCCGAAATAAGTTGAATCTCTAATGTGTAAGGTTATTATTTAAGGGTTTTTGTGAGGTTAATGGAGTTTAATCATTGCTGGAAGTAAAGGGATGTTGGGAAACTGTTTTTAGATGTTAATTGATGAGGTTTGATGAATTGAATCGTTATATTATGGATGGGTTAAGTTTTGGAAGTGTTTGAGGATGTTTTTGATAAGTTTCAGATGGTTTGTGAGTGGGAAACTTGTGAGTTGAGTGTAATTTCTTGTTCGCAATGGTTTGAATGCATAATGATGCATTTGCCCTCTGGTTTTATGTGGTTAAAATAGGGGATAATTAGGGCAACGAAGCTTGACGTTGTTGCCGGGAGCTCGATTCAAGTTGGCAAGCAAGGCGAGTTGTATCAGTGAGTGGAAACTGGTTTAAACTCCTTTAAAATGGTTTGAAAGTGTTTGTAGGAGTTTAGGTTAAGCTTGAAACACTTGCCTAAGCTCAAAAGTAAGTTTCCCTCTTTTTCTCTTTAATATCGGTTCGGATATGAGCATTTGTAATTCATGTTTGGTCGTAAACATTGTTTGATTTACATACTGGAAGTGTATGATTTTAAGTACATATGCAGGGGTTTAAAAGTATAAGAAATGCTAGTGAGCATTGGTTTTCATTCCGGTCAAAAATTGTGTTATTGCTTTGGCAATGTGATTTGCATATGTGGTGATTTTGTATAATTCATTGTAAAATAGAGAGTAAATGGTTTTGTAAATGATATATTGGCTATGTGACATGATGAAAAAACATTCGGATATAGTCGGCATGCCATAGGGAAGTGCACTATAATATGTTAAAATCGATCATGGTTAAGGGTCCTTGAAATAAGAGGTCGGCTACTCGGACTATGATGTTATCACTTGGGTTGAGTGGTCGGTTCCCCTTGCTGATGTTGATCTTGCGGTCAGCAAGGTTTTCATATAATGCGGTCGGCATGGTATGGGTTATGGTAGTGGATGAATATCATGGGAGGTTCGTGTATCCGAATTGTAAGGTTAACGGTCAGTTACCTAAAGGTTAGTGGTCGCTAATCAAGGATAATGGTCTTCTATCCAAGGTCACTACAAATGACAATATATACAAGTTCATAAGTTGAACCTACTATATAATGCTTTGGGATTTAAGCATGGTAATATGATTTAATGCTTTGGGATTTAAGCATGAGATGACTTAAAGCTTTGGGACTTAAGCATGTGATTTGTAAATGTTTTTGCATATGGTCAATATACTTGTTTTGATTGGAATCAATGAAAATGCTTTGGTCGTAAGCATGGTTTGAAAATAATTGTTTAGTTTTCAAAGGATTTTTAAATGCATCATTGTTTTAAGAGCATCCTCACTAAGCATGTGTGCTTACGCTCTCTTTTTCCTAATGATGCATACCATTAAGGTTTAGGGACAGCAAAGGCAAGGTTTGAAGTGATCCAAGTGCAAGACTACTTGAGTATGAACTCGGTTTACGTTTTCGGTTAATAAGGAAACGTGTTCGCCATGTTTTTGGGACTTGTAATCCTGTTTTTCCATGATTTTTAAGCATGTGAAGTGCTGGATTTTAAGGGTGGTTTGTTGTTGTTAAGCCTATTGAGAATCTTTGCTTATGTTGATGCTCGATGGGTGCTTAGGTATGCATCTAGTTGTCTGGGAATGGATGCCATGTTTTGATGATTCAAGCATGTTTATTATGATTCTTTATATGTGCAAGCATGTTGTGTATGACTTTAAAGTGTTAGATAGGAGTTTTGGCTATGTGGAAAATGATATTAGAAAGCATGCCTATAAGAAATCTTAGGTGTTTGAATGCAAAGTAAAGATGTTGATTCTGTGATGTTTTTGTTAGGGCTATACTGTAATAATTATGTTTGAGTGTTTGGAGCATGTTGGAATGTTATGGTTATTATCAAAGTGTGTTTAGACAGCAAATTGGGGCCTTACAGGTACAGGCGTATCGAAACAGGTGTCCCCGTACCGGTACAACTAGGCCATCTCAAGCATAGCATTTTGATACGCGGGAGGGTGTTTTGATACGGATAAGCCTTTACAGGCATAGCATTTCGATACTCGAGCAAGTGCTCCAGTACAATCTCAAGCATTTTGGCTAGGCATTTTGATACCCAAGCAAGTGTTTCAGTACGAGTTTTAGCCACTAGAATCTGAGTTTTGGTACGCGAGCAAGCGTTTTGATACGTGAGCAAGTGTTCCAGTACGATCTCAAGCATTTCGTATTGAAATGTCTGTACGCTTACCGGTACGACTGTAGTTAATTATGTTATTTGGAATGTTTGGAAGTTTCTGTTTCTTTCATTTTGGTCCTGAGGTTTGTGAATGCAATTGTATTAGCTTGGATGATCGTATTGGCCTGAAATTTGTCATGTAAGCGTGAAATTGGACTAATTAAAGATTGGTAACCTTAATTTTAGTTTTGGTCCATAAATTGATCAGATTTGCATTTTAGTCCCTAAAAGGTATGTTATACAATTGGTTGCCTTTCCGTGGTCTGATTCCTTTTTTAACTCACCCACCGCAAGTATGTATACATAGGATTAATAATACGCATCTAGACAAGATAAAAAGAAAAAATGGCCGGTTTTCATAATCTTTCTCTGGTTTGCTTCAACAAACCTAATGTAGTTATCTAGGTTCGGTCGGGTGTCTAGGCCGGGTCGAGGGGTTAAATTTGTTGGTATCACAAACATGTTACGAAAGGTTGGGATATTGTTGAGTGATTATTTGGTGATGTTTGTTATGCACAGTGATTGCGTATATGTATAGTTTTTGTTTAATATCATGTAGCTTTATGAAATGGGAACACATTGCCTATTATCGAGGTTTTAAAAGGGTTTTCTAAGGTTTCCTTGGATCCTTTGCCTAATGCTAGCCTAACTTTAATGTGTTTTGATGTTTTGTTATCATGGCTCGACGTGAGACACGTTTGATAGATAATAATGTCAGAGTTAGGAAAAATAATGTTGTGGAAGGGAATCTCGCTGATGTTTTACCTCTTCCTCCTTCAGTGATTCCTCCTGTGATTTTGGGGCGGCTGGTGTACCCTAGGCTCGTCCTGTGCAGTTTTTGGTGACTTGACTCTGTTAATCCAGGCAATGACGGGAACATTTTAGGCAGCGATGGCTGGAGTGCAAGTGCAAGCATTGTCACTTGCTGTGGTGGTTAATCAGGGTTTACCCTTGGAGCATCTTCGTAGTTTGAGAGGTGAGGAATTTTAGGGTTTGAGTCATGAGGCAGCCGAAGATGGTTGGAAAAGACAATCCATATTCTGAACCAGATGGGTTGTAATAATGAGCGCAAATTGGGTTACACTGTGTCACTACTGCAGGGTGATGCATATCATTGGTGGGTGAGCACAGTTGCGGGTGTTCCCGAGGCAGATGTGATTTGGGAGTTCTTTTGAAGAGCTTTTAAGAGGAAGTATCTTGGTGCACAGTATTTGGATGCGATGAAGCACAAGGTTATGTTGCTATCGCAGGGTGGCATGTTTGTTGCCAAGTATGAGGTGAAGTTCGTTCGCCTAAGTCAGTATGCCCCGGAGTTGGTTCTAGATGACCAACAGAGTGTGATAGGTTTCGCTATGGTCTTGTGAAGGATATCAAGACTTACCTCCTGGCTGCAAATTACAAGGATTTTGATGTGTTGGTCAATTGTGCCAAGGATATTTAGCAGTCATTGGGTACATTAGTTCAAGTTGCTAGTGCGAGCTTGGGTAAAAGAGTGGCCGATTGTAGCTATTCTAAGAGGCAAAATAGGAAGTTTCGATACAAGAGAATAGGCCGGATCATAGGCGTAGTGGCGGTACACAGGTGCATGTTGGGGAAATACCTTAAGCTGTTGGATATGTGGATCTCCTAATCATGTGAAGCGTGTTTGTCCTCGTGCTGTGAGGGATGCGCCGGTGCATGTTGCTACACCTGCTAGGGGTGAGGTCGTGGCATGGGTAATTTTTAGAGGCGTAAAGATAGTCAGAGAGTTGTAGCTCTTGCTGTTGCAGTGCGACCGGAGAATGGTAGACCAGCTCAGATATATGCTCATCCTGAGGGTCGCAATGACATGGATGTGATCGTAAGTACCTTTACTTTGCAATTTTTGTCATTGTTATCATTGATTGAATCGGGGTCTACTCATTCTTATATCTTGAGTGAACATACATCTTTGTTGAATGTTCCTATTGAGATCCTTGATGTTGGCATGTTAGTAACTAGTTCTTTTGGTGAGACGGTTATTACTAGAAGGTTGTATAGGCAGTGTCCTTTGGTTGTGCAAGGTCATGAGTTTTCCACAAATCTGATGGAGTTGCCATTCCATGGTTTTGATGTTATTTTGGGTATGGTTTGGTTGAGCGAGAACAAGGCGTTTGTGGATTGTGAATCCAAAAGGATTTCTTTGAGGTTAGACGATGATTATGAAGTAGTGGTGGTTGGCGAGAGTGTGAAATTCTTGTCCAATGTGCTATCGACTACTCAAGCGGAAAGGTTGATGCAAAGAGGTTGCCAAGCTTATTTGGCTATCGTGATGAATCCTGTAGTTAAGGGTGTTCAGGTGCAGGACATTTGAACTGTTAGTGCTTTTTCAAAAGTTTTTCCTAAAGAGTTGTCGGGTATACCGCCAAATATAGAGGTGGAATTTGATATTGAAACGTTTGCATGTTCGGCACCGGTGTCTATTGCTACTTATAGGATGGCAACAAAGGAGTTGAAAGAGTTCAAGTCACAGCTTCAGGAGTTGTTGGATCATGGGTTCATCTGACCGTGTGTTTTTCCTTGGGGTGCTCCAATCCTCTTTGTGAAAAAAAAATATGGTACGATGCGTATGTGCATTAATTACCGACAGTTGAATAAGCTAAAGGAATACGATGATCGAGATGTTGAACAACCAAGACTTCTCCCTCAAATAAACCATGGAGTCCATGAAGGAGACCCAGGGTGTCTTGGAGTCCCGCCTTGAAAGATTAGAGTCCATAGAGGACAGGTTCAAGGATGAGACGCGGCGAGTTCGCAACGAGGTAGAGATAGTTCGAGGGAGTAATGCTTGCGAAGCCGAGGTGAAAGCTTTGCGGATCGAGGTGAATGAGCTCAAGGAATAGCTACTCAGTTGCAAGAGTGCAATCAGTGAATGGGGTGCGCTTGCCACCATCTTAGATGGACTTAGGCCTGGGGCGAGAACAAGTATCTTTTGTCGAGGATTGATGATCTGTTTGATCAGTTTTGCGGGGCAACGGTGTTCTCTAAGATTGATTTAAGAATGGGGTATTATCAATTGAAGGTTAAGGATGAGGATTGTATAAAACCGTATTTTGTACGAAGTACAGGCATTATGAGTTCTTGGTCATGCCTTTTGGTTTGACAGATGCCCCGACTGCGTTCATGGATCTAATGAACAGGGTGTTACATGAATATCTTGATCAATTTGTGGTGGTGTTTATAGATGATATTCTCGTGTACTCTCATATTGAGGAAGATTATGATCGGCATTTGCGGATTGTGTTGCAAGTTTTGAAGAATAACCAATTGTATGCCACTGAGCAAGTGTTAGTTTTGGCTTAAGGAAGTGATGTTCCTTGGTCATGTGGTTTCCGCGGAGGGTATTCATGTTGATCCAAAAAATTGAGGCTGTTCTCAATTTGAAGCAACCCAAGTCAGTGTCAGAAGTTTGTAGTTTTCTTAGGCTGGATGGTTATTACCGTCGCTTTGCTGATGGGTTTTCTAGTATTGTGACACCATTGACGAAGTTGTTGCAAAAGAATGTTCCTTATGTGTGGAAGGAGAAGCAACATAATAGTTTCGAGAAGTTGAAGGAAATTTTAACAAATTCTCCTGTGTTGATTCAACCTGAATCTGGGAAGGAGTTTGCGGTTTATAGTGATGCATCTTATGTTGGTTTAGGTTGTGTTCTGATGCAAGATTTTAAGGTTGTGGCCTATGCTTGAGACAGTTGAAGGTTCATCAATGCAATTATTTGACTCGTGATTTGGAGCTTGCGGCTGTGGTGTTTGCCCTGAAAATCTGGAGACATTACCTTTACGGTGAGAAGTGTGTTGTTTTTACGGAACATAAGAGATTGAAGTATTTGATGTCTCAAAATGATTTGAATCTTAGGCAACGTAGATGGTTGGAGTTGCTTAAGGATTATGACTTGACAATCAAATATCATCCCGGAAAAGCCAATGTGGTTGCGGATGCATTAAGTAGTAGGGTTGCGATTGAGCTTAGAGCTATGTTTGCGAGGTTAAGTGTGAAGCAGGAAGGTGGATTGTTGGTTGAGATGCAAGTTAAGCCTATGTTGTCAGAAGCGATTAAAGCTAAGAAATCGTTTGATGATTCCTTGGTTGAACATGTAAAGACATATCGGATGGTAATATGACGGATTTTGATTTTAATGATGATGGAGTGTTGAGTTTCAAGGGTCGAATAGTGGTGCCGGATGATCTGGAGTTGAGAAACACTATTCTGATGGAGGCATACTCTAGTCCTTTTGCTATGCATCCCGGTAGTGTTAAGATGTATTGTGGATTAAAAGAACCATACTATTGGGTTGGTTTGAAAAAAGAATGTAGCTGAGTTTGTTTCTAAGTGCATGATGTGTCAGCGGGTCAAGGTTGAACATCAGTTCCATTCAGGTTGTTGCAACCGTTGAGAATTTCTGAATGGAAATAGGAGAGAATCACCATCGATTTTGCGGCAGGGTTACCTTTGATATTGGCCAAAATAGATTCTATTTGGGTGATTATGGATCGGTTTATGAAGTGTGCATATTTCTGCCAGTGCATACAACATATACCTTGGGCAAGTTGGCAGATTTGTATATCACTGAGATTGTACGTTTGCACGGGTGCCTAAGTCCATTGTTTCAGATAGATATCCGAGGTTTACAACAAGGTTTTGGGAGAGTTTGCATAGGGCTTTGGGTACGAGATTGAATTTTAGCACCGCGTATCGTCCTCAGACGGATGGTCAGTCCGAGCGGGTTATCCATGTTTTAGAGGATATGTTGAGATGTTGCATTATTAGGTTCCAAGGAATCTGGGAGAAGCATTTACCTTTGGTTGAGTTTGCGTATAACAACAGTTATCAAGCGAGTATACAAATGGCACCGTATAAGGCATTATATGGCCAGAGGTGTCGTACGCCTTTGTGTTGGGCTGAGGTAGGGGAAAAGCATGTTTCCTTGCCGGATGTGTTGAAAGACACTGATGAAAAATTTAAGTTTGTGTGTGATCTTTTGAAAGCGGCTGTGGATCGGCAGAAATCTTATACAGATTTGAAGCGTATGGAGATTGAATATACGGTGGGCAATGGTGTGTTCTTGAAAGTGTCACCATGGAAGAATGTGATGCGGTTAAGACGTAAGGGTAAGCTTAGTCCGAGGTTTATTAGACCATACGAGGTTGTTGAACGTATTGGTCTCGTGGCTTATCGGTTGAGGTTACCTCCCGAGTTGGAGAAAATACATGATATGTTCCTTGTATCTATGTTGCGGAGGTATCAGTCGGATCCCTTGCATGTTATGCTAGGGGAGCATATTGAGTTGAGGCCGGATTTATCCTATGATGAGGAACTGGTGGACATCCTTGATTACAGAAGCAAATTTCTTCGTGGCAAGATGATTGAGCTTGTTAAGGTCATGTGGCGACATCGTGGTGTCAAGGAAGCCACTTGAGAAAGCAAGGCGGACATGTTGGAGCAATTTCCGCATTTGTTTCCTCCAGGTAAATTTCGAGGACAAAATTTCTTAAGTGGGGGAGAGTTGTAACACCCCGGTTTTCGGCTTATACGTTTTAAGGGTTGGTTCGAAGGTTCAGTGGACCAATATTAGAGATTAAGTCAGTTTCGGGATTATATCAAATTAAATATTTTTGAAGGTGATAAAATTGCAGAAAAATATTTTAAAATCATTATTAAATATATTAATGATTTTGGTGAAATCAATTTTGGAAAACAAGTTTTGGAAATCAGACATTTTGGACTAGTGACCAAAATGCAAACTTTGAAAATTGTTTTAGTGACTGTTTTGTAAAGAGTCAAAACTTTGAATCTTTAAAGAGCTAATTGCCCAAAAAGTCTAATATCAGACTTTATCCCTTAATTGGCTATTTTAAAGTGTTTTGGAAAACATAAATAGGTTGGGCAGAATTAATTTTGTTATTAAATCTTTTAAACAAAAATCACGTAACTATCTTTCTCTCAAATATTTTCGCTCAAAGTCTCTCTAGCCAAATATCAATTTCATCTTCTAAATCTTCATGTAAATATTTCTTTTCTTAAATCTTTTTTTTCAAATGATTTCATGTTGTTAGTTTACCAAAACCTTATTGTTTTAGCTTTATTTTCTCATGTAAATCATCTAATTAAGGGAGAAAGCATCCATTAGAGGTAAGATTCGTTCTTCTCCTCTAATGAAAGGTTCTTTACTGAAATTCCCAAGTTGTTGACTCTTTACAATTGTTTTTTAATATGATTTGATAGTTTAATTAAGGAAAATTGGTTTAATTGTGTTTGGATTGATGAGATTGGCATATTTCGATCTGGATCTGTTTTGCTGGGATTATGATCAAATTAGATCATGATTTTGATGTTTAATTGAGTTTATATCTTGATTTTAACATTGTAATCCTGAAATAAGTTGAATCTCTAATGTGTAAGGTTGTTAGTTAAGGGTTTTTGGGAGGTTAATGGAGTTTAATCATTGCTGGAAGTAAAAAGATGTTGAGAAGCTGTTTTTAGATATTAATTGATGAGGTTTGATGTATTGAATCGTTATATTATGGTTTGGTTAAGTTTTGGAAGTGTTTAAGGATGTTTTTGAAAAGTTTTAGATGGTTTCTGAGTGGGCAATTTGTGAGTTGCGGGTAATTGCTTGTTGGCAATGGTTTTAATGCATAATAATGCATTTTCCCTCTAGTTTTATGTGGTTAAAATAGGGGACAATCAGGGCGACGTAGCTTGACGTTGATTGTTTCTTGCCGGGAACTTGATTCACGTTGGCAAGCAAGGTGTTGTATCGGTGAGTGGAAACTGTTTAAACGCCTTTAAAAAGGTTTGAAAGTGTTTTTGGGAGTTTGGGTTAAACTTGAAACACTTACCTAAGCTCAGAAGTAAGTTTCCCTCTTTTTCTCTTTAATATCAGTTCGGATATGAGCATGTGTAATTCATGTTTGGTTTTAAAAATGGTTTGATTTACATACTGGAAATGTATGATTTTAAGTACATGTGCTGGTGTTTAAAAGTATAAGAAATGCTAGTGAGCATTGGTTTTCATTCCGGTCGGGAAATTGTGTTATTTCTTTGGAAATGTGATTTGCATATATGGTGATTTTGAATAATGCATTGTAAAACAGTGAGTAAATGGTTTTGTAAATGATAAATTGGCTATGTGACATGATGAGAAAACATTCGGATATAGTTGGCATACTGTAGGATGAAGTTCACTATAATATGTTAAAATTGATCGTGGTTAAGGGTCCTTGAAGTAAGCGATCGACTACTCAGACTATGATGTTATCACTTGGGTTGAGTGGTCGGTTCCCCTTGTTGATGTTGATCTTGCGGTCGGCAAGGTTGTTATATCATGCGGTCGACATGGCATGGGTTATGGTAGTGGTCGACTATCAGGGGAGGTCCTTGTATCCGAATTGTAAGGTTAACGGTCGGTTACCTAAAGGTTAACGATTGGTTACCTAAAGGTTAGAGGTCGGCTAATCAAGGATATTGGTCGTCTATCTGAGGTCACTATAAATGCCAATATATCCAAGTTCATGAGTTGAACCTACTTTATAATGCTTTGGGATTTAAGCATGGTAATATGATTTAATGCTTTGGGATTTAAGCATAAGATGAATTAATGCTTTGAGATTTAAGCATGTGATTTGCAAAATGTTTTTGCATATGGTTGATAAGCTTGTTTTGATTGGAATAAATGAAAATGCTTTGGTTGTAAGCGTGGTTTGAAAACAAGTGTTTAGTTTTCAATGGATTTTAAATGCATCATTGTTTTAAGAGCATCCTCACTA
This sequence comes from Hibiscus mutabilis, assembly GCA_019671005.1. Taxonomy (NCBI): domain Eukaryota; kingdom Viridiplantae; phylum Streptophyta; class Magnoliopsida; order Malvales; family Malvaceae; genus Hibiscus; species Hibiscus mutabilis. The sequence goes on from CM033744.1 coordinate 14,327,334, forward strand.
AGCATGTGTGCTTACGCTCTCTTTTTCCTAATGATGTAGAGCATTAAGGTTCAGGGACAACAAAAGCAAGGTTTGAAGTGATCCAAGTGCAATACTAGTTGAGTATGAACTCGGTTTATGTTTTCGGTTAATAAGGCAATGTGTTCGCCATGTTTTTAGGACTTGTAATCCTATTTTTCCATGGTTTTTAAGCATGTGAAATGCTGGATTTTATGTGTGGTTTGTTGTTGTTAAGCCCGTTGAGAATCTTTGCTTATGTTGATGCTAGATGGGTGCTTAGGTATGCATCTAGTTGTCTCGAAATGCCTGCCATGTTTTGATGATTCAAGCATGTTTATTATGATGCTTTAGATGTGTAAGCATGTTGTGTATGCCTTTAAAGTGTCAAATGAAAGTTTTGTTATTGTGGCAAAATGATATTAGGAAGCATGCCTATAGGAAATCTTGGGTGATTGAATGCCAACTAATGATGTTGATTCTATGATGTTTTGGTTAGGGATGTACCCTAAAACTATTGTTTGAGTGTTTGGAGCATGTTGGAGTGTTATGGTTTTCATCAAAGTGTGTTTAGACAGCAAATTGGGGCCTTACAGGTCCAGGCATATCGAAACAGGTGTCCCCGTACCGGTATGACTAGGCCATCTCAGGCATAGCATTTCAATACACAGGAGGGTGTTTCGATACAGATAAGCCTTTACAGGCATAGCGTTTCGATACTCGAGCAAGTATTCTGGTAGGATCTAAAGCATTTTGGCTAGGCACTTTGATACGCGACCAAGTGTTTCGATATGAGTTTTAGACACTGGAATCTGAGTTTTGGAAATTGTTTAGGCGTACCAAAACACCTATATGCGTACCGGTACGACAGTAGTTAATTCTGTTATTTGGAATGTTTAGAAGTTTCTATTTCTTTCATTTTGATCCCTGAGGTTTGTGAATGCAATTGTTTGAGCTTGGATGATCGTATTGGCCTAAACTTTGTCATGTAAGCATGAAATTGGACTAATTGAGGATTGGTAACCATAATTTTAGTTTTGGTCCATAAATTTATCAGATTGGCATTTTAGTCCCTAAAAGGTATGTTATGCAATTGGTTGCCTTTCCGTGGTTCGATTCCTTTGCAAACTCACCCACTGCAAGTATGTACACATTGGATTAATAATACGCATCTAGCCAATATAAAAAGAAAAAATAGACTAGTTTTCATAATCTTCCTCCGGTTTGCTTTAGCAAACCTGATGTAGTTTTCTCGGTTCGGTCGGGCATCTAGGCCGGGCGATGAGGTTACATTTTTTGGTATTAGAGACATGTTTCGAAAGGTTGGGATGTTGTTGGTTGATTATTTGGTGATGTTTTTTATGCACGGTTATTGTGTATATGTACGGTGATTGTTTAATATCATGTTGCTTTATGAAATGGGAACACATTGCCTATTACCAAGGTTTTAAAAGGGTTTTATAAGGTTGCCTTGGATCCTTTGCCTAATGCTAGCCTAAATTTAATGTGTTTTGATGCTTTTGTTAGCATGGCTCAACGTGAGACATGTTAGATGGATAATAATGTCGGAGTTGGGCAGAATAATGATGTGGAAGGGAATCCCCCTGATGTTTTACCTCCTCCTCCTTCGTTGGTTCCTCATGTTGATGTTGGGTCGGGTGTTGTACGGCAGGATCCTCCTGTGCCAGTTTTTAGTGATCTAACTTCGCTAATCTAGCCGATGACGGGAGCGTTTCAGGCAGCGATGGTTGGAGTGCAAGCATCGGCACCTACTGTAGTGGTTAATCAAGGTTTACCCTTGGAGCGTCTTTGTAGTTTAGGAGGCAAGGAATTCTACGGTTTGAGTCCTGAGGTAGCCGAGGGATGGCTGGAGAAGACAATTCGTATTCTGAACTAGACGGGTTGTAATAATTAGCGCAAGTTGGGTTGCACTGCGTCACTACTGCAGGGTGATGCATATCATTAGTGGATGACCAGAGTTGCGGGTGTTCCCGAGGCGGATGTGACTTGGGAGTTTTCTTTCGAAGAGCTTTTAAGAGGAAGTATCTTGGTGCACAGTATTTGGATGCGAAGAAGCGCGAGTTTATGTTGCTATTGCAGGGTGGCATGTCTGTTGCTGAGTATGAGGTGAAGTTTGTTCGCCTAAGTCAGTATGCCCCAGAGTTGGTTCCAAATGATCAACAGAGATGCGATAGGTTCCGCTATGGTCTTGTGAAGGATATCAAGACTTACCTCCTGGCTGCGGATTACACGAGTTTTGATGTGTTGGCCAACCATGACAAGGATATTGAGCAGTCCTTGGGTACATCAGTTTAGGCTGCTAGTGCGAGCTTGGGTAAGAGAGTGGCCAATTCTAGCTATTCTGGGAAGCAGAATAGGAAGTTTCGATACAAAAAACATAGGCCAGATCATAGTCGTGGTGGCAATGTTGGTCAGGGTAACCTGAGAGTTCGTAATGTAGCTGAGAGTGAGCGTTGTGGTAGACGTCACACGGGTGCATGTTGGGGAAACACATTGACCTATTGGATATGTGGATCTCATGATCATGTAAAGCGTGATTTTCCTCGTGCTGTGAGGGATGCACCGATGCATGTTGTTGCACCTGTTAGGGGCCGAAGTCGTGGCAGAGGTAATTTTCAAAGGTGTGAGGATGGTCAGAGAGTTGTAGCTCATCCTGTTGCAGTGCGACCGGAGAATGCTGGACCAGCTCGGATCTATGCTCATCGCGAGGGTTGCAATGGCACAGATGTGATCATAGGTACCTTTACTTTGCAATCCTTGTCATTGTTATCTTTGATTGATCCGGGGTTTACTCATTCTTATATCTTGAGTGAACATGCATCTTTGTTGAATGTTCATGTTGAAATCCTTGAAGTTGGTATGGTTAGTAACTAGTTCCTTTGGTGAGACGGTTATCACTAAAAGGTTGTATAGGTGGTGTTCTTTGGTTGTGCAAGGTCATGAGTTTATTGCATATCTGATGGAGTTGTCATTCCATAGTTTTGATGTTATTTTGGGTATGGATTGGTTGAGCGAGTACATGGAGGTTGTGGATTATGAATGCAAAAGGATTTCTTTGAGGTTAGCCGATGATTATGAAGTAGTGGTGGTTGGCGAGAGTGTGAAATTCTTGTCTAATATGGTCTCGGCTACTCAAGAGGAAAGGTTGATGCAAGGAGGTTGCCAAGCTTATTTGGCTATCGTGATGAATCCTGAAGTTAAGGGTGTTATGGTGTAGGACAATTTAACTGTTAGTGCTTTTCCAAAAAAAATTCCTGAAGAGTTACCGAGTTTACCGCTGGATAAAGAGGTAGAATTTGGTATTGAGACGTTCGCGTGTTCGGCACCGGTGTCCATTGATCCTTATAGAATGCCACTGAAGGAGTTGAAGTCACAGCTTCAGGAGTTGTTGGATCATGGGTTCATCCGACCGAGTGTTTCTCCTTGGGGTGCTCTAGTTCTCTTTCTGAAAAAGAAAGATGATACGATGCGTATGTGAATTGATTACCGGCAGTTGAATAAGCTGATGGTGAAGAACAAGTATCCTTTGCCAAGGAATGATGATCTGTTTGATCAGTTTTGCGGGGCAACGGTGTTCTTTAATATTGATTTAGGATCAGGGTATTATCAGTTGAAGGTTAAGGATGAGGATGTGCATAAAACCGCGTTTCGTACGAGGTAGGGGCATTATGAGTTCCTGGTCATGCCTTTTGGTTTGACAAATGCCCCGGCTGCGTTCCTGGATTTGATGAATAGGGTGTTCCATGATTATCTTGATCAATTTGTGGTGCTGTTTATAGATGACATTCTCGTGTACTCCATACTGAGGAAGATCATGATCGATATTTGCGGATTGTGTTGCAAGTTTTGAAGGATAACCAATTGTATGCAAACTGAGAAAGTGTGAGTTTTGGCTTAAGGAAGTGATGTTCCTTGGTCATGTGGTTTTCGCGGAGGGTATTCGCGTTGATCCACAGAAAATTGAGGCTATTCTCAATTGGAAGCAACCCAAGTCAGTGTTAGAAGTTCGTAGTTTTCTTGGACTGGCTGGTTATTACCGTTTTTTTTTGATGGGTTTTCTAGTATTGTGGCACCGTTGATGAATTTGTTCCAAAAGAATGTTCCTTATGTGTGGACGGAGAAGCAACAACATAGTTTCGAGAAGTTGAAGGAAGTTTTAACATATGCACTTGTGTTGATTCAACCTGAATCTGGAAAGGAGTTTATGGTTTATAGTGATGCATCTTACGTTCGTTTGGGTTGTGTGCTAAGATGGTAAGTTTGTGGCCTATGCATTGAGACAATTGAAGATTCATGAGCGTAATTATCTGACTCATGATTTGGAGCTTGCGGCTGTAGTTTTGCCATGAAAATCTGGAGACATTACCTTTACGGTGAGAAGTGTGTAGTTTTTACGAACCATAAGAGTTTGAAGTATTTGATGTCTCAAAAGAATTTGAATCTTAGGCATCATAGATGGTTGGAGTTGCTTAAGGATTACGACTAGACAATCGAATATCATCCTGGAAAAGCCAATGTGGTTGCAGATATGTTAAGTCGTAAGGTTGCGGTTGAGATTAGAGCTATGTTTGTGAGGTTAAGTGTGACGCAGGAAGGTGGATTGTTGGCTGAGTTGCAAGTTAAGCCTATGTTGTCACAAGCGATTAAAGCTAAGCAACCGTTTGATGATTCCTTGGTTGAGCATGTTAAGGACATATCAGATGGTAATCCGACTGATTTTCATTTTAATGATGATGGAGTGTTGTGTTTCAAGGGTCGAATAGTGGTGCCGGATGATCCAAAGTTGAGGCACACTATTATGACGGAGGCACATTCAAGTATTTTTCCTATGTATCTCGGTAGTGTTAAAATGTATTGTGGATTGAAAGAAGCATACTATTGGGTTCGTTTGAAAAAGGATGCAGCTGAGTTTGTTTCTAAGTGTATGGTGTGTCAACAGGTCAAGCTGAATATCAGTTTCCATCCGGGTTGTTGTAACCGTTGAGAATTTCGAAATGGAAATGGGAGAGAATCACCATGGATTTTTTGTCATGGTTACCTTTGACACTAGCTAAAAATGATTCCATTTGGGTGATTGTGGATCGGTTTACGAAGTGCGCACACTTTCTGCCAGTGCATGCGACGTATACCTTGGGCAAGTTGGCAGATTTGTATATCGCTGAGATAGTGCATTTGCATGGGGTGCCTAAGTCCCTTATTTCAGGTAGAGATCCGAGGTTTACAACAAGGTTTTGGGAGAGTTTACGCCAGGCTTTGTGTATGGGATTGAATTTCAGCACTGCGTATCATTCTCAGATGGATGGTCAGACGGAGCGGGATATCTAGGTTTTAGAGGATATGTTGAGATGTTGCATTATTGAGTTCCAAGGAACCTGGGAGAAGCATGTACCTTTGATTGAGTTTGCATATAACAATAGTTATCAAGCGAGTATACAAATGGCATCGTATGAGGCATTGTATAGCCGGAGGTGTCATACGCCTTTGTGTTGGGCTGAAGTAGGGGAAAAGCATAATTCCTTGCCGGATGTGTTGAAAGACACGGATGAAAAGTTAAGCTTATGTGTAATCATTTGAAAGTGGTTGCGGATCAGAAGAAATCTTACGCGGATTTGAAGCGTAGGGAGACTGAATATGTGGTGGGCGATCGTGTGTTCTTGAAAGTGTCACCATGGAAGAAGGTGATGCAGTTCGGACTTAAGGGTAAGCTTAGTCTGAGGTTTATTGGACCATACGAGGTTGTTAAATGCATTGGTCTCGTGGCTTATCGGTTGAGGTTGCCTCCCGAGTTGGAGAAAATATATGATGTGTTCCATGTATCTATGTTACGGAGGTATCGGTCGGATCCCTCGCATGTTACACCGGTGGAGCATATTGAGTTGAGGCCGAATTTATCCTATGATGAGGAACCGGTGGATATCCTTAATTCTAGTAGCAAAGTTCTTCATGGCAAGACGATTAAGCTTGTGACGACATCGTGGTGTCGAGGATGCCACTTGGGAAAGCTAGGCGGACATGTTGGAGCAATTTCCGCATTTGTTTCCTCCAAGTAAATTTCAAGGACGAAATTTCTTAAGTGGGGAAGAGTTGTAACGCCCCGGTTTTGGGCTTAGATGTTTTAAGGGTTGGTTTGAAGGTCTGGTGGACCGGTATTAGAGATTCGAGTAAGTTTTGGGATTAAATTGAATTTTATATTTTTGAAGGTGATAAGGTAATATCCCAATTTTTGGACTAGTGACCAAATTGTATTTTTTAAAAGTTTAGGAGGTTAAAGTGTGAACTTTTGAAAAGTTTAGGGACCAAAATGTAATTTCCAAAAGCTATGTAATCTAACCTCATAAATGAATAGTTCACCCCCAAGAGTGACACTTTCGTGTTACCCGAATTTTTTGTATGAGGCTTATATTAGTGTCTATAAAGCTTTAAAAATTCAAATAGAGAAAATTTGAAAATCGTATTGAGTGAAATTTGAATTTTTGGATCGAATAAATGCCATAAATAAAAATCTAAGATATTTTGGGACATGGGCGGTTGGATTGGAACCAATTTGGTTCAATTTTGATGGAATGGCAATTTTCAAGACTTGTAAATAAAGACTAGTTGGAGGGCAAATTGGACATTTGCCATGGATGGCATTTTTGAAATATTTTGAAACTTTGAGGGTAATTTTGAAAGGTGAATAACACTTGGAATATATCATGGCCATTGATTTTTGATGATATTGAATCTTGGCCATTAGATTAAAAGGGCAAATTAGTAATTTCACTATTTAAATGAATTTAAAATTCATTAGATAAGAAAGGGGAAAGATTGAGGGTAATTTTGAAAGGTGAATAACACTTGGAATATATCATGGCCATTGATTTTTGATGATATTGAATCTTGGCCATTAGATTAAAATTCAGTAAATGAATTTAAAATTCATTTAACTTTACACACGTGGATTAAATAAATAAAAGATGAACAAAAATCATCTTCATCATCTAAGGGCTGTTCGAAACATTAGATAAGAAAGGGGAAAGAAAATTATCAATATTTCAAGCTCAAATTTAGAGATTCAAGACTAGTTTCAAGCAAAATTAATTTAGGTAAATTGTTCTACACTTGATTCTCTTCATTTTGATAGTATTTTTGCATGATAAAAGTCAAGTTTGATTCATGTTATGGATGAAAATTGATTATGGAAATTGAATCTTATGATGAAATTAGACTTGTAGTTTGTCAAATCAATGATTTAAACATGGAATTAAGGTTGAAATTGGATAAATTCCATGTTTGAGATTATAAACCCTAACCCTAAAATTTGGATGTTTTTGTTAGGAAGCTAAATTAAGGATGGATTTGAATGAAGTATGAAGTTATGGGTCTTATTTTGATGAAATGTTGAATAATTTCCCCAAGTTATAATTTTAGGGACTAATCCAAAAATAATGGAAATTTAGGGGAAACTATTGAAAATTTTATTTTAGGATTGGAATCATTGAATTATGGTGAAATTAGCTTGAATTGATGATTAAGGACCAAAATGAAAATTTTGGAAATTAGGAGGATCAATTTGGCAATTTGAGAAAAATGGGGAATTTATTTGGAGTTAATAATTATTTGATAGAATTGATTTTCAAGCATGTTCTGAAAGTTAAAGGATTAAAATGACAAGAAAGGAAAAATTTAGGGACCTATTTCGAAATAAAGGAATTTTGAAGGACTAAGTTGGACAAACTTAAAAGTTAAGGGAAAATTTAGAAATGTTGTAAATGAGTAGAAAAGTTAATTTTTACATGAATTAAATGTACAAATGTAATGTAGTAACTAAAATGTTACATTTTTAAAGTTTAAGGACTGAAAGGAAAATAGTCCAAAAATAAGTAAATAATGATGGAAATTGCTTTAAATTGAGCTTGAGCAAATGAATAATATTCAAAATGGTCACTAAAGACCTAGGGACCTTTTAGGTAATTAGATGGAATTTTGGGAAATTTTAGAAAATATTTTTTATTCGAATAAATATGTCTTGAATTGAGTTAGTAATGTTAGATTTAAGTCTAACAAAGAATAGTAATAGAATGTGTTCGATTGGTCTTCTACAGTTCAAAGTGAGCCTAAAGAAGAACCAAGTAATAGCAAGAAAGGAAAGGATATCGAAAGAGCTTAGTGAGGCTAGCCTACATAAACAGGTGAGTGCATTTTATATGCTTGCATAATGATGAAAAAAGGAAGACTTGAGATAAGTCGACCCTAAATTGAAAATAATATTGCATTATTTATATGAAACTCGACTTGTTGCATGTTTCAGTAAATGTAAACTTCAGTAGAGCATGAGGTACGAATTTATCTTGCATAATGGCAATGCATATTTGTATATGGATAATAACAAGACTAAAATGAAACAAGATACACCTGGGGATCCACGCCCATAGTGCAAATGCACTAACAAGGTGTTTATATATGGAGCAAAGAGCGTCCTTATATGAGGAGCAAAGAGCGTCCTCTCGAGTATGTACTCTACATGGCACTACGGTGCAGATAGGTTACGGGGTTTCCATGGGCCTCTAGCCAGACACGATGATAATAATAACAAGATGATACATGATTCAGATGTTACATGTTACTTGCTACATATGTTATATGATACATGATACAAATGTTACATGATTTCATGATACATGAATAAGAAGTTACATGTCACATGACCAAGAAGCACATGACATACATAATAGAAAGGTTACATGATATATGATAGAAATGTTTCATGTTATACTTGATAGAGATGATTCATGATTTACATGTTAGTAAGGATACACGATATACTGATATATGACATATTGTCAATTATAGAGAATGCGTAATACACTCATTACATGACATATCAATTTTGTATTACTTTATGTTTTTAATAAACTCTTTCATATGCCTCACTAAGTTCGTACTTAGTGTGTGATGTTGTTTCACACGTAGGTTCTCTGAGATAGACTAGTGAGGAGGAGCTGTCTTTTGGAGATCAAGTTATAATAAGAATTACGGTATGTACATCTTTAAAGTAGTTGATATCTAGTGGCATGTACGAATGTTAAAGTATATGTTAGTATGTATTTTAAATGAGTAAACTGGTTTGTAAACTTTAAGTGGATAACTACTTTGGTAAACTTAAGTTTATAATATATATACATATTAATATGAATGTATGGACTTAGAAAATGGTTTTCTACAAATGGTTATGATTTATGACATAGTTAAATATTGTTTAACCCTAATCGCGTAATAAATTTAATATAGCAGCCCCCACCCGGTTTATTAGTAAATCAGCTGAGGAGCGTTACGGGGAACACTAGAAACGCGAATAATTTAAAACTTTTCAAGAACCCATCCCTATTAGATGAGTTGAGTGACTAACAAGGCATTTAAAAGTTCATATATTATCATACAGCAAGCATATGTATTTTATTCACCCTAGATTACCAACTTGGTTATACATTTTCAATTCTACATTTAAAAATGTCTACTATTTAAACAGGTGACCATGCATAGCATTCAGATATCATACTTAGACAAGAACATATTCTTTTGTACCCAATCTCATTACGTTCAAGTCATGTAGATGTTTCATGTAGGTTTAACTAGTCATGTTTTTATGTACATACATTCAATCCCAACCTCAAGCAAGCATAACATGTTTATCATTCGTGATAAGTTACCACCTAGACATCATATTGAATCATTTAAGCATAAGCAAGTTCCTTATTCATTATAGGTCTTTACTTTGATTGGTTACTACCAATTTTCATTCAAAGTTAACTGCTACCTACCCATGAACATGTGACATTCGGATAGCATATAATGGCTAGCAACTGTTCACTTAATCTCAGAGTTCCTATATGTACAGCTTACTATTCCATTCATAAGAAATTTAGGTTATTACATACTTCAAATTTAGGTAGGTAGCAGTTTACTATTCCATTCATAAGAAATTTACCTTTCATGGACCACTTATGATTTAGGTACATACCTCAATCCAAGCATATTCAACCATAGCTTAAACACAAAAGAATATAACATAACTTAAAATTAACAAAAGATGCTCGGAAAGGTCTTATGCCTATCTCGAGACTTTAAACTACACTCACAGTTCGTTTTGAGCTAGTTTTGCACTCGTATAATAATCCATTTTTTCTTATCTCCTAGTTGATCTACCTTTGCCTTTCCACCTTCAAATCCTTTTGGGTCTAGATATAGCAAGACATACATCCATAAATTAGAACTTGGTTTATCAACTATTTACATGTTTAACCACTCAATCACATATGCACACACATGTATCCAGCCAAATTGCCCAAATCATTTTTATATGTATATATATACACATCAAAGTCAACCCCTAATGTATCTATATACATTCAAATCACTTAAGTACGTATCTACACCTATGTATACAACAAAACAATCCACTTCCCATTTAAACATCCAAAACAGTCCCTAACTATAAATTTTTATGTCTTTTTTGTGTATGTGTTAAATCTTTGTCCGGGTTTAATTTTGTATTTTTTGCTTATTCGTGTTTTATTTGGGTAGGCCTCTTTGGGATAGTTTAGGTTTTAGGATTTAATTTGATTAATTAAAATTATGTGCTCGTTTTATTGGGACATAATTTGAATTAATTAAATTAATTTTAGAATTGGAGCCCTAGTTAGATCATATGTTCGAATCAATTTAATCCATTTAAACTTGCCCTTGGCTCATTGGGGTAAATATTAAATGTATTAAATTGGTTGAACAATTCTTAATTGTTTTTAGGGATAAAATTGATATTTAACATAGCTCACCTAATATAAATCATAATTAATTAATTCGAATAATTTTAAATAGAATCTTTGGCTCATTGGGATTCTAGTTTAAAATTAATCAAATTAATTGTTGTGATTTTAGGATAATCGATAAAATATTACGTTTTTTTTTAGTTTTTTAGGATTTAATTAATTTAGGGCTAATATTAGACTAACCTAGTTAATAACCAGGATGCTAATTAATTCCAAATAATTTGGGCCTTTTTAGGTTAGGACTTTAGTGGGCCTAGCGCTTTAATTCTATACCTTTCTATGTCGTGCATTTTAACTGTCATTCATTAGACCTTTAATTGCACATGCATGTAATTAATTAACTTAAATTATAAAAAGAATGTAGTTATTAATTCGGATATTTGTGTCGTAACTGTCCTGGCTCAATGGATGTTGACCAAGTATTTGGATTAATTCTTACCGTCTGAAGGTAAATTTTAAAACGAATTAAAATTTGACAAGTCATACCATCATCCTTAACTGCTTGCATCATGCATAAAGGTGATGAAAGGAGTTCGAACTATAAATTAACATGGCAGTTGGGCTTATTCGACGTCGGTTTAATCTATCGTCCAAGGTATTGTCACCCTTATTAATTAAATGTTTAATTAATTTGAATTCACCAATTTGACAAAGACCGTGTAATTAAAGTCTAAATTCAATCGCGAACAATTTAGTTAAATTCAATTTGAATTTCGATAATTTCCATCAATTAAAAGCAACATATATTTTGGTACTGATTTTTAGGTGTGATCGGGGTGTTAGTCCTTCCCCACACGTAACCAACTCCTGAACCCATTTTTTTTAACAAATCTCTGGTTTTATTGTGTCCGGCCTACCTTAGTGGCCGGTGGCGACTCCAAGTCTTTTTGTCTTTCAAAAATACGAATTTTTAAAGAACTTTCCACTTTCCAAATACTTTCAAAATAAAACGAACCCGATTACTCCTTTTTTAGTGATCTATTCGACTAATCAAAAAGAGGTCGCTACAGTTGGCGACTAAATTTTTTGTGTTTTTAAAACAAAAAAAGAGAGTTAAGCCACAAAAAATATTTGTTGCTTTTAATGATGGAAATTTTAGAATTTAAAATGACTTCAATTAATCTATTCGTTTTTGAAGATATGACCTTAATTACACGGGCTTTGATAATTGGCCGTATTGAATTAATTGCTCATTTAATTTCTAAGCAATCACTGACATGTGTTGCATCACGATCATCAAGCTCTAAACCCGAACCTTGTCTCTTGAGTTGGAGTGAAACGCCACATACCCACGTGAGTAGCCCTCCATGGGTCGGTAATTCACTTCCTGGATCCACGCCTTTTGACACGTGAGCAACCCTCCACGTCACTAGGTCGTGCTTTCCCTCGAGCCGAATCCAATTCGCAAGCCTGTAATGGGCCAGAATTAGGGTTCTTGTTGTCTTAGTAGGTGACAAGGTAGGCTCGAGTACCCCCTAGACCAAACCCATGTGTGAGAACCTAGAAGCCCACCCCGATTAGAGCCATGCGGACAACCATAGCAATCTAGAATTCATGTGGTTAGGGTTTTCTGTTCAGGTTTTTCTGCTTGTTGCTCCCTAATTCATGTTTTTATTTTGCAATTTCAAATTGGTTTATTTTGTTACTAACATGTTTCTTTTGTTTTATTCTTTCCCCTTTTATGCTTTATTTTGCATATTTTATCATATCATGTAGAAAACACTGATTTGGAAATAGTATGAAGTTAAAGACTTGATCAATGGGAGACTTAGTTCGTAGCACTGATGAAAAGAATTCTGAGGTACAAATATGGTCAGAAGGTGAGCAGCTTCATGATAGAGACAATATTTCTGCCGAAAATAGGTCAGTGATGGCGTCTGAAACTTTCATGAACACAGAATACAATGATGTGTCGGGGTTGAGACCGTATGGGACAGTTGGGATTACGAAGCGAAAAGTGTTTTCAGAAGCAAGTACAGTGACATAGCATACTTGTTAGATGTCCCAGTCGATCAGTCAATACTCCAAGTCTTGCTAAGATTTTGGAACCCGTCTTACAGTTGCTTTACAATTGGCAACATGGATTTGACTCCAATGATCGAGGAGCATCTATCCCTTGTGAATTGCAAAAAGATTGATGAAAACTGAGTCTACTCCAAACCATCCAAGAACAAGTCCTTTCGAGCCAAGCTAGGTAGGTTTTCGTGAACTTTGCCGTCGTGGGTTGAAGATCAAGTTATCACTTGGAACAAAAAGGAGGATCTCAAGTAAGAAGGAATGTTGGCTTTAGCTTCAGTTCATCTAGTGGGCCGAGTTCAGCAAGACCTATTTGCATTATTGGTTTATGGTTTGGTCTTGTTTCCGAAAGTAGTGGGACTCATTCATCCATCGGTGCTAGACCCGTTTGATTGATTAGAAGGAAAGTCCAATCTGGTGCCTGTTATCTTGGCCAAAACTTTCCAGTCTCTCAGGTTTTGTAAGAAACATGGTGGGGTCGCTTCTTGGGATGCCCTCATATTCTAATAGTTTGGTTTTACAGTCATCTATGATCTGATGTCCACTTCTCTAGGCCTCTCTTTGATGGCAAATTCTTACCGTTAGAGGAGTTCTTACGAAAGGAAGACTGGCCAATGAGAAGATTCGAAGAGGTATGGCTAGAAGTCCTACAAAATTTGAAAGACGAGGATATAGTTTGGAAAGCTCCATGGTTATGCACGAGGAATATTTTGTATCAATGTGGGGAGCATCCATGGGTACCGTTGCTTGACCTTTGGGGGCATATAACTTACTCACCCTTGTTGGTTTTGAGACAATATGGTTCCAAACAGTTTATACCAACCACAAGCGGACTAAATGAGTTCAATATAGACTACGCGACCGAAAATGGCTACAAAGGGAATGTATACGATGTTTTTTCTATATGGAACAATACTAGACGAGTTAGGGTTTTGAGTGTTCCATACATGATGACTCTAGAATATGAAGTGTGGAGATTCAATCGAGTCAATGGCAATATTCCTCAGTTGAATCCTGATGGTATAAGGTCTGTTCAAGAAAGGTTGGCTACGCTTCCCACTGAAGTTGACTTGATGAGAAAGCAACTTGAAGGGGAGCAAAAGAAATTCATTCAGCTAGAAGCAAAGGCTGATCAAGATAGGTTCAACTTCGATTTAGACAAAACAAAGCTCGAGTGATAAATTAAAAGTTTACAAAGGTGGAACAATAAGTTAGAACTTGAGCTCAAGTCAAAAAATGAAGAAATTCAGAAGTTGCAAAGGCTAAACAAGAGTAAGAGGATTGCAAGTGACGGGCCAAGCGAAGGGTTAGAGCTCAGACTCAAGGAGGAAAAGGCAAGAACCGAGGCTTACAAGAAGAAGTATTATGAGCATAAGGATCAAGTACTTTCCATGACCCAAAAGATGGAAAACTTGAAGACTTCTCATTCAACGAAGCTTGAGAATGAACAACGCCGGAATAAGGCATTGAAGGCTCAGATAAAGCAGTTAGAAAAGTCTCTTCTCAAGCACAAGGGATCTACCCAGAAGCTAGAAGCCATTAGTTCGAAAAACCAGGCTCTGAAGGATCGGATCGAGGATCTAAAGACCGAGGTCCAACGACTCAAATATCAAATAACAAACTTCAAGGAAGCAATTCAAGTGCATTGGATGCCTACGATGGAACAACTTCAGTTTGCCGCCTTCACTATTTGGAGGCAAGAGCAAGATTTGGCACGCTTCATGAACCAGATGCAAGAAGTTACCCGAAAGGTTCAGTTCCTAGCGGAAGATGCTGCCGAGCTCCAAGAATGCGTGGACGGTGAATCTGAGGAATGAGAAAGAATTGTTTGAATCTTGAGAGAGATTGACATATGTGTAGCGGATTTTCTTTGAATTGTTGTAATGGAACAATGTTCTCATCGATGCCAGTCGTTTAATGATGATATTTTTCAGAATCAGTGTTCTTCTTTGCATTCATGCATATTTACATTATGTCGCATTTGTCTGCAAAAATTGCTAAGTTTACAATTGACTAAGGGCTTTCATACGAAAGAACTTTGGTGCTTCACGTTTGTATTCATTTGTGCATTTCTGAGTGTTCGCTTACAATTATTTATTTCGGTCATGCATACGATGCACAACACGTATTAATGAAACAATAAAATTAATTATTGGGGATCATGTGCCATTGATCGAAGATCCTACACCGAGGAAAGCAAATGGAAAGAAGTTTTGCTAAAATGGAAGCCAATTTAAGAGGAACATTCACCTCAGGAAATAAAGAGAACAGTGGGAGGGCTTCGACACAGTACAACTCTAGAAATATGAATGACCTAGCAGCTAGGGTGGAAAAACTAGAGGAGATCCAAGAACTTTTGGTCAGGAATCAAAAGGAGATAATGACATATGTGAAAAAGTTCCAAGTGGAATCTATAGGGCAAATCGAAGAACTGAAGGGGTATGATGGCTATCATGACCAAAGGAAAGGGTCTGACTATCATGACTCGTTCGTACAAAGGGAGATTGGAAAGATAAATGAGAGTTGGGATTGCAGCTCTATAAAGGAAAAGACTTTGTCTTATGAAGACCAAGCTACTGTCAATTAGTATGAGGTAGTTCGTACCGCGTCCGGATGCCCCATCGAGTTGGCTTTGGATAAGATTGAATATTCTCTTTTGAAAATTTGGTCTTCACCAACCAATAGAGAATCGGCCCATGAGCAATTTAAGAAGATAGATTATGGGATTGCCAACACGAGCACCTACGAAGCCCCTTCAAAGCTGATGATCTCTTCACCCCATGCCGTCTCCAGGAATATGCAATGTCTGAATAGAAAGGAGACTAGGGGTCCCAAAGAGGAGATACAGAGAAAGTCCTTTACCCCTCTGCCGATTTCCTACATAGAATTGTACTCACAATTATACAAGGTCGATATGGTTCGACCATGTTTTGTTACTCCTTTTCAACCACCTTATCCCTCGTGGTATGATGCTAAATCACATTGTGAGTACCATGCCGGAGTAAGGGGACACGCGATAGAGAATTGCATAGCATTCAAGAAAGTGATCCAGAACATGCTAAACGCCAGATTCTTGAAGTGTGAAGGACCTGACGTGGAGGTTAAGCCATTACCAAGCCACGAAGGTCAGGGTACGAACGCTCTTAAAAGGGAAGATACAAAGGGGGAGAAGAAAAAAATGCCTGTCATCCCATTACCAATTTCCTACACCGAGTTGCTTCCCATGCTTGTTAAAAAGAAATTGCTGACCTCTGTCCCATACAAGCCAAAGGTTCCTCCCTATCCCAGGAATTATGATATCAATGTAGTGTGTGACTACCACATGGGGAGTACAGGCCATAAGACAGAAAATTTGGAGCATTGAAGAACAAGGTCCAGGGTCTGATTAAAGCCGGTCTATTGAAGTTGTAAAAGAGAGAATGATAGGGGTAAGTTGTGGGAAGGTGCTGATATCCCTTTGAATGACTCCTTGTGCTTATTTCTTTTGTAGTGATGCATCAAACCAACTTTGCTACTGTTTGCCCGAAAGTAACAAGGATTTTGTTAAGGGCATATGTTATGTTTGCTTTTGTTTCTCATTTCAATGAAATGATGCATCTTTTAATCAAGTATATATATGTATATTCTTTCTTACTCTCGTAAACCCCAGATATCACGTGCATAATGTGGCATTGATTCTAATAAATGATCAATCGAATATTGTGATCATGATAAAGTATGATTTCCTACTCAGCCCGCTATGGTCAGTAAAGCGCAAAACGTAAGACTACTACTCCTTTGATAATGTTTGATGATAGGAAAATCTCCTAAAAAGCCCAATAAAGTTGCTAGGATATGAAAATTCTTTTAATATAAAAAAGAGAAAACTAAAGTGTGTTTTTAAATGAGGTAAATTAAATTAAAGGGGTACTCTGCTATAGCAAAAAGGCTAAATAAGGATGTTTTGCTCCACTTACACTAATTGAGTCCAAAGCCTTGGTTGTATGAGTAAATTTTCAAATCATGACTATGCTGAGTAACCCGGAGTATTGTTGTATGCTCCATCATTATTCTTGGGACAAAAGACTATGATGAGTTGAATTACAGAGAAGAAAGAACATTTTTTAAAAATTAAAGAAATGAATGAACAATCAAATAAATCTCGGAGCATTCTGATGGAGCTGTAGGGGAGAACAAATCTAATAAGGAGCTATGCTTTACCTGTTCAATACCCTAGCGTCAGAGATGACTCTTTTAAAGGAACTGATACGATGTTAATTATAATTGGAAGAATATACTTATACTAAAATTTTCAAATCGATATTTTTACACTCTATGTATTAAGCAAATTTGAAAACCATAAATATATTTTGGAGAAAAATAATGAGAACTAGAAGGAACAGTTTTCGAACATATCAAGCTAATACCATAATCATGAGGATGAACCGAGCAATCTGGGAGGAATTTCACAACCTCAAATATCGCCACAACATTCAAAGGCAAGCTATTGATCATCGAGGGGGCAGATCTAAGACGCTCTTGCATTTGATATTTGGGGCATTATATTCTTTTTTTCTATTAATTGTGATTTTGTATAGAAAGAATATGATTTCTTTGTATTGTTCCAAGAATAAAATTTAGAATTCGGGGTTCTAAATGTAGCAAGCCTTGGTATGCTACACGCTTGAAAGACTCAAAGTGAGTGTCTGTCACAATACCTTGATTGATTCAAAGGAACGAAGATTGAATCTTATTGAAGAAATAGAATTTTGAGACTAGAGGGCATGTTTAGGCATACCGTTGAGATGGAAGAAGGATCATCCCGTTGCATCAGAGGCAAAAGAAATAACAGCTAAACCTGATGGCGAGATAAGTTGCTACCAATATCCATAAAAAAGAAAGTTGTTCTTCTGCATGGTTTCTGGGATAGAGTTTTAGGCCAAGGATGTACATGGTCGACCTGATACAAAACCTGTCAGTGAGTCTGAAGAGAATAATAGCAAAGGATTAGTATTTGCCATAATGTCTTGATTGGATTAGCAAAATGAAGATTGAGCCTTTTTGAAGAAAAAAGTTTAGAGGTTTAGGGGGCATGTTTTTAGCCCAACATTGAGACAGCAGAAAGACCGTACCGATAGGTCAGAGGCAACATAAATCGTTAAACCCAGAGGTAAGATGAGGCACTACCAAGGGTAAGTCAACATCTCCATTCAAAGGAGGAAAACAAAGATAAGACTTTATGGAAGTAAGAAAGGTTCAGAAAATTAGGGCCATGTGTTCACCCCAATGTTGAGATTGAAGAAGACTCATCATGAAGAGTTAATGAAGAGGCAACAACTATGCCTGAGTTGAATGGGGCAAAGACGGAAGCTCAACCAGAAAGTAAAGGTTTATCCCCAGCATCTCTAAAAAAAATAACTGCTCTCATGCATCATCCCTAGTTAGACATCCCTAAATTAGGAGCATGCTAACTGATTCTATCATAGCATTTCATCTGTTACAGGTATTTAATTGTTAGATCAAGTACTTTCTAAGAAGAGGAGTAAACAACAAAGTGAAGACACGAAAGAGACTGTAAGCGAGGAATTTTAGACTCGTAATATCAGGATTTCAGAAGTAAATGAGGCAGATACCCATAGCTCAAGAATTTTCAGACAGGAAAGTCAAAAAGCTTATCCATTCAGGCTCATGGGAAATGGACACCTTCATTCGAAGAACTGCTATCTGGTCTGTCATTGCCCCTCCGAAAGGATATGTCGGCTACTTTTCACCACTCTAGGAAAGCAAGTTGTCTGGTTTGTTCATTTCCACTTTGGAAAGATATGCCAATTTATTTTTGCCACTCCGAGAAAGTAAGTTATCTGGCCTATCCATTGCCACTTCAGAAGGATATGCCAGTTTGTTTTCGCCACTCCGAGAAAGCAAGTTATCTGGTTTGTCCATTGCCACTTCGGAAAGTTATGCCAGTTTGTTTTTGCCACTCCGGGAAAGTAAGTTATCTGGTATGTCTGTTGCCACTTCGGAAGGATACGCTAGTTTGTTTTCGCCACTCCAGGAAAGTAAGTTATCTGGTTTGTCCATTGCCACTCTAGATGGATATGCCAGTTTGTTTTTGCCACTCCAGGAAAGCAAGTTATCTCGTTTGTCCATTGCCACTCTAGAAGGATATGCCAGTTTGTTTTCGTCACTCCGGGAAAACAAGTTATCTGTTCTATCCATTGCCACTCTGGAAGGATATGCCAGTTTGTTTTCGTCACTCTGGGAAAGGAAATTATATGTTCTATCCATTACCACTTCGGAAGGATATGCCAGTTTAATTTTGCCACTCTGGGAAAGCAAGTTATTTGGATTTGTTCGTTGCTTCGGAGGAATGATTCGTTTGAAGTTTTGGTTTGTCCATTACCACTCCGGGACGACTTGCCAGCGCTACCCAGTTTGTTTTTGCCACTCTAAAAAAAGTAAGTTATTTAGATTTGTTCGCTGCCACTTCGGAGGAATGAGTCGTTTGAATTTTTGGTTTATCCATTGCCACTTCGGGAGGACTTGCCAGCGCAACCCAGTTTGTTTTTGCCACTCCGGGAAAGCAAGTTATTTGGATTTGTTCATTGCCGCTTCGGAAGAGCAAATCGTCTAATAGGAAAGTCGGATAAAATTAGTGCTTATGGTCTTTGCTTTATTCTTGTTCTACAAAGATAAGCAAAGAGGGTCAACTGTAATCACTAATTTTATCCGGGGTATTAACCCGTTTTTTTATTTTTGTGAATAATGAGCTTTGGTTATTATTTTATATTACTTAGTATAATTATTGTTATGGCAAAAAAATCAAAAAATAACATTATTATTATACTATATACTACGTTATATGTCATTACGCTTAAAAAAACCCAAAATACTATTAGTATTATTTCTTTATTTACTATTATCTATTTTATATCACAAAACCCAAAAATATTATTAGTATACACGGTTAGTGTTATTACAATTATTATGCTGGTTATTACATATTATCATTATATGATATTTTGATTTGAAAAGAAAATGAAATACAAATCAAAAAATATTATTATGAATATTTGTTTTAATTATATATTAACATTATTGTTTTTATTACCTCGTTATATTATTATTACTTTATTCGGTTTGTTACTATAATTATTATATTATTATTAAACTAAAAAAAAACATCAATAGTATTTTAAATAAATAAACAAGGCCCAAGGTTTATTTTTTAACAGTCCATTTTACAAATTAAAGCCCAAAAATAATAATAATTTACATTTGGCGCACTTGGAGCCCAAATACCCTAAACCTAATCTAATAATAAAAACGCTAATTCCCTTTATTTTTTACGCAGCCGTGTCACAACCGTCAGATCTAGATCAGATCTGACAGTCCAGAGAGAAGCATGGGAACCCTCCAAAAGATCCATGCGCCCACGCACGACCTTCCTGCTCCTTCACGCGTGCGTGCGGTGCACGCATGACCCTTCGGATCTCCACAAGCCCACGCGCCTAACGCTTGGACTGCCATTGTTGTCCTTCTCTGACTCCACGTCTGCCGCAACCAGCAGCCCCCTTCTGGTCCCCTCCTCCTCTCAACAAGCCACATCATTTCATGCAACAAAAACACACAAACATTAGAAAAAGGAGACTAAAACCAGATGCAAAAAAATAAGCAAATCTTCAGGGGAATTCGGAGGGTCTCAGAGGAAATTTAACACCAATTTATTTTCTTTTTTCTCCTATGTAACTCTCGGTTATAAAACCGAACAGACATATTGTAACAACCAATTTTGGGAAGCAATACAAAAAAAGCAAGCACCTTTTGAGGTATCTTTTCCTTTCGATATGCATGCATAATGATAAAAAAATATAGCGTTGAGCTTTTACCTCCGGTCTGATGACCGTTCGGCTTTCATTCGCCTTTCGCTGGTAACAAACCCTTGGCCCTTAGGCTGATAGTTGTGAGCCGGTGATAGGTTGATGGCCGTTTCACCGAAAAAGGGGAGGGTTTTTCGAATCTGTTTTCAAGGATCTAGGGTAGAGCTTTGCTTTTTGGGTAAATCGAAGCTCGAATTTGTGTTATGAGTGAAAAGAGAAAGCCTTTTGGCTTGTTTTGGTTTCACCGGCCGTCGTGGCGGAGGGACGCCGATTTCTAGTTTTTCTTACCTAATGAACAGCGGCATTCATCAGGGCTGGGGAAAAAAGGTGGAGCATTTGGGAGGATTTTTAAGAAAATGAACCAAAATTTCTATTTTCAGCAAAAACTTGGGCTTTATACTTGTTTCAATAAAAACTAAATGGGTTATTTGCCTTTTAAAACCTTCTGTCCCATCTTATTCGCACTCAAAAGGGTTTTCGCATTCTTAAAATACATCCCAGGTCCCTCATGATTTTTCTAAAATTTCAATTTCGTCCTAATTTCCACCTTAATCAGGTTTTAGATGGATTAATTAGTCTTAAACCCTTCCGTGTTCTTAAATTACTCGCCCCAAGCCATTATGTCTTTTAAAATTACCCCATAGGTGCTGTTAACTCTTATCCGCATTTAATTTGGTCACTGTCTTTAATTTAATACCTTTTAAAGGGATTAATAACCCTTTTAGTCCTTTTTTTAATCTCCCCTAATTTGTTTCTTTCCAGTGTTTAAATTACCCCTTTGTACCTCTTGTTTTTTTTGTTTCATTCATTTTAACCCTTGCATGCATATTCATTTTTTGTCCTTTATTTCGTTTCATTTATGTTTTAGTCCTTTCTGTATTTAAATGCTACCTTCATTTATTTGTGCGGGTTGTGTGCCTTATATTCAAAATGTTTCGTATTCGTTCTTATTTATATCACATATGATGCTTTTCTTATATGTTGTACATAATTTTATTTTATAGTATGTATTACATGTTGTCCAAATTTATACATCTATATATATGTGTTTTATACTAAATTATTAGTTATATACACGTTGCTTTTTACATGCTATATGGTTTCTACATTGTTTTTCCCTCTTACGTAATATATAAATATATAATATGTGGTGCTTTTATGCATAATGTGAATATGTGTTAATACGTATATATGTGTTAGGTTTGTAAAAGAGTAATATGAGTATATTATTGTGTAGTAAATGTACGTACGGTATGTTTTTTGTATGCTACGTCTTACATAAAGTTTTATGTCTTTTTTTGTGTATGTGTTAAATCTTTGTCCGGGTTTAATTTTGCTTTTTTTATTTGTGTTTTATTTGGGTAGGCCTTTTAGGGATAGTTTAGGTTTTATGATTTAATTTATTTAATTAAAATTATGTGCCCGTTTTATTGGGACATAATTTGAATTAATTAAATTAATTTTAGAATTGGAGCCCTAGTTAGATCATAAGTTCGAATCAATTTAATCCATTTAAATTTGTCCTTGGCTCATTGAGGTAAATGTTAAATGTATTAAATTGGTTGAACAATTCTTAATTATTTTAGGGATAAATTTGAAATTTAACATAGCTCACCTAATTTAAATCATAATTAATTAATTCGAATAATTTTAAATAGAATCCTTGTCCCATTGGGATTCTAGTTTAAAATTAATCAAATTAATTGTTGTGATTTTAAGATAATCGATAAAATATTAGGGTTTTTTTTAGCTTTTTAGGATTTAATTAATTTAGGACTAATATTAGACTAACCTAGTTAATAATTAGGACGCTAATTAATTCCCAATAATTTGGGCCTTTTTAGGTTAGGACTTTAGTGGGCCTAGCGCTTTAATTTTATGTCTTTCTATGTCATGCATTTTAACTGTCATTCATTAGACCTTTAATTGCACATGCATGTAATTAATTAACTTAAATCATAAAAATGAGGTAGTTATTAATTCGGATATTTGTGTCGTAACAGTCCTGGCTCAATGGATGTTGACCAAATATTTGGATTAATTATTACCGTCTGAAGGTAAATTTTAAAATGAATTAAAATTTGACAAGTCATACCATCATCCTTAACTGCTTGCATCATGCGTAAAGGTGATGAACGGAGTTCGAACCATAAATTAACACTGCAGTCGGGCTTATTCGATGTCGGTTTAATCTATGGTCCGAGGTATCGTCACTTTTATATTTAAATGTTTAATTAATTCAAATTCACCAATTTGACAAAGCCCTTCTAATTAAAGTCTAAATTTAATCGTGAACAATTTAATTAAATTCAATTTGAATTTCGATAATTTCCATCAATTAAAAGTAACATATATTTTGGTACCGATTTTCGGGCGTGATGGGGGTGCTAATCCTTCCCCTCACGTAACCAACTCCCAAACGCGCTTTTTTGAACGAACCTCTGGTTTTATGGTGTCCGACCTACCTTAGTGGCCGGTGGCAACTGCAAGTCTTTTCGTCTTTCAAATATACGAGTTTTAAAGAATTTCCCATTTTCCAAATACTTTCAAAATAAAAGGAACCCGATTACTCCTTTTTTAGTGATTTATTCGACTAATCAAAAAGGAGGTCGCTACAGATGTTCGAATGTAATGTATACATATATACATGGATTTTTCGAATTATAAACTACCCATGTATATATGTACATGATTGGTTAGAATGCTTTGACATATAATGGATAGTTCCTTGATCAAATCTATAGCCACACATGTCTTGAGATGCCATGTTGATAATTTATGTGTCAAGTAAAACATGTTTAAGAAATGCTAAGTTGGAAAAACTTGTGGCTTTATTGCTTTACGTTCAACCAAATTGATATTTAATCAAATCTTGCTAGATTTTGGTGAAAGAATAGAAGTAGATTATATAACAATTAATACATACCTACAGTTAATTAAGCTAGCTCACTAAGTGTTGGCTTAATCTATTCTTTCACCTATTTTTTAGGTTAAAGCTTTGTTTGTGCTTACTTTTGGGAGCTTGGACTAGATCACAAGTACAAGGGTGTATGTTGTAAGCTTGTTTTAAATACTCCTAGATGGTGGCACACGGTTTCGTATATATGCATAATGCATTTTGATCGTTATTTTGGTCTCATGGACATGTAAATATTAAGGTAGTAGATGTCTTGTAAAAAGGGGCCCTAATAGGTTTTCATATTGCTTGCTTACGAAGTTATGGTAATTTGATAATTATGGCATGTTTAATTGTGTAATGCAAATGATATAGGAATGAGGTCATGTTTGATCTAAGTTTAATATACTTTGATCATAATGTTTTGAGTAGGAAGATTGTTGGTGTCTAAAGTTTTGCTTTGATAGTTTGACATTCTACCAAATAAATTCTAACGAATCTTAGAACCTGCTTAATGTGGCCGAACCTTATGATCCATGATATATCTAAATCTTGCTCTAAACATCGATTTTAGACATGATGATTTTTTTAATGAATAAACAAAATATATGAACTAGGGTCAGTTCTTACAAAGGGTTATATAGTTTCATGTCAATAAAAGTTTAAGGATCTAGATTTTTGCTAATGACTGAAAGGTTTTAATTGATTCTTGAAAACGAAGTTAATTTTTTACAATTTTCTCATATTACTACTTGGAGATAGTAAGACATGGTAGTATGTATGATAGTAGTGTAACACCCCTTTCCCCGGGTTAGTAGCAAACCGGTTCGGGAGCGTTACCAAACACATTACAAGCAAGAACGAGGCACGAAAAGGTTAACTCATCCCTATTAGATGAGTTACTTAACTAGCAAGCGACCAAGCATTTATAACTTAACATGTAAGCAATCTCATATTTTGTTTACAAGACATTATAGGTTACCAAACAATTCAATTAACATCATCATACAACCAACATTCGAATAACCTAAGTGAGCAAACATGCTTCCATTTCATTTCACTGTTCCTTATATTGATACATGTAACATTTCATACATAAATTTACTAGACATGATCATTTGTACATACCTTATCTCCAAGCAACCCATATGCCAAGCCTTACCATTCAACATTTACCATACAAACTTATAAAAACACATACAACATGGTATGTTCACACAAGTGACTATATTATCTCACAAGTCATTAGAATAGCATGATAGTCTAGACCAATTACTTTGAACATTCAATATATTTATATATATACCCATAAGCGCAGCAAAAATACTTTTCCTTTACATAATTTTTGAGTCCATTACTCGATTCACATTATCAACCAAGTTCATAACATGATAAGCCCATTCAAGAACATATATATACAAGTTTCAAGTATTCAAAATGCATGCACAAGTTCAATATATACAATCTAAGTGCCACCAACTAGGGGAGTACAAAACAAGTATGAACCATACTTTAGCTATGCTTGTGCCTTGCTTCGAGCTCAAGAAATCAGGCTTCAGGATCAAGCAATGATCGAATCCTTTATCCTGTGGTTGGGAAGAATGAAAGCAATAGTGGTAAGTACAAGAATGTACCTAGTGAGGTAGTAACTAGTTCTAACCAATTGTTATATCAAGTTAAGTGTCAATTAGACAAGAATGATCCTAACTAAGGATTTCAAAGCATTCGATTAACATAAGAAGCAAAAGACAGTAATTCATACTTATATTACAAGAAATCAAGCAATTCATGCTTACATAACAAGTGGTAAGGCTATTCATGGTTACATGACAAGTAATCAAGCAATTCATGTTTACATAACAAGTAGTCAAGGTATTCATGGTTACATGACAAGTAATCAAGAAACTCACACTTATTAGATCATTTATATTCTTTTAACACAATCCTTGGTTCATAGTTTGTCTAGGTAATCAAGTCACCAACCAACTGTCACCACAAGATGTACCGTAGTACTGGTCAACCCTTGCCAAAGACCACATACGTACCCTTCGTCTGTCACCAATTAGGGGCCTTAGCCCTGGACCGTAGTCCACCCTGACACAATGAGCTCTAGACTCTAAGGCATGCCCTTCTACCTATTCAACTAGAAACCAAGGTTGTTTGATTACACTTCATTTATTCAAGGATTTTCAAGCTTTTCAAGTTCAAGATCATGTATCATTCAAGAATCAATTCAAGCAAGGTATAGCAATATCATGCTTTAGCCTTTAGGCCAATTGAGCCTTAGCTCTTCAACTACTTTTCACATTTTAAAGTGTTTCATGCTCAAGGTAAGATAATTCATGTTCAATGATCACATTCAAGCAAGCATTCGATGGTTCACACCCAAGGCATCAAGAATCAAGCATTTGTTTTCACTTTTCTTTCTAATTAATTTATCAATTTGCATGCTATTACTTATTCACAAATTTAGTTTAGTCCAATCTTCCCTTTTATTCATATTCAAGTTAAATTAAGCTCATTATCATGGCATATCAATACCAAGAAGGTAGTCATGCATATTTGGTTAGGACCTAAGTCCTAACCCTATTGTAAACTACACTCACAATACTCTAAGCTAGCTTATTTGTCTTGTATCCAAATCCCCTTGTTTTTAGCTTTCGAATGCCCCACTCTCTCTTCCTCCACAAGATTTACTCCTTGCTCTAACAATTCATACAAGTAATTACATGTCAAACAAGGTACATTGAGCATAATAATTACCCATCTCAAGCAGTCAAATATGTTTACACAATCACTTAACATGACAACAATATTCATATATTTCATGTAAGAAACAAGCAGCATATTCATATATATACATTAATGGACATTACTACAATTGTTTACATTCCAATTTGGGCAAAACAGGGTAGTAACCAAACAGTTTACAAAACTGTCCAAGACATCTAAATTGTTGCTGCCAGGCAGTAAGTGCACTACTTACTTAAACGTGCATAACTTTCATTCCGTATGTCGAAATTTCAATTGGTTTACACTGTTGAAAAGCTAACTTGTTTTTATTTTTAACCATATAGGCCTTGCGTTTTAGTTCTTTGCCAACTAATACAGTTTTTAGCTTAAAGACAGAGCAATTTACAACACTGGACAATTTGCATTGTCCCAAGTGTTTCTTCTCTACAATTCATTCTACAATCCAGAATTCAGTTCTGTTTTCTCCTAATGAATTTAGACATGTTAAGGCACAGTCCATAAAATTTCCAGCCTTAAATTCCCTTTTATACAATTTATGGTGATTTTTCAAAGTTACTGCCCATAACAGAGTATTCTGGGCAGATTACACTAGTTTAAGTTTCTAGCTTCATAATTCCTCTAAACAAGATTCTAACAATGTAATTCAACTTATTTTCATGTTCTTACATGTCTAGGTCAGTCTAATTCACCTATCAATGTGATTATAATAGGGCATTATAGTGCTATGTTCAATTTGATCTATTTGATCAACAATATTCCTCTAATTCACCATTTGAGCAGTCTATTACCTAGCTTTAACTAATCCAATTATATGAATTCATTTTCCAACAAGCTATTTACTCTATTCAAGTCTCAATTCACTTAGAAATGTGATCAAAATAGGGAAGCATGTACAATTAATCATGTTTACACATTTCAACTAGCAAAACAGTCCTTATCCTCAATTTCCAGCAACCATACACATTTCCTTAGCAATTTGATCAAAGCTCAAGAGAAAAAACATACAAAAATTGCTTTCTATGAACTACAAATTCATTGCATGAATCCTTCAATTCAAGCTAAACAATTACTCATGAGAAGACTCTAAATTGAACTCTAAGATGACCTTAAATTATAAAACAAGAAGAAGAACGCTTACATCTCTTTAGGCTATTCAAATCTAAAATTTTAGAAGCTTTTCATGACTAAGTTGATCTTGATTTCCAAGATGAACACACTCCCTCCTTCCCTCTTTCATTCGGTATCTTTTTGGGGGAAGAATAAAGATGATAGTCAATCCATTTGATCTCTCTCCAAACCGACACCTCACTCATTCAATCCACATGTTAAAGTCTATTAGCCACCTATACAAGTCCTTTTAATTATCTAAAATTTACATGCAATCACATAAGTTTTCACATTGTTAAATTCTACCCTTTACAAACTGGTTACTATTTTAAGCAACCATCATGCTTTGGCCCTTCTTGTTTAGCCATCAATTTCTTTTTGATTCAATTTATTCCCAAAGCTTTAATAATTAAATCTATGAATCTCAATTTAGATTAAAAAAACATTCAGAGTAACTATGTACTTTTAACTCGATATTTGGGGTATTACAAGTAGTCACTTGAACTCTAGCTTTTCTTCTAAATATGAGTTAAGGAAAACTAAAGTTTCGAATGTGAAAAGAAATAAGCTAAGTTAAATTAGAGCATGTTTTGAGTTTTGATTCATGGATTGATAAAGTCTAATAATTTGTTTAATGTTTGGTTTCATGATGGTCCATCTTTGCATAAGGTGTATGTCTATGTTAAGTTATGAATAATCTTAATGAATCAACAAGTTATTTAAAAGATTAATTCCAAGGTAGTTATGATATTAGTGATGAATCATAGCCTTGTCTTGCCTTTAGGAAATTAGATAAGGGCTTTCTTATGTAAGCCAATGTTATTTGTTTGTTTGTTTAGTAACACTACCTAGTTCGGTTTTTCTTCTAAGCTGATTGAGGGTGTTATAATTTGGTATCAGAGCCTAGGTTTAGTCGATTCTCGGACTAAACCAAGACTCGTTGCATCATCATAAGATATTGAGCCACCTAGGAGTTAAATTCCATAAAAATTTGTGACCTATGTCTGGTAAAAGCTCACTTCTATGATTTGATAGTCAATAGAAATGTCTGAAATATGTTTGGACTGGGATATTGAGAGCCCGGTTGGTTCCTGTAGTATAGGAGGAAGTGTAAAGATGAATCTGAAGTGATAAAATTCTTCAAAATATTGCTGGATAGCAACAAGAAAATCCTCCCATTTTCTTGTGGGTCAGCAATCACGAACTTTGATAAACAAGTTAGATCAATATCAAGTCTATATTTTCATTGGTACAATCAAATTGTACTCAATTCATGTACGTGCCTTGTTCCATTCTGGTTCAACTCGTTCCTCTATGTGTTATACTCTTATCTAGAAATTTTAAATCGAGTTTTGAAACCACAAATTAAAATATTTTTGTCATTAATCCTTTTTTAGATAAGGTTGTAATAAACGAAGTCTGTATGAATTGTCCTTTGTTTATACAACGAATTTCCTTCCTTCCTAATCTTTTAACTCTACCTGTTCAAGAATTCAACCTTGTCATGGAACTAAATTGAGTAGATAAACATTATGTCTGGATAGATTGTTGCAAGAAAAGACTTTTCCTTCTGGGATTACAAAAAGAATCCATATTATTGATAAGCAAGCAACCCTCTAAATAAAACTCTGTGTTTGATATTATATTCGATGATTAATACGACCAAGCTTGTTCTTGAATCTATCCTTGTTGTTTCTGAATTTTATGATATATTCCCTAAGAAACCTCTAGGAATACTTCCAGCATGGAAAGTTGAATTTGGAATTGAAGTACGATTGGGAGTTGCTCAAGTTCTCAACATTTCTTATTAAATGACTCCAGTTGGACTCAAAGAACTTGAAAATTAGTCGCAAGACCTTCAAGATAAAGGTTTATAAGGCATAATTTATCTTTTGAGAATCCTCATTTTGTTTGTAATGAAGAAAAATAGATCCATGAGACTTGCATCGACTATTGACAAATGAATAAGCTCACCATAAAGAACAAGTCACCATTACCAAGAATTGAAAACTCGTTTAAACAACTTAAGGATGCTATAGTGTTATTCAAGATCGACCTTGGACGAGGATTTTATCAAATGAAGGTTAAAGAATTTGATGTACCTAAAACTACATTCAAAACTCGGTATGGTCAATATGAGTATTCGTAATGCTTTTTGATCTATTAAATGTTTCAACTGCATGTATGGACCTTATGAACCGAATCCTTAAGCCCTATTTGAGACAAGCAACTTTATGTTAAGTTCAATAAATACGGATTTTGGTTATCCAAAGTACTCTTCTTTGATTTTAAGGAATTTACAGAAGAAATTAATGATGATCTTAAGAAAAATAACTCGTGTTGATCAGAAGCCTCTAGGAAACGTTAGAGAAGTTAGAAGATTTTTGAGGATTAACTGGAAATTATTTAAGAATTATTAAAGAGTTATCTATTTTGGCCAATCCTTTAACCAAGTTTCCCGAAAAGATATGTCTTTTTGTTGAACTGAAAGCTAACATCGAAGTTTTGATTAGTTGAAGTAGATTTTCACCTATGTTTACTATAAGTTATTAGAGAATCAACAACTTTTAGTCAAGTTTCAAGTTCAACCTTACTTGATTTCAGGAACCGAGATTTTTCAACAACCGGACTATAAGTTTCACAGTATATTGGCTCAAGCTAAAAGATGAACCTAATTTCCAACTTTTCTTCCAATTCTAATGACTTGTCTCATTTTTGAAATAGAGATGTGCATCAAATGATAAAAAAAATCCTTAAGAGAGAAATACTCCAAGAAGTTCATAGTAGTTTCCTTTTCGAACCACCTAGGGTTTGTAAAGATGTATAAGGACTTGGAAGGAATCTCATTGGTGACCATGAACGAAGTTTACTATTACGGAATTTATATCCAAGGGCTTAACTTGACAAGATTTTAAGCTGATCATCGAGTTCCTAAGAGATTTGTGTGACCCATTAAGCAATAACAATGGTAATATAATATATAGCTATAGATTTTGTATGTGATTAGGGTTACCTTTATTTCCCAAAGAAAAAGGGATTAAGTGTGGGTGATAAATAATAGACTCTATAAGTCAGCATATTTCTTACCTATTCGAATGAGTTGAGTTTAGTCAAGTTGATCGAGTAGTACATTTGTGAAATCATATGATTGCATGGCGTTTCTATATTCGTATTGTTTCTTAAGAAGAATGACCAGTTCAAAATTTATATTGTGAGGTTTAAAAGACTTCATAATAAGTCTGTTCTTCTTGTCAAATGTATGGTGGAGAATTCACAAGGTTGAAAAAGCTATTTGAGAACCTAAGAAAGCTAAGAATAACTTACGTCTTCATCTTTTTACTTCAAGTAAAATTCAAGGACGAATTTTCTTTTAGGGGAGGAGAATTGTAATACCCCAAATACCAGTTCAGAAGTATTTTAATATTCCTTATTGTAGATACAATCGATTATATACCCCAAATATCGGTTCGAAAGTATTTTAATATTCCTTTTTGTAGATACAATCGATTATATATATATGTATATAATCAAATACATGTACATACATTGTTTAATTAAGAAGTTAGGACTGTTTTTGTAAAAGAATGAAGAATGACTATCAACTTTTGAAGGGCCAAATTGAATTATTGGATAAGTATAGTAATTGCATGCAAAAATAAGGAAGATTGAGGATGTTCACACATGGCAAACATTGGGGAAGGCATGTGTTGAAGGGAATTCAGCCAAATGGGGGGAAGATTGTAACCCCATCGAGCCGGCCTAGTTGCAAGACCGAACAGAGCAAGCTACATTAGGTTTATCAAAGTAAACCGAGATGATTAAACCTAAAACTCACCCATTTTTTTCTTTTATCTTATCTAGATGCATTAATGTTATCCTACATGATCATACTGTTCAAAGGTGAGAACTCATCTCAATCGGGCATCATAATGATATACAATTGGACACGACTCAACTTAGGGACCAAAACGTAAATTCAGCAAATTAAAAGGGTTTTTCCACCTTTTAAGTTACCAACCTTAAATTAGATTCATTTCATGCTTATATGCCAAATTTCAACCTCAAACGATCATCAATGCTTAAATAATTGACAAAACAAGATTCAGGGACTAAAATGGAAGAAAATAGAACTTTGATAAAGCCTTTAACTTAACTGCCATGGGTATCGGTACTCCAATCCGAGTATTGGTACTCCCTTTACATTCGAACTTCCAAAAATTCTAGTAGCCATACCCCGTAACGGTATGACCCCTACGTACCAATACGCCTTACCAAAACCAAGGCCTCGTACCGATCCTCAAACCCGTGTACCGGTCCCCTAAGCCAAACTCAGCCTACCCGTACCGATACGCGAACTCGTGTACTGGTACCATAAGCCATAAATGGCTTCCCGTACAGATACGTGTACTTGCGTACCAATACGCATGGACCTGAATGGTCACAATTGGCTAGTTTATCAAACTTATTTCAAAAGTAAACCACTTCCCCAAGCCATATCTATCTAGATGCAAAGGCAACCAAAACATCATAAGCTCAGCAACACAAGAGGGCTTCCATACATTTCAAGGTATTCTAAAGCCATGTTTCCTAAAACACTTTGCCAAACATCTTAAATTGCACCGTAAAACCATTCACAGCATAGGCAACATAACAACACACACCACAAAGCATAATAGACTTGCTCAAACCATTAAAAAAAGGCAATCATCAAGGAAACTCCAGATGCATACCTAGGACACTATTCATAATAACTACGACAAGTTCCAACATCAAGCTTAACAACATCAAGCCTCCACAAAAACCAACATAGAAATCGTACTCAAAATCCATAAGGAAACGGGATTACAACCCCCAAAAAACCTTGGCAAACACATTGCCTTATTAACCGAAAATAGAAACCGAGTTCATACTCAAAGTAGTTTATCTCTTGGATCCTTGCAAACCTTGCCTTTGCTGCCCCGAACTTTAATGCTCTGCATTATTGGGAAAAAGAGAGCGTAAACACACATTCTTAGTGAGGATGCTCATAAACAATGATGCATTTACATTCTTTTAAAAACATATGCTTGCTTTTCCCAAAACATGTTTACTTACAAAGCACTTCCTCATGATTCTAACCAAATCAAAACATAATGATAATCATATCATAAATAACATCTCATGCCTAAATCCCAAAGCATTTTAATACAAGAATCAACACATGATCTTTTCCATATATTGGCAGTTATAGTGACCCGGGTATACTACCTCTATCTCATACACATATCGGATACACGGACCTCTCATACCATGCCTAGTTAAACCGCATGATATCCCAAACCTTATCTAGTTAAACCGCAAGATTTGACACCCTTACCTAGTTAAACCACGAGATTTCACCCTTGTCTAGTTAAACCGCAAGAGTACAGATCTTGCCTAGTTAAACTACAAGATCACCATCAATTTGGGTTGCCTAGTTAAACCGCATGCCCCAAATGATGTCCCAACAGTCTGAGTGGCCTAGTTAAACTGCCATACCTCAAGGACCCATGGCCACGATTGATTTTGTTCATATTTTATAGTGCACTTTTAATCCTATGGCATGCCAACTATATCTGATTGTTTTCACCATGTTACATAGCCAGTATATCATTTACAAAACCATTTGCTTACTGTTTTACAATACATTTCATAAAATACACATATGCAAATCTCATTGCCAATGCAATAACACCATTCCCAATCGGAATGAAGCCAATGCTCATTAGCATTTAATATACTTTTAAACCCCTGCATATGTACTCAAAATCATGCATTACCAGTAAGTAGATCACACCATGTTTATCACCAAAACATGCAAACAACACGCTCATATCTAAACCGATATTCAAGAGCAAAATAAGGGAAACTTACTTCCGAGTTTAGGTAAGTGTCTCACACTTACCCTAAACTCCAACAACCTTTACAAGCCTTTTTAACCATTTTCCACTCACCCATACGTTGTGCCTTCATTGTCAACGCGAAACAAGCTCTCGGTAAGCCAGCCACAAAACACGCCATGCTTCGCCGCCCTGATTATCCCTATTTTAAACACATAAAACCAGAGGGCAAATGCATTAAAATGCATTCAAACCATTGCCTAACTACAATCTCCCACAACTCCCAAGATGCCCACTCAAACATCATCCGAAACATAATGAAAACACCATCAAACGTTTCCAAAACTTAACCCAGCCATAATACAACAATTCAAGCCTTCAATTAACATCAAAGAACATCCAAAAACCCTTTCCTAACATCCTTTTACTTCCAGCAAAGATTAAACTCAAATATCACCACAAAAACCCCAATCTAACAACCTAACTAATTAGAGATTCAAGAGTTTCAGGATTCTATTGATAAAAACAACTTATCAACATCAAAGTACATCCAAAACATATATTAAATCCAACTCAAACTCTGGAAAAACATATCCACTTTGAAAATTATAACATCTCATCAATATTCTCAAAATAACTCAATTAAACATTGATATAACATAAAAATCAGTTTCCAAACTATAAATCAAGGATAAAATACTTGGGAATTTCATTAAAGAACCATACAATAGAGGAGATGACAGACCTTACCCCTATTGTGAGATTTCTCCTTCAATTGGTTAAAAGCTAAGAAAACACAAGATTTAAATGAGATTTTGCAAAAACATTGTTAATCAAACCATTACCAATTATAAAATAAGTTAAAAGAATCCTCACCTCTAGATTTTGATGAAAACTTGAGTGTTTGGATGAGGATAGAGTGAAGAGAAAAGTTAAGGGAAAAAGTTACGTAAATTTTCTTTAATGAGCTTAACTAACTTTTTAATTAAAATCCCTTTTTAACTATCTTTAAAACACATGTTAAAATATCTTAAATTAAGGGAGAAATCATCAGAAAAATCTTGGTAAAATAGCTCCTTAAAGATTCTAAGAATTTGACCTTTTTATTTTAGTCACCTTTAAGAGCAATTTTCAAAAATCGCATTTTGGTCACTACTCCAAAATGTCACATTTCCAAATTCCTTTTTCTAAAATTGATTCCACCAAAAATCATTATATAATAAAAGATGATTTTTAACTATTTTTCCACATTTTTGTCTGACTAAAAAATATATA
Organism: Hibiscus mutabilis; assembly: GCA_019671005.1. Classification (NCBI taxonomy): domain Eukaryota; kingdom Viridiplantae; phylum Streptophyta; class Magnoliopsida; order Malvales; family Malvaceae; genus Hibiscus; species Hibiscus mutabilis. Next base: position 14,361,925 of record CM033744.1, read on the forward strand.
GTCAATTTGACTCGAATCTCTAACCCGGACCATCTAATAAACCTCAAAAATGCTAGGCCCAAAATCGGGGTGTTACAACTCTCCCCCACTTAAGGAATTTTGTCCCCAAAATTGCCTGGAGGAAACAGATGCGGAAATTGCTCTTCCATATCCGACTTGCTTTCCCAAGTAGCTTCCTCAGCACCTCGGTATCGCCACAAGACTTTCACAAGCACAATCGTTTTACCATGAAGAACTTTCTTACCGGTTTTGAGGATCTCTACTGGTTCCTCATCAAAGGTTAGATCCGGCCTCAACTCCACATCCTCCACTGGCATGATGTGCGATATATCTGATCGATATTTCCTCAACATCGAAACATAAAACACATTGCGAATTTTCTCCAACTCGGGAGGCAACCTCAACTGATATACCACAGGACCCACACACTCAATAACCTCGTATGGTCTAATAAACCTCGGACTAAGCTTACCCTTACGTTCGAATCTCATCACCTATTTCTATGGTGGCACCTTCAAGAATACGCGATCGCCCACCGCATATTCAACCTCCTAACACTTCAAATATGTGTAAGATTTCTGCCGATCCGCAGCGGCTTTCAATCGGTCGCATACAAGCTTAACCTTCTCATCCGTGTCTTTCAACACATCTGGTAGGGTAACATGCTTTTCTCCCACCTTAGCCCAACATAAGGGTGTACGACATCTCTGACCCTGTAACGCCTCATAAGGTGCCATCTGTATACTCGCCTGATAACTGTTGTTGTAAGCAAACTCAACTAAAGGCAAATGCTTCTCCCAGGTTCCTTGGAACTCAATAATACAACATCTAAGAATATCTTCCAAAACCTGAATAACCCGCTCATATTGCCCATCCGACTGGGATGATACGCGGTACTAAAACTCAATCTCGAACCCAGGGCTTGGTGAAAACTTCTCCAAAACCTTTCCGTAAACCTCAGTTCCCTATCCAAAACGATGGATTTAGGTACACCATGCAAGCGCACAATCTCCGCTATATAGAAATCTGCCAACTTGTCCAAGGTATACGTTGTATGCACTGCAAGAAATATGCACAGTTCATGAACTAGTCAACAATCACCCACACATAATCCTTCTTAGCCGGTGTCAATGGCAACCCTGTTACAAAATCCATGGTGATTCTCTCCCATTTCCACTCTGGAATTTTCAGTGGTTGCAACAACCCAGATGGAAACTAATGTTTAGCCTTGACCCGCTGACATACCGTGCACTTGGACACAAACTCAACCACATCCTTTTTCAACCTAACCCAGTAGTATACTTCTTTCAGATCACGATGCATCTTAACACTACCTGGATGCATAACAAAAGGACTAGAATGTGCTTCCATCAAGATAGTGTGCCTTAACTCTGAATCATCCGGCACCACTATCTGACCCTTAAAACACAAAACTCTATCATCGTCAAAATGGAAATCTGTCAGATTACCATCTACAATATTCTTAACATGCTCAACCAACGAATCATCAAATGGTTGCTTAGCTTTAATCAACTGCGATAACGTAGGCTTAACTTGCAATTCGGCCAGCAAACTACCTTCACGCATCACACGCAACCTTGCAAACATAGCTCGGAGCTCAACCACAACCTTATGACTTAATGCATCCGCCACTACATTGACTTTACCAGGATGATACTCAATGGTCAAATCGTAATCCTTAAGCAACTCCAACCATCTACGTTACCAAAGATTCAAATCTTTCTGGGACATCGAATACTTCAAGCTCTTGTGATCCGTAAAGATCACACGCTTCTCACCATAGAGGTAATGTCGCCAAATTTTCAAAGGGAAAACCACAGCTGCAAGCTCCAAATCATGAGTTGGATAATTACGCTCATGAACTTTCAACTGCCCCGATGCGAAGGTCACAACCTTCCCATCCTGCATCAGCACACAACCCAAGCTAACATATGACGCATCACTATAAACCACAAACTCCTTCCAGATTCAGGCTGAATCAACACAAGAGCGTGTGTCTGCACTTCCTTTAACTTCTCAAAGCTATGCTGATGCTTCTCTGTCCGCACATATGGAACATTCTTCTATAACAACTTGGTTAACAGAGCTGCAATACTCAAAAACCCCTCAGCAAAACGACGATAATAACCAGCCAACCCAAGAAAACTTTGCACCTCCGATACTGACTTAGGTGGCTTCCAATTGAGAATAGCCTCAATCTTTTGTGGATCAACGCGAATACCATCTGCGGACAACACATGGCCTATGAATGTCACTTCTTAGGCCAAAACTCGCACTTGTTCAACTTGGCGTACAACTGATTATCCTTCAACACTTGTAACACTATCTGCAAATGTTGAACATGCTCCTCCTCGGTATGGGAGTACACGAGAATATCATCTATGAACACCACCACAAACTGATCAAGGAACACTCTATTCATCATGTCCATAAACGCAGCTGAGATATTTGTCAAACCAAAAGGCATGACCAGAAACTCATAATGCCCATACCATGTACGGAACGCGATCTTATACATAAAACATCCTTAACCTTCAACTAATAATACCCTGATATTAAATCTATCTTGGAAAACACCGCTGCTCCATAAAACTGATCGAACACAAATCATCAATTCGCGGTAACGAGTACCTGTTCTTTACCGTTAACTTGTTCAACTGACGATAATCAATGCACATACGCATCGTACCATCTTTCTTTTTCACAAAGAGAACAAGCGCACCCCACGGAGAAATGCTTGGTCGAATAAACCCATGATCCAACAACTCCTGAAGCTGCGACTTCAACTCCTTCAATTCTTTCGGTGCCATCTATAATGAGCAATGGACACCGGTGTTGTACCCTTGTATGTCTCAATACGAACCTTGACCTCTCTATTTGGAGGCAAACTCGGTAACTCCTCAGGAAAAACCTTAAGAAAGACGCAAACAGTCGAACTCCCTTCGCTTCTAGATTCATAACAATAGCCAAATAAGCTTGGCAGCCATTAAACATCATTTTCTCTGCTCTAATAGTCGAAAGCACATTGGACATGAACTTAACATTCTTGCCAACCACCACAACCTCAGAGTTGTCGGCTAACCTCAAGAAAATCCTCTTGGTCTCACAATCAACCACTGCTCTGTATTCACTCAACCAGTCTATGCCCAAAATGACATTAGAACCATGGAATGGCAATTCCATCAGGTCTGCGGCAAACTCATGACCTTGCACCACCAAGGGACATCGCCGATACAACCTTCTTGTTTTATCTTTCTCCCTAAAAGAACTTGTGACCAACATGCCAACATCTAAGATCTCAACAGGAACATTCAGCATAGATGCATGCTCACCCAAGATATATGAATGCGTAGACCCCGAATCAATCAAGGATAACAATGACAAGGATTGCAAAGTAAAAGTACCTATGATCACATCCGTGTCATTACTACCCTCATGGTGAGCAAAGACCCGAGCCAATCCACCACCTTTAGGTCTCACTGTTGCAGCATGAGCCATACTCCTATGACCATCCTCTCGCCTCTAAAAATTACCCCTACCACAGCCTCAACCCCTAGCAAGTGCAGCAACCTGCACTAGTACATCTCTCGCAGCCCGAGGAAAATCACGCTTCAGGTAATCAGATGATCCATAAATCCAACAAGTTCCAGTATTACCCTAGCACATACCCACATGACGCCCACTGCATTGCTCACATTCTGGTGTAACACGAGCTCCCTGAGCAGCCTGGCCAACTCTACCACCACGCCTATGGTCTTGCTTATGCCTCTTATCCCTAAACCTCCTATTCTACCTCCCAGAATGGCTCGAGTCTGCCACTCTTTTACCCAAGTTTGCACATGCGTCCTGAACTAGTGCACCCATGGGTTGGTCTATATCCTTGGCCCGGTTGGCCAACACATCAAAATCTATGTAATCTACAGCTAGGAGGTATGTCTTAATGTCCTTTACAAGTCCATAACGGAACCTATCACATCTCTGCTGGTTATTTGGAACCAACTCTGGAACATACCGACTCAATCAAACAAACTTCACCTCGTATTCAGTAACAGAAATGCTTCCCTGAGATAGCGATATAAACTCGCGCTTTTTCATATCTAAGTACTGAGCACCAAGGTACTTCCTATTGAAAGCCCTCCGAAAGAACTCCCAAGTAACATCCACCTCAGAACACCAACAATAGTGGTCACCTACCAGTGGTATGCATCCCCCTACAGCAGGGATACAGTGCAACCCAGCTTGCGCTCCTCGTTGCATCCCATCTAATCCATAATGCAGTCTGTCTTTTCCAGCCAACCTTTGGCTGCATTAGGGCTCAAACCTTGAAACTCCACACCTCCCAAACTCCTCAAACGCTCCAAGGGTAAACCTTGATTTGCCACTATAGCATGTGTCGATGCCTGCGCCTGCACTCCAGCCATCGCTGTCTAAAAAAATCTCGTTATCGCCTATACTAACAGAGTCAAATCACCATATATTGGCACTTGGTGAACTTGGGGTGCTTCACCCGCCCCAACATCAACTGGAGGGACCACGGGAGGAGGAAGATGCAAAACATGAGGGAGATTCTCCCCTACCTCAATATTCTATCCAACCCAAGCAGTATTAGCCATAGATTGTGTCTCACGTCGAGCCATGCTAACAAAAGCATCAGAACACATCAGAGTTAGGCTAGCATCATGCAAAGGATCCAAGTTTATTTTAAAACACATTGAAAATCCTCAGTAATAGGCAATGTGTCCCCAATCATACCTCGACAAAACATTAAACAATCACCGAACATATACACAATCACTGTGCAGTTCAACAACATCAGCTAAACAAGCAACAATATCCCAACTTTTTGCAAACCTGGCTCTAATACCAACAAATGTAACCCTCTCAACACAGCCTAGTCGTAATACCGAACTGAGCAAGCTACATTAGTTTTACCGAAGTAAACTGGGATGATTAAATCTAAAACTCACCCATTTTTTTCTTTTATCTTATCTAGATGCATTAACGTTATCCTACATGATCATACTGTTCAAAGGTGAGCACTTATCTCAATCGGGCATCATAATGATATTCAATTGGCCACGACTCAACTTAGGGACCAAAATGTAAATTCAGCAAATTTAAAGGGTTTTTCCACTTTTTAAGTTACCAACCTTAAAGTAGGTTAATTTCATACTTATATGCCAAATTTCAACCTCAAACGATCATCCATGCTTAACAACATCACAAAATCCATTCACAATAACTACAACAAGTTCCAACATCAAGCTTAACAACATCAAGCCTCCACAAAAAATAGCATAGAAATTGTAATCAAAATCCATAAGGAAATAGGATTACAACCCCCAAAAACCTTGGCGAACACATTACCTTATTAATCGGAAATAGAAATCGAGTTCAGACTCAAAGTAGTTTATCTCTTGGATCCTAGCAAACCTTACCTTTGTTGCCTCGAACTTTAATGCTCTGCATCATTGGGAATAAGATAGCGTAAGCACACATGCTTAGTGAGGATACTCATAAACAATTATGCATTTACATTCTTTTAAAAACATATGCTTGCTTTTCCCAAAACATGCTTACTTACAAAGAACTTCCTCATGATTCTAACCGAATCAAAACATAATGATAATCATAACATCAATAACATCTCATGCTTAAATCCCAAAGAATTTTAATACAAGAATCAACACATGATCTTTTCCATATATTGGCATTTATAGTGACCAGAATAGACTACCTCTATCTCATACCCATGTCGGATACACGGATCTCTCATACCATGCCTAGTTAAACTGCATGATATCCCAAACCTTGCCTAGTTAAACCGCAAGATTTGACACCCTCGCCTAGTTAAACCGCAAGATTTCACCCTTGCCTAGTAAAACTGCAAGAGTACCGACCTTGCCTAGTTAAACCACAAGATCATCATCAATTTGGGTTGCCTAGTTAAACCGCATGCCCCAAATGATGTCCCAACAGTCCGAGTGGCCTAGTTAAACTGCCATACCTCAAGGACCCATGGCCATGATCGATTTTGTTCATATTTTAAGTGCACTTTTAATCCTATGGCATGCCAACTATATCCGATTGTTTTCACCATGTCACATAGCCAATATATAATTTACAAAACCATTTGCTTACTGTTTTACAATGCATTTCATAAAATAAAACATATAAAAAACTCTTTGCCAATGCAATAACACCATTCCCAAACGGAATGAAGCCAATGCTCATTAGCATTTAATATACTTTTAAACCCCTGCATATGTACTCAAAATCATGCATTACCAGTAAGTAGACCATTCCATGTTTATCACCAAAACATGCAAACAACACACTCATATCTAAACCTATATTCAAGAGCAAAATAAGGGAACTTACTTCCAAGTTTAGGTAAGTGTCTCACGCTTACCCTAAACTCCCAACAACCTTTACAAACCTTTGTAAAGCATTTTAACCAGTTTCCACTCGCCGATACGCTTCACCTTCCTTGCCAACGCGAAACAAGCTCTCGGGAAGCCACCAAACATGTCACGCTTCGTCGCCCTGAGTATCCCCTATTTTAGACACATAAAACCAAAGGGCAATGCATTAAAAAGCATTCAAACCATTGCCTAACAATAATCTCGAGCAACTCCCAAGATGCCCATTCAAACACCGTCCGAAAATAACTGAAAACACCATCAAGCATTTCCAAAACTTAACCCAGCCATAATACAACAATTCAAGCCTTCAATTAACATCAAAGAACATCCAAAAACCCTTTCCTAACATCCTTTTACTTCCAACAAAGATTAAACTCGAATATCACCACAAAGACCCCAATCTAACAACCTAACTAATTAAAGATTCAAGATTTTCAGGATTCTATTGATAAAAAAAACTTATCAACATCAAAGTACATCCAAAACATATATTAAATCCAACTCAAACACTAGAAAAATAGATCCACTTTGAAAATTATAATATCTCATCAATATTCTCAAAATAGCTCAATTAAACATTGATATAACATAAAAATCGGTTTCCAAACTATAAATCATGGATCAAATACTTGGGAATTTCAGTAAAGAACCATACAATAGAGGAGATCATGGACCTTACCCCTATTGTGAGATTTCTCCCTCAAATGGTTTGACAAAAGCTAAGAAAACACAATATTTAAATGAGATTTTGCAAAAACATTGTTAATCAAACCATTACCAATCATAAAACAAGTTAAAAGACTTCTCACCTCTGGACTTTGATGAAAACTTGGGTGTTTGGATTAGGAGAGAGTGGAGAGAAAAGTTGAGAGAAAAAGTTACGTAAATTTTCTTTAATGAGCTTATCTAACTTTTTAATTAAAATCCCTTTTTAACTATCTTTAAAACACATGTTAAAATATCTTAAATTAAGGGAAAATCATCAGAAAAACCTTGGTAAAATATCTCCTTAAAGATTCTAAGAATTTGATCCTTTTTATTTTTGTCACCTTTAAAAGCAGTTTTCAGAAATTGCATTTTGGTCACTACTCCAAAATGTCACATTTCCAAATTCCTTTTTCTAAAATTGATTCCACCAAAAATCGTTATATAATAAAAATTATTTTTAACTATTTTTCCACATTTTTATCTTATCGAAAAATATACGATCCTGAATCTGACTCAAATCTCTAACCCGGTCCACCGGACCGTCTAATAAACCTCAAAACCACTAGGCCCAAAACTGGGGTGTTACAAAGATAATGCATCATCATCTTCTTCCTTAGTTAATCGAACCATGGCTTTTAAGTGGGAGAAAGAGAACAAGCTAGTTTGGAGGATTAAGAATCTAATTGTATTGATTTTTAGCTCTTTATCGAAGGGATTTGAAGGAGGGTATGAAATCCTGATTCCTTACTTCATTTTAATTAATGGAATTAGATTCTTATAATGGTTTTTTCTTGAATTATATCTAGATCATTAAATTGGTTCATGCTTTAAGTTGCATCATGCATTTAGTTTTTGTTAAGAAGATGAACATCTTCCCTTGTGAAATTGGGATATCGGTATGATCATAGTGAGTTTAAATTAGCTTATTTGAATGGTCATAGGCTGAAAATTTATATGATATGTAAGTTTACAATATAGTCATGTTGATAAACTAGCTTGATAATGAAATTATAGGCTATATTAGAAGTTAATTTGTTTGTTTTGGATTAAGCAAATGTTCAAAGGTTATATTCTATTTTGGGGTGATTTGGACAGCCATGAATGCTTGTATTCATGTATTGAATTGTGGAGACATCATGAGAATTGAATGCATATTGATGTTAATAGCTGAAATAGATGTTAAGGTTGTTTTTAATTTGATTTAAATCGCAATGCTTGTTAGTAATCAATTAGGACTGATTTGAGTTTAAGAAGATGGCTTTTAAAAAAAACTGTTTTTGTTGGTAAAACATGGAAGGGGCTGTTTTGCAAGTTTAAATGTAACACCCATAACGTATATCCGTAATACGAATATACATTATAGATACTACTAAAAAACATATACTGAATTTTTTTTACTCTTCAATAAACAACATTTTCTATAAATTTCAACTGAAAACAATTCTAGACAATTGTAGCTAGTTTTAACCCTGAATTGGTTTATAAAACATAAAACTTAGTTATTTTAAAGAAAATATTATTCAGGGTGAAAGCGTCGCTTGTTGTCTGGACCCTTTCTTGATTATAAAAATTCTAAGCGATAAGATTTAAATTTTGGTTAAACCATTATACTTTTATCTTACTTGTAACATTATTTCATTTTCATACTCCATGTATCCTTGTACTATCATACTTCGAAAATATATACTTTAAAGCTTGCAAAATAGTTTTCTTGAAAATATAATTACATGCCCACTAGTTCCTGACTATTTTAAAGATGTACGTACTTTCACTTACCGATAACTTGACTTCCAAATGAGTGGCTCCTCCTTGCTAATTCTGATATGAAGAACCTACGTGTGAAATAAAACACACGCTAAGTACAAACTTAGTGAGGCAATTAAACTATTTATTTGCACATGAAATGATGTTACATAATACTTCATATAAAAATGCATTTCATATTTCTCTACAACAAGGCAAGTATATCACAATGTACATGTGTCATGTATTATAACTATCATTTAATTCATGTTAATATTGTATAACATATTCTCTGTCATGTACATACTTTCATCCTAAAACATTTCCATAGTAGCATAACATAATGATCATGATTATCATGTATCTCATATTCCATAAATTTCATATATCATTTTCATAATTTTCATCATATATCATACTTTCTCAATATCATGTATCATCTCATGGTCATGCTTATACCATGCAATCGTTTGTATCGCATGTAAACCAAGTATCATCAACATCATGTATACCATGTATTATCATTTCATATAATTCATGTAGCATCTATCATATAGATCATGTATTATCAATATCATGTATCATCACTATCATGTGATTCATGTATCATCATGCAGTCATTTTCATGCTCATGATATATCATATAACCATCTTGTATTATTATTAACGTGTCTGGCTGAAAGGCCCATGGTACCTACAGCCTATCTGCACCGTAGTGCTATTTGAGTACGTACTCTGGAGGATGGTCTTTGCTCCTCATATAAGGACGCTTTTTGCTCCTTATATCAAACACCTTGTTAGTGCACTTGCACTATGGGCGTGGATCCCCAGGTGTATCTTGTTTCATTTTAACTTGTTTCATTTTAATTTTGTCATTATCCATATTTTATCTATGCATAATGCATCATCATTTATGCAAACAATCATTCGTACCTGGTATTCCATCAATCTTGCCATGTTGAGCTATGCATCTTATCACGTATTATAAAGAAGTGCAATGCCAATTTCAACATAATGCAAACATATAGAAATGCACTCACCTTGGCCATTTATTAATATGCCTCACTAAGCTCTATTGATCCTTTCCTTTATAGTACCTCGAACCTTCTTATGATTCGGATCTAACTTCATTTATCATATGAATATAAATAAACATTTGTTAGATTCACTTCTAACAATATTTCAATTAAACTATTTAATCATTCAACATAAAAATTTTCCATAAATTTCTTTCCTTCCTCATACTGTTCACAAACTCATTTTTGGTCCCTAATGACCATTTTGATCTTCAAATAATTCCTTCACATTAGACACAAATTGTCTCAAATTCCATTTTCTGTCAACTTGCACTACCATCAAAGATTTACTTCTACAGGGAAGAATACATACTGAATCTTAATCTCCTTTATACCGTAGAAACTAGATTCGATAACGGTTCTAACGGTATAAGCCGTATAATTTAATAAAATCTACAAAAATTAAGAAAATTCATCAAACTCCCGTTTACAGGGCTGTCCTGACAGAAACTGTTATGTAATTTTTCTGACCTTCATTCGATTAAAAATTAATATATTTTAACTCGGAACTCGAAATCAGTTTCCATTTTTTGGAAACGAAACTAGATTCGATAAGCTTTTCAACCATATAAACTAATAACCCAGATTCAATTTGTACGATTTATGGCAAATTTTCAAAGTCGAACTCCAGTATTGAATTTCGGAACAGATTGCTATTCTGTTTTCTGACCTTTCAACACTTAAAAATTCATATCTTTTGATATATGAATCGAAATCAATCACCGTTTGTTTTAAACAAAACTAGACGAATAAATATCTACTTTGATATAAAATTCACCATCTAACCATTCTTGTAGAATTTATGGTGAATTTTCAAACTTACTGCCAAATTCTAGTTTTCCTTCACAACTTTCCATAAATAACTTCAAACTTTATACTAATTTCTCCTTATTTTACTATTTGTCAATTTGGTCCCCTTACTTGATTCAAACCACTAATGTATCACTTTATTCATCAAATAGTTATTCAAAAATAATTCCCTCTAATTTTTCGTTCTTTCCGAAATAGTCACTAAAATGCAAAGATAAGGATTCAAGCTTCTTAACTTTGCAAATTGGTCCTCAAATCAACATTACTACTTGAATTCTATTATTTCAACTAAAATCAGATTTAGTCCTTCTCTAAAACCTCATTTCCGATTGGTCACTTAACTTTCACAATTTGTCAAAATGGTCACTAACTCGATTTAACATCGGTTTTGCATTCTGACTTCAATTTCACATCTCCAACATCAATAATAACATAAATACACTATAAAAAATCAGATTCGGTCCTCTAACTTTTAAGATTTCTGAAAAGATCCCTATCTAATAAATGTAGGGTTTTGCTTCCAAATAACAATTCAAGCTTACTAAATCATTAATCTAACATCACAAACCCCAAATAAACTTGAATACATAAACCCTAATTATCTTCATAATAATCAAAACATGTACAGTTTAAATCCCAACTCAATAACATGATTTTAACATCACAAAAGCTTGATTTCAACATGGAATCATAAAATCTCAAAACCCCCAATTGAGTCCATAAACCCTAATTTCCTTCTCATGTAAAATTTTCATCAATCAAGCATGCATTTCATAAATTACTTACATCAAAATATAGAGCTTAAAGAGTAGAACGATTTTGCAGTTCGAAAGATTACCTAAAAATCGAGTTTCAGGGCTTGAATCGAGTTTCGGGGCTTGAATTGAGCTTGAAAAATTTTCTCCCTTTTTTTCTCCCCTTAGTTCGAAATATTTCAAGAAAGATGAACAATTTGGTTCATCTTTTACTTATTTAAATCCACATGTTAAAATTAAATGAATTTAAAATTCATTTAATTAGTGAAATTACTAATTTGCCCTTTTAATCCAATGGCCAAGACTTAATCTTATCAAAAATCAATGGCCATGATTTGATCCAAGTTTAATTCACCTTCCAAAATTTCCCTTAATATTTCAAAATATTTCAAAACTGTCATCCTTGTCAAATGACCAATTTGCCCTCCAACTAGTCTTTATTTACTAGTTTGCCATTCTTGTAAAAATTCAACCAGGTCTAGTTGGAATCCAACCAACTACAATAAAATATTCATAAAATAATATTTTATGAATTTTCCATAACTTTTGGATCAGTCTCTAAAACTTTTCATTCGATCTAATATACCGATAATTTAACCCTTTACTCAGAATTAAATTATAGGATTCATCTTGAATCAAACTAAAAATATTCCAACACTTGTAACGGACTTTTATAACCTTCCTTTATCATATGGTAAATTCTAAAAAAAAATCGGATCAATTCGAGTATCTGAATTCCATTTAAACTGACTGTAATTTCCCAATAATAGAAACATCAGATCAATCCAGAATCTTCATATTCGATCCACACCCTTAAATGATCTATTTATTTATAAAATAAAAACCCCTAAATTTTGGGAAATTACAACTTTATTCCTTTAACTTTTCATATGTAGTCTTATACCACACAAGTTTTGTTTGTTTACCATTTTGGTCACTAAACTTGAATCTTCAATTCCCATTCTAATTTTCCTCGGATTCTAATCAAACTTTGGAAGTATCCAATTCAGGTCACTATCCATCCCATGATACTTTTAAACCTTAGAAATTTCCTTTCCAAAACCCATAATTAAAGAATTCCTAACTTTTTCAAAGTTTATACTTTAGCCCCCAAACTTTCAAAATTTATAATTTAGTCACTAGCAAAAATTTGGGATATTACATTAAAGGACTATTAAAAGGTTAAAATTGAATTAGAAATGGTTGCTTCATAATGCTGGAAGTAGGGGACTATTTTATATTGAAAGAGAGGTTGTTGTATAACAATTAAGGACTGATTTTGGATTAAAAAGAGGTTGACTGTAAAATCTGGAAGTATGGGCTGATTTATAAAAAATTTGTAGACTGTTTCGAATGTATATAAAAGGGGGTCTATTTTCCACTGATACACGAATTTGAGGACTGTTTTATTATGTATATGGGTGAAACATGTGAATTGGGGACTAATTTGCATATATATACATATTTATAGGGACTATTATGCAAGAATGGTGGACTGTATTGCTTAGTTAGGGACAGTTTTGGATATTTAAATGGGAAGTTGACTGTTTTGTTGTATACATGGGTGTAGATACGTACTTAAGTATGTTGAATGTATATAGATACATTAGGGATTGACTTTGATGTGTATATATATGTATATGTGTGTGCATATGTGATTGCGTGGTTAAACATGTAAATAGTTGATAAACCGTGTTCTAATTTATGAATGTATGTCTTGCTATATCTAGACCCAGAAGGATTTGAAGGTGGAATGGCAAAGGTAGATCAAATAGGAGATAAGCAAAAAGGGATTATTATACGAGAGCAAAACTAGCTCGAAATGAACTGTGAGTGTAGTTTAAAGTCTTGGGATAGGCTTAAGACCTTCCCGAGCATCATTTGTTAATTTTAAGTTATGTTATATTCTTTTGAGTTTAAGCTATGGTTGAATATGCTTGGAATGAGGTAAGTACCTAAATCATAAGTGGTCCATGAAAGGTAAATTGCTTGAATTGGTTTTATGTTCTTATTGAGATGGATATATGTTTGAGATGTGGTTTTTGCTATGCAGACCTTTGAGTTAGATAGATGATAAAACTTAGAATTATACATGAATTATGTATATGAATAAATGACAAATAATAATAAGTCTTGTCAATTGATATTCTGATATGAATGAGACATGTTATTAGAATAACATGAGAAAATTGTATTGTGAATTCACGTGAGTGAAGACGTGCCGAATATGAAAGGCAATAAGCTTTGTTGATATGATATTTTTGTAAGGAGATGTGCTCAATCTATTTCTAATAAGATAAGGTAAATGTGAAAGCCTTGGTCTCGAGTCAGTCTTAGGTATAGATGGAATGCCATAGAGTTCATAGAGCTCGTATTTGGGGTGGACTACGGTCCTTATTTGGCGATAGTAGGAGGAAAGTTTTGTGGTCATTTGGCAACAGTAGGAAGGATTAACCGGTATTGCAAGTACTATTTTATTTGGCGATAGTTGGTTGGGGATTTGTGTACCTAGGCTATTACTTGATTCTGAAGGCTATGATAAAAGACAATAATGAAATTTGTATATTAAATTAAGAATTATATTTATATCTTATGTGTTAAGAAGAAAATAATTATGATATACTATAATTGATGCCTTAGGTACTAAGAAAACTTGTGTTTATGATACGATATATTGATAGTTGTGTGACAAGAAATACATGTATATGTCATGCAATGCATATACTTGAAAGGATATGTTTAAGAAAAATGTTGAATTCACAAGATAATCTAATAAATCATTTTGATAACTTGTGCCTTAAGTAGATAATGTTTAAATGACACTTGAGCATAATTAGATTAAGAAATAATGCCATGTTTGTAATCTTGTGACTATGGTGACTCAAAATTGATAGAACTTGCTATTTGTTTGAGTTTGATAGACCTAGAATTGAAGCTATGTTGAATTCTATCAATATGACTTGAGAAGCTATGTTAAAAGAAATCATGAAAGATAAGAGTTAATTCGATGAGTAAGACAGTAACTTGTTTATAAGTAAAATGTGCCCATATTGGTGATCTAATCATATTCTAGGGAGAATAAACTTACTGGTTTAAAGGTTTAAGTATGCACATGAACTATGTTGTTCGTATAACTTATAAGGTTTGTTAGAATGTTATAGTATATGATTTGAGTGTTAAAACATTTTGAGATGTTTGAATGTAATTTATACATATATACATGGATTTTTCGAATTATAAAGTACCAATGTTTATATGTACATGATTGGTTAGAATGCTTTGACATATAATTGATAGTTCCTCGATCAAATCTATAACCACACATGTCTTTAGATGCCATGTTGATAATTTATGTGTCAAGTAAAACATGTTTAAGAAATACTATGTTGAAAAAACTTGTGGCTTTACTGCTTTACGTTCAACCAAATTGATATTTAATCAAATCTTGCTAGATTTTGGTGAAAGAATAGAAGTAGATTATATAACAATTAATACATACCTTTAGTTAATTAAGCTACCTCACTAAGTGTTGGCTTGCTCTATTCTTTCACCTATTTTTCAGGTTAAAGCTTTGTTTGTGCTTACTTTTGGGAGCTTGAACTAGATCACAAGTACAAGGGTGTGTTGTAAGCTTCTTTTAAATACTCCTAGATGGTGGCACATGGTTTTGTATATATGCATAATGCATTTTGATCGTTATTTTGGTCTCATGGACTTGTAAATATTAAGGTAGCTAATGTCTTGTAAAAAGGGTCCCTAATAGGTTTTCATATTGCTTGCTTACGAAGTTATGGTAATTTGATTATTATGGCATGTTTAATTGTGTAATGCAAATGATATAGGAATGAGGTCATGTTTGATCTAAGTTTAATATACTTTGATTATAATGTTTTGAATAGGAAGATTGTTGGTGTCTAAAATTTTGCTTTGATAGTTTGACATTCTACCAAATAAATTCTAACGAATCTTAGAACCTGTTTAATGTGGCCGAAACCTATGATCATGATATATCTAAATCTTGCACTACACATCTATTTTAGACATGATGACTTTTTTAATGAATAAACGAAATATAGGAACTAGGGTCAGTTCTTACCAAAGGGTTATATAGTTTCGTGTCAATAAAAGTTTATGGATCTAGATTTTTCTAATGACTAAAAGGTTTTAATTGATTCTTGAAAATGAAGTTAATTGTTTAAAATTTTCGCATATTACTACTTGGAGATAGTAAGGCATGGTAGTATGTATGATACTAGTCACTTGAATTCAAGCTTTTGCTCTAAATAGGAGTTACAAATTAAGTTAAGGACAACTAAAGTTTCGAATGTGAAAAGAAATAAGCTAAGTTAAATTAGAGCATGTTTTGATTATTGATTCATGGATTGATAAAGTCGAATAATTTGTTTAATGTTTGGTTTCATGATGGTCCATCTTCGAATAGGGTGATGTCTATGTTAAGTTATGAATAATCTTAATGAATTAACAAGTTGTTTAAAAGATTAAGTCCAAGGTAGTTATGAAATCAGTGATGAATCATAGCCTTGTCTTGCCTTTAGGACATTAGATAAGGGCTTAATTATGTAAGCTAATGTTATTTGTTTGTTTGTTTAGTAACACTACCTAGTTCGGTTTTTCTTCTAAGCCGGGTTGGGGGTGTTATAATTATACAGTTTAACCTCATTTAGACATGCACACCTTAAACCCTAACAAAACGACCAAAAAATAAGATTAAATCACATTTTATGACTTAAAATGTTTAGTTATGGGCTTTTGAACATGGTTATATAGCTTAACCTCATTTTCAAAAAAATTTACTTGGTTAAAATTTTGACGGGTCTACTACAAAGCCCATTTAGACATGCACGCCTTAAACCCAACAAAATGAACACAAAATAAGATTAAATCAAATTTTATGATTTAAAATATTTAATCATGGGCTATTGAATATGATTATATAGCTTAACCTCAATTTCAGAAATTTTTACTAGGTTAAAATTCCAACAGATCCACTATGAAGACCATTTAGACAAGCACGCTTTAAACCCCAACAAAACGTTTGAAAAATAAGATTAAATCAAAATTTATGACTTAAAATATTTATTTATGGGATTTTGAACATTGTTATGTAGCTCAACCTCATTTAAAGAAATTTTTTCTCGTTTAAAATTCCAATGGGTCCACTATAAGCCTATTTATACACACACGTCTTAAACCGAACAAAAGGGCCACAAAATAAGATTATATCAAATTTTATGAGTTAAAATATTTGATTATGGGCTTTTGAATATGATTATATATCTTAACCTGAATTTTAAAACTTTTTACTCGGTTAAAATTCCAACGGGTCCACTATAAAGCCCATTTAGACATGCACGCCTTAAACCCCAACAAAATAGCCATAAAATATGCTTAAATCAAACTTTATGACTTAAAATTTTTAGTTATTGGATTTTGAACATGATTATACAGTTCAACCTCAATTTTAGAACTTTTTTGTAACCCATTTGACCCGGTCTAGTCGCATGACCGAACTGTGTGAGCTACATTAGGGTTTGCCGAGACAAACCCTGAAAAATTACATTAGAAGCAGTCCATTTTTTCTTTTATCTTATATAAATGTATATTTAATCCCTAAGATGTTCATGCTAGTTATGGTGAAATTTGCATCCCAATCAGGCGTCAAATCGATATCCAATTGCTCGAATTCGCATAACAAGGACTAAAATGTAATTTCCAATAATTACAACGTCAATCAGGAAATTGAAGTTACCAATCCTTAATTAGTCATATTACATTCCTTCAAGTTAATTCTCAACTTAAAATAACCACCCAAACTCATTTAATTGCATAATTAGGAAACAATGACTAAATTGCAAAGAATACAAACATTCAGAAGCATCTTAACTGAAATAACACTGGTGACTGGTACAGGTCATTACCTTATCACAACGGGTTTGAAATAAAAAGGCGTACTGATATGGTCCCCAAGCGTATCAGTACGGGTATGCCAATTTTGAAATTTAGGATTCTAGTAGCCAATGGGTGTACCGATACGGTTTCTCGTATACCGACAGCAGGCTTATTCACCAGCTATCCGTACCGATACGGTACCTAAGCGTATCGATACGACATGGCTATTTTTTCCTAGATTGAGGCTAGTCAGGTCCCTGCGTACCGATCCCTAAGGACCCGTACCGATAAGGAAAGACCTGTAATGACCTCTAGGTCTATCATATGACATTTTGGCTCAATCTAACATACACCAAACAACATCTAATCATCATATAACTTCACATACATCAAATCCTCACACATAGCATCAGGATAGAAGATCATACGCATCATGGTATACTCTTAGCAAGCTCCTATGGACATGATTTCTACCCAAGCATGCATAATGTTTCCAACCCCTCAACATCAAGCATTTAGTATCAAACAAGTCCAAAACATCAAACCAAACTTATACAAACAGGGAGTAACCAAAATACGTCTCCCAAAATCAACTAGGCCATATTGCCTCTTATTACAACTTAGTACTTATAAAACCATACTTTGAAAGTCTCAACCCTTGGATCCTCCCTTGCCCACTCGCCGTCCAATATGGTCTATTTATCTAGATTAATAAGAAAGGAAAGCATAATTTATAATCTTAGTGAGGGAATCTCAAAAACACTCATCAATGCAATTAAAATCATTTTAATTCAAAGCAAATGTAAATATATCATGATAAAATCATCTCATTCTTCAATAATCTCTTCAAGTATGCACATTTAAATCATTTACCACACATGTATCATGGATTCTATCTCTAACTCAATTTAAGCTTCACATGCCACAATCTCTATAACAAGCTTAAAGAGAAATCTATGTATAAATCATAGTATACAAACATTATCCATTTCTCATGATACATTATCTCATATATTGGCTTTCAAGTGACTGAAAACCAGCAACATTTCGTTTCATAAAACACATCGGATACACGAATTTCCCAAGTGGTTCCTACGACCACTTCACATACATCCTCTATCCGGAGCAACGGAACAATTACCCACCTTAACGGTTATCATGTATAAATCCACCAACAGGAGAAAACGGAACATTTACCCACCTCGACACACATGAGGCGACTCATTATAGTGCACTTTAAACCTTATGGCTAGCCAACTATATCCGATAACATTTTAAACTCAGCCACTTGCCAATATATTTAATAAAACAACATTACCTCACTGTTTTACATATGCATCAAATCAATCCGGTTTCAAATACATTAAACCATGCATTTTAGTGTTCTCAAAGATACTTTCATAAACCAAGTTTCATTCTCAATAACAATCATATATGATCATTAGCAGCATCTTTCATTTCTAAAACATGCAGAGTACAATGAGTAATCAAAACCAAAAACATGTGCGTGAGATTTCATTTTGCAAAACCAAAATCGAGAGAGAGCTCAACCAATACTTACTTCTGAGCTTAGATAAGTGTTTCAAACTTTATCTAAGCTCGCACAACTTCTTTCAAAAATTTTAATAGCAGTAAAACACATTTCCACTCGCCAGCAATCCAAAGTTATCTTACCTTGTGCGAATCAAGCTTCCAGAGCTTTCGCGCCTTCTCCAAAAGCTAAAGGATTCAACTCCCCTGCTTTACCCAATCAAAAACAGAGAATTAAAACACATCTCTGCATCTTAAACTTCCAGCAACCAACAACACAACTTCGCCTCCCAAGAAACCATCAAATACCTCTCTAAAACAACTGAAATTATCACCAAACCTCATATATACAAAGCCCAACCAAAACCTATAGATTCTAACATCTTAAAAACATCAATTAACATCCAAAAACATCTTAATTACATTGTTATACTTCCTGCACTTCTACATCAACAAGATCACACCAAAATCTAACTATAACAACCTATAAATCTAGCAATTCACATAGTTTCAGGATTACATTGGTTAATCACTTCTTTCAACATTAAAATACAACTTATAATAGATCTAAACTCATTAAAATCAATCCATAATAGATCCAAAATAGTGTGAATCAAATTTTCCACATAAAACTCAATTTAATCATCAAATCCATGTTTAAACCATAATTCCATAACATAAATTAATAACAAAGGATCAAGAACTTGGGAATTTCATTAAAGAACCTTTAATTAGAGGAGAGAAATGAAAATTACCTCTAATTGTTGATTTCTCCCTTAATTGGCAAAGCTTGGTTGAAATCCAAGTAGATTTTGCAATAGGAATTGAAAAAATCAATTAGGAAACAAAAAGGAAATCAATAGGAATTGATTCCTGAGAATTTTGGAGTGAAAATATTAGTTTGGCTGCTGGGAAAGTTGAGAGAAAAAGTTGGAAGAAAAGTAGTTACGTAAGAAAGTGATTTTGCAAAACTAAAAATCCTTTTATTAAATCCTATCTTATTTTAATA
This sequence comes from Hibiscus mutabilis, assembly GCA_019671005.1. Taxonomy (NCBI): domain Eukaryota; kingdom Viridiplantae; phylum Streptophyta; class Magnoliopsida; order Malvales; family Malvaceae; genus Hibiscus; species Hibiscus mutabilis. The sequence continues at coordinate 14,381,912 of CM033744.1, forward strand.
ATAAATCAATTAAAAACACTTTTAAAATGGCCTAAACTAAGGGAAAATCTGATGAAAAAGATTGGTCAAATAGCTCCTTAAAGATTCTAAGTTTTGACCCTTTTTACGATTACTCACCAAAAACAATTTGGAAAAATTTTCATTTTAGTCATTAGACCAAAATGTCCCAAAATCAGATTTAATTACTTAAAATCGAATTTACCAAAATACTTAAAATAATTAATTAGTTTCTATCATTTTTTCATATTTTATTTTAGCCAAAATCAATTTATTTCAATTTAATTCTTGAAACTAACTCGAATCGCCTAAACCGGTTCTCCTAGACCATCTACCCGATCCGATTAACATCTAGGCCCAATCTAGGGCGTTACAACTCTCCCCCTCTTAAGAAATTTCGTCCTCAAAATTTACCTGGCAGAAAAAGATGAGGAAATTGCTTCAACATGTCCTCTTTGCTTTCCCAGGTGGCTTCCTCAACACCACGATGCCGCCACAACACCTTTACCAACTCTATGATCTTTTCGCAAAGAACTTTGCTACTCAAATCCATAATTCTCACCAGCTCCTCATCATAGGTTAAATATGGATTCAGCTCAATCTCTTCAACAGACATTATAAGCGAAGGATCTGATCTACACCTCTGAAGCATCGATACATGGAAAACAGCATCTATCTTTTCCAACTCTACCGGCAACCTCAACCTATAAGCAACTGGACTAACACGCTCCAACACCTCATAAGGTCCAATAAACCTAAGACTTAACTTGCCCTTCTGACCAAACCTCATCGCATTCTTCCAAGGCGAAACCTTCAGGAACACACGATCACCAACTGCATACTCAATCTCCCTTCGCTTTAAGTCAGCATATGAATTTGCCGATATGAAGCCGCCTTTAGTCGGTCACTAATAATCTTCACTTTCTCATTGGTTTCCTTCAACACATCCGATAAAGAAACATACTTTTCTCCTGCCTCCGCCCAACAAAGTGGCGTACGACACCTTTTACCGTACAAAGCCTCATACGGTGCCATCTAGATACTGCTTGATAACTATTGTTATAGGCCAACTCTATCAACGGTAACTGCTTCTCCCAAGATCCTTAGAAATCAATGGTGCTACACCGCAACATATCCTTCAAAGCTTGGATAACTCGTTCAGACTGACCATCCGTTTGAGGATGATACAAAGTACAAAGTCCAACCGTGTACCCAAAGCTCTATGCAAACACTCCCAAAACATCACTATAAAACGTAGATCTCTATATGATACAATAGACCTTGGCACTCCGTGCAACCTCAGAATCTCAGCAATATACAACTCTACCAACTTGTCCAAAGTGTACATCGTATGCACAGCTAGAAAATGTGCACACTTCATAAACTTGTCCATAATCACCCATACAGAATTCTTCTTTGATGGCATCAAAGGCAAACTGGACACGAAATCCATGGTAATTCTCTCCCACTTCCATTATGGAATCTTTAACAGTTGTAATAACCCCGAAGGAAACTGGTGCTCAGGGAGCAATGAAATTCGTGACATCCTTTTCAAACCAACCCAGAAATATTCATTCTTCAAGTCTTGATACATCTTCGTACTCCCTGAATGCATAGCAAAAGGACTTGAATGTGCCTCAGCCAAAATAGTGTGCCTTAACTCTTCATTTTTTGGCACCACCACTCGACTCTTGAAACATAACACACCTCCCTAACTAAAGAAAAACTTCGTCTGATTGCCATCCATAATATCTTGAACATGCGGTACTAAAGAATCATCATATGGTTTCTTCTCTTTGATAAACTACAACAATGACGGCTTCACTTGCAACTAAGCCAATAACCCACTATCATGCATTACACTCAACCGAGCAAACTTCTCCCTCAACTCAACCGCAACTTTTTTACTCAAAGCATCGGCTACAACATTAGCTTTCCCCGAATGATACTCGATTGTCAAATCATAATCCATAAACAACTCTAACAATCTTCGCTGCCTAAGATTCAACTCCTTTTGGGACATCAAATACTTCAAACTCTTGTGATCCGTGTATACAATACACTTCTCACCATAAAGATAATGTCGCCAAATCTTCAATGCAAATACCACTGCAGCCAACTCAATGTCGTGTGTAGGGTAGTTGCTCATGCACCTTCAAATGTCAAGATGCATAAGCTACAACCCTTCCTTCTTGCTTCAACACACATCTCAAACCCACATAGAATGCATCGTTATACACAACAGACTCCTTTCCTGACTTAGGTTGAATCAATATTGGAGCTTAAGTCAAAAAATCCTTCAACTTATCAAAAGCTTGTTGTCTACTCTCCTTCTACTCAAAACTCACATCCTTTTGTAACAACTTCGTCAAAGGAGTAGCAATCCTTGAAAAACCATCCATAAAGCGTCAGTAGTATCCTGTCAACCCCAGGAAACTATGAACTTTCGATACCAACTTCTGTTGTTTCCAATTCACAACAGTTTTAATTTTCTATGGATCCACATGAATACCCTTGGCCGAAACAACATAACCAAGGAAAATCACCTGTTTGATCCAAAAATCACACTTACTCAGCTTGGCATAAAGTTTGTTATCCAACAGAACTTGCAACACAATCCGTAAATGTCGATCGTGATCCTCCTAGTTACGAGAGTACACAAGAATGTCATCGATGAAAACTACCACAAATTCATCAAAAATTCATGGAATACCCAATTCATCATATCCATGAATGCTGTCGGTGTATTGGTCAATCCAAACGGCATCACCAAGAACTCATACTGCCCATAACGTGTGAAAAAACTTGTCTTCGGCACGTCCTTATTCTTCACCTTTAACTGATAGTACCCTGACCTTAAATCAATCTTGGAAAACACCGTAGCACCCTGAAACTGGTCAAACAAATCATCAATCCTCGACAAATGATACTTGTTCTTAATCGTCAACTTGTTTAGTTGCCGATACTCAATGCACATTCTCATCGTGCCATCTTTTTTTTCACAAACAACACCGGTGCTCCCCACGGTGAAATACTTGGCCGAATGAACCCACGATTCAATAACTCTTGTAATTGTGTTTTCAACTCCTTCATCTCTTTAGGTGCCATACGACAGGGTGCAATAGACACTAGAGTCGTATCCGTATACGTCTGAATATAAAACTCCACCACCTTATCCGGTAGCAAACCAGGCAATTTATGGAAACACTCCTAGAAAATCGCAAATTGTGCGAATATCCTGGGTACGCACTTATTTCATATTAGGGTTCATAAAATAAGCTAGGTATGCTTGACCCCCACACTTCAGCAACTTCCACGCTTCCAAAGCTGAAACCATATTTGAGAAGAACTTGACATTCTAACCCACAACCACCACTTCGTAATCCTCTGCCAGTTTCAGTGAAATTCGCTTGGTCTCAAAATCAACTACAACCCTATGTTGAGACAACCAATCTATACCCAAAAATCACATTGACACCATGAAATGGTAACAACATCAGTCAGCCGTAAACACGTACCCTTGAACCTCTAAAGGATAACTCCTATACAACCTCCTAGCTACGATTGTCTTACCAAAGGAATTGGTTACCCTCATACCAATATCTAACACCTCTACAGGTATGTTAAGCAAGCAAGCTCATGCAGGATATATGAATGAGTAGAACCAGAATCAATCAAAGAAAACAAAGGTATACACTACAAGGTAAAGGTACCTGCAATCACGTCGATATCATTCTTCCCTACACGGTGTGCAAAGACCCTTGCCGGTCCATCGTCCTCTGGCTGAACTGCTACAGTATGTGCCACTACTCTTTGTTCGTCATCCTACATTAGAAATGTCTACAGCCTCTCTACGGTACAGTTGCAGGTGCAGGAGCTTGACACTCTCTGGCAAACTGCGGATAGTCATACCTAAGATGATCTCGCGATCCATAATTCCAACATATGCTAATAGAACCCCAACACTCTCCCGAATGTTGCCTACCGCTTCACCTACACTCGGTACTCCAGCATAGGTATTCTGACTCAGCACTCTTCTTTCTCGCAGAAGAACTCTTAGAATTAACAGACAACCCTAAATTTTGTTCTATGTTATTCGCTCGGGAAGCCAGGACATCAAACTCTGTATAATCTATAGCCATCATGTATGTCTTCACCTCATTGACCAAACCATAGTAGAACCGGTCACATCGTTATCGTTCATCGAGAACCAATTCAGGAGCACATTGGCTCAACCGGACAAACTGGTTCTCATACTCAGAAATAGACATGCTCTCTTGCTCCAAAGCCATAAACTCCCTCTTCTTCTCGTCTTGATATCGAGAACCCAAATACTTATTACGGAAGGTAGCACGAAATAATTCCCATGTCACATCAATAGGTTCCATGCCCGCGATCGCAGTTATCCACCAACTATAAGCATTACCCTAAAGCAACGACACAATACATCCCAACTTGCAAACGTCTGCACACTCCATCTAGCCTAAAATCCTTTCTGTGCTAGAAAACCATTCATCGGCTGCTTCAGGAGCCAAACCACTAAACTCGGTACCGCCCAAACTATGTAGACGCTCTAAAGGTAATTCGGTATTAACAGCTGAAGGCGCCGGTGTAGGTACATGCACTCAAGCCATGGCCACCTAGAAAGCTTCCGTCATCGCTTGAATTAACAGTCATATCCCCGAAAATAGGTCCTTGTGGTGCCTGAGGTACACCGCCCTCTACCTCAACACCAGCATAAGGAACCGGTGGAGGAGAAGGCAACTCATCATCATGTCTATCTACCACACTCCCCAAATGAGCTCTAGTCTCTCGTCTCGGTCCCATATGTAGAAATATGAGTCTAAAACATGATAATGCAATAAAACAAAACAATTAGGCCAGCTTGCAGCAAGAATCCAAGTCACTCTTGTTGAAAAACAAAATTATTTAACTCAAGTAGTAATAATACAATATGTCCCCAAGTTAAACACCCAAACATTCCACATTTTGAACATAAACTCACAAATTCAAACATCATGCATGGAAAACAACATATTCATGTATTACCAAATCATCATCAACCATAACCCACATCCCAACAATCATAACTTGTCTCTGATACCACCAAATGTAACCCCCTTAACCCGATCTAGTTGTTAGACCGAACAGAGTGAACTACATTACGGTTTGCCGAGACAAACCATTAATAATTACATTAGAAGCGACCCATTTTTTTCTTTTATATTATCTAAATGCATATTTAAGCCCTAAGATGTTCATGCTAGTTATGGTGAAAATTGTATCCCAATCGGGCGTCAATTCGACATCCAATTGCTCGAATTCGCATAATAGGGACTAAAATATAATTTCCAATAACTACAAGGTCAATCAGGAAATTGAAGTTATCAGTCCTTAATTAGTCATATTATATGCCTTCAAGTTCAATCTCAACTTAAAATAACCATCCAAACTCTTTTAATTGCATAATTATGAAACATGGACTAAAATGCAAAGAATACAAACATTCAGAAGCATCTTAACTGAAATAACATATGGTGTACCGGTACAGGTCATTATCGTATCGCAAAGGGTTTGAAATACAAAGGCATATTGATACAGTCCCCAAGCGTATAGGTACGGGTATGCCAATTTCGAAAATTAGGAATCTAGTAGCCAAAGGGCGTACCGATACGGTTGGCCGTGTACCGACACTAGGCTTATTCCCCAGCTACGTGTACCGATACAATACCTAAGCATATCGATATGGCAAGACTATTTTTCCTAGATTTAGCTGAGTTAGGTCCCAGCGTACCTATCCCTGAGGACCAGTACCGGTATGGAGAGACCTGTAATGACCTCTAGGTCCAACACATGACATTTTGGCTCAATCTAACATACACCAAACAACTTCTAATCATCATATAACTTCACATACATCAAATCCTCAAACATAGAATTATGATAGAAGATCATAAACATCATGGTATACTCTTAGCAAGCTCCTATGGACATGATTTCTACCCAAGCATGCATAATGTTTCCAACCCCTCAACATCAAGCATTTAGTATCAAACAAGTCCAAAACATCAAACCAAACTTATACAAACAGGGAGTAACCAAAATACATCTCCCAAAATCAACTTGGTTATATTGCCTCTTATTACTACTTAGTACATATAAAACCATACTTTGAAAGTCTCAACCCTTGGATCCTCCCTTGCCCACTCGCTGTCCAATATCGTCTATTTATCTAGATTGATGAGAAAGGAGAGCGTAAGTTATAAGCTTAGTGAGGGAATCTCAAAAACACTCATCAATGCAATTAAATTCATTTTAATTCAAACCAAATGTAAATATAGCATGACAAAATCATCCCATGCTTCAATAATCTCTTCAAGTATGCACATTTAAATCATTTACCACACATGTATCATGGATTCTATCTCCACCTCAATTTAAGCTTTACATGCCACAATCTCTATAACAAGCTTAAAGAGCAATCTCATGTATAAATCACAGTATACAAACATAATCCATTTCTCACGATACATTATCTCATATATTGGCTTTCAAGTGACTCAAAACCAGAAACATTTCGTTTCATGAAACACATCGGATACACGTATTTCCCAAGTGGTTCCGACGACCACTTTACATACATCCTCGAACCAGAGCAACAGAACAATTGCCCACCTTAATGGTTATGATGTATAAAACCACCAGTGGGAGAAAACGAAACATTTACCCACCTCGACCACTACGGTTCTCATGGAGGAGTCAACGGAACATTTACCGACCTCGACACACATGAGGCGACTTATTATAGTGCACTTCAAACCCTATGGGTAGCCAACTATATCCGATAACATTTTAAACTCAGCCACTTGTCAATATATTCAATAAAACAACATTACCTCACTGTTTTATATATGCATCAAATCAATCCGATTTCAAATACATTAAACCATGCATTTTAGTATTCTCAATGATACTTCCATAAACCAAGTTTAATTCTCAATAACCATCATATATGATCATTAGCAACATCTTTCATTTCTAAAACATGCATAATACAATGAGTACTCAAAACCATAAACATGTGCATGAGATTTCATTTTGCAAAACCAAAATCGAGAGAGAGCTCAACCAATACTTACTTCCGAGCTTAGATAAGTGTTTCAAACTTTATCTAAGCTCCCACAACTTCTTTCAAACATTTTAATAGCAGTAAAACGCGTTTCCACTCACCAACAATCCAAAGCTAGCTTGTCGTTCGCGAATCAAGCTTCTAAAGCTTTTGGGCCTTCTCCAAAAGCGAAAGGATTCAAGTCCCCTACTTTACCCAATCAAAAATAGAGGATTAAAACACATATCTGCATCTTAAACTTCCAGCAACCAACAACACAACTTCGCCTCCCAAGAAACCATCGAATACCTCTCTAAAACAGCTGAAATCATCACCAAACCTCATCTAAACAAAGCCTAGATAAAACCTATTGATTGAAACATCTTAACAACATCAATTAACATCCAAAAATATCTTAATTACACCCTTATACCTCCATCACTTAAACAGAACAATATCACACCAAAATCTAACTATAACAACATAGAAATCTAGCAATTCACATAGTTTCGGGATAACATTGATTAATCACTTTCTTTCAACATTAAAATACAACTTATAATAGATCTAACCTCAATAGAAACAATCCATAACATATTCAAAACAATGTGAATCAAATTTTCCACATAAAACTCAATTTAATCATCAAACCATGTTTAAACCATAATTCCATAACATAAATCAATAGCAAAGGGTCAAGAACTTGGGAATTTCATTAAAAAAACCTTTAATTAGAGGAGAGAAAAGAAAATCACCTCCAATTTCTAATTTCTCCCTTAATTGGCAAATCTTGGTTGAAATCCAAGTAGATTTTGCAATAGGAATTGAAGAAATCAATTAAGAAAAAAAAGGAAATCAATAAGAATTGATTCCTGAGAATTTTGGAGTGAAAATCTTAGTTTGGCTGGTGAAAAAGTTGAGAAAAAAAAGTTAGAAGAAAAGTAGTTACGTAAGAAAGTGATTTTGCAAAACTAAAAATCCTTTAATTAAATCCTATCTTATTTTAACAATTAATCAATTAAAAACACTTATAAAATAGCCTAAATTAAGGGAAAATCTGATGAAATAGATTGGTCAAATATCTCCTTAAAGATTCTAAGTTTTGACCCTTTTACGATTTAGTCACCAAAAACAGTTTTGAAAACTTTTCATTTTAGTCACTAGACCAAAGTGACCCAAAATCAGATTTAATTACTTCAAAACAAATTTACCAAAATACTTAAAATATTAATTAAGTATTTCCTAGCATTTTTCCATATTTTATTTTAACAAAAATCAATTTATTTCAATTTAATTCCCAAAACTAACTCGAATTGCCTAAATCGGTTCCCCCAAACCATCTACCCGATCTGATTAACATCAAGGCCTAATTTTAGGGCGTTACATTTTTACTCGGTTAAAATTCCAACGGTTCTACTCTAAAGCCCATTTAGACATGCACGCCTTAAACCTCAACAAAACGGCCAAAAATAAGATTAAATCACATTTTATAACTTCAAATATTTAGTTGTGGGTCTTTTAACATGATTAAATAGCTCAACCTCATTTTTAGAAATTTTTACTCGGTTAAAATTCCAACGGGTCCCAAGTAAAGCCCTTTAAGACTTGCACGCCTTAAGCCCAACAAAACGGACACAAAACAAGATTAAATCAAACTTTATGATTTAAAATATTTGATCATGGGATTTTGAATATAATCGATTATATAGCTTAACCTAAATTTTAGAACTTTTTACTCTATTAAAATTCCAATGGGTCCACTATGAAGCCCATTTAGACATGCAAGCCTTAAACCCCAACAAAACGGCCGAAAAATAAGATTAAATCAAATTTTATGACTTAAATATTTTTTTATGGGCTTTTGAACAAGATTATACAGCTTAACCCCAATTTTAGAACTTTTTTACTTTGTTAAAATTCCAACGGGTCACTATAAAGCCCATTTAGACATACACATCTTAAACCCAACAAAACGGACAAAAAATAAGATAAATCAAATTTTATGACTTAAAATATTTAGTTATGGGATTTTGAACATGATTATATAGCTTAACCTCATTTTCATAAATTTTTACTCTGTTAAAATTCCAACGGGTCCACCGTAAAGCCCATTTAGACATGCACGCCTTAAACTCCAACAAAATGGCCACAAAATAAGCTTAAATAAAATTTTATGACTTAAAATATTTAGTTATGAGCTTTTAAACAAGATTATACAGCTAACCTCAATTTTTTTACATTTTACTTGGCTAAAATTCTAACGTGGTGCACTGTAAATCCCATTTAGGCATGCACGCCTTAAACCCAAACAAAACGACCGAAAAATAAGATGAAATCACATTAAAGTGACTTAAAATATTAGTTATGGTATTTTGAACATTATTATATAGCTTAACCTTATTTTTAGAAATTTTTACTCAGTTAAAATTTCAACGGGTCCACTATAAAGCTCGTCTAGAAATGCACGCCTTAAACCCAACGAAATGGCCACAAAATAATATTAAATCTAATTTTATGAATTAAAATAATTCATTATGGCTTTTTACTACGATTATATAGCTTAACCTCAATTTCAAAACTTTTTACTTGATTAAAATTCCAATGGGTCCACTATGAAGCCCATTTAGACATGCAGGCCTTAAACCCCAACAAAATGACCGAAAAATAATATTAAATAAAATTTTATGACTTAAAATATTTAGTTATGGGCTTTTGAAAATGATTATACAGTTTGATCTCAATTTTAGAACTTTTTACTCGGTCAAAATTCCAACGTAGTGCACTGTAAAGCCCATTTTGACATGCATGCCTTAAACCCCAACAAAACGGACGAAAAATAAGATTAAATCACATTTTATGACTTAAAATGTTTTTCGTTATGGGCTTCTGAACATGATTATATGGCTTAACCTTATTTTCAAAAAAATTTACTAAGTTAAAATTCCAACGGTTTCATTGTAAATCCCATTTAGACATGCACGCCTTAAACCCAACAAAATAGACATAAAATAAGATTAAATCAAATTTTATGATTTAAAATATTTGATAATGGGAATTGCATATGATTATATAGCTTAACCTCAATTTTAGAACTTTTTACTCTGTTAAAATTCCAATGGGTCCACTATGAAGCCCATTTAGACATGCAAGCCTTAAACCCCAACAAAACGGCCGAAAAATAAGATTAAATCAAATTTTATGACTTAAATATTTTGTTATGGGCTTTTGAACAAGATTACACAGCTTAACCTCAATTTTAGAACTTTTTACTTGGTTAAAATTCCAACGGGTCACTGTAAAGCCCATTTAGACAAACACATCTTAAACCCAACAAAACGGACAAAAAAAAGATAAATCAAGTTTTATGACTTAAAATATTTAGTTATGGGATTTTGAACATGATTATATAGCATAACCTCATTTTCATAAATTTTTACTCTGTTAAAATTCCAACGGGTCCACCGTAAAGCCCATTTAGACATGCACGCCTTAAACTCCAACAAAATGGCCACAAAATATGCTTAAATAAAATTTTATGACTTAAAATATTTAGTTATGAGCTTTTAAACAAGATTATGCAGTCTAACCTCAATTTTTTTACATTTTACTTGGCTAAAATTTAACAACTGTCAATCTTTTAAATCCCATTTAGGCATGCACTCCTTAAACCCAAACAAAACGGCCGAAAAATAAGATGAAATCACATTAAAGTGACTTAAAATATTAGTTATGGTATTTTGAACATGATTATATAGCTTAACCTTATTTTTAGAAATTTTTACTCAGTTAAAATTTCAACGGGTCCACTGTAAAGATCGTTTAGAAATGCACGCCTTAAACCCAACGAAATGGCCACAAAATAATATTAAATCTAATTTTATGAATTAAAATAATTCATTATGGCTTTTTACTATGATTATATAGCTTAACCTCAATTTCAAAACTTTTTACTTGATTAAAATTCCAACGGGTCCACTATGAAGCCCATTTAGACATGCAGGCCTTAAACCCCAACAAAATGACCGAAAAATAATATTAAATAAAATTTTATGACTTAAAATATTTAGTTATGGGCTTTTGAAAATGATTATACAGTTTGATCTCAATTTTAGAACTTTTTACTCGGTCAAAATTCCAACGTAGTGCACTGTAAAGCCCATTTCGACATGCATGCCTTAAACCCCAACAAAACGGACGAAAAATAAGATTAAATCACATTTTATGACTTAAAATGTTTTTCGTTATGGGCTTCTGAACATGATTATATGGCTTAACCTTATTTTCAAAAAAATTTACTAAGTTAAAATTCCAACGGTTTCATTGTAAATCCCATTTAGACATGCACGCCTTAAACCCAACAAAATAGACATAAAATAAGATTAAATCAAATTTTATGATTTAAAATATTTGATAATGGGAATTGCATAAGATTATATAGCTTAACCTCAATTTTAGAACTTTTTACTCTGTTAAAATTCCAATGGGTCCACTATGAAGCCCATTTAGACATGCAAGCCTTAAACCCCAACAAAACGGCCGAAAAATAAGATTAAATCAAATTTTATGACTTAAATATTTTGTTATGGGCTTTTGAACAAGATTACACAGCTTAACCTCAATTTTAGAACTTTTTACTTGGTTAAAATTCCAACGGGTCACTGTAAAGCCCATTTAGACAAACACATCTTAAACCCAACAAAACGGACAAAAAAAAAAGATAAATCAAGTTTTATGACTTAAAATATTTAGTTATGGGATTTTGAACATGATTATATAGCATAACCTCATTTTCATAAATTTTTACTCTGTTAAAATTCCAACGGGTCCACCGTAAAGCCCATTTAGACATGCACGCCTTAAACTCCAACAAAATGGCCACAAAATACGCTTAAATAAAATTTTATGACTTAAAATATTTAGTTATGAGCTTTTAAACAAGATTATGCAGTCTAACCTCAATGTTTTTACATTTTACTTGGCTAAAATTCTAACGCGGTGCACTGTAAATCCCATTTAGGCATGCACTCCTTAAACCCAAACAAAACGGCCGAAAAATAAGATGAAATCACATTAAAGTGACTTAAAATATTAGTTATGGTATTTTGAACATGATTATATAGCTTAACCTTATTTTTAGAAATTTTTACTCAGTTAAAATTTCAACGGGTCCACTGTAAAGATCGTTTAGAAATGCACGCCTTAAACCCAACGAAATGGCCACAAAATAATATTAAATCTAATTTTATGAATTAAAATAATTCATTATGGCTTTTTACTATGATTTAAATAGCTTAACCTCAATTTCAAAACTTTTTACTTGATTAAAATTCCAACGGGTCCACTATGAAACCCATTTAGATATGCACGCCTTAAACCCCAACAAAATGGCCGAAAAATAATATTAAATCAAATTTTATGACTTAAAATATTTAGTTACGGGCTTTTGAAAATGATTATACAGTTTGATCTCAATTTTAGAACTTTTTACTCGGTCAAAATTCCAACGTAGTGCACTGTAAAGCCCATTTCGACATGCATGCCTTAAAGCCCAACAAAACGGACGAAAAATAAGATTAAATCACATTTTATGACTTAAAATGTTTTTCGTTATGGGCTTCTGAACATGATTATATGGCTTAACCTTATTTTCAAAAAAAATTACCAAGTTAAAATTCCAACGGTTCCACCGTAAAGCCCATTTAGACATGCACGCCTTAAACCCAACAAAATAGACATAAAATAAGATTAAATCAAATTTTATGATTTAAAATATTTGATAATGGGAATTGCATATGATTATATAGCTTAACCTCAATTTTAGAACTTTTTACTCAGTTAAAATTCCAACAGGTACACTGTGAATCCCATTTAGACATGCAATCCTTAAACCCAAACAAAATGGCCTAAAAATAAGATGAAATCACATTTTATGAGTTAAAATATCTATTTATGGGCTTTTGAACATGATTATATAGCTTAACCTCATTTTTAGAAATTTTTACTCAGTTAAAATTCCAATGGGTCCACCGTAAAGCCCATTTAGACATGCACGCCTTAAACACAACAAAATGGCCACAAAATAAGATTATATCAAATTTTACGAGTTAAAATATTTTATTATAGGCTTTTGAATATGATTATATATCTTAACCTCAATTTCAAAACTTTTTAGTCCGTTAAAATTCCAACGGGTCCACTGTAAAAGCCCATTTAGACATGATTATACAGTTTGACCTAAATTTTTTGATTAAATCAATTTTTTGATTTAAAATATTTAGTTATAGGATATTGAACATGATTATACAGTTTGACCTAAATTTTAGAACTTTTTACTCGGTTAAAATTCCAACGTAGTGCACTGTAATGCCCATTTAGACATGCACGCCTTAAACCCCAAGAAAACTGTCGAAAAATAAGATTAAATCACATTTTCTGAATTCAAATATTTAGGTATGGGCTTTTCAACATGATTATATACTTTAACCTCATTTTCATAAATTTTTACTCAGTTAAAATTCCAACGGGTCCACTATAACCCCATTTAGACATGCACGCCATAAACCCAACAAAAAGGCCATAGAATAATATTAAATCCAATTTTATGAGTTAAAATAGTTGATTATGGGCGTTTGAATATGATTATATAGCTTAATCTCAAATTCAAAACTTTTTACTAGGTTAAAATTCTAACGGGTCCACTGTAAAGCCCATTTAGACATGCACGCCTTAAACCCCAACAAAATAGCCGTAAAATAAGATTAAATCAATTTTTTGACTTAAAATATTTAGTTATAGGATTTTGAACATGATTATACAGTTTGACCTAAATTTTATAACTTTTTACTCAGTTAAAATTCCAACGTAGTGCACTGTAAACCCATTTAGACATGCATGCCTTAAACCCAAACAAAACGGATGAAAAATAAGATTAAATCACATTTTATGACTTAAAATGTTTAGTTATGGGCTTCTAAACATGATTATATGGCTTAACCTTATTTTCAAAAATTTTTACTAGGTTCAAATTCCAACAGTTCCACCGTAAAGCCCATTTAGACATGCATGCCTTAAACCCAACAAAACAGACACAAAATAAGAATAAATCAAATTTTATAATTTAAAATATTTGATAATGGGCATTCATATGATTATATAGCTTAAACTCAATTTTAGAACTTTTTACTCTGTTAAAATCCAACGGGTCCACTGTGAATCCAATTTAGACATGCACACCTTAAACCCCAACAAAACGGCCGAAAATAAAATTAAATCAAATTTTATCACTTAAACTATTTAATTATGGGATTTTGAACATGATTATACAGCTCAATCTCATTTTGAGAAAATTTTACTTGGTTAAAATTCCAACGGGTCCACTATAAGCCCATTTAGACACGCACGCCTTAAACCGAAGAAAACGACCACAAAATAAGATTGAATCAAATTTTATGGTTAAAAATATTTGATTATTGGCATTTGAATATGATTATATAGTTTAACCTCAATTTCAAAACTTTTTACTCGGTTAAAATTCTAACGGGTCCACTATAAAGCCCATTTAGACATACGCACCTTAAACCCCAACAAAATAGCCGCAAAATAATATTAAATCAATTATTGACTTAAAATATTTATTCATAGGATTTTGAACATGATTCTAATGGGCATTAAATATGATTATATAGCTTAACCTCAATTTTAGAACTTTTTACTCGGTTAAAATTCTAACGCAGTGCACTGTAAAGCCCATTTAGACATGCACGCCTTAAACCCCCAGAAAACGGCCAAAAAATAAGATTAAATCACATTTTTTGACTTCAAATATTTAGGTATGGGCTTTTCAGCATGATTATATACTTTAACCTCATTTTCAGAAATTTTTACTCGGTTAAAATTCCAACGGGTCCACTATAACTCATTTAGACATGCACGCCATAAACCCAACAAAAAGGCCACAGAATAATATTAAATCAAATTTTATGAGTTAAAATAGTTGATTATGGGCGTTTGAATATTATTATATATCTAAACCTCAATTTCAAAACTTTTTACTCGATTAAAATTCCAACGGGTCCATTGTAAAGCACATTTAGACATGCACACCTTAAACCCCAACAAAATGGCCATAAAATAAGATTAAATCAAATTTTATGAATTACAACATTTAGTTCTGGGATTTTGAACATGATTATACAGCTTAACCTCGATTTTAGAACTTTTTACTCGGTTAAAATTCCAACGGGCCCACTACAAAGCTCGTTTAGACATGCACGCCTTACACCCAACAAAATGGCCACAAAAAAGACTTAATCACATTTTATAAGTTAAAATATTTAGTTATGGGATTCTGAATATGATTATATAGCTTAACCTGAATTTTAGAACTTTTTACTTGGTTAAAATTCCAACGGGTCCACTATGAAGCCCATTTAGACATGCATGCCTTAAACCCAACAAAACGAACACAAAATAAGATTAAATCAAATTTTATAAGTTAAAATATTTTATTATGGGATTTTTAATATGATTACATAGCTTAACCTCAATTTAGAACATTTTACTAGGTTAAAATTCGAATGGCTCCACTGTAAATCCCATTTAGACATGCATGCCTTAAACCTCAACAAAATGGCCGAAAATAAGATTAAATCACATTTTATGACTTAGAATATTTAGTTATGGGCTTTTGAACATGATTATATATCTTATCCTCATTTTTCAGAAATTTTTACTAGCCTAAAATTCCAACGGGTCCACTGTAAAGCCTATTTAGACATGCAAGCATTAAACACCAGCAAAACGGCCAAAAAATAAGATTAAATCACTTTTTATGACTTAAAATATTTATTTATGGCTTTTGCACATGATTATATAGCATAACCTCATTTTTTAGAACTTTTTACTCGATTAAAATTCCAACGCGTCGACTATAAAGCCCATTTAGAATGCACACCTTAAACCGAACAAAACGAACACAAAATAAGAGTAAATCAAATTTTATGATTTAAAATATTTTATCATGGGCTATTGAATGTGAATATATAGCTTAACCTCAATTTTAGAACTTTTTACTCGGTTAAAATTCCAACAAGTCTAAATTCCATTTGATAAAGCCCATTTAGACATGCAAAAAATAAGATTAAACCACAACAAAAAACAAAAGTAAGATGATTTAAAAATAAGATTAAATAAAATTTTATGACTTAAAATATTTAGTTATGGACTTTTGAATATGACTATATAGCTCAACCTCATTTTCCGTAATTTTTACTCTATTAAAATTCCAACTAGTCCAATATGATTAAGCTTAATCTCAATTTTAGAAATTTTTAGGATTAAAATTCCAATGGGTTCACTATAAACACCAACTTAAACAACAAAATGGCTACAAAATAAGATTAAATCAAATTTTATTAGTTAAAATATTTGATTATGATATTTTGAATATGATTATATAGCTTAACCTTAATTTCAAAACATTTTACCCGGTTAAAATTCCAACGGGTCCATTGTAAAGCCCATTTAGACTTGCATGCCCTAAACCCCAACAAAATGGACGCAAAATAAGATTAAATAAATTTTTATGACTTAAAATATTTAGTTATGGGCTTTTGAACATGATTAAACAATTTGATCTCAATTTTAGAACTTTTTACTCGGTTAAAATTTCAACGTAAGGTATTGTAAAGCCCATTAGACATGCACGCCTTAAACCCCAACAAAACAGATGAAAATTAAGATTAAATCAAATTTTATGAGTTAAAATATTTGATTATGGGCTTTTGAATATGATTATATAGCTTAACATCAATTTTAGAAATTTTTACTCAATTAAAATTCCAACGGGTCCAACTATAAAACCCATTTAGACATGCTTTAAACCCAACAAAACCCAAAAAATGTGATTAAATCAAATGTTATGGGCTTTTGAATAATTATTTTAACTCAATTTTGAACTTTTTAATCGAGTTAAAATATTTAGTCCCTTTGTGAAAAATATGGGCTTTTAATGGGATTTTGATTATTATAGCTTAACCTCAATTTTAGAACTTTTTTTACGGTTAAAATTCCAATGGGTCCACTATAAAGCCCATTTAGATATGACTTAAACCCAAAAAAACGGACAAAAATAAGATTAAATCAAATTTTATGATTAAAATATTTGATTACGGGATTTTAAATATGATTATATAGCTTAACCTCAATTTCAAAAAATTTTTATTCGTTTAAAATTCCAATGGGTCCACTATAAAGCCTATTTAGACATGCAAACCTTAAACCCAACAAAACGGCCACAAAAAATAAGATTAAATCAAATTTTATGTGTTAAAATATTTGATTATGGGCTTTTGAATATGATTATATAGTTTAACCTCATTTTTTAGAACTTTTTACTTGGTTAAAAATTCCAACGGGTCCATTGTAAAACCCATTTTAGACATACACTCCAAAAAAACGGCTAAAAAAAAAAGATTAAATCACATTTTATGACTTAAAATATTTAGTTATGGGCCTTTGAACATGATTATATAGCTTAACCTCGTTTTTACAATTTTTACTCAGTTAAAATTCCAACGGGTCCACTTTAGAGCCCATTTAGACAGGCAAGCCTTAAACCCAACAAAACGAACACAAAATAAGATTAAATCAAATTTTATGATTTAAATATTTGATCATGTGCTTTTGAATATGATTATATAGCTTAACCTCAATTTTAGAACTTTTTACTCGGTTAAAATTCCAATGGGTCCACTGTGAAGCCCTTTTTGACATGCAAACCTTAAAAACCCTAAAAAAACAAAAATTAAGTTTCCATTTAAGCTCATTTAAAATGCACGATTAAATAAAAAAACACCTAAATTTATAAAATTTTATTTATGGGCTTTTGAACATGATTATATAGCTTAACCTCAATTTTAGAACTTTTTACTCGGTTAAAATTTCAACGGGTCCACTGTAAAGCCAGTTTAGACATGCACGCCTTAAACACCAACAAAACGACCGAAAAGTAAGATTAAATCACATTTTATAACTTAAAATATTTTTACGGGCTTTTTAACATGATTATATAGCTTAACCATATTTTTAGAATTTTTTACTCGGCTAAAATTCCAACGGGTCCACTATAAAGCCTATTTAGACATGCATGCCTTAAACCCCAACAAAACGGCTGAAAAATAATTAAAATATTTAGTTATGGGCTTTTGAACAGGATTATATAGTTTAGCCTCATTTTCGGAAAATTTTACTCGGTTAAAGTTCTAATGGGTCCACTATAAAGCCCATTTAGACATGCAAGCCTAAAACACAACAAAAGGACCGCAAAATAAGATTGACTCAAATTTTATGAGTTAATATATTTTATTATGGTCTTTTGAATATGATTATATAGCTTAAACTCAAATTTAGTACTTTTTACTCTGTTAAAATTCCAACGAGTCCATTGTAAAGGTCATTTAGACATGCACGCCTTAAACCCCAACAAAAAGGCCGAAAAATAGGATTAAATCAAATCTGTGACTTAAAACATTTAGTGATGGGATTTTGAAAATAATTATATAGCTTAATCTCATTTTCAAAAAAAATTACTAGGTTAAAAGTCCAACGGGTCCACTATAAAGCCCATTTATACACATGCCTTAACGCCTAACAAAAGCCAACAAATTAAGATTAAACAAAATTTTATTAATTAAAAAATTTATAATTGGACTTTTGAACATGATTATATTGCTTAACCACAATTTTAGAACTTTTTACTCAGTTAAAATTCCAAAGGGTTCACTGCAAAACCCATTTCGACATGCACGCCTTAAACTCAACAAAATGGTTGCAAAATAAGATTCAATTAAATTTTATGAGTAAAAGTATTTAACTATGGGATTTTGAATATGATTATATAGCTTAACCTAAATTTTAGAACTTTTTACTTGGTTAAAATTCCAACGGGTCCACTATAAAGTCAATTTAGACATGCACGTGTTAAACCCAACAAAACGACCATAAAATATGATTAAATCACATTTTATGAGTTAAAATATTTAATTATGGGATCTGGAATATGATTATATAGCTTAACCTAATTTTTCAAAAAAAATTACTTGGTTAAAATTCCAACGGGCCCACTATAAGCCCATTTAGACATGTACGCCTTAAACCCAACAAAACGATCACAAAATAAGGTTAAATCAAATTTCATGAGTTAAAATATTTGATTATGGGCTTTTGAATATGATTATATAGCTTAACCTCAATTTTAGAACTTTTTACTCGGTTAAATTTCTAATGGGTCCACTGTAAAACCCATTTAGACATGCACACCTTAAACCCAACAAAATGGCCAAAAAAATAAGATTAAATCAAGTTTTATGAGTTAAAATATTTAATTATGGGCTTTTTAATATATTGCTTAATATCAATTTTAGAACTTTTTACTCAGTTAAAATTCCAACGTGTCTACTGTAAAGCCCATTTAGACATGTACGCCTTAAACCCCAATAGAACGACAGAAATATAACATTAAATCACATTTTATGACATGAAATATTTAGTGATGGGATATTGAAAATGAATACATAGCTTAAACTCATTTTCAGAACTTTTAAAAAAATTCTAACGGATCCACTATAAAGATCATTTAGACATGCTTGCCTTAAACCCAACAAAAAAGCCACAAAATAAGATTAAAACAATTTTTATGAGTTAAAATATTTAATTATGGGCTTTTGAATATGATTATGTAGCTTTACCTCAATTTTAGAATCATTTACTCGGTTAAAATTCTAACGGGTCCACTATAAAGCCCATTTAGACATGCAGGCCTTAAACCCCCAACAAAATGGCTAAAAAATAATTAAAATATTTAGTCATCAGCTTTTGAACATTATTACACAGTTTAAACCTCATATTCAGAATTTTTTACTCAATTAAAATTCTACGGGGTCAACTGTAAATCCCATTTAGACATGCACACCTTAAACACAACAAAATGGCCGCAAAATAAGATTAATCAAATTTTATGAGTTAAATTTTTTAATTATGGTCTTTTGAACATGATTATATACCTTAACCTCAAATTTAGAACTTTTTACTCTATTAAAATTCCAACGGATCCACCGTAAAGCCCATTTAGACATGAACGCCTTAAACCCCGATCAAACAGCCAAAAAATAAGATTAAATCACATTTTATGACTTAAGGTATTTAGTTATGAGATTGTGAACATGATTATATAGCTTAACCTCATTTTCAGAACTTTTTACTCGGTTAAAATTCCAACGGGTCCAATGTAAAGCCCATTTAAACATGCACGCCTTAAACCCAACAAAACGACCACAAAATAAGATTAAATCATTTTTTAAGAGTTAAAATATTTGATTATGGGCTTTTGAATATGATTATATAGCTTAACCACAATTTTAGAACATTTTACTCGGTTAAAATTCCAACGGGTCCACTCTAAAGCCCATTTAGACATGCAAGCCTTAACACCCAACAAAATGGCCGCAAAATAAGATTAAATCAATTTTTATGAATTAAAATATTTAGTTATGGGCTTTTGTACATGATTATACAGCTTAATCTCAATTTTAGAACTTTTTACTCGGTTAAAATTCTAACGGGTCTACTATAAAGCCCATTTAGACAATCACGCCTTAAACCTCAACAAAATGACCAAAAAAAAAAGATCAAAACACATTTTACGACTTAAAATATTTTTATGGGCTTTTTAACATATAGCTTAACTTCATTTTTAGAACTTTTTACTCGGTTAAAATTCCAACGGGTCTACTATAAAGCCCAGTTAGACATGCACACCTTAAACCACCAACAAAATGGCAGAAAAATAATTAAATATTTATTTATGGGCTTTTTAATATGATTATATAGCTTAACCTCATTTTCAAAAAAAAATACTCGTTAAACTATAAAGCACATTTAGACATGCACGCTTTGAAGATAACAAAACGGCCACAAAATAAGATTAAATTAAATTTTATGGGTTATAATATTTAATTATGGTCTTTTGAATATGATTATGTAGATTAACCTCAAATTTAGAACTTTTTACTCGGTTAAAATTCCAACGGGTCCACTGTAATGCCTATTTAGACATGCACGCTTTAAACCCCAACAAAACGGCAAAAAATATGATTAAATCACATTTTATGACTTAGAATATTTAGTTATGGGATTTTTAACATGATTATATAGCTTAACCTCATTTTCAGAACTTTTTACTCGTTAAAATTCCAACGGGTCCATTGTAAAGCCCATTTAGACATGCACGCCTTAAGCTAACAAAACGACCACAAAATAAGATTAAATCAAATTTTAAGAGTTAAAATATTTGATAATGGGCTTTTGAATATGATTATATAGCTTAAACTCAATTTTATAACTTTTTACACGGTTAAAATTCCAACGAGTCCACTGTAAAACCCATTTATACATGCACACCTTAAACCCAACAAAATGGCCACAAAATAAGATTAAAAATAATTTTCTGAGTTAAAATTTTTAATTATGGACTTTTAAAAGTGATTATACAGCTTAACCTCAATTTTAGAATGTTTCACTCGGTTAAAATTCCAACGGGTCCACTATAAAGCCCATTTAGACATGCACGCCTTAAACCCCAACAAAATGGCCGAAAAATAGGATTATATCACATTTTATGACTTTAAATATTTGGTTATGGGCTTTTGAAATTGATTATATAGCTTAACCTCATTTTTAGAGCTTTTTACTCGGTCAAAATTCCAACGGGTCCACTATAAAGCCAATTTATACATGCACGCCTTAATCCCTAATAAAACGGCCAAAAATTAGATTAAATCAAATGTTATGAATTAAAATATTTAGTTATGGGCTTTTGAACATGATTATATATCTTAACTTATTTTCAGAATTTTTTTACTCCGTTAAAATTCCAACGGGTCCACTGTAAAGCCCATTTAGACATGCACGCCGTAAACCCAACAAAACAACCACAAAATAAGATTAAATCAAATTTTACGAGTTAAAATATTTGATAATGGGATTTGGTATATGATTATATAGCTTAACCTCATTTTAATTTTTTTTTACTTCGTTAAAATTCCAACGGGTCCACTATAAGCCCATTGAGACATGCATGTCTTAAACCCAATAAAACAGCCACAAAATAAGATTAAATCAAATTTTGTGACTTAAAATATTTAGTGATGGGCTTTTGAACATGATTATATAGCTTAACCTCATTTATAGAAATTTTTACTCGGTCAAAATTCCAACTGGTCCACTATAATAAAGCCCATTTAGACATGCATGCCTTAAACCCAACAAAACGACAAAAAAATAAGTTTAAATCAAATTTTAAGAGTTAAAATATTTGATAATGGGCTTTTGAATATGATTATATAGCTTAACCTAAATTTTAGAACTTTTTATTCGGTTAAAATTCCAACGGGTACACGGTTAAAATTCTAACGGATAAAAATTCACAATGTGTTCCGAAAATGCTCTCAACTCTCTCATCCCTCTCCTATCTTCTCTTCCTTCCTTTCTTCTTTTCTCCCTCTCTCCCTCCGCAGCATCCTCTCCTCTGTCGTGCTCCTCCAATAGCATCTCGCCTCTCCCATTTGGCTGGTGCTAGATTCTCGTGCCTTATGTGGTATTTTGGGTACAAATCAGCTTTGTGCTGCTGGACCGAGCAATCATTCCCACCATTCAGGTATGCCACTTATCCTTTGAGATCGAGAAGAGAGCATTTTCGGACACACTCTCAAATTTTCAGGTTCCAGCTATTGTTTTTACAATGCTTTTTACATATCCATATTATTCACCTATATTTTTCTTTACATCCATTTTCTTATCAACGGTGCATCATTAATCCTTTTCAAACTTTTTTGGTGCCCATAATATTAGTCTTCAATCCGTTCCCTTACTATTTTCATGTATATCATTTGTTTTCAACTTTTTACAATCGTTGCATTTTGTCAAATGTATCCACAATATCTTTTTAACGGTTGCATTTTCTTCATCCAGCTTTACTATACTAATTTTCATGTACCAATTTAATCATTTTCCATCACATTGGTTACCCATGACTTTTCTATTAAAATTACACTCTTCACTATTAGTCATACCTTCAAAAAATGCTTCTACATCCATCTCTATTTCCTCTATGGAAAAGAAACTATTAGATGCCTTTTGGTATCTAAATCTATTGCCTCAATCGGGCAAATGTCTTGGTCTCATTGGCCTTGGTTCTCACAAATTATCCATGAATCTCACAATGATCATTCATATATCCAAAGAGGTCTTATTTTATTATTATGGATATCCACTAATGATTCAATTTCACCATTACGACAATTTCCATCAACACATAATATTATACTTATCCATACTAAATTATTTACTGCCTCAATCGAGAATCACACACTTCATTTACTATTTCAAAAAGGTGGTATCCTCATTTGGTTACTACCATATAACCAAATCTTACCATACTCAAAATTTCCATTCATACACAAAATTCCATCCTTGAACAATAACATTAAAAATATTCTTAATAACACAAATGGAATTCATAATTTTCAAACTCAACCTCAAAAAGGAATTATTTATTTATGGACTCTGTTAACTTTTCAAACTTTGCTATATTATAATTTACTATTAACTAAAATAGTCACTCACCTCTATAATATAATAATAATAATCAAATTAATTAATCTTTCAATGAGTATCCATAAGGACTTTTTTCTACTATGGTCACTATTATATGACAAAATTTTGATAAGCCCACAATTACCATTATTACATATAGTCATTTCCTTTAACAAAAAAAATACCAAATTGTCTTATGATACTAAAGGAATCCTTAAGGACCATATACAATCTCCAATAGAATTTTACTTCCAAATGTCTCTCCCTATTTCCATAGATACAAATCTACTACTCAAAATAAGGAATACAATTTCCAGGATTCATACCATATTTTACAACTTATTCTCCTACTTCATAACTATAATGTTTGCACTTTTTCCATTATAAGACCCAGTATTTCTTTTAGAATTTCTCTTAATCATTTGAGAATCCTGAAATTTTCCTCACATTTTTCCTATACACCGTTCATATTAACAATATCTTCTCGCACTCTTATTTTATCTTTTCTAACAGTATCGCTTCCGGTTTGACTTATATTTCTATTACCAATCTTTATTTTGATAACCTTACTTACCCTTCTATACGCTTCCTTACATTTATACATCCAAGGAATATTTTCCCTATTCCTCAAACATCTCTTAACTACAATTATAAATTTCATTTATACACACTGACTTCAGTCGTTCTGTCCTTTCCCATTCACCTTTCAAATATTCTGTCATCAATTAAAAACTACTTCCATATTAATTATCTTTACCTTAACTTCTACTTCTGATTTTATTCTCTTTCTATTAAAATAATTCTCATCACTGTTAGTAATACTTCTAATAAACTCTACAACATCCATCTCCATTTCCTATATGGAAAAGAAACTACTAGATGCACTTTGGTATCTAAATCTATTGCCTTAATCGGGCAAATTCCCTAGCATCATTCATATACACAAAGAGGTCTTATTTTGTTATAGATATCCACTAATGATTCAAACTCTCCACTCCGGCAATTCCCATTAACACATAATATCATACTTATCCATTATATCATTAATAAATTATTTACTGCCTTAATCGGGAATCATAACTTCATTCACAAATTCAAAAAGGAGGTATCTTCATTTGGATACTACCATATAACCAAATCCTACCATATTCAAAATTTCCATTCATACCCAAAATTCTATTCCCTATTAATTTTACTAAAGAAATTCTACTGACACATATGGTACTCATAATTCTCAAACTAAAAAAAGGAATTATTCATTTATGGACTCTGTCAACTTTTTGTACTTTATAATATTATCATTTACCATTAACTAAAATAGTCACCCACCTCTATAAAATAATAATAATTAAATTACTTAGGCTTAAAATGAGTACACATAAGGACATTTTTCTATTATGGGCGTTATTATATGTCAAAATTATGATATGTCCACAATTGCCATTGTTTTAAATATTCACCTCCTTTAACAAAAATATTGCCAAACTGTCTTACGATACTAAAGGGATCCTTAGGAACCATATACAATCTCCAATAGAAATTATTCCATTATGGACCCATACTTGTACACCAATCATACCATACTTACAATCACCATTAATACATAAATCCACAATTCCCTACAATAATATTACCAAAGCCACTAAATTCGAAATCCAGAATTGTACCAACTTCTAAATTCTTTCTCTAGCGTCTCCTACTATTTATAAACTTACCTTCCATAAATACAAATCTACTACTCAAAATAAGGAATACAAAATCCAAGATTCCTACCATATTCTCCTTCTTCATAACTATATTGTTTACACTATTTCCATTATTGGATCCATTACTCCTTTAGAATTTCCCCTAATCATATGACAATCCCGAAATTTCCCCCACAATTTTCCTTTATACCGTCTCATCTTAAAAAAAATTTATTGCATTCCTATACTATCTTTTCTAACAATAACACTTCGAGATTGACTTATATTTCTATTGCCAAACTTTATTTTGGCTACCTTACTTATCCTTTTATACACTTTGTTACATTCATATATTCAAGGAATATTCTCCCTATTCTTCAAACATCTCTTAAATACAACTATAAATCTCATTTATGCACACAGATTTCTTCAGTCAGTCTTTCCAAGTCTACTAACCTTCCAAATATTTTCTCATTAATTATAATCTACTTCCATTTTAATTATCTTTACCTTATCTTCTACTTCTGATTTTATACCATTTACCTTTATTATTACTGCATTTCCCTGTCCACACCGATTAACTCATTCCCCACCGACTATTTATATTTTTTCTATTCTATCTTAATCCCATCCCTACCCTTTCTCGAAAGCTCAATCCTCCTTCTATCAACCTCAATCTTACTATGGCGTCTAATAATCTCTTTCAACAACTAGGAAAGCTCACCCCTGAAGAACAAGGTGTGATTTTCACCCCTACGCTGAATTGGGAAGCCACTAGTGAAAATAGCAAACTTCTTCTTATCGGGAAGATAATATCATCCAAGCGCATTGATGATCAAGCAGTAGCTCGAGTTTTTCAAGGCCTATGGAAAAAAGATAAAGTGGAGTCTATTTCAATCCTGAAACCGAACTACTTTCGAATCAAATTCTCTGATGAAGTAAATCGAAATGACATCCCGAAGAGATGTCCCTGGAACTTCAAGGATGAGTGGCTTACCCTAGCTCTATTCGACCCAAAGATCAGCATTAATGATTACACTTTCACGAAGATGAATATCTGGGTACGCGTACATAGTATTCCAGCTGTCCTTATCGACAATGAAAAATTGTTCATAAAACTGGCGGTTTAATTGGATCCATTATAGGATCGGTTCTTAAAACTGACACTCATCGCATTGATCGAAATATGGTTGACTACCTTCGAGTAGGAGTCATTCTCGACGTTACCAAGCCCCTTCGACGCTGTGTTGCCATTGGAGGATCTGGACCAAAGCCAAAAATATGTCCACTACAGTATGAGAGACTTCCCTCTCTATGCCATGGTTGTGGTCTCATTGGCCACTTGGTGGGCTCTTGCCCAACTTTCAAACCTGCAGCATCTACTAATATGCCAAATGGAGATTGGCTCCGCTACATTCCAAAGAGAAATCAAGACATCTCTTTACGCTCTAAGGGGTGAATTAGATATCATGATGACAATTCCAATACTGGTAAACATTCAATTATTATTTTTTATGCTTCACGATACACAAATATTAGTTTAATTTTTCTACCTTCAGATAAAGGTAAATACACACCATCTACATCGCATGAAGATGCTAAGAAGGAAAATGATGAAGGCTCATTTCCCCCAAATCAACACGATAACACCATGGACGTTGAATTCTTCAGCAACATTCTCGGAGATGCGGCGGCTGCTGTTGCCAATCCTGGTGTCCACTCGCCTATTGCGACAACTACCGCGGTCACTACTGCTACCGATCCTAACACTTAATCACCTATTGCAATTAGTGAAGACGCTGTTGTCCAAGCTGCTACTATCACCACAGCACCAACTGCGGACAAAAATATAGCAGTCACTTCTGCTACTTTGACTGACATAGGCCTAAATGATGCAACTATGAGTGCTAAAACATTGAATCCAATTGCTGCTGCTCTAATCAATGTGCTTCCAACCAAGGGAAGTAGTTCCAAGGCCACAGTAAATCTAGAACTTGACAAAGAAATGGGTAAGTCGTTCCTACCAACATCATCTATGCTCTTAGAATTCGATGATTGGTTATCTAAGGAGTCACCACCACCTGCAGTTTCTAACAACAAAGGATCTATGGTTTCGACCCCTCGCGGCACCAAAATATGCTCCCCTATGAATGATGCTATCAAGCCTAAGAGATCTCGACCCTTACCACCTTCTTCAAAAGACAAAGCTGGGATGAGCAGTAGAAAAAACTCTCCGGGGAAGGTTGACGTTCAACCCCGCCGAGGGAAATGATTCTTCTATGTTGGAATTGTCGGGGTCTTGGTAAATCCCAGGTAGTTCAAGCTCTAGGTCGAATTGTTAGAAAGTTTAATCCTGATGCTTTATTTCTTAGTGAAACCCATCTTAATAAATTCCAATGTGAACATACTTGCATCACCCTTAATATGCAAGGATGCTTTCCTGTAGAAAGTAGTCCATCTTGCTCCGATTTGGTATTACTTTGGAATAATAAAATAAAAGCTGATTTGCTCTCGTACTCAGATCATCATATTGATATTGGTATCCATGTAAACAATTTGCAATTCCATTTCATTGGCATCTATGACTATGCTGAAACATCTCAAAAAATTAAAACTTGGCAATTAATTGATTCTTTAAACTTCTCTTTGAACCTCCCTTGGCTAATTGGAGGAGATTTTAATGAAATATTCTTCGAAAATGAAAAACAAGGGGGTTGTCGTCGAGCACAATCACAAATCAATAACTTTAGAGATTGCCTACTTCGCAATAATCTATTTGATTGCAAATCAGCTAATGGTTGGTTTACTTGGACTAAATTGGATCCTCGAACCCCTACCATTCGTGAACGACTCGATTGATTTGTTGCTCATCCAACATGGTTTAATGTTCATACTGTTTATCGAGGCACATCTGAATTCCATGCAAAATCATACTATTGTTTTATTATCATGGATACTGAATACATCGACAATCACCAATTTATGTCCAAAGATAACCACTTCCAATTCGAAAATTGTTGGGCTAATAATGCGGAGTGTGTTTCTATTGTTCATACTACTTGGGCCACTATTCATGGCTCCACTTTAGATAAAATTCAAGCAGTAGGATCCAACCTTAAGGAATGGCAATCGTACCAAAGATTCACTACTTCTGGTCTAATATCAGAACTTAACAAACAAATTAACTCCAGTTCGAATCGTCGTTTATCTCCAGCAGAAGTAGAAATTTTCCTTGCAGCGAAATCAGAGCTTAATCATCATCGTACTGCTCAAGAACAATATTGGGCTCAACGATCCCGAGTTTCTTGGCTTACCCATGGTGATGAAAACACCTCCTTCTTCCATGCTCATGTAAATGGGCGTTGAAAGAAAAATAGAATTAAAGGCCTTCTTGATAATAATAACACTTGGAAGGAAGAAAAGAAAGACATCATGGAAATAGTGGTTGACTACTTTCAAAACCTCTTCTCATCTTCCAACCCCGATATTTCTCTTTATATTCTCAATAATATTACAACCTCCATCACCCATAAAATGAATGAGGCTTTGACAAGGCCATTCACTTCGAAAGAAATCATTCACGCCTTTCGAGATATCAACCCTAGGAAAGCCCCATGCATTGATAGTTTACCTAGTGGCTTCTATCATCAACACTGGGATATAGTGGGACAAGATGTTATAAATCTATGTCTTGACCTCCTCTTTGGGAGAGCAGACATGACTGATATTAACCGCACAATCCTAATTCTAATCCCCAAAGTCAATGAACCAACTACTATGAGACAATTACGCCCCATTAGCCTATGCACTGCTATTTATAAGTCTATTTCCAAAGTACTTGTTAATCGAATAAAAGCCATTATCCCCTGCTGCATTAGTAATAACCAAGCTGCATTTGTTAAGGGCAGAAATATCACTGATAATATCCTTATTTCCCATGAACTAATACACTCCCTTAACTCAGGAGATTCCAACATTTTTCAAGGTGCGGCACTCAAATTAGACATGGAAAAGGCCTTTGATCGTGTGGAATGGGCCTTCCTTCAACAGATTATTCTTAAGATGGGATTTGCTGCTAATTAGGTTACTATAATCATGCGTTGTATTACTTCCATTTCCTTTACTGCTAGAGTCAATGACTCTTTTTCCCCGGTATTCCTGCCTAAACGTAGGCTTCGTCAGGGAGACCCTCTATCCCCCTTTCTTTTCCTTTTTTGCACACAGGGCCTTTCAATGATGCTTAATGCTGAACAACAAACGGGTCATATTCCGGGATTGTGTGCAAGTAAATATGGACCACGAGTCAATCATATTCTCATTGCGAATAATTGCATGGTTTTTATTCGTAATAGTATCACGAAAGTCGATCATATTAAAAATGCCCTTCTAACCTATGCTTCTTCCTTTGGACAGGTAATCAATTTTGAGAAAACAACCATTTATTTTAATCCAAGAACCTCTAATGATAGAAAATAGGCAATTAATGATATCCTTCAAGTCCGGGAAGTTGATGACCCGAGTATATATCTTGGAGTCCCACTCCTTATAGGGAAAAATAAGACTGCATCCCTAGGTTTCACCCGTGATAAGGTGCACTCCCATATGTCTCAATGGGACAAAAATCTTCTTTCATTCAGTGGACGCGAGGTCTTTATTAAATCTATCATTCAATCTCTACCTCAATACGTAATGTCATGTTTCCTACTTCCACAAAAATCATTGCTGATATGACAAAGTCTATCAGAAGTTATTGGTGGTCGGGGAAAAACAACAAACGAGGCTGGCCTCTAATTCCCTAGGAAACTGTTTGTTCGTCAAAATCAACAGAAGTTATAGAATTCCGGGACCTTCGTCTTTTCAACATTGCCCTCCTTGGAAAACAAATCTGGAGACTAATCACTTAACCCAATAATCTTCTTGGCCAAATTTATAGGGAAAAGTATTATCTATCGGGGCATATCTTTGATTATGAACCTAATCGACGAGCTTATTTTTCTTGGAAAGGTCTTCATCATGCTATGAAGCAACTATATAATGGTTTTCTTAAAAGACCAGGGATTGATAGCAATATACGAATCCATCATGAGATCTGGGGTGGTGCCTCTGCAATTCATCTATATGGAGAATATTAAATTAACGATGAGATTCCTCTTCATTGTCGAGACCTTATGGTTCCTGGTGAACCTCGGTGGGATACAACAAAAGTTCGTAATTATTTTGAACAGGAAGACTCTGACAATATCCTTCGTATTCCAATAATAAATGACCAGTAAGATACGACTCTATGGGCCAATCATGATTTCAGGATTTACTCTGTCCGCTCCGGATACTCTATTTACAACGTCTTCCAACACCCATTAATAGCCTTTCTCGTGTTTGGAATGCTCTATCCAAACTACAGGTTCTCCCAAAAATTCGCTCTTTCGGCTGGCGAATTGGCCATGATGCTCTCCCAATGGGTCATAAACTTCAGGCCGCTAATTTGGGATTAGGACTATATCCCTTATTTCAATTGACCCAAGAAACTATGTTGCATGCGTTGTGGGATTGCTCAGGTGCTAATGATGCCCTCCGTCTGGCCGAATTACCAAATTCTATCATTTCAAGCACTGCTAATTCCATACTATATTAGCTTGAAGCTGGAGCTAATTGTTTAACGACACAATCCTTTGCCCTTTTTATCATGATCCTCTGGAACTTATGGAATAGACAGAATGATTGGGTCCATAACAATTACCTTCAGCCCCTTGGCTCACGGTCCTAAATTCTAAGGATATTCTAAGCGACTATGTTGCATCCAATTAATTGGCACCCCCTCCCAGCCGATGGATGACCCAGTTCTTGCGCACCTGAGATGGAAACCACCCAGGATATGATACGTGAAGATTAACACCAATGGGGCCTTTGATCCAGTTAACAAGGCTGATGCTGTGGGAGTGGTAGCACGTGATTCTAGTGGTGCAATCACTAGAGGACTCTCTCATCCTTTGCGTAACTGCACAGAAGCTACCTCAGCAGAAGCACAAGTTGTGATTGTTGGCATCTCTCTCGCTCGTGATAGCGGATGGAACAATCTGATCATTGAAACAGACTCAGATGTTGATGACAATAAATTAAATCATCATTGTAATGATTTTCTATTTTGAGGCCGCTTGTGGAGCATGCTCGCATCCTGCTTATCGATGTAGGAAATTTTATTATAAAATTTGTACCTAGGGAGGTGAATTTTGTTGCCCATACTCTGGCCTCTAGGGCAATGAGATCTATGTCGTCCACCTATTTCGGTGCTAACTATCCTAATTTTCTACATACGATTGTAACTAATGAGATTTTATCTCACCATGATTAATATATTCGGGGGTACTCTTTTCCCCATAGGCGGTCATCCGAGGCGCTTGGCTTTGTGTGACTTTAGAGGGGTTTTTAATGAGGCCTACCTCTCTTCAAAAAAATTCCAACGGGTCCACTATAAAGCCCATTTAGACATGCACACCTTAAACCCCAACAAAATGGCCACAAAATAAGATTAAATCAAATTTTATGAGTTAAAATATTTAATTATAGGCTTTTGAATATGATTATATAGCTTAACCTCAATTTTAGAACTTTTGACTCGGTTAAAATTCCAGCAGGTCCACTATAAAGTCCATTTAGGCATGTACCCTTAAACCCACCAAAACAACCCCAAAATAAAATTAAATCAAAATTGATGAGTTAAAATATTTGATTATGGGCTCTGGAATATGGTTATATGGATTTACCTCAATTTTAAAACTTTTTACTCGGTTAAAATTTCAACGGGTAACTGATAATGGATTTTATCTCAACCCTGTCAACCCTATCTTCTCTTCACCTTTCCCCGCCGCCTTCTCCCTTTCACCTTTCTAGTTTTTCGTTTCATCACCATCCTTTAGCCGACTTTCCTTGGTTCTAGGCTTGCTACTGCTTTCTTGGTTGGTGGTAAAGGGTTTGTTTCCTTTTCTCATCATTCTCTGGCTCTTCCATTGGCTTCGGATGGGAGCTTTTGGGTTGAGAGCTGACTCTTCTGGGCTCTAGCATCCCTATTGCCATGTCCTCTCAGCGTCTTGGTAAGGGGAGACGGTGGTCGCTAGTTGCGGTTCCGACCTTGCTACTCCATTGGTTTTTATGGCTGTGCTGGTTCCTGGGGCCTTGGATCTTGCCTTATTCTCCTTCCATTCCTTGGCACTTCCACTGGGTTTTGAGAGTAGGCTCTGGTTTGAGAGGTAAAACTTTCCCGTCACAATGCTATCTATTTCTATGGTTAGTGTTAATTGAATCTCTTTGGGTTTCAATAATCTACCACATTACAGTTTGTATGTGGGATGTTTTTGTTAGATTCATTATGGATGTTGTTTGGTATATCTATTCTAGGTCTTGCATCCCTCAGTTTAGAATTGTTTGGGTCAATATGGATATTGTTGCGCATAATTTCTTCTCCTGTTCTGGCCTCTATTGGCTTCAAGTTGTTCAGGTCATTATAGATATCACTATTTTCTATCTCAATTCCTGTAATGTTTGGCCATTTACTCGTACCTATTCTTTTATTCTGGATTTGAATTCTCGGTTGTTGGTAAGAATGATTTGTATTGTTTTTCTTCTTATGCTATTATGTAGTTTTATTCCGGATTTGAATTCCTGTTATGGCATGTTTTGGATTTGGAACTATTGTTCTTCTGGCATTGTTTTATTCCTCCTGTTGTTGGCAAAGCATGGTTAATACTGTTGGCATTGGTATAAAAGGACCTTTCCTTATGCTACTATGTTTGTCAAGCACTACCCTCCTTCTCTCCAGTTGTTTCGGGAGACGGGAGAGGGATTACTGGTGGCAATCAGATTTTCTTTAGAATCTGTTTTTTGACTGGTTTCATAAATTTGATATGCCTTATTTTAGACATAGTTCTATCGTTTTGTTATCTTTGTTCTAGTACTGATATGGTTCTAATTTTTAATCATGTTTTGGCCTTCATTCCTCGGGCTCTGAATAGCATGATTGTTATACCCTCTTTTATTACTCTCCTACTCTCCAGTCATTTCGAGCGACAGGGGACAGGGTTTACTGGTGGCATTTTGGCACTTTGTTCGTTTGCCTCCCAATGGCTCTTGTTGTCCTGGCCATCATGGTCTTGGCTACTGTTACCGATCTCCTGGTCTAAACGACCTTAGTCTCACATGCCCTACTCTGCGGGGGAAGTGCACACACTTTGGGAGTACCAGATTCATTTGAGCACTAATGATGCACCCGGGAGGGTCTGCCATTGACATTGGTGGCATATGTGGTGCAGTATATCGAACAAATGCAAGACAGGATTGTGCAGAATGCCGCACAAGTGCTTAGAAGACCTGGATATTGACCACGACTCTTCTCAAGGTCGAGCCCGTGCTTTTGTTATTTTGCTTGGAATATTTCTTCACATTTTGGACATCACTATCTGGGAGTACTTAATGCTCCTACATGTTTTACTTAAACAATGTATCTTGATTAAGGTCCTAAGGACCTATCTTTTTTTTTATCCTGGATGCGTTACTCATGGTTTAATTGCATGTTACAGCTTTCACTTCTCAGTGATTTACATTTGGATTTGTACGTACACCTTAAGCTAATCATAAACGAGCATTGTTTTGTATTGGTTGTAATTAACTTTAGGGGCAAGGTTGCAGGATTCACGGCTACGGGAGGATCCCTTTCTAACTCAATCACACCCGCCTTTGATTTTAAATTATCACGATACCTCTGTGCCCGACTTATTATCCAACTACCCTCAGATATCTCGGGATAATGTAGCGTTGCGGCAGACCTCACCTAAATTGATCATGTATTCAAATTTTGCCTACGATTTTCGAGTAAAATTATCTTTAACCCTCAATATAATTTTAAACAATATTGTCAACATGTTCATCTACGAATTAAGGAAATGGCATAATTAATCTTGAGGTTCATGTTATCACTTAATTTAAATCCTTACTTTATCTCTTGGGAAGAATGGATTAAATTTAAATCAACTACTCAACCACTCTTATCTCCCTTGAATTAATTTTAAACTCAACTGTGCACCTTAAATTCTCGTTGGAGATATATCTCCTTTTTTAAGATTACTCTTTGTAGTAACCCATTTTGTCCGGGATTGGCCCAATTAAAAACTCCAAATACCCACACACACATTTACCCAACCATTAGCCATAACAAATAACCCAATAATAGACCCCATAATTAGATTAACCAATAATCAATATTACAAATTACTAAATTGCCCCTAAACTAACCTAAACTAAACCCTAACTACACTACCAAGCCTTCTACTGCAGCAGCCGCCGCCATCAAGCCAAGCCGTACCACCACTGCCCATTATCTCTTTGCCACATAACCGCCACACATCAACCACTGGCCGCCACCACTTCACTGCGCCACCGCCCACCACCGCCCAAATCTGCAAAAAAATCAGAGACAAGATGTATAATTTTTATTTTATTTTAATGATTGAATATCGGTTATAAAAACTGGGAAAATCATGTAAAAATGGACGGTTCTCGAATGATATAAAAAAGGGATTCAATTTGATAAAAAAGGGGAAGTTCGAATAAAAAAGGATTTTATCCTACATTTTCTACTTCCAACGTTCGAACAAAAATATACGAATCAAAAAATAAAAAATAAAAAATCAAGAAAAAAAGAGGTAAAAAAATACCTTGCTTTGTAGATCTAGGCGTTTGGGTGGGAATTTAAAAAAAAATCCGAGGCTGTATTTGAATTCGGGACATCGAGAGGAGTCGAAAAGGTGCGACCTTTTACCTTTTGGACTACTGGCAACAGCGACGACTGCTGCCTTTGATCGGCAGTGCAAGAGGCTAGTGATCGGCCGAGACCGAGAAGAGGGCAGAAAGTTGAGAGCTTCTTTTTTGATTTTTTTGGGATTTCGGTTCAAATGATTTATTTTGGGCTGAAAATGGTATTTATACCCCATTTAAAACGACGTCGTTTTGGGCGTTGGATATCAGGCCCAAAATGACGTCGTTTGACCAGGCGACCCGCGTAGTAGACTTGACCCGGCAGAGGAGACCTTCGAGTTTTGAAAGATGGGGGAAAGCTCAGTCCTTCCTTTTCCGTATCCTTCATATTTATCATTCTAGTTTCGATTTTCATTCAGTGTAGTCATTAGTATTGTTATTATTATACTTCCGACTCTTGTTTCCTATTTTATTCAATTAAGTCAATGCCTTTATTATTATATCCAATATTACTATAAATATTTATTTTTATTATTATATTCTTATATATTATTATTATTATATTCATAATATTTATAATTTAACATATATATCCGTATATATATATATCCTATACATTGTTTTATATTTTTACCTAGTATATTAAATATATATTTTCATATACATATATATTTATATTCACTCGTTCTAACTGAATTTTAAATTAAAACTTTTTATTAGGGATTCTCGTGAAAAACGTACCTCGAACGTAAGGGGTTCCACTTTCCGTTAATCTCTATTACAAAGTACCATTTTTAATTATGAACTATAATTTTCAAACTAGATTCCCTTCATTCGGGAATCTAACAGAAATTATGCTCCGGGTGTAGGGGTGTAAATTCCTTTCATACACAGAAATATTCCAAGGGATCACAAATTTTAAATTAAATTCAAATTCTTAATTTCCATCGTTTAGACACTACGTAATCGACTAGGTACCAATTTGGGCATTGTGGGGGTGCTCACCCTTCCCCACATGTAACTGACTCCCGGACCTATTTTTCTAGTTTCGCAGACCAAAACTCGTTGTTTTAATAAAATGACGCAAAAATAGGTTTTATTAAAATATTCGGGTTTTCAGGTGATCCAATCTCACCCAAATTAAAAATATTGGTGGCGGCTCAATCCCAAACCAATTTTTTTTAAAAAACACGTTAAGCACCACCACAGGGCGGAACCGTTGTTACAGCTTGGCGGCTCTGTTGGGGACTACTTTTTTTAGGAGTCGAGTCACTGATCGATTACTTTTGTCTTAATTGAGTGGAAACTATAAATTCGGTTTAATTTATTTTGTGATCACTTTTCCTGTTAAATATTTTTACAAAAAAGGTTTTTAAAAATTCTCCCCTGGTTTTTCATATCACGAGCTCTGCACACGAGCTCCGTCTCTTTTAAGTGAGAGTGAGAAGCTATGCCTTCGTGAGGTATCACCTCCGTGTAGGATAGTGGATCACTTCTGGGATACATTTGTACCTTTGTCTTCGTGAGATCTTCATCTGCATGCAGACCTAGGGAAATGTTTCCTCCCGAATCAATGTCCTAGCGACAGTTCGGGTACCGTTACTTTAGAACCTAAACCACATATAGTGAACCATAGCAGTCTACCTTGTTTAGAGCCATACCGAACCTCTGCTCGTTTAGAGAGTCACCCTATAAGTGCATACTAGAGAGAGATAGTTCTTTTATTTATTTAAATTATGCTATTTAATTTTAGCATTGTTTATTATTTCGCAATATTTTGATATGAATGTTTATGTAAAACGAGTATGAGGGTAGAAAAGCATGTTCGGGTAGGACCCATATTTTTTCAACATATGCGGTTAGAAAGAATTATTGGGTAGG
Organism: Hibiscus mutabilis; assembly: GCA_019671005.1. Lineage (NCBI taxonomy): Eukaryota > Viridiplantae > Streptophyta > Magnoliopsida > Malvales > Malvaceae > Hibiscus > Hibiscus mutabilis. Next base: position 14,418,977 of record CM033744.1, read on the forward strand.
ATTTCTCTTATTCAAGTAAAGCATGTCTACTTATAGGTTCTATACCTTTTTAATTTTTTGGAATAAACTATTGATTATTTAATCCGTACTAACTTGCTTATTTTGTTTTTGCATTGCGTTAACATCACATATTGCATACATTTATATCACATTGTGTTGCATAATAATTTCTTGGTTGAGCTTCTAATTCTAAGAAAACTGCGATCACATTGATTTTGGGGCATTCGTTCCAGCCGAGTCAGCATTGGTTTTTCACTTGAATCAAGGCTAAAGAAATGGATGGCCGTTTGGAAAAGGTTGAAAAAGTGTGCGAAGATATAAAGAATGACATAGAGCAAAACCTAGAAAAAGCACAACAAGCAACTCACGACCTCATCTTACAATAACAAGCGGATCTACTGGCCATGATAGCTGCGATGTTGGCAGATAAGGATCCTGAAAGGGGAAAATGATTGGTCATAGACCATGATGCTCTACAAAAAATCAGAGAATCCTTGCGACAATACACATCTGCAAGCGTCGACTTCAGTTGGAAAGCAGCAAGGTCTTCAGGCTGGATCTTTATTGCACAGAGGAACTAAAGAGCACTCTGTCCCAGATCTGAACGAAGTAGGTAAGCCGAAGGTTGAACTACCCAAGCATCTTGAAGATTGGTTCAGTTGCTCAAGGAAAATTTTGAAGTTGTAGAAGGGACAAAGGTAGTCGTAAAATGGACGCAAGTGAATTAAGCTTGGTCCCTAATCTGGTGTTACCTCTGAAGTTTAAAGTGCCAGACTTTGAAAAGTTTGATGGAACAAGCTCTCCATCCACTCACCTCACCACGTTCTATCGAAACATGACGAGGCATGTCAATAATGATCAACTTTTAATTCATTGTTTTCAAGATAGTCTAAAAGGGTCTGCAGCCATGTGGTACAATCAACTTAGCTGAGACATCATGCAGTCCTAGAAAGATCTGGCTAAACCCTTCATAGAGCAGTACAAACACATAATAGAGGTTGAAGCAGACCGTTTAACACTGCAAAAGACGAAAAAAAGGGAAATAACACATTCTTTTGTTAGAACCCTGTAAGATCCATTCCTGAAGTATATGCTGGGAAATGTAACCAAGAACTTTGAAGACCTTGTGATATCAGATGAGCTCGTTGAAGAAGCCATCAGGCAAGGGAAAATCATAGATCCTAACAGTGCAATTATCAAAGAATAAAGTGGATCAGAAGTTCATATGGTGGGATCTTATTCATCTAGCCGGCCTTGGTCCCTATGCCAATCAAACTATTCATACTCACATCGACCCACTTCTCAGAAAGTTGTTTACCCAATCCCGGTAACTTATACAAAGTTACTTTTGATGCTTGTTGAGAAGAACTTGTTAGCCCCGGTTCGGTCTAAACCAAAGCAGCCTCCTTATCCAGAAAGTTATGATGCTAAGGTTGTATGTTATTATCATCTAGGAAGTATGAGCCACATTACCGAGAATTGTGGAGCTCTGAAAAACAAGGTGCAAAATTTGTTTGAAAATGGCACTTTGAAATTTAACAGTGAAGTCCCTGAGATAAATTGACGAGGGGATAATGTTGGATCTGCCCATAATTTAGACAACCTTTTAGGACACCTTTGTATCTTAAATCTTCTTTGAGTAATACATGTAACAAACCAGTTGCCTAAGCCCGAAGGCGGAAAGAGAATCTTTTGTAAGGGTGTACATATGTTTTTAATAAATGATGCATTTCTAAAAATATTTTTTACAAAATTTTTCATACATTTATCATGAGTCTTTTACACATGCATACATGTATATGTTTTTTTCAGGAGCAACATCGATTCTAATCCAACGGTTGATTCCGATCAACCATGTGTCTAGCAGAATTGAAAAGTGTGAAGATGAATAGGGTATGTGACCTATCTTCCAAACTACTTAGGCCAACATAAGGATAGTTGAGTGTGCTAGAGAGCGACGGAAAGGTCCCAAACACAAATTTTGAGTTAACATTTCCTCTCAAGAATAATGTCTAAGATTTTTTAATGTCGTGATACCTCCAAACATCTATCCAACTGAAGATAACCCTTCTTCGTTGATATCTGTGTATGAGATGTTATCTGGAAGAGGAAGCCTAGTCAAACAAATCATATTCAGCGATGATATCGGCATTTTGCAGCTCAATCAAGTTTTGAACAAAAAATTAGATCAAATCATCGAGGCTAGAAAATTTCCTTGATGAGAACCAAAACCCGAAAGATCTCTAAATAAGGGATAATCAGAACAAGAAGGCCATCACACTATTACATTATCTTAGACCATGTTGGTTTTCAGCTGATGATCTATAGGAACTTGTTCGTTTTTTGTCATATGAGCATCACTGCCATTTCTGTAGTCATTCCAAATTACCACACTCATCTCAGTTGGGGCAGTTTATAAAGCTTGGTGATGCTTTAGACATCTTCGAGTTATGATGATGAGATTGATTCTAAAACCACTATCGTCTATCCACTTCCTAGATTGAAGAAGTGTCAGCAACTTCCCACTCTTCTGTTAAAAAATAGAGCATTCATGAGAAAAGTGACTGCATAATTTTATCCCTAGTCAAAAGTGATTCAAAAGATTACTCATCTGCAAAACCGAAGCATACGTTAATGTTCGGTTAGAATACAAGTTTGCTTGAGCCGCAAAGGTCCAAACTAGAAAGAAGAAGAAATGAAATCTAGGGTGAAAACCCAAAAGCAGGCAATCTAGAACGATCCATAAAGAAAGTGAAGAGAAAAAACAATGCATCTAAACAAGTTCAAATCAGGTACTGTAGAAATAACATTTCATTCATAATTACAAGCTCTGGCCTACATTGTACGTCTCCAAGGACCATCTTAATCAAACCTGGATATCTGAGTTGAAGAAGTTTGTCTTCAGATTATATCTCGCCTTATGGAGTTATCTTTTCTTCAAAGATCTGAAACTTCTAATGCTTGATCGAGATCAGAAAAGAGGGCAAAATAGAATGGGGGAGTTCGTGAATTAAAGAGAGCCACCCAAATTGGTCAAAAATTAGGCATGCTAAAAATGTCATTCTCAAAAGCCTAATAGCCTATAAGGTAGCTTACATCTTCAAACATCGACACAACGTTCGAGGTCTTCTGGACACAGACTACGCTTGGGATGACCCTCGGCAAGTGGGTTCAAAGACCCTCCTGCACAAAATATATGGGGCCTCTATTTTTCAAAAATCGTATTTTTGAAAGAATAAATACTCTTTGCTCATTTGTTACAAAACAAAAGATTTCTTGCATTGCTCTTTATAGAGATTTAAATTATAGGGACCTAACGTAGGTTCAATCAATGATGAAAAACAAATGATGAATTCAAAAAAAAAGCTTGAAGCCTTCTAAGGTATCAAAAAAATATAAGCCCGAGAATAAACGGGGCATCTGAGCTCCAATCAATGATGAATTCAATCTCCCTCGAGAAGAAAAACAAATGACGTCAAAGGTCATTATGCTCGGACGATAAAATTTGGGGGCAAACGTTTGTTGGAACAAACTTTGAACAAGAGATGAATCAGAAGAGAAGCTAAGCCAGAAGGAGAAGACTTCTGCAACTACTTCATCATATGCATAATTGAATCACCAAACATGTTCATACATCATGGTATCTAGTTTGTGATAAAACATTCATAACTTCAAGATTCTGACAAGAATTTCATGTATCTTTGCATCACCACAAAAGCATCCACATACATGTCATCGACATAAATACATTATCAGAAAGTAACTTTGCACTTATTACTCAAAGAATTTCTTACCTTCGTCCTTTCATAAGGATACTTTTGTTCAAAAGCAAAATTTCTTAATTTCGTCATTCCTCAATGACACTTTTTCTCAAGCAGGAATTTCTTAATTCCATCATTTCTTAAAGACGTTTTTCTCAAAATGAGAATTTCTTAATTCTATCATTTCTTAAGGACGTTATTCTCAAAACATGAATTTCTCAATTCCATCATTTTTAAGGACATTTTTCTCAAATGGGGAATTTCTTAAATCCATCATTTCATAATGATACTTTTTCTCAAAAGGAGTTTCTTAATTCCATCTTTCTTAAGGACGTTTTTCTCAAAAACATGAATTTCATAATTCTATCGTTTCATAAGGATATTTTTCCTCAAAAAGAGTTTCTTAATTCCATCATTTCATAAGGATACTTTTTCTCACATCGAAATTTCTTAATTTCATCCTTTTATAAGGATATTTTTTCTCAAAAAGAGTTTCTTAATTCCATCCTTTCATAAGGAAGTTTTCCTTAAAAATAGGAATTTCTTAATTATATCCCTACATAAGGACGTTTTCCTTAAAATAGGTCTGGCATCCACAAACACGAAGGAACAAATCATCGTCGTCATCAAATTCCAGCATCCTTGACACAAGAAGTGGGGAAAGTATTGTCTGGCGTCTTCAACCAAGAAAGAACAGACAATCATTAAGAAGATCCAACATCCTTGACATGAAGGAGTGGATCAACTAGACAAACATTCAAATCAAACCTTACAGTCTCATTATGAAACAGTTAATCTATAACTCATTATGACCAAGTATTTTTTTTAACTTTTGTAGGTCCTATCTCACCCGTAACATGGTGAAGCGGATCAACTAATCTCTTACAAATTCTGTCTCTCCAACAAATGGTGGAGCAGATCAAATACAACAAGTTTATCTTCCTGAAATTACAGTGGAATGGACACCTCAACCGTCTTATCTCTATAAAGTTGTAGTAGAATGAGCACGACAACAAACTCATCTCCTTGAAGTTGCAGTGGAATGAGTACAACAACAAATTCATCTCCCTGAAGTTGCATCGAAATGAATACAACAACAAGCTCATCTCCCTAAAGTTACAGTGGAATGGACACCTCAACCATCTCATCTCTCTGAAGTTGCAGTGGAATGAGCACGACAACAAACTCATCTCCCTGAAGTTGCAGTCGAATGACTACAACAACAAATTCATCTCCTTGAAGTTGTAGTGGAATGAATACATCAACAAGTTCATCTTTTTGAAGTTGTAGTAGAATGGACACCTCAACCGTCTCATATCTATGAAGTTGCAGAGGAATGAGCACGATAACAAACTTCATTTCCTAAAGTTGTAGTGGAATAAACATGACAACAAACTTATCTCCCTGAAGTTGTAGTGGAATGAGTACTGCAACAAATTCATCTCACTGAAGTTGTAGCAGAATGAATACAACAACAAGTTCATCTCCCTGAAGTTGCAGTGGAATGGACACCTCAACCGTCTTATCTCTCTGAAGTTGCAGTAGAATGATCATGAAAACAAACTCCTCTTCCTGAAGTTATAGTGGAATGAACACGATGGCAAACCTGCCCCCTTGAATTAGGAGTGGAACAAACATATCATGACAACAAATTCATCTTCTTGAAATTACAGCGAAATTTTCATTTCGTTTATAGGTTATGACTCCCCGCCATGAAGTAGTTGAATCAACTGTTTTCCTGATCTTGCCTCCGTTAGCCGTGGTGGGTCAGTTTAATCTAGGTTTTACATCTCCGACGATGGTGCAACAGATTAAAATTTTTCTTTAGATCACGCCTCTTCGTCAGAGTTGTAGCCTGATCAAAACTTTCTTCAGATCATGCCTCTTCATCAGAGTTGTAACCTGATCAAAGCTTTATTCAGATCATGTCTCTTTGTCAGAGTTGTAACCTGATCAAAACTTTCTTCATATCCTGCCTCTTCGTCAGCATTGTAACAGATCAACTTCTTTCAGATTCTACCTCCCCGTCAGTGGTGGAGCAAATCACCCAAATTTATGGATTCTACTTCTCAAAGATTGAGCGAAGTGGATGAACCATCTTGTCATCATCCATTTTCAAAAAAAAAGAAAAAAAGGAAAAAAAAAGAAAAAGAAAAGAGACAAAAAAGAGAGAAAAGGAAAAAAGTCAAAGCTCCAATCCTGGTCTTGTTTCTTCTTCGGTGTTGTAGCTAGACCAAATGTGCCAAAATTTTGATCATGTCTCTCTGTCATAGATGTAGCTTGATTAGAATCAAACTCTCAGATCATGCATCTTCGTCAGAGTTGTAGCTTGATCAGAATCAAACTCTCAGATCATGCCTCTTTATCAAAATTGTAGCTTGATTAGAATCAAACCCTCAGGTCATGCCTCTTCGTCAGAATTGTAGCTTGATCAGAATTAAACTTCCAGATCATGCCTCTTCATCGGAGTTGTAGCTTGATCAGAACTTCCATCTTTCGATCTTGTCTCATCGTCAGTGTTGCAGTCGGATCAAAGCCATTTTGACAAGTCCAACAGAAATGTTGGCACAACATGCTTAAACACGGTAAAATTTAAGAAAATGGATAATTTAAATGTCCATCAAAAACCTATTTTCACGAATGGTCAAAGAAAAATAAATCATTCAGAAAAATCCAATGTCATGATTGGTATAAACTGATTATACCAGGAGAATGGGAGCAAACGGCTACCGGTAAAGGCAAATCAAATTCGTTGATCCCTGTGCATTTGGGGAAAATGTAAAAAGAAATCTATGAGCCAAGCTCTGAATCAAAAATTTTTGACTTCCGGTCATGCCTTTTTGTTGGTGTTGTAGCTGGGCCAAACCTCATCTTTCGATCCTATCTCTTCGTCAGTGTTGCAGCTGGGTCAAGTTTTGCAGACCTTGCCTCTTCGTCTGTGGCGCATCTAGGTCAAATTTTCTACAGGTATTGCATCGTCGTCACAGTTGCAGCAAGCCAAACTTATTATGTCTCCTCCAACGGATAACTTCTGATTTTGTCCTCCTCAACAGATCCTCTTTTTTTTAAGGTTTTTTACAAGAGCAGCAAGAAGATCAAGTGAAGCTCAAGAAGAAGTGGTGGCCAGAGAAAGGAACCCAGACTTGACCGAAAAAAATGGTTACTCTTTTGTCTTTTCTCTATTCATGTTACACATCAATGTGCAAAGAGGGACACCTGTAGTAACCCATTTTGTCCTGGCTTGGCCTACTTAAAAACCCCAAATACCCCCACACACATTTACCCAACCATTATCCATAACAAATAACCAAATAACAGGCCCCATAATCAGATTATCCAATACCTAATATTAAAAATTAGTAAATTTCCCCTAAACTAAACCCTAACTACACTACCAAGCCTTCTGTCATGGCCTCCTACACTATAACAGCAGCCGCCGCCAAGCCGCAAGTTACTGCCGTCGAGCCGGACCACGTCGCCACTGCCCATTATCCCCTTGCCACGTAGGCGGCATGTGTCAACCACCGGCCGCTGCCACCACTTCACTGCGCCACAGCCCAACACCGCCCAAATCTGTAAAAAATCAAAGACAAGATGTATAATTTTTATTTTATTTTAATGCTTGAATACTGCTTATAAAAATTGAGAAAAATCATGTAAAAATGGGCGGTTTTTGAATGATATAAAAAAGGATTTGATTTAATAAAAAGGGGAAAGTTCGAATAAAAAAGGATTTTATCCTACATTTTCTACTTCCATCGTTCAAACAAAAATATAAGAATCAAAGAATACAAAAAAAATCAAAAATCAAGAAAAAAGGTAAAAAAAAAATACCTTGCTTTGTAGATCTAGGCGTTTGGGTGGGGATTTAAAAAAAATTCATGGCAGGATTTGAATTCGGGACGTCGAGAAGAGTCAAAATGGTGTGACCTTTCACCTTTCTAACCACTGACAGCAGTGGCGACCACGTTCTGTGACTGGCAGCCGGTGGTGGTGCATGAGGCCGATGACCGGTCGAGACCGAGAAGAGGGGAGAGAGTTGAGAGCTTCTTTTTTGATTTTTTTGGGGATTTCGGTTCAAATGATTTTTTTGGGCTTAAAATGGTATTTATATCCCATTTAAAATGACATCGTTTTGGGCGTTGGATATCAGGCCCCGCGCGTTTTGAAAGATGGGAAAATTGAACGCACAGTCCTTTCTTTTCCGTATCCTTCATATTTATTATTCTAGTTTCGATTTTCATTTAGTGTAGTCATTACTATTGTTATTATTACAGTTTTGACTCTTGTTTCCTATTTTATTCAATTTAGTCACTGCCTTTATTATTATATCCAATATTACTATAAATATTTATTTTTATTATTATATTATTAGATATATAATTACTACTACTACTACTATTATTATTATATTCGTACTATTTATAGTTTCACATATATATCTGTATATATATCCTATATATTGTTTTATATTTTTACCTAGTATATTAAATATATCCTTTCATATACATATATATATATATATATTTATATTCACTCGTTTTAACTGAATTTTAAATTAAAACTTTTAATTAGGGATTCTCATGAAAAACGTACCTCAAACGTAAGGGGTGCCGCTTTCCGTTAATCTCCATTACAAAATACCATTTTTAATTCAGAACTATAATTTTCAAACTAGATTCCCTTCATTCAAGAATCTAACAGAAATTATGCCCCGGATGTAGGGGTATAAATTCCTTTCATACACAAATATTCGAATGGGTCACAAATTTTAAATTAAATTCAAATTCTTAATTTCCATCGTTTAGAAAATACGGAATCGACTAGGTACTAATTTTGGGCGTTGTGGGGGTGCTCAGCCTTCCCCACACGTAATTGACTCCCGAACTTGTTTTTCTGGTTTTGCAGACCAAAGCTCGTTGTTTTAATAAAATGACGCAAAAGTAGGTTTTATTGAAATAGTTGGTTTTCAAGTGATCCAATCTCACCTAAATTAAACAGATTGGTGGCGGCTCAATCCCAAACAATTTTTTGTAAAAACGCGTCAAGCACCACCGCAGGGTGGTACCGTTGTTACACTCTTGATCTTAAACCGTATGAATATTCAACTTTTGCTTTTACCTTTATCCTTAATCTTACTTCTTATCTTCCTAGATATTCTTTTTAAATTAATTTTCGATTTAAACCTTATCACTTGTGGAACTCAATTTAGACTCAAATTAATCCCATTGATATTATTTTTACCGCAAATCCTCTGGGATTTTCATCTTAAAATTTTTAAAAATCAACTTTTGAATATACCTTTATCTTTAATCTTACTTCGTATCTTCCTGGATATTCCTTTCAATTTATTTTTAATTTTTAATTTAAACCTTATCGACATTATCTCCATAGTATTTTGGTTTGGTTTATCTTCTACTATTTCCCTAAGACATTATAATATTGTTGTGTCTTGCCCTATTGACTATTCCTCCATAATTTTCTTTTTACTTTGTTTTCTTCTCTCCCCTATCTTAATGGCTACCAACTTTATTCTCCAACAATTGAGTGAATTGAACTTCACCTCTGAGGAATAAGGATTGGTTTTCACTCCGTCCATCAACTGGGAATCCCTCTCAAAGGACTGTAAGTTGACGCTCATCGGGAAAGTGGTCACTTCTAAGACTGTTGATACTGTTGCTTTCATCCGAGTCTTCAGTGTGGTATGAAAAAATGACAAGGTTTTATCTATCTCCGAATTAAAGCCTAACTTCTTCCTGATTAAGTTCTCCTCGGCTGCAAAAATCAACGATGTTCTCAAATGATGGCCTCTGACTTTCAAGAAAGATTGGCTTGCCCTTCTCCCTCTGGCTCCAAATTGCTCTATTGATGAATACTCATTCACTAATATGCGAATTTGGATTCATATTCGCTGCATTCTGATTATTTTGATGATGGATGACCAGTTGGTTGATAAGATAGGTAGATCCCTTGAATCCTGTGTTGGGACTGTTGTTGCAACAGATACTCGGATTATGGGCAGCAACATGAGGGAATTCCTTCGGGTTTGGATAGCCATGGATGCCATCAAACCAATTCAAAGATGTGTAGTGCTGGGTGGGTCGGGGTCTACTTTGAAACTATACCCAATCTAGTATAAAAGACTGCCATTGTTTTGCCATGGATACAACATTATTGGGCACCCGATTGTAGCTTGTCCAACGATTAAGGTCTCAGTGACTACTATGTTGCAATACGGGGATTGGCTTTGTGTCAGCCCTCCTAAGAATCAAGGGCCCTCACGACCACGAGACAGGATCCATTATCATGATACAACAGCTTCATCCTCTATGCCGAGTTGCGAGAGGGGTAAGGTTACCGGTTTTAAGTTTAATTTCATTTCTCTTTATACAGGCTTTATGACCGCTCCTTTTTGTGCTTTGTGTGTAGATGAGGGAGAGATCTCCCCTAAGGATAACATTGATGATGAATTGATCCATGTGGATTCGACAAACACTAATAATAAGCCAGGTAGTCTGATTGGGATTGGATCTACCATAATAGGTCTCGGCGATGGGCCTAGAAGGGCTATTGTTGAATCTTATAAAGCATATGATGCTGCATCTCCTAGTGCCTCTTTCCCTGCTGCTACTGCAATAGTAACAGCTGCCAATGTTGGCCTTGCTACAATGACTCTTAAGACTGCAGCGCCTGCATCTGCTGTTACTGCTGTGGCAATCGAGGTAGCTATCGATGCCCCTGTTAAACCAGGCAACCGTTTTGTCCTAGTGGAAGACCTCGCAGTTCCAGCTGGAATAGTAGCCACTGCCGTCTCTAATATTAAGGGAACTGGTACGCTAGATCTGAGCAAAGTCAACTCAATTGTACTATCGAGTTTTAAAGACTAGCTCGCGTCTAAATCACCGTTCGCGGTGCCACCCATGCCAAGTAAGCCGGTGGTAGCATCTCGCAGTTCCAAACATAGTCACACACTTGTGGAGGCTACTGGGACAAAGAGACAACGGTCCTTACCACCTTCCACTATTAAAGGCTCCAAAAATTCTAAAGCTGCGATGAGCAGCGCCAAAAAACTCTTCGGTGGAGGTTGATGTTTAACCCCGCCGAGAAAAATAAAGCTTATGTGTTAGAACTACCGAGGTCATGGTAAGCCTCAGGCAGTTCAGTCCTTAGGGCGGGTTGTCGCCAAGTTTAATCCATATCTCGTTTTTTTCAGTGAATCTATTTTGAATAAGTTTAGTAATGATAGGTTCAAATATATTCTTAATATATCCAACTATATCACTATGGATAAAAGTAATGAATGTTCGGGCTTGATGCTCCTTTGGAATAATACTATTTTAGTAGATTTGCTATCGTACTCTCCACACCATATTGATGTTATTGTACATTCTGGTTTTGATAGTTTTCATTTTTCTGGTATCTATGGTTATGCCGAAACAAACTTGAAATCAAAGACTTGGGATCTTATTAACACTTTACACTCATCCTCACATCTTGCTTTGCTTATTGGGGGCGATTTGAATGAAATCTTATCCGATAATGAGAAACAAGGTGGATGTCATCGCGCAGGTTCCCATATTGATAGGTTTAGGGATTGCTTATCCCGCAACAACTTATTTGATTGTAAGCCCAATAAGGATTAGTTTACTTGGACCAAATTGGGCCCCATATCTAGCTTGTATATGAACGACTTGACCATTTTGTTGCCAACTCGGATTGGCTTCATGCACCCACTAATAGTCACGCTATCTCTTACTTTAATGCAGATTCTGATCATTGCATCATTATCATGGACACGGCACCAGAACCTTTAGCACCTTATGTCGCTAGGGAATATCACTTTCGTTTAAAGCAATGTTGGGCAAATCATGCTGACTATGTCGCCACAGTTCAAGTTGCTTGGTAGGCCACCCATGGATCGACCCTTGATAAAATTCATGCGGTCATCAAATGCCTCAAGGTTTGGCAGGACCATCAACGTAGTATTGTGAGCTAAATAAACAAATCAACTATTGCCTTCAGCGTAGACTCTTATCTACCGACATGGAGGTCTTTCTTGTGGTTAAATCTGAGCTTCGCCACCTTCTTGTTGTCCAGGAGACATATTGAGCCGAGCGATCTTGAATCGCTTGGCTTTCTCAAGCTAATAAAAATTCCTCCTTCTTCCACGCTCGAGCGAATAAAAGGCGTAAGAAAATAGGATTAAAGGACTGTTTGACCATTCTAATATTTGAAAGGAAGGTACCAAAGATATCATGGGAATTGTCACTGCCTACTTTCAGGATCTTTTCTCATCTTCTAATCCAGCCATCTCACATATAATTCTGGACAACATTGCTCCATTTGTGATGACATAGATGAATGAGGCCTTGACACGACCTTATATCGTGGAAGAAATTGTCTATGCTTTTAAAGACATTTGTCTGAACGAAGATCCCAGGTTTGACAGCCTACCCAGCAGGTTTTACCATCAACACTGGGATACAGTAGCCAGAATGTCTTTAAGTTGTGTCAAGACCTGCTGTCACGGGTATTGGACATGGCTACAGTTAACCCTGCGATCATGGTCCTCATCCTAAAGGTGGTTGGATCCACTTATAAGCGACAATTACGACCTATTAGTCTTTGTACAGTGACTTACAAAATTGTTTCTAAAGTACTTGTCAACCGCATGAAACCTATTCTCCCCTATTACATTAGCGACACCCAAGCTGCTTTTGTTAAAGGACAAAATATGATGAACAATATCCTCGTCGCCCTCATGTTCTGGTGCATTCTCTTAACTCAAATAGGACAGGACCCTTTCAGGGTGCTACACTTAAACTTGAAATAGAGAAGGTGTTTGTTAGCGTAGAGTGGTCTTTTCTCAGAGAATTATGATCATGATGGGGTTTGCTGACTCTTGGGTTAAGACAGTCATGCGATGCATCTCATCAATTTCTTTTACGGCCCGTGTTAATGGCTCCTTATCGCCGGTCTTCTATCCCCAACGTAGGTTAAGGTAGGGTGACCCCCTATCTCCTTTTCTATTTCTTATCTGCACTCAAGGTCTCTCAGCTACTCTTTTAACTGAGTAACAGACGGGCTGACTCCCAAGTCTTTGCGGCAGCCATCATGGACCTCGGGTAAATCACTTGCTTTTCGCTGATGACAGTATGGTGTTATTCACAACAATGTTGATGAAGCATTCCATCTTAAAGAAATTATGTGTCTCTATGCCTCTTCTTCGGGTCAAGCAATTAACTTTGAGAAATCCAAAATATTTTTTAGCCCCCGCACTTTCTCCGATCACAAGCATGCAATGTATGTCACAAGCATGCAGAGAGATGGATGACCCGGGGATCTATCTTGGTGTTCCCCTCTTAATCGGGAAATATAAAACTACATCCTTATGGTTTGCTCGAGACAATGTGAATTCTTTTATTTCTAATTGGGACAAACACCTCATATCCTTCAGCGGACGTGAGGTATTTATCAAGTCTGTGGTTCAGTTTTTTCCCCAGTACGTGATGTCCTGCTACCTTCACCCACAGAACATTATCGATGATATGACTAAGTCTGTACGACGCTACTGGTGGTCTGGAAAGAATAACAAACATGGATGGCCTCTGCTCACTTGGGATGTTATTTGTTCCTCCAAGTCCGTTGGGGGCTTCAACTTTTAGGATATGCACCTATTCAACATTGCCCTGCTCGGTAAACAAATTTGGCCTATAATTACGGAGCTAGATTCCCTGCTTGCCAGAGTTTACAAAGCGTGATACTTTCCTGATGGGAACATTTTAGATGTCAAGACTAATAAGAAAACCTCCTTTGCCTGAAAAGGTATTCATCATGCCATGAGGAAACTCCTTCCTAGATTCTTTTGGAGGCCAAGAATCGATAGCAAGGTACGGGTACACAGAGACACATGTGGGGATGCGTTTTCCATTAAATTGTATGGTGACTATGTTGTTATCGATGAATTGCCTACTCGCTGCCGTGAGTTCATACTCCCTGGGCAACCTCATTGGGATAAATCTAAAGTTCGTCGTTACTTAGACCTGGATGATGCTAATACGATCCTTAGTGTGCCTATTGTCAATGATCGTTGCGATACAGTTTTGTGGAGCAACCACGATTCAGGAATCTACTCTGTTCGATCAGGATACCTGTATCTACAACAATTGTAAGCCTCTATAAATAGGGTCTCATGCATTTGGAAAATTATGTCTAAATTGTTGATTTTGCCAAAGTTATATCTTTTGGTTTACGTGTAGGCCATGATTCTCTTCCAACTAGCCAAAGGATCCAGACGGCAGGTTTTAACCCCGGTGTCTGCCCCATTTGCCGCATAGCCCCTAAAACAATGATTCATGCTTTTTGTGAGTTCTTGGGTGCCGCTGAGGCCCTCCGTCTGGCTTGCATGCTAAGTCCCCTTATTGTCAATTCTACAACTTCCACCTTACCTTGGCTTAAGGAAGAGGCTGCCTGTTTATCGCTTCAATCCTTTGCATTGTTGCTAATGGTACTTTGGAATAGGCACAATGATTGGGTCCATAATCATCGACTCCAACCCTCTTGGCTCACAATCCTCAACTCCCAGGGCATCCTACGAGACTATATCGCGGCTATATCAACCACCTCCTCCTCTCGAGCACCGAATGCACCGACCTTTGCACAGCAACGGTGGTAGCCCCACGGGCCAACACCTTCAAGATTATCACCGATTGAACCTTTGATCCTGTTACCAAGGCTGCTGTTGTGGGAATTGTTGCTCGAGATGCTCATGGTGCTATCATTGGCGAGCTTGCTCATTCCTTGGGTGGCTGCGTAGATGCTACCACGGTAGAGGTTCAGGCAGTTCTTGATGGTATTCAATTTAGCCGTGTGCATGGTTGGTCTAACTTGATCATTAAAACGGATTCTTCCACCATGGTTAATAAATTTAATTTGCAATGTAATGATTTATCCGTAATGAGTGCTCTTATTGAGCATATCCGTCTTTTTCTTGCCGACGCAGACAATTTTAGTGTTTGTTTTGTTCCTAGGGTAGTAAACAATGTTGCTGATGCTCTAGCCTATCCCGAATTATTGCGTCCTTTTGTAACTAATGAGCTTCATGCTCATCAAAGTTAATGCATTTGGTTACTCTTTTCCCCTTAGGTGTTCATTCGGGCCTTTGGACCACGAGTGACTTTAGCGGGTTTTTTTAATGAGGCCCACCTTTCTCTTCAAAAAAAAAAAATTCAACAGGTCCAGTGTAAAACACATTTAGACTAGCCGCCTTAAACCAAACAAAACGGCCACAAAATAAGATTAAATCAAATTTTATGAGTTAAAATATTTAATTATGGGATTTTGAATATGATTATTAGTTTAACCTCAATTTTAGAACTTTTTACTCAGTTAAAATTACAATGGGTCCACTATAAAGCCCATTTAGACATGCACACTTTGAACCCAACAAAACATCCACAAAATAAGATTAATTCAAATTTTATGAGTTAAAATATTTTATTATGGGCTTTGGAATATGATAATATAGCTTAAATTCATTTTCAAAATTTTTTACTCGGTCCAACTGATCCACTTTAAAGCCCGTTTAGACATGCACACTTTAAACCCAATAAAACAGCCAAAAATAAGATTAAATCAAATTTATGGGTTAAAAAGTTTGATTATGGGCTTTTGAATATAATTATATAGCTTAACATCAATTTTAGAACTTTTTACTCGTTTAAAATTTCAACGAGTAACTACTCGGTTAACTGCTAGTTAAAATTCCAACGAGTAATGGATTTTCTCTCAAACCTCCCAAACCTCTCAACCCTATCTTCTCTTTACTTGTCCTCACCATTTTCTCTCTTTCCCTTCCTAGTTTTTCGTTTCATCACCCTCCTTTAGCCAACACTCTTTGGTTCTGGCTACTCTTATGGCCCTTGTCTTCTCGGTGTCTCAGTTTTGGAAGATGGTGGTTGCCAGTTACGGGCCTGCCGCTGCTTTATTGGTTTCTGGTAAAGGATCTACTTCTTTTTCTCATCATTCTCTAGCTCTTCTATTGGCTTCGGAGAGGAGCCTTCAGGTTGAGAGCTGACTCTCCTTGGCTCCAACGTCCATATTGCCCTTTGTCCTCTCAGCGTCTTGGTAAGGGGAGACAGTGGTTGCTAGTTGTGGTTTCAAACTTGCTACTCCATTGTTTTTTTTTTTTGCTGTGATGGTTCCTGAGGCCTTGGATCTTGCCTTATTCTCCTTCTGTTCCTTGGCACTTTCACTGGGTTCGGAGGGTAGGCTCTGGTTTGAGAGGTAAAACTTCTCGTCATAATGCTATCTATTTCTTAGGTTAGTGTTAATTGAATCTCTCTGGGTTCCAATAATCTACCACATTATAGTTTGTATGTGGGATGTTTTTGTTAGATTCATTATGGATGTTGTTTGGTATATCCATTCTAGGTCTTGCATCCCTCGGTTTAGAATTGTTTGGGTTAATATGGATATTGTTGTGGATCATTTCTTCTCCTATTTTGGCCTCTATTGGCTTCAAGTTGTTTGGGTCATTATAGATATCACTATTTTCTATCTTAATTCCTGTTATGTTTGGTTCTTTACTCGTACATGTTCTTTTATCCTGGATTTGAATTCTCGGTTGTTGATAAGAATGATTTGTATTGTTTTTCTTCTTATTCTATTCTGGATTTGAATTCCTGTTATGGAATGTTTCGAATTTGGAACTATTGTTCTTTTGGCATGGTTTTATTCCTCCTATTGTTGGTAAGCTTGGGTAGTACTGTTGGCGTTAGCATAACATGACCTTTCCTTATGCTACTATGTTTCTCAAGCACTACCCTCCTTTTCTCCAGTTGTTTCGGGAGACAGGGGAGAAGGATCACTAGTGGCAATCAAATTTTCTTCAGAATCTGTTTTTTGACTGGTTTCATAAATTTGATATGCCTTATTTTAGACATAGTTCTGTCGTTTTGTTATCTTTTTCTGGTACTAATATGGTTCTAATTTTTAATCATGTTCTGGCCTTCATTCCTTGGGATCTGAATAGCATGATTGTTGTACCCCTTTTTATTACTCTCCTACTCTTCAGTCGTTTCGAGCGACAGGGGAGAGGGTTTACTGGTGGCCTTTTGGCACCTTGTTTGATTGCCTCCCAACGGCTCTCACTGTCCTGGCCACCATGGTCTTGGTTATGGTTACCGATCTCCTGGTCTAAATGACCTTGGTCTTACATGCCCTACTTTGCGGGGGAAGTGCACACGCTTCGGGTGTACCAGATTCATCTAAGCACAATGATGCACCCGGGAGGGCCTGCTATTGACATTGGTGGTGTCTTTAGTGCAGTATATCGAACAAATGCAAGACAAGATTGTGCAGAATGCCGCACAAGTGCTTGGACGACCTAGATATTAAGCACGACTCAGCTCAAGGTTGAGCCTGTGCTTTTGTTATTTTGTTTGGAATATTTCTTCACACTTTGGATATCACTATCTGGGAGTACTTAATGGTCCTACATGTTTTACATAAACGGTGTATCTTGATTAAGGTCCTAATGACCTGCCTTTTTTATCCTGGATGCGTTACTCATGGTTTAATTGCATATTGCAGCTTCCACTTCTCAGTGACTTACATTTGGATTTGTACGTACACCTTAAGCTAATCATAAACGAGCATTATTTTTATTGGTTGCAATTGACTTTAGGGGCAAGGTTGCAGGATTGACGGTTAGTGGAGGACCCTTTCCTAACTCAATCACCACCTGCTTCTGATTTTAAATTATCACGATACCTCTTTGCCCGGCTTGTTATCCAACTACCCTCAGATATCTTGGGATAATCTAGCGTTGCAGTAGGCCTCACCTAAATTGATTATTTATTCAAATTTTGCCTACGATTTCTGAGTAAAATTATCTTTAACCCCAATATAATTTTAAACGACATTTTCAACATGTTCATCTACGAATTAAGGAAACGACATCAATTAATCTTGAGGTTCAAGCTATCACTTAATTTAAATCCTTACTTCATCTCTTGGGATGAATGGATTAAATTTAAATCAACTCTCTTTTCCAAATTAATTTGTGCTGATAACTCAACCACTCTTATCTCCATCGAATTAATTTTAAACTCAATTGTGCACCCTAAATTCTCGTTGGATATCACATATCTCATTTTTCTAAGATTACTTTGATGTTAAACCTTATGAATATTCAACTTTTGAACTTACCTTTATCCTTAATTTTACTTCTTATCTTCCTGGATATTCTTTAATTTTTGGTTTAAACCTTATCTCTTGGGGGATTCGATTCAAACTCAAATTAATCTCATTGATATTATTTTTACCAAAAATCCTCTGGAATTTTCATCTTAAAATTTTTAAAATTCAACTTTTGAATCTGCATTTATCTTTAATCTTACTTATCATCTTCCTAGATATTCCTTTTAATTTATTTTAAATTTTGAATTTAAACCTTATCGACATTATCTCCATAGTATTTCGGTTTGGTTTATCTTCTACTCTTTCCCTAAGACTTTATAATATTGTTGTGTCTTGCCCCATTGACTATTCCTCCATAATATTCTTTTTACTTTGTTTTCTTCTCTCTTCCATCTTAATGGCTATTGACTCCATTCTCCAACAATTGGGTGAATTGAACTTCACCTTGGAGGAACAAGGATTGGTTTTCACTACGTCCATCAACTGGAATCCCCCTCGGAGGACTGCGAGTTGACGCGCATCAGGAAAGTGGTCACTTATAAGACCGTTGATGCTGCTGCTTTCATCCAAGTCTTAGGTGCGGTATGGAATGATGACAAGGTTTTGTCTATCTCTGAACTAAAGCCTAACTTCTTCCTAATTAAGTTCCCATAGGCTGAAAAATGCAACGATGTTCTCAAATGAGGGCCTTGGAATTTCAAGAAAGATTGGCATACCCTTCTCCCTCTGGCTCCAAATTGCTCTATTGATGATTACGCATTCACTCATATGAGAATTTGAATCCGCATTTGTTGCATTCTGATTGTTTTGATGACGGGTGACCGGTTGGTTGATAAGATAGGTAGATCCCTTGGATCCTGTGTTGGGACTGTTGTTGCAACAGATACCCGGATTATGGGCAGCAACATGGGGGAATTCCTTCGGGTTTGGATAACCATGGATACCACCAAACCAATTCGAAGATATGTAGTGCTGGGTGGGTCGGGGTCCACTTTGAAACTATGCCATATCTAGTATGAAAGACTGTCATTGTTTTGCCATGGATACGGCATTATTGGGCACCCGATTGTAGCTTGTCCAACGATTAAGGTCTTGACGACAATTAGAAGTTACAATACGGGGATTAGCTTCATGTCAACTCTCCTAAGAATCAAGGGCCCTCATGACCACGAGGCAGGATCCGTTATCATGATACAATAGCTTCATCCTTTACGCCGAGTTGCGAGAGGGCTAAGGTTAGCGGTTTTAAGTTTAATTTCATTCATCTTTATATAGGATTTATGATCGCTCCTTCTTGTGTTTTGTGTGTAGATGAGGGAGAGATCTCCCCTGAGGATAACATTGATGATGAATTGATCGACGTGGATTCGACCAACACCGAGAATAAGTTAGGCAGTCCGACTGGGATTGGATCTACCACGATAGGTCTCAGCGATGGGCCTGAAGGGCTACTATTGAATCTCATAAAGCTTCTGATGCTGCACGTCTTGGTGCCTATTTCTCAGCTGTTGCTGCCGCTGCTATGACAGTAACAATTGCCAATTTTGGCCTTGTTGTGATGACTCTTAAGACTGCAGCGCCTGCGTCTGTTGCTGCTGCTGTGGCAATCGAAGTAGCTATCGATTCCCCTGTTGAACTAGACAACCGCTTTGTCCTGGTGAAAGACCCTATGGTTCCAGCTAGAACGGTAGCCACTACCACCTCTAATATTGAGGGAGCTAGCATGCCATATTCGAGGAAAGTTAACTTGACCGTACTCTCTAATTTTAAAGCCTGGCTTACAGCTAAACCACCCTCCGCGGTGCCACCCATGCAAAGTAAGCCGGTGACGACATCTTGCAATTCCAAACGCAGTCACAATCTTGCAGAGGCTACTATGACAAAGAGACAGCGGTCCTTACCACCTTCCACTGTTAATGGCTCCAAAAATTCTAAAGCTGGGATTAGCAACGTCAAAAACTCTTCGGCAGAGGTTGATGTTCAACCTAACCGAGAAAAATAAAGCTCATGTGTTAGAACTAGCGAGGTCTTAGTAAGCCTCAGGCAGTTCAGTCCGTAGGGCGGGTTGTCGCTTTAGTCTAGATCTTGTTTTTCTCAGTGAAACTATTTTCAATAAGTTTAGTAATGATAGGTTGAAATCTATTCTTAATATGTCCAGTTGTATCACTATGGATAACAACAATGAATGTTCAGGCTTGATGCTCATTTGGAATAACAATATTTTAGTAGATTTGCTTTCATACTCTATGTACCATATTGATGTTATTGTACATTCTGGTTCTGATAGTTTTCGTTTTTCTGGTATCTATGGTTATGTTGAAACGAACTTGAAATCAAAGACTTGGGATCTTATTGACACTTTACACTCCACATCGCATCTCGCTTGGCTTATTGGGGGCGATTTGAATGAAATCTTATCCGATAATGAGAAACAAGGCCGATGTCATCGCGTACGTTCCCATATTGATAGGTATAGGGATTGCTTATCCCGCAACAACTTATTTGATTGTAAGCCCGATAAAGGTTGGTTTACTTGGACCAAATCGAGCCCTCATATCTAGCCTGTATACAAACAGCCTGACTATTTTGTTGCAAACCTAGATTGGCTTCATGTGCACACTGACAGTCGCGCTATCTCTGGCTTTAAAGCAGATTCTGATCATCGCATCATTATCGTGGACATAGCACCGGAACCTTTAGCACCTTATGTCGCTAGGGAAGATCACTTCTGTTTTAAGCAATGTTGGGCAAATCATGCTGACTGTGTCGCCACAGTTTAAGTTGCTTCGTCGGCCATCCATGGCTCGGCCATTGATAAAATTCATGCAGTCAGCGAATGCCTCAAGGATTGGCAGGTCCAACAGCATAGAAATTCTAGTCAGCATATTGCTGAGCTAAATAAACAAATCAACTCTTGCCTTCAGAGTAGACTCTCATCTATCGATATGGAGGTCTTTTCTTGTTGCTAAATCTGAGCTTCGCCATCTTCTTGATGTCCAGGAGAGGTATGGGCCCTGCGATCCCAAATCGCTTGGCTTTCTCAAGGTGATAAAAATAACTCATTCTTCCATGCTCAAGCAAATGGAAGGCGTAAGAAAAATAGGATTAAAGGACTGTTTGACCATTCTAATATTTGGAAGGAAGGTATGAAAGATATCATGGGAATTGTCACTGCGTACTTTCAGGATATTTTCACTTCTTCTAATCCAATCATCTCACCTATGATTTTGGACAACATTGCTCCATCTTCTAATCCAACCATCTCACCTATGAGGCCTTGACACGACATTATACCATGGAAGAAATTGTCCACGCTTTTAAAGACATTCACCCGAACAAAGCTCCTGGGTTTGATAGCCTATCCAGCAGGTTTTATCGTCAACACAGGAATATAGTAGGCGAAGATGTCATTAAGTTTATCAAGACTATTGTCAGGGGTAGCAGACATGGCTACGATTAAATGTACGGTTATGGTCCTAATCCTAAAAGTGGCTGAACCCACTTTTATGAGACAATTACGGCCCATTAGTCTTTGTATGGTGATTTATAAAATTATCGTTAAAGTGTTTCTTAACCACATGAAACCTATTCTCCCCTATTGCATTAGTGCACCCAAGTTGCTTTTGTTAAAAGACGAAATATAACGGACAATATCCTCGTCGCCCATGAGCTGGTACATTCTCTTAACTCAAGTGGGATAAGGCCCTTTCAGGGCGCTGCACTGAAACTTGACATGGAGAAGGCGTTTGATCGCATAGAGTGGTCTTTCCTCTGGAGAATTATTATTAGGATAGGGTTTGCCGAGTCTTAGGTTGAGGCTCCCTATCACCGGTCATCTATCCCCAACATGGGTTAAGGCAAGGAGACCCACTCCCTTCCTTTTTCATTTTCTTATATGCACTCAAGGTCTCTCAGCTACTCTTTTAGCTAAGCAACAGATGAGCCGAATCCCAGGTCTTTGTGCCAGATGTCATAGACCTCGAGTAAATCACTTGTTTTTCGCTGATGAAAGTATGATGTTTATCTGCAACAATATTGATGAAGCATCCCATCTTAAAGAAATTATGAATCTCTACGCCTCTTTCTTAGGTCAAGCGGTTAACTTTGAGAAATCCACGACATTTTTTAGCCCTGCACTTCCTCTGATCACAAGCAGGTGGTCCATACCATCCTTGGGGTTAGAGAGGTGGATGACCCAGGGATCTATCTTGGCGTTCCCCTCTTAATCGGGAAAAATAAAACTGCTTCCTTAGCGTTTGCTCGAGACAAGGTGAATTCCTGTATGTCCAATTGGGATGGACGATATGACTAATTTTGTACAATGCTATTGGTGGTCTGGAAAGAATAACAAACTAGAAAGGCCTCTGCTCGCTTGGGACGTTATTTGTTCCCCCAAGTCTGTTGGGGGCGTCAGCTTTCTAGATATGCATCTATTCAACATTGCCCTGCTCGGTAAACAAATTTGGCGCAGAATCACGGAGCCGGATTCCCTACTTGCCATGGTCTATAGAGCACGATACTTTCCTTCTGGAAACATTTTGGACCCGAGACTCATAGGAAAGCCTCCATGGCATGGAATATGATTATATCGCCTATTTAGACATGCACGCCTTAAACCCAACAAACAGACTCAAAATAAGATTAAATCAAATTTTATGAGTTAAAATATTTGATTATAGGATTTGGAATATAATTATATATCTTAACCTCATTTTCATAAATTTTACTCTGTTAAAATTCCAACGGGTCCACAATAAGCCCATTTAGACATGCACGCCTTAAACCCAACAAAACGAACACAAAATAAGATTAAATCAAATTTTATGAGTTAAAATATTTGATTATGGTATTTTGAATATGATTATATTGCTTAACCTAAATTTCAAAACTTTTTTACTCGGTTAAAATTCCAACGAGTCCATTGTAAATCCCCATTTAGACATGCACGCTTTAAACCCCAACAAAACGACCAAAAATTAAGAGTAAATAACACTTTATGACTTAGAATATTTACGTATGGGATTTTGAACATGATTATATTGCTTAACCTTATTTTTAGAAATTTTTACTCGGTTAAAATTCTAACTGGTCCACTTGAAAGCACATTTAGACATGCATGCCTTAAACACAACAAAACGACCACAAAATAAGATTAAATCAAATATTTTGAGTTAAAAGATTTGATTATGTGCTTTTGAATATGATTATATAGCTTAACCTCAATTTCAAAACTTTTAACTCGGTTAAAATTCCAATGGGTCCACTGTAAAGCCTATTTAGACATGCACGCCTTAAAACCCAACAAAACGGTCAAAAAATAAGATTAAATCACATTTTATGACTTACTATATTTATTGATGGGCTTTTAAACATGATTATATAGCTTAACCTCATTTTCAGAAATTTTAACTCGGTTAAAAATCAACTGGTCCACTATAAAGCCCATGTAGACATCCAACCATAAACCCAACAAAACGGCCACACAATAAGATTTAATCAAATTTTATGAGTTAAAAGATTTGATTATGTGATTTTGAATATGATTATCTAGCTCAACCTCAATTTTAGAACTTTTTACTCGGTTAAAATTCCAACAGGTCCACTATAAACCCATTTAGACTTGCACGCCTTAAACCCCAACAAAACAACCAAAAAATAAGATTAAATCACATTTTATGACTTAAAATATTTATTGATGGGCTTTTGAACATGATTATGTAGCTTAACCTCATTTTTAGAAATTTTTACTAGGTTAAAATTCCAAGTGGTCCACTATAAAACCCTTTTAGACATGCACGCCTTAAACCCAACAAAAAGACCACAAAATAAGATTAAATCAAATTTTATGAGTTAAAAGATTTGATTATGGGCTTTTGAATTTGATTATATAGCTTAAACTCAATTTTTGAACTTTTTACTCGGTTAAAATTCCAACGCGTCCACTGTAAAGCCCATTTAGACATGCACGCCTTAAACCCAATAAAACGGACACAAAATAAGATTAAATCAAATTTTATGAGTTAAAATGTTTGATCATGGGATTTGGAATTTTATTATATAGCTTAACCTCATTTTCAAATATTTATACTCGGTTAAAATTCCAACGGGTCCACTATAAGACCATTTAGACATGCACGCCTTAAACCCGACAAAACGGCCACAAAATAATATTAAATAAAATTTCATGAGTTAAAATATTTGATTATGGGATTTTGGATTTGATTATATAGCTTAACCTCAATTTCATAACTTTTTACTCGGTTAAAAATTCAACGGGTCCACTGTAAAACCCATTTAGACATGCACGACTTAAACCCCAACAAACGGCCGAAAATAAGATTAAATCACATTTTTTATTTAAAATATTTAGTGATGGGCTTTTGAACATGATTATATAGTTTAAACTCATTTTTAGAAAATTTTACTCTATTAAAATTCCAACTGGTCCACTGTAAAGCCCATTTAGACATGCATGCCATAAACCTAACAAAACGTACACAAAATAAGATTAAATCAATTTTTTTAGTTTAAAGATTTGATTATGGGCTTTTGAATATGATTATATAGTCTAACCTCAATTTTAGGCCTTTTTACTCGGTTAAAATTTCAATCGGTCCACTGTAAAGCCCATTTAGACATGCACGCCTTAAGCCCCAACAAAACAGCCGAAAAACAATATTAAATCACATTTTTTGACTTAAAATGTTTAGTAATGGGATTTTGAACATGATTACATAGCTTAACCTCATTTTTAAAAATCTTTGCTCGGTTAAAATTCTAACTAGTCCACTATAAAGCTCACTCAGACATGCACGCCTTAAAACCAATAAAACGAACACAAAATAAGATTAAATCAAATTTTATGAGTTAAAATATTTGATTATGAGCTTTTGAATATGATTATATTTCTTAACCTCAATTTCAGAACTTTTTACTCAATTAAATTCCAACGATTCCACAGTAAAGCCCGTTTAGAAATGCACGCTTTAAACCACAACAAAATGGTCAAAAAGTAAAATTAAATCACATTTCATGATTTAAAATATTTACTTCTGGGCTTTTGAACATGATTATGTAGCTTAACCTCATTTTTAGAAATTTTAACTCGGTTAAAATTCTAAGAGGTCCACTATAAAGCCCATTTAGACTTGCTTGCCTTAAACACAACAAAACGGCCACAAAATAAGATTAAATCAAAATTTTTGAGTTAAAATATTTGATTATGGTCTTTTGAATATGATTATATAGCCTAAACTCAATTTTAGAACATTTTACTTGGTTAAATTCCAACGGGTCCACTGTAAAGCCCAATTAGACATGCAAGCCTTAAATCTAACAAAACGGACACAAAATAAGACTAAATAAAATTTTATGAGTTAATTTTTTTTATTATGGTATTTGGAATATGATTATATAACTTAACCTCATTTTCAAAAAATTTTACTCGGTTAAAATTCCAACGGGTCCACTATAAGCCTATTTAGACATGCACGCTTGAAACCCAACAAAACGACCACAAAATAAGATTAAATCAAATTTCATGAGTTAAAATATTTGATTATGGGCTTTTAAATATGATTATATAGCCTAACCTCAATTTTAGGACTTTTTACTCGGTTAAAATTCCAATCGGTCCACTGTAAAGCCCATTTAGACATGCACGCCTTAAGCCCCAACAAAACGGCAAAAAACAATATTAAGTCACATTTTTTGACTTAAAATGTTTAGTGATGGGATTTTGAACATGATTATATAGCTTAACCTCATTTTCAAAAAATTTTTGCTCGGTTAAAATTCTAACTGGTTCACTATAAAGCCCACTCAGACATATACGCCTTAAAACCAATAAAACGGACACAAAATAAGATTAAATCAAGTTTTATGAGTTAAAATATTTGATTATGAGCTTTTGAATATGATTATATTTCTTAACCTCAATTTTAGAACTTTTTACTCAGTTAAAATTCCAACGATTCCACAATAAAGCCCATTTAGAAATACACGCTTTAAACCACAACAAAATGGTCAAAAAGTAAGATTAAATCACATTTCATGATTTAAAATATTTATTGCTGGGCTTTTGAACATGATTATATAGCTTAACCTCATTTTTAGAAAATTTTAACTCGATTAAAATTCTAGCAGGTCCATTATAAAGCCCATTTAGACTTTCTTGCGTTAAACACAACAAAACGACCACAAAATAAGATTAAATCAATTTTTTTGAGTTAAAATATTTGATTATGGTCTTTTGAATATGATTATATAGCCTAAACTCAATTTTAGAACTTTTTACTTGGTTAGAATTCCAACGGCTTCACTGTAAAGCCCAATTAGACATGCACGCCTTAAATCTAACAAAACAGACACAA
Organism: Hibiscus mutabilis; assembly: GCA_019671005.1. Taxonomy (NCBI): domain Eukaryota; kingdom Viridiplantae; phylum Streptophyta; class Magnoliopsida; order Malvales; family Malvaceae; genus Hibiscus; species Hibiscus mutabilis. The sequence goes on from CM033744.1 coordinate 14,445,312, forward strand.
AATAAGACTAAATCAAATTTTATGCATTAAAATTTTTTATTATGGGATTTGGAATATGATTATATAACATAACCTCATTTTCAAAAATTTTTACTCGGTTAAAATTCCAACGGGTACACTATAAGCCTGTTTAGACATGCACGCCTAAAACCCAACAAAACGACCACAAAATAAGATTAAATCAAATTTCATGAGTTAAAATATTTGATTATGGGCTTTTGAATATGATTATATAGCCTAACCTCAATTTTAGGACTTTTTACTCGGTTAAAATTCCAACTGGTCCACTAGAAAGCCCATTTAGAAATGCACGCCTTAAGCCCCAACAAAATGGCCGAAAAGTAAGATCAAATCACATATTTTGACTTAAAATATTTAGTGATGGGATTTTGAACATGATTATATACCTTAACCTCATTTTCAAAATTTTTTACTCAGTTAAAATTCCAACTGGTCCACTGCAATGCCCACTCAGACATGCACGCCTTAAACCCAATAAAACGGACACAAAATAAGATTAAATCAAATTTTATGAGTTAAAATATTTGATTATGAGCTTTTGAATATGATTATATTTCCTAACCTCAATTTTAGAACTTTTTACTCGGTTAAAATTCCAACGATTCCACAGTAAAGCCCATTTAGACATGCACTCTTTAAACCCCAACAAAATAGTCAAAAAGTAAGATTAAATCACATTTTATGATTTAAAATATTTATTGCTGGGATTTTGACCATGATTATATAGCTTAACCTCATTTTCATAAATTTTATCTCGGTTAAAATTCTAGCAGGTCCACTGTAAAGCCCATTTAGACATGCTTGCCTTAAACACAACAAAACGACTATAAAATAATATTAAATCAATTTTTTGAGTTAAAATATTTGATTATGGTCTTTTGAATATGATTATATAGCCTAAACTCAATTTTAGAACTTTTTACTTGGTTAAAATTCCAACGGGTCCACTATAAAGCCCATTTAGACATGTACGCCTTAAACCCAACAAAACGGACACAAAATAAGACTAAATAAAATTTTATGAGTTAAAATTTTTTATTATGGGATTTGAAATATGATTATATAACTTAACCTCATTTTCAAAAAAATTTAATCGGTTAAAATTCCAACGGGTCCACTATAAGACCATTTAGACATGCACGCCTTAAACCCAATAAAATGGCCACAAAATAATATTAAATAAAATTTCATGAGTTAAAATATTTGATTATGGGCTTTTGAATTTGATTATATAGCTTAAACACAATTTCATAACTTTTTATTCGGCTAAAATTTCAACGGGTCCACTATAAAGCCCATTTAGACATGCACGACTTAAACCCCAACAAAACGACCAAAAAATAAGATTAAATCACATTTTTTTATTTAAAATATTTATAGATGGGCTTTTGAACATGATTATATAGCTTAAACTCATTTTGAGAAATTTTTACTCTATTAAAATTCTAATTGGTCCACTATAAAGCCCATTTAGACATGCATGCCTTAAACTTAACAAAACAGACACAAAATAAGATTAAATCAAATTTTATGAGTTAAAATATTTGATTATGGGCTTTTTAATATGATTATATAGCTTAACCTCAATTTTAGAACTTATGACTCGGTTAAAATTCCAACGGATCCGCTATAAAGCCTATTTAGACATGCACGCCTTAAACCCTAACATAACGGCCAAAAATAATATTAAATCACATTTTATGATTTAAAATTTTTATTGATGGGATATTAAACGTGATTATATAGCTTAACCTCATTTTCAGAAATTTTTACTTGGTTAAAATTCCAACTGGTCCACTGTAAAGCCCTTTTAGACATGCATGTCTTAAACCCAACAAAACAGCCACAAAATAAGTTTAAATCAAATTTTATGATTTAAAAGATTTTTTATGGGATTTTAAATTTGTTTATATAGATTAAATTTGATTTTTGAACTTTTTACTCGGTTAAAATTCTAACGGGTCCACTGTAAAGCCCACATGCACGCCTTAAACCGAACAAAACGGACACAAAATAAGATTAAATCAAATTTTATGAGTTAAAATGTTTGATAATGGGATTTTGAATTTGATTATATATCTTAACCTCATTTTCAAAAAATTTTACTCGGTTAAAATTCTAACGGGTCAACTATAAGCCCATTTAGACATGCACTCCTTAAACCCAACAAAACAACCATAAAATAAGATTAAATCAAATTTCATGACTTAAAATATTTGATTATGGGCTTTTGAATATGATTATATTGCTTAACGTCAATTTTATGTATTTTTTACTCGGTTAAAATTCTAACGAGTATACTGTAAAGCCCATTTAGACATGCACGCTTTAAACCCCAACAAAACGGTCGAAAAATAAGATTAAATCACATTTTATGACTTAAAAATTTAGTGATAGGATTTTGAAAATGATTATGTATCTTAATCTCATTTTCAGAAATTTTTAGTCGGTTAAAATTCCAACAGGTCCACTGTAAAACTCATCTAGACATGCATGCCTTAAACCCAACAAACAACCACAAAATAAGATTAAATCAAAATTTATGAGTTAAAATATTTGATTATAGGCTTTTGAATATGATATGATTATATAACCTTAACCTCATTTTCAAACTTTTTACTCGGTTAAATTTCAATGGGTCCACTATAAAGCCCATTTAGACATGCACGCCTTTAAAACCCAACAAAACGACCAAAAATAAGATTAAATCAAATTTTATGAGTTAAAATATTTGATTATGGGCTTTTGAATATGATTATATATCTTAACCTCAATTTTCAAAACTTTTACTTGGTTAAAATTTCAACGTAAGGTCCACTATAAAGCCCATTTAGACATGCACGCGCCTTAAACCCCAAAAACAAAAATAACAAAATAAGATTAAATCAAATTTTGAGTTAAAATATTTGATTATGGGCTTTTTGAATATGATTATATAGCTTAACCTCAATTTTAGAACTTTTTACTTCGGTTAAAATTCTTTATGGTCCACTATAAAGCCCATTTAGACATGCACGCCTTAAACCCCAACAAAATGGACAAAAAATTAATTAAATCAATTTTTTGACTTAAAATGTTTAGTTATGGGAGTTTAAAATTTTTATGATTATATAACTTAACCTCATTTTCAAAATTTTTTACTCGATTAAAATTGAGTTATGGGTCCATGGTCTTTTATAAAGCCCATTTAGACATGCACACTTGAAAACCCAACAAAAAATGGACACAAAATAAGATTAAATCAAATTTTATGAGTTAAAATATTTGATTATGAGCTTTTGAATATGATTATATTTCTTAACCTCAATTTTAGAACTTTTTTTTACTTGGTTAAAATTCCAACGGGTCCCTTTATAAAGCCCATTTAGACATGCACGATTTTAAACCCCAACAAAATGGTCAAAAAATAAGATTAAATCACATATTTTGACTTAAAATATTTAGTGATGGGATTTTGAACATTATTATATACCTTAACATCATTTTCAGAAATTTTTACTTAGTTAAAATTCCAAATGTTCTACTACAATGCCAATTAGACATGCACACCTTAAACCCAACAAAACGGACAAAATATAAGAACAAATCAAATTTTATGAGCTAAAATTTTTTATTATGGGATTTGGAATATGATTATATAACTTAACCTCATTTTAAAAAAATTTTACTCGGTTAAAATTTCAACGGGTCCACTATAAGCCCATTTAGATATGCACGCTTTAAACCTCAACAAAACGGCCAAAAATAAGATAAAATCACATATTTTTACTTAAAATGTTTAGTGATGGGATTTTTAACATGATTATATAGCTTAACCTCATTTTTAGAAATTTTACTCGGTTAAAATTCCAACCGGTGCACTGCAAAACCCATTTAAACATGCACACCTTAAACCCAACAAAAGGACACAAAATAAGATTAAATCAATTTTTTTGAGTTTAAATTTTTTATTATGGGATTTGGAATATGATTATATAACTTAACCTCATTTTCAAAAAATTTTACTCGGTTAAAATTCCAACGGGTCCACTATAAGCCCATTTAGACATGCACGCCTGAAACCCAACAAAACGGCCACAAAATAAGATTAAATCAAATTTCATGATTTAAAATATTTGATTATGTACTTTTGAATATTATTATATAGCTTGACCTCAATTTTATAAATTTTTACTTGGTTAAAATTCCAAAGGGTCCACTGTAAAGCCCATTTAGATATGCACACCTTAAACCCTAACAAAACGTCCGAACAATAAGATCAAATAATATATTTTGACTTAAAATATTTAGTGATGGGATTTTGAACATGATTATATTCCTTAACCTCATTTTCAAAATTTTTTACTCAGTTAAAATTCCAACTGTTCTACTACAATGCCAATTTAGACATGCACACCTTAAACCTAACAAAACGGACACAAAATAAGACTAAATCAAATTTTATGAGCTAAAATTTTTGATTATGGGATTTGGAATATAATTATATAACTTAACCTCATTTTCAAAATATTTTACTCTATTAAAATTCCAATGGGTCCACAATAAGCCCATTTAGACATGCACACCTTAAACCCAACAAAACGGCCACAAAATAAGATTAAATCAAATTTCATGAATTAAAATATTTGATTATGGGCTTTTGAATATAATTATATAACTTAATCTCAATTTCATAACTTTTTACTTGGTTAAAATTGCAACGGGTCCACTGTAAAGCCCATTTAGACATACAAGCCTTAAACCCCAACAAAACGGCCAAAAAATAAGATAAAATCACATATTTTGACTTAAAATATTTAGTGATGGGATGTTTCACATGATTATATAGCTTAACCTCATTTTTAGAAATTTTTGCTCGGTTAAAATTCCAACTGGTGCAATACAAAGCCCATTTAGACATGCACGCCTTAAACCTAACAAAACGGACACAAAATAAGATTAAATCAAATTTTATGAGTTAAAATTTTTTATTATGGGATTTGGAATATGATTATATAATTTAACCTCATTTTCAAAAATTTTTACTCGGTTAAAATTCCAACGGGTCCACTATAAGCCCATTTAGACTGCACGCTTGAAACCCAACAAAACGGCCACAAAATAAGATTAAATCAAATTTCATGAGTTAAAATACTTGATTATATGCTTTTGAATATTATTATATAGCTTGACCTCAATTTTATAACTTTTTACTTGGTTAAAATTCCAACGGGTCCACTATAAAACCCATTTAGACTTGCACACCTTAAACCCTAACAAAACGTCCGAACAATAAGATCAAATCACATATTTTGACTTAAAATATTTAGTGATGGGATTTTAAACATGATTATACACCTTAACCTCATTTTCAGAAATTTTTACTCAATTAAAATTCTAATTTGTCCACTCTAATGCCCATTTAGACATGCACACCTTAAACCCAACAAAACGAACACAAAATAAGACTAAATCAAATTTTATGAGTTAAAATTTTTGATTATGGGATTTGGAATATGATTATATAACTTAACCTCATTTTCAAAAATTTTTACTCGGTTAAAATTCCAACGGGTCCACTATAAGCCTATTTAGACTTGCACGCCTTAAACCAACCAAAAGGCCACAAAATAAGATTAAATCAAATTTCACAAGTTAAAATATTTGTTATGGGCTTTGAATATTATTATATAGCTTAATCTCAATTTCATAACTTTTTACTTGGTTAAAATTGCAACGGGTCCACTGTAAAGCCTATTCAGACATGCACGCCTTAAACCCCAACAAAATGGCCAAAAAAAAAGATAAAATCACATATTTTGACTTAAAATATTTAGTGATGGGATTTTGAACATGATTATATAGCTTAACATCATTTTTAGAAATTTTTACTCGGTTAAAATTCAAACTGGTAATTTTAGAACGTTTTACTCGGTTAAAATTCTAGCTGGTGGGGTACAATGTGTTCCGAAAATGCTCTCAACTCTCTCATCCCTCTCCTCTTCCTTCCTTTATTCTTTTCTCCCCCTCTCCCTCCACAGCCTCCTCTCCTCCGTCGTGCTCCTCCAATAGTATCTCGCCTCTCCCTTTGGCTGGTGCTAGATTCTCGTGCCTTCTGTGGTTTTTTGGGTACGAATCAGCTTTGTGCTGTTGGACCGAGCAATCTTTCCCACCATTCAGGTATGCCACTTATCCTTTGAGATCGAGAAGAGAGCATTTTCGGACACACTCTCAAATTTTCAGGTTCCAGCTATTGTTTTTACAATGGTTTTTACGTATCCATATTATTCACCTATATTTTTATTTACATCCATCTTGTTTGCAACGGTGCATCATTAATCCTTTTCAAACTTTTTTGGTGCCCATAATATTAATCTTCAATCTGTTCCCTTACTAATTTCATGCATATCATTTTTTTCTACTTTTTACCATCGTTGCATTTTTTCAAATGTATCCACAATATCTTTTCAACGGTTGTATTTTCTTCATCCAACTTTACTATACTAATTTTCATGTACCAATTTAATCATTTGCCATCACATTGGTTACCCATGACTTTTTCTATTAAAATTTCACTCTTCACTTGTAATATCCCATTATTGGAGTAGTGACCAAAACGTAAAGAATCAAAAGTTAGTGGTTTTAGTTCAGTGATTAAAACGTAAAGTTTTAAAGTTTGGTGACAAAAGTGAAAAGTTGAGAAAAGTTCAAGGACCAACATGGTAATTTTCCCAATAATTATTTTTATTCCATAAATAGATAGATCATCTAAGGGTGTGGATCAAATATAAAAACTATGGTTTGATATGATGTTTTTATTATTGGGAAATTACGGTTAAAGTTTAAGTGTAATTCGGGTAATCGTATGAGCTCAGAATTTTATGAAAATTTGAAGGAAGTCTTAAAAAGACCCGAAGAGCATAGCATTAAAGTTCTGAGTCATTTTTAAATCAGTTTAGATTCGATTCTATTCAATATTTTGTATAGGTGATGGAATGGCATTTTGGAGAATATAAAGATTCATTAATGGCAAAATGGTCATTTTACCCATACTTTTTAATTATAATTGATTTGATGATAAGGTTAAGTATAGGTGTGGATTTATAATTGGTCATAACCTAAGGGTTAAATGGTCATTTTACTATGAGGAAAGATTTTTATTTTAAATTAAAGATTTAATTGCCATTTGGCATTAATCAAAGAAAGAAGAAAAATTTGGAAACTTTGTTCATCTTTTCTCTCAAAGTGTCGAACCTAAAGGGGTTTAGGTAAGAAATCTTTCAATTCAATTTTTAGCTTGATTTGTTTGGTTTTTGGCTAGAGTTATGAAACAAGAAATTGATCTCCTTTGAATTCTCTATCTTTTGACATAAGTTTTGCTTAGTGTCAATGGTTCTAAGTTGAGTTTGATGATTGGGGTGGTTGAATAACATGTTAAGATTTCATGTTTTAAAGCTTAATCAACTTGGAAATGGTGTTGTAGTGTTTTTTAGATGCTTGGAATGATGAAAACTTCTTGGTAAACTTTAGGGACCATTTCGGCTATAAGAGGAAAAATTAGGGGAAATTTTGCAAAAATTTATTTGATGATGGAAATGATTAGAATGATGTTTTCTAAGTAGAATTATGTGGTTGGAGTGAAGAAAACATCATTTTAGGACTATTTTGTGAATTTTGTAAATTGGATGAAATAAGTGAGAAATTTGGAAATATTCAAGAAGCATGGTTATATTGGTTGCTATGATACAAAGATTATTTTAGTATTAAAATTTTTGGATTATTAGATGAAATGTGAAAGTTTCCAAGTTTTAGATTATAAACCTTAAGAGAGAGAATTTAGGGTTTAAAGGGAAATTATCAAACTATTGGTTGTAATGTGTAACTTGAGATGAGATTAAAGCATTGGAAGTGTTGCGCGTAATAAGTGCTACGCAAATGTGCAAGTATACACGTCGCAAGTTATAGTATAAAAGATATCGTCTCCACAGGGATTGGTGCCACTTCAAGAATCTAGTCTCTTGCACTGTAAAAAGTAAAAACACAAGTGAAGGATTATAGAAGTTTTAACTAATAACTAATCTAGAAAGCAATTAAGTAAAAGAAAAGATGAATTCGAATGAGAGAGATAGGCTAGGTTATCGTGAGTTGAGGTGTGATAGCCGATTGGATTGTCTTGGTAAAAGAGTGCACGGCAACTCGATTGCCGTGGCGACTTGCACAACGGGTTGCCTTGGCAACTAATTGATGGTTGCTTGGGCGACTAGTTGGGCAACTACTTGGGCGATCGGGCAGCAACTTCAAGGTTGGCGGAGCGTTCTTCAATGGTTTCTTCTTATCCCTAAGTCGAAACTCTAGCTACTTGTGCATGCCTTGATAATACATCCTGCGTGAATCAAGGGTGAACAACAACCAATCTTGCGCTCCTCTTAGCCGTTGAAATCCTTAACTTATTCCTAAGCCGGATTAATCTTCACCATCATTGGATTGCATAAAGATATATTCATTCGTTTCTTGAATCTAACTCTCCCGATATTAGATAAATGGATGAAATCACGAGATCCTCTCCCAATTCACTCGCAAACAATAATAAGAATCAAGAATGAATAAACCTTGAAATAGAAAAGTGCAAACTCTTATTACCTAAACAAAAACCAATAGTTTCTCACAACCACAAAACACAATAACCATAGCCAAGTAAATTTAGTTCATGGCTAGGTTCCAAAGAAACACAAGATAATTAATCCCTAGCATGAACCCAATCGAACAAAGATGAAGGAAGAAGCTTGTCGAAATCCTCCTTGCCCTTGATGCTTGTCGAAAATTCTCTCCTCTTGCCCTACTTGGACTTGCCGAAATTTCCCTCTTGCTCTCTCCCTTGAATTGTCGAAATCTCCTTGATATTTATAGGGCTAGGCCAAAGTCCTTCTTTGAGGAGGAGTTTGAGTTGGAATTAAATTATCTTTAAAGAATATAATTCTTTATTATAATTTTATTCCTATTAGAACTTCTCCTATCCTCTTGGAATTTAATTCTTCTTTAATCTCTGCATGGCAATCAAATTCCTTTGGGCTTGGACCTTGCTCCATGTCATCTTGGGCTTGTAAAATCATGAATTTCGACATCCATATTGCTTTTGGTCTTTGTCGACAAATGCCATGGCAACTGGCTCTTGCGTCTCCTTCATGCACTGCCCTGGCAACTAGCTCGGCATATCCTTCATGCATTGCCCTGGCAACTGGCTCGGCATTGCTTTGGCAAGTGATCCTGCACATACATACACAAAAACACACCAAAGCAGCATCTATTTCCACAAAAATCACCAAGTTATGTAATCAAGCTCAACAATTGAAGGAATCATGGATTAATGCATGAATGGCTAACTATGCAACTATTATGAGCCTAAGTCTAACAATAATATGAGTAAAAAGGGTAAGAAAAATAGTACTTTTGAACACTTATCACACCCCCAAACTCGAACTATTGCTTGTCCTCAAGCAATGCAAACTCATAATTACCTGCCAAGACTTCAAATTTTCACAAACTTAGCTTTGAACTTGATTTCAATTCTCTGAACCGGGGCACAAAGTATGATTGGCTTTTTATTTTTTTAAAACTGATGAATTACTCGGAATCAAACTATAATGCTTGTGAGTGTGTGTGGAGTTGTGTGCAAGTTGATTTTTCGGATTCTATGTAAACAATAGGTTTTCAAATTACTTCATTGGGTTCTTTTTAACATGTTTTAACTAGAGCCAATTTCGGGCACCTCTAGTGTTTTATTTTTAGTTTTCTTAAGTTAATTTAATCGACTAGAGCCGGTTTGGGCACCTCTAGTTTCGAAAAAATTTTAACGCCTCCTAGAGCCAGTTTCGGGCACCTCTAGTGATCAATTTTTTTAGCATATGCTAGAGCCAATTTCGGGCACCTCTAGCATTCATCCAATTTTTATTCTAATCCCCCAATTAGTTAATTATCAACCTAAGTTTACTAGAACTCCTTAAATCAATCAAACCACAACAAGTGTTTCATCAAATTTAGCATCATAGTACAATTCTAAGTTTTTCATGGTTATCCTAGAATAAAAATTCTATCAATTAAGTGCATTGGTAAAGTCATCATTGAATATTCATCAAATCTAAGCAATTCTTGTTCCAATTTAAAGGCATGGCAAGCAATTTATGTATCCTAAATGTAATGCTTAAGATTAATGTAACTAAACATGGTAATTACTAATAACAATCCCCCCCAAACTCGAGTGAGGCATTGTCCTCAATGCATGCATAAAAATAACGAAAAATAACAATAAAAATAAAAATGCATACGAGGACTTACTCCGAGAGTTCGTCATCGTAGATGATTAGTTTCCTTCTAGTTGGCGTCTTGATTTTCTTGCTTGAATGCAATGGTTGTTTTCTTGTTGCCGGGATGTCTTCAGCTTTGGTTGTCGTGGCATCAGCTTGTGCATGCATGAAGTAAGTTGCCGCGGCATCTTCTTCATTGGTTGCCGGGGCAAGGATCTTGGCAGTAAATTTCCTTAGCATAGTAGTTGTGAGTCTTGTTGTGAAAAAGAAAATAAAGAAAACCTGAAAACTAAAGATAATGAAGAAAAAATAAAATATCTCCTAAAAATAAAAATAAAAATAAAAAGAAAAAGAAAAAGAAAAAGGAAATACTGAGAGGAGAGCATGCTCATGCATCTCCTAAGTTGACCACTTCCTTGTTACGTTCCACATGGGCACCATTGTAGTGCTTCAATCTTTGTCCATTAACTTTGAATTCATGGTTGTCAGAGATGGACTTGATTATCACAGCACCATGGGAGAATGGTTTGACGACTTCAAATGGTCCCGACCATCTTGATTTCAGCTTTCCCGGGAAAAGTTTTAGCCGAGAATTGAATAGGAGAACTAGTTGCCCTGGCGTGAATTGCCGTGGCAATAGTTTCTTGTCGTGCCATCGCTTTGTTTTCTCCTTGTAGATTCGTGCATTGTTATAGGCGAGTGCACAAAATTCTTCTATCTCATTGAGATCCATCAATCGCTTTTGTCCGGCACTTTCCCAATCCATATTCACGGTCTTGATTGCCCAAAGACGCCTTGTGCTCGATTTCCACCGGTAGATGACATGTTTTACCATAGACAAGCCGGAAGGGGGACATACCTAATGGTGTTTTGAATGCAGTGCGATATGCCCAAAAAGTCGTCATCTAGTCTTAATGACCAATCCTTCCTTGAGGGATTTACAACTTTCTCGAGTATTCCCTTCAACTCCCGGTTGGAAATTTCTGCTTGCCCGTTGGTTTGTGGGTGATATGCCGTGGCGATCTTGTGTGATATGCCGAAGCGTTGCAACATCTTGGCAATTAGTCTGTTGTCAAAATGCTTGCCCCCGTCGCTGATAATTGCTCTCGGCATCCCAAACCGTGTAAATATGTTTTTCTGCAGGAATCGTTGCACGATCTTGGAATCATCGTTGGGAACTGCAGCTGCCTCTACCCATTTAGACACATAGTCAACGACGAGTAAGATGTAGAGGTTGCCGAATGAAGATGGGAAAGGTCCCATAAAATCGATCCCCCATACATCGAATAGTTCCACCTCGATGATGTTCGAGTGGCATCTCATGTCGTCTAGAGATATTGCCCGCCCCTCCGCAACGATCACATTGCTTGTAAAAGTCCGGGCATCTTTGTACAATGTTGGCCAATACAAACCGGATTGCAAGACTTTGGCCATGGTACGAGTTCCTCCAAAATGTCCTCCATAGGGTGAAGAATGGCATTGCCGAGTACATTCTGTTGCTCTTCTTCAGGGACACATCGGGCGTATAACCTGATCGCACATTGTTTAAACAAAAGAGGCTCGTCCCAAAAGTAATGTTTAGCATCATGGCGGAACCGCTTCTTCCTTGGTGAGTAATGCCATACGGAAAAATACCACAAACAAGGAAGTTAACTAAATCTGCGTACAGGGTATTGCCGAGGCATGTCTTTGCCGTAGTATTCGCTCCCAAAATTGCCGAGGCGTGTGCGTCAAAGACTGCTGCGGCGTCGAGAGTTGCCGAGGCGTGTGCATCCATGGTTGCCGAGGCGTCATGGGTTGCCGAGGCGTTGAGGGTTGCCGAGGCAATTAGAATTTGTTCATCCGGGAATGCATCGCATATCTCTAGATCGCGTCCTCTTCCCTATTGCGTTCCAAACGTGATAAGTGATCGCCACTTGATTTTTCTGTTTCTTTTCGTCCTTAATTTCAATATCAAATTCTTGTAAAAGTAATATCCAACGAATCAAACGAGGTTTAGCATCCTTTTTAGCAAATAAGTATTTGATTGCCGAATGGTCCGTATGAACAATTACCTTTGTACCAATTAAATAGGATCGGAACTTGTCAAATGCGAAAACTACAGCTAGTAACTCTTTCTCCGTTGTTGTGTAATTCACTTGAGCATCGTTAAGAGTTTTACTAGCGTAATATATCACATGGAAGGTCTTACGTGCGTTGGCCTAGGACTGCTCCTACCGCGAAATCACTTGCATCACACATGAGCTCAAAGGTAGCGCCCAACTGGGTGGAACAACAATGGGTGCCGAGGCAAGCTTTTTCTTTAGGGTTTCAAATGCTTGAGTGCAAGAATCATCAAAATCAAGACTTTATCCTGTTCAAGCAGATTACACAAAGGTTTAGTGATTTTAGAAAAGTTATGAATGAACCTCTGTAAAAAACCCGCATGTCCAGAAAACTTTGAATTCCTTTAACCGAATTTGGTGGGGGTAATCTCTCGATCACGTCCACCTTGGCTTTGTCTACTTCAATTCCCTTGGATGAAATCTTATGGCCGAGCACTATTCCTTCATCTACCATAAAGTGGCATTTCTCCCAATTGAGGACTAAATCCGTTTCTTCGCATCTTGCCAACACCCTCTCTAAATTGCCGAGACAGCCGTCGAAGTCATTACCAAAACCGAAAAATCATCCATGAAGATCTCAAGGAAGTCTTCGACCATGTCGAAAAGAGCGCCATCATGCATCTTTGGAAGGTTGCGGGCGTTACACAATCCAAAACGGCATCCTTCGGAAGGCATAAGTACCGTAGGGGCATGTGAAGGTTGTCTTTTCTTGATCTTACGGTGCTATGGCAATCTGATTGTAACCTGAATAACCATCAAGAAAACAAAGTAAAAGGGTTTACCCGCAAGACGGTCAAGCATTTGATCAATAAAGGGTAATGGGAAGTGATCTTTCCTAGTGGCTTTGTTTAGCTTTCGATAGTCCATACAAACCCTCCAACCGGTCACAGTCCTGGTTGGGATAAGTTCATTATTTTCATTACTCACCTTTGTTATACCTCCTTTTTTCGCACACATTGTACCGGACTTACCCACGTACTATCGGAGATAGGGTATATAATGCCGGCGTCAAGCCACTTGATGATTTCTTTCATTACAACCCCTTTCATGGCATGATTCAGTCTCCTCGGGCCTCAATTGAAGGTTTGTGATCATCTTCCAACAAGATCTTGTGCATGCACACCGGGCTAATTCCCTTCAAGTCGGCAATTGTCCACCCTATTGCCTTTTTATGTAGTTTCAACATGTTGATCAGCTTCTTTTCTGCTTTCAGGCTGTAACTTAGAAGAAATAATTACAGGTAATGTATTATCAGTCCCTAAGTATACATATTTGATTTGCTCGCAATTGTTTCAACTCAAGAATTGGTGGATTTTCGATAGAGGGTTTTTCGATCTTACCTTCCTTACCCGAGTAGTCCAGTGGTTCAAAGTATGTACCTGGTCGATTGACTAGCCAATTTGCCTCTTCTGGCTGTTCCTCATTGACCGGTTCTTCATACTCCTCAGGTTCCTCTTGATCGGCAATGTAGTTGCCGAGGCAACTAAATTCCTCATCGAAGTTAAATTCTGCCGTGGCATGAAGTAGTTGGCATTCTTCTGGATCATCGGCATGCCTTAGTGTTTGGAACACATTTAGTTTTACCTGCTGGTCATTCACCCTCATTGTGAGTTCTCCCTTTTCAACGTCGATCAAGGTTCTCCCTGTCGCTAGGAATGGTCTCCCGAGAATGATAGGTGCATGCTCATCTGCTTCACAATCCAAAATAATAAAGTCAGCGGGAAAAATAAATTTATCAACTTTTACCAGTATGTCCTCGATTTTTCCTCCGGATGCACATAGGATCATCGGCTAGCTGCAGCATAATCGTTGTAGGTCTTGCCTTCCCGATTCCTAGTTTTCGAAAACTGATTTAGGCATCAAGAAGTTTATGCTAGCCCTAGGTCGCATAGTGCTTTCCCGACATAGTGATTTCCAATAGAACAGGGTATTGTGAAACTTCGGGATCCTTCAACTTGGGCGGCATGCGATTGTGCAACATTGCCATGCATCCTCTGTCTGCGGCAACTGTTTCAAACTCTCCTAGCCTTGTTCTCTTGGACACAATGTCTTTAAGAAACTTGGCATAGTTTGGCATTTGTTCAATTGCTTCCACCAATGGCAAGTTGATGTGGACTTGCTTTAGGATATCAAGAAACTTCTTGAATTGGTATTCTTGCTTTTGTCGCTTCAACCTTTGTGGGAATGGTGGTGGAAGTCGGATATCTTCGATCTTTTCATTGGTTTGAAACCTGATTGACGGCATTACGGGGACATCCGAGTTGCCGATGTGTTACCAATCAGGGTTGCCGCGCGCGTGCTTATCGCAAGTTGCCGAGGCGTCATCGGTTGCCGAGGCATGCTTATTGCGGTTGCCGCAGCAATTCTTGGTTCAGCATCCGAGACTTTGCCGCTAGGTTCGTCTTGCTCTTTTTGTGGAGTTTTGTTTGACGAGCGGGTTTGAACCTCTCTAAGTTGTTGGCCACTTCTGGTGGTGATTGCCTTACATTGCTCATGGCGGTTCCTCTTGCGACTTGGTATCGCTTAGGTAAACCTCCTTGTGGTCTAGTGTTGATTTTGAGCAAATTGTCCGACTTGATTTTCAAATGATTTGATTGCCGCCTCTTGGTTACGCAATCTCATCTCGGTCTGTTAATAAAAGCATCATTCTTTTTATGAAATTACTATTCTCAGCCATATAAGATTCAGTTTTCATCATAAAAGCATTTAGAGAATTTTCCAAAGAACTAGATGTTGTCGGTTGTTCTTCGCGGCATCCATTGCCGTGGCATATTCTCACTGGAATCCCGATGCTTGTGCATTCTCGATTGTTCTGGTTTAGAGCATTGTTGGGATTACTCCATGAAAAATTCGGGTGCTTCTTCCAAAGCTGGATTGTATGTATTTGACATCATGTTGTTGCCCGATTGTAATTCCCCACATAGAAGCTAGATTCGGATTCTCGCATACATTCGGAAGAATTATGGTTATCACCACATAACTCACAAAAAGAATCCATTACCTTGACTTCATGTGTGTTGTTTTGTTTTTGCATGTTCGGACCATCTTGGTTAAAGCGGCCAATTGTGCCGAAATTGAATCGATGATCCTAGTTCATGTATTGTGGCTTGGCGCCTAACTCCTCCTCTTCTAGTAGATGGGAATTGATAGTCATTCTTGGCCAGCCTGTTTAAAATTTGCATTGCTTCCTCCGCGACTTATCTAAGAGTATGCCGTTTGCCGAGGCATCTAGCATCATCCTTGTTGGTGTATTCACGGCGTTGTAAAACATTGTTACTTGAGTCCACACCGGGAATCCGTGTCGAGGGCATTTGTTTAGAAGTTCTCTATATCGCTCCCAAGCCTCGTACATGGATTCATCATCTGCCTGCCGAAAAAGATGTAATGTCGTTACGGCTTATCGATTAAATTTGTAGGATTAAATCTAGCAAGGAAATCACGACAAAGATCAGTCCAAGATGCTATGGATCCGCAGAATGCTATTTAGCCATGCTTTCGCCCTATCCTCAAAGTGAATAGGGAATAATCTTAATCGTAAGACATCGGGGTGACTCCGTGTATCTTGAACGAGTTGCAAATCTCGAGGAAAGATTTCAAATGTTGTCGTGCATCTTGATTCTTGAGCCGCCAAATTGACCTATTGTGTTGATCATATTAAACATTACCGGTTTCAACTCAAAGTGGTCGGCTTCAATTTCGGGTCGCGACAACTCCCGGGTTAAGTCCATCAAGATCTTCTTCAAGATAGTCTCGAATAGTTACATTTCGTGCAAGAATCACTCCTCCTCCCGCTCGAACATCTTGATTAATATTGCCGTCTTGATTTGCCATTGTTTCTCTTATCCTTCGTCTAAGTCTTTGTAAGGTCGTTCGATTTACGGATCAAAGGGATATTCTGGTGAAGTCGGTCTCGCCCTGGTCATATACCAATGCAAAACCAAAGTTTGTTAGCCCTTTGAATTTTAAACAAGAAAATAAAAAGAAAGTGCAAGAAAGTAAAAACAAAGTCGCTATTGCCAATCCCCGGCAACGGCGCCAAAAACTTGTTGCGCTGTAATAAGTGCTACGCAAAATGTGCAAGTATACACGCGCAAGTTATAGTATAAAAGATATCGTCTCCACGAGGATTGGTGCCACTTCAAGAATCTAGTCTCTTGCACTGTAAAAAGTAAAAACACAAGTGAAGGATTATAGAAGTTTTAACTAATAACTAATCTAGAAAGCAATTAAGTAAAAGAAAAGATGAATTCGAATGAGAGAGATAGGCTAGGTTATCGTGAGTTGAGGTGTGATAGCCGATTGGATTGTCTTGGTAAAAGAGTGCACGGGCAACTCAGTTGCCGTGGCGACTTGCACAACGGGGTTGCCTTGGAAACTAATTGATGGTTGCTTGGGCGACTAGTTGGGCAACTACTTGGGCGATCGGGCAGCAACTTCAAGGTTCGTGAGCGTTCTTCAATGGTTTCTTCTTATCCCTAAGTCGAAACTCTAGCTACTTGTGCATGCCTTGATAATACATCCCTGCGTGAATCAAGGGTGAACAACAACCAATCTTGCGCTCCTCTTAGCCGTTGAAATCCTTAACTTATTCCTAAGCCGGATTAATCTTCACCATCATTGGATTGCATAAAGATCATATTCATTCGTTTCTTGAATCTAACTCTCCGATATTAGATAAATGGATGAAATCACGAGATCCTCTCCCAATTCACTCGCAAACAATAATAAGAATCAAGAATGAATAAACCTTGAAATAGAAAAGTGCAAACTCTTATTACCTAAACAAAAACCAATAGTTTCTCACAACCACAAAACACAATAACCATAGCCAAGTAAATTTAGTTCATGGCTAGGTTCCAAAGAAACACAAGATAATTAATCCCTAGCATGAACCCAATCGAACAAAGATGAAGGAAGAAGCTTGTCTAAATCCTCCTTGCCCTTGATGCTTGTCGAAAATTCTCTCCTCTTGCCCTACTTGGACTTGCCAAATTTCCCTCTTGCTCTCTCCCTTGAATTGTCGAAATCTCCTTGATATTTATAGGGCTAGGCCAAAGTCCTTCTTTGAGGAGGAGTTTGAGTTGGAATTAAATTATCTTTAAAGAATATAATTCTTTATTATAATTTTATTCCTATTAGAACTTCTCCTATCCTCTTGGAATTTAATTCTTCTTTAATCTCTGCATGGCAATCAAATTCCTTTGGGCTTGGACCTTGCTCCATGTCATCTTGGGCTTGTAAAATCATGAATTTCGACATCCATATTGCTTTTGGTCTTTGTCGACAAATGCCATGGCAACTGGCTCGGCGTCTCCTTCATGCACTGCCCTGGCAACTAGCTCGGCATATCCTTCATGCATTGCCCTGGCAACTGGCTCGGCATTGCTTTGGCAAGTGATCCTGCACATACATACACAAAAACACACCAAAGCAGCATCTATTTCCACAAAAATCACCAAGTTATGTAATCAAGCTCAACAATTGAAGGAATCATGGATTAATGCATGAATGGCTAATTATGCAACTATTATGAGCCTAAGTCTAACAATAATATGAGTAAAAAGGGTAAGAAAAATAGTACTTTTGAACACTTATCAGGAAGCATTGTAGTTACAAAGAAGTATTTGGATGAAAATATTAATTTTTCTATATTTGTATGTACATGTATTAGTAAAGGTTGGACATGTACTTAAGGTTGCTTGTGTCATGTATTTAATGTACAAACAGATAACAATCGAGTTCGAGTACAAACGAGTGAAGAAAGAAGATAGAAAGTGCAATCGAGCTTAGTGAGGCTAGTATAAATTATACCTTTGAAAGTGTCAAGGTGAGTGCAATGCATGCATAGCATGATTTTTATGTCATTCATTATATAATTGACATGTTAAAAATATGTCCAGAATTGAGAATACATGCATGGATCACTACTTATTCATGGAATGTTATTTTACGTATGAATTGCTTAATATGTATATATGTTGCCATGTATGAGATTATGATTGATATAAAGCCCAAAGTATGAGATAGGAAATTAAAAGTATAGTTGGATATCCATAGAGTCATAAACAGCTGTATAAACATTTTAGCACTCAAGGTAGAGTGCTATTTATTATAAGCACTTCAGGTAAAGTGCAAAATAATTAATAATTGTATACTCCGGTAAGTATACAAAAAAAATTCGGTGTTAAGCACTTCCAGTAAAGTGCACCTAATATACTATACTCAAGTAAGTATAGGGGGATGACTCGCATACCAAAAATTTCCTTAATTCAATACTTGGGCTAAATGAATTGAAAAACAGGTTAAAAAGGCCTGAAAGCTCAATGATGAATATGGCAACGGTATTGGTAAGAATCAAGGTTATTACCATGTAATATGTTACTATATAAATATCATGTCATATATGTTAAAATGCATAAAATGGGAGGTGATCATATGCATTGTCACTATAATATATTGATACCTATGTTAAATTGCATTTGAATTAAATGTTGTTGCCTCACTAAGTATATGCTTAGCATATGATGACTTTCATGCGTAGGTTTTAAAGGAGCTTCGAGAGAAGAGTAGCCGAGCATCACTTTCATATTTTGGGAGGTATATCTCCATACTCATAGTAATGTAATGACATCCATCCTTTATTTTGGAAATGTACTAGATGACATGTATAATTAGTGGGGTTGTAATAACTTATCACTAAATATGGTTGGTTAATAGTTTTTGAATATGGATGATGAACCTAGTAAGTCCTATTATGGTTATAAATGATAATGAACTAAGTTTTTTAGTAAATATGGATAGAAAGTTTAAAAATCTGCCCAGAAATGTATGCAAACGCAGCGTGTTTGAAAAATCATCATAAATTCCACAATTGGAATTAGACAGTGAATCTTATATGAATGAACTAAAAATTTTGTCTAGTTTCTCACAAAATTAACGGTGACTGATTTCGAGTTGTATGTAAAAATATATGAATTTTTATTCGAAGGAAGGTCAGAAAACAGGGCAGCAGAATTTCAGTATTTTGGGGCTGTAACGTGAATTTAGGAATTTATTTGATTTTTTGTATAATGAATTTAGGCTAATAATTTATATGGTTAGAAATCCTAATGAATCTAGTTTAATTAGAAAATTTCGGAATGAATTTTCGATGTCTATAAAAATTTCTATAAATTTTTAAGTAAGGTAGCACAGGTTGTCAGTTTATAAAGGAAAAGAAATAATAGAGTTTAAAATTTGTTAACAACGTCACTGGCTCGCATTTGGTGATAAATACGGTAAAGGGATGTTACATCACTATTAGTCATACCTTCAAAAAATGCTTCTACATCCATCTCTATTTCCTCTATGGAAAAGAAACTATTAGATGCCCTTTGGTATCTAAATCTATTGCCTCAATCGGGCAAATGTCCTTGCCTCATTGGCCTTGGTTCTTACAAAAATTATCCATGAATCTCACAATGATCATTCATATATAGAAAGAGGTCTTATTTTATTATTATGGATATCCACTAATGATTCAATTTCACCATTACGGCAATTTCCATCAACACATAATATTATACTTCTCCACACTAAATTATTTACTACCTCAATCGAGAATCACACACTTCATTTACTATTTCAAAAAGGTGGTATCCTCATTTGGTTACTACCATATAACCAAATCTTACCATACTCAAAATTTCCATTCATACACAAAATTCCATCCCCGAACAATAACTTTAAAAATATTCTTAATAACACAAATGGAATTCATAATTTTCAAACTTAACCTCAAAAAGGAATTATTTATTTATGGACTCTGTCAACTTTTCAAACTTTACAATATTATAATCTACTATTAACTAAAATAGACACTCACCTCTATAATATAATAATAATCAAATTAATTAATCTTTCAATGAGTATCCATAAGGACATTTTTCAACTATGGTCACTATTATATGACAAAATTTTGATAAGCCCACAATTACCATTATTACATATAGTCATTTCCTTTAACAAAAAAATTACCAAATTGTCTTATGATACTAAAGGAATCCTTAAGGACCACATACAATCTCCAATAGAAATTATTCCATTATGGACCCCTACTTATACTCAAATCATCCCATACTTACCATCACTATTAATACATACCGTAGCTACTAATTTTGAAATCCAGTTTTGTACCACTTCCAATTTTACTTCCAAATGTCTCTCCTTATTTATAAACTTACCTTCCATAGATACAAATCTACCACTCAAAATAAGGAATACAATTTCCAGGATACATACCATATTTTACAACTTATTCTCCTAATTCATAACTATAATGTTTGCACTTTTTCCATTACAGGACCATTATTTCTTTTAGAATTTCTCTTAATCATTTGAGAATTCTGAAATTTCCCTCACATTTTTTCTATACACCGTTCCATATTAACAATATCTTCTCGCATTCCTATTTTATCTTTCCTAACAGTATCGCTTCCGGTTTGACTTATATTTCTATTACCAATCTTCATTTTGGTAACCTTACTTACCCTTCTATACGCTTCCTTACATTTATACATTCAAGGAATATTTTCCCTATTCCTCAAACATCTCCTAACTACAATTATAAATTTCATTTATACACACAGACTTCTTCAGTCGTTCTATCCTTTCCCATTCACCTTTCAAATATTCTCTCATTAATTAAAAACTACTTCCATATTAATTATCTTTACCTTAACTTATACTTCCGATTTTATTCTATTTCTATTAAAATAATTCTCATCACTGTTAGTAATACTTCCAATAAACTCTACAGCATCCATCTCCATTTCCTGTATGGAAAAGAAACTACTAGATACACTTTGGTATCTAAATCTATTGCCTTAATCGGGCAAATGCCCAGGCATCATTCATATACACGAAGATGTCTTATTTTGTTATGGATATCCACTAATGATTCAAACTCTCCACTCCGACAATTCCCATTAACACATAATATCATACTTATCCATTATATCATTAATAAATTATTTACTACCTTAATCGGGAATCATAAACTTCATTCACAAATTCAAAAAGGAGGTATCCTCATTTGGATACTACCATATAACCAAATCCTACTATATTCAAAATTTCCATTCATACACAAAATTCTATTCCCTATTAATTTTACTAAAAAAAATTCTACTGACACATATGGTACTCATAATTCTCAACTAAAAAAAGAATTATTCATTTATGGACTCTGTCATCTTTTCATACATTACAATATTATCATTTACCATTAACTAAAATAGTCACCCACCTCTATAAAATAAAAATAATTAAATTACTTAGGCTTAAAATGAGTACCCATAAAGACATTTTTCTATTATGTACGTTATTATACGTCAAAATTACGATGTGTCCACAATTGCCATTGTTTCAAATATTCACCTCCTTCAACAAAAATATTGCCAAACTGTCTTACGATACTAAAGGAATCCTTAGGAACCATATACAATCTCCAATAGAAATTATTCCATTATGGACCCCTACTTATACTCCAATCATATCATACTTACTATCACCACTAATACATAAATCCACAATTCCCTACAATAATATTACCAAAGCCACTAAATTTGAAATCCAGAATTGTACCAACTTCCAAATTCTTTCTCTAGCATCTCCCCCTAATTATAAACTTACCTTCCATAAATACAAATCTACTACTCAAAATAAGGAATACAAAATCCATGATTCCTACCATATTCTCCTTCTTCATAAATATAATGTTTACACTATTTCCATTATAGGATCCATTACTCCTTTTAGAATTTCCCCTAATCATATGACAATCCTGAAATTTCCCCCACAATTTTCCTTTATACCGTCTTATCTTAAAAAAAATTTCTTGCATTCCTATACTATCTTTTTAACAATAACACTTCTAGATTGACTTATATTTCTATTACCAAACTTTATTTTGGTTACCTTACTTACCCTTTTATACGTTTCGTTACATTCATATATTCAAGGAATATTCTCCCTATTCTTCAAACATCTCTTAAATACAACTATAAATTTCATTTATGCACATAAATTTCTTCGGTCAATCTTTCCAAGTCTACTAACCTTCCAAATATTTTCTTGTTAATTATAAACTACTTCCATTTTAATTATCTTTACCTTACCTTCTACTTTCGATTTTATTCCATTTACCTTTATTAATACTGCATTTCCCTGTCCACACCGATTAACTCATTCCCCACCGACTATTTATACTTTTTTCTATTCTATCTTAATCCCATCCCTACCCTTACTCGAAAGCTCAATCCTCCTTCCATCAACCTCAATCTTACTATGGCATCTAATACTCTCTTTCAACAACTAAGAGAGCTCACCCCTGAAGAACAAGGTGTGATTTTCACCCCTGCGCTGAATTGGGATACCACCAGCAAAGATAGCAAACTTCTTCTTATCGAGAAGATAATATCATCCAAGCACATCGATGATCAAATAGTAGCTCGAGTTTTTGAAGGCATATGGAAAAAATAAAGTGGAGTCCATTTCAATCCTGAAACCGAACTACTTCCGAATCAAATTCGCTGATGAAGTAAATCGAAATGACATCCTGAAGAGAGGTCCCTGGACCTTCAAGGATGAGTGGCTTGCCTTAGCTCCATTCAACCCAAAGATAAACATTGATGATTACACTTTCACGAATATGAATATCCGGGTACGCATACATAGTATTCTAGCTGTCCTGATTGACAATGAAAAAATTGCTCATCAAACTGGCGGCTCAATTGGATCCATTATAGGATCGGTTCTTAAAACTAACACTCGTCGCATTAATCGAAATATGGTTGACTACCTTCGAGTAGGAGTCATTCTTGACGTTACCTAGCTCCTTCGACACTGTGTTGCCATTGGAGGATCCGGACCAAAGCCAAAAATATGTCCACTACAATATGAAAGACTTCCCTCTCTATGCCATGGTTGTGGTCTCATTGGCTACTTGGTGGGCTCTTGCCCAACTTTCAAACCTGCAACATCTACTATATGCCATATGGAGATTGGCTCCGCTACACTCCACCGAGAAATCAAGACATCTCTTTACGCTCTAAGGGGCGAATCAGATATCATGATGACAATTCTAATACCGGTAAACATTCAATTATTATTATTTTTTATGCTTCACTATGCACAAATCGTAATTTAATTTTTCTACCTTCAGATAAAGGTAAATACACACCATCTACATCTCATGAAGATGCTAAGAAGGAAAATGATGAATGCGCATTTTCACCAAATCAACACGATAACTCCATGGACTCTGAATCCTTCAGCAACATTCCTGGAGATGCGACAGCTGCTGTTGCCAATCTTGGTGTCCACTTGCCTATTGCGACAACTGCCACGGTCACTGCTGCTACCGATCCTGGCACTTAATCACCTGTTGCAATTAGTGAAGACGCTGCTGTCCAAGTTGCTACTATCACCACCGCACCAATTGCAGAAAAAAATACAGTAGTCTCTACTGCTACTTTGACTGACATAAGCCTAAATGATGCAGCTATGAGCGCTAAAACATTGAATCCAGTTGCTGCTGCTCCAATCAATGTGCTTCCAACCAAGGGTAGTAGTTCCAAAGCCACAGTAAATCCAGAACTTGACAAAGAAATGGGTAAGTCGTTCCTAACAACATCATCTATGCTCTTAGAATTTGATGATTGGTTATCTAAGGAGTCACCACCACCTGTAGTTTCTAATAACAAAGGATCTATGGTTTCGACCCCTCGCGGCACCAAAAGATGCTCCCCTATGAATGATGCTATCAAGCCCAAGAGATTTTGACCCTTACCACCTTCTTCAAAAGACAAAGCTGGGATGAGCAGCGAAAAAAACTCTCCGGTGGAGGTTGACGTTCAACCCCACTGAGGGAAATGATTATTCTATGTTGGAACTGTCGGGGTCTTGGCAAATCCCAGGCAGTTCAAGCTCTAGGTCGAATTGTTAGAAAGTTTAATCCTGATGTTCTATTTCTAAGTGAAACCCGTCTTAATAAATTCCAATGTGAATGTACCCGCATCACCCTTAATATGCAAGGATGCTTTCATGTAGAAAGTAGTCCATCTTGCTCGGTCTGGTATTACTTTGGAATAATAAAATAAAAGTTGATTTGCTCTTGTAATCGGATCATCATATTGATACTATTATCTATGTAAACAATTCGCAATTCCATTTCACTGGCATCTACGACTATGATGAAACATCTCAAAAAATTAAAACTTGGCAATTAATTGATTCTTTAAACTTATCTTTGAACCTCCCTTGGCTAATTGGAGGAGATTTTAATGTAATATTCTCCGACAACGAAAAACAAGGGGGTTGTCATCGAGCACAATCAAAAATTAATAACTTTAGAGATTGCCTACTTCGTAATAATTCGTTTGATTGCAAACCGGCTAATGGTTGGTTTAATTGGAATAAATCGGGTCCTCGAACCCCTACCATTCATGAACGACTCGATCGATTTGTTGCTAATCCAACATGATTTAATGTTCATACTGCTTATCGAGTCACATCTGAATTCCATGCAAAATTGGACCACTCTTTTATTATCATGGATACTGAATACATCGACAATCACCAATTTATGTCCAAATATAACCACTTCCGATTCAAAAATTGTTGGGCTAATAATGCGAAGTGTATTTCTATTGTTCATACTACTTGGGCCACTACTCTGGCTCCACTTTAGATAAAATTCAAGCAGTAGGATCTAACCTTAAGGAATGGCAATCGTACCAAAGATTCACTACTTCTGGTCGTATTTCAGAACTTAACAAACAAATTAACTCCAGTCTGAATCGTCAATTATCTCCAGCAGAAATAGAAATTTTCCTTCTAGTGAAATCAGAGCTTAATCATCATCTTACTGCTCAAGAACAATATTGGGCTCAACGATCCTGAGTTTCTTGGCTTGCCCATGGTGATAAAAACACCTCATTCTTCCATGCCCGTGCAAATGGGCGTCGAAAGAAAAATAGAATTAAAGGCCTTCTTCATAATAATAACACTTGGAAGGAAGATAAGAAAGACATCATGGAAATAGTGGTTGACTACTTGCAAAACCTCTTCTCATCTTCCAACCCCGATATTTCTCTTCATATTCTTAATAATATTACAACCTCCATTACCCCTGAAATGAATGAGGCTTTGACAAGGCCCTTCACTTCAGAAGAAATCATTCACGCCTTTTGAGATATCGACCCTAGGAAAGCCCAGTCATTAATGGTTTACCTAGTGGCTTCTACCGTCAACACTGGGATACAGTGGGGCAAGATGTTATAAATCTATGTCCTGACCTCCTCTCTGGAATAGTAGACATGACTGATATTGACCGCACAATCCTAGTTCTAATCCCCAAAGTAAATGAACCAACTACTATGAGACAATTACGTCCTATTAGCCTATGCACTGTTATTTATAAGACTATTTCCAAAGTACTTGTTAATCGAATGAAAGCCATTATCCCCTGTTGCATTAGTAATAACCAAGCTACATTCGTTAAGGGCAGAAATATCACCGATAATATCCTTATTGCTCATGAACTAATACACTCCCTTAACTCGAGAGTTTCCAACATTTTCAAGGTGCGACCCTCAAATTAGACATGGAAAAGGCCTTTCATCATGTGGAATGGGCCTTCCTTCCACAGATTATGCTTAAGATGGGATTTGCTGCAAATTGGGTTACTATAATCATGCGTTGTATTACTTCCGTTTCCTTTACTGCTAGAGTCAACGACTATTTTTCCCTGGTATTCCTGCCTAAACGTGGGCTTCGTCAGGGAGACCCTCTATCCATTTTTTTCCTTTTTTGCACACAGGGCCTTTCAACGATGCTTAATGCTTAACAACACATGGGTCATATTCCGGGATTGTGTGCAAGTAAACATGGACCACGAGTCAATCATCTTCTCTTTGTAGATGATTGCAAGGTTTTTATTCGTAACAGTATCACAGAAGCCGATCATCTTAAAAATGCCCTTCTAACCTATGCTTCTTCCTCTGGACAGGCAGTCAATTTTGAGAAATCAACCATTTATTTTAATCCAAGAACCTCCGATGATAGCAAATAGGCAATTAATGATATCCTTCAAGTCCAAGAAGTTGGTGACCCATGTATATATCTTGGAGTCTCACTTGTAACGCCCCGATTTTGGGCCTAGCGGTTTTGAGGTTTGTTAGACAGTCTGGTGGACTGGGTTAGAGATTTGAGTCGAATTTGGGACTGTGTATTTTTTTTTGGTGAGATAAAAATATGAAAAAATGGTTAAAAATCATGTTATAATATATGATTAATATTGGTGGAATCAATTTTGGAAAATGAGATTTGGAGGTATGACATTTTGGCTAGTGACCAAAATGCAATGTTTGAAAACTATTTTTAAAGTGACTAAAATGAAAAGGGTCAAATTCTTAGTCCTTAAGGAGATAATTTACCATGTTTTTTCTGGTGATTTCTCCCTTCAATTAAATCATTTTAACACGTGTTTTAAAAGTTAATTAAAAGGGATTTTAGATATTAAAGTTAGTTATTTGGTTTTAATGAAAATTGACGTAACTTTTCTCTCCACTTCTTTTCTGCCAAACACCCAAGTTTTCATCAAAAACTAGAGGTGAGGGATCCTTTTTACTTAGATTCTTGATCTACAATTGATTATTTGACTTTGATTTACAAAACCTCATTGAAATCTTGTTTTTTCATAGCTTTAAACAAGCCAATTGAGGGAGAAATCACACAATAGGGATAAGGTCTGTGATCTCCTCTATTTAATGTTTCTTTATTGATATTCCCAAGTATTTGATCCTTGATTTATGGTTTATAATCTGATTTTGTGTTTTTATATTGAATTAATTGATTTAATTGGGTAAAATTGATAAAATAGCAAAAGATCCGAATTGGATCTATTTTCCAATGATTTAGATTGATTTTAAACATATTATGGATGTATAATAATGTTGGTAAGTCATTTTTAACAATGGAATCCTGAAACTCTTGAATCTCTAATTGTTTAGGTTGTTAGAATTATGTTTTTGTGGAGTTGTGGTGGCTATTTGGTTGCTGGAGGTGTTAGGTTATTTTGATTCTATTTTTAGATGTTATTTGATGATAAAAGTGATGTTAGATTGATAGGTTGTGGCTGGGTTATGTTTGGAAAGGATTAGATGGTGTTTTCAGTTGTTGTGAATGGGTAATTGTGAGGTGAATGTGTGAATACGTGAGGATCCATTGTTGCAGTGTTTTAAATGCATGGAGATGCATTAATCCTCTGTTCTAATGTGGTTAAAATAGGGGAGGTGGATCCAGAAGTTATCGGGGAAGCTTTGGAGGCTTCGGACGCTTGTTTTCGCGTATCGGTGAGTGAAAACATGGTTTAAAGCATTTTGCTATTTTGAGAACAGAGTTTGGGAGTTAAGGTAGAGCTTGAAACGCTTACCTAGACTCGAAAGTAAGTATAAAGTGGTTCTACTCTCTCGGTCGTGCTAGTTTGAAATGGTTTTATGCACTTGTTTTGATTTACATTATACCTACTGTTTAAGCATGATTTAAAGTATTTGATGTACTATTTTTAAGCATGTTTTGCTGAAGGATGCACATGGTAAGTGATCCTTGTAAGTATGGTTTATACTTGTGTTTTAAAGCATGGTTGTTGCTTTGGAAAAGGCATGGTTTAATGCTTGTTAAAAACAGTGAGGTAAATGTTGTTTGGTTAATTATATTGGCAAGTGATGTGGTTTTAAAATTGTTATCAGATATAGTTGGCCGGACATAGGATTGAGTGCACTGTAAAATAAGCTGCCTTGGATGTTGAAGGATTTATACGGTGTAACGAATACTCTATCCAAGTACCCTAACGGTTGAGGGGTTAAACAGTACGGAATATTCCCGTTAGTGGGGTTAAGCAACTAACCGATGAGAGGGCTTGAAGTACAGTAATTGTGATTGTATCGTTATTGTACCCGGTTGTGGGGTTAAGCAACTAACCGTTAGTGGGTTTTCCTGTGGGTTGAAAGTGTACCCGGTTGTTATTGTACCCAGTTGTTGTACAGTAATTGTGATTGTATCGTTATTCCGGTTAAGATGGCTTGAAGTGTTGGGTTAACACTTGTTGAATCCGTGTATCCAATGAACTCTTTTATTAATGGACTTGCTATTGATCACTTGAAAGCCAATATAATTGTTAATGTATCATTGAAATGTCTTATGTTGTATAATGTGATTTATACATGTTTCTCCTTAAGCTTTGCATTTGGTAGTAATGCATAGGAAGGCTTAAGTGGAGGGTTAGCAATGGGATTTGCTGTTGATTAATGATACATGTAGCATATGGTTTATTATGCTGGTTTTAATGATATAAAGTGCATGTTTTCAAAAGGGGCATGATGATGTGATGTTTTTAAAGGATGATGTTAAAAAATGGTTTTAAATGCATTGATGGTGGTTGTTTTGAGCATTCCTCGCTAAGCATTGTGTGCTTACACTCTTGTTGTCCATCAATGCAGATAATTGAGGTCTTGGTAGGCAGCAAAAAGCAAGGGTATCTTGGCAAGACTTGTTTCCAAAGTATGTCTTGGTTTAGACTATAATGAATAAGGGCAATTGGGTACCTATTATGTTTTGGGAGATGTTTTGTGGAACTCCCTGTTTGAGCATATTTCTTTAGTTGCTCTTGGGTTGTAAATGGCCTTTAAGGTTTGTTTTGATGCTGGTGTACCTTTTTTACATGTTGCATGAATAGACATTAGGAAGCATGCATATAGATTCCCTTTTGATGCTTGATACTCGTTGTGTTGTAGGAATGAAGTTGCTAGTTGGCTTGTGATACGTATGGCATGTTGGTATGGTGTTATAAGCATGTTGGAGAGGTTTGAGAATGTTTTTGAGTTGAAAAACCAGCAAATTGTGGCATTACAGTTCTAGGCGTACCAATATGCCGGGGACCGTATTGGTACGGCTAGGCATTTTCTGGCTGAGGGGTCGGTATGCGTAAGGGAGTATCGGTACGCCTAGGTGATTTTTGGCCTGGCGTATTGATACGGGTAATGGTGTATCAGTACACGTTCTAGCCTCTAGAATTTCACTTTTTCAATCCAAACCCGTGTACCGAATACCCATGTAAGCGTACTGGTACGTATATTAAAAAGATTCAAAAGTTAGGTAAGTTCGTTATGGCGTATCGATACCTGCCGTGGTGTCTTAGGATGAGAATTTATGCTTATTGGTACAGTGACACCCGTACCGATACCCGAGGCCATTTTCTGTAATGTTGGCTTGGTAGTTTTGCTTTCTTTGCATCTAGTCCCTGAATCTTGTCCATGTGATTGTATGAGCTTGAATGATCAAATTGAGATGAAATTTGAGATGAATGTTCAGAACCTGACTAATTAAAGATTGGTATTTTAAAAAGTTTCTTAAATCCTGCAAATTTCCTACAAATGTGATCAATTGGATGTCAAAATGATGCCCAATTGTGTAGGGGTTTTACCTGAGTGTTGCATGTACACGTACGATTAATAATTGGCATCTAGACAAGATAAAAATAAAAAAATGGACAGGGTTTCGATCTAACTCTCCAGTTTACTTCGGCAAACCTAATGTAGCTTCCTTGGTTTGGTCTGGCGGCTAGACCGGGTTAAGGGGTTACATTTGGTGGTATCAGAGCCAAGTTTGGTTCGTTTAGGAGGTTGTTGTGTTGTTGTGAGTTATACCTGTTGCTTGATTTGCACGGTGATTGTTATTGGTACGCTGATTGTTATGCATAGTGGTTGATATATGTATGTTGAATGTTTTATATGTTGGGGAAGCTTGGGGGTACCCATTGCCTTATTATTATAGTATGAAATGTATGGTTTTGAAATAAAAGTCTTGGATCCTTGCTTGAAGCTGGCCTGATTCAATTTTGTTTTGAAATGATTATCATGCCTTAGAAAATGTGTTATGTTACGACCGAGGGGAGAAATGAGATATAGCGAGATGCTGTTGCCTTTGGGCAGTGAGTTGAGAAAAGTGTTGTGTTTCCTAGGGGTTTTTCACCTCTAAGTATGTACCACCTGTGTAGGTTAAGCCAGAGTTGGGTGATTTGAAGCCTTGTTATAGGCGATGTTTTGAGCTTGTAAGCTGTTGTTACTAGAGTGCGTGTGTTTGCACTAGCCGTTGGGCAAACGAGGTTGTCGTTGGAATATCTCTGTAGTTTGGGAGGAGTTGATTACCATGGGTTGTCACCCGAGGCATCCGAGACATGGATGGCAGTGTTGTTCAGGTTTTGGATCAAATGGGGTGTATTGGTGCCCGTAAGTAGGGATGTGTTGAATCCCTGTTGCAAGGTGATATTTTTAGGTGGTGGACAACTGTATCTGGGGGTGTTGAACCCAATGATGTGGATCGGGAGTCTTTTTTCATGCTATTTTTAAGAAGTATCTGGGATTTAGATACTTGGATGAAAAGAGACGAGAGTTCTTGGTTGGGATCAAGGTCGCATGTATGTTGTCGAGTTCGGATACAGATTGTTCGGTTGAGCCGGTATGCACCTGAACTGGTTTTGGTAGGGAAGTGTCATTATGACCGAATATGATGTGAGTTGGTACAGGATGTTAGGGTGTATATGTTGGCTTTCGATTACACCATTTTAACGTGTTGGTACACGGGCGAAGTGCATTGAGTAGAACCTAAGATTATCAGTTTTGTGTGGGAGGTTCTGGCTCTGGCAAGAGAGTTGCGAAATCTAGTTTCGGCTGTGTTCAGTTAAAAGGAATTGTGATAAAGATATCACCCTGAGTTGAGGCGAGGTGATGATGGTGTTGGGTGAAGACCGCGGGGTTAGAGTATCTAGACTAAAACAGTATTTAATACACGTTGAGTATGTGGATTGTGTGATCTCATGAGGTGGGATTATCTGCATTTGTTATGTGGAGTGTAAATCCTGTGCTTGTCGTTGATAATGTTTGTAGGAGCTATGGTTTGAATGATCGTCTCGTAAGTGTTGGTTGCGGGAATGCAGGTGGCTAGTTCTTCTGGTGAGATGGTTGTTGCGAGAAGGATGTTTGGAAATGGTCATCGATGCTTTAGGACCTTGAGGTTTCGGTTGTTTTGTTGGAGTTTCCACTCTATAGTTTTTGATGTAATCCTGGGTTTGGATAAGTGGCTGGATCACAGAGCAGTGGTTGATTTTGAATCTTAGCGAGTTGCCTTAAAACTTGCTGATAGTTACAAGGTGGTAATCACGGGCGAGAATGTTAAATTCTTGTCTAATGCTATTTTGGCAATGGAAGCGAGTTGTTTGATGGATTTTGGTTGCAAGGCATCCCTAGCCTATGTTATGAATCCATGGTCATAGGAAGTGCGAGCTCAGGATAGTCGTGCGGTATGTGAGTTTTTGGGTGCTTTTGAGGGAATGGTCAGGTTTGCCATTGGATTGAGAGGTTGAGTTTGGCATTGAGTTGTATGAAAACACAGCTCTGGTGTCTATTGCTCTTTGTGCATGGCTCGAGGGAGTTGACGAGGGTAAAGATGCAACTTCAGGAGTTGCGTGATAAAGGGTTTACCAGGCTTAGTGTTTTGTCGGGGGGGTTGTGCTGGTGTCATTGTGAAAAAGGAGGATAGCATGATGCGAATGTGCTTGGGTTCTAGGTAGCTAAACAAGGTGATGTTTTGTTGAGCAGTTCGGGGGTGCTTCAGTGGTTGTAAGTATGAGCTGAGGTCCGGGTGGTATCTGTGTAGGTAAAGGATGTGGTTGTGTTTAGATTTGCCTTTGGTAAGGGGGACAGTGATGTGAGTTCTTGTTGAGGCTGTTTGGTTTGATCAATGCATAGGTTGCGTTCATAGTTTTGTTGAATCGGGTAGACTGAGTTTTTGCGGTAGTTGGTTGTTGTGTTTCTTGATGGGTTTTTTTTTCTGTGTGCAGAAGCACCGGGAAGGGCTTTGATCGATAAGTATAGTTGGTTTAGTAGATTTTTGGGGAGAGGTGAATGTTGCTCTTGGTTTGGGAGGTGTGAGTTCTGGGTATGTTGCTAAGAATTCTGGTTTTGAGGATGTTATTAGTAAGTGTGAACGGATAAACATGCCTAGTGCAAAAACATTTATATGTATATGTAAATATGTCAGTACATGCATACATTCGAGCATAACATTAGAGGTTTTGCATACATACACATAGACATCTGTGAGGGCATTGTTGCGCATAATAAGTGCTCCACGATTGTGCAAGTGTACACGTCACAAGTTATAGTATAAAAGATATCGTCTCCACAGGGATTGGTGCCACTTCAAGAATCTAATCTCTTGCACTGTAAAAAGTAAAAACACAAGTAGGTGATTGTATGAGTTTTAACTAACAACTAAACTAGAAAGCAAATAAGTAAAAGAAAATGTAATCAAATGAGAGAGAATAGGCTAGGTTATCGTGAGTTGAGGAGTGATAGCCGATTGGATTGTCTTGGTAAAATAGTGCAAGGGCAACTCAATTGCCGTGGCAACTTGTGCAGCGGGGTTGCCTTGGCAACTAATCGACGGTTGCCTGGGCGACTGGCTGGGCAACTGTTTGGGCGGCTGAGCAGCAACTTCAAGGTTCGGCGGAGCGTTCTTCAATGGTTTCTTCTTATCCCTAAGTCGAAACTCTAGCTATTTGTGCATGCCTTGATAATACATCCCTGTGTGAATCAAGGGTGAACAACAACCAATCTTGCGCTCCTCTTAGCCGTTGAAATCCTTAACTTATTCCTAAGCCAGATTAATCTTCACCATCAATAGATTGAATAAAGACCATACTCATTCGTTTCTTGAATCTAACTCTCCCGATATTAGATAAATAGATGAAGTTACTAGATCCTCTCCCAATTCACTCGCAAACAAGAAGAAAAACCAAGAATGAGTAAACCTTGAATTGAAAGTGCAAACTCTTATTACCTAAACAAAATCCAATTGTTTCTCACAACCACAAAACACAATAACCTTATCCAAATAGATTTAGTTCATGGCTAGGTTACAAAGAAACACAAAACAAAGAATTCCTAACATAAACCTAATTGAACAAAGAAGAAAAAGATGAAGAATGGTTGAAGCCACTTTGTCGAAATTTCCCCCTTTGATCTTGTCGAAATCTCTCATCTCTCTTTTTCTTGAGTTTGACGGCTTGGTCTCCTTTAAATAGAAGATGGCTAGGTCAAAATCCTTATTGAGGAGGAAGTTAAGTTGGAATTAAATACTTTAAAAGAATACAATTCTTTATTATATTTAAATTCCTTCTAGATCTTCTCCTATCTTTTTGGGATTTAATTTCTCTTTGACCTTTTCATGGAAATCAAACTCCTTTGGGATTTAACTTTGCTCCACGTCATCTTGGGCTTATCTAGTCATCAATTTCGACTACCATATCATCTTATCCCTTATTGAAAATTGCCCTGGCAACTAGCTCGGCATCTTCTTCATGTATTGCCCTGGCAACTGGTTCTAGCCTTGCTTTGGCAAGTGATTCCGCACACACACAAAAACACACCAAAGTAGTATCTTTTTCCACAAAATTAAGCAAAATATGAAATCAAGCTTGTCCACCAAGGAAACAATGCAAATATGCATGAATGGCTAATAATGCAACTAATATGAGCCTAAGTCTAGCAATAGTAAGAATAAAAAGGGTGACTAAAAATAGTACTTTTGAACACTTAACACACCCCCAAACTCGAACTATTGCTTGTCCTCAAGCAATGCAAACTAATAATCACCCGCGAAGACTTAAATTTTCACAAACTTAGCTTTGAACTCGATTTCAATTCTCAGAACTGTGGCACAAAGTATGATTGGCTTTTCATTTTTAAGAAAACTTGGGAGTTACTCGGAATCAAACTATAATGCTTATGAGTGTGTGCGGAGTGGTGTGCAAGTTGATTTTTCGGATTCTATGCAAACAAGAGGTTTTCAAATTACTTCATTGGGTTCTTTTAACATGTTTTAATTAGAGCCAGTTTCGGGCACCTCTAGTGTTTTGTTTTTAGTTTTCTTAAGTTAATTAATTTATTCTACTACAGTCAGTTTTGGGCACCTCTAGCGATCAATTTTTAGCATATACTAGAGCCAATTTTGGGCACCTCTAGCGATCAATTTTTTAGCACATACTAGAGCCAATTTTGGACACCTCTAGCATTCATCCAATTTTTATTCTAATCCACCAATTTTTTAACTATCAACCTAAGTTCGCTAGAATTCCTTAAATCAATCAAGCCACACAGCGTTTCATCAAGTTTAGCATCATAGTACGATTCTAAGTGTTTCCATGTTTATCCTAGAATAAAAATTTCTATCAATTAAGTACATTGGCAAAGTCATCATCGGATATTCATCAAATCTAGGCAATTCTTATTCCAACTAAAGGCATGGCAAGCAATTTATGTATCCTAAATGCAAATGCAATACTTAAGATGAATGCAACTAAACATGGTAACTAACTAATAACAATCCCCCCAAACTCGAGTGAGGCATTGTCCTCAATGCATGCAACAAAGAAAAATAAAAATAAAGAAAAGTAAAATGCAAACGAGGACTTACTCTGAGAGTTCGTCGTCGTGGATTATTAGTTTCCTTTTGGTCGGTGTCTTGTTTCTTTTGCTTGAACGCGATGGTTGCTTCCTTGTTGCCGATGGTGGAATTGATTCTCGTACGGGGTTGGCTTTTCATTTGGGCTTGGAGGATTTGATTGGTGCGGTCTTTGTTGGTTCATTGGAGGACTCGTCCAAATTTGAAAAATTAGACAGTGATTCAGTACGAGTTGATTCGGGCATAGGTGCTTTGCCTTTGGCTTTTGCAGTGGTTGCCGGGGCATCTTTAGCTTTGGTTGTTGCGTCATCTTCAGTGTTGGTTGCCATGGCAACTTCTTGGGCAGACGCAGTGTAGGTTACCACGACATCATCTGTTGCGGTTTCCGTGGCAACTGCTTCATTGGTTGCCGTGGCAAGGATTTCGGCAGGAAAGATGGGGAACGGCACGCGGCTATCCGGGTACTTTTCCAGGATGACTTGGGTGATGGCATTGCTGTGATCCTTCATGTTCCACATGAACATTAATTTCCGGTCTTCAATTTGCCTAAGGCGGTTCGCCAATGGTTGTTAGAGTGCTTCAAGTTGTCTTGGGGTTGATGGACGAGTTGCCCGGGCATCAGTTGCTTGGGCATTAGGGGTTGCCGAGGCGGTAGGAGTTGCCGCAGCAATTCAAGGCGTTGGGGATTTTACCGGTGCCTCTCCCATTAGCTTTCGGATTTGTGCTCGATTCCAATCGGACTTTGGTAGGGCCTTTTCATCAGTGGACTCACTTGGGACATGCATCTCCTTGCAAAGATTGTAAATTAAGCAAGGGAAGAAAATAGAACCCTTGTCTTTTGTGCTACATACAAAAATCTCATCACAAATAATTTTTCCAATGTTAATGATGCAATATAGAATGTATGCGCAAAAGACGAGGTGTATCAATGGTGGTATTTTGTGTTGTGGGCATTAAAGAAGTTTTAGCAAACTTTTCCATAATTTTTCCTCGGTTTAAGCTGAAGGCGATTTACCGTGCCCTTGTATTTACCGTCATTCTAATGAGTTCCCGGTAGAGTGAGTTATTGAAGCACCTTGTCGAGTTGCTTGGGCGTGAGTTGATCAACAAAGGCTTGATGCTTGTCTTTCTCAATGTAGAGCCCGTAAAAGGTGTTGATATTTTCGGGGCTTATGAGTATAGCCTTGTTATGAACAAAAACATAAATATTATCCGGGTTAAGTGAGTGAGCATAGAATTCTCTTACCCATGAGATGTTACCCGGTTCCGATTGATGGCAAAAGATTTGCCACTTTTGATGTGCAATCCTTTCGAAGATGAATGGTTCAAGGCCGAAATCTTGATGAGAGTTGGAGTATTCAAAGCCTTGTTCTTCGTAAATCTTTCGGCTTTCAAACTTGGAGTGAAATTTTTCTTGAACCACCGGTGTAGCAAACTTCTGGTATCTTGGTTCTTTGGAGGAACTTGGATGAACCAAAAAATCAATTTTGGATGCCATGGATGATCTTGGTTGTGAGTTTGGGAAAAACAAAAAAAAGAAAACAAAAGAATCTAAAGAGTTGCAAGATGAAAAGTAGGAATAGGTTTCTTGGAAGTTAAGGGTGATGGGTTAAATAGAAAATATAGGTAGTAAATATGGTGGGTGGGATTAATTGGAAAGAAAGAAAACAAGGGTTTTGATTTGGGGGTAGGTGACGGCTAGGGGATTTGGGGAAGGGGAAGTGTTTGGTCGACTGTGTAGGGCTTATTTAGGGTAAGTTGGAGGCTTAATATAAGCCTTAGATTTAGCCCATTAATTTCCTTGTTGAAGAAGTTTCCTTTTTGAATCAAATTCCTCTTTATCTTGAACTCTTTTCCTACAATTCAAAAACAAATAAAATAAGGATTAAAATTAAAGATAAACTAATAAAAGAAAATAAATAAAGATTTGCAAAGAAATTCTTAAACTTAAAATTTAAAAACAATTAGATAAATATGAAAGAAAGATGTAGTCTTAATCTTAAAGAAAATAAATAAATCTATCCTAAAAAGAAAGAATAACCAAAATTAAATAATAATAAAATAGATTGAAAAAAAATTAAAAATAAAAAGAAAAAGAAAAAGAAAATATCGAAATGAGAGCATGCTCATGCATCTCCTAAGGTGACCACTTCTTTGTTACGTTCCACATGGGCACCGTTGTAGTGCTTCAATCTTTGTCCGTTAACTTTGAATTCATGTTCATCAGGGATGGACTTGATTATCACGGCACCATGGAAGAACGGTTTGACAACTTCGAATGGTCCCGACCATCTTGATTTCAGTTTTCCCGGGAAAAGTTTCAGCCGAGAATTGAATAAGAGAACTAGTTGCCCTGGCATGAATTGTCGCGGCAATGGTTTCTTATCATGCCATTGCTTTGTTTTCTCCTTGTAGATTCGTGCATTGTTATAGGCGAGTGCAAGAAATTCTTCTATCTTGTTGAGGTCCAACAAATGCTTTTGCTCGGCACTTTCCCAATCCATATTCACGGTCTTGATTACCCAATATGCCTTGTGTTCGATTTCCACTATAGATGGCATGTTTTGCCATAGACAAGTCGGGAGAGAGACATACCTAAGGGTGTTTTGAATGCAGTGCGATATGCCCAAAGTGCATCATCTAGTCTTACTGACCAATCCTTCCTAGAGGGATTTACAACTTTCTCGAGTATACCCTTCAATTCTCGGTTGGAAATTTCTGCTTGCCCATTAGTTTGTGGGTGATATGTCGTGGCAATCTTGTGAGATACACCAAAGTGTTGTAACATCTTGACGATGAGTTTGTTGTCGAAGTGCTTGCCTTCATCACTGATAATTGTTCTCAGCATCCCAAACCGTGTAAATATGTTTTCCTGCAAGAATAGTTGCACGGTCTTAGAATCGTTGGTGGGAACTGCAGCTGCCTCAACCGATTTAGACACGTAGTCGACGACAAGTAGAATATAGAGGTTGCCGAATAAAGATGGGAAAGGTCCTATAAAATCAATCCCCCATACATCGAACAATTCCACCTCGATGATGTTTTGGAGCAGCATCTCTTGTCGTCTAGAGATATTGCCCCTCCTCTGGCAACGACCACATTACTTGTAAAACTCTTGGGCATCTTTGTACAGTGTTGGCCAATACAAACCGGATTGCAAAACTTTAGCCGCGGTACGTGTTCCTCCAAAATGTCCTCCATAGGGTGAAGAATTGCATTGCCGGAGTACATTATGCTGCTCCTCTTCAGGGACACATCGGCGTATAACCAGATTTGCACATTGTTTAAATAAAAGAGGCTCGTCCCAAAAGTAATGCTTAGCATCATGGCGGAACCGCTTCTTCCCTTGGTGAGTAAGGCCATAAGGTAAAATACCACAAACAAGGAAATTAACTAAATCTGCATACCAGGGTATTGCCGAGGCATGTGTTGCCGTGGCAACTGCTTCCATGGTTGCCGAGGCGTGTGTGTTAAGGGTTGCTAAGGCGTGCACATCAGTGGTTGCCGAGGCATATGCATCTAGAGTTGCCGAGGCGTGCGCGTCAAGGGTTGCCGAGGCCTGTGCGTCAAGGGTTGCCGAGGCATGAGCATCCATGGTTGCCGAGGCAAATAACAATTGCTCATCCAGGAATGTATCGCATATCTCTAAATCCGCATCCTCCTCCCTATTGCGTTCTAAGCGTGATAAGTGATCGACCACTTGATTTTTTGTTCCTTTGTTTTCCTTAATTTCAATGTCAAACTCTTGTAAAAGCAATATCCAATGAATCAAACAAGGTTTGGCATCCTTTTTAGAAAATAAATACTTAACTGCCGAATGGTCCGTATAGACAATTACCTTTGTACCAATCAAATAGGATCGAAACTTGTCAAATGAAAAAACTATGGCTAGTAACTCTTTCTCCGTTGTTGTGTAATTCACTTGAGCACTATTAAGAGTTTTACTAGCGTAGTATATCATATGAAAGGTCTTACCTGTGCATTGGCCTAGGACTGCTCCTACCGCAAAATCACTTGCATCACACATGAGCTCAAAAGGTAGCGTCCAATCTGGTGGAACGATAATGGGTGCCGAGGCAAGCTTTTCCTTTAGGGATTTGAATGCTTGGGCGCAAGAATCATCAAAATTGAAGACTTTATCCTGTTCAAGCAAATTGCACAAGGGTTCAGTAATTTTAGAAAAATTATGAATGAACCTCCTGTAAAAACTTGCATGTCCAAGAAAGCTTCAGATTCCTTTAACCGAACTTGGTGGGGGTAATCTCTCGATCACGTCCACCTTGGCTTTGTCTACTTCAATTCCCTTGGATGAAATCTTGTGGCCGAGCACTATTCCTTCATCTACCATAAAATGGCACTTCTACCAATTAAGGACTAAATTGGTTTCTTCACATCTTGCCAACACATTCTCTAAATTGCCGAGGCAACTGTCGAAGTCATTACCAAAAACGAAAAAAATCATCCATGAAGATCTCAAGGAAGTCTTCGACCGTGTCTAAATAGAGTGCCATCATGCATCTTTGGAAGGTCGCCAGGGCATTACACAATCCGAACGGTATTCTTCGGAAAGCAAAAGTACCATATGGGCATGTGAAGGTTGTCTTTTCTTGATCTTCTGGTGCTATGGCAATTTGATTGTAACCTGAATAACCATCAAGAAAATAATAAAATTGTTTACCTGCAAGACGATCAAGCATTTGATCAATAAAGAGTAATGGGAAGTGATCTTTTTCTAGTGGCTTTGTTTAGCTTTCGATAATCCATACAAACCCTCCAACCGGTCACAGTCCTGGTTGGAAAGAGTTCATTGTTTTCATTACTTATCACTGTTATACCTCCATTTTCGGTACACACTATACCAGACTTTCCCATGTACTATCAGAGATAGGGTATATGATGCCGACGTCAAACCACTTAATGATTTCTTTCATTGCAACCCCTTTCATTGCATGATTCAGTCTCCTCTAGGCCTCGATCGAAGGTTTGTGATAATTTTCCAACAAAATCTTATGCATGCACACTGCCGGGCTAATTCCCTTCAAGTCGGCAATTGTCCACCCTATTACCTTCTTGTGTAGCATCAACATATTGATCAACATCTTTTCCTGCTCAGGCTGTAACCTAGAGGAAATAATTACAGGCAATGTATTATCGGTTCCCAAGTAAGTATATTTTAGTTGCCCTGCCAACTCTTTCAACTCAAGAATCGGTGGTTGTTCAATTGAGGGCTTTTCGAGTTTACCTTCCTTACCTGAGTAATCCAGTGGTTCAAAGTATGTACCTGGTCAATTGACTAACCAATTTGCCTCTTCTTGTTGTTCCTCATCGATCAGTTCTTCATACTCCTTAGGCTTCTCTTGATCGGCAATGTAGTTGCCGAGGCAACTAAATTCCTCGTCGAAGTTAAACTCTGCCGTGGCATGAAGAAGTTGGCATTCTTCTGGATCCTCGACATGCCTTAGTGTTTGGAACACATTTAGTTTAACTTGTTGGTCATTCACCCTCATTGTGAGTTCTCCCTTTTCAACATCGATCAAGGTTCTCCCTGGCAACAACGCCAAAAACTTGTTGCTAGGAAGGGTCTCCCGAGAATGATAGGTGCATGTTCATCTGCTTCACAATTCAAAACAATAAGGTCAGCGGGAAAAATAAATTTATCAACTTTTACCAGTATGTCTTCGATTTTCCCTCTAGATGAACATAGGATATGTTGGCTAGCTGTAGCATAACTGTTGTAGGTTTTGCCATCCTGATCCTAGTTTTTGGAAAACTGATTTAGGCATCAAGTTTATGCTTGCTCCAAGGTCGCATAATACTTTCCCAACATAGTGGTTTCTAATGGAACAAGGTATTGTAAAACTTCCGGGATCCTTCAACTTGGGTGGCATGCATTTTGCGACATGGCCATGCATCCCTCTATTGCGGCAACTGTTTCAAACTCTGCTAGCCTTGTTCTCTTGGACACAATGTCTTTAAGAAACTTGGCGTAGTTCGGCATTTGTTCAATTGCTTCAACAAATGGCAAGTTGATGTGGAATTGCTTAAGGATATCAAGAAACTTCTTGAATTGATATTCTTGCTTTTGTCGCTTCAACCTTTGTGGGAGTGGTAGTGGAAGTCGGATATCTTCGATCCTTTCATTGGTCTGGAACCTGATTGACAGCATTGACGAGGCAACTAGAGTTGCCGAGGCATTGTCAACTGGGTTTGCCGTGGCGTGCCTATCGTTGGTTGCCGTGGCATCCTTATCGCTGGTTGCCAAGGCGATTCTTGGTTCAGCATCTGAGGCTTTGCCACTGAGTTCGTCTTGTTCTTTTTGTGGAGTTTTGTTTGATGAGAGAACTTGAGCCTCTTTAAGTTGTCGGCCACTTCTAGAGGTGATCGCCTTACATTGCTTATGGCCAGTTCCTCTTGTGACTTCAGTAACGCTAGGTAAACCTCCTTGCGGTCTAGCATTCAGGTTTTGAGCAAATTGTCCGACTTGATTTTCCAGTGATTTGATTGTCGCCTCTTGGTTTTGCAATCTCATCTCGGTCCTGTTAATAAAAGCAACAGTTCTTTTTATGAAGTTACTATTCTTAGCCATATAAGATCCAGTTTTTAACATAAAAGCATTGGGAGAATTTTCCAAAGAACTAGATGTTGTCGGTTGTTGCTGCGGCAACTGTTGTCGTTGTATATTCTGCTGGAATCCTAATGCTTTTGCATTCTGATTGTTCTGGTTTAGAGCATTGTTGGTATTACTCTATGAAAAATTTGGGTGCTTCTTCCAAACTGGATCGTATGTATTGGACATCACATTGTTGTTCCGGTTGTAATTCCCCACATAAAAGCTTGATTCCGGATTCTGTATACATTCAGAAGAATCATGGTTACCACCACATAACTCACAAAAGGAATCCATTAACTTGACCTCCTGTGTGTTATTTGGTTTCTGCATGTTCTAGACCATCTTGGTTAGAGTGGCCAATTATGCCGAAATTGAGTCTGATGATCCTAGTTCATGTATTGTGGCTTGGAGTCTAACTCCTCCTCTTCTAGCAGATGGGAATTGATAATCATTCTTGGGAAGCCTGTTTAGAATTTGCATTGCTTCCTCCAGCGACTTATCTAGGAGTATGTCGTTTGCCGAGGCATCTAGCATCATCCTTGTTGGTGTATTCACAGTGTTGTAAAACATTGTTATGGTGTCCACACTGGGAATCCATGTAGGGGGCATTTGTGTAGAATTTCTCTATATCGCTCCCAAGCCTCGTACATGGATTCATCATCTGCCTGCCGAAAAGAAGTAATTTCGTTACGAAGCTTATCAGTCAAATTTGTAGGATTAAATCGAGCAAGGAAATCACGACAAAGATCGGTCCAAGATCCTATTGATCCGCCAGGAATACTATTCAACCATGCTTTCGTCCTATCCCTCAATGAATAGGGGAATAATCTTAGTCGAAAATCATCGGGGGTGACTCCTTGTATTTTGAATGAATTGCAAATCTCGAGGAAAGATTTAAGATGTTGTCGTGCATCTTCAGTTGCTGAGCCGCCAAATTGACCAATTGTGTTGATCATATTGAACATCACCAGTTTCAACTCAAAGTGGTCGACTTCAATTTCAGGTGTGGCAACTCCTGGATTATGTCTTTCAATATCTTCTTCAAGATACTCTTGAATAGTTCTGTTTCTTGCAAGAATCACTCCTCCTGCCAGAACATCCCTTTTCATGGCATAATTCAGTCTCCTCTAGGCCTCGATCGAAGGTTTGTGATCATTTTCCAACAAAATCTTGTGCATGCACACTACCAGGCTAATTCCCTTCAAGTCGGCAAGTGTCCACCCTATTGCCTTCTTGTTTAGCATCAACATGTTGATCAAGCATCTTTTTCCTTTCAGGCTGTAACCTAGAGGAAATAATTACAAGCAATGTATTATCGGTTCCCAAGTAAGTATATTTTAGTTGCCCTGGCAACACTTTCAACTCAAGAATCGGTGGTTGTTCAATGGAGGGCTTTTCGAGTTTACCTTACTTACCTGAGTAATCCAGTGGTTCAAAGTATGTACCTGGTCAATTGACTAACCAATTTGCCTCTTCTTGTTGTTCCTCATCGATCAGTTCTTCATACTCTTTAGGCTCCTCTTGATCGGCAATGTAGTTGCCGAGGCAACTAAATTCCTTGTCGAAGTTAAACTCTGCCGTGGCATGAAGAAGTTGGCATTCTTCCGGATCATCGACATGCCTTAGTGTTTGGAACACATTTAGTTTAACTTGCTGGTCATTCAACCTCATTGTGAGTTCTCCCTTTTCAACATCGATCAAGGTTCTCCCTGGCAACAACGCCAAAAACTTGTTGCTAGGAAGGGTCTCCCGAGAATGATAGGTGCATGTTCATCTGCTTCACAATCCAAAACAATAAGGTCAGCGGGAAAAATAAATTTATCAACTTTTACCAGCATGTCTTCGATTTTCCCTCTGGATGCACATAGGATCTGTCGGCTAGCTGTAGCATAACTGTTGTAGGTTTTGCCATCCTGATTCCTAGTTTTTGGAAAATTGATTTAGGCATCAAGTTTATGCTTGCTCCAAGGTCACATAATACTTTCCCGACATAGTGGTTTCTAATGGAACAAGGTATTGTAAAACTTCCGGGATCCTTCAACTTGGGTGGCATGCATTTTGTGACATGGCCATGCATCCCTCTATTGCGGCAACTGTTTCAAACTCTCCTAGCCTTGTTCTCTTGGACACAATGTCTTTAAGAAACTTGGCGTAGTTTGGCATTTGTTCAATTGCTTCAACAAATGGCAAGTTGATGTGGACTTGCTTAAGGATATCAAGAAACTTCTTGAATTGATATTCTTGCTTTTGTCGCTTCAACCTTTGTGGGAGTGGTAGTGGAAGCCGGATATCTTCGATCCTTTCATTGGTCTGGAACCTGATTGACAGCATTGACGAGGCAACTAGAGTTGCCGAGGCATTGTCAATTGGGTTTGCCGTGGCGTGCCTATCGTTGGTTGCCGTGGCATCCTTATCGCTGGTTGCCAAGGTGATTCTTGGTTCAGCATCTGAGGCTTTGCCGCTGAGTTCGTCTTGTTCCTTTTGTGGAGTTTTGTTTGATGAGAGAACTTGAGCCTCTTTAAGTTGTCGGCCACTTCTAGAGGTGATCGCCTTACATTGCTTATGGCAGTTCCTCTTGTGACTTGATGAACGCTAGGTAAACCCCCTTGCGGTCTAGCATTCAGGTTTTGAGCAAATTGTCCGACTTGATTTTCTAGTGATTTGATTGTCGCCTCTTGGTTTTTCAATCTCATCTTGGTCTGTTAATAAAAGCATCGATTCTTTTTATGAAGTTACTATTCTTAGCCATATAAGATTGTTTTCAACATAAAAGCATTGGGAGAATTTCCCAAAGAACTAGATGTTGTCGGTTGTTGTTTCCGTTGCGTTGTATATTCTTTGGAATCCTAATGCTTTTGCATTCTGATTGTTCTGGTTTAGAGCATTGTTGGTATTACTCCATGAAAAATTTGGTCTCTTCTTCCAAGCTGGATTGTATGTATTGGACATCACATTGTTGTTCCGGTTGTAATTCCCCACATTAAAGATGGATTCCGGATTCTGCATACATTCAGAAGAATCATGGTTACCACCACATAACTCACAAAAGGAATCCATTACCTTGACCTCCTGTGTGTTGTTTGGTTTCTGCATGTTCTGGACCATCTTGGTTAGAGTGGCCAATTGTGCTGAAATTGAGTCTGATGATCCAAGTTCATGTATTGTGGCTTGGCGTCTAACTCCTCCTCTTCTAGCAGAT
Source organism: Hibiscus mutabilis (assembly GCA_019671005.1). Taxonomy (NCBI): domain Eukaryota; kingdom Viridiplantae; phylum Streptophyta; class Magnoliopsida; order Malvales; family Malvaceae; genus Hibiscus; species Hibiscus mutabilis. Next base: position 14,490,090 of record CM033744.1, read on the forward strand.
GGGAATTGATAATCATTCTTGGAAAGCCTGTTTAGAATTTGCATTGCTTCCTCCAGCGACTTATCTAGGAGTATGTCATTTGCCTAGGCATCTAGCATCATCCTTGTTGGTGTATTCACAGTGTTGTAAAACATTGTTATGGTGTCCACACTGGGAATCCATGTAGAGGGCATTTGTGTAGAATTTCTCTATATCGCTCCCAAGCCTCGTACATAGATTCATCATCTGCCTGCCGAAAAGAAGTAATTTCGTTACGAAGCTTATCAGTCAAATTTGTAGGATTAAATCGGGCAAGGAAATCACGACAAAGATCGGTCCAAGATCTTATTGATCTGCCAGGAATACTATTCAACCATGCTTTTGTCCTATCCTCAATGAATAGGGGAATAATCTTAGTCGAAAATCATCGGGGGTGACTCCTTGTATTTTGAATGAATTGCAAATCTCGAGGAAAGATTTAAGATGTTGTCGTGCATCTTCAGTTGCTGAGCCGCCAAATTGACCAATTGTGTTGATCATATTGAACATCACCAGTTTCAACTCAAAGTGGTCGACTTCAATTTCAGGTGTGGCAACTCCTGGATTATGTCTTTCAATATCTTCTTCAAGATACTCTTGAATAGTTCTGTTTCTTGCAAGAATCACTCCTCCTGCCAGAACATCCCTTTTCATGGCATAATTCAGTCTCCTCTAGGCCTCGATCGAAGGTTTGTGATCATTTTCCAACAAAATCTTGTGCATGCACACTACCAGGCTAATTCCCTTCAAGTCGGCAAGTGTCCACCCTATTGCCTTCTTGTTTAGCATCAACATGTTGATCAGCATCTTTTCTGCTCAGGCTGTAACCTAGAGGAAATAATTACAAGCAATGTATTATCGGTTCCCAAGTAAGTATATTTTAGTTGCCCTGGCAACACTTTCAACTCAAGAATCGGTGGTTGTTCAATGGAGGGCTTTTCGAGTTTACCTTACTTACCTGAGTAATCCAGTGGTTCAAAGTATGTACCTGGTCAATTGACTAACCAATTTGCCTCTTCTTGTTGTTCCTCATCGATCAGTTCTTCATACTCTTTAGGCTCCTCTTGATCGGCAATGTAGTTGCCGAGGCAACTAAATTCCTTGTCGAAGTTAAACTCTGCCGTGGCATGAAGAAGTTGGCATTCTTCCGGATCATCGACATGCCTTAGTGTTTGGAACACATTTAGTTTAACTTGCTGGTCATTCAACCTCATTGTGAGTTCTCCCTTTTCAACATCGATCAAGGTTCTCCCTGGCAACAACGCCAAAAACTTGTTGCTAGGAAGGGTCTCCCGAGAATGATAGGTGCATGTTCATCTGCTTCACAATCCAAAACAATAAGGTCAGCGGGAAAAATAAATTTATCAACTTTTACCAGCATGTCTTCGATTTTCCCTCTGGATGCACATAGGATCTGTCGGCTAGCTGTAGCATAACTGTTGTAGGTTTTGCCATCCTGATTCCTAGTTTTTGGAAAATTGATTTAGGCATCAAGTTTATGCTTGCTCCAAGGTCACATAATACTTTCCCGACATAGTGGTTTCCGATGGAACAAGGTATTGTAAAACTTCCGGGATCCTTCAACTTGGGTGGCATGCATTGTGTGACATGGCCATGCATCCCTCTGTTGCGGCAACTGTTTCAAACTCTCCTAGCCTTGTTCTCTTGGACACAATGTCTTTAAGAAACTTGGCGTAGTTTGGCATTTGTTCAATTGCTTCAACAAATGGCAAGTTGATGTGGACTTGCTTAAGGATATCAAGAAACTTCTTGAATTGATATTCTTGCTTTTGTCGCTTCAACCTTTGTGGGAGTGGTAGTGGAAGCCGGATATCTTCGATCCTTTCATTGGTCTGGAACCTGATTGACAGCATTGACGAGGCAACTAGAGTTGCCGAGGCATTGTCAATTGGGTTTGCCGTGGCGTGCCTATCGTTGGTTGCCGTGGCATCCTTATCGCTGGTTGCCAAGGTGATTCTTGGTTCAGCATCTGAGGCTTTGCCGCTGAGTTCGTCTTGTTCCTTTTGTGGAGTTTTGTTTGATGAGCGAACTTGAGCCTCTTGAAGTTGTCAGGCACTTCTAGAGGTGATCGCCTTACATTGCTCATGGCCAGTTCCTCTTGCGACTTCAGTAACGCTAGGTAAACCCCCTTGCGGTCTAGCATTCAGGTTTTGAGCAAATTGTCTGACTTGATTTTCTAGTGATTTGATCGTCGCCTCTTGGTTTTTCAATCTCATCTTGGTCCTGTTAATAAAAGCATCAGTTCTTTTTATGAAGTTACTATTCTCAGCCATATAAGATTCAGTTTTCAACATAAAAGCATTGAGAGAATTTCCCAAAGAACTAGATGTTGTCGGTTGTTTCCGTTGCATATTCTGTTGGAATCCCAATGCTTGTGCATTCTGATTGTTCTGGTTTAGAGCATTGTTGGTATTACTCCATGAAAAATTTGGTCTCTTCTTCCAAGCTGGATTGTATGTATTGGACATCACATTGTTGTTCCGGTTGTAATTCCCCACATTAAAGATGGATTCCGGATTCTGCATACATTCAGAAGAATCATGGTTACCACCACATAACTCACAAAAGGAATCCATTACCTTGACCTCCTGTGTGTTGTTTGGTTTCTGCATGTTCTGGACCATCTTGGTTAGAGTGGCCAATTGTGCTGAAATTGAGTCTGATGATCCAAGTTCATGTATTGTGGCTTGGCGTCTAACTCCTCCTCTTCTAGCAGATGGGAATTGATAATCATTCTTGGAAAGCCTGTTTAGAATTTGCATTGCTTCCTCCAGCGACTTATCTAGGAGTATGTCATTTGCCTAGGCATCTAGCATCATCCTTGTTGGTGTATTCACAGTGTTGTAAAACATTGTTATGGTGTCCACACTGGGAATCCATGTAGAGGGCATTTGTGTAGAATTTCTCTATATCGCTCCCAAGCCTCGTACATAGATTCATCATCTGCCTGCCGAAAAGAAGTAATTTCGTTACGAAGCTTATCAGTCAAATTTGTAGGATTAAATCGGGCAAGGAAATCACGACAAAGATCGGTCCAAGATCTTATTGATCTGCCAGGAATACTATTCAACCATGCTTTTGTCCTATCCCTCAATGAATAGGGGAATAATCTTAGTCGTAAAACATCAGGGGTGACTCCTTGTATTTTGAATGAATTACAAATCTCGAGGAAGGATTTAAGATGTTGTCGTGCATCTTCAATTGTTGAGCCGCCAAATTGACCAATTGTGTTGATCATATTGAACATCACCAGTTTCAACTCAAAGTGGTCGGCTTCAATTTCAGGTGTGACAACTCTTGGATTAAGTCTTTCAAGATCTTCTTAAAGATAGTCTTGAATAGTTCTATTTCTTGCAAGAATCACTCCTCCTGCCGGAACATCCTGATTCATATTGCCGTCTTGATTAGGCACTGCTATTCTTAACCTTCGTCTGAGTCTTTGCAAGGTTCGTTCGATTTCTGGATCAAAGGGATATTCTGGTGTAATCGGTCTTGCCCTGGTCATATACCAATGCAAAACCAAAGTTTGTTAGCCCTTTGAATCTTAAACAAGAAAAATAAAAAGTGCAAGAAAATAAAAACAAAGTTGTTATTGCCGATCCCCAGCAACGGAGCCAAAAACTTGTTGCGCGTAAAAAGTGCTTCGCAATTGTGCAAGTGTGCATGTCGCAAGTTATAGTATAAAAGATATCGTCTCCACAGGGATTGGTGCCACTTCAAGAATCTAATATCTTGCACTGTAAAAAGTAAAAACACAAGTAGGTGATTGTAGGAGTTTTAACTAACAACTAAACTAGAAAGCAAATAAGTAAAAGAAGATGTAATCAAATGAGAGAGAATAGGCCAGGTTATCGTGAGTTGAGGAGTGATAGCCGATTGGATCGTCTTGGTAAAAGAGTGCAAGGGCAACTCAGTTGCCGTGGCAACTTGTGCAGCCGGGTTGCCTTGGCAACTAATCGACGGTTGCTTGGGTGACTGGCTGGGCAACTATTTGGGCTGTTGGGCAGCAACTTCAAGGTTCAGCGGAGCGTTCTTCAATGGTTTCTTCTTATCCCTAAGTCGAAACTCTAGCTATTTGTGCATGCCTTTATAATACATCCTTGCGTTAATCAAGGGTGAACAACAACCAATCTTGCGTTCCTCTTAGCCGTTGAAATCCTTAACTTATTCCTAAGCCAGATTAATCTTCACCATCAATAGATTGAATAAAGAGCATACATATTCGTTTCTTGAATCTAACTCTCCCGATATTAGATAAATAGACGAAGTTACGAGATCCTCTCCTAATTCACTCGCAAACAAGAAGAAAAACCAAGAATGAGTAAACCTTGAATTGAAAGTGCAAACTCTTATTACCTAAACAAAATCCAATTGTTTCTCACAACCACAAAATACAATAACCTTAGCCAAATAGATTTAGTTCATGGCTAGGTTCCAAAGAAACACAAAACAAAGAATTCCTAACATAAACCTAATTGAACAAAGAAGAAAAAGATGAAGAATGGTTGAAGCCTCTTTTTCGAAATTTCCCCCTTTAATCTTGTCAAAATCTCTCCTCTCTCTTTTTCTTGAGTTTGATGGCTTGGCCTCCTTTAAATAGGAGATGGCTAGGTCAAAATCCTTATTGAGGAGGAAGTTAAGTTGGAATTAAATACTTTAAAAGAATATAATTCTTTATTACATTTAAATTCCTTCTAGATCTTCTCCTATATTTTTGGTATTTAATTTCTCTTTGACCTTTTCATGGAAATCAAACTCTTTTGGGATTTAACTTTGCTCCACGTCATCTTGGGCTTATCTAGTCATCAATTTCGACTACCATATCATCTTATCCCTTATCGAAAATTGCCCTGGCAACTAGCTCGGCATCTCCTTCATGCATTGCCCTGGCAACCAGTTCAACATCTCCTTCATGCATTGCTTTGGCAACTGGTTCCAGCCTTGCTTTGGCAAGTGATTCTACCCACACACAAAAACACACCAAAGCAGTATCTTTTTCCACAAAATTAAGCAAAATATGAAATCAAGCTTGTCCACCAAGGAAACAATGCAAATATGCATGAATGGCTAATAATGCAACTAATATGAGCCTAAGTCTAGCAATAATAAGAATAAAAAGGGTGACTAAAAATAGTACTTTTGAACACTTAACAAGCACATAAGGGATCATGCATACATATGTTCACACTTACGGATGACTAATCGGAAATCAATGGTGTGATGGTATAAGTAAGGTAGCGTATGAAGGTGGTTTTTGTGTTATGGTTCTTGGGAGTTTGGCTAGTGCTAGTTTTTGAGCAACCAATGTTAGAGTTGGCAGGTTGTGGGTTTGCTAGATCCAGTTCTTAGCATCAAGGTTTGTTGAGGCTGTAGCGTTGCAAGTGAAGTTGTGGCTTATGCATCTAGATAGTTAAAGGTGCACGAGCTCTTTTGTCCTACGCATGATGTGAAGCTTGCCACGTTGGTAGATGTTTAAATGTTTTAGAGACATCAGTTCTATGATGAGGAGTGTGTTGTGTACACGGATCGCCCGTGGTTAAAAAAATGAAAAGATTGATGTTTTGAGTTTTTTTTATAACCTGGATGGTTGGAGTTGTTTAGAAGTTATAGTGTGGTGATTGAATATCGTTCGAGCTAAGCTTATAGCCGATGCTTGGGTTGTGTTGCAGCGTAGTTGAGGATATTGTTTACGCGGTTGGGTGTGATGCGTGATGGAGACTTGATGTCAAGTTACAAGTGAATTCATTCAGGCCAAGTTGATTAGAGGATGGTAACGGTGTGATTATGCATCTGTATCGCATGTTCAGGTTATTGAGAGGAGGAAATTCAGTGGATTTTCACATTAAAGGTTATAGGGTGTTGTGTTTTAAAGATCGAAAGGTGGTGTCCCTTGATGTTAAGTTAAGGTGTATGGTTTGATGGAGGCGCATGCCAGTTCTTGCGAAATGCATTCCGGTAATGCCAAGATATATCAAGGTTTGAAAAGGGATTGTTGTTGGGTTGGTTTAAAGGGAGATATGGTTGATTTTGTTGTTTGATGCATGGTATGTTAGCGTGTGGAAGCTAAGCATCGGGTTTCTTTCGGGTTGTTGCAACCGTTGAGGATACCATAATGGAAATGGGGAAGAATCACCAGGGTTTTTGTGTTGGTTTGCCTTTGGCACCGATCGAAAGGATTCCATTTGGGTGGTTGTTGATTGAGCTGCGAAGTGTGTGCACTCTCGTGGCTATGCTTGTGATGTATGTTTTGGAATATGTGGCAGATTTGTATATTGCCGGGTTAGTCCATTTGCACTGTGTGCCTGAGTTCATAGTTCTGGATGAAGATCAGTGGGTTACAGTAAGGTTCTGAGGGTGATGCTTGAGCTTAAGTGTATGTACTTCATATCTATCCCAGTTGGATGGCGGGTTAGAGCATGGAATTTTGGTTTTGAAAGATGAGTTGGGTTGTATATCACGGAGCTTCCGGGAAAGTGTGAAAGGCACATGCCTTTGATAGAGTTTACTTTAATGGCAGTTATCAAGCAAGTATGCAGGTGGCACCGTATGAGGCGTTGTGCGGTTGGGGGAGTCGTACGCCCTTGGGTTGGGCTGAAATTAGGGAGAAGGTGAAGTTGTTATGTGGGCGCTTGAGAGCAGTTTTGGATCGTCAGAAATTCTACGCGAATTTGAGGCGTAGTGATTTAAAGTGTGTTGTGATGGTCGGATGATCATGATGGTATTGCCTTGGAAGAAGGTGATGTGTTTTGAGGACCATATGATTTTGTTGAGTGTGTGGGTCATGTTTCTTATTGTTGAGGTTATCTCCTGTGTTGGAGGGGTTCCTTGATATCTTTCATCTGATGATGTTGCGAAGGTATCGGTTGGATTCCTAGCATGTTGTACCAGTGTAAGGCATTGTGTTGAGATCTGAGTTATCTTATGCGAAGAACCTAGTGGAGATCCTTGTTGCAAGCGATAGAGTTTTGGGTGGTACATTGGTTGGCCTTGTTAAGGTGTTGCGGAGACACCGCAGTGTTAGGAAGCCGCGTGCGAATGTAAGTCGGAGATGTTGGAGTAGTTTCTGCTTTTGTTTCTTCCGAGTAAATTTCGGGGACAAAATTTATTAAGTGGGGGAGAGTTGTAATGCCCCGGTTTTGGGCCTAGCGGTTTTGAGGTTTGTTAGACGGTCCGGTGGACCAGGTTAGATATTCGAGTTAGATTTGGGACTGTGTATTTTTTTCGGTGAGATAAAAATATGGAAAAATGGTTAAAAATCATGTTTTAATATATCATTAATATTGGTGGAATAAATTTTGGAAAATGATATTTGGAGGTATGACATTTGGGCTAGTGACCAAAATGCAATGTCTGAAAACTATTTTTAAAGTAACTAAAATGAAAAGGGTCAAATTCTTAGAATCCTTAAGGAGCTCATTTACCAAGTTTTTGCTGGTGATTTCTCCCTTCAATTAAATCATTTTAACATGTGTTTTAAAAGTTAATTGAAAGGGATTTTAGATATTAAAGTTAGTTATTTGGTTTTAATGAAAATTGACATAACTTTTCTATCCACTTCTTTTCTGCTAAACACCCAAGTTTTCATCAAAAACCAGAGGTGAGGGTTCCTTTTTACTTTGATTCTTGATCAAAAATTGATTATTTGACTTTGATTTACAAAACCTCATTGAAATCTTGGTTTTCCTAGCTTCAAACAAGTCAATTGAGGGAGAAATCACACAATAGGGGTAAGGTCCGTGATCTCCTCTATTGAATGGTTCTTTATTGATATTCCCAAGTATTTGATCCTTGATTTATGGTTTATAATCTGATTTTGTGTTTTTATATTGAATTAATTGATTTAATTGGGTAAAATTGATGAAATAGTAAAAGATCTGAATTGGATCTGTTTTCCAGTGATTTAGATTGATTTTAAACATATTATAGATGTATAATAATGTTGATAAGTCGTTTTTTGCAATGGAATCCCGAAACTCTTGAATCTCTAATTGTTTAGGTTGTTAGAATTGTGTTTTTGTGGAGTTGTGGTGGTTGTTTGGTTGCTGGAGGTGTTAGGTTGTTTTGATTCTATTTTTAGATGTTATTTGATGATAAAAGTGATGTTAGGTTGATAGGTTGTGGCTGGGTTGTGTTTGGAAAGGATTAGATGGTGTTTTCGGTTGTTGTGATTGGGTAATTGTGAGGTGAATGTGTGAATCTGTGAGGATCTATTGTTGCAGTGTTTTAAATGCATGGAGATGCATTAATCCTCTGTTGTAATGTGGTTAAAACAGGGGAGATGGATCTGGAAGTGATCGGGGAAGATTTTGAGGTTTTGGACGCTTGTTTTTGCGTCGGCAAATCGAGGTTTCGCGTATCGGTGAGTGAAAACATGGTCTAAAGCATTTTGTTGTTTTGAGAATAGATTTTTGGAGTTAAGGTAGAGCTTGAAACACTTACCGAGACTCGGAAGTAAGTATAAAGTGGTTCTACTCTCTCGATCGTGCTAGTTTGAAATGGTTTTATGCACTTGTTTTGATTTACATTGTACCTACTGTTTAAGCATGATTTAAAGTATTTGATATACTGTTTTTAAGCATGTTTGGCTGAAGGGTGCATATGGTAAGTGATCCTTGTATGTATGGTTTATACGGTAAAATAAGTCGCCTTGGATGTTGAGGGGTTTATACGGTGTACCGAATACTCCATCCAAGTACCCTAACGGTTGAGGGGTGAAACAGTAACGAATACTCCCGTTAGTGGGGTTTAGCATCTAACCGATGAGAGGGATGGGTTTCCCTGTGGGTTGAAAGTGTACCCGGTTGTTATTGTACCGCGATTGTGATTGTGTCGCTATTCCGATTGAGATGGCTTGAAGTGTTGGGTTAACACTTGTTGAATCCGTGTATCCGATGAAATCTTTTGTTAATGGACTTGCTATTGATCACTTGAAAGCCAATATAATTGTTAATGTATCATTGAAATGTCTTATGTTGTATAATTTGATTTATACATGTTTCTCATTAAGCTTTGCATTTGGTAGTAATGCATGGGAAGGCTTAAGTGGAGGGTTAGCAATGGGATTTGCTGTTGATTAATGATACATGTAGCATATGGTTTATTATGCTGGTTTTAATGATATAAAGTGCATGTTTTCAAAAGGGGCATGATGATGATGATGTTTTTAAAGGATGATGTTAAAAAAATGGTTTTAAATGCATTGATGGTGGTTGTTTTGAGCATTCCTCAGTAAGCCTTGTGTGCTTACGCTCTTGTTGTCCATCAATGCAGATAATTGAGGTCTTGGAAGGCAGCAAGAAGCAAGGGGATCTTGGCAAGACTTGTTTCCAAAGTATGTCTTGGTTTAGACTATAATGAATAAGGGCAATTGGGTACCTATTGTGTTTTGGGAGATGTTTTGTGGAAATCCCTCTTTGAGCGTATTTCTTTAGTTGCTCTTGGGTTGTAAATGGCCTTTAAAGTTTGTTTCGATGCTGGTGTACCTTTTTGACATGTTGCTTGAATGGACATTAGGAAGCATGCCTATAGATTCCCTTTTTATGCTTGATATTCATTGTGCTGTAGGAATGAAGCTTCTAGTTGGCTTGTAATATGTATGCCATGTTGGCATGGTGTTATAAGCATGTTGGAGTGGTTTGAGAATGTTTTTGAGTTGAAAAACCAACAAATTGTTGCATTATAGGTCCAGGCGTACCGATACGCGGGGGATCGTATCAGTATGGCTAGGCATTTTTTGGCTGAGGGATCGGTACGCGTATTGCCTGGCGTACCGATACAGGTAATGGTGTATCGGTACACGTTCTAGCCTCTAGAATTTCACTTTTTCAATCCAAACCCGTGTACTAATACCCAAGTAAGCGTACCGGTACGTATATTAAAAAGATTCAAAAGTTAGGTAAGTTCGTTATGGCGTATCGATACCTGCCGTGGTGTATCTGTACGGGTATTTACACGTATCGGTACGGTGACACCCGTACCGATACCCAAGGCTGTTTTCTGTAATGTTGGCTTGGCAGTTTTGCTTTCTTTGCATTCTAGTCCCTGAATCTTGTCCATGTGATTGTAAAAGCTTGAATGATCAAATTGAGATGATATTTGAGATGAATGTTCAAAAGTTGACTAATTAAAGATTGGTATTTTAAAAAGTGGCTTAAATCCTGCAAATTTCCTGTATTTGCAATTTGGTCCCTAAATTGCAAATGTGATCAATTCGATGTCAAAATGATGCCCGATTGAGTAGGGGTTTTACCTGAGTGTTGCATGCACATGTATGATTAATAATTGGCATCTAGACAAGATAAAAAGGAAAAAAATGGACCGGGTTTTGATGTAACTCTCCTGTTTGCTTCGGCAAACCTAATGTAGCTTCCTTGGTTTGGTCTGGCGGCTAGACCGGGTTAAGGGGGTTACACCACTACTTATAGGGAAAAATAAGACTGCATCCCTAGGTTTCATCCGTGATAAGATGCACTTTCGTATGTCTCAATGGGACAAAAATCTTCTTTCATTCAGTGAACGTAAGGTTTTTATCAAATCTATCATTCAATCTCTACCTCAATACATAATGTCATGTTACCTACTTCCACAAAATATCATTGTTGATATGAAAATGTCTATCAGAAGTTATTGGTGGTCGGGGAAAATAGCAAACGAGGCTGGCCTCTAATTCCCTGGGAAACTGTTTGTTCGCCAAAATTAATAGGAGGTATAAGATTCTGGGATCTTCATCTTTTCAACATTGCCCTCCTTGGCAAACAAATCTGGAGACTAATCAATGAACCCAATAATCTTCTTAGCCAAATTTACAGGGAAAAGTATTATCCATCGGGGCATATCTTTGATTCTGAACCTAATTGACGAGCTTCTTTTGCTTGGAAAGGCCTTTATCACGCTATAAAACAACTTATAATGGTTTTCTTAAAAGACCAGGGATTGATAGCAATATCCGAATCCACCATGAGATCTGGGGTGGTGCCTCTGCAATTTATCTATATGGAGAATATGAAATTAATTATGAGATTCCTCTTCGCTGTCGATACCTTATGGTTCCTGGTGAACATCGATGGGATACAACAAAAGTTCATAATTATTTCAAATAGGAAGATTCTGACAATGTCCTTTGTATTCCAATAATAAATGACCAGCAAGATACGACTCTATGGGCCAATCATGGATTTACTCTGTCTGCTCCGGATACCCCTATTTATAACGTCCTCCGGCACCTATTAATAGGCCTTCTCGTGTTTGGAAAGCTCTATCCAAACTACAGGTTCTCCCAAAAATTTGCTCTTTCGGCTGACGAATTAGCCTTGATGCTCCCCCAACAGTTCATAAACTTCAGGCCGCTAATTTGGGATTAAGACTATGTCCCTTATGTCAATTGACCAAAGAAACTACGCTACATGCATTGCGGGACTGCTCAAGTGCTAATGATGCCCTCCGTCTGGCTGGATTACCAAATTCTATCATCTCAAGCACTGCTGATTCCATACTATCTTGGATTGAAGTTGGAGCTAATTGTTTAACGACACAATCCTTTGCCCTATTTATCACGATCCTCTAGAACTTATGGAATAGACAGAATGATTGGGCCCATAACAAACGCCTCCAACTGCCTTGGCTCATGGTCCTAATACTAAGGATATTCTACGCGACTATGCTGCATCCAATTCAATTGGAACCCCTCCCAACCGATAGATGACCTGGTTCTTGCGCACCCAAGATGGAAACCACCCAGGACAGGATACGTGAAGATTAACATCAATGGGGCCTTTGATCCAGTTACCAAGGCTGCTGCTATGGGAGTGGTAGCACATGATTTCTAGTGGTGCAATCACGGGAGGACTCTCTCATCCTTTACGTAACTGCACAAACACTACCTCAGCAGAAGCACAAGCTGTGATTGCTGGCATCTCTCTCGCCGTGATAGCGGATGGAACAATCTGATCATTGAAATAGACTCAGCTGTTGTGGCTAATAAATTAAATCGTCATTGTAATGATCTTTCTATTTTGAGGCCGCTTGTGGAGCATGTTCGCATCCTGCTTGCGATGTAGGAAATTTTATTATAAAATTTGTACCTAGGGAGATTAATTATGTTGCCCATACTCTTGCCTCTTGGGCATTAAGATCTATGTCATCCACCTATTTCGGTGCGAACTATCCCGAATTTCTACATACGATTGTAACTAATGAGATTTTATCTCACCATGATTAATATATTTGGGGTACTCTTTTCCCCATACGCGGTCACCCAAGGTGCATGACTTTGTGTGACTTTAGAGGGGTTTTTAATGAGGCCCACCACTCTTCAAAAAATTCCAACTGGTGCACTACAAAGCCCATTTAGACATGCACTCCTTAAACCCAACAAAACGAATACAAAGTAAGATTAAATCAAATTTTATGAGTTAAAATATTTGATTATGGGCTTTTGGATGTGATTATATAGCTTAACCTCAATTTTAGAACTTTTTACTTGCTTTAAATTCCAACGGGTCCACTGTAAAGCCCATTTAGACATACACGCCGTGAACCCAACGAAGCAAACACAAAATAAGATAAAATCAAATTTTATGAGATAAAATAATTGATCATGGGATTTGGAATATGAGTATATAGCTTAACCTCATCTCCAAAAGTTTTTACTCGGTTAAAATTCCAACGGGTCCACTATAAGTCAATTTAAACATGCACGCCTTAAACCGAACAAAACGACCACAAAATAAGGTTAAATCAAATTTCATGAGTTAAAATATTTTATTATGGGCTTTTTAATATGATAATATAGCTTAACCTCAATTTCAGAACTTTTTACTCCTTAAAATTCCAACTAGTCCACTGTAAAGACCATTTAGACATGCACGCCTTAAACCCAACAAAATAGCCACAAAATAAGATTAAATCAAATTTATGAGTTAAAATATATGATTATGGGCTTTTGAATATGACTATATAGCTTAACCTCTATTTTAGAACTTTTTACTCGGTTAAAATTCCAACGAGTCCACTATAAAGCCCACTTACACATGCACGCCTTAAACCCCAACAAAATGGCCGCAAAATAAGATTAAATCACATCTTATGACTTAAAATTTTTATTAATGGGCTTTTTAACATGATTATATAGCTTAACCTCATTTTTAGAAATTTTTACTCGGTTAGAAATCCAACTGGTCCACTATAAAGCCCACTTAGACATGCATGCTTTAAACCCAACAAAACAGTCAAGAAATAAGATTAAATCAAATTTATGAGTTAAACTATTTGATTATAGGCTTTTGAATAAGATTATATAGCTTAACCTCAATTTTAGGACTTTTTACTAAGTTAAAATTCCAACGGGTCCATTGAAAGCACATTTAGACATGAACGCCCTAAACCCAACAAAACGGCAAAAAATAAGATTAAATCACATTTTATGAATTAAAATATTTATTTATGTTCTTTTGAATATGATTACATAGCTTAACCTCACTTTCAAAAAATATTTCCTCAGTTAAAATTTTAGCGGGTCCACTATAAGCTCATTTAGACTTGCACGCCTTAAACCCAACAAAACGGCCTCAAAATAAGATTAAATCAAATTTCATGAGTTAAAATTTCTCATTATGGGCTTTTTAATATGATTATATAGCTTAACCTCAATTTCATAACTTTTTACACGATTAAAATTCCATCGGGTCCATTGTAAAGCCCATTTAGACATGCACGCCTTAAACCCCAACAAAACGGCCGAAAAATAAGATTAAATCGCATTTGGTGACTTAAAATATTTAGTGACGTGGTTTCGAAAATGATTATATAGCTTAATCTCATTTTCAAAAATTTTTACTCGGTTAAAATTCCAACTGGTCCACTATGAAGCCCATTTAGACATACATGCCTTAAGCCCAACAAAACGGCCACAAAATAAGATTAAATCAAATTTTATGAGTTAAATATTTGATTATGGGCTTTTGAATATGATTATATAGCATAACCTCAATTTTAGAACTTTTTACTTAATTAAAATTCCAATGAGCCCACTGTAAAGCCCATTTAGACATGTACGCCTTAAACCCCAACAGAACGGCTGAAAATAAGATTAAATCACATTTTTGACCTAAAATAATTAGTCATGAGCTTTAAACATGATTATATAGCTTAACCTCATTTTCAAAAATTTTTACTCGGTTAAAATTCCAACGGGTCCACTATAAGCCAATTTAAACATGCACGCCTTAAACCCAAGAAAACGACCATAAAATAAGATTAAATCAAATTCTACGAGTTAAAATACTTGATTATGGGCTTTTGAGCATGATAATATAGCTTAACCTCAATTTCAGAACTTTTTACTCCATAAAATTCCAACTAGTCCACTGTAAAACCCATTTAGGCATGCACGCCTTAAACACAACAAAACAGTCAAAAAATAAGATTAAATCAAATTTATGAGTTAAAATATTTGATTATGGGCTTTTGAATATGATTATATAGCTTAACCTAAATCTTTGAACTTTTTACTCGATTAAAATTCCAACGGATCCATTGTAAAGCCCACTTAGACATGCACACCTTAAAACCCAACAAAATGGCCGCAAAATAAGATTAAATCACATTTTATGACTTCAAATATTTATTAATGGGCTTTTGAAAATGATTATATAGCTTAACCTCATTTTAAAATTTTTTTACTCTGTTAGAATTCCAACTGGTCCACTACAAAACCCACTTAGATATTCATGCCTTAAACCCAACAAATCGGCCATAAAATATGATTAAATCAATTTTATGAGTTAATAGATTTGATTATGCGCTTTTGAATATGATTATATAGCCTAACCTCAATTTTAGAACTTTTTACTCGGTTAATATTCCAACGGGTCCACTATAAAACCCATTTAGACATGCACACCTTAAACCCAACAAAAGAGACACAAAATAAGATTAATTCAAATTTTATGAGTTAAAATATTTGATTATGGGATTTGGAATATGATTATATAGCTTAACCTCATTTTCAAATTCTTGTTACTCAGTAAAAATTCCAACGGGTCCACTATAAGTCCATTTAGACATGCACCCCTTAAACCCAACAAAATGACCACAAAATAAGATTAAATAAAATTTCATGAGTTAAAATATCTGATTATGGGATTTTGAATATGATTATATAGCTTAACCTCAATTTCATAACTTTTACTTGGTTAAAATTCCAGCGGGTCCACTTTAAAGCACATTTAGACATACACGCCTTAAACCCCATTAAAATAGCCGGAAAATAAGATTAAATAACATTTTGTGACTTAAAATATTTAGTGATGCGCTTTTGAACATGATTATATAGCTTAACCTCATTTTCAAAATTTTTTACTCGGTTAAAATTCCAACTGGTCCACTGTAGAGCCCATTTAGGCATGCATGCCTTAAACCCAACTAAACGGCCACAAAATAAGATTAAATCAAATTTTATGAGTTAAAAGATTTGATTATGGGCTTTTGAATATGATTATACAACTTAACCTCAATTTCAGAACTTTTTACTCTATTAAAATTCTAATGGGTCCACTGTAAAGCCCATTTAGACATGCACGCATTAAACCCCAACAAAACGACCGAAAAATAAGACTAAGACACATTTCCTGACTTAAAATAGTTAGTGATGAGCTTTTGAACATGATTATATAGCTTAACCTCTTTTTCAGAAGTTTTTACTTAGTTAAAATTACAACTAGTCCACTGTAAAGCCCATTTAGACATGCATGCCTTAAACCCAACATAACGACCACAAAATAAGATTAAATCACATTTTCTGACTTAAAATAGATAGGGATGAGCTTTTGAACATGATTATATAGCTTAACATCTTTTTTCAGAAGTTTTTACTTAGTTAAAATTCCAATTGGTCCACTGTAAAGCCCATTTAGACATGCATGCCTTAAACCCAACAAAACGACCACAGAATATGATTAAATCAAATTTACGAGTTAAAATATTTGATTATGGGCTTTTGAATATAATTATATAGCTTAAACTCAATTTTAGGACTTTTTACTCGGTTAAAATTCTAACGGGTCAACTATAATGCCCACTTAGACATGCTCGCCTTAAACCCCAAAAAAATGGTTGCGAAATAAAATTAAATCAAATTTTATGAATTAAAATATTTAGTTATGAGATTTTGAACATGATTATACAGCTTAACCTCAATTTTAGAACTTTTTAATCAGTTAAAATTCCAATAGATCCACTATAAATTCCATTCAGACATGCACACCTTAAACTCCAACAAAAGGACTAAAAAATAAGATTAAATCACATTTTATGATTTAAAATATTTAGTTATGGGCTTTTGAACATGATTATATAGCTTAACCTCATTTTCAGATTTTTTTTACTGGTTAAAATTCCAATGGGTCCACTGTAACGCCCATTTAGACATGCACGCCTTAAAGTCAACAAAACGACCACAAAATAAGATTAAATCAAAATTTATGAGTTAAAATATTTGATTATGGGCTTTTGAATATTATTATATAGCTTAACCTCATTTTTTAAAATTTTTTAATCGGTAAAAATTCCAACGGGTCCACAATAAGCCCATTTAGACATGCACGCTTTAAACCCAATAAAACGGCCACAAAATAAGATTAAATCAAATTACATGAGTTAAAATATCTGATTATGGGCTCTCAGTTAAAATTCCAATAGGTCCACTGTAAAGCCCATTTAGACATACAGGCCTTAAACCCCAACAAAACGGCCAAAAATAAGATTAAATCACATTTTATGACTCAAAATATTTAGTGATGGGCTTTTGAATATGGTTATATAACTTAAACTCATTTTCAAAACTTTCTATTCGGTTAAAATTCCAACGGGTCAACTATAAAGCCTATCTAGACATGTACGCCTTAAACCCCAACAAAGTGTCCGCGAAATAAGATTAAATCAAATTTTTTGAATTAAAATATTTAGTTACGGTCTTTTGAACATGATTATACAACTTAAACTCAATATTAGAACTTTTTACTCAGTTAAAATTTTAACGGGTCCACTATAAATTATACATACATGAGCAGGGTCAAATTATTCATATTGGACAAGAAGCTGAATTTGTTCAATGCAAACAATAAAAGCCAAAACAATGCACACGTAGGAGGTAAAAAACGATGCATCTTGGACAAGAAACTAAATCTATTTGTGAAGTATGGAAAGTCAGCCAACCTGCACCTTGTTTTCGGATGGGATCCAGGCATTTCTGGGTCGAGTTGTCTTCTAACAAATTGTCCTTCATTCAGTTACCTTTCTAACTAGATACGGGATTATTACAGGATTTTGTAAAATTCAGCCCAAAAGCTAACATATAAGGCTTTGGACGAATTGAACTTATCCCAATGTATTTATTATCATTTAAATTGATGTTTTTAGGGTTTTATATACTTTAGGAACCAGCCACCCTTCTCTTAAGCGGTTAGATCAAGTCCAATTTATTGGACCAAATTTCTTTGTTTATTTTATTCATTCTTAGCTTTAAGTTAAAGCCATCCTTTATCTATAAAATGATGATGCTTTCTTATTTGTTTGACAGATTTTCATTGATTAATAAAAAGTTATTTTTGGAGATTTTAGTATTCTTTGAGTTTGCAAGTGCTCGGTAAACTTGTCTAGAAGCTATCTTCAACATAAGATCATCGAGTTCTTGTGAGGGAGATCATCTTCACACTCTTGCTTGCCTAGGTAATTGCGTCTAGGAGGGTGAGTTAGAGCCACTTGAGGTTGCTTGCTTGGTTAATTGCGATCAAGAGGGTACCGAGGACATCAACTTCTATTTTGCCAAGCCATCTTCATCTTCAACCTTCACACCAGCTTCCATAATTCCATAAACAAAGTTGGAATTTTCAGATTTGTTTTATCTATCCTTATCTTAATCTTTTTCAACCTTTTTGTTTCTATTCATATTAATCATCTTCTAATCTTTCTTCTTATCTTCGTTTCTTTGAATTTCCAGCATTAAATCAAAAATTTTCGAGAAAAGCCCTTCTCTTTTCTCTTGAATTTTCAGATATGCCCAAAGCTTTCTTGATTGAGTCTAGTGCTCCTAGTTCTTGCAAAAACTTGATTGAAGGCTTCCAAATCCACAATTGCGTTACTCTATCATTTGGTATTAGATTTGGGACGATTCTTGGCAAGAACTTTGACGTTTTTGGGTGAAAAATTCAAAAATTAGGGAAAATTTGTCAAATTCAAACGAGCGAATTTTGAGCTGAAAATTTCCAAATCAGATCTACACCATTTGAGGAGCCACCACACAAAATTTCAAAATTTTTGGACTTCGGAAACATCTTGAACGAAGTAGATCAAGTTGCTATAGAATTCTAGGGTTTTTGGGGTTTTCTAATTTTCTTTCATTCTTAACCATTAGTTTTCGTTTGTTTTAGCTTTTATTGCTTCCTATACATCTTTTATCACATTCTAGTATCCTTGTGTTAGTAGGACTAAAAGTTGCATACTCTTCTTTCTCCTTGCAACTATAATTCTATTGGTGTCTAAACTTTTCTTTGGATTCTTAAAGCAATTAGGATGTTTTATTCTCTTTTAAACACGCGTTATTCTATACCAATAAATATCTTTCGGTCACGATGTATGATACAAGGTAAACTATGTTCTTTAATTATTGATGGTGATAATCATGTAAACTTAGTGAGCAGCTTCATTGTTGATGCACACGATCTACCATGTCAAGAACACCCTAAGCCGTATCATCTTCAAGGGTTTAATAGCGGACAGGATATGAAGGTAACCGAACATTGTTTAATCTCTTTTACTCCTGGAAGCTATTGTTATGATGTATGGTGTGACATGGTTCCTATGGAAGTCGCCCACTTGCTATTAGGAAGACCTTGGAAAAATGATCGAGACGCTATCCATCGAATCAATACAAATGGATACTCAGTTGTGCACCAAGGCCAGGAGCTCTCGTTCAGTTCAATAGAGCCGGAAAAAGCATATGATAGTGAACACATGAAGACACCCAAAACCAGAAGGTACAAAAGGCTGAATCAATTGACCACCCGAAGGCAACCAACCATGAAGACACCCAAAACCAGAAGGTACACATGATTCTCTTCACACTTCTACTTCTAGCATTCGTGCAAATGTTGATGTTCGAGAAGAACCATCTCCCAAAAAATAGGATAGTGATAGTGAACATATTAGAAAAGATGACAATGCTTCTAATCCCTCATGTGAAGTAGTAGGTCCACTTGCTATACTCACATCACCTCCACACAAAGAAAGTAAGTGTAATTCTAACCCTTCGTTTGATTTCTGTCCTATCATTCCGTTAGAAACACTTTGTAATATCCCAAATTTTGGTTAGTGACCAAAATGAAAATTTTGAAAGTTTGGTGGCCAAAGTATACAATTTGGGAAAGTTTAGGGATTAAATTGTAATTTCCAAAACTTATGTATTTTAGTCCCGTAAATGAATAGTTCACCCCCAAGAATGATATTTTTGTGTTACCTAGATTTTTCGTACGGAGTTTGTATTATTGGCTCTAAAGCGATAAAGTTTAGAAAAATATGTGGATGATCGGATCGAATCGGATATTAAAGATATTTTAAAGGATGATAAAGCAAGGTTAAAAATGTCATTTCCATGTTTTAAAGTGGTAGGATTTAACATGGACCATTGGATTAAAGTAGGTTTTCCATGTTAAATATGAGCCATTGGATGAAAAGTGACAAGATGGTAATTTTGGAAAATTCCAACGGCAAAGTTGGTAATCGCTAACTACTTGGTTTATTTTTGACCCTTGGATAAGTAGGTAGACATGTTTCAAGATATGAAGCATTGGATTACAAGGGCAAATTGGACTTTTTGCCATAAAAGAGATTTTTTTAGGATTTTTATATTAAGATGACAAATGGCTAAAATTGAGATAAATGAAAATTCAAGACTTCTCTACTCATCTTCTCCTTGTTTGAAACCCTCCTACAAGGTAAGAGAAAATTTCATTTTTGATTTTCAAGCTTAATTGGTTGGATTTTTTATGAAAGCATGAAATATGAAGTTGAACTCCATGAAATTCTCTATCTTTTGGTACCATCTATTCATGCTTTCCTTTCTTGAAACCTTAGTTTTGTGATTTTGATGGATGAAGGGGATGCTTAAATATGATGATTTAAGATTAGATTTTGATGAATTTTTTGTTGTAGAATCATATCCAAGCTTATTTTATGATTGAAATTACTTGAAAGTAGCTAAATCCTAATTTGTTTAAAGTTAGGGTTTTGATGTGAAGTTGAATTTGAATTTATTGTGATATGTGAATGATTATAGAAGCTTGGAAATGAGGTTTAGAAGTTGAATTCATGCTTGAATCAAGTTGGAAAATTTGGATAAAAGGACCCTTCATATTCGGCCTATTGGGGGAATATTAGAGAAAATTATGGAAAATTTTCCTAAGGCTAGAAATGATGTGAGAATGATTTTACAAGGCTTAGAAATGTTGTTTGGATCAATTTGGAAGTTTACAAAGTATTGAAAACCAAATGGCATATTAAGGAAAATTTGAGAATGATATGGAAAGTGATTAGAAATTAATTTGTTAAGCTGGAATGTGTTCTTGGAATACTTGAATATGTTGTTTAATGTTTGAATTTGAATTTCAATGGCAAGAGATCATTTTGAATAATTTGGAAAGTTGAGGTGAATTCCAAAAGAATTCATTTTATGGTTATATTATAAGATTTTAGAATGTATTGTGAAATTGTGATGGATATGAATAATAAAGGATTTTTAGGAATTTTATCCCTAATATGTGCCTATGTTAGAATGATACTAACATACGCTTTGAAATGTATGTGGTTGGAAACGATGAATTTAAAGATCGTGATCATGATTGAGATCATATTATGAGCAAGTTTAAAAAACAAGGAAAAAGCTCAAGAGTAAAGCTAAAAGCAATTGTAAGGTTTACTAATGAGGCATCAGGTGAGTGCAATGCATACATAACATGATACATGGATGTTTTATACATCAATGGGAAGACTTGCGATAAGTCTACATGGTTTATATATTGGCATGATATTTATGTCATTGATCATATGATTGACATATTTTAAATATGTCAAAGATTGAACATAAATGCATGGATCACTAGTTATATATGATATTATATCATGAATGTTATTTCGGGTATGAACTGCCCAATGTTAAATTATGTTGATATACATTGCCATGGATGAAATAAATACGAAAAATATGCCCAAGTATGTCATTGAGGGACAGGGTATAGTTGGCATGCCATAGAGTCCACCAGCACGCTGCATATTCGGTTATCTGGTTTAGCACTATAGTGTATATAAATGACACTTAATGCATATGGTGGGCACGACCTTATGTGTATTATGGTGGGCACTACCTTATGTGTATTAGCACTTCAGTGCATCTTTGACTCGAGTACCCAGGGTCCTCATAGGATTATATTTGTGCTATTATATTGGTAAATAATTAATAAATGGGTGAAAGAGTGCATAAACTCTTAAAGTTATGGCAGGTATATTGGTAAGAAATTATACCCGGTTATATTATGTTGATATATGATTAACATAATGGTCAGACTTATCTAGTGATTCAAATGCATGAATACGGTTACATGTTATTAGTTATAGTTATAGTTATATTGCACTGAATATTCTTATTGACTCACTAAGTATATACTTAGAGTGTGATAGTTTTCACGCGTAGGTAAAAGGTAGAAATCGATAAGAAGCGGGCATCCTACTTATCCGGAATATAAGCACGGTATCAGTAATAACATCTTTTGATGTGTTTTGATGTTTCTACTTGGCATGTATATGTTAGAATTAGTCGGTTATATACTACTTTATATATGGTTTGTAATAACATATAAACTAGTTTATGTTTATAATGGGTGATAAGTAATTATATTAAATTTTAAAATAGGGTAATGACTAAAATAGGTTAAATACAATAATTGCGTAAATTCTTATTTTAGGCAGTTATATTCCTATTATATTATAGAAAAGAACTGTTAAATTGCTGCCTAAAATTGGACTTAAATTGATGGAATAAAAATTCAAAATGTGATTCTACGCGATAAAAAATTATATTCTTTTTGTGATACTCTAATTAGTATTTAACATAGAATATTGGTTAGGGTATTACATTTATTGGTATCAGAGCTGCATGTTTAGCCGGTTCTGGATACGTATTGGGTTTGTTAATAGTCAAAATTATATACATGCCACTAGGATGTCAATATTACTGTATTTGAATGAATATAAATGGATGCCTAGTAATTAGTATTGTTACTCTTTACTTATAAGGGTTGATTGTGACATTTAACAGATGTCAGATCATCAGGAATCTAGTCAGGCAATCGAGCATGATATGCCTGCTCAGAGTGGAAGTAATGAGGTGAATCAAAATCCGCCTCAAGGATAGTAGAATGTAGAGCCATTAGCTCAGGAACAAAGAAATATGCATGTGCAAGATCAAGGCTTATTTCTTCAGGCATTGGATGCTATTATAAATCAGCGAGCATCAATATCAGTTCTAAAAGAATTAAGGAAAATGAAAGCACCGAAATTTAAAGGTGATACTGATGCTGATCCAATGGTCGTTGATTACTGGTTGAATGATATTAAGATTATGTTGAGTAGGATTCCTTGCAATGATCAAGGAAAGTTAGAAGGAGTAGTATCCCTTCAGATGGAGCAAGCGAGCGTGTGGTGGGATGTAGTCACTACACGAGTTCTGCCATAACAGATTACATGGGAATTCTTTATGAAAGAATTCAAAGAAAAGTATATTGGGGACATGTTCATTGAAAAAATGGGGCATAAGTTCCTGGATTTTAAACAATCGGGAAGGACGATCTATGAATATGAATGTGAATTCAATAGACTGAGCTGATTTGCATAAGAGTTCATTCCAATCAAAAATCCAGAATCGATAAATTTATAGCTAGGTTGGATTCTAAATATAAAAGAGTATTGGTTTCTTGCAATTTATTCACTTTTCAAGAGTCGGTGAATCGAGCAAAAGCTATGGAAAAGTGGATCTCGAGGAAAAGGTGGGAAAACAAGTTCAAGTTGGAAAAAGATCTGGAAGTTCTTTTACTGAATCGTCATTTAAATGCAGTAAAGGTTTTCCACTACAAAATCCAGTGACATCATCTTCTTCTGCTAAAGAGGGATATACTATAAGGAAGTCAAAGCATGCTCAGACTGTTACTGCGGGTACTCGGGGCTCCAGAATTTGTCCTATTCTAGAATGTGAACATTGTGGAAAGTGGCACTCTGGTCAATGCTGGTTCGCTGGAAAAGGTTATATGAATACACAACCAACTAAATATACGTATCATACTCTGACAATGTCGCTTGCTGGAATCCCATACAAACAGTGCTCCTCGATCCCGCGATCAAACTACGCACGAAAACAATAATTCTGAATGCTGAGCTTACAAAGCTTAGTGGTACACATCTACTCTATTATACTTCATGCTAATCCTAAACATAAGCATGCAAGCTAGTACGAACAATAAGAAGAGATAAATAAACATGTGGCGCTACCATTGGTCTCCTACACACATGCTAACATCATAACAATCATTACTCATGGCACACAAGGCCCAACCAAGCCCGTGATCTCAACAGACTACCAAGGCAAAAACAACATCAACAACTACAACACAACTTTGGAGAGAGACCGAGTCACAAAGCATCGCTACAAACACTATGGGTGAGGCTGGGTCACGTAGCATCGGATCATACACCCTGGGTGAGGTCGGGTCACATAGCATTGGATCATACACCCTTGCTTGGAATCATCCCTCGAACATCTACTCTCTAGGTGAGGTCGAGTCACATAGCATCATAACATACACCCATACTCACAATCCCTCCTCGAGTATCTTCGAATGAGGCCCGATTCACATAGCATCGGTAACCTCCATTCAGTATCTCAACCATGGTGTTGCAACACTCTTTCATTGAGTATCCGAATCCCGTCAATCAAGGAGATTCAATCCATCAAATGCCTACACGGTATACAAGCAATGCGATGCCAAGGATCCCCTATTGTTGCTAATCGTCATCATATTGTTTGTTATTCATTACTGAGTTGTTAATACATTATGGAGAAGTGCATATTTAAACTCATTTATCAAAGTATAGTTCAATTATTAATATTTTGTATTACCTTTATCTTAGATCGATATTTCAGACTATCTAGTTCAACGACATCTGTACTTGAATATGAGTATCTATACGGTACCCCTAGTTAATGCTACTCACATGCGTACTACTACCAATTAGTTCACTGCAAATTCCCAATTTCTATAAGTACTGGTATGGTCCCACCCGTACCGATATGACCCTAATCGCTTACCAATACCACCAAAGCTTATACTAGTACCCAACTCATGGGTTTGTACAATTTCTTTAAATTACGGTATTATAACACTTATTAGGTCCTTAAAGCTTATGAAAAGCATTAAAGTACGTTGCTAGCGTATTTAATTAATTATTACCACTTACTGACTGTTTATCCATTTAATCAAATATTTATCAATATTATCTCTAACCAATATTCAGTCGAACATATTAATTTATTCGGCTAACACACAAGGCATCATCATAAATCAATCATTCAACCAAACATAATATCAGAAATCATCAAGCCTCAAACTAACAGTATCAACACATGCTTATTACTCATCTCCTAACTTGCAACCACTAACATGCAAGGCAATTACACTTGTGATGCTCATTAAGCATTTCAAAGTTTGAGGTGTACTAAACTTATGTTGACATCACTAAAATCCTCATCCTAGCTTCCTGAATATTCCACTTGATTCGATATTCGACCCCGATTAATCCTTGCATATCAACAATCATGAAACTACATTAATTTATGCATCCCCTATTCAAAACACAAGGTCAAATGCACAAAAACAACTTACTGAGTTTAAATTTGGCAAAACGGAATGGGCCATTGGATCTGGAACGTCGAGAAACCCCCAGTTAGGGTCTCTCATAAAAAGTCAACGGTCGGTCAACGACTGGCAGTGGTCTGGCGATCCAGTTCAGCACAGGCGCACGGTAGGCGCTGTGCACCCACGGGGTGTGATCCGCTACAGCCAGAATCATGTGCACCTGAGGTGCTGATTCAGTACAGTGCGGTGCACAGCAGCTGTGTGCACCCGCCTACTGCAGCTCACGCCGACTATCACCGGAGGCGCTTGGTGGCGCGTGGGCGACGATTCGATGGCCGGCCGGCTGCGGCAATCTCTTTCCTAACTATTTTCTTACCAGTGAGCATGCTGATGGTGTCGATTCGTGGCTTTGACGGGTAGATTTTGATGAACTACCTCCTTCAATTCTTCTTCTCCCTCACTCTGGTGAACGACAGCTCTAACGGTGAAGCGGCGGCCACCAGCTGACTTATCTCTACGAGCTGGATGCAACGGCGGAGGCGGTGAGAGCCATGACAACTTTGAAGGTGGCAAAACGAGGTTAAAGCCTTCCCCTAACTTTCCCTTTTCCCTCATTTTTCTCTCTCACCTCAAAATATCATATCTCTTTATTTTTCTCTTTCTTCCATCAATCATCGGCCACTTTAATTCAAATTATTATCCTTTTTTTCTTTCTTTTTTCTTCTTTGTACACTCTCTCCTTTTATTTGTCCACCCAAAGCCCAAATCCAACTTCTTAATTGGGTCTTCAACCTAAGGCCCAATACCCGGTCCAAGACCCGATTCGCTAAACCGAAATTCAGGCTGTTACATTTTGACTTTAGATGTCATCTTGGTAGGATATCTTTGCATTTAGGAGTGTCTTTTGAAGTAATGCATGGAATCAGATCTGCTACCTTTGGCCCGAATGTAACAGAGATCTTTTTGTTAAAGGGGCATGTGTCATGTTTGGGGATTTTCATTCCAATGAAAAATGCATTTTGCTTAACATATAATGGCCTTTAAATCATGTATATCTATATTTCTTCTTGCCCTGGCATGTCACTGGGTATCAATTGCAAGATACGACACCAATTCTGAGAACAATTAGATGCTGTGATAACAATGAGGTCTAGTTTTTCTCCTAACAGACTCCAGTCAGCAAAGCAATATTACTACTCTTTTGATGACATTCAGTGAGGAAAAAGCTCCAAAATTTAACCATACATAGTTGCCCGAAATTGAAATTCTAAGCGTAAACTTCTATGGACTAATGAATTATAATTAACAATTGAAACATAAGTATATGTGCATAAAATAATAATGAATTATGATTAACAATTGAAAATAATAATGAATGAATAGAGAAAAAGCATTGTTATGTTTGAAGCCTAGTAATAAGCATGTTCAAATAAGAGTGTGGAAATTTTAGGGCACTCCACTGAAGCGATAGGATAAATAAGGTTGCAATGCACCATCCAAATCAAAAAACCTTAGCTTCATGAGTGATGGTAATATTTTCAAATTATGACTATGCCGAGTAACTCGGGTAGTGTTGTTTGCTCCATCATTATCCTCAAGACAAAGGACTGTGTTGAGTTGATTTCCCTAAAAAATAATAATAAATAAATAAGGGGAAGGAATAAGAAGAAAGAAATGAACAATAGCATAATTATAATTAGCATCACACACATGCACCTAAAACTTTATTCTTAAAATGATATTTTTGCACTCTAACAGTTAAACAAGTCCATTTTTTGGACGGAACAAATAATGAGAATTGAGAAGGAGTAGTCTTTGTAGCAATGTGATAATCATGAGGATGAACCGAGTCATATGGGGGGATTTTACGACTTCGAATCGCCACAACATTCAAAGCTTTATAGACAAGTTATGTTTGGAATGATCACTGAAAGGTTGAATCTAAGTCGCTCTTGCACTTGATATCCAGAGATTCTATTTTGTTTTTTATTAAGATTTTGGTTTCAAGGTCATGTATGTTAATCAAAAGGACACCCTTCATTGGAATGACGATCAGCAAATTGACATTTTTAAGCAACAAAGATTTCCATGTATTACTTCAAGAGTGAGATTCAGAATACAAGAAAGTTGATGCAATTGATCGACCTAATACAGAGTGATGACCCATCAGGGACTGTGATGAATATGAGGGAAAAAGTTCATATGTCAGACAACTCAGGGGCTTAAAGCATGTTTCAGCCATGATATGTTGAGTGGTTCAGAGAAATTAAGAATGAACTTGGATGAAAATAAGATCAAGGAACATAAGGAAAGGTTTAGGGGTGTAACGTTAATTTTCCAAACGTTTGACATTTAAAAAAATTGATTTCCTTATCATTTCTTCCAAACATTAATTTAAAAAAATGTTTGGCATTTTTTCGATTCTTTTAATATTTATTATTTCTTCGAAACATTAATTTTCAAAAATGTTTGGCTTTTTTTTGAATTTTGATTCTTTTAATACTCATCATTTCTTCCAAACATAAATTTTCAAAAATGTTTGGCATTTTTCTCCGAATTTTGATTCTTTTAATACTTATCATTTCTTCCAAACATTAATTTTCAAAAATGTTTGGCTTTTTTTTTCGAATTTTGATTCTTTTAATATTTATCATTTCTTTCAAAAATTAATTTTCAAAAATGTTTGGCATTTTTCTTCAAATTTTGATTCTTTTAATATTTATCATTTCTTCCAAACACCAGTTTTCAAAAATGTTCGGCATTTTTCTTGGAATTTTGATTCTTTTAATACTTATCATTTCCTCCAAACATCAATTTTCAAAGATGTTTGGCATTTTTTTTCTAAACCTTGATTTTTTTAAGATATTTATAGTTTTTCTCCCAAACACTAGTTTTCAAAATGTTTGGTATTTCTCCCAGTTTTATTTTCAAAATGACTAACTTTTTTATTTGATGAGAATTAAAGCACAGGGACTGAGAGTTGGTTCCCGTTGAGATGTTGCAAGAAGATTGAATTTAGAGATAAGTTCAGGGAGTAGAGGTATTTTTCTCGCCCTAATAAGAAGATACAAGAAGACTCTGAATGTTGGGTCAAAGACAAGAAAGATAGTTGAGCCCAGAATAGAATAGGGTAATACTACGAAATAATAAGAATGCAAGACAGATGTGGTACAAGGACCCGGAGTTGGTTTACCCAAAATGTTGCCTAAGAATGAGTTTAGGGATTAGGGGCATTTTGCCTGTCCTAATGGTGAGACAGATCAAGACTCTGAATGTTGGGTCAAGAAATTGGAAATGGTTGAGCCTGGAGATTTAATGGGACAAGGCTGAACACAGAAAAATGATTAGCGTTCCTATATGAGAATAGTATAGGGACTAGAATGAGATTATAGGTGAAATGGGTAGTGACCTTGAAGAAGAAAAAAAGAGTTACTCGCGCAAAAGGGTTAAAAGCATGAGTAAAATGAAAGAAGAATACGTAATTGATAAAACAAAGATTAAAGAGCATACTGCAAAGAAATAAAGTGAAGAAATCTGAAGAATGATCTTTCAGGGAATAGGATTTTAAAGCAGATTTAAAAAAGAAAAAAGAAGAAGAAAGAGAAAAGAAAAAAGAAAAAAAGAGAGAGAAAATGAAAAAAGAAGGGAAGAAAAAGAAGAAGAAAGGAAAAAGAAGAAGAAGAAAAGAGAAGAAGAAAAAAAGAGAAGAAGAAGAACAAGAACAAGAACAAGAAAAAGAAAAAGAAAAAGAAAAAGAAAAGGAAGAAGAATAAAAGAGAATAAGAAGAGAAAGAAAGAAGAAAAGAAAAGTGTTACATTGCATGCATCATATCGATAGGGGCATGCTAATTTAGAAGTATTTTGCTTGTTTTAAACAGAAATTTGAATATTACCAAAGATTTGATCTGCAACTTCATGTTGAAGAGGCAGATTTTGTTGAAGATTTTCATTGGTAGCCATGTTGGCATGAACCCAGATTTAAGAGAGATTTGTAGCCATATTGGCGTGAATCCAGATCATAAGTCCTTCGGGCCATCAGTAAGTCTTTCAGGCATGATGATAAGTCTTTCGGGCCGCCGATAAGTCCTTCGAGCATGGTGATAAGACCTTCGAGCCATTAGTAAGTCCTTCGGGCATGATGATAACCTTATTGTGATGTCAAGACTTGTAGAAATAGGGGCATCATTTTAAGGGATATTGGTAGCCATGTTGGCATGAATCTAGATTTTTAAGAATGATATTGGTAGCTATGTCGGTGTGAATCCAGATCTTAAGTCCTTTGGGCCATTAGTAAGTCCTTAAGGCATGATGATAAGTCCTTCAGGGCAATGGTAAGTCCTTCGGGAATGGTGATAAGACCTTCAGGCATGATGTCAAGCTTTCCTTTTGAATGTTGAGATGAGTATGAATTAGAGCATTGAAGAGATTGAAGCTTGAAGAGTTAGCCGAGGAATAGGGAAAAGTTCTAGAAGAACCCGTGATTTTAAGGCAAAGAACAGGGAAGTAGGACAAAAATGAGTGCTTTTGATCTTTGCTTTTTTTTGTTTCACTAGAACAAGCAAAGAGGGGTAGTTGTAATCACTCATTTTTGTTTGGGTAGTAAATATTATAATAGTATTGATTAATTATAGTAATTGTTATATACGTATGTTAGTATGTATGTATAAATGTTTGTATGTAATATGTGTGTAATAAATACATTTGAATGAATGTGTGGTAATATGTATGTAAGTATGTATATTGATGTTCATTATATATATATATATATATGTGTGTGTGTGTGTGTGTGTGTGTTTGTATGTACGTTGTTAAAAGGTATGTGTGTATTATGTAGGTATGTATGTGCATATGTGTTAATGCATATGTGTGAATATATATGTATAGCATACGTATATTGTTTGTGTATGTATAGATTAATATTATATGCATGTATTATTATTGTTGTAATATTATTATATATATATATATATATATTAATAACGTATTAGATATAAATATGAAAATGCGAATATTATTTAAAGTCTGAAAGCCCATTAATATCATTATCCAAGTCCAAATATGTTTACAAGCCAACCTAAAAAAATAATATTATTACAAGGCCCATTCGACCAAACCCATACCCAATTTTAACCTAAAACCATAATCTAATATCATCTCATTTTTTTTACAGTGGCCAAATAAGAGCCGTTAGATCATATCCAGATCCAATGACCATGATCAAACCAATATTCCCCTCCAACTGGCCGCGTGAAGTCCACACGTAGACCGTTCATCTCCCATGCGCGAGTGCCACCCATGCGCAAGGCTTTTCGTCTTTCACACGCCATGTGTCATGATCTAGTGTTACCACGTCACCCACCAAATGCAATCAAGGATGTTATATCTTTGAGTATTCTCAATCGTTAGATCGAATATGGTCCAACGTCTAATATTAAGTCTGACCATTTGGTGACCTTCCATATTCCAACTTCGATCCACATGGCCGCATCATCAAATCCCCCGCTGCCGCCACACGACCCCTCACCGACCCAACAACCAGAATAGACAAAAAACATAAAAAATAGGAAAAATCAGATCTGCATCAAATCTACAATATATGCATTTATGGATTCCATTTCGTGTAAAAAAATAAATCAGAACAAAAGGTGATATATATTGTTGTAATCAAACTATTTTGTACTCAAGATTTTTAGAAAAAATAAAAACAGAAAAAAACACATTAGAGGTATCTTTTCTTTCTCTCTCTAAATATTCAACATGCAAGCATAAAAAAGATAATAGTAAAATAAAAATGAAGAGGAGAAGAAAAAATATTTTACCCTTGTTGTTGATCGGTTCTTCGCCGGTGATAAGCCCTTGTTTACGGCCGAGTAGGGTGAACCGATGAAGGTTTAAATCGTTTTTAAAAGAGAAGTGGTCCATAAAAGTTTTTTTTGGTTTTGGTTCTATTTTTACGAAAAAAAAGACCAAAGGTTTTGATTTAAAAAAAGGATGGATTTGGATTTAGGTTAAAAAATGGGTATTTTGGGTCTGGTTTTGGTGTTCGCCGACGCCGACGAGTGGCAGACGATGATGTTGGGCAGTGGCTGGAGTAGCCGGACCACCGTAGGTTTATGGAAATAAGGGTGGCCGGTGTTCTTTGTTGGGTTTTTGGTTTGGCTTGAAAGAAATATAAAGGGGAGGGGATTTCGAATTTTTAAGTAAATATTCAAATGGCCAAAGGCCCTAAATTAGCTCTAATGAGGTCTTTATATAGACCTTTAGTTTTCTAAAATGGTTTTATCCCCATTTTAATCCTCCCACCCCAAAATAATAGCATGATAAGGGCTTCCACGTGGTCAAATTACATAGTAGGTCCTCCTAAGTTTTTAAAACTTTACAATTTCGTCCTAAAAATAAATTAAATCAAATTATTAGTGGGTAAATTACCTTCAAAGTCTCTCTGCCCTACTTTGCTTTATAAATCAACTATGTCGCATGGTTTAATGACACATTTAGTCATTTAAAGTTTTAGTTGTTTTTCAATTTAACCCATGATTTTGATTTTAATAAGTTTAAAAGGAAAAATTATAGTTTTGGCCCCCTTTCTTTTTACAGTCTTTTAATTAGGCCCTTTTCTTTAAATTTTAAACTATTTTATGGCAAAATTGTATTTTTGGTCCCTGACCTTTTATTTCATTTAATTTTAGTCACTTATTTTGTGTTTTTATTGTTTATTTTATTCGATACATTATTATGTTTTTGTGTTTAATAACTATTTTCGTTCATATGTTTATTATTTGTTCAATACATATTATTTATGTTGTTCTTATATGTTTAATATATTTTTGTTCATATATTGTACTCCATTATTATTAAGCTCTTTTTTAGTTATTATTCAATATGTGTTTTATTAGTAATTTGTGTTTATACATGTGTATATAAATATTATATGTGTATGTTGCCTAACAATATTTATATTTTGTGTATATTGATTATATACTTATATTGTGTATTAAGTATGTGTTAAGTCGTTCAAAAAATAATTTTACCAATGTATTCTTGTTTAATATTTTT
Organism: Hibiscus mutabilis; assembly: GCA_019671005.1. Classification (NCBI taxonomy): domain Eukaryota; kingdom Viridiplantae; phylum Streptophyta; class Magnoliopsida; order Malvales; family Malvaceae; genus Hibiscus; species Hibiscus mutabilis. Next base: position 14,522,138 of record CM033744.1, read on the forward strand.
ATACTCCTGTATTGCATTATATTTTGTATGTAATATATATTTATAATTGTGTTATAATATATTATTTTATCCTATATTATGTATTACGTGTAGTATATATTCATATTGTATAGTTTTTTAATCTTTTGCATATATTCATATTGTATAGTTTTTTAATCTTTTGCATATGTATAATTATTTATACTTATTTCCATTTATGTTATTTATTTTTGTATCATGTATCTATTTTGTTGTAAATATTCATTGTACATATTAATTTATCATGCTTATATTTCTCACATATAGTATTAGGCATTTATTCTGGTATTCTCGTAGGAGTGTCATCCCGGTCTCCAGGTGTCATCTCCTTTGGTACCGTGGATATCGAGACAAATCTAATAGTGTTACAGGTACATGCATTTTAGGAATTAATTATTAAATTAAATCAATTTTTTTCTTAATAAATAAGATACGAACCCGTTAGGGCTTTGGGCGGTGTGGGGGGTGGTAATCCTTCCCCGTAACTAACTCCGAAACCCCAATTTTCAAAATCTTTGGTTTTTGTTTTTGGTGTCCGGTCTACCTAATCCAAGTGACTGATGGCGACTCCCAATTTTCCTAAAATACGAGTTTTCATACAATTCACCCTTTTAAATAATTTTTCAATAAAAGCGGGAAACATTTCCCTACATATGTTTTTTTTTTATTTTTTGTAGCGGCATCTGAAAAAAATTAGTGGCTACATGGTCTTTGGAATATGATTATATAGCTTAACCTTAATTTCAAAAATTTTTACTCGATTAAAATTTAAACGGGTCCATTATAAGCCCATTTAGACATGCACGCGTTAAACTTAACAAAACGGCCACAAAATAAGATTAAATCAAATTTCATGAGTTAAAATATTTGATTTTGTGCTTTTGAATATGATTATATAGCTTATCCTCAATTTCAAAACTTTTTACGAGGTTAAAATTCCAATGGGTCCACAGTAAAGCCCATTTTGACATGCACGCCTTAAACCCCAACAAAACGGACAAAAAGTAAGATTAAATCACATTTTATGACTTAAAATATTTAGTGATGGGCTTTTGAACATGATTATATAGCTTAACCTCATTTTCAAACAATTTTACTCGGTTAAAATTCTAACTGGTCCACCGTAAAGCCCATTTAGACATGCATGCCTTAAACCCAACAAAACGGCCACAAAATAAGATTAAATCAAATTTTATCAGTTAAAATATTTGATTATGAGATTTTTAATATGATTTTATAGCTTAACCTCAATTTTACAACTTTTTACTGGGTTAAAATTCCAACGGGTAAAAATTCCAACGGGGAACGGGTGGTTAAAATTCTAATGGGTGAAATTCTCTCAATTCTCTCTCGCCTTCTCAACCCTTCCTTCTCCTCTTCCCCTCACTTTGACCTTCTTCGTTCCACCAACAACAGACTTGCCTTGATACGCCCTTCACCTATCTTAAATTGCTGGCATCAGAAAGTTTCATAACTGCTTTAGACCACAACTTTTTGGGAGGCTGGCGACCTTGCTTCTACAGTGTTTATCCAGTTCCACAAATGGGTCAGGTTTTATCCTACAACTTTTGAGAATTGAGGTTTTCGATCACACCCACATTTCTCCTATTTCCATACTTCGGCAGGCCATAGATGGATTTTAAATCTTAGTCGCCCTACTACTCTCCTAACTATCATTTTTTCAAAATCAAATCTCTCGGATATGTATTTGGCTCAATATGCACTAGATGTTTTTGGCTCCTTTGTAATATATGCACTATTTCAATATATTTCACGTACTGGCAATGTTTTTCAACCACCAAAATCTACTTGGCTGCATGATCTAATTTGGTCCATTTATCTCCTTTTTGATTGTATTGAGAATGCAAATATAATCTTGGTTCCTATTAATATTGACAGTTTTCCCTTCTATTGTAAAAATGCCATGCCTCTTACGTACTCACCATTGAGAATGGTGTTTCCGGCTTTCTCGAATATTAACGGTACCCTTCTTATTTTTCTTTATGCACTTCAAATTACTCTATTTTCTCTCTGTAGGAAAGAGTTTATCAGATGCCCTTTGGCATCTAAAATCACTACCTTTCTAAGGTATTTGTCCTGGTCTTCATGGCCTTGGTGGATCTCATTGAATAAAATTTGCCGTTACAAATATACTAATGTAAGACCTTTTTTGGATATTATACACAAATTTATCTTGCCGAATATTGATCGGATAAATCAAATTTTGACTCAAATGGGTTACAGTCCTTGGATCAACCATGATACCAACTCCCAAAAGTCAAATGAATTCTTTCACAACATAACTACTGTTGGTTTCTTTACCATTCCCTATTTACTATTATGTTCCACTCGTGTACACCTTATACAACAACTATTGAAATCATTATGATGTCTAATTCAATAGTTACCAATACGATAATCATTTTTAACCCTATTAGGATATTTAAAATTTCTTCAAATATATATCGTCATAAAGGATCCAACCCATATCTCTTAGCTATTCTTAGTCTTTTCTAGATTCTCACGACCACCTTCATTACAATGGAAATTATATACGTCTACCACATGAGTCCATATACGGGAAACATGAAAATCTAATTAAGCATTCCAATATGTTACATTCTATTCATATAATATATAAAGTTACTATTGCGATTCGTTTTATTGGAAACAATATTTATCACCAATAGGAGTAGACTCTCAATCCTTGACTTTTTTAAATTTCCACAATCAATTTATTTCGATCTTGATTATGATTCACTCTCACAAATTACACCTAATCTTCGGTTGGAACTTGCTCTACGAAGGACTATATGCAATATTAATTATATTGGACCAATTTGCCTTTACTTAATTATTAGGCAATGTTTCCTTCTTCATTAGTATTTTATTTCCTCATATACTCTCCTAGACAATCAATTTTTACTACATTCCTTATCTTCTCTGGACAGTAGTCTTCGGCTACCTAGTTTTCCAATAACTTCTATAAACCAATTTCAAAACAACATATTCAATGAAGAAACCTCTAATCTTAATTTCAGTTTTTTGTCATTTATTTTCCCTTTAGTTTTAATTGTAACCAGATATGGCAGATTCATTCTCATTGGCCACTATAATACCACATTAATTCCTAAATTCATTACCGTAATAATTGATTCCATTGGAGAAAATCACCAATTTATTAAATCCCACTTAATTATGTCATATTATGTTTCCCCTCTTAATCAAAATGAAATTACTTTTTCGAGATATTACCATACGAATGATTACCAATTTTCAACTAATTTGTTTCCTATATGGCTACGTACTAGGATTTTTTATCCTTATATTCTTCCAATCAGCTTTTACATTCTAAGTTTACTAACTAATCTCTTGCAATCCTGGACAACTTAATCCTTTATAATACTAACCATGGTAATTTGGTGTTACCTCTCCAAAAGTACTGTTTTTAATGCCAATCTTACAATGCTTTTGCTTGTTTTTAGGTACATTTAGTTGCATAAGGTTGTTAAAATCATGCATTTGCATAAGGAGTTTAGAATTCTGTCTATGCAAGTGTGAATGGTTGTTTTGTTGGCAATTTTGCAGGTTTGGCATAGTATTTGGCCCAGAAATGAAACACATGAAAGAATGCCAGAGAGAATGCAAAGTTTATGTTAGCAGCGAAGGACCAGAAGAGAAATGTCAAGCACCATTGGCAATAGGATGCCAGGAGAGTTATGCCAAGAACCCTTGGTAACACTAGCCCGAAAAATAGGACTAGATCAGGCTGCGAAAAAATAGCATTTGATCAAACTCCGAAAAAATAGGATGGTGAAAAAATAGCATGCCAAGTTTGTCTGGCACAGATGGACCAAACGATGCCAAGCTCAACTGCCAAAGGATCGACGACATAGGATGCCAGCCCTAGTGAAAACCTGATCAGCTTATCACTTCAAATTTGGATAAGATGATCACATCCCTTATCCATTGGCGCAATCAAATTTCAAACGTGAAGGCTTATCCTAGGGTTTCTTCGCATACCTATTTAAGGAATAATCAAGCAAGCATTTGGAGACGAGCTTGGAGAGGATTTCATTGACGATCGGAAGAGGAAGGCTACGTGGTTCGACTAGCTAGACCGAGGGCTCGGAGCCTTTGAAGGGCTGCATCGAGAGACCATCTTCTTGCCCATTCTCTTTGTTTAGTTATTTTTATTTTTTAATGATGATGTATTTTGAAAACTTTTATTGATTTTTGGTTAAATCCCTCACCATGAACTAATTCAATAGTTGGTGGGGGATGTTTGCGTTGAAACACTGTTTTCATGTTTAGTTTTTAATAATAAATCTACCTTGGCAATGTTTTATCTATTCGGCATACTTTAATGTTTTCTAAATACTATGCCAAGCGAGAGCTGACACTGTTGGCCTATTGCGCCTCAATATCTTAACAGACTTGGGGTGGCAACGATTAAGTTGTTGAATACTGAGGAGAGAAGCTTCGTTCAAGTAGATGAACTTACTTCGGGAGTGAAATCTACCCCTTAGGAGTAAAGATTGGATCTTAATCAAATTGGTTTATTTAAAAGCATGCACTATAGAGATATAGGAGTTTTTTACGTGATCAATTTAGGGCAATGACCATCGAGAGAGGTTTTGCTAATTTTGAATCTGCTCGGCAAACAATGCCAAGACAGGTTGTTATTAAAAGCTCGATATGAATAGCGTGAAAACCAGACATTCCCTACCAACGCTCATCATTCATTAAAGCACCTTCCTTGCCAACGTCTTTACTTTACTTTCATTCATTTTCTTTTTAATTGTTTTTAAAACCAACTTCAAATCAAATCACATTTTCTTAACGCAAGTAACAATCAAGGCAATTGAATTCCAAGTCAATCTCTATGGAATCGATACTAATCTCACCAGTTGTATTACTTGCAGACCGAGTATACTTGCGCGCAAAAGACTCATCTTGGCACGTTTTTATACTTTCCTAACATATATCTTCTGCCCTCTTTTGCCAGCATTCGCCTAGAGAGTCTACATGTTTTTTGGCACCGTTGCCGGGGATTGCGATGAAATTTATTGCTTTAATTTTTACTTGCTTTTTTCATTTTACTAACTTTATTTTTTGTTTTGGTTATTAATTTTTTCTTCTTTTTTAGGAAAGCTACAAAGAAGAGAATGAGCAACCATATATAATATGATGATGACTACAATTTTGCCACTTATGACTACCAATATCTAACTCCAAGAGCTATCCATGAGCAAAGACGATATGAAAAAGCATGAAGAGGATGCCTATACAACACTATCGGCACAGATTTTTGAACTAAAAAACATGATTACATCAATGCAAGTGCCTAACAAGTTCAGCAAAAGGCAAGCAACACCCGTTGTTTGTGCATATCGTAGAGGACGCCACTCGTTTTAAAATTGCCCCTTCAACCCTAATTCCTATTGTTACATGGGGCATTGTAATGTGAACAACCTTTCCTCCTACAACTTCAACCAAGGGTGGAACCAGTAGCAAAATATTTTTTGGAATAATCAAGACGATGATTATTTGTATACACCTAACAACTTTGCTGCACCACCAGACTTCAAAAGAATGCCATCCCAAGGCGGCATTCTTTATGAGAAATCAACGACAGATCTTTATGGATCTAACGGATCGTTTGCCATGGTAGAATTGCCTTCAGAAATGCCGATGCACAACAATCCACCTCAAGAGCAAACAAATTACAATGGAAACACATTTGAAGAAGCCATGGGTGCTATGAGACGCTTGGAAGAACAAGTCAAGAAGCTTGCCAATGCTATGAATGGCATGCCTCAAGAGAACGAGATAGAGTTGCCATCAAGGCAGCAAGAGGTGGCAAACACTTCGGTTAGTGGTAACAATCAGAATTCCATGGCAACACTACATCAACAAGCTGGCAATTTTCTTCCTCTATCTGCTCCTCAAGGAATTCAGAATCAACATTACGAGTATCAGGTTTTTCCTAACACATTTGAATCAATAGATTATAGTGATAAGAGTATTCCACAACAGGTACATTGGACTCATTAGTGGTACTAGAGCGTGAGGAAAAATTTAAGAGCAAGGATCCTGAATACAACAACATCGAGGCAAAGCTAGATAATGTTGTCAAGTTTGATGCCAGGGCAGAAGGGAAATATTTTGAAGTTCCAAACCAAGAAGACGAAGGCAATCATCCAATTATTTGCCAAGAAGAGAACTCAGTGTCAGCAGGTGAACCCAAAGAAGTAGAGAAAGAAGAGGCAGAGGCTAATGATGCCATACCACTATCTGATGCCAAACCTCTATCTGATGCCAGACCACTATCTGCTGCCATACCACTATCTAATGCCAGACCTCTAGAAACTCTGCCATATGATACGAATAATGCTCGGCAAAAAGGGAGAGAACAAAGTAAAGCTGTCACTCCTTTAAGTAGAAACCAAGTCAAGATTTTAACGTGTGAAGAAGAGCCAATTATTTGCCATGCGATTAAATCAATGCCAGCGGAAGAAACCAAAGAAGATGAGAAAGGGGAAACAAGCACAGTAATGCCAGATCTCAATCTGATGCCAACACCACTTCGGCAAAACCAGTGGAACCAGTAATTGCCAACTCTACATTGCTGAGACAAATAAATGTTACTTTTAATGTTGAAAAAGCTAAGTGTGCAGATAAACTTGAAGAATGCCCAGTTGAGCCAATGGAATCCATTTTGGATGAGAACCTGGCATTGACTTGCCAAGGAATGAAAGATGATGCCATAAAACAACTGTAGGATGGCAAAACAATTGAGCCACAGAGAAGATCGATTCTGGTCAGGACTGATGCCATGAAGCCAGGTGTGCTCAAATGGCTTGTTGCTGGAAGGAAAAGTGGATGCCAATTGACTGAGAATGAAAAGTTGAAGCAAGAGAATTTGGTCGTGACAATAATGCCAGAGATGGTGCTGCCATAAATTAAAGATTTACCTAAGAATACTATGGCAAGTCTGGAACTGATTGAGGATACATACACCTTGGCATCAAATTTAAACAGAAGGACCACAACTTAAGCACTATTGGGGTGCTAAATTCAATCAAAGATTTGATAGGCCTACAGGGAAGAGGTATTTTAGTTTTCTGAGGTGGTTATTCAAAACCCACATGGTAAAACATTCTCCCTTGTTGAGCAATCTAGAGTTAAGCATACTCAAAGGTATGCAATTCTTTGGCTTTCTATGTTGGTTATTCAAACAAAAGATTGCCATAGACTGAATTCGAAATAATGCCAAAGAGACCATTCTCATTGCGAAAATTCAATAACTCTTTGCCAACTCAGTTTGATCATTGTGAATAATTTAAGAGAATTATTTTTTTCAGTACTTAAGATATCTCAGTTTTAAATTTTTATTTTTTTGTTTATTTTCTCTTTCTACGTTCCTTTGAGTGAATGCAGGATTTTGTTGCCAAGCAAAATGCCAAGGCTAGGACTAGCATGGGGTGATTGAACAAAATACGGAGAATGAACTTTTTGTAGAGGATGAACACACCAAGTTTGCTGAAGCCTTGGACGATGCCAAGAGGAATATGATGTTGAAAGAACTTTGTGAACTTGTCACTAAGTGGACTGTGTCATCAAAATGCCATCGGACGGTGAAGCGGCTGGCATTGATTCAATCATCATGGGCCGCAAGATCAATATCGGCCATATCATTATTGATGAAACTTATAAATGCGCTGGTAAGGTTAATGGGAGTTTATGTTTCCTTTTATTGATTTCTAACATTTGCATGCAGCATAGCGTGCCAAAGTTTAATATAGATAAAGCTCAAGAGCTTAAGGGAACAACGATCACTCCTGCCCTGTGGAGGTAACTCATTACCGAGGAGAAAGGCAAGGGAAAGGTTGTCGAGTTTGTGCCAAAGGCCAGGATGCTAAAGGCAGTGCCCTGGACTCTGATGCCATCTGGTTCATTGGCAATGCTTTCCTAGATATATCAACGCCAGGAGGTCATCCTCTAGAAATTAAAGAAACCAAGGAGCGAAACTCGATGCTTTGGCAGTATGTTCATGTCAGGGACCATGCCACGAAGAAAACACGTAAAGACATGTCTGTCCACACACTGCCAGCATTTTATGAGTTCCCTGCAGACCTCCTTGCCAAGGATGACATGCCAGCCAGACCACACTCTGTCCACGCTCTGACCTAGTCTGATGCCACCATTATTCAAAAATTCTATGTCCATCTTGTGACCAAAGATTCACCATTCTTAATGATTAGAGGTACGTGTGTGTGATTTGATGAAGGATATATTAACGCTATGTTTGATTTGGATGGTGTAGGGGATGAATATTTTGAGTATGCCAATTTGATGAATGTTGCAAAAAGAAAGAAGTTGCTGGCAGATTCATGTGAGCCTGGATTGCATAGACAATGTCATCAAAGGGCCACCGAACGGTGAAACAATTGGAATTGAAACATCAACTGAGAGGATGGAATCAATTTTTAAAGGACAATATGATGCCTACAACCCACAATGAGACCATCTCGGAAGAAAGGCTAATTTTATTGCACTCCATCATGATGGGGCACAAAATTAACGTTGGCAGGCTCATCATCAATAAAACTTATAAATGTGAAGCAAGAGGTAATGGCAATTTGTTCTTTCCTTTGTTAATTTCTAACATTTGCATGCTCCATGGTGTGCCAAAGCTTGAAACAGATAAAGGTCAAAGGATCCAGGAAACAAAAATCACAACTGCTATTTGGAGAAACCTCACCATTGCCGAGCAAAAGACAAAGGCAAGGGGAAGGAAAACGTGCCCATGCCAAAGCCAAATGTGTCAAAGGCAGTGCCAGCCACCATGCCAGTCAGTTCACTGGCAGTGCTATCTCAAATTTACCATCGCCAGGAGATCATTCTCTGAAAGTTAGAGACAGCCGAGAAACTCAATGATAAGATAAGGCACTACACAAAGGAGAGGAATGTTATCATCACGGAGGTTCTTGAATAAAATGCCCCATGATTTTGTGACAATATTTCCAGATTTCCCTATCGAGCCCTCTGCCAGCGATGATGGCATGCCAGCCAATCCACACGAGAAGAAGTCTACAAAGGGGAGTCCTCGTCTTCCTAAAATCTTTTATATGTCATTCCATTGCATTTACATGATTATGCATGTTATTTTTATGTTTTCTTGTATATATGTGTTGTTTTCATGCATTGAGGACGATGCACATATTGGGTTTGGGGGTGTGCGTTTCCTCACATTTATGCCACACCATGCATTTCATGTTTACATTTCTGTTGCCATGCCATTTGCCATGCCATCTAGGTCATTTAGAATAGATGCATACCGAACCACTAGAAAAAGAAAAATATTACCTTAGTTTAATTTTGAAGAATGTTAACACTTGTCAGGTAAGTTTAATTTGATCTAGGTGTCTATCCAATTAAGAAATTTTAATCTTTAGTTGCAATGCCATTCCTGCAGAATAGTTATGCCGGGATTTCTTGGTAATTGATCTCTAGTTTAGGGAATTGAACTTACACTTAACACGTAGTATGCATCTAGTTCCTTAGCAAACTTAGACCTTTTGAAACTATGCTCAGATTTAAAAAAAATGATGCCAGGGTAAAAGAAGTAAATAAGGTAGCAGTGTTCTGCCAAGGCAAGAAAAAAATAGAACTCTCCTCTACCTTAGGGATAATAAGCTACTTGGGGCTTCATTGTTTATGTTGCGCGTAATAAGTGCTACGCAATTGTGCAAGTATACACGTCGCAAGTTATAGTATAAAAGATATCGTCTCCACATAGATTGGTGCCACATCAAGAATCTAATCTCTTGCACTATAAAAAGTAAAAGAAAACACAAGTAGAAGATTATATGAGTTTAAACTAATAACTAAACTGGAAAGCAATAAAGTAAAAGAATAGATGAGATCAAGTGAGAGAGATAGGCCAGGTTATCGTGAGTTGAGGTGTGATAGCCGATTGGATCATCTTGGTAAAAGAGTGCAAGGGCAACTCAGTTGCCGTGGCAACTTGCACAACGGGGTTGCCTTGGAAACTAATTGATGGTTGCCTGGGCGACTAGTTGGGCAACTACTTGGGTGTCTGAGCAGCAACTTCAAGGTTCACTAGAGCGTTCTTCAATGGTTTCTTCTTATCCCAAAGTCAAAACTCTAGCTACTTGTGCATGCCTTGATAATACATCCCTGCGTGAATCAAGGGTGAACAACAACAAATCTTGCGCTCCTCTTAGTCATTGAAATCGTTAACTTATTCCTAAGCCGGATTAATCTTCACCATCAATAGATTGAATAAAGATCATACTCATTCGTTTCTTGAATCTAACTCTCCTGATATTAGATAAATAGATAAAGTTATGAGATCCTCTCCCAAATCACTCGCAAACAAGAATAAGAACCAAGAATGAATAAACCTTGAATAGAAAGTGCAAACTCTTATTAACTAAACAAAATCCAATTGTTTCTCTCAACCACAAAACACAATAACCATAGCCAAATAGATTTAGTTCATGGCTAGGTTCCAAAGAAACACAAGACAAAGAATTCCTACCGTGAACCTAATTGAACAAGAAAGAAAAAGATGAAGAATGGATGAAGCCTTCTTGTCAAGATCTCCCCTTGAAGCTTGTCGAAAATTCTCTCCTCTCTCCCCCTTGGAGTTGTTAAAATTCCTCCCCCTCTCTCTTAGTGTTGACGGCTTGGTAATCTATTTATAGGGCTAGGTCAAAGTTTTTTTTGAGGAGGAAGTTTAGTTGGAATTAAATTATCTTTAAAGAATATAACTGTTTATTATATTTAAATTCCTTCTAGAACTTCTCCTATCTTTTTGGGATTTAATTTCTCTCTAATCTCTTCATGGAAATCAAACTCCTTTGGGATTTAGCTTTGCTCCACGTCATCTTGGGCTTATCTCGTCATTAATTTTGACTACCATATCATTTTATTCCTTGTCGAAAATTGCCTTGGCAACTAGCTCGACATCTCCTTCATGCATTGCCCTGGCAACTAACTCGACATCTCCTTCATGCATTGCCCTGGCAACTAGTTCTAGCCTTGTTTAGGCAAGTGATTCTGCACACACAGAAAAGCACACCAAAGCAGCATCTTTTTCCACAAAAATCACCAATTTATGTAATCAAGCTCAACGGTGGAAAGAAACATGAATTAATGTATGAATGACTAATTATGCAACTAATATGAGCCTAAGTCTAAAAATAATATGAGTAAAAAGGGTAATAAAAATAGTACTTTTGAACACTTATCACACCCCAAACTCGAACTATTGCTTGTCCTCAAGCAATGCAAACTAACAATTACCTGCCAAGACTTTAATCATCAAAGACATGCTTCAAACTTGAATTCAAACCTCAGAACCGTGGCACAAAGTATGATCACCTTTTAATTTTTCGGATAGCACAAAAATTACCCAGAACCAAACTATAATGCTCGTGACATTGTGTGTGCGTAGTTGTGTACAAGTTGATTTTCAAGATTCTATGTGAACAATAGGCTTTTATCAATTTAATTATTGGGGCATTTATTTAGCTTTTCACTAGAGCCAATTTTCGGGCACCTCTAGCAAAGTAAGCAATTTCTCATTTTATTTTAGTCAACTATAGCCAATTTCGGGCACCTCTAGCGATTCTTTAATGTGCATTAACTACTAGAGCCAGTTTCGGGCACCTCTAGCAAGAAAGTGCATTTACTACTAAAGCCAGTTTCGGGCACCTCTAGCATGAATTTAACTTTTAATTTTCAATTTACCCAAATTTTAAGCAACTTAAGTTCACTAAGTTTCTTTCAATCAACAAGCCACAACCGTGTAAAAAAATTCAGCATCATAGTAAAATTCTAAGTCCTTTTCATGCAATCCTAAAATTAAAGGTTCTATGCAATCCTAAAATTAAAGGTTCTTTCACTTAAGTGCAGCGGCAAAAATTCATCATTGGATATTCAACAAGTCTTAAGCAATTAAATTAAATTAAAGGCATGGCAAGTAACATATGCAACATATATGTGATTGCTAAAGATGAATGCAACTAAACATGAAACTAACTAGAAACCAACACCCCCCAAACTCGAGAGAAGCATTGTCCTCAATGCATGTAAAAGTGAAACAAAATTAAAAAAAACTAAATGAAATGAGTTAGGCGGAGAGGTCGTCACCTCGAGTGATAAGTTTCCTTTGTGCCGTTTGCTTGATTTATTTTCCGGTCAGTGGTTGAATGCTTGTGGCTGGTTCCACGTGAATAGCATTGCTTTGATTTGATCCATGTTTGGGCATCAGAAGTTGTCGACGCCATTGTTGTTGCTTGGGCATCATCAGTTTATGTTACCGTGGCAACTGCTGAGGTAGTTGCAGGGGCATCCTCTGTTACGGTTTCCATGGCAAGTAGTTGACAGTGAATTTCCTTAGCATGGTGGTTGTGAGTCTTGTTGTGGAAAAGAAAAGAAAACCTAGAAACTAAAGATAATGAAGAAAAATAAAATATCTCCTAAAAAGAAAAATGAAAATAAAAAGAAAAAGAAAATATTGAAAGGAGAGCATGCTCATTCATCTCCCTAGGTGACCACTTCTTTGTTACGTTCCACATGGGCACCGTTGTAGTGCTTCAATCTTTGTCTGTTAACTTTGAATTCATGTTCGTCAGTGATGGACTTGATTATCACGACGCCATGAGAGAATGGTTTGACAACTTCGAATGGTCCCGACCATCTTGATTTCAGTTTTCCCGGGAAAAGTTTTAGCCAAAAATTGAATAAGAGAACTAGTTGCCCTCGCATGAATTGCCGTGGCAATAGTTTCTTGTCATGCCATTGCTTTGTTTTCTCCTTGTAGATTCGTGCATTGTTATAGGCGAGTGCTCGGAATTCTTCTATCTCGTTGAGGTCTAACAAACGCTTTTGTCCGACACTTTCCCAATCCAAATTCACTATCTTGATTGCCCAATATGCCTTGTGTTCAATTTCCACCGGTAGATGGCATGTTTTGCCATAGACAAGTCGGAAGGGGGACATACCTAAGGGTGTTTTGAATGCAGTGCGATATGCCCAAAGTCCGTCATCTAGTCTTACTGACCAATCATTCCTAGAGGGATTTACAACTTTCTCGAGTATACCCTTCAATTCCCGGTTGGAAATTTCTGCTTGCCTAATCGTTTGTGGGTGATAGACCGCGACAATCTTGTGAGATACACCGAAGCGTTGCAACATCTTGGCAATGAATCTATTGTCAAAATGATTGCCTTCATCACTGATAATTTCTCTCGGCATCCCAAACCGTGTAAATATGTTTTTCTGCAAGAATCGTTGCACGATCTTGGAATCGTTGCTAGGAACTGCAGCTGCCTCAACCTATTTAGACACGTAGTCAACGGCAAGTAGAATGTAGAGGTTGCCGAATAAGATGGGAAAGGTCCCATAAAATCGATCCCCCATACATCAAACAGTTCCACCTCGATGATGTTTAGGAGCGGCATCTCATGTCATCTAGAGATATTGCCTGTCCTCTGGCAACGATCACATTGCTTGTAAAACTCTTGGGCATCTTTGTACAGTGTTGGCCAATACAAACCGGATTGCAAAACTTTGGCCGCGGTACGAGTTCCTCCAAAATGTCCTCTATAGGGTGAAGAATGGTATTTCCGGAGTTTATTCTGCTGGTCCTCTTCAGGGACACATCGGCGTATAACCTGATCTGCACATTGTTTAAACAAAAGAGGCTCGTCCCAAAAGTAATGCTTAGCATCATGGCGGAACCGCTTCTCCCCTTGGTGAGTAAGGCCATAAGGTAAAATACCACAAACAAGGAAATTAACTAAATCTACGTACCAGGGTATTATCGAGGCATGTGCTATCGTGGCGAATGCTCCCAAGATTGTCGAGGCATGTGTGTCTAGAGTTGCCGAGGCATACGCGTCCATGGTTGTCGAGGTGTGTGTATCAATGGTTTCCGCAGCGCGCGCGTCAAGAGCTGATGTGGCGTCGAGGGTTGTTGAGGCATGCGCATCCATGGTTGCTGAGGCGTGTGCATCCATGGTTGCTGAGGCAACTAAAAGTTTCTCATCCGGGAATGCATCACATATCTCTAAATCCGCGTCCTCCTCCCTATTGCGTTCTAAATGTGATAAGTGATCGGTCACTTGATTTTCTGTTCCTTTCCTGTCCTTAATTTTAATATCAAATTCTTGTAAAAGTAACATCCAACGAATCAAACGAGGTTTGGCATCCTTTTTAGCATATAGATACATAATTGCCGAACGGTCCGTATGAACAATTACCTTTGTACCAATCAAATAGGATCGAAACTTATCAAATGCGAAAACTACGGCTAGTAACTCTTTCTCCGTTGTTGTGTAGTTCACTTGAGCACTATTAAGAGCTTTACTAGCGTAGTATATCACATGAAAGGTCTTACCTGTGCGTTGGCCTAGGACTGCTCCTTCCGTAAAATCACTTGCATCACATGAGCTCAAAAGGTAGCATCCAATCAAGTGGAACGACAATGGGTGTCGAGGCAAGCTTTTCCTTTAAGGTTTCGAATGCTTGGGCGTAAGAGTCATCAAAATTGAAGACTTTATCCTGTTCAAGCAAATTGCACAAGGGTTTAGTAATCTTAGAAAAATTATGAATGAACCTCCTGTAAAACCTGCATGTCCAAGAAAGCTTCAGATTCCTTTAACCGAACTTGGTGGGGGTAATCTCTCGATCGCGTCCACCTTGGCTTTGTCTACTTCAATTCCCTTAGATGAATTCTTGTGGCCGAGCAATATTCCTTCATCTACCATAAAATGGCACTTCTCCCAATTAAGGACTAAATCGGTTTCTTCACATCTTGCCAACACCTTCTCTAAATTGCCGAGGCAACTGTCGAAGTCATTACCAAAAATGGAAAAATCATCCATGAAGATCTCAAGGAAGTCTTCGACCATATCTGAAAAGAGTGCCACCATGCATCATTGGAATGTTGCCGAGGTGTTACACAATCCAAACGACATCCTTCAGAAAGCATAAGTACCATATGGGCATGTGAAGGTTGTCTTTTCTTGATCTTCTGGTGCTATGGCAATTTGATTGTAACCTGAATAACCATCAACAAAATAATAAAATGGTTTACCTGAAAGACGGTCAAGCATTTTATCAATAAAGGGTAATGGGAAGTGATCTTTCCTAGTGGCTTTGTTTAGCTTTTGATAATCCATACAAACCCTCAAACCAGTCACAGTCCTGGTTGGAATGAGTTCATTGTTTTCATTACTTACCACCGTTATACCTCCCTTTTTTGGTACACATTGTACCAGACTTACCCATGTACTATTAGAGATAGGGTATATAATGTCAGCGTCAAGCCACTTGATGATTTCTTTCATTACAACCCCTTTAATGGCATGATTCAGTCTCCTCTGGGCCTCAATCGAAGTTTTGTGATCATCTTCCAATAAAATCTTGTGCATGCACACTGCCGGGCTAATTTCCTTCAAGTCGGCAATTGTCCACCCTATTGCTTTCTTGTGTAGCATCAACATTTTGATCAGTTTTTTTTCTTGCTCAGGCTGTAACTTAGAAGAAATAATTACAGGCAATGTATTATCGGTTCCTAAGTATGCATATTTTAGTTGCTCTAGCAACTATTTCAACTCAAGAATCGGTGGTTGTTCAATAGAGGGCTTAGCGTTTGGAACACATTTAGTTTAACTTGTTGGTCATTCACCCTCATTTGAGTTCTCCCTTTTCAACATCGATCAAGGTTCTCCCTGTTCCTAGGAAGGGTCTCCCGAGAATGATAGGTGCATGTTCATCTGCTTCACAATCCAAAACAATAAAGTCAGCGGGAAAAATAAATTTATCAACTTTTACTAGTATGTCTTTGATTCTTCCCTCTGGATGCACATAGGATATGTCGGCTAGCTATAGCATAATTGTTGTAGGTCTTGCCTTCCCGATTCCTAGTTTCTGGAAAACCAATTTAGGAATCAAGTTTATGCTTGCTCCAATGTCAAATAATGATTTCCCGACATAGTGGTTTCCGATGGAACAAGGAATTATGAAACTTCCGGGTTCCTTCAGCTTAGGTGGCATACGATTGTGCAACATGGCCATGCATCCCTCTGTTGCGGCAACTGTTTCAAACTCTCCTAGCCTTGTTCTCTTGGACACAATGCCTTTAAGAAACTTGGCATAGTTCGGCATTTGTTCAATTGCTTCAACCAATGGCAAGTTGATGTGGACTTGCTTTATGATATCAAAGAACTTCTTGAATTGATATTCTTGCTTTTGTCGCTTCAACCTTTGTGGGAATGGTGGTGGAAGTCGGATATCTTTGATCCTTTCATTGGTCTGGAACCTGATTGATGGCATTGCCAGGGCAACTGGAGTTGCCGAGGCATTATCAATTGGGGTTGCCGAGGTATGCTTATCGCAGGTTGCCGAGGCATCCTTATCGCTGGTTGCCGAGGCATGCTTATCATTGGTTGCCGAGGCATGCTTATTGCTGGTTGCCGAGGCATGCTTATTGCTGGTTGCCGCGGCAATTCCTAGTTTAGCATCTGAGGCTTTGCCCCTGGGTTTGTCTTGATCTTTTTTGTGGAGTTTTGTTTAATGAGCGAGCTTGAGCCTCTTTAAGTTGTTGGCCACTTCTAGTGGTGATCGCCTTACATTGCTCATGGCCAATTCCTCTTGCGACTTCAGTATCACTAGGTAAAACTCCTGGTGCTCATTTGGGACCTTTGGGTCACAAGTGAGGTTGGAGGGTTTTTTAATGAGGCTTGTCTTTCTTCAAAAAAAAATCTAACAGGTCCATTGTACAGCCCATTTAGAGATGCACGCCTTAAACCACAACAAAATGGCTGTAAAATAAGATTAAATCAAATTTATGAATTAAAATATTTATTTATGGGCTTTTGAACATGATTATACAGCTTAACCTTAATTTTAGAACATTTTACTCGATTGAAATTCCAACGGGTCCACTGTAAAGCCCATTTAGAAATGCATGCCTTAAGCCCCAACAAAACAGCCAAAAAACAAGATTAAAGCACATTTTATGACTTAAAATATTTAGTTTTGTGCTTTTGAACATGATTATATATCTTAACCTCATTTTCAGAAATTTTTACTTGGTTAAAATTCCAACATGTCCACTGTAAAGCCCATTTAGACATGCACGTCTTAAACCCCAACAAAACGGCCGAAAAATAAGATTAAATCACATTTTGTGACTTAAAATATTTAGTGATGGGCTTTTAAACATAATTATATAGATTAACCTCGTTGTTAGAAATTTTTACTCTGTTAAAATTCCAATTGGTCCAGTGTAAAGCCCACTTAGACATGTATGTCTTAAACCCAACAAAACGACCACAAAATAAGATTAAATCAAATTTTATTAGTTAAGATATTTGATTATGGGCTTTTTAATATGATTATATTGCTTAACCTCAATTTTAGAACTTTTTACTTGGTTAAAATTCCAACGGGTCCACTACAAAGCACATTTAGACATACACGCCTTAAACCAAACAAAACGGCCACAAAATAAGATTAAATCAAATTTTATAAGTTAAAATATTTGATTATCGGATTTGGAATATGATTATATAACTTAACCTCATTTAAAAAAATTTTACTTGGTTAAAATATCAACGGTTCCATTATAAGCCCATTTAAACACACACGCCTTAAACCCAACAAAACGGCCAAAAAATAAGATTAAATCAAATTTCATGAGTTAGAATATTTGATTATGGTTTTTTTGAATATGATTATATAGCTTAACCTCAATTTCAGAACTTTTTACTTGGATAAAATTCCAACGGGTCCACTGTAAAGCTCATTTAGTGTAATACCCGAATTCTGTTCGGGTACTTATATATATACGTATTTCTCTTAGAAAATAAAAGTAAACAAATAATAATATACAGTCCCTTATACATAAATAAATAATTCATGTTAAATGTTCAATGTCAATTACATAAGTGTCCAAAGCCCAAAGTACAAGGCTCGAATAAGTGATTTATACATGCATGCCTTAAACCCCAACAAAATGGCATCAAAATAAGATTAAATAAAATTTTATAAATTAAAATATTTGATTATGGGATTTGGAATATTATTACATAGCTTAACCTAATTTTCAAAAAAAAGTTTACTCGGTTAAAATTCCAACGGGTACACTATAAGCTCATTTAGACATGCACACCTTAAACTCAACAAAACGGCCACAAAATAAGATTAAATCAAATTTTATGAGTTAAAATATGTGATTTTGGGCTTTTGAATATGATTATATAGCTTAACCTCAATTTCAGAACTTTTTACTCGGTTAAAATTCCAACTGGTCCAATGTAAAGCTCATTTAGACATGCACGCCTTAAACCTTAACAAAACGGCCGAAAATTAAGATTAAATCACATTTTGTGACTGAAAATATTTAGTGATGGGCTTTTGAACATAATTATATAGCTTAACCTCATTTTTAGAAATTTTTACTAGGTTAAAATTCCAACTAGTCCACTATAAAGCCAATTTAGACATGCTTAACTTAAAACCCATCAAAACGGACACAAAATAAGATTAAATCAAATTTTATGAATTAAAATATTTGAATATGATTATATAGAATAACCTCAATTTCAGAACTATTTACTTAGTTAAAATTATAACGGGTCCATTGTAAAGCCATTTATACATGCATAACTTAAACCCATATAAAATGACCGAAAAATAAGATTAAATCAAATTTTATGAATTAAAAAATTGATTATGGGATTTGGAATATGATTATATAGCTTAAAATCATTTTCAAAAAATTTTACTCTGTTAAAATTCCAAAGGGTACACTATAAACCCATCTAGACACACACGCCCTAAACCCAACAAAACAGACACAAAATAAGATTAAATCAAATTTCATGAGTTAGAAATATTTGATTATGGGCTATAAATATTTGATTATGGGCTTTTAAATATGATTATATAGCTTAACCTCAATTTCAGAACTTTTACTCGGTCAAAATTCCAACTGGTCCACTATAAAGCCCATTTAGACATGCACGCCTTAAACCCCAACAAAACGGCCGAAAATAAGAATAAATCACATTTTCTGACTGAAAATTTTTAGTGATGGGATTTTGAACATGATTATATAGCTTAACCTCATTTTCATAAATTTTTACTCGGTTAAAATTCCAACTGGTCCACTATAAAGCCAATTTAGACATGCTTGCCTTAAAACCCAACAAAACGGGTCCATTGTAATGCCCATTTATACATGCATGCCTTAAACCCATATAAAATGGCCGTAAAATAAGAGTAAATCAAATTTTATGAATTAAAATATTTGATTATGGGATTTGGAATATGATTATATAGCTTAACCTCATTTTCGAAAACTTTTACTCGGTAAAAATTCCAAAGGATACACTATAACCCATCTAGACACGCACGCCTTAAACCCAACAAAACGGACGCAAAATAAGATTAAATCAAATTTCATGAGTTAGAAATATTTGATTATGGGATTTTGAATATTATTATATAGCTTAACCTCAATTTCACAACTTTTTACTTGGTTAAAAAAATATTTAGTGATGGGCTTTTAAACAACAAAACTACCATAAAATAAGATTAAAGCACTTTTTGTGGCTTAAAATATTTATTGATGGGCTTTTGAACTTGATTACATAGCTTAACCTCATTTTTATAAATTTTTACTCGGTTAAAATTCCAATGATTAGCCCATTTGGTCATGCACGCCTTAAACCAACAACAAAATAAGATTAAATCATATTTTATGAGTTAAAAGACTTGATTATGGGATTTTGAAAATCAAGCTTAACCTTTTTGAGTTGGTCAAAATTTGAACGGTGTGCCCATTTTTGAAATAAACCCAACAAAATGGCGAAAATAAGATTAAATAAAATTTTATGAATTAAAATATTTGATTATGGGATTTGAAATATTAATTATAACCTAGTCCATTGGTTAAAAGCCCATTTATACTATAAGCTCATTTACTTAAACCCTTAAATAAAATGGCCACAAAATAAGATTAAATCAAATTTTTGAGTTAAAATATTTGATTATGGGCTTTTGAAATATGATTATATAGCTTAACCTCATTTTCAAAACTATTTACTCGGTTAAATTTCCAAAGGGTCCATTATAAACCCATTTATACATGCATTCCTTAAACCCCAACAAAATAGACACAAAATAAGATTAAATAAAATTTTATGAATTAAAATATTTTATTACGGGATTTGGAATATTTTACATACCTTAACCTATTTTTAAAATTTCTTATCAAAAAAATTATGGGCTATAAAATATTTAGACATTATGGGCTCAACAAAATGGCCACAAAATAAGATTAAATCAAAATATTTTATTATGGGCTTTTGAATATGATTATATAGCTTAACCTCAATTTCAAAACTTTTTACTCGGTTAAAATTCCAACTGGTCCACTGTAAAGCTCATTTAGACATGCACACCTTAAACCTTAAGAAAACGGCCAAAAAATAAGATTAAATTACATTTTGTGACTGAAAATATTTAGTTATGGGCTTTTGAACATGATTATATAGCTTAACCTCATTTTTAGAAATTTTTACTCGGTTAAAATTCCAACTGGTCCACTATAAAGCCAATTTAGACATGCATGCCTTAAAACCCAACAAAACGGACACGAAATAAGATTAAATCAAATTTTATGAGTTAAAAGATTTGATTATGGTCTTTTGAATATGAGTATATAGCTTAACCTAAGTTTTAGAACTACTTACTCGGTTAAAATTCCAACGGGTCCATTGTAAAGCCCATTTATACATGCATGCCTTAAACCCATATAAAATGGTTGTAAAATAAGATTAAATCAAATTTTATGAATTAAAATATTTGATTATGGGGTTTGGAATATGATTATATAGCTTAACCTCATTTTCAAAAACTTTTACTCGGTTAAAATTCCAAAGGGTACACTATAAACCCATCTAGACACGCACGCCTTAAACCCAACAAAACAGACACAAAATAAGATTAAATCAAATTTCATGAGTTAGAAATATTTGATTATGGGGAATATTTGATTATGCTTGAAATATTTGATTATGGGCTTTTAATATGATTATATAACTTTTTACTTGGTTAAAATTTTCAGAACTTTCCTTGGTTAAAACCCATTTAGACATGTAAAGCCCATTTTAAACCTTAAAAAAAAAAACTGCCAAAAAATAAGATTAAAGCACATTTTTTTACTTAAATTATTTAGTGATGGGATTTTGAACATGATTATATAGCTTAACCTCGTTTTTAGAAATTTTTACTCGGTTAAAATACCAACTAGTCAACTGTAAAGCCCATTTGGACATGCATGCCTTAAATCTAACAAAGCAGACACGAAATAAGACTAAGTCATATTTTATGAGTTAAAAGACTTGATTATGGGATTTTGAAAATGATTATATAGCTTAACCTCAATTTCAGAACTATTTACTCGGCCAAAATTCCAACGGGTCCACAGTAAAGCCCATTAATACATGCATGCCTTAAACCCCAACAAAATGGCCGCAAAATAAGATTAAATAAAATTTTATGAATTAAAATATTTGATTATGGGCTTTGGAATATTATTACACAGCT
The DNA here is from genome assembly GCA_019671005.1 of Hibiscus mutabilis. Classification (NCBI taxonomy): domain Eukaryota; kingdom Viridiplantae; phylum Streptophyta; class Magnoliopsida; order Malvales; family Malvaceae; genus Hibiscus; species Hibiscus mutabilis. The sequence goes on from CM033744.1 coordinate 14,543,816, forward strand.
TAACCTAATTTTTTAAAAAAAAATTACTCGGTTAAAATTCCAACAGGTACAATATAAGCTCATTTAGACATGCACGCCTTAAACTCAACAAAACGACTACAAAATACGATTAAATCAAATTTTAGGAGTTAAAATATTTGATCATGGGCTTTTGAATATTATTATATAGCTTAACCTCAATTTTAGAACTATTTACTCGATCAAATTTCCAGCGGGTCCATTGCAAAGCCCATTTATACATGCATGCCTTAAACCCCAACAAAATGGCATCAAAATAAGATTAAATAAATTTTTATAAATTAAAATATTTGATTATGGGATTTGGAATATTATTACATAGCTTAACCTAATTTTCAAAAAAATTCACTCGGTTAAAATTCCAGCGGGTACACTATAAGCTCATTTAGACATGCACACCTTAAACTCAACAAAACAGTCACAAAATAAGGTTAAATCAAATTTTATGAGTTAAAATATGTGATTGTGGGATTTTGAATATGATTATATAGCTTAACCTCAATTTCAAAACTTTTTACTCGGTTAAAATTCCAACTGTCCAATGTAAAGCCATTTAGACATGCACGCCTTAAACCATAACAAAACGGCCGAAAAATAAGATTAAATCACATTTTGTGACAGAAAATATTTAGTGATGGGATTTTGAACATGATTATATAGCTTAACCTCATTTTCAAAAAATTTTTACTCGGTTAAAATTCCAACTGGTCCACTATAAAGCCAATTTAGACATGCTTGCCTTAAAACCCATCAAAACGGACACGAAATAAGATTAAATCAAATTTTATGAATTAAAATATTTGAATATGATTATATAGAATAACCTCAATTTCAGAACTATTTACTCGGTTAAAATTATAACGGGTCCATTGTAAAGCCCATTTATACATGCATAACTTAAACCCATATAAAATGGCCGAAAAATAAGATTAAATCAAATTTTATGAATTAAAAAAATTGATTATGGGATTTGGAATATGATTATATAGCTTAACCTCATTTTCAAAAACTTTTACTCTGTTAAAATTCCAAAGGTACACTATAAACCCAACAAAACAGACACAAAATAAGATTAAATCAAATTTCATGAGTTAGAAATATTTGATTATGGGCTAGAAATATTTGATTATGGGATTTTGAATATGATTATATAGCTTAACCTCAATTTCAGAACTTTTACTCGGTCAAAATTCCAATTGGTCCACTATAAAGCCCATTAGACATGCACGCCTTAAACCCCAACAAAACGGTCGAAAATAAGAATAAATCACATTTTGTGACTGAAAATTTTTAGTGATGGGATTTTGAACATGATTATATAGCTTAACCTCATTTTCAAAAATTTTTACTCGGTTAAAATTCCAACTGGTCCACTATAAAGCCAATTTAGACATGCATGCCGAAAAAAAGATTAAACAAATTTTATGAATTAAAATATTTGAATATGAATAAGATTAAATCAAATTTTATGAGTTAAAAGATTTGATTATGGGCATTTTGAATATGATTATATAAAAGCTTAACCTCAATTTTAGAATTAAAAAAAATTATTTATTTGGAAAATAAAATTCCAACTTTTACTTACTTTTCCATTGTAAAGCCCATTTATACATGCATGCCTAAAAACCCATATAAAAATAAGATTAAATCAAAATAAGATTAAAAAAAATTTTATGAATTAAAATATTTGATTATGGGATTTTGAATATGATTATATAGCTTAACCTCATTTTCAAAAAACTTTTACTCGTAAAAATTCCAAAGGGTCCACTATAAAACCCATCTAGACACGCACGCCTTTAACTCAACAAAACGGACGCAAAATAAGATTAAATCAAATTTCATGAGTTAGAAATATTTGATTATGGGATTTTTAATACGATTATATATCTTAACCTCCATTTTCAAAAAAAACTTTTTACTTGTACACTATAAAGCCAAAACATTCCTTAAAACCTAACAAAAACGGACACAAAATAAGATTAAATCAAATTTTATGAGTTAAAAAACCCATTTAGCTTAACTCAATTTTAGAACTACTTACTCGGTTAAAACACGGGTCCATTGTAAAGCCCATTTAAACCCCAACAAAACTACCATAAAATAAGATTAAATTAAAAGATTACATTTTGTGGATTAAAGCACATTTGGTGGCTTAAAATATTTAGTGATGGGCTTTTGAACTTGATTACATAGCTTAACCTCATTTTTATAAATTTTTACTCGGTTAAAATTCCAACTGATCCAATGTAAAGCCCATTTGGACATGCATGCCTTAAACCAACAAAACGGATACGAAATAAGATTAAATCATATTTTATGAGTTAAAAGACTTGATTATGGGATTTTCAATATGACTATATAGTTTAACCTCAATTTTAGAACTATTTACTCGATCAAAATTTCAACGAGTCCACTGTAAAGCCCATTTATACAAGCATGCCTTAAACCCCAACAAAATGGCTGCAAAATAAGATTAAATAAAATTTTATGAATTAAAATATTTGATTATGGGATTTGGAATATTATTACATAGCTTAACCTAATTTTCAAAAATTTTTACTCGGTTAAAATTCCAACGGGTACACTATAAGCTCATTTAGACATGCACACCTTAAACTCAACAAAACGACCACAAAAATAATTTAAATCAAAAATTTTGAGTTAAAATATGTGATTATGGGCTTTTGAATATGATTATATAGCTTAACCTCAATTTCAGAACTATTTACTCGGTCAAATTTCCAACGGGTCCATTGTAAAGCCCATTTATACATGCATTCCTTAAACCCCAACAAAATGGCCGCAAAATAAGATTAAATAAAATTTTATGAATTAAAATATTTTATTACGGGATTTGGAATATTTTTACATAGATTAACCTAATTTTTAAAATTTTTTATCGGTTAAAATTCCAACGGGTACAATATAAGCTCATTTAGACAAACACGCCTTAAACTCAACAAAACGACCACAAAATAAGATTAAATCAAATTTTATGAGTTAAAATATGTGATTTTGGGCTTTTGAATATGATTATATAGCTTAACCTCAATTTCAAAACTTTTTACTCGGTTAAAATTCCAACTGGTCCACTATAAAGCTCATTTAGACATGCACGCCTTAAACTTTAAGAAAACGGCCGAAAAATAAGATTAAATCACATTTCGTGACTGAAAATATTTAGTGATGGGCTTTTGAACATGAATATATAGCTTAACCTCATTTTCTGAAATTTTTACTCGGTTAAAATTCCAACTGGTCCACTATAAAGCCATTTTAGACATGCTTGCCTTAAAACCCAACAAAACGGACACGAAATAAGATTAAATCAAATTTTATGAGTTAAAAGATTTGATTATGTGCTTTTGAATATGATTATATAGAATAACCTCAATTTCAAAACTATTTACTCGGTTAAAATTATAACGAGTCCATTGTAAAGCCCATTTATACATGCATAACTTAAACCATATAAAATGGTCGTAAAATATGATTAAATCAAATTTTATGAATTAAAATATTTGATTATGGGATTTGGAATATGATTATATAGCTTAAACTCATTTTCAAAAACTTTTACTCCGTTAAAATTCCAAAGGGTACACTATAAACCCATCTAGACACAAACGCCTTAAACCCAACAAAAGAGACACAAAATAAGATTAAATCAAATTTCATGAGTTATAAATATTTGATTATGGGCTCGAAATATTTGATTATCGCCTCGAAATAATTGATTATGGGCTTTTGAATATGATTATATAGCTTAACTTCAATTTCAGAACTTTTTACTAGGTTAAAATTCCAACTGGTCTACTGTAAAGCCCATTTAGACATGCACGCCTTAAACCCCAACAAAACGGCCAAAAATAAGATTAAATCACATTTTGTGACTGAGAATATTTATTTATGGGCTTTTGAACAAGATTATATAGCTTAACCCCATTTTCAGAAAGTTTTACTCGGTTAAAATTGCAACTGGTCCACTATAAAGCCATTTTCGACATGTCTGCCTTAAAACCCAACAAAACGGACACGAAATAAGATTAAATCAAATTTTATGAGTTAAAAGATTTGATTATGGGATTTTGAATATGATTATATAGCTTAACCTAAATTTTAGAACTACTTACTCGGTTAAAATTCCAACGGGTCCATTGTAAAGCCCATTTATACATGCATGCCTTAAACCCATATAAAATGGTCGTAAAATAAGATTAAATCAAATTTTATGAATTAGATTATATAGCTTAACCTAATTTCTAACATTTGCATGCTCCATGGTGTGCCAAAGCTTGATACCGGTAAAGGTCAAAGGATCAAGGGAACAACAATCACAACTGCTATTTGGAGAAACCTTACCGCTTTCGAGCCAAAAGACAAAGGCAAGGGGAAGGCAAAAGTGCCCACGCCAAAGCCAAAGGTGTCGAAGGCAGTGCCATACACCATGCCAGCCAGTTCACTAGCAATGCTGTCTCAAATTTACCATCGCGAGGAGATCATTCTCTAAAAGTTAGAGACAACTAAGGAACTCAAGGATAAGATAAGGCACTACACAAAGGAGAGGGATGTTATCATCAGGGAGGTTCTTGAAAAAATGTCCCTTGATTTTGTGCCAGCATTTCCAAGTTTCCCTGCCGAGCCCTCTACTAGCGATGATGCCATGCCAGCCAGTCCAGTTCATACCCCATCCGATGCCACAGTCCCATTGTCTCCAGTTCAATCGATTATGCCAGTTCTGATTCCTCATCTAAATCAAAGAAACTCATGTCACATGTTGTACATATGTTAGAAGTCTTTGCCAAGAAAATAAAGGAGTAGAGCCTCTTCTTTCGAGGATGAAAGGAAGAAAATCCTGATTTGGGACATTTTTCATCACATTTCTTTGAATGGGAGTCCTCTTCTTTCTAAACTCCTTTACATTTCATTTATTTGCATATAATTGATCATGCATTTTATTTTTTCTGTTTTAATTGTATATATGTGTTGTTTTCATGCATTGAGGATAATTCACATCTTAGGTTTGGGGGTATGCGTTTCTTCACATTTATGCCATTCCATGCATTTCATGTTTTCCGTTGCTATGCCATTTGCCATGCCATCTAGATCATATATAATAGATGCATGCCGAACCATTAAAAAAGAGAGAAAAAGAAAATTTTGCCTCAGATTAATTTTGAAAAATGTTAACACTTTTTAGGCAAGTTTAATTTGATCTAGGTGTCTATCCAATGAGGAAATTTTAATCTTTAGTTGTCATGCAAAGCCAACAGAGTAGTATGCCAGGTTTGCTTGGCAATTGATCTCTAGTTTAGGGAATTGAATTTACACTTAACACGTAGTATGTATGCAGTTCCTTAGCAAACTTAGTCTTTTTGAAACTATGCTCAGACTTAAAAAAATGATGCCAGGGTAAAAGAAACTAAAAAGGCAGCAATGTTCTGCCAAGGCAAGAAAAACAATAGAACTCTCCTCAACCTTAGGGATAATAAGTTACTTGGGGCTTCGTGGGTTGCTCCCTCTTAGTTCTCAAGTCCAAAACCATAGGGTATGAGTTGAAGACAAAGCCTAGTGATGTCTAGATTAAGGTGGGGATTCATGGTATGCCCCCTCTTATCTCTCACGCTAAATATTTTCATGAGGAAAGCTTAAATTAATGCTAATAGAAACCTTTGGCAAATTAAAAATAATAAAAATAAGAATCTGAGTGTAGGTAGTAAAATTAACTAATGGAGTGAAAGGATACTTGAATCATATTGCCTGCACATCATGCACCCTTCAGGAACTTAGACTAGAGTTATATTGTTGAACCTGAATTACTACCTACTTGGCATTATTGCACTGAGATACTTAGGACAGAAATAGAGCCAAATTTTGCTTGCCAGCGTGTGTTGGCATTCCAGCCAAAATTTTGCCGAGGAAACGTTTTCACTATTTTTGTTTCTATTTTGTTTGCATTACTTGAGGACAAGCAATGGGTTAGGTTTGGAGGTGTGTTACCTTTCCAAATGTAATATTTTTAATGCTAATCTTACAATTCTTTCACTTGTTTTTAGGTACATTTAGTTGCATTAGGATGTTAAAATCATGCATTTACATAAAGAGTTTAAAGTTCTATCTATACCTGTGTGAAGGGTTGTTTTACTGGCAATTTTGCAGGTTTGGCATAGTATTTGGCACAGAAAAGTAGCGTAGTAAGGAATGCCAGAGAGAATGTCGAGTGTTGTTGGCATAAATGGACCAGACAATGCCAAGCACCGGTTGGCGGAGAAGTGATTTTGATGCCATGCCAAGAAGCTATTGAACTCTGAAAAAATAGGATAAGATCAGGCTCCAAAAAGATAGCAATTGGATCAATCTCCGAGAAAATAGCGGATAAGATGGTGCCAAGATTGGTTGGCAGATTCACGCCAAGCTTGGATACCAAGGCAGCGTCGGTAGTATGATGTCAGCCCTAGCCAGATCAGCTCTCATTCAAACTTGGATAAGATGATTATACCTTATCCCTTGAGCATTTGAAATTTGAAAATTGAAGAGCTTATCCTATCCCTTCCTTGCACACCTATTTAAACACCAACCAAGCAATCATTTGAGGAAGGCTTATGGGGAGTGTTTTTTGGGTGATCGAGTAAGGAGTTGGAGTGCGGCGATTGACAAACGGCTGCAACAAGGAGGGTGGTTCGACCACTTGGCCGAGAGCATAGATCTTGAGGACTACATCGAGAGACCCCTCTCGCCCATTCTCTCTTTTTTAAGTAGTTTTAATTTTGTTTTAATGATGATGTATTTGGAAAACGTTTGTGAATTTTTGGTTAAATCCCTCACCATGAACTAATCTAAGAGTTGGTGGGGGGATGATTTGCGTTGAACGCTGTTTTGCGTTGAATGTTATTTTATGTTTTAGTTTTATCTATTCGGCATACTTTAATGTTTTCTAAATGCTATGCCAAGCGAGAGCTGGCACTGCTGGCCTATTACTCCTCAATATCTTAACAGACTTGGGGTGGCAATGATTAAGCTGTTGAATACTAAGGAGAGAAGCTTCGAGAGATGTCGATCAAGTAGATGAACTTACTTTGGGAATGAAATCTACCCCTTAGGAGTATAGATTGGATTTTAATCAAATTGGTTTATTGAAAAGCATGCACTATAGAGATATAGGGGTTTTTACATGATCAATTTAGGGCAATGACCATTGAGAGGCTTTGCTAATTTTGAATCTGCTCGGCAAACAATGCAAAGACAGGTTGTTTTTAAAGGCTGTCACGACATGAATAGTGTGAAAACCAAGCATTCCTTGCCAATGCTCATCATTCATTAAAGCACCTTCCATGCCAACGTCTTTACTTTACTTTTACTTCCTTTCTATTCAATTATTTCCAAAACCAACTTCAAAACAAAACAACTTTTTCTCAAGGCAAGTAACAATCAAAGACGATTGAATTCCATGTCAATATCTGTGGGATCGATACTCAGCTTAACTGTTGTATTACTTGCAGACCGTGTATACTTGCATGCAAAAGACTCATCCTGGCACTATTTTATACTTTTCCAATACATATATTTTGCCCCTTTTGCCAGCATTTATTTAGAGAGTCTACACTAGTATTGGATATGAAATACTGGTAAGGGTGTTACATTATTGGTATCGGAGCTACATGTTTAGCTGTTACGGATACGAATCCGGCCTATAGGAAGTTAGGATTATATACATGCCACTAGGATGTCAAAATTACTGATATTTGTATGAATATACTTTGATGCCTATTAATTAGTAATGTTACTCCTTACTTATGTGGGATGATTGTGACTTTAATAGAGTCAGATAATCAGGAATCTCGTCAGGTAACTGAGCATGATACTCCGGCACAGAGCGGGAGTAATGAGGTAAATTAGAATCCACCTCTTGCTCATCAAAATGTAGAGCCACCGGCTCAAGGTCAACAAAATATGTCTATACAAGATTAACGTGTATTTCTTCATGCATTAAATACTATCATAAATCTTTGAGCACCAGTATCATTTCCAAAGAATTAAGGAAAATGAAAGCACCAATATTTCGAGGTGATATTGATGAAAATCCAATGGTCGTTGATTACTGGTTGATTGATATAAAAGGTATGTTGAGCAGGATTCCTTGTGATGAACAAGGAAAATTGGAAGGAGTGGTATCTCTACTGATGGCGCAAGCTAATGTGTGATGGAATGTAATCACTGCACAAGTCCCTCTAGAGTAGATTACTTGGGAATTCTTTTTAAAAGAATTCAATGAAAAATATATTGGGGTGATGTTTGATGATGAAATGAGAAAGTAGTTCCTGGATCTGAAACAATTTGGCAGATCAGTCTATGAATTTGATTGTGAGTTCAATAGACTGAGCCGATTTACAACAGAGTTTCTTCCAGCCGAAAAATCTAGAATTTATAAAATCATAGCTGGGCTAGATCCTCAATATAAAATGATATTGCTCTCCCACAATTTCAGTGCTTTTCAAGAGGTAGTAAATCGAGCAAAGGTTATGGAAAAAGTAGACATCGAGGATAAAGCGGGGTAACGGGCTTAGAACAGAAAAGTGTCCTATAAAGATCCAAGAAAATGAATTTCTAGTGGACCTCATGGAATTACCCTTCCAAGAGTTTGAAGTCATTCTTGGAATGGATTGATTATCGGCATATGATGCTACGGTTGAATGCCGATTGAAAAGGTTAATTTTAAAAGGACTAGGTGGCTCAGAAACAATACTTGTAGGCAAAAGGCTGAATTATCTGAGTAATGTAATATCAGCTGCAACTACTAGAAATTTTTATCACATGGGTGTGAAGTATATTTAGCTCATGTGATAAATACTCAGGAAACAAAGATAAATATGGAAAATATACCCACGATGTGAAAATTTCCAGATGTTTTCCCAGATGAATTATTAAGATTACCTCCAGGTCGAGAAGTGGAACTTAGTATTGATGTGCTTCCTGGAACAACACCAATATTAATGGCACCTTACAGGATGGCTCCTATAGAACTTAGAGATCTGAAGGCTCAATTACAAGAATTATTTGATCGAGGTTTTATATGACCTAGTATATCACATTTGGGAGCTCCAGTCCTGTTTGTGAAAAAGAAAGATATATCAATGAGGTTATGTGTGGATTATCGTCAACTTAATAGAGTGATGGTGAAGAATAAATATCCTTTACCAAGGATTGATGATCTCTTTGATCAACTTAAAAGAGCAATAATGTTTTCTAAAATTGATCTTCGATTGGGGTATCATCATTGAAAATTAAAGAAGCCGATATACCAAAGACAGCTTTCAGAACTAGATACGGGTATTATGAGTTTGTAGTAATGCCTTTTGGATTTATAAATGCACCAGCAACTTTTATAGATCTAACGAATTGGGTATTTCAACCATATTTAGATCAATTTTTTGTCATCTTCATATATGATATATTGGTTTATTCTAAAACCAAAGAGGATCATGATACTCAACTCCGAGTAGTTCTTCAGATCCTCGAAGAAAAGAAATTATATGCAAAGTTGTCAAAGTTTGAATTTTGGTTGTCTGAAGTAGCTATCCTTGGACATATAGTTTAGGCAGAAGAGATTTGAATTGATCCTAAAAAGGTTTAAGCAATTATATAATGTAAAATTCCTAAGAATGTTTCTGAGGTGAGAAGTTTCTTGGGATTAGCTGGTTATTATACGCGGTTTGTGAAAGACTTTTCAATGATTGTCGCTCCAATTACTAAGCTATAGTGATGCATCCTATAATGGTTTGGGGTGTGTATTAATGCAAGAAAGGAAGGTTGTAGCATATGCTTCTCTACAACTTAAAACTCATGAAAGAAATTATCCTGCTCATGATTTAGAGTTGGATGCAATAGTGTTTGCTTTAAAGATTTGGCGTCACTACTTATATGGTGAAAAGTGCTATATCTATACGGTTCACAAAAGTTTGAAATACTTGTTATCTCAAAAGGAGCTTAATTTGAGACAAATAAGGTGGATAGAACTAATCATGGATTATGATGTAATTATTGATTATCATCCAGGGAAGGCTAATATGATAGCAAATGCACTTAGCCGAAAAACATTTTCTACTTTGAGAACATTGAATGCTCAGTTGAAATTACAGGAAAATGGTAAAATAGTGGTTGAACTTCAAATTATGTCTACCTTGATAGGAAGAATTAAAGAGTTACAAGCAAAGGATGAGAAATGCTTGGAAAAGAAGAAGAAGTTGAATGTGGTGAATCTAAAGACTTTGAAATAAAATCAAATTGATGCCTATACTACAAAGGAAGTGTATACATTCCTAAAGACGAGAAACTAAAGAGGGAAATACTTTTGGAGGCACATTACAGTCTTTTAACTGTACATCAAGGAGGCAACAAAATGTATCAAGATAAAGAGAGTCTATTTTGGTGGGCTGGCATGAAACGAGATATCATCGAGTTTGTTGCTAAATGTTTAACTTGTCAACAAGTAAAGGCAGAACATCAAGTGCCATCAGGATTACTTCAACCAATTTCAATACCACAATGGAAGTGGGAAAAAGTTACTATGGATTTCGTAATAGGTTTACCACTGACGACAAATAAAAAGGATTCAATTTGGGTGATTGTGGATCGATTGACTAAAATGGCACATTTCATACCAGTTCGAATAGACTACTCATTGAATACGCTAGTGGAGTTTTATATTAAGGAAATTATTAGATTACATGGTGTTCCTATGTCTATTGTATCCGATAGAGATCCAAAGTTCACTTAAAGGTTTTGAAGTGTATTACATGAAGTGTTGGGAACTCGACTACACTTTAGTACTATTTTTCATCCTCAAATGGATGGACAATCAAAAAAGACTATTCAAACACTCGGAGATATGATTAGAGCATGTATAATGAATTTTGCAGCCTCATGGGAAAAATATCTTCCATTAGCTGAGTTTTCCTATAACAACAGTTACCAATCAAATATAAAGATGGCACCATATGAGGCATTATATGGAAGAAAATGTCGAACACTATTGAATTGGTTCGAGTTAGAGGATCAAAAAAATCATTGGACCAAATCTTGTTCAAGAAGTGGAGGACAACGTAAAGATAATTCAAGATAATCTCAAAGCCACATCTGACAGACAAAAGTCGTACTCAAATTTTAAAAGAAAAGATATCGAGTTTGAAGTTGGAGACAAAGTATTTTTAAAGGTTTCACCTTGGAAAAAGATATTACGTTTTGAACGAAAAGGCAAACTTAGTCCAAGATTCTTTGGTCTTTATGAAATTTTGAAAAGGGTTGGTCTAGTGTATATCAACTAGCATTGACACCAAAAATGAGTAAGGTCCATGATGTGTTTCATGTGTCCACGCTTCGAAAATATCGATCAGATCCTTCGAATGTCATTACACCAAAAGAAATTGAAATTCAATTGTACTTCACATACGCTGAAGAACTTGTAAGAATTTTAGCTCGAGGAGAAAAACAATTAAGGAACAAAAAGATTCCTCTAGTTAAAATTCTGTGGAGAAACCACAAAGTGGAAAAAGCTACATGGGAAAAAGGAGGAAGCAATGAATGAGCAGTATCCGAATCTTTTTGAACCAAATACGTATTGAAAATTTGAGGACAAATTTTCTTAAAAGGGGGATAATTGTAATACCTCAAAATTTTGGCTAGTGTCCAAAATGGATAAAATGAAAGTTTGGTGGCTAAAGTATAAACTTAGGAAAAGTTTTGGGACTAAATTGCAATTTTTAAAAGTTATGCATTTTAGTCTCGTAAATGAATAGTTTACCCCCAAGAATGATGTTTTCATGTTACACAGAATTTTCGTACAGAATTTGTGTTAAAAGCTATAAAGAGTTGAAGTTCGAGAAAAATTTGAATAATCATATCAAATCGAATACTTGAGATATTTTGTTAGATGATAAGACAAGGTTAATAATGTCGTTTTCTATGCCTTAATTTGGAATGATTTAATATGGATCATTGGATTTAAGTTGATTTTCCATGTTAAATATGAGCCGTTGATGAAAAATGGCAAGATTGTAATTTTGGAAAATTACAAGGGCGAAGTTGGTAACTACTAACCTATTAGTTTATTTTTGACCATTGGATGAATATTTTGACAAGTGGCAAGTTTTGGAGCATTGGATATCAAGGGTAAAATAGTCATTTGACTATTAAGAAGATTTTTATTGTAAATAAGACTAATATAATGTCATTTGGCATAAATCAAAGAAATAGAAAAGTGTAGAATTTTCTTCATCTTGCCATGAGCTTCTCCTAAGGTAAGGAAACATTTTCCTTTTGATTTTCAAGCCATTTTATTAGGAATTTTGATGAAAGCATGAAATAAAAAATTGATCTACATGAAATTCTCTATCATTTTTTCATGCTTTCCAAGCTTGAATCCTAAGTTCTTGAATTTGGTGGATGAATAGGATGTTGGATTATGATATGGGAATGATTGTTAATGCTTAGAAATGATGTTTTGAAGTTGAATTCATGCTTGAATCAAGTTGTAGATCAAGCTTAAAGTGACATTTCATGTTCGGCTATGGTGAAATAATTAGGAAAAATGTTGGAAAATTTTTGTTAAGGTTAGACATGATGAATGGATGATGTTACAAGCTTTAGAATGTTGTTGGGACCAATTTGAAAGTTTGTAAAGGTTAGGGGACCCGATCGTGTATTGTAGAAATTAAAGGGCTTAAAGTGGAAATTGGTTAAATTAAGGTATTATGCTTGAATATTTGTTAGAATAATTTATGAATCATTCTTTGATTTGGATATTAAAGGAAATTTGAAGTATTGGGATTGGTATGAATTGTATGAAATGAGTTAGATCGAATAAACATTGAAAGAATTTATAGGAATTTATTTTCCTATTTTGTTCCTATGTTAGTATGATACTAGCATATATTTTTGAAATACACATGTTTGTAAATGATGTACATATATAGATCATGATCAAAATCAGGATCAAGCTAACGAACAAGAAAAAGAAAGGATCAAAATTAAAGCTTAGTGAGGATTTAAATTTTGACCTACATAAAGTGTCAAGGTGAGTGCAATTGCATACATATCATGACACATTGATGTTTTATGCATCATTGGGATGGCTTGCAATGAGCCTACCCAAATTTTATTGTCATTATATTTATGTCATTGAGCAGATGATTGACATATTTTAAATATGTCAAAAGTTGAATATAAATGCATGGATCACTAGTTATATATTATGAATGTTATTTTGGGTATGAACTGCCCAATGTTAAATTATGTTGATATACATTGCCATGGATGAAATATATATGGAATATATGCCCAAGTATGTCATTGAGGGACAGGGTATAGTTGGTATGCCATAGAGTCCAGCAGCACGCTGCATACTCGGTTAAGCACAATAGTGTATATAAAGGACACTTAGTGCATATGGTGGGCACGACCTTATGTGTACTATGGTGGGCACAAAATTATGTGTATTAGCACTTCAGTGCATATTTTACTCGTGTACCCAGGGTCCTCATAGGTTTATATTTGGGCTATGGTTTATTGGTTAAAAAAATAAACAGGTGAATAAGCTTATGAGCTTTTGAAATAAATAGCAAGTATATTGGTAAGAAATTTATATCTGGTTTATATTATGATAATATATGATTAACATAATGGTAATACATATCTAGTGATCATGATGCATGAGTATTGTTACATCTTTGTATTTATAGATATGTTGTATTGCACTGGATATTGTTATTGCCTCACTAAGTGTATACTTAGCGTGTGATGATTTTCATGCATAGGTGAAAGTAGGAATCGGAGTAAGGAGTTTTTGGCATCCTACTTAGCATGGAGTATATTTACGGTATCAGTAATGACATCTTTGATGTATTTTGATTTTACTAGCTGGCATGTATATGATAGTAGTAGTTGGTTTAAACTAGTTTAGACATAATTTGTAGTAACTTATAAACTAGTTTATGCTAATAATGAATGGTAAGTAGCTTTATTAAAATTGAAAATGGTTAAAGGAATTACTAGTGTAAAATCAGGTAACTATTAGGAATTGAATAAATAGAGTAATCGATTAGATTTTTAATTTTGGCAGTTTTTAGGTTATAATACTTATAGGCTATATTTATGAAATGCTAAGTTGCTGACTAAAATCGAAATTAATTTGGTAGATTAAAAATTGGAAAACTAATATTACGCGATAAATTGATAAATGGTTTATTGTGATTTTTAAATAAATGACTATTATGGATTGTTAACAATTCTCTATGTGACACTCTGACTACTATCGGATATGAAATACTGGTAAGGTTATTACATTTATTGGTATCAGAGCTACAGGTTTAGCCGGTTCTGGATCTGAATTGGGCTTGTAGGAAGTCGGAATTATATACATGCCACTAGGATGTCAAAATTACTGATATTTGTAAGAATATAATTTGATGACTATTAATTAGTAATGTTACTCCTTACTTATGTGGGATGATTGTGACTTTAATAGATGTCAGATCATCAGGAGTCTCGTCAGGCAACTGAGTATGATACTCTGGCACGAGCGAGAGTAATGAGGTGAATTAGAATCTGCCTCTTGCTCATCAGAATGTAGAGACACCAGCTCAAGGTAAAAAAAATATGTCTTTACAAGATCAAAGTTTATTTCTTTAGGCATTGAATACTATCATAAATCTTGAGCACCAGTATCAGTTCCAAAGAATTAAGGAAAATGAAAGCACCGGTATTTCTGGGTGATACTGATGAAAATCCAATGGTTGTTGATTACTGGTTGATTGATATAAAAATTATTCTAAGCAGGATTCCTTGTGATGAACAAGGAAAATTGGAGGGAGTAACATCTCTACTGATGGAGCAAGCTAATGTGTGGCGGAATGTAATCACTGCACAAGTCCCTCTAGAGCATATTACTTGGGAAATCTTTTTAAAAGAATTGAAAGAAAAATATATTGGGGACATGTTTGTTGATGAAATGAAACATCAGTTCCTGGATAGGAAACAGTTTGGCAGATTAGTCTATGAATATGATTGTGAGTTCAATAGACTGAGCCGATTTGCAACAGAGTTTCTTCCGACCGATAAATCTAGAATTTATAAATTCATAGCTGGGTTAGATCCTCAATATAAAAGGATATTGGTCTCCAACAATTTCACTGCTTTTCAAGAGGTTGTAAATTGAGCAAAGGTTATGGAAAAAGTAGACCTCAAGGATAAAGCGGGGAAACAGGCTTAGACCGAAAAATGTCCTATAAAGATTCAAGAAAATGAATTTCCAGCTGACCTTATGGAATTACCCTTCCAAGAGTTTGAAGTTATTCTTGGAATGGATTGGTTATCGGCATATGATGCTATGGTTGAATTCCGATTGAAAAGTTTAAGTTTAAAAGGACCAGGTGGCTCAAAAACAATGCTTGTAGGGGAAAGGTTGAATTATCTAATTAATGTAATATCAGCTGCAACTGCTAGAAAGTTATTATCACATGGGTGCGAAGTATATTGAGCTCATGTGATAAATACTCAGGAAACAAAGATAAATCTGGAAAACATACCCACGGTATGAAAATTTCCAGATGTTTTCCCAGATGAATCATCAGGATTACCTCCAGATCGATAAGTGGAATTTGGTATTGATGTGCTTCTTGGAACAACTATTAAGAAAGGATGTACCATATATTTTGAAACACCCCCTAACCCAGCTTAGGGATAAACCCTATTAGGAAGTGTTTAGGAACAAACTTTTTTAACAAACATATAGCATTGAAATAATATATGATGACTGAGCACTTCACAAATGAGTATACAAACAAAATTCAGGGTAAATTAAAACTTTTTATAAATTAGATACGTCTCTGAAATCAATTCGCAAGTGAGAAAACATACATTTATTGATCAAGGAAACTTAATTCAATCCTAAATAGAGGCACATAACCTTTACAAAGCATAGTCAAAACATAAATCGTTAACATCTAAACAATTACTTACTTTAGCATTAATCAAGCCCTTTAACGATACTACTCTTACTTAGAGTTTAATTCGATAATTTATATATTTGAATTGTAACACGTATATCATCAAGAGAATTAAACAGCTTAAAAGTCTTACAGGCAACTAATCAAAATATCATATTCCTTACACATAAATCACTAGTTCCTTTGTTTCTTTTAGCATAACAATTATTTGTTTATAACTCTTAACATTATTCTGGATATAAGGTGTCATACCAAATAACTCGTAGACCAAACTATTAAAGCATCATAATTCACGTGATTTCTAGGATAGATAATCATTCCAATATATATATATACTACCATAACTCAGGTAATAAGTAACTACTAAATCATGGCAACTATTAAATCACATGCAGCATGCAATCACCAAGAAAATAATAATAATAAGGGCCCATTACAACATGAAAACTCATTAGGCTTATATACAAGATAAGCCATAAAAGGAATCTAATATATCAAGCCATAAACAAAGGTAAGGTTGCCCTAAAATGTTGGAAAGAAGAGGGTAAGCAATTGCTTAGTGAGGTAGCTTAAAGAACTTAAATGTATGAAGGGATAATCCGATCCAATTTTATCGGATCTAATAGCCAACATAATTTTAAGCTTGGACAAGGGACTTAGCCATTTAAAATCATGTAATTAGAACCGGCATTCAATTATTTACAAGGATATTTCCATAGATTGATTACTTATATACCTGATTCTCAGACAAAACTCATATTTATATATATAATTGTTCGAGTCAAACATATTCATACCTTTATACATAAAGGGTACTAACAATGCACCTTCAAATACTTACATGGGTATTCAAACAGGACATAGGTATATATACTTGAAAACTCAGACCATCATATACATACATACTCAGGTTATTCAATTATAATACCTTCATATGTTGACATGGATATTCGAACATGACCCATACACTTTAGAAATCCAAAGCAACTCTAATATGAAAACATTCTATCGAGACATACTTAATCCCCCAAGAAACATTCATTAATCAATGCTTATATACTACTTGTCATACAAGTTTTTACAATAATTCATTTATTTAATCACATAGCTTTTATGGTTTCTCTCAAATGTAGCTAATCCATTTATAAGTTGCAAATTTTTTACTTATCAAATAAGTTATAAGACTAACATATCTCCTTACCCAGGCTACTTGACACAAAATATCAACATAATCATGCATATTCAATTATACTCTCATTTATATATATATATTTGAACTATCCTTTGCACGCATATATGTTTATACGTATGTACAGAGCAATACTTATTCATATATGCACACAATTACATGTTCAAGACAGTTTTCAATTACTTTGTATACATATTTTTACATAGCAAAACAGTCCCTATAATCACATATTCATATCAAACAGTCTACTTTGACATATACATATAATTTCATGTGAAAACAGTCCTTAGATTCTCATGTTTACAGAAATCATACCAACTTAAACATGTATATATAATTTCATACAAAAAACATTCCATAGATGTTTATATTTATACAAAACAGCCCTTACTCAAAACAGTTTATGGCATACTTTGAATTTAATCAAAACAACAAATAATCATACATTTCAATTATATACTCATTTATACATAGCAAAATAGTCAGAGGTATGATCAATTATATCAAATTGTCCCACAAAAATATATATACACTTACATATTGTAAAACAGTCCATCATATTTTTTTTTACTTTAATTTATACGAATCAGTTTAAGCATACTCGCAATTTATACAGAACAACCCAACATGACATATCATTATTAAGAATTACTTATTATGTAAGCTATTAAACACAACCTATCAAAGTATTTATTATTTGTCTCATAAGTTATTAAAGTAGAGTCTGAAACAAGGTGAAGTGTGACTAGAAGCAAATTTATAGAATTCAATCATAATAACAACTTTAAACACCAACATTGCACTTAATTCAATTACTAGAACTAAGTTATATCAATCTTAAACCGATCATATATATATATTCACATAAATACACATAGTATTCGAACAAGCATATAAACAAACAACACTGCACATATACGTCTGAGCATTTGTCTAAACATATATTTCCTTAATATTTAATAAACAAGTTTTACCTGCTATATGTTTTATCAATATAACGCCTCAACATCAAGAACTACTCATCTCAAGTTAACAACATATAACCTCATAAGCATATATTTCTTACCACACAAGTTAACAAATACATTTCTATATAGGTATGTATTTTCTAATCACATAAGTTAACAAACATATTTTTATCAATTTAGCTTGTCATTCTCATTACTGTGTCATAACATAGCCTTGAGAATCAAATTTCAACCTAGGTGCACGAATCCCCAACCAACTGTAGCCCATATAAAATGGTACCACAGTACCGGTCAATCCCTCCTATTGTCACCAAGTGACCAACATACTTCCCTCCTACTGTCGCCTCATAAGGGCCATAGCCCAAGACCGTAGTCCACCCTAGACTTGAGCTTTATGGACTCTATGGCATGCCAATTATAACTACGACTGACTCGAAACCAAGGCTTTATAATCATAAATTATCATATCCAAATCAGAATTGAGCATAGCTCCTTATTTAAATAATCAAGTAATCATATCTTATAACTCAGATATGAATATAGCTCCACTTTCATATAATCACATGATACAAACTTATAACTTATAACTTCTTGTCATAATCTGAACTAAACATAATTTCACTTTATTATAGCCAATCGAATTGAGCTTATCATCCTTTCATATTAGACATATATTCAAGTCGTATGAA
Organism: Hibiscus mutabilis; assembly: GCA_019671005.1. Classification (NCBI taxonomy): domain Eukaryota; kingdom Viridiplantae; phylum Streptophyta; class Magnoliopsida; order Malvales; family Malvaceae; genus Hibiscus; species Hibiscus mutabilis. The sequence goes on from CM033744.1 coordinate 14,562,681, forward strand.
TTTCTCAGTACATCTTTTATCTTACTCATTTAATAGTATAACATGGTCCACTATTAAACATGTTCAAGAATGGATAGTTTTCTGTCTGGAAACATTATCGAATCAAACATAGCACATAGGGACATATATACTTCTCCATCATAGCACATAGGAATATATATATATGTATATTTCTCAATCATAACACATAGAAATGAATATACTTCTCAATCATAACACATAGACACGTATATACTTCTCAATTGTGACACATAGAAACATAAATATACTTCTCAATCGTAGAACATAGAAACATATACACTTCTTGATCATAGCACATTGCTTACTCAAACATCATGTAATGCATAATACCTAACAATTATGTACTTACCTCCGTCCCAAGCTTAGAATCAAGCATAGTCTAGCATAATAATTTAGACAATATAATTTAAGCAAGTAAAAGATGCTCGAGAAGGTTTTAGGCCTATCCCGAGACTTTAAACTACACTCACGGATATTCCAAGCTAGTTTTGTTCCTGAATTACAATTCCGGTTTGCTTTTCTACGGCTTCAGCAACCTTAGATTTATCTTCCCCAAAACCTCTCGATCTAGACATAACAATACACATGATCAAAGTTCATTCATTTGCACAACCAACCGAAGCCGTCCAATTTACTAGTACATTAGAGTATACATCAAATTAATCCATTTTACATTTACACATATAAAACAATTTTGCATGAATGCCAAAACATTTCTTTACACATAATCACACACAATACATACTCAAAACAGCTCACAAACATTCTTATGGTTGCATTGTTGCCTTATTTTCATATGTTTACAATTACATGCTCAAATCAGTCCATATACTTCCTTATTTACTTAAACATTTCACAAGTACGTTCATTAAACAATTCCCCTTGTTTTAATAACTCAAAACAGTACATGATTTTATCAAGACAACCCCTTACACATATATGCATACTTATTTACATGTATTCACATATATACATATATCAAAGCAGTTCTTAAATGTTCATATGTAAACATAACAGCCTTTGTAACACCCTAAACTGGGCCTAGGAAGGTTACCATTATCTAAGCTATTGACTAATTGAGTCATGTGCTAATCAAATTGAAAGAATTAGGAGTATGTAACATGGAGCTATTAGTTAAATTGTTATAGAATTACCCTTATTAGAGTAATTAAGTCTAGGATCAAATTGAAGTAAAGGAAGAAAAGATAGCTAATGACTAAAGGACTAAAATGTTATAGCTAACAAGTTAGAGTGCCAAATTAAAAGGACCAAATTGAAACAAGAGTGAAGCAACAAAATTGCATGTGTAATTAGACCATTATTCTATAATGGAATACATGTGGCAAGGATTATATACATGTGGTAATTAAGTAAGAATAACAGCCGGCCATGTTGGTGAATGAAAGAGAAAAACAAAATCATCTTCTTCCTTCCTTCATCCTCCATAACCGATTCTTGAGAGAATAATGAGAGAGAGTTGCTTGTTTGATCAAATTAGCTTAATTGAAGGAGTTAGTTTGAATAGCTTCTTGTTAGGAAGGTAAAATGCTTGATTCTTCACTTCAATTTCATGTTGAATCTTGAATTTGTGATGTCCTTGATGCCTAGTTTGAATAGGATAATTGTAATATGTGTACAAACAAGCTTGTTGTCCAGATTTGAATTCATGTATACATATATATATATGTGTTTGTATCTTGATTGTAGAATGTGTATGGTTGTTGGAAAATTTACTTGGAAGTTGCTGGAAAATTTAGGTACTAAATTGGTATGACTTGAATGTAATATTGCATGAAAACTGTTTTGATCACATTGGTAGTGAAGATTGTGTAAACATGCTTGATTATATAAAATGCTCTGTTTTGATCACATTGGTAGGTGAATAAAACTGACCTAGACTTGTATGAGTAATTATATAAGTTGAATTAACTTGTTAGAAGTACCATCCAAGAGATTAAAGAAGCTAGAAACTCAAACTAGTGTAATCTGCCCGGAATACTCTGTTCTGGGCATTAACTTTGAAAAATTACCATAAATTGTACAAAGAGAATATAAGGCTGGAAATTTTATGGATAATGTCTTAACATGTCTAAATCCATTAGGAGCAAATAGAATTGAATTCTGGATTTTAGAATGAAATGTAGAGAAGAAACACTAAGGACAGTGCAAACTGTCTAGCGTTGTAAATTTCCCTGTCTCTAAACTAAAAAACTGTATTAATTGGAAAAGAATTAAAATGCAAGGCCTATATGGTTAGAAACATAATTAAGTTAGCTTTCCAACGGTGTAAACCAATTGAAATTCCAACGTACGAAATAAAAGATATGAATGTTTAAGCAAGTAATGCACATGCTACCAGGCAGTAGCAGCAACAGCCTTGATGTTTTGAAATGAATGAATTATGTGTATTGCTGCCATGTTTTGAAGAAATGAATGTAACACCCCTCGCCCGAGTTAGGAGTGAGAAGCGTTACGATGAGAAAACAGGATGAGACAATCGTGAAATTCAGGGCCAAATAAAATTTTTCAATTTAACTTAGCTTAATATATTACCTATAGGCAATTTAGTTCATTCAACCACTAGAATCAAACTCACTCATTTACTTAAGGAATAAGCCACTATTCGAGCACTACCCATTAATTAATTCATCCATTTAGCTAGTTTCATTCTTTACCTATTAACATTCTATTTCATTCGCTATCTAGAATCAATTTCTCAATATAATCTTACCTATATGAGCAACAGTCTTACCAATTAGATTCATTCGAATTACTCTTATACAACTATCATTCAACATCATTCGGTTAGGCCCAATACAATAAATCTTGTTATCTATTAAACTTAGCTATTAGCATGAACATCTTATGCGTTTGAATTCTTAACATCAATTAAGTTCATATTCACTACTATTCTCTACCCATTATGCGCAGCTTTTAGACCTTTAAGTTCATTGAATTCATATGTCCTATTCATTTAACAATATCTAGACTTATAAAGTATGTAAGTGATTTTGGTAAGCAGCCGTGTAACTCATAATTCATTCGATTAGGGTCTTACCTAAAGTAGCTTGATACATCATCAATCTAGCAAGTTCAATTTCTTAATTTCAAAACCATACTCAATCATAACAAGCTCATATGCAAAGTCTAATTCATTCATTCATTAGCCATAACCAAAGAGTTCACAAAAGGCTACTATTTACATATATTTAATTACAAATCAAAAGTACCATTTAATTACAAGACTTTAACAAGTTCAACATACACACTTTATACATATAAGCCAAATGCATGGTCTATCAATGCTAGCCACAATCTAAGGCCACCATCTAGGTGTACATCGAAGTAAAATACATAGTCAAACTTCAAGCTTTGCATGCCTTACTTCGAACCCAAGAAAGCTGACTTCAATATCAAGGTACTGGTTGGGATGGCTTTTACCTAAGGTTTGGGAAAAATGCAAACAAGAGTGATAAGTAAAAGATTGTACTTAGTGAGGTAGCACCTAAAGTCTAGCAAGATTTTCAATTTATCAATTTGTCAAGTTATGTGTCCTTTATTTCAAGAAACACCTATCTAGGCTTTAGACAATCTTAAAAGATTTAGCTAGTTTTATCCAAGCATAATTAAGCATTCATGTTATTCGATCAAGCAACGCAATTCATAGATTACCACCATGAATCAATCAAGAAACAACTCATACAAGAACAAGGCTAATCAAGCATGCGTATAATCATTTCCATTCAAACAAGAGGAATAATCATTTTCATGTATCTTATTTCTCAAGGGATAAACAATCCAAGCATTCATTTTCATCATTTAATTCCATTGATTAGCCATTTCATTAACAAGATCAAGAGTACACTTTAATTCATGTATAACAGGGCAGTAACCACTGTCCCAAAACTATTTTCAAAACAGTTCACAAACTGTCTAGGACACCAATACTACTGCTGCCAGCAAGCATAAGCACTGGTCACTTAAATACTTATAACTTTCATTCAGTACGTCGGAATTTCAAACCATTTATGTCATTATAAAGCTTATTTAACCCTCTTTACAAACGTTTATACCTTTCATTTTAATGCTTTTCCAATTAATACAGTTTTTAGTTCAAAGATAGGGCAATTACATTTCTGGACAGTTTGCACTGTCCAGAGGTTTTCATTTCCAGATTCCAGCTCACAAATCAGAATTCAATTTTGTTTTCTCCTAATGAAAATAGACATTTTAAGTTTCATTCCATATAAATTTCAACCCTTAATTCGACCTACATAATTCATGGTGATTTTTCAAAATTGCTGCCCAGAACAGAATTTCCTGGGCAGATTACACTAGGTTGCATTTTAAGCTTATTAATTCATTAGGACATGACTCTAACATAGTATTTAGCTTATAACCCTTTCTTACAAGTTTAAGTTAGTCTAAATTTGTATCTAACATGTCATTCGAGTACGAAGCCTTTTATTACATTTTATCAATTAAGTATAAACTAGCTCAAGTTATTAAGTTCATTATCATATTCTTGTAAGCTCATCATTTTTTAGCTTATTTCAAAAGGTTATTCTCATTTTAAATACCACTTAACCATGTTATCCATAAGCTACTATAGGCAACCCCAATTTCACCTATTCATTCGAATACCATCATCATATAAAGACTCTATCCATTTCCAGTTCAAACATGTTCTTAATTCTACCTTAATTAGTTTGATTCCAATTAGACTAGACACTTAAATCTTTTTCGGTTGAATTAGACCAACATTTGAGACCATAGAGTCCTTTGAACAACTTACTTACCAAGTAAGAAACCTTATAAACAATCACGTTGCATACATACAAGGCAAGACTTTGTCTTGTTTAAATTCTAATCTTGATTACCTATGATGTCCATTCAAACATTGTAATCACTCATTTTTATCCGATGTATAAGTATTGTGTTAGTTTAATAATTAATGTATGTATGCATATTATATGTGATTATTGTGTGTGTAAAATATGTGTGATACGTGTAAGTGCATGCATATTATACATATTATGTATGTGTTAATATTTATTATAGTATATTTGTGTCATACGTGTTTATATTTTATGTATACATTGTTTGTATGTGTACATTACGTGTATGATTATATGCATGTATGATAGTATATTACATTAATTATGTTTGCATGTCTATTCGTATATTACACGTACGTGAGTGTGCATGTGTACATATGTATGTACTATCGTATTATTATTATTATTAATATTATTGGACTAATGTAAAATAAAATCGAAAACACAAAACCCAAATATTTTATAACAGTCCAGTCCAATATGTATTACAGACCCAAAATATGTTACAAGGCCTGATATGCCCAATCCAAAAACCCTAGAAACATATCTAACACCCTTTTATCTGTTGCAGCCGTCATCATCCAAGCTGTTGAATTAGAAATTATCCAACGGCCCAGATCAGAAGGAGCCAATACGACTGGCGCGCGTGTGATGTACCTGAAGGGACTATGCACTTCTCACTCGCGCGAGACTGGTCGCCTTCCATGAGCCACATGTCATGATCTGATGCAGTCTTCTCAGCTTCAAGATTGAATCCTGGGCGTTCAAACTTCGATGAATCCTGACTGTTGGATCGGATCTGATCCAATGGCCAAGATTCCTTCTGGCTGAACGGATATCTCCCCCACACTGCCACCATACGCCACCATGCTCCCTCTGCCGCCGTACCACCAGCTCAACCACTGTGCAGATTTGTCAGAGAAACAAAAATAGATTATTAGTACTGAATAAGATAAGAAAGACATGTAATCCATGCTTGTTTCTACCAAAAAATCCAGAGAAAATGTATGTGTATTAAAACAAAAGCAAAAGTCTGTAAGTCACAAGTTATCAGTTTGAAAAAAAGACAACAAGCTTTCCAGTGGTATTCCCCTCTGCCTTTTTTCTCTCTCGCATGTTATCCCCGAAAAATAATAGTTGATAAATAGAATATCCAAAGAGCTTAGAGTTTACCCAACCACCGTGAATCTTCTTTGGCCAGCGACAAGCCCTTATGGGGTGAGTTGGTTGACAAGAGAATATCTCTGGTCGATTTTTTTTAAAAAAACAAATATCTCTGTGTTCTTTATTTTTCATTTCAGTCCTCTTTTCATATCTAAACATTCATGTTTTTAACCTGTTGATGTGGCCTTTTTGTGTGTTTTTTGTTTTTTTTTATGTTTCATATTCTCAGTTTTTATATATTTGTTTAGTGTATGACGTTATGTGTTTTTATATTTTTGTTCGAATGTTCGTATCACACATGTTCGATTCATTTTTTAGTTGACTCATATATAGCAAGTTTTCGTTTTTAGCATGTATTGTATGTTCTCTTTGCTTCTAGGTCATACGTTAGTGTGTTTTCTTTTGTCATGTATATTACCATGTTTTATTTTATGTATGTGAATTATGTCACGTGTTAAGCATTAAATACATGTTCTCTTTTTGCTTTGATTTGTTAGTTTAATACCATGTTACGTGTATATCATGCATATGTTGCATCTTTATATGTATATATTTGATTTTGTGATATGTTTTGTTAATCATGCCAATGCATTTTGCTATCTTTGTTTAATTTTGTGATATCTGTGTTTTCATTATTTATTTTTTCTTTCACCATGCCAATGTAAATTGTATGTTTTATATTTTGCTCACTAAGATTGCATATCGAGATATATAAATTGTCAATGCGGTGCCCTTTTATCCGAGCATAAACGAGGCTAGTATCAGGTGTAGTGATGGTGGTTGGGCGTTTACTCTCGGATAACGGGGCTTTTAAAATTTACTCGCACTTATAACCTAATTTTAAATTAATCGTCATTTTAATCCGGAAAGTTTAATATTAATAAAGCGGTAATTACTAAAGTACCAATTTTGGGCGGTGTGGGGGTGCTAATCCTTCCCCATCCGTAACCGACTCCTAACCCAACAGTTTTCAAATCTTTGGTTTTATGGTGTCCGGCCTACCTAAGTGGCCGGTGGCGACTCCATTTTCTTAAATAAAATACGGCTTTTCTAAAAATCGCACGGAAGACATTATTTTCAAAACACGACAGAACAAAATAGAAAACTCGTTTTTTAGCAAACCTAATAAAATAGGGGTCATCGCTACAGATGGCGACTCCGCTGGGGACCAATTTTTATTTTTTTCAAGAACAAAATGAAAGTCAAGCTTTTTAAATAACTACCGCTTTATTAATATTAGAAGTTTCAGATTAAAGTGACGATTAAATTAAAATTCGGTTATAATTGCGCGTTTATTTTGTCGCATATAAACCCGTTTTTTTAAGTGGGGGGAAACGCTAATGCTTTCGTGGAGATATCATTATCCCGTTTAGGCCTAGCAAGTACCTTCAGGGCTCGAGTACCTTGTGCTTTCGTAAGGATGTCATTCCTTCGTGTAGGCATAAGCGAATGGGTCCCCCTGAATTGAACCTGGTTGAAAGGAGCCTATAATGGGTGATGATCGGGGGCCTTGCTACTCTTAGTAGAGGGCAACAAGGACAGTTCGGGTGCCTCTTAGCACCAACACTGAATGTAGAGAACATATAGAAACCCACCCCTTTAGAGCCATGCAGATAACCTTAGGTGCTTTAGACAGGATATAAATAGGGTTCTCTTGTTTGTTTACCTTATTTAATTTGCCCTTTATTTATGTATTTATTTATTTTATCCAATACTGACTCGTTTTGTTTTTCTTTTTTGCATATATCACTGCATTTGCATTACATAAAGGTACTGGATCAAGTGGTTGACCCGATCAGAAAGTCTTTCATCATGGAAAAAAGGTATCTTAGGAAAAGCTTAACTTGTCAGTCAGGCATTGATCAGAGGTCAATCAGAAGGCCCAAGGGGATAGTTTTCCAAGTGAGCGTATATTGTCAGGATACACCTACGTGAGCCTCTAACAGAATGATCTATGGGAGATTAAAAGGATTTGGGGAGGATGGGATCGAAGATTACAATACTTATTCTTCGATGGTTACGGCGACATAGTACATTTGGTGTATGTTCGAGTCAACCAACCTTTATTTCGAGCAATAGAGAAAGAGTTAGAGAGCTGCAAGTTGACCATCAAGAGTGAAAGATGATCTTTCAGGGGTGCCATTAACCAAGAGAAGGAAAGAGCCAGGCAAGAGATCGACAAAGGCAAGCAAGCAATCATCTACAAAAGAGAAAACACTGATGTTTGGAAGAGGAAATCCATGGGGAGTAGGAATAGACTACTCGAGACACAAAACTTATATAATGACACTGTTCAAAGACTGACTCAGAGTCAAGATAAGAATGCCGAGTTAGAAGGGAGACTGGCAGAGGTGAGAGCAGTCCTTTTAGGCCTACCGACGTAAGAATGGTTTCATCGAACTACAAGGAAGAGAACGCGGGAATGGCATGTTATGAGCTCGCATTGAGTCACTCAAGGTAACTGTTCAAGATTACAGGGGGAGGGTTAGAGTATTCGAAGAAGTTGCAGCCGGTGGAGACAACTATTGGGGAAGAAGACTTCGTGTTACTGCCCAAATGGTTCAAGACCGAGACCAGTATTACGCGACCCTGATGGTGGACATACAACGAGTTACGAGACATGTGAATGACTTAGCTACCGAAGCTGAAACCCTCCAACCCTTCATCACTTCAGGCATGGAAGAAGCACCCAGGTTCATTAAGGTGCTCAGGGCTATTGAAAGTTAGGGGATAGAGCTAGGGCTTATCTGTAGGAGTCTATGTTGTAATTAGGACTCTTTTTGTAATAAGGACCCATTTTGTAATATAAACCGTTTTGTAATCTGGATCCTTTAGTTCCCATGAAAGTAGTTCAAAAGGGTGATTACCAGCGGAACTAGTACCTTTATTTGCATACATTCTTGCATTACATCATGTCATTTGCATTTTACATTACATGCATTAAAAGATAGTGTACATATTGTGGCAGTGGAATTAAAAGATAAGCTGCAACTATTCTGCATCCATACTTTACTCGGTTCCAAAGCAAGCTGATGGAAGATAGAGTAGTCAGTCTAGAAAAAGGGCAGAAAGATTTGGAAGTGCGTTTTAATAAAGCCAAGAAGAGTCTCAGTGATCAGATTGCTCAATCGCAAGCTACAATAGTGTCCGACATAATTGCCTTGCTAGCAAAAAGCCTGGGGAAAGAAAAGGTTGAAGAAGAAGTCACCCAGGAGCCAGATGGTATCTCATCTCACAGCAAGGTTCAACTGGTGACGCTAAATCCGGCCAGAAGAATATACTTTGACCCTGTTGGGATATCTGCTAGTCTCCAAGCAGAGGCATCTGAAAACCAACCCATGAATACCGAGGCATTCTATGAAGAAGAGGTGCCGGATCTGGACTTGGTCAAGAAAATTAGAAATGAAGTGGAAAAGAAATGGGAAAAAAGATTTTGTCTAATGGAGGAAAAAGTCAAAGCCATACAGACTGTAGAGGAACCAAGGAATGATGCCAGCGATCTGAGCCTAGTATCCGACCTTGTTTTACCACCAAAGTTTAAAACCCCTGATTTCGATAAGTATGATGGAACTTCGTGTCTTTCCGCGCATATTACCATGTATTGCCGGAAGATGACTGCCTTTGCAAAAGATGAAAAGCTCTTAATCCATTGCTTCCAAGATAGTCTGACTGGGGCAGCCATCCGATGGTACAATAAATTAAGCCGGGTAGATATCAAGTCCTGGAAGGATCTTTCAAAAGCCTTCACTGAACAGTACAAGCATATAACAGATATGGCCCCAAATCGATTCGTGCTACAAGGTTTAAGGTAGAAGCCTGATGAGAGTTTCCGTCAGTATGCTCAATGATGGCGAGACGTGGCATCTCAGGTTCGACCACCGATTCTGGAAAGTGAAATTACTCCCATGATTGTGGATACTCTGAAGGGAGTGTTGTACGATCATCTAGTAAGCCACCATGCCCCAACTTTACAGACTTAGTCATGGTTGGAGAGCGCATTGAAGATGCAGTTAAGAATGGAAAGATAATAGATATCTACAGCACAGTTTCTCAAAAGGAAGAAGAAAGCATAGTTCCTCGAAAGGAAGAAGATTCTCATGTTCATATGGTGAGTGCTTGTCCAATCAGTCAGCCCTAGGGTCGTCCTTGTAATCAGTCTTCACTATACGTGAAACCTGCAAAGGTACTTCATCTTGTTCCTATGACGTACATTGAGTTGCTTCCGATGCTTATAAAAAAGAAGCTGCTAACCCTTGTCCAGTACAAGCCAAAAGATCCTCCATATCCGGTGGGGTACGATGTCAATGCTGTATGTGATTACCATTTGGGGAGTACGGGCCACACAACAAAAAATTGTGGAGCTCTGAAAAATAAGGTCCAAAGTCTTATCGAAGCTAGTCATCTGAAGTTTTAAGGACAGTGACAAATATGAATTTTGGGGAGGTGTTGACTTCCCAGTTAGGTGCTTAACTGCATTTCATGTTTTCTCTCTTTTTTTTCAAAAAGTAATGCGAAATCAGCTTTACTATTTTAGGCCCGAAAAGTAGTAAAGACATTTTGTAGGGGCGAATATCTGGTGAAATGATATTTCTATTCACATATCATTTTTGTGCACATCTAGCAAATAATTTTCATTCTTTGATTCATTTCTCATTGATAAGGGTTAGTTTTTGTTTTCATGTGCATACTCATATTTTTACACAGAAAATACATGTATCCGGCTATTGTGTCCTTGTATATCAATCGCATGAGGGACATTATTTTAACTTAGGTGATTGGTTTTGAGCAACCTGCATATACTGGAAATCAAAGGTTGCGGAGAAGACGAATTTGTACTTACCTTCCAAGTTATTTTTTGGTTAATTGTTGATGACCTCACTTAAGCATAATTTACTGTACGTGGAATAAAAAAACAATAAGCATCTCCCACGTTTAAAATGAGTGAAAGAATAAATCCTAAGAAAAAGCACTCTAATGTTCGAAGCCTGGTAATAGGCATATTCAAAACCAGGTAATAGGTTTGTTCGGATAAGAGTGTGGCAGCTTTGGGGCACTCCTCTGAAGCGATGATGGCAATGCACCATCTAACAAAGAAAAAGAAGAGCAAAAAAATAAAAAGAAAAGAAAATAAGAAGAAAATAGATAGAAGAAAATCACTTCATGAGTGATGGTAATATTTTCGTCTCATGACAATGCTGAGTAACTCAGGGTATTGTTGTTTGCTCCATCATTATTCTCGAGCCAAAAGAATGTGATGAGTTGAATTCCCCAAGCAAAAAGAAAATAAGCCAAAAAATGATGATGATCTGATAGGGTCCAACCTAGTCAAAAAGAGAAAAGAGAGAGAGAGAGACCAAAATAACTCGGAATGTATTTTACATTTTCAGATAACAATTCAGCTTTTGAGGTCCCCTATATGCAGGACACGCTTGGGGGCAATCGCCGGTAAGTTGTCTCAATGTCTTATTTGCACTTGATACTCAAGGTATACGATTTGACATATCATTACGACTGTCGAGATTTTCTGGTCAAGCATTTGCCAAAAAAAGGTGTTTGTATTGTTCCAAAATTTTGCCGTTCATTTCAAAATTCAAAGAATACACGGGAAATTGGCCTCTTTACTTTTTTTAAAAAAAGATTTAAAGCCTAGAGACATAGATTCGGTTACCCATTAGAGTACTTCATTTAAGTTCAAAGACAAAGATTGAACTCAGAGATGGGTTTGGGGGAGTTGGGGCATTTTAGCTCACCCCGATGTTGAGACAGAGAGAGACTCTGCATGATGGGTCAAAGACAAGAAAGAGTTCGAATCCAAGATTAGTGGGGCACCATTGTCCGTGAAACAATAGAGATAGTTGTAAGAATCCAAGGCAAAATAGACCCGAGATGTCGGATGGTTCGAAAAATTTGGATTAATGAAGAAGACAAAAGACTTTCTTGAGTAAAGAGATGATGTTGACCGAGGTCGCTTGACCTGAAAGGGTGAACAAGGAATGAGCAACAATGTTTTGGGGGCGAAAGCTGCTGGAGCATCAAAATGATTAATGATTGTAGTCACATGACGAAGCCTGCCTAACTGGCAAGTGGTGACTTGAGTATTAAGATATCCGAGAAGATTCTGACAAGGATTCGTACATCATTGCATTATTATAAGTCTACATGAATAGGTTGCACCTTTGCATCCCCAACAATCATGACAATAGCATTTTACATGAACATATGCATCTTTACATCATAAGGTATGCTCATGCATCATCCTTAGTATTCATACAGGAAGACATATGCATCTTTACGCGCTTGAGTGTTGTTTTCCCAAAAAGAACAAAACAAAACAAAACAAAACAAAAACAAAATAGAAAAGAGAGAAACAGAAAAAAAAAGAGAAAATAAAAGAAAGAAGAAAGAGAAAGAAGAAAAAGGAAAAAAAAAAGAAAGGAGATCGGTTGACCAAAGAAAATGTCAACATTTTTAAGCTGCCACTCTGCCGAATTTCTAGACGGATAAAACCAAGGTATCACTTAAGGTTTTTCTTAAAAACCAAAATTTTTAATGGCATCCTTAAAATCAACTTCTTTAGTTGGATCCTTTTATAAGGATACTTTTCTTAAAACCAACTTCTTTAGTTGGATCCTTTCATAAGGATACTTTTCTTAAAACCAACTTCTTTAGTTGGATCCTTGCATAAGGATATTTTTCTTAAAACCAACTTCTTTAGTTGGATCCTTTCATAAGGATACTTTTCTTAAAACCAACTTCTTTAGTTGGATCCTTTCATAAGGGTACTTTTCTTAAAACCAACTTCTTTAGTTGGATCCTTGCATAAGGGTATTTTTCTTAAAACCAACTTCTTTAGTTGGATCCTTTCATAAGGATACATTTCTTAAAACCAGCTTCTTTAGTTGGATCCTTGTATAAGGATGCTTTTCTTAAAATCAACTTCTTTAGTTGGATCCTTGCATAATGATGATTTTCTTAAAATCAACTTCTTTAGTTGGATCCTTGCATAAGGATGCTTTTCTTAAAATCAACTTCTTTAATTGGATCCTTGCATAAGGATACTGTTTTTTAGATCGACTTCTTTAGTCAGTTCCTTGTATAAGGATGTTTACCCCATAAAGAAGAAGAATAACCAACACAAAAAAAGAAAAAAAAAGAAAAAAGAAAAAGAGAGAAAAAATGGAGAAAAAGAAAACAAATGAAACAAAAAAGAAAGAAAAAGAAGAAAAAAGAAAAGAAAAAGAGAGGAAAAAGAGAAAGAGAACAAAAAAGAGGAAGGAGAAAAAAAAAAGAAAGAAAGAAGGAAAAAGAAGAAAGATTGATCGGAGAAAAATGTCACTAAATTTTCGAGCCGTTACCTTTGATGGATTCCTCGTGATGTCTAGACAGTTTTTCTTAAAATCAAAATCAATCCTTTCTTAAGGATATTTTTCTTAAAAAATAATTCCTTAATTTATCCTTCCATAAGGATATTTTTCTTAAAATCAAATTTCTTAATTTAATCATTTCTTAAGGATATTTCTCTAAAAATTAATTCCTTAATTTATCTTTCCATAAGGATATTTTTCTTAAAATCAAAATTTCTAATTTAACCATTTCTTAAGGATATTTCTCTAAAAACCAGTTCCTTAATTTATCCTTCCATAAGGATGGTTTTCTTAAAATCAAATTTTTGGATTTAACCCTTTCTTAAGGATATTTTTCTAAAAATTACTTTGTCCTTCTATAAGGATATTTTTCTTAAAATCAACTTCTTACTTTAATCCTTTTGCAAGGATCGTCTTCCTTAAGATCAAGACTTCTAAATTTAGATACATATCGCTCAAGGATTTGACTGAGGAAAAACGGAGAGTTCCAGAAGGACACGTGATTTCGAAGCTATAGACAGGGAAGTCGAATAAAATGAGTGCTTATGGTCTTTGCTTTGTCTCATTTCACAAGAACAAGCAAAGAGGGGCAACTGTAATCGCTCATTTTTATCCGTGTATAAGTAGTGTGTTAGTTTAATAATTAATGTATGTATGCATATTATATGTGATTAATGTGTGTGTAAAATATGTGTGATACGTGTAAGTGCATGCATATTACACATATTATTTATGTGTTAATATTTATTATAGTATGTTTGTGTCATACGTGTTTATATTTTATGTATACATTGTTTGTATGTGTACATTACGTGTATCATTATATGCATGTATGTTAGTATATTACATTAATTAATGTTTGCATGTGTATTCGTATGTTACACGTACTTGAGTGTGCATGTGTACGTATGTATGTACTATCGTATTATTATTATTATTAATATTATTGGACTAATGTAAAATAAAATCCAAAACATAAAACCCAAATATTTTATAACAATCTAGTCCAATATGTATTACAGACCCAAAATATGTTACAAGGCCTGATCGGCCCAAACCAAAAACCCTAGAATCATATCTAACACCGCTTTTATCTGTTGCAGCCATCATCATCCAAGCCGTTGGATTAGAAATTATCCAACGGCCCAGATTAGAAGGAGCCAATACGGCTTGCGTGTGTGTGATGTACCCGAGGGGACTCTGCACTTCTCACTCGCGCGATACTGGTCGCCTTCTATGAGCCACGCGTCATGATCTGATGCAGTCTTCTCAGCTTCAATATTGAATCCTGGGCGTTCAAACTTTGAGGAATCCTGACTGTTGGATTGGATCTGATCCAATGGCCGGATCCCTTCTGGCTGAACGGACATCTCCCCCTACACTGCCACCATACCACCGACTCAACCACCGTGTAGATTTGTCAGAGAAACAAAAATAGATTATTAGTACCGAATCAGATAAGAAAGACATGTAATCCGTGCTTCTTTCTACCAAAAAATCCAGAGAAATGTATGTGTATAAAAACAAAAGCAAAAGTCTGTAAGTCACAAGTTATCAGTTCGAAAAAAAACAACAACAAGCTTTCTAGTGGTATTCCTCTCTACGTTTTTTTCTCTCTCGCATGTTATCCCCGAAAAATAATAGTTGATAAATAAAAGATCCAAAGAGTTTAGATTTCACCCAACCACCGTGAATCTTCTCTGGCCAGCGACAAGCCCTTATGGGGTGAGTTGGCTGAGAAGAGGATATCTCTGGTCGGATTTAAAAAAAACAAATGTTTTCGTTTGTTTCGTGTTTTCCTAGATCTAGGTTAATAATGGGTTGATCCCTCAGATCCAAGGTTGGTTTCGGGCTTAGATAACAAATGGGAGTCATTTGGGGTTTTTTGTAGTAGTCGCCGGCGATCGGCGGCCGGCGACGGTGCATACGGCGGAGACTCGGTCATTTCTGGGAATAGAGGTGGTCGTTTAAGAGGTTGAGCGTTTGAGGGAGAGCTCTCGGTTGAGAGAAATAAGCTGAAGGGAGAGTTATATTTCAAAGGGCAAAAAAATAAAGGGAAAATGAAATAGGGGGCCGGCTAATTGAGTTTTATAGACTCCAAATAAAATTAAAATGGTCTAAATGCATCAGAAATCCCCCTTGTCCCTAATATTTCGTTTTGAGCTCGTCGCATGGGCCAATTACAATTTCAGTCCTTGTTCTTTTCTGTTTTATTTCAATTTGATCACTAAATTAACCAAAATAAGACTTATAATGGTGAAATAACATGCTGAACCATCCCGCATTTTCAAAGTTTCCATTTTGAGTGTGCCCGTTGGTCATATTACACATATGGTCCTTCCCAATTTATTCCAGTTTCCAAATAAGTCCCTAAATCGTATTTTTAATATCTTTTAATTTCTATTTTCTGTGTTCTTTATTTTTCATTTCAGTCCTCTTTTCATATTTAAACATTCATGTTTTTATCATGTTTTTAACCTATTGATGTGGCCTTTTTTGTGTTTTTCTGGTTTTTTATGTTTCATATTCTCAGTTTTTATATATATGTTTAGTGTATGAGGTTATGTGTTTTTATATTTTCGTTCGAATGTTCGTATCACACATGTTCGATTCGTTTTTTAGTTGACTTGTATATAGCATGTTTTCGTTTTTAGCATGTATTGTATGTTCTCTTTGCTTCTAGGTCATACGTTAGTGTGTTTTCTTTTGTCATGTATAATACCATGTTTTATTTTATATATGTGAATTATGTCACGTGTTAAGCATTAAATACATGTTCGCTTTTTGCTTTGATTTGTTAGTTTAATACCATGTTACGTGGATATCATGCATATGTTGCATCTCTATATGTATATATTTGATCTATTAATTTTTGAAGCATGTTTTCTTTTCTTTTAATTTTGAGGTATGTTTTTTCTCACTTGTTTATGTTTTTTTTTTGTGATATGTTTTGTTAATCATGTCAATGCATTTTGCTATCTTTGTTTAATTTTGTGATATCATTATTTTCATTATTTATTTTGTCTTTCTCCATGTCAATGTAAATTGTATTTTTATATTTTGCTCACTAAGATTGCATATCAAGATATATAAATTGTCAATGCGGTGCCCTTTTATCCGGGCATAAACGAGGCCAGTATCAGGCGTAGTGATGGTGCTTGGGCGTTTACTCTCGGATAAAGGTGCTTTTAAATTTTACTCGCACTTATAACCAAATTTTAAATTAATCGTCATTTTAATGAAAGTTTAATATTAATAAAGCAGTAATTACTAAAGTACCAATTTTGGGCAGTGTGGGGTGCTAATCCTTCCCCATCCGTAACCGACTCCCGGACCCAACAGTTTTCAAATCTCTGGTTTTATGGTGTCCGGCCTACCTAAGTGGCCGATGGCGACTCCATTTTCTTAAATAAAATACGGTTTTTCTAAAAACCCCACGGAAGACATTATTTTCAAAACACAACAAAACAAAATAGAAAACTTGTTTTTAGCAAACCTAATAAAATAGGGGACATCGCTACAAACATGTACCAATCGAATAGTGAGCTAGATTTAAGATACCTTATAATTCATTGTTAAGCAAGACTAGTAAGCAATACTCAAACACAGCTAGGTCAAGATTACATTCAATTTCATTTAACTTACAAGTCTAACATCAAACATCCATTATCAAAACCATGACAAGCTTGTTCACATAATCAAGATCATCAATTCAAGCATTTTCATCACAACAATCAAGCAAGGAATGAATCCTTAAGCAATAAGCAACTCATCAAGCAATTAGCCAATCTCAAACTCAAGCAATCAAACAATAAATATTATATCAAGAATCATACAATGAGCACAATGGCCACAAATCCCCTTATTCGAATAGGGTCACTTCCAATGTAATTTATCTTTCAAACAATGAGCCAATCAAGATAGTATCTATCTCACCTTATTCATATATTTGCATTTTACTTGAAGCTCAATAGCATGTATCAATTTGCTCATTTATTATCCATGTATCATGTCTTATTACAAGTTTAGAAATTTGTTTTGCCTTGGTAGTTAGCAAGACTAGGTAATCGAGTCACGTGTTAAGTTACACAAGTACCGGATCATGTTAAGGTGTCTTCTACACCACATATTAGAGTACGCAAATTACTTGAACAAGAACGTGTCTGCTACACCACATATTAGAGTACACAAAGTACCAATCGTGTTAAGAATTAAACACTACATGTCAAGCAATTTGGTTATTTCAAGGATTCAAGTCAAGCGATTCAAGTATTAAAGATTTATTGTCGGATCATTTATGTACTTTCAAGATATAATTCATGTGTTCGGGATTCTCTCTTGAATTGCTTATTCAATATCTCAATAAGGTTCATAACTTTTTAACAAGTTCGCCTTGGATCACAATTGGTCATGAATGACATTGGTCCGTGTTTGACCATAAAGGTCCAAGAGATTTCCTAAACTTCTCACTATCCAACCAACTGTCGCCACCCGTACAACTCCCCCGTTACCTCCAACTGTCGCCAATAACTTATTGCATGTAATGGGGCGTCCCCCCGAGCCGTGGCTCATGGACCGTAGTCCCAAGTATACCATGCATCATGCCATTGATCGAAGGACTTCCATTGTAAGCAACTTAAACCTGTTAAATCTTTGATCTTCATTAAGGAAGTATCTTATGGCATAAGAAGTCTTATCTTACTTTAAAACTTGTAGTTGTTTCTTACATTTTATGCTTACTTATTGTAAATTCAAGAACGCATTCTAGTTTCAAACAAGTCATTCGAACCATCATCAATCAAGCATTAAGCAATACCAATTAAACCATCAATCAAGTGTTTATCATTTAGCAAGCAAGTTCATTATAGTGTAGTATTATTCGAATAGTTATCACACACAAACAAATGTCAATTTACACCCAAGGCAGCAACAACTCAATCACACATGAGTATACATATCAAGTCTCAAACAAGACAATCCAAGCAAGTACATTCCACTATAATTCGATTGATTATCAAGAGAGCAAGCATACATGTAACCACCATCAAGTTTCCAATTACGCATCATTCCCTTATACATTTACCAAATAGAAATTAGGTTCATTTGATGTCAAATCCATATCAACTATGTAACAATTGCATTTGGTTAGGACCTAAGTCCTAACCCTAAGTAAGGCTACACTCACCTTGTATCCCGAAGTTACGGGATACCCGATTCCTCGTTTACATCCCGATACCTATCCATTATTCCCACCATTATTTTAATCTAGCATTCACATAACACAATCATGCATTAGAACCATACCAAACTCAATTCACACAAGCATTCAAACACTTGATTTGTTACAAGTAACAAATCTGCCACTGCCTGGCAGTTTGCACACTAGTTACTAATCTGTTTATATCTTTTAATCCATACGTCGGAATTTCAATTATTTTATACCGCTAGAAATCTAATTCAATTACCTATTCATCCATGTATGGCTCATATTTTTATCCTTTCTAGATCAATACAATTTATTAGTTAAAGTCGGGTCAATTTTACAGTTTTGAAACTGCCAGATTGTATCTAGGTCCACTTTAGTGAGCTATTTAACCTATGATTCATACAGGTTCAATTCAGTATCTTTTTACCTTAGTTTCCCCTATTTTTTCCTTGACTTTTCATGTCCAGCTTAGTCCTTAATTTGTTTATCTAAGTCCTTAAATTTATAGATTTTCCAGAATAGTCCTCTATTCAATAATCTGCCCATTTATATATTTAGACAGTCAATTTTAGCTACAATTCATGCAATTCGATTATCCAGTCATTCAATCTAACCCTTCCTTGTTCTTTCAAGTTAGGATAGGTCCCTAAACAGTCCAATTCAGTACATAATTTAACCAATTTTACAGATTAGTCCAGATTTCACTATCATGTCAATTCATCACTTAAAAGCTATCAATTCTTTACTAATTGAGCCATACAACTTATTGAACATTTATTCTAGGTCTTCTACCAGCCCTTAATTATATTCAATTCAATCCCAAATTTACCAATTTACTCAAAACAGTTCCTATATGCCAATTACACCATCTAGGTGACTAGTTTCACAATCAATTCAATTTCTTCCATTCTACCATCAATTTAACCTATTCAATGCATCGTTAATTCATTTTACATGATTTCAATTTTATACTCTCTTGATAATCACTTCCCTTATTTGATTTAATACACAAATTATCTCAATTTAACCACCAATCATATTCGGTCACCTCCTAGATCATGTTTACTTAATGTTTGCATATTCCTAACATAGTACCTATTGTTCAATCTTCCATTTTCATAGCTAAAACATCAATTACAGCATCATTCAAGTTTTAAACAAAGGTTATCTACTACTAACATCAAGCAATTGAAATTTCAATTCAATCTAGTCCCTAAGTTCATGCCATTCGAATGGAAAACAAGGGTGGAAGCTTACTTTGCTTTGCAAGACAACCTTCTCTAGTTTGAATTCAAGCTTAAATCTAGATTTCCTTGGCTGATCTTTTTCTTCCCCTCTCTCTAAAATTTCTCTCTTCCATTTGGGTAAAACATATCCAATTGAAAAAAGATGACAATATGGTGTCATCTTTGTGATCATGTTGCTGCTTAGTGTAAAGTGTAGAAGATGACAATATGGTGTCATCTTTGTGACCATGTTTTATTTACAAGTTTTAAGAATTTTACATGCATGTTCCTTAATTTGACATTTATTCATTTTAGTCATCTTAACTTGGTCACTATTATTTCATTTCTTTATTTCGACCATTAATCTTCATAATTGATTTAGAATCAAACTCAATTAAATTACTTTAACTTAGGTGACAAGCTTAAATACTTCCAGGGTACGTTTCAGGGTGTTACAATGAATGTACCTTGTTTAACATGTGTTCACTTGTATGAATTGATAGAGCAAGGAGTAAACCTTGTGGAAGAAGAAAGGAGTGGCCAAGCTAGTGGCAAACACAAAGGAGTTTGGATCCAAGACTAGCTAAGCTTGGATTATTGTAAGTGTAGTTTAATATAGGGTTAGGACTTAGGCCCTAACCAAAGATGCATGTTTACTTCTTGTTATTTTATGCTATGTTAATATACTTGATTTAAGCTTGGTTGTGATGAAAAAGGGGAAGAATAAAGCTTACTTGATACTTGAAATTACATGATAGTTGATTAAAGAGTAAAGCTTACTTGATACTTGAACTTACATGATACTTGATTAAAGAGTAAAGCTTACTTGATACTTGAGCATCTTGCTACATGAGTACTATTGTAAACGTGTCTTCAATGTTAAGCTTGAAAAGAAAAGTGGTTATATTTGACTTGAGATGTATGTATATTGCTTGAATATGTAATTGTCTTGAATTGAAATGTGTATATTGCATGATCTTGTTACTTGACTTGAAATGAATATTTAGCAAAGCTTGAGTTCAACTAATTTCAACCTTGATTAGGTTCAAACTTAGCTAATTGATTCTAGTCTTATAAATTGGTTAGAACTAGTTACTACCTCACTAAGTACATTCTTTTACTTATCACTCTCGTTTACACTCTTCCCAAACTACAGGTTAGTTGATTCAAAGAATTCTTCTGATTTTGAAGCTTCTTTCTCGCACCCAAAGTAAAGTACAAGCCAAGTTAGAGTACGGATCCAAACCTATACTTTGTAATGCTCCTAGTTGGTGGCACCTAGTCTTGTATATAGTTAAACTAGGTCATGCATTTTGCTACTTGAATGTTTGTGTACATGAATGATTATGGCTTCTAATGTTTTGAATGGGCTTATCATGCTATGAACTTGTTGGTTAATGTGAAACCAAACAGTGAACTCTAATTGTATGTATTGGAAGTATTTTGCTGCGCATAATGATATATGTATATTGAATGTTCAAAGAGAATTGATATAGCCTTGTACCATTCAAATAACTTGTGAAATATGATAGTCTTGTATGATCATACCATGTGTATATGTATTTTTATAAGTTGAATGGTAAATTGTCGAATGGTAAGGTTGGAATATTGCTTGCTTGGAATCAAGGTATGTTCAATTGAACATGATTAATATATTATGTATCAAGATATGAAACAATGAAATGAATTGGAAGCATGTTGCTTTTAAGCTATTCGAATGATGATGTAAATTGAAATTTTTGGTAACCTATAATGTATGTAAAGGTAATTGCTTACATGTTAAATAATGAATGTTTGGTTACTTGTTAGATAAGTAACTCATCTAATAGGGATGAGTTAGCCTTGTTCTTGCTTGTAATGTACTTGGTAACGCTTCCAAACCGATTTACTACTAACCCGGGGTAGGGGTGTTACAGCCCTAACATATAAAAATTCACATGTATAATTGTCCAAGGCATTCCTTACACACTTAAGCATTCGAACAGTCCCTGAAAGTATGCATATATTCAAAACAACCCCTAAAATTCTTGTATATAGATTCATATTTTCACAAACAATTTCTACAACAATACAAGCATCAATTTAAGCTAATTGCAGAAGCATGAGTACATAGCAATTTATTTCAAGTATTAATCATGTGGCTCTACACATGCAATTCATAATCTCTCACCAATTAACTAATATGCTATCTTAATGATCTAGCACAATTAGTCTATTACAAAATTAAGTCCTCAATTATTCTATCAATACACAATTCATGAAAAACAATCATCAACTATTCGAATTAAGTCTTGAACAAGAAAATAGAAAGGAGATTGTTTTCACCTTCCTCCCGAGTCTAATTCGAATCACACCAATGCACCAAGGTGAAGGATTTCTTGAAATTCTCTCACTAGCTTTCCTTCACTCTACATTTGGTCAAATGGAAGGAGAAGGATGAAGATAATGAATTTCATTACCTTTCATCAGCCGAAATCCCCACTAATTTCCTAGCTTGACACGTGCCCATCCCAATGTTTATGGTTTAGCATGCAGTTCCTAAGTTGTCATTTAATGCAAAATAGTACACTACGAATTTGCAACCCAAATTAATCCTACATTCATTTAGTCCTTAACCCTTAATTGATGAAATTTACAAATTAGATCATGACAATTGGAAAAGAAAACAATGATAATATTCTAATAGGCCATACTTTGGGGTATTACATGTTTGGACAGATAAATGTCAGGAAAGCTTTGATAAATTAAAGAGGATATTAACAAAAGCTCATGTTTTGGTACAACCATAATCCGTAAAGGATTTTATAATATATAGTGATGCATCCCATAATGGTTTGGGGTGTTTATTAATGCAAGAAAAGAAGGTTGTAGCATATGCTTCTCGACAACTTAAAACTCATGACAAAAATTATCCTACTCATGATTTAGAGTTGGCTGTAATAGTGTTTGCTTTAAAGATTTGGCGTCACTACTTATATGGTGAAAAGTGCAATATCTACACATATCACAAAAGTTTGAAATACTTGTTATCTCAAAAGGATCTTAATTTGAGACAAAGAAGGTGGATAGAACTAATCAAGGATTATGACGTAATTATTGATTATCATTCAGGGAAGGCTAATATGGTAGCAGATGCGCTTAGCCGGAAAACATTTTCTACTTTGAGAGCATTGATTGCTCAGTTGAAATTACATGAAAATGGTAAAATAGTGGTTGAACTTCATATTAATTCTACCTTGATAGGAAGAATTAAAGAGTTACAAGCAAAGGATGAGAAATGCTTGGAAAAGAAGAAGCAAGTTGAACGTGGTAAATCTAAAGAGTTTGAAATAAAATCAAATGGATGCCTATATTGCAGGGGATGTGTATACATTCCTAAAGATAAGAAACTAAAGATGGAAATACTTTTGGAGGCACATTACAGCCCTTTAACTATACATCTAGGAGGCAGCAAAATGTATCAAGATAAAAAAGTCGCTTTTGGTGGTCTGGCATGAAACGAGCTATAACTTAGTTTGTTGCTAAATGTTTAACTTGCCAACATGTTTTGCATATTATTATATAGCTTAAACTCAATTTTAGAACTTTTTTAACCTCAATTTTAAAACTTTTTACTCGGATAAAATTCCAACAGGTCCACTTTAAAGCTCATTTAGACATGCACACCTTAAACCCCAACAAAACGGCCAAAAAATAAGAATAAATTACATTTTGTGTATTAAAATATTTTTTGATGGGCTTTTGAACATGATTATATAGCTTAACCTCATTTTTAGAAATTTTTACTCGGTTAAAAATCCAACTAGTCCACTATAAAGCCCATTTAGACAAGCATGCCTTAAACCCAACAAAACGGCCACAAATTAAGATTAAATCAAATTTTATGATTTAAAATATTTGATTATGGGCTTCTAAATATGATTATATAGCTTAACCTCAATTTTAATTTTTTTTTTACTTTGTTAAAATTCCAGCAGGTCCATTATAAATCCCATTTAGACATGCACGTCTTAAACCCCCAAAAATAGCCGTAAAATAAGATTAAATAAAATTTTATGACTTAAAATATTTAGTGATGAGATTTTGAACATAATTATATAGCTTAACCTCATTTTCAGAAATTTTTACTAGGTTAAAATTCCAACTGGTCCACTGTAAAGCCTATTTAGTCATGCATGCCTTAAACTCAACAAAATGGACACAAAATAAAATTAAATCAATTTTTATGAGTTAAAATATTTGATTATGGGTTTTTAATTTGATTATATAGCTGAACCTCAATTTCAGAACTTTTTAGTCGGTTAAAATTCCAACTGGTCCACTCTAAAGCCTATTTAGATAAGCATGTCTTAAACCCAACAAAACGGCCACAAAATAATATTAAATCAAATTTTATGATTTAAAATATTTTATTATGGGCTTCTGAATATGATTATATAGCTTAACCTCAATTTTAGAACTTTTTTTGCTTTGTTAAAATTCCAACAGGTCCACTATAAAGCCCATTTAGACATGCACGCCTTAAACCCCAACAAAATAGCCGTAAAATAAGATTAAATAAAATTTTATGACTTAAAATATTTAGTGATGAGATTTTGAACAAGATTATATAGCTTAACCTCATTTTCAGAAATTTTTACTAAGTTAAAATTCCAATTAGTCCACTGTAAAGCCCATTTAGACATGCATTACTTAAACCCAACAAAACAAACACAAAATAAGATTAAATCAAATTTTATGAGTTAAAAGATTTGATTATGGGTTTTTAATATGATTATATAGCTTAACCTCAATTTTAGAACTTTTTATTCGGTTAAAATTCACACGGCCGACTATAAAGCCCATTTAGACATGCACGCCTTAAACCCCAACAAAATGGCTGCAAAATAAGATTAAATCGAATTTTACGAATTAAAATATTTAATTATGGGCTTTTGAACATGATTATGCAGCTTAACCGCAATTTTAGAACTTTTTACTCAGTTAAAATTCCAATGGGTCCACTATAAAGCCTATTTCGATATGCACGGCTTAAACCCAACAAAACGGCCAAAAATAAGATTAAATCACATTTTATGACTTAAAATATTTATTTATGGGCTTTTGAACATGATTATATAGCTTAACCTCATTTTCAGAAAATTTTACTTGGTTAAAATTCTAACAGGTCCACTATAAAGCCCATTTAGAGATGCACGCCTTAAAGCAAACAAAACGGCCACAAAATAAGATTGAATCAAATTTTATGAGTTAAAATATTTGATTATGGGATTTTTAAAATGATTATATAGCTTAACCTCAATTTTAGAACTTTGGAATAAGACGAAATCATTTAGACATGCAGGCCTTAAACCCAACAAAATGGCCACAAAATAAGACTAAATCAAATTTCATGAGTTAAAATATTTGATTATGGGATTTTCAATATGATTATATAGCTTACCCTCAATTTGAAAACTTTTTACTCGGTTAAAATTCCAACGGGACCACTGTAAAGCCCATTCAGACATGCACACCTTAAACCCCAACAAAACGGCTAAAAACTAAGATTAAATCACATTTTATGACTTTAAAATGTGATGGGATTTTGAACATGATTATATAGCTTACCTCATTTCAGAAATTTTTACTCAGTTAAAATTCCAATTGGTCCACTATAAAGCCCATTTAGACATGCATACCATAAACCCAACAAAACGGCAACAAAATAAGATTAAATAAAATTTTATGAGTTAAAATATTTGATTATGGGAATTTGAATATGATTATATAGCTTAACCTCAATTTTAGAACTTTTTAGTCGATTAAAATTCCAATCGGTCAATGTTAAGCCCATTTAGACATGCAAGCCTTAAACCCCAATAAAACGGATGAAAAATAATATTAAATCACATTTTATGACTTAAAATATTTAGTTATGGGATTTTGAACATGATTATATAGCTTAACCCCATTTTCAAAAAAAATTTACTCGGTTAAAATTCTAATGGGTCCATTATAAAGCCCATTTAGACATGCACGCCTTAAAGCCAACAAAACGACCACAAAATAATATTAAATCAAAAATTATGAGTTAAAATATTTGATTATGGGATTTTTAATATGATTATATAGCTTATCCTCAATTTTAGAATGTTTTACTCGATTAAAATTCCAACGGGCCCATTATAAAGCCCATTTAGACATGTACGCCATAAACCCCAACAAAATGTGCGAAAAATAAGATTAAATCATATTTATGACTTAAAATATTTAGTTATAAACTTTTGAACATGATTATATATCTTAACCTCATTTTCAAAAATTTTTACTCGGTTAAAATTCTACCAAGTCCACTGTAAAGCCCAATTCGACATGCACGCCTTAAAGCCAACAAAACAGCCACAAAATAAGATTAAATCAAACTTTATGAGTTAAAATATTTTATTATGGGCTTTTTAATACGATTATATAGGTTAACCTCAATTTTAGAAATTTTTAGTCGATTAAAATTCCAACGGGTCCACTATAAAGCTGATTCAGACATGAACGCCTTAAACCCTAACAAAACGGCCAAAAAATAAGATTAAATCAAATTTTATGACTTGAAATATTTAGTTATGGGCGTTTGATCATGATTATATAGATTAACCTCATTTACAAAAAAAAATTATTCGGTTAAAATTCCAATTGGTCCACTGTAAAGCCCATTTAGACATGCATGCCTTAAACCCAAGAAAACGGCCACAAAATAAGTTCAAATCAAATTTTATGCTTTAAAATATTTCATTATGGCATTTTGAATAAGATTATATAGCTTAACCTCAATTTTAGAACTTTTTAGTCGGTTAAAATTCCGACGGATCCAGTGTAAAGCCCATTTAGACATGCACGACTTAACACCCAACAAAATGGCAACAAATTAAGATTAAATCAAATGTTATGGATTAAAATATTTATTTATGGGGTTTTGATCTTGATTATACAACTTAAACTCGATTTTTGAACTTTTTACTAGGTTAAGATTCCAACGGGTTCACTGTAAAGCCTATTTAGATAAGCAGGCCTTAAACCCCAACAAAACGGCCAAAACATAAGATTAAATCAAATTTTATGACTTAAAATATTTAGCTATGGGCTTTTGAACATGATTATATAGCTTAAATCATTTTCAGAAATTTTTACCCGATTAAAATTCCAATGGGTCCATTGTAAAGCCCATTTAGACATGCACACATTAAAGAAAACAAAACGACCATAAAATAAGGTTAAATCAAATTTTATGAGTAAAAATATTTGATTATGAGATTTTTAATATGATTATATAGCTTAACATCAATTTATAATATTTTACTCGGTTAAAATTCCAACGGGTCCACTATAAATCCCATTTAGACACGTATGCCTTAAACCTAACAAAACGGCCCCAAAATAAGATTAAATCAAATTTTATGTGTTAAAATATTTGATTATGGGATTTGGAATATTATTATATAGCTTAATCTTATTTTTTTAAATTTTACTCAGTTAAATTTCCAACGGGTCCACCGTAAAACCCATTTAGATATACAGGCCTTAAACCCCAACAAAACGGCCAAAAATAAGATTAAATCACATTTTATGACTTAAAATATTTATTTATGGGCTATTGAACATGATTATATAGCCTAACCACATTTTCAAAAATGTTTACTCGGTTAAAATTCCAACGGGTCCATTGTAAAGCTCATTTAGACATGCACACGTTAAAGCCAACAAAACGACCACAAAATAAGATTAAATCAAATTTTATGTGTTAAAATATTTGATAATGGTATTTGTAATATGATTATATAGCTTAACCTCATTTTAAATATTTTATACTCGGTTAAAATTCCAACGGGTCCACTATAAGCCCATTTAGACATGCACGCCTTAAATCCAACAAAACAGCCACAAAATAAGATTAAATCAAATATCATGAGTTAAAATATTTGATTTGGGGATTTTGAATATGATTATACAGCTTAACCTCAATTTCAAAACTTTTTACTCGGTTAAAATTCCAACGGGTCCGTTGTAAAGCCCATTTAGACATGCACGCCTTAAATCCTTACAAAGCGACCGAAAAATAAGATTAAATCACATTTTATGACTTGAAATATTTAGTGATGGGATTTTGAACTTGATTATATAGCTTAACCTCTTATTCAAAAAAATTTACTCAGTTAAAATTTTAATTGCTCTACTATAAAGCCCATTTCGACATGCACGCCTTAAACCCCAACAAAACAGCCGACAAATAAGTTTAAATCACATTTTATGACTTGAAATTTTTAATCATGGGATTTTGAACATGATTATATAGCTTAACCTCGTTTTCAAAAAAATCGGTTAAAATTCCAATTGGTCCACTGTAAAGCCCATTTAGTCATGCACGCCTTAACACCCAACAAAATGGCCGCAAAATAAGATTAAATTAAATTTAATGAATTAAAATGTTTATTTATAGGCTTTTGAACATGATTACACAGCTTAACCTCAATTTTAGAACTTTTTACTAGGTTAAAATTCCAACGGGTCCACTATAAAGCCCATTTAGACATGCACGCCTTAAACCCAACAAAACGACCACAAAATAAGATTAAATAAAATTTTATGAGTTAAAATATTTGATAATGCTATTTGGAATATGATTATATAGCTTAACCTCATTTGATAATGGTATTTGGAATATGGTATTCGATGGGTCCACTATAAGCCCATTTAGACATGCACGCCTTAAACCCAACAAAACGACTACAAAATAAGATTAAATAAAATTTCATGAGATAAAATATTAGATTATGGATTTTTTAATATGAATATATAGCTTAATCTCAATTTCAAAACTTTTTACTCGGTTAAAATTCCAACGGGTCCATTGTAAAGCCGATTTACACATGCACACCTTAAACCCCAACAAAACGACCGAAAAATAGGATTAAATCACATTTTATAACTTGAAATATTTAGTGATTGGCTTTTGAACACGATTACATAGCTTAACCCCATTTTCCAAAATTTTTACTTAGTTAAAATTCCAATTGGTCCACTGTAAAGCCCATTTAGACATGCATGCCTTAAACCCAACAGTAACCTCAATTTTAGAACTTTTTACTCAGTTAAAATTCCAATAGGTCCACTTTAAAGCCCATTTAGAAATGCATGCCTAAAACCCCAATAAAACTGCCAAAAAATTAGATTAAATCATATTTTATGACTTAAAATATTTATTTATGGGTTTTTGAACATGATTAT
This sequence comes from Hibiscus mutabilis, assembly GCA_019671005.1. Lineage (NCBI taxonomy): Eukaryota > Viridiplantae > Streptophyta > Magnoliopsida > Malvales > Malvaceae > Hibiscus > Hibiscus mutabilis. Next base: position 14,591,758 of record CM033744.1, read on the forward strand.
ATAGCTTAACCTCATTTTTATAATTTTTTACTCAGTTAAAATTCCAACGGATCCACTATAAAGCCCATTTAGACATGCACGCCTTGAACCCCAAAAAAATGGCCGAAAAACAAAGTTAAATCAAATTTTATGTAATATCCCAAATTTTGGCTAGTGACAAAAATGTAAATTTTGAAAGGTTTGTGGCTAAAGTCTAAGCTTTGGAAAAGTTTAGGGATCAAAGTGTAATTTTCAAAAGTTATGTATTTTAACCCCATAAATGAATATTTTACCCCCAAGAATTACGTTTTCGTGTTACTCGAATTTTTCGTACGGAGTTTATATTAATGGCAATAAAGCGATAAAGTTCAAAAAAATATTCTAATAATCGAATCGAGCTAAAATTTCAGAGATAGTTCCATGGACCATAGAAGAGTCATAAAATATCATTTTAACAATATTTAGATATTAAAAAGATCGGGAAAAATTTAAATCGGTTTAAATGACATAGAATGGCAATTTTGTGAATAAGTTGATCGGTAAAGGGCATTTTGGTCATTTTGCCCAAAAGGGACATGGAAGGAATTTTGAGATTTTTTCTATTGATGAATAGTGGCTGTTTATAATCCAACTAAGTCTTGTTGGAATGTTGCAAAATGGCAAATTAGAAGTATAGATCTAGTTGGATCAAGCTTCTTAAGGATGATGATGTGATCATTGACTATCATTAAGGAAAAGCTAATTTGGTAGCTAATGCCTTCAGTCGAAAGACATATGAATGCGAGACTGGCATTAAAAGAAGATGGCACTTTGATTTCTGAGTTAAGAATAAAGTCTACATTATTAGATTGAATAAAATATTTTTAGAGAAAAGATGAGAAGTGTTTGTTAAGGTTCAAATAAGTGGAATAAGGTGAAACTGATTACTTTGAAGTTAATCTGATAGATGCCTGCATTATCGAGGAAAAAATCTATTTTTCAAACGATTAAGAATTGAAGAAACAACTTATCTTCGAGGTACGTTATAGTCCTTTGATTGTACATCCAAGTGGAAACCAGATGTATCAAGATTTAAAGAGTCGATATTGGTGGCCAGGCATGAAAAGAGTTATAACTGAGTTCGTTTCTAAATATCTGACATGTTAACAAATAAAAGCAGAACTTCAGGTACCTTCTGAATTATCGTAACTGGTTTCCATTTCTCAATGGAAATGAGAACGGGTGATGATGGATTTTGTATTAGGACTATATTTGACATCGAATAAGAAGGATTCAATCTGGGTGATTGTTAATAGATTGACTAAGTTAGCACACTTTATCCTTGTTCGAACAGATTACTCTAGGGATATGTATGCTGAGTTGTATATTAAGGAAATAGTTCGACTACATGGAGTACCAGCCTTAACAGTTTCTAATAGAGATTAGAGGTTTACTCTAAATTTTGGAAGTATATACATAGAGCCTTAGATATTTGGCTCAATGTTACCACAACTTTTCATCCTCAAACAGATGGACAATCATAGCGAACTATTCAGATTTTGGAGGATATGTTAAAGGCATGTGTGTTTGAATTCAAATGATCGAGATGTAGTTGGCCCTGAGAAAATTAAAGAAGTTAAAGATAAGGTAAAGATGATAAAACATGGAGTCAAAGAACTAAGGAAATAAGTCATTTTCGCTTGTTAAAAGTTCATTGACGAAATCGTAAAGTTAAGGAAACGACTTGGGAAAGAAAAGAAGATATGAGAAAGTAGTTTCCTCACCTTTTTGAACCAGGTGCATGTTGAAAATTTGAGGACGAATTTTCTTATGGGGGAGAGAATTATAATATCCCAATTTTTGGCTAGTGACCAAAATGTAAATTTTGAAAGTTTTGTGGCTAAAGTATAAGCTTTGGAAAAGTTTAGGGATCAAACTGTAATTTTCAAAAGTTATGTATTTTAACCCCTTAAATGAATTGTTTACCCCCAAGAATTACGTTTTTGTGTTACTCGAATTTTTCATACGGAGTTTGTATTAATGGCTATAAAGCGATAAAGTTCGAAAAAATATTCTGATAATCGGATCGAGCTAAAATTTCAGAGATAGTTCCATGGACCTTAGAAGAGTCATAAAATATAATTTTATGAATATTTGGATATTAAAAAGATCGGGAACATTTAAATAAATTGAAATGAAATAGAATGGCAATTTTGTGAATAAGTTGATTAGTAAAGGGCATTTTGGTCATTTTTCCCAAAGGGGACATGGAAGGAATTTTGAGAATTTTTCTATTGATGAATAGTGGCTGATTATAATCCAACTATGTCTTGTTGGGATGTTACAAAATGGCAAATTAGAAATATAGATCTAGTTGGAGGGTATTTTTGGAAAGTGGAATTTATTGAATTAAAAATTCATTTTTCATAATAAATGTGTCTTAAATACATGAAATATGAAGTAATTATCATCCAAATACCCTCCAAAACCGTGGTGAAGAGAAAAAGAAGAGAAAAAGTTTACAAGCTCGATTTAAGCCCCAAATCTCGGTTTTTAGGTAATCTTTCGAACTACAAATTTGTTCTACTCTTTGAGCTCTATCTTTTGATGTAAATAATTCATAGAATACTTTTTTGCTTTATGAGATTTGATATGAGAAAAAAATAAGGGTTTATGAACAAATTGGGGCTTTTATGATTTTATGAATCTATGGTTGATTTTAAGTTAGAATCATGCTTGTATGATGTTAGAATCATGTTATGGAGTTGGGATTTAAACCCTACATATTTTGGTTTGTATAGAGAATATTAGGGTTTATGGATTCAAGTCTAACTTAGGGTTTGTGAGGTTGGATTAATGATCTAGTAAGCTTGATTTGTTGTTTGGAAGCAAAACCCTAAGTTAAATACATAGAGACCATTTTGGAAAGCTTTAAAATTAAGGGACCAGATCTGTTTTTTATGAATTTAATGTGTATCTATATTATTAATGTTGTTAGAGACATGAAAATTAAGTTAGAATGCTAAACCGATGATTAATTGCATTAGTGACCATTTTGACAATTTGTCAAACTTGAATGGTCTATTCGGCAAAGAGGATATGTAAAAGGAGTAAATATGATTTTTAGTTAAAATGATGGAATTAAGGTAGTAATGTTGATTTAAGGACTAATTTGCAAAGTTAAGAAGCTTGAATCCTTATATTGGAAATTAGGTGACCATTTTGACAAATTAAGAGAAATTAGAGGAGTAAGGGTTTAAGCTTATTTTAATGAAGGATGTAAAGAGAACATACGAGTGCAAGCTTTACTCTAGCCTTTTGAAGTAAAGTGATGGACTAAATTGATAAGTAGAGAAATAAGAAGAAGTTGGTGTAAATTAGAAGTTATTCATGGAAAGTTATGTTGGAATTTGAATTATGGCAGTAAGTTTTAAAATTCGCCATAAATTATAAAAAAAATGGTTAGAAGATTAATTTTATACCGTTGTAAAGATTTGATAGTATAGTTTCGTTTCCAACAAACGGAAACTAATTTCGAGTTCCGAGTTAAAAGATATGAATTTTTAATCGAACGAAGGTCAGAAAAATTACAGAGCAGTTTCTGCCTGGACAGCTCTGTGACGTGAATGTAAGGAATTTTTATAATTTTTGTAGATTTTATTAATTTATGTGGCTTATACTGTTAGAACTGCTATCGAATCTAGTTTCTCCAGTATAAAGGAAATTAAGATCTAGCATGTATTCTGCTATGTATAAGTAAATCTTTGAAGGTAGCGCAAGCTGTTAGAAAATGGAATTTGAAACATTTTGTGTTTAAATGTTAGTTAGCAAGCTCGGAAGAATTATTGAAAGTTCAAATTGGTCACTAAGGACCACAATGAGTTATTGAACAATACAAGGAAGAAAGGAAAATATTTGGAAAATTTATATTCGAATGATTATATTAGACAACATGTTTAAGGTATTGTTAGATTTGAATCTAACAAATATTTTATTTTATTCATGCGATTAATGAAGTCAAGTCCGAATCAAAGAAGGTTCGAGGTACTATGAAAGAAAGGATTGAACTAGAACTTAGTGAGGCATTGTGTTAAGTGGTCAAGGTGAGTGCAATTGCATACATATCATGACACATTGATGTTTTATACATCATTGGGATGGCTTGCGATGAGCCTACCCAAATTTTATTGTCATTATATTTATGTCATGGAGCATATGATTGACATATTTTAAATATGTCAAAAGTTGAATATAAATGCATGGATCACTAGTTATATATGATGTTATATTATGAATGTTATTTCGGGTATAAACTGCCCAATGTAAAATTATGTTGATATACATTGCCATGGATGAAATAAATATGGAATATATGCCCAAGTATGTCATTGAGGGACAGGGTATAGTTGGCATGTCATAGTGTCCATCAGCACGCTGTATACTCGGTTTAAACCCATTTAGCATGCACGCCTTAAACCCAACAAAGCGGCCACAAAATAAGATTAAATCAAATTTTATGTGTTAAAATATTTGGTTATGGGCTTTTCAACATAATTATGCAGCTTAACCTCAATTTTAGAACTTTTTACTCGGTTAAAATTCCAACAGGTCCACTATAAAACCAATTTAGACATGCATGCCTTAAACCCAACAAAACAACCAAAAATAAGATTAAATCAAATTTTATGTGTTAAAATATTTGATTATGGGATTTGGAATATGATTATATAGCTTAACCTCATTTTCAAAAAAAATTACTCGGTTAAAATTCCAATGGATCCACTATAAAGCCCATTTAGATATGCATGCCTTAAAACCCAACAAAACAAAAAAATAAGATTAAATCCCATTTTATGACTTAAAATATTTATTTATTGGCTTTTGAACATGATTATATAGCTTAACTCATTTTCTAAAAATTTTACTCGGTTAAAATTCCAACGGGTCCATTAGCCCATTTAGATATGCACGCATTAAAGCCAACAAACGACCACAAAATAAGATTAAATCAAATTTTATGAGTTAAAATATTTGATTATGGGCTTTTTAATTTGATTATATAGCTTAACCTCAATTTTAGAATATTTTATTCGGTTAAAATTCCAACAGGTCCACTATAAAACCTATTTAGAAATGCACGCCTTAAACCCAACAAAACAGCCACAAAAAAAGATTAAATCAAATTTTAAGTGTTAAAATATTTGATTATGGGCTTTGGAATATTATTATATAGCTTAACCTCATTTTTTAAAAATTTTACTCGGTTAAATTTCCAACAAGTCCACTATAAAGCCCATTTAGATATTTAGACCTTAAACCCCAACAAAATGGCCAAAAAATAAGATTAAATCACATTTTATGAATTAAAACATTTAGTTTTGGGCTTTTGAACATGATTATATAGCTTAACCTCATTTTCAGAAACTTTTACTCGGTTAAAATTCCAACGGGTCCATTGTAAAGCCCATTTAGACATGCACACGTTAAAGCCAACAAAACGACCACAAAATAAGATTAAATCAAATTTTATGAGTTAAAATATTTGATCATCAATTTTAGAACATTTTACTCTGTTATAATTCTAACGTGTCCACTATAAAACCCATTTAGACATGTACGCTTTAAACCCAACAAAACGGCCACAAAATAAGATTAAATCAAATTTTATGTGTTAAAATATTTGATTATGGGCTTTGGAATATTATTATATAGCTTAACCGCATTTGTTTAAAATTTTACTCGGTTAAAATTCCAACGGGTCCACAATAAAGCCCATTTAGACATGCACGCCTTAAACCCAATAAAGCGACGACAAAATAAGATTAATTCAAATTTTATGAGTTAAAATATTTGATAATGGTATTTGGGATATGATTATATAGCTTAACCTCATTTTCAAAATTTTTTACTCGGTTAAAATTCCAACGGGTCCACTATAAGCCCACTTAGACATGCACGCCTTAAATCCAACAAAATGACCACAAAATAAGATCAAATCAAATTTTACGAGCTAAAATATTTGATTATGGGATTTTGAATATGATTATATCGCTTAACCTCTATTTCAAAACTTTTTACTCGGTTAAAATTCCAACGGGTCCATTGTTATGCACATTTAGACATACAGGCCTTAAACCCTAAAAAAATGATCGAAAAAATAAGATTAAATAACATTTTATGACTTGAAATATTTAGTGATGGGCTTTTGAACATGATTATAAAGCTTAACCTCATTTTCAAAAAAAAATTCTCAATTAAAATTCTAAGTGCTCCAGTGTAAAGCCCATTTCAACATGCACGCCTTAAACCCCAACAAAATGGCTGACAAATAAGATTAAATCACATTTTATGACTTGAAATTTTTAGTGATGGGATTTTGGACATGATTATGTATCTTAACCTCATTTTAAATTTTTTTTACTTGGTTAAAATTCTAATTGGTCCACTGTAAAGCCCATTTAGACATGCACGCCTTAAAACCCAACAAAATGGCCGCAAAATAAGATTAAAGTAAATTTAATGAATTAAAATATTTATTTATGGACTTTTGCACATGATTATACAGCTTAACCTCAATTTTAGAACTTTTTACTCGGTTAAAATTTCGATGGATCCACTATAAAGCCAATTTATACATGCACGCCTTAAACCGAACAAAAAGGCCACAAAATAAGATTAAATCAAAATATTGGATAATGGTATTTTGAATATGACTATATATCTTAACCTCATTTTCAAAAAATTTTACTTGGTTAAAATTTCAATGGGTCCACTATAAGCCATGTAATGTCCCAATTTTTGATTAGTGGCCAAAATGTAAAATTTTAAAAGTTTAGGGGTTAAAGTGTAAACTTTGGAAATGTTTAGGGATCAAAGTGTAATTTTCAAAAGTTACGTGTTTTGACCCCGTAAATGAATAGTTTACCCCAAGAGTGACATTTTCGTGTTACTCGGAGTTTTCGTACGAAGCTTATATTAATGGCTATAAAGTGATAAAGTTCAGAAATTTGGAAATCGTAGTTGGATCGAATGAAAAATGTTAAGCGTGCTTAGACTAGAGTAGCCTAAGGATGGGTGACCTATTGGGAGGGTTCCATGTTAGTATTTTTGACTGATAAAAAGGATTCAGCATGAGTCAATAATATTTGTAAAGATTATTGTTATAAAATTTCCAAGAGGGATTGTATCCGATAAAATTCCTAGTAATTATCGGTACATCAGATCGAATCGGAATTTTAAAGACAGTTCTAAAAGTTATGGAAAATTCATAAAATACTATTTTATGAGTATTTTATTATAGTTGGTTGGATTCCAACTAGACTTAGTTGAACTTTTAAAAGAATGGCGAACTAGTAAATAAAGAATAGTTGGAGGGAAAATTAGTCATTTGGTAGGGGTGGTAATTTTGAAATATTTGAAGTTACAAGGGCCATTTTTGGAAGAAGAAAATTGAAGATTTAAATCTTGTCCCTTGATTGAGGATAAAATCAATTTCAACCATTGGATAAAAGGGCAAATTTGTAATTTCCCTATTTGAATGAATTTAAAATTTATTTACATAATACAAGTGGCATAATTGGAGCAATCTAAAAATTAAAAGGCCAAAAGATGAAGCATTATTCATCTTTCAAAATTTTGAAAATTTGAGGGAAAAGGGGAGAAAATTTTTGAAGCTCGATTCAAGCCCCGAAACTCGATTTTCAGGTAATCTTTCGAACTGCAAAGTTGTTCTACTCTTCAAGCTCTATATTTTGATGTAATTAATTCATGGAATAGATACTTGATTGATGAAAATTTTACTTGAGAAGGAAATTAGGATTTATGAACACAATTGAGGCTTTTGAAATATTATGATTCCATGGTTGAATTTAAGTTGGAATCAAGATTATATGATGTTAAAATCATGTTATTGAGTTAGGATTTAAACCCTACATATTTTGGTTTGTATTGAGAAGATTAGGGTTTATGGATTTTAGTCTAACTTAGGTTTGTGATGTTGGATTAATGATCTAGTATGCTTGATTTGTTGTTTGGAAGTAAAACCCTAACTTAAATATATAGGGACCAATTCAGCAAGCTTCAAAGTTAAGGGACCAAATCTGAATTTTATGAAATTGGAGTGTATTTATGTATTTAATGATGTTGGGGATGTGAAATTGATGTTAGAATGCTAAACCGATGTTGAATTGAATTAGTGACTATTTTGACAATTTGTCAAAATTAAGTGACCAAATAGGAAATGAATTATTGGATGGGGATTAAATCTGATTTTTTTAGTTAAAATAATAGAATCAAGGTAGTAATGTTGATTTGAGGACTAAATTGCAAAGTTAAGAAGCTTGAATCCTTACCTTTGCATTTTAGTGACTATTTTGGCAAACAAAGAAATTAGAGGGAATTATTTTGAATAATTATTGAATGAAGAAGATGATGAATTGGTGGTTTGAAGCAAGTGATGGGACTAAATTGACAAGTAGAAAATAAGAAGTTAGTATAAATTAGAAGTTAATTATGGAAAGCTATGTAGAAGATTGAATTTTGGCAGTGACTTCGAAAATTCACCATAAATTCTACAAAAATGTTTAGATGATGAATTTTATATCGATATAAAGATTTGTTCATCTAGTTTCATTTCCAACAAACGGAAACTGGTTTCGAGTTCCGAGTTAAAAGATATGAATTTTTAATCGAATGAAGGTCAGAAAATTTACAGAGCAGTTTCTGTCAGGACAACTCTGTGATGGGAATTTGAAGAATTTTCATAATTTTTGTATATTTTATTAATTTATGTGGCTATACCATTATAATCATTACCGAATCTAGTTCTTACATTATGAAGAATATTAAGATCCAATGTGTATTCTGATCTTTAGAAGTAAAACTCTGAGGGTAGGACAAGTTTCCAAAAAATAGAATTTGATACATTTTGTATCTAAATATTTGATAACAATCTCGGAAGAATTATTAGAAGTTCAAAATAGTCATTAAGGACCAAAATGAATTTTTGGATAGTATAAGGAATGAAGGAAAATTATGGAAAATTTTCTATGTTAAATGATTAGATAGCTTGATTGAAATATTGTTAGAAGTGAATCTAACAAATGCTTGTTTATATTCATGTGGTTAATGAAGTCAAATTCGAATCAAAAGAAGATTCAAGGTACTATGAAGGAAAGGATCGAGTAGAACTTTGTGAGGCATGCTAATAAATTGCCCAGGTGAGTGTATTTCTATATGTGTATTATATTAAAAAGGGGAAGACTTGTGAAAAGTCAACCCAAATTTAGAAATAACGTTGCATTACTTTTTAAAATAAATGATCTGAGGCATACTCGGTATAGCAAGCTTGACGAAGTACAAGGTACGAACTATTTTTTGCATAAATAATGACAAATTATGTTTATTGATGAAATATGATAACAAGTTGCATGCTTACCTGAATAATGATAATTGATTGTCAATAAGATGAAATGCCCAAGTATTTATGTATGAGAGTTCATGGTATAATTGGATATCCATAGAGTCTTTGCAGCTGCATTCTAGCACTACGGTGCGTTCCAGACACTTCGGTGTTGACATCAGACGCTACGGATTTGCAATCACTTCGGTGATGTTTAGATACTTCAGTGTCGACTAACACAAAAGGTGCGATAATGAGGAGTAAAGAGCGTCCTCGAGTATGTACTCACCATCACACACTACGACGTTGCAGACACTACGGTGTTGTTATAATGACTCGTATACCATAGGATTCACATGAAATTGTACTTTGGGCTATAAATCATAAAATGCTTTGAACATGAAATGTTGATTATAATGTTGATTTTGCCCAAGTACTATTGTGAAGTCTATGGTATAGTTGGATATCCATATAGCCCTAGCAGCTGCGTCCTAGCGCTACGGTGTGTTTCAGTCACTATGGTGATGTTTAGAGACTTTGGTGTCGGCTTAGACGCTACGGCGTTGTTCAGACACTTCGGTGTTGTTAGCACAAAATGTGCGACTATAAGGAGCAAAGAGCATCCTTGATTATATAAGGAGCGAAGAGCGTCCTCGAGTACGTACTCATCTTAGTCGCTTCGGCAATGCAGACGCTACGGCGTCGTAGACACTATGGTGTCTTATCAAGATGACTCGCGTACCTTAGTCTCAAATAATATACTTTGGGCTATGTTAAAGGATATGATATGCAAATAATTGCATGATGGAAGTATGACTATGTTAAAGGATATGATATGCAACTAATTGCATGATGAAAGTATGACTATGTTAAAGGATATGATATGCAAATAATTGTAACACCCCTAACCCGACATAGTAGTAAACCGAATCAGGAAGTGTTACGAAACAAACATTAGAACCAACATGATTACTTAGCACTTCACAAATAAGCATACAAACAAAATTCAGGGTAATTTAAAACTTTTTATAAGTTGGAAAGGTCTTCAACTTTATATCGCATAAAAACAACATAAACATATATTAAATAGTGACACTTCAATCACCGGTTCATAGTTTGCTTTTATAATTTAAGCACTTCAGACAACAACGTTTATTACTACCAAACATATACTCATGACAATCATTTGAACATTTAGGTTGTTTACTAAGATCAAGATAACTCGATATATACTTCAATCCTAAACAATCACATATAACCTTTGCATAGCATGATCAAAACTAAATTCATTGACAGCTAAAGTTTTAATTATTCTAATCGTAAACTAACCTTTTTAAAATATACTACTTTTACTAAAGGTTTAACTCGATAATTACATATTTGAGTTTGCATACACATACTAACAAATGGTTAAGCAACTTAAGAATCTTACAGACAATTAACAATATATCATATTCAATACACAACAATCACTAGTTTGTAACATAACATTTATTTTGTTTGTAACTTGTAGTCTTATTCAAGTTATAAGGCGTCTTACTAAATCATCCGTGATTCCAATCCATTTAGGCATCATAAATCACGTGAATTCTAAGAAGGGTGAACATTCAAATCTACCACTAGCATAATTCAGCTATTAAGTAACTATTAAATCATATGCAACATGCAATCACCAAGAAATAATAGAGGCCCATCACAAACTTGAATACTCAATAGGCTTATATACATGATAATCCATAAAAGAAATCTAATAACTTAATGCATGCTTAACCACTATGTTAAAGAGAAAGGAGTAAACAATAGCTTAGTGAGGTAGATTATAAAGCTTATGTGTAATAATCAATCAAGATCTTTCACTACCAAAAGCAAGAAATCATGAAATACAAGCTTGAGCATGGCAAGGTCCATAAGAGGTTAGATCATTCGAATCAAAGCTACCAAAGAAATAACTACATACGTGATCACTCCAACTTACATTCCATTCGAATAGTCTTGCACAAGATTATGTAAGCTCAACTAGGTCCCAACTTAAGCAATTTATCATTTCAAACAATCATGATAGCATTCTATCAAAACCAAATCCAAATGAGTAGTAACCAAGTTACATTATAACCACTTATTTGTTAAATAATTTATCTTAATTCTTTAATAGTTGGGCTTAGATTATTATGCTTTCTTATTAATGTTTCTTAACCATTTATAATATACTTGACAGACAAGTCATCAATTATTGTATATCATAACATGGTTTCATAACATATGAGTCATTAGTCATAACATATCATGAACATGGTTACTTATCTTATAAGATTTTAAAAATAGCATGTCAAAGACACAAGTTACTTGTCATGTAAGACATCAACCGTAGCTTATCAAATCATATTTAGGAGGCACTTATACATATATATCCAAAATACTTCAATACATACTAGTTCATATGCCAAGTAGTTTCCATTTCATGTACATACTTACATTTGTTGAAATAATTGATATATACTTGTTCTAACTCAAAACAGTCCACAATATATCTAATTTCATTCAATTCAGTCCACTATTTTTGCATACAAATGAACACATCAAAACAGTCCATAGACAGTTGTATTTACTCAAAGTAGTCCCTAAACTTTATATATATAAACATTTAAATTTAAAACAATCCGAGCATGTTCATTTATAAAGCGTATTTGACAACTATACATCATTGTGCATGTGGTTTAAATGAAGCAAACAAAATCATATAATCCTTCTAAGTAACCAATTTTAAATAAATATCCCCATAAAGCTCAATTATTTTTACGAAAGCATTCACTCAATAAAGAATTCTTATTACTAGACAAACAAATCATTACTATACTTCCTTGAGTTAATCTTATAAACTTTCTTAAATTCTTTAACATAGTTTATTCATTTTAAGTTACTTAGCATACAAGTATTTACGTTTGCATATCCTATTCGTAAATTACTTGTCATGTAAGACAACCAAATGTATTAATTTTAATCAAAGATTACTTTTCATATGCTTTATTAAAAATAACAATTCTATCAGGTCATATTCAAGTTATAATCACATATGTTTCAACTACCTCGATACATATTTGTTCATATGAAAAGCAATCCATATTCATGTACCTATACATATATATATTTCATAGCAATCCTTAATATACTTGTGCTTATTTTGTAACACCCTAAACCGGGCCTAGGAAGGTTACCACAATCTAAGCCATTTACTAATTGAATTAGGTGTTAATCAAATTGAAAGAATTGGGAGTTAATTGAGGAAATAACATTAGCTAACAAATAACTAAAGGATTAAAATGTTATAACCAACAAGTTAGAGTGTTAAGTTAAAAGGACCAAAATGAAACAAGAGTAAAATAATAACTTGCATGTGTAATTAGACCACTATGTGATAGTGGAATACATGTGGCAAGGTAAATTCACATGTGGCAAGGGAGAGTGTAATGGCCGGCCATGTTGGTGAAGAAAGAGAAAACAAATTTGAATCTTCTTCATTCTTGTAATTGCCATAACCGAATAGTGAGAGAGAGAGAGATCTTGGAGAGAAATTTGGTTATTTTCACTTGAAGATTTGATTAGGGATCAAGAGGGAATCAAATAGGAAGGTAAAATGCTTGATTCTATATGTTATAGATTTGAATGGTTGAAATTGAATGCTTGTATGATGAGTCTTACATCTTGTGGATAATTGATTGAATGTCATGAAAGCATGTTTGTGTTTGTAATCTTAAGTTACTATGATTTCTGGGAATATGTTTGCATGACCATCGAATGGTATAGGTGATCTATGGTTTAAGTTGTTAGACAGATAATCAATGCTTGAAATTGTTGGGAAGTTGCTGGAAATTGAGAATAGGGATCATGGTTGAAACTAGTTTAGTGTAGGGACTGTTTTGTTAATTGAAAATGTGTAAACATGTTTGGTTATACATGCTACCCTGTTTTGATCACATTGATAAGTGAATTGAGACTTGAATAGAGTAATTAGCTTGCTGGAAAATGAGCTCATATAATTGGATTAGTTGAAGCTAGGTAATGGACTGCTCAAATGGTGAATGAGAGGAATGTTGTTGATCAAATGATCAAATTGAACTTAGCACTATAATGTCTTGTTATGATCACATAGACAAGTGATTTAAACTGACCTAGACATGTAAGAACATGAAAATAAGTTGGATTAAAATGTTAGAATCTTGTTTAGAGGAATTATGAAGCTAAAAATCTAGCCTAGTGAAATCTGCCCATAAAACTCTATTCTGGGCAGTAACTTTGAAAAATCACCATAAATTGTATAAAGGGAATTTAAGGCTGAAAATTTTATGGACAATGCCTTAACATGTCTAAATTCATTAGGAGAAAACATAATTGAATTCTGGATTTTAGAATGAATTGTAGAGAAGAAACACTAGGGACAGTGCAAACTGTCTAGTGATGTAAATTACCCTGTCTTTAAGCTAAAAACTGTATTAATTGGAAAAGAACTAAAATGAAAGGCCTATATGGTTAGAAATAAAATTAAGTTATCTTTCCAACGGTGTAAACCAATTGAAATTTTGACGTACATAATGAAAGTTATGCACGTTTAAGTAAGCAGTGCTCCTGCTGCCTGGTACAGCAGTTTAGATGTTATTGGTCTTGTATATGTGATGTATTAACCTTGTTGCTATGTTGAATGATTTGGTGATTACATGTTTTGACCTTTTTCTATCTATGTGATTTATTAGAGCAAGGAGAGGACTTTGGAGAAGGATCTAAAGTCGAGCATTCAAGGGACAAGAAAAAGGGGATAGTCTTGTGAGACTAGCTAGCTTGGAGTATAGTGAGAGTAGTTTACAATAGGGTTAGGATTTAGGTCCTAACCAAACATGCATGACTATCTTCTTGCCATTGATATGACATGTTAATGATCTTAATTTAACTTGAATATGACAAAAAAGGGAAGATTGAACTAAACTAAAATTGTGAGTAAGTAATAGCATGCAAATTGATAAATTAATTAGAAAGAAAAGTGAAAACAAATGTATGATTCCATACCTTGGATATGACTTATTATAATGCTTGCTTGATAGTGCTCTATGATGTAAATGCTTGAATTCTTGATGCCTTGGTGAACCATCAAATGTTTGCTTCTATGGATTTCTATGATGAAAATACTTGATAACATGAATTAAGTCATGAAATAAAGATCTTGCGTGATGCCTAAGATGGCATATGTAAAAATTTTACTTGAATAACAAGTTAAATTGCAAAAAGATGAGCTAAGGCTCAACTGGCCTAAGGGCTAAGCTTAACCTTGATATATCTTGCTTGAATTGATACTTGAACTTCAAAAGCTTGAAATCCTTAAATAAATAAAGTGTAATTAAACAACCTTGGTTTCTAGTTGAATAGGTAGAAGGGCATGCCTTAGAGTCTAGAGCTCATTGTGTCAGGGTGGACTACGGTCCAGGGCTAAGGCCCCTAATTGTCAACAGACGGAGGGTACGTATGTGGTCTTTGGCGACAACAGGAGGGTTGACCAGTACTACGGTACATCTTGTGGCGAAAATTGATTGGAGACTTGATTACCTAGTCAAACTATAAACCAAGGATTGTTTCAAAAGAATATAAATGAGTTAATAAGTATGAATTGTTTAAATACTTGTCTTGAACTATTTGTTACTTTAATTTATTGACATGCGAACTTGCTACCTGAATTACGTGACACGTAAACTTGCTACTTGGACTACTTGATATGTATTCTTGAAATGACAAATATGTAAACTTGAACTAATTGTTACTTGACTTGAGATGTATGCATATTGCCTGGATATGTACTTGACTTGAATTGAAATGTGTATATTGCTTGAGTATGTTATTTGACTTGAAATGAAGTTTTAGTAAAGCTTGAATTCGAATGATACCAACCTTGACTAGGTTCAAACTTAGCTAATAGATACATGTCTTATTGATTGGTCAGAATTAGTTACTACCTCACTAAGTACATTCTTGTACTTATCACTCTTGTTTTCATTCTTCCCAACCACAAGATAAAGGATTCGATCGTTGCTCGATCCTGAAGCCTGATTTCTTGAGCTCGAAGCAAGATATAAGCATAGCTAAAGTATGGTTCATACTTGTTTTGTACTCCCCTAGTTGGTGGCACTTAGTTTGTATATAATGACTTGTGCATGCATTTTGGATACTTGAACTTGTATATATATAGGTTGTTTTGAATGGGCTTATCATGTTATGATCTTGGTTGTTATTGTAAATCAAGTAATGAACTTTAATCCTATGTAATGAAAGTATGTTGCTGCGCATATTGATATGTATATATTGAACGTTCAAAGAAATTGATCTAGCCTTGTACCATTTGAATAACTTGTGAAATAAGATAGTCTTGTGTGAACATTCGAATGTCTTGCATGTTATCTTGTAAGTTTGAATTGTAAATGCCGATTGGTAAGGCTTGGCATTTGGCTGGCTTGGAATCAAGGTATGTGCAATTGATCATGTTTAGTATGTTATGTATGAAATGTTATATGTATCAATCTAAGGAACTATGAAATGAAAATGGAACCATGTTTGCTCTTAGGTTATTCGAATATGATTGTATGATGATGTTAATTGAATTAATTGGTAACCTGTAATGTCTTGTAATTGAGATTGCTTACATGTTAAGTTATAAAAGTTTGGTTACTTGCTAGATAAGTAACTCGTCTAATAGGCATGAGTTAGCCTTGTTCTTGCTTGTAATGTACTTGGTAACGCTCCTGAACCGGTTTACTACTAACCCGGGGTAGGGGTGTTACATATCTAAAGTAGCCTATCGATCATGTACATACATAATTAAACAACTAAAACATTCCATAACATATTCAATCCTATTCAAAACGAACCATTAATCATATATATATATAATTAGACAATCGAAATAGTCCTTAACATAGTTATATATATATATTCATATATTCAAAAATAATCCTTAATGTTTTTAGACATAGTATTTGATATATAATTAAATAGATGCTACTTAACGTGTAAATTATCAATTATGTCACATTCTAAGCTTCAATTTTTACTTATCATTATTAATGATTGACATATCATATTAACTCATATTCACCTCTTTCTTAATGTGAAAGCTATCACGCATAGTATAACATAATCATGGTCTAATAGTCACAAAAAGTATTTAGATAATTCTTTAATCTTGATTTACAACTTCCTTAATGCATTTTACATAGCCCTGAGAATCGAATTACAGCCTAGGTACACTAATTCCCAACTAACTATCGCCCATAAAATGGTACTCGCAGTACCGGTCAATCCCTCCTACTATCGCCAAGTGACCACAACACTTCCCTCCTACTGTCCCCAATTAAGGACCGTAGTCCAGGACTGTAGCCCACCCCAAACATGAGCTCTATGGACTCTATGGCATGCCAACTATACATAAGACTGACTCGAAACCAAGGCTTCCACATTTATCTTATTTTATTAATGATAGGATAAGATCATTTCCTTATCAGAATATCATATCAACAAAGCTTATTACCTTTTTATATTAGGCATATATTCACCTCATGTGAATTTCTCAATATACTTATCTCATCTCATTCGATTAGCACCTTCTATTCATATCAAAATCAGAATCAGAATTGAACATAGCTCTGTACATTGTTGCGTGTGATAAGTGCTATGCAATTGTGCAAGTATACACGTCACAAGTAATAAAGTGATACGAGTATCGAGTACCGTCTCCACAGGGATTGGTTTGGGCCACTTTGCTTTAGTTATCGCACTGTAAAAGTAAAAACACAATTGATAGTAAGAGTTGATTTTAACGAGTAAAGTAAAAGCAATAAACTAAAATAATAGATGAAAGAAAAAGAGATAATAGGCCAGGTTATCGTGAGTTGAGGTGTCATAGCCGATTGGATCGTCTTGGTAAAAGAGTGCAAGGGCAACTCAGTTGTCGCGGCAACTTACACAGCGGGGTTGCCTTGGCAACTAATCGATGGTTGCCTGGGCGACTAGCTGGGCAACTACTTGGGCGTCTGGGCAGCAACTTCAAGGTTCGATAGAGCGTTCTTCAATGGTTTCTTCTTATCCCTAAGTCAAAACTCTAGCTACTTGTGCATGCCTTGATAATACATCCCTGCGTGAATCAAGGGTGAACAACAACCAATCTTGCGCTCCTCTTAGCCGTTGAAATCCTTAACTTATTCCTAAGCCGGATTAATCTTCACCATCAATTGATTGAATAAAGATCATACTCATTCGTTTCTTGAATCTAACTCTCCCAATATTAGATAAATAGATGAAGTTACGAGATCCTCTCCCAATTCACTCGCAAACAAAAATAAGAACTAAGAATGAATAAACCTTGAATAGAAAAGTGCAAACTCTTATTACCTAAACAAAATCCAATTGTTTCTCACAACAACAAAACACAATAATCCCAACCAATCAAGTTAGTTCATGGTTGGGTTCAAAAGATATACAAAGAATAATCCCCAAACCATGGATCTAATGGAAGCAAAGAAGAAGAAGAAGAAATCAAACTCTCTCCACCTTTGCTCTCTTGTCGAAATCTCTTCCTTCTTGCCCTTTGGAGTTGTCGAAAATCCTCTCTTCTTGCTCTCCTGGAGTTGACGGCTTGGTGATCTATTTATAGGGCTAGGTCAATGTCCCTCTTTGAGGAGGAAGTTAAGTTGGAATTAAATTATCTTTAAAGAATAAAATTCTTCATTATAATTATATTCCTTCTAGAACTTCTCCTATCTTCTTGGAATTTAATTCTTCTTTAACCTCTTCATGGAAATCAAACTCCCTTGGGATTTAACTTTGCTCCACGTCATCTTGGGCTTGTATAGTCATCAATTTCGACTACCATATCACCTTATTCTTTGTCGACAATTGCCCTGCCAGCTAGCTCGGCGTCTCCTTCATGCATTGCCCTGGCAACTAGCTCGGAATCTCCTTCATGCACTGCCCTGGCAACTGGTTCTAGCCTTGTTTAGGCAAGTGATTCTGCACACACACAAAAACACAACAAAGCAGCATCTTTTTCTACAAAAATCACCAAGTTATGTAATCAAGCTCAATGGTGGAAAGAAACATGAATTAATGCATGAATGACTAATTATGCAAGTAATATGAGCTTAAGTCTAACAATAATATGAGTAAAAAGGGTAATAAAAATAGTACTTTTGAACACTTATCACACCCCCAAACTCGAACTATTGCTTGTCCTCAAGCAATGCAAACTAACAATTACCTGCCAAAACTTTAATCATTAAAGACATGCTTCAAACTTGAATTCAAACCTCGGAACCGTGGCACAAAGTATGATCACCTTTTAATTTTTCGGATAGCACAAAAATTACCCGGAACAAAACTATAATGCTCGTGACAATGTGTGTGCGTAGTTGTGTACAAGTTGATTTTCAAGATTCTATGTGAACAATAGGCTTTTATCAATTTAATTACCGGGGCATTTATTTTTATTTTCACTGGAGCCAATTTCTGGCACCTCTAGCAAAGTAAGCAATTTCTCATTTTAGTTTAGTCGACTAGAGCCAGTTTCAGGCACCTCTAGCGATTCTTTAATGTGCATTAACTACTAGAGCCAGTTTCGGGCACCTCTAGCAGGAAAGTGCATTTACTACTAGATCCAGTTTTGGGCACCTCTAGCAAGAATTTAACTTTTAATTTTCAATTTTAGATTTACCCATATTTTAAGCAACCCAAGTTCACTAAGTTTCTTTCAATCAACAAGCCACAACCGTGTAAAAAAATCAGCATCATAGTAAAATTCTAAGTTTTTTTTCATGCAATCCTAAAGTTAAAGGTTCTTTCAATTAAGTGTAGTGGCAAAAATTCATCATTGGATATTCAACAAGTCTTAAGCAATTAAATCCAATTAAAGGCATGGCAAGTAACATATGCAAACTATATGTGATTGCTAACGATGAATGCAACTAAACATGAAACTAACTAGAAACCAACACCCCCAAGCTCGAGAGAAGCATTGTCCTCAATGCATGAAAGAGTGAAACAAAATTTAAAAGAAACTAAATGAAATGAGTTAGTCGGAGAGGTCGTCACCTCGAGTGATAAGTTTCCTTCGTGCCATTTGCTTGATTCATTTTCCGGTCGGTGGTACCGCGTGAATAGCATTACTTTGATTTAATCCGTGTTTGGGCATCAGAAGTTGCCGACGCTATTGTTGTTGCCTGGGCAATATCTTTTGTGGTTGCTGTGGCAAGTAGTCGGCAGTGAATTTCCTTAGCATAGTGGTTGTAAGTCTTGTTGTGGAAAAGAAAACCTGGAAACTAAATATAATGAAGACAAATAAAATCTTTCCTAAAAATTCCAAAAATAAAGAAAGAGAGAAAAAAATAACCGAAAATAATAGAAAGAAAAAAAAAGTTCAAAAAAATAAAAAGAAAAAGAAAAAGAAAATATCAAAAGGAGAGCATGCTCATGCATCTCCTAAGGTGTCAACTTCTTTGTTTCGTTCTACATGGGCACCGTTGAGTGCTTCAATCTCTGTCCGTTAACTTTGAATTCATGTTCGTCGGTAATGGACTTGATTATCACAGCACCATGGGAGAATGGTTTGACAACTTCGAATGGTCCCGACCATCTTGATTTTAGTTTTCCTGAGAAAAGTTTTAGCTTAGAATTGAATAAGAGAACTAGTTGCCCTGCCATGAATTGTCGCGGCAATAGTTTCTTGTCATGCCATTGCTTTGTTTTATCCTTGTAGATTCATGCATTGTTATATGCGAGTGCACAAAATTCTTCTATCTCGTTGAGGTCCAACAAACGCTTTTGCCCGGCACTTTCCCAATCCATATTCATGATCTTGAATGCAATATGCCTTGTGTTCGATTTCCACCGGTAGATGGCATGTTTTGCCATAGACAAGTTGGAAGGGGGACATACCTAAGGGTGTTTTGAATGCAGTGCGATATGCCCAAAGTGCGTCATCTATTCTTGCTGACCAATCCTTCCTAGAGGGATTTACAACTTTCTCGAGTATACCCTTCAATTCCCGGTTGGAAATTTCTGCTTGCCCATTGGTTTGTGGGTGATATTGCCCTTCCTATGGCAACGATCACATTTCTTGTAAAACTCTTGGGCATCTTTGTACAGTGTTGGCCAATACAAACCGGATTGCAAAACTTTGGCCGCGGTACGAGTTCCTCCAAAATGTCTTCCATAGGGTGAAGAATGGCATTACCGGAGTACATTCTACTGCTCTTCTTCAAGGACACATCGGCGTATGACCTAATCTGTACATTGTTTAAATAAAAGAGGCTCGTCCCAAAAGTAATGCTTAGCATCATGGCGGAACCGCTTCTTCCCTTGGTGAGTAAGGCCATAAGGTAAAATACCACAAACAAGGAAATTAACTAAATCTGCGTACCAGGGTATTGCCGAGGTGTGCGTATCAGTGGTTACCGAGGCATGCACGTCTAGAGTTACTGAGGCGTACGCATCAAGAGCTGCTACGGCGTCGAGGGTTGCCGAGGCATGCGCATCCATGGTTGCCGAGGCGTCAAGGGTTGCTGCGGCATCGAGGGTTGCCGAGGCGTGCATGTCTGGAGTTGTCGAGGCGTACGCGTCAAGAGCTGTTGCGGCGTCGAGGGTTGCCGAGGCATGCGCATCCATGGTTGCCGAGGCGTCAAGGGTTGTCGAGGCGTGCACATCCATGGTTTCTAAGGCAACTAAAAGTTGTTCATCCAGGAATGCATCGCATATCTCTAAATCTGCGTCCTCCTCCCTGTGCGTTGGCCTAGGATGCTCCTACCGCGAAATCACTTGCATCACACATGAGCTCAAAAGGTGGCGTCCAATTTGGTGGAACAACAATAGGTGCCGAGGCAAGCTTTTCCTTTAGGGTTTCAAATTCTTGGGCTCAAAAGATGGCACTTCTCCCAATTAAGGACTAAATCAGTTTCTTCACATCTTGCCAACACCTTATCTAAATTGCCGAGGCAACTGTTGAAGTCACTACCAAAAACGGAAAAATCATCCATCAAGATCTCAAGGAAGTCTTCGACTATGTCTGAAAAGAGTGTCATCATGCATTTTCTAATGTCAGTGCATATTTGAGAAAACTTGAGGATGGTCATTTTAGATACTTCTTATAGTCTATCCGCACCCTCCATCGAGTGATAATATTGCCCAAAAAGAATTGGGCCAATGTTCTCGCAGCTACTCCCTTCTGCGTTACCATGGTGGAGGTGTCTTTCTTTCATGTTCCCTTGTAGTCCATGCACATCTTCCACCTTTCTACTGTTACTGAAGGCATTGATATATTTTTAGGAAAAATTATATCAACATCCAACCATTTAATTACCTCATTCTGTCGGGCTCCATCATGGTTGGATATAGCCTTCGTTGTCGTGGCAATTGTTGCTCTAGCCAATTACCATGGCAATCAGTTGCCAAAATTTGTTGTAAGTCACGGGAAGAACCAATTTTTTGAAAAGCTTTACGAATCCAAACACCTTTTTCTTTTGGCCTCTCAAACATCTCTATCAGTAGAGATTTCGATGGCTTCAAATTTACCAACATCGGTTCCTCAAGACATACCTGCAATGGACGAGGTGAGTTTTTAAAGAATTCAAAAGGTTCAACCATTATCTGCTCATATTCCATTGGCAAAGTATTATCATCTCGTTGATCTTGCATGTGGTCATGCAATTGCCGTGGCAATTGTAGATGAGAGCAATCTACAAATTCCTGCTTCAACATCAACGTTGTAACCTTCTGGCAATCAGGTTCCTTAGAATTTGCTGTAGTATTGTTGTTCTCAGCTTCACTGAGTGTTGTCGCGGCATTGCTCTGCTCAGGCTCCTCAATCATTGCCGAGGCAATTTGTTGTTTAGGTTCATCATGTGTTGAGCAGTCTCTCTCATTGGAATCCTCTTGACTTTGAGGTTTTAGTTGTTACTCACACATCGGAGAGCTTTCCTTGCATTGTTCCTTGTCCTCTTGCCTTGGGACATCAATATCCCTAGGAATGGATTGTTGGTGCATGCTATCCATAGCATATGTGGATCTCCTCAATTGACCTTCTGAATACCCTAAGGTTGCATCCCACTGAGCTATCCTCGTATCCATGGACTTTGATAGCTCTCAAATCTCGTCAATTGATCCGTCAAGTCTAGCCAAGGAAGCTAGCAATGTTTCCTCCAAGGAATTGGAATGCTCTTGAAAAGGACTACATTGCCATGGCATATCTGTTGCTGCAGCAAAATTGTTATGGTAAAAAACATTTTGAGATTTTTGACCATACCATGAAGAATTTTGCTGCTGGTTCCCTCAATGGTCCTCCATGTAGTCATATGCACCGAAAATGTGAGGGCAATTTTCAAACAAATGATGTTCTCTGATAAGTGTTCAAAAGTACTATTTTTCTTACCCTTTTTACTCATGTTATTGATAGACTTAGGCTCATATTAGTTCATAATTAGCCATTCATGCATTAATCCATGTTTCATTCCATCGTTGAGCTTGATTACATAACTTGGTAGTTTTTGTGGGAAAAGATGCTGCTTTGGTGTGTTTTGTGTGTATGTGCAGGATCACTTGCCAAAGCAAGGCTAGAGCTAGTTGCTAGGGCAATCCATGAAGGAGATGCCGAGCTAGTTGCCAGGGCAATGCATGAAGGAGACGCCAAGCCAGTTGCTAGGGCAATTGTCGACAAAGAGCAAAGGTGATATGGTAGTCAAAATTGATGACTAGACAAGCCCAAGATGACGTGAGGCAAAGCCCAATCCCAAAGGAATTTGATTTCCATGAAGAGATTAAAGAAGAATTAAATTCCAAGAAGATAGGAGAAGTTCTAGTAGGAATATAATTATAATAAAGAAATATTCTTTAAAGATAATTTAATTCCAACTTAACTTCCTCCTCAAAGAAGGACTTTGACCTAGCCCTATAAATAAGAGGGAGATTTCGACAACTCAAGGGAGAGCAAGAGAGGGGAATTTCGACAAGCATCAAGGAGGGCAAGAGGAGAGAATTTTTGACAAGCATCTAGGGCAAGAAGGATTTCGACAAGCCTCCTTCTTCAGCCTTTTCTTTCTTGTTTGATTTGGTTCATGCTAGGGATTATTTATCTTGTGTTTCTTTGAAACCTAGCCATGAACTAAATCTATTTGGCTATGGTTATTGTGTCTTGTGGTTGTGAGAAACTATTGGTTTTTGTTTAGGTAATAAGAGTTTGCACTTTTCTATTCAAGGTTTATTCATTCTTGGTTCTTATTCTTGTTTGCGAGTGAATTGGGAGAGGATATCGTAACTTCATCTATTTATCTAATATTGGGAGAGTTAGATTCAAGAAACGAATGAATATGATCTTTATTCAATCTATTGATGGTGAAGATTAATCCGGCTTAGGAATAAGTGAAGGATTTCAACGGCTAAGAGGAGCGCAAGATTGGTTGTTGTTCATCCTTGATTCACGCAGGGATGTATTATCAAAGCATGCACACGTAGCTAGAGTTTCGACTTAGGGATAAGAAGAAACCATTGAAGAACGCTCTGCCGCACCTTGAAGGTTGCTGCCCAGACGCCCAAGTAGTTGCCCAACTAGTCGCCCAGGCAACCATCGATTAGTTGCCAAGGCAACCCCGTTGTGCAAGTTGCCACGGCAACTGAGTTGCCCGTGCACTCTTTTACCAAGACGATCCAATCGGCTATCACACCTCAACTCACGATAACCTGGCCTATATCTCTCTCGTTTGATCTCATTTATTCTTTTACTTTATTGCTTTCTAGATTAGTTATTAGTTAAAACTCCTATAATCTTTTATTTGTGTTTTTACTTTTTACAGTGCAAGAGACTAGATTCTTGAAGTGGCACCAATCCTTGTGGAGACGATATCTTTTATACTATAACTTTGCAACGTGTATACTTGCACAATTGCGTAGCACTTATTACGCACAACAAGTTTTTGGCGCCATTGCCGGGGATTGGCAATAGCGACTTTGTTTTTATTTTCTTGCACTTTCTTTTTACTTTTCTTGCTTAAGATTCAAAGGGCTAACAAACTTTGGTTTTGCATTGGTATATGACCAGGGCGAGACCGACTACACCAGAATATCCCTTTGATCCAGAAATCGAACGAACCTTACAAAGACTTATACGAAGGATAAGAGTAGCAATGGCTAATCAAGACGGCAATATGAATCAAGATGTTCCAGTAGGAGGATGAGTGATTCTTGCACGAAACAGAACTATTCGAGACTATCTTGAAAAAGATCTTGATGGACTTAATCCAGGAGTTGTCACACCTGAAATTGAAGCCGACCACTTTGACTTAAAACCGGTAATGTTTAATATGATCAACACAATTGGTCAATTTGGCGGCTCAGCAACTGAATATGCACGACAACATCTGAAATCTTTCCTCGAGATTTGCAACTCGTTCAAAATACACAGAGTCACCCCCGATGTCTTACGATTAATATTATTCCCCTATTCACTGAGGGATAGGGGCGAAAGCATGGTTGAATAGCATTCCTGCCGGATCAATAGCATCTTGGACCGATCTTTGTCGTGATTTCCTTGCTCGGTTTAATCCTACAAATTTGACTGATAAGCTTCGTAACGACATTACTTCTTTTCGGCAGGCAGATGATGAATCCATGTACGAGGCTTGGGAGCGATATAGAGAACTTCTACACAAATGCCCCCTACAGGGATTCCCGGTGTGGACTCAAGTAACGATGTTTTACAACGCCGTGAATACACCAACAAGGATGATGCTAGATGCCTCGGCAAACGACATACTCCTAGATAAGTCGCCGGAGGAAGCAATGCAAATTTTAAACAGGCTGACCAAGAATGATTATCAATTCCCATCTACTAGAAGAGGAGGAGTTAGACGCCAAGCCACAATACATGAACTAGGATCATCAGATTCAATTTCGGCACAATTGGCCACTTTAACCAAGATGGTCCAGAACATGCAAAAACCAAACTACACACATGAAGTCAAGGTAATGGATTCTTTTTGTGAGTTATGTGGTGATAACCATAATTCTTCTGAATGTATGCAGAATCCGGAATCCAGCTTCTATGTGGGGAATTACAATCGGAACAATAATGTGATGTCCAATACATACAATCTAGCTTGGAAGAAGCACCCAAATTTTTCATGGATTAATCCCAACAATGCTCTAAACCAGAACAATCAGAATTCACAAGCATCGGGATTCCAGCAGAATATGCCACGGCAACAGTTACCGCAGCAACAACCGACAACATCTAGTTCTTCAGAAAATTCTCTAAATGCTTTTCTGATGAAAACTGAATCTTATATGGCTGAGAATAGTAACTTCATAAAAAGAATTGATGCTTTTATTAACAGGACCGAGATGAGATTGCAAAACCAAGAGGCGGCAATCAAATCATTGGAAAATCAAGTCGGACAGTTTGCTCAAAGTCTGAATACTAGACCGCAAGGAGGTTTACCTAGCGATACTGAAGTCACAAGAGGAACTGGCCATGAGCAATGTAAGGCAATCACCACTAGAAGTGGCCAACAACTTAGAGAGCTCAAACCCGCTCATCAAACAAAACTCCACAAAAAGATCAAGATGAACCTAGCGGTAAAGCCCCAGATGCTGAACCAGGAATTGTTGCGGCAACCGGCAATAAGCATGCATCGGCAACCGACGATAAAGACGCCTCGGCAACTTGTGAAAAGCTTGCCTCGGCAACCCCAATTGATAATGCCTCGGCAACTCCAGTTGTCCCGGCAATGCCTTCAATCAGGTTTCAAACCAATGAAAGGATCGAAGATATCCGACTTCCACCACCATTCCCACAAAGGTTGAAGCGACAAAAGCAAGAATACCAATTCAAGAAGTTTCTTGATATCCTAAAGCAAGTCCACATCAACTTGCCATTGGTGGAAGCAATTGAACAAATGCCAAACTATGCCAAGTTTCTTAAGGACATTGTGTCCAAGAGAACAAGGCTAGGAGAGTTTGAAACTGTTGCCGCAACAGAGGGATGCATGGCAATGTTGCACAATCGTATGCCACCCAAGTTGAAGGATCCTGGAAGTTTCACAATACCCTATTCTATTGGAAATCACTATATCGGGAAAGCATTATGCGACCTTGGGGCTAGCATAAACTTGATGCCTAAATCAGTTTTCCAGAAACTAGGAATCGGGAAGGCAAGATCTACAATAGTTATGCTACAGCTAGCTGACAGATCCTATGTGCAACCAGAGGGAAAAATCGAGGACATACTGGTAAAAGTTGATAAATTTATTTTTCCCGCTGACTTTATTGTTTTGGATTGTGAAGCAGATGAGCATGCACCCATCATTCTTGGGAGACCATTTCTAGCAACAGGGAGAACCTTGATCGATGTTGAAAAGGGAGAACTCACAATGAGGGTGAATGGCCAGCAAGTTAAACTAAATATGTTCCAAACACTAAGGCATGCCGATGATCCAGAAGAATGCCAACTTCTTCATGCCACGGCAGAGTTTAACTTCGACGAGGAATTTAGTTACCTTGGCAACTACATTACCGATCAAGAAAAACTTGAGGAATATGAAGAACCGGTCGATGAGGAACAACAAGAAGAGGAAAATTGGCTAGTCAATCAACCAGGTACATACTTTGAACCTCTGGATTACTCAGGTAAGGAAGGTAAGCTCGAAAAACCCTCTATTGAACAACCATCGATTCTTGAGTTGAAACAACTGCCAGAGCAACTAAAATATGCATACTTACGAACCGATAATACATTGCCTGTAATTATTTCTTCTAAGTTACAGCCTGAGCAGGAAAAGAAGCTGATCAAGATGTTGAAGCTACAGAAAAAGATAATAGGGTGGACAATTGCCGACTTGAAGGGAATTAGCCCAGCAGTGTGCATGCACAAGATTTTGTTGGAAGATGATCACAAACCTTCAATTAAGGCCCAGAGGAGACTGAATCATGCCATGAAAGGGGTTGTAATGAAAGAAATCATCAAGTGGCTTGACGCCGACATTATATACCCTATCTCTGATAGTACATGGGTAAGTCCGGTACAATGTGTACCGAAAAATGGAGGTATAACGGTGGTAAGTAATGAAAAAAATGAACTCATTCCAACCAGGACTGTGACCGGTTGGAGGGTTTGTATGGATTATCGAAAGCTAAACAAAGCCACTAGGAAAGATCACTTCCCATTACCCTTTATTGACAAATGCTTGACCGTCTTGCAGGTAAACCCTTTTATTGTTTTCTTGATGGTTATTCATGTTACAATCAAATTGCCATAGCACCAGAAGATCAAGAAAAGACAACCTTCACATGCCCATACGGTATTTATGCCTTTCGAAGGATGCCGTTCGGATTGTGTAACGCCCCGTCAACCTTCCAAAGATGCACGATGGCACTCATTTCAGACATGGTCGAAGACTTCCTTGAGATCTTCATGGATGATTTTTTTGTTTTTGGTAATGACTTCGACAGCTATCTCGGCAATTTAGAGAAGGTGTTGGCAAGATGTGAAGAAACTGATTTAGTCCTCAATTGGGAGAAATGCCATTGTATGGTAGATGAAGGAATAATGCTCGGCCACAAGATTTCATCCAAGGGAATTGAAGTAGACAAAGCCAAGGTGGACGTGATCGAGAGATTACCCCCACCAAGTTTGGTTAAAGGAATTCGAAGTTTTCTTGGACATGCAGGTTTTTACAGGAGGTTTATTCATAATTTTTCTAAAATCACTAAACCCTTGTGCAATTTGCTTGAATAGGATAAAGTCTTCGATTTTGATGATTCTTGCACCCAAGCATTCGAAACCCTAAAGGAAAAGCTTGCCTCATCACCCATTGTCGTTCCATCAGATTGGACGCTACCTTTTGAGCTCATGTGTGATGCAAGTGATTTCGCGGTAGGAGCAGTCCTAGGCCAACGCATAGGTAAGACCTTCCATGTGATATACTACGCTAGTAAAACTCTTAATAGTGCTCAAGTGAATTACACAACAACGGAGAAAGAGTTACTAGCTGTAGTTTTCACATTTGACAAGTTCCGATCCTATTTGATTGGTACAAAGGTAATTGTTCATACGGACCATTCGGCAATCAAATATCTATTTGCTAAAAAGGATGCCAAATCTCGTTTGATTCGTTGGATATTACTTTTACAAGAATTTGATATTGAAATTAAGGACAAGAAAGGAACAGAAAATCAAGTGGCCGATCACTTATCACGTTTGGAACGCAATAGGGAGGAGGACGCAGATCTAGAGATATGCGATCCATTCCCGAATAAACAACTTTTAGTTTCCTCGATAACCATGGACGCGCATGCCTCGGCAACCCTCGACGCCTCGGCAACCATGGACGTGCATGCCTCGGCAACCCTCAACGCCTTGGCAACCATGGATGCACACACCTCAGCAACTCTCGACGCTGCAGCAGCCCTTGACGCGCACGCCTCGGCAATTTTGGGAGCAGTAGCCACGGCAGCACATGCCTCGGCAATACCCTGGTACGCGGATTTAGTTAATTTCCTTGTTTGTGGTATTTTACCTTATGGCATTACTCACCAAGGGAAGAAGTGGTTCCGCCATGATGCTAAGCATTACTTTTGGGAGGAGCCTCTTTTGTTTAAACAATGTGTAGATCAGGTTATACGCCGATGTGTCCCTGAAGAAGAGCAACAGAATGTACTCCAGCAATGCCATTCATCACCCTATGGAGGACATTTTGGAGGAACTCGTACCGCGGCCAAAGTTTTGCAATCCGGTTTGTATTGGCCAACATTGTACAAAGATGCCCAAGACTTTTACAAGCAATGTGATCGTTGCCAGAGGACGGGAAATATCTCTAGACGACATGAGATGCCGCTCTAGAACATCATCGAGTTGGAATTTTTCGATGTGTGGGGAATCAATTTTATGGGACCTTTCCCATCTTCATTCAGCAACCTCTACATTCTACTTGCCGTCGACTACGTGTCTAAATGGGTTGAGGCAGCTGCAGTTCCCAACAACGATTCTAAGACCATGCAACGATTCTTACAGAAAAACATATTTACACAGTTTGGGATGCCGAGAGCAATTATCAGTGATGAAGGCAAGCATTTTGACAACAGACTAATTGCCAAGATGGTACAACGCTTTGGCATATCACACAAGATCGCCACGGCATATCACCCATAAACCAACGAGCAAGCAAAAATTTCCAACCGGGAGTTGAAGGGAATACTCGAGAAAGTTGTAAATCCCTCTAGGAAGGATTGGTCATTAATACTAGATGACGAACTTTGGGCATATCACACTGCATTCAAAACACCTTTAGGTATGTCCCCCTTCCGACTTGTCTATGGCAAGACATGCCATCTACCGGTGGAAATCGAACACAAGGCATATTGGGCAATCAAGACCGTGAATATGGATTGGGAAAGTGCCGAACAAAAGCGTTTGTTGGACCTCAATGAGATAGAAGAATTTCGTGCACTCGCCTATAACAATGCACGAATCTACAAGGAGAAAACAAAGCGATGGCACGACAAGAAACTATTGCCACGATAATTCATGTCAGGGCAACTAGTTCTCTTATTCAATTCTCGGCTAAAACTTTTCCCGGGAAAGCTGAAATCAAGATGGTCCGGACCATTCGAAGTCGTCAAACCATTCTCCCATAGTGCTGTGATAATCAAGTCCATCTCCGACAACCATGAATTCAAAGTTAATGGACAAAGATTGAAGGACTACAATGGTGCCCATGTGGAACGTAACAAGGAAGTGGTCAACTTAGGAGATGCATGAGCATGCTCTCCCTTTTGATATTTTTATTTTTATTTTTATTTTCGATTAATTATTTATTTTATTTTATTTTTTCAAATTTATATTTTTTTATATTTTTGATGTTATTAATTTTCTTCAGGATAGATTTTTTTTAAGTTTAAGAATCCTATTACACATCTTTATTTATTTTCTTTATTAGTTTATTTTTAATTTTAATCCTTATTTGATTTGTCTTTGAATTGTAGGAAAAAAGTTCAAGATAAGGAGGAATTTTAATCCAAGTAGGAAAACATATTTAACAAGGAAACTAATGGGCTGAATCTAAGGCTTATATAAAGCCTCCAATTTACCCTAATCACAACCCCTTTGTCGTCACCCTCTCTCTAAACCAAACCCCTTTTCGTTTTCCTCTAATCCCACCCACCTATCTTTTCAATAAAACCCATCACCCTTAACCTATTCCTACTTTCTATCTTGCAACTTTTTAGTTTCTTTTCTTTTCTTTGTTTTTACAAAACTCACAACCAAGATCATCCATGGCATCCAAGATTAAATTTTTAGTTCATCCAAGTTCCTCCAAAGAACCAAGATACAAGAAGTTTGCTACACCGGTGGTTCAAGAAAGATTTCACTCCAAGTTTGAAAGCCGGAAGATACATGAAGAACAAGGCTTTGAATACTTCAACTCTCATCAAGATTTCGGCCTTGAACCATTCATCTTCGAGAGGATTGCACATCAAAAGTGGCAAATCTTTTGCCATCAACCAGAACCGGGTAACATCTCATGGGTAAGAGAATTCTATGCTCACTCACCTAATCCGGATAATCCTTATATTTTTGTTCGTGACAAGGCCATACTCATAAGTCCCGAAAACGTCAACACCTTTTATGGGCTTTACATTGAGAAGGACGAGCATCAAGCCTTCGTTGATCAAATCACTCCCAAGCAACTCGACAAGGTGCTTCAAGAACTCACTCAACCGGGAACTCATTGGAACGAAGGTAAATACAAGGGCACGGTAAATCGCCTTCAGCTTAAACCCGAGGCAAAACTATGGAATAAGTTTGTTAAAACTTCTTTAATGCCCGCCACACACAATACTATCGTTGATATACCACGCCTTTTGCTCATACATTCTATTTTGCATAATCGCATCATTAACATTGGAAAAATTATTTGTGATGAGATTTTTGTATGTAGCTCGAAAGATAAGGGTTCTCTTTTCTTTCCTTGCTTAATTTCTAATCTTTGCAAGGAGTTGCATGTCCCAAATGAGTCCACCGATGAAAAGGCCCTACCCAAGTCTGGTTGGAATTAAGCACTAATCCGAAAGCTAATTGGAAAGGCAACGGGAAATTCTTCAAAGCCTCCAATTGTCACGGCAACTCCTGCCGCCACGGCAATCCATAATGCCCAAGCACCTAACGCCCGGGCAACTTGGCCATCAACCACGAGACACTTTGAAGCACTCTTGCAACCATTGGTGAGCCACCTAAGGCAAATTGAAGACCGGCAACTAATGTTCATGTGGTACATGAAGGAGCACAACAATGCCATCACCCAAGACATCCTAGAAAAGTACCCAAACAGTCGCGTGCCGTTCCTGATCTTTCCTGCCGAAATCCTTGCCCCGAAAACCAATAAAGCAGTCACCACGGCAACTGCAATAGATGACGCCGCGGCAACCTACATCGTGCCTGCACAAGCTGATGCCACGACAACCAACCCTGAAGATACCACGGCAACCAAAGCTAAAGACATCCAGGCAACCACTGCAAAAGCCAAAGGTAAAGCACATATGCCCGAATCAACTCCTATGGAATCATTTTCTGATTTTTCAGATTCGGACGAGTCCTCCATTGCACCAACAAAGACCGCACCAATTGAATCCTCCAAGCGAAAAGCCAATGACATGGATGAAGAGGACGATGAGGACAACCCCGTACGAGGATCGATTCCACCACCGACAACAAGAAAACAACCATCGCGTTCAAGCAAGAGAATCAAGACACCGACCAAAAGGAAACTAATCATCTACGATGACGAACTCTCAGAGTAAGTCCTTGTATGCATTTTATTTTTCGTTATTTTTATTTTTCTTTAATGCATGCATTGAGGACAATGCCTCACTCGAGTTTGGGGGGGATTGTTATTAGTAGTTACCATGTTTAGTTACATTCATCTTAAGTATTACATTTAGGATACATAAATTGCTTGCCATGCCTTTAATTGGAACAAGAATTTTTTAGATTTGATGAATATCCGATGATGACTTTGCCAATGCACTTAATTGATAGAATTTTTATTCTAGGATAACCATGGAAAAACTTAGAATTTTACTATGATGCTAAATTTGATGAAACACTTTTGTGGTTTGATTGATTTAAGGAATTCTAGTGAACTTAGGTTGATAATTAACAAATTGAGGGATTAGAATAAAAATTGGATGAATGCTAGAGGTGCCCGAAATTGGCTCTAGCATGTGCTAAAAAAATTGATCACTAGAGGTGCCCGAAACTGGCTCTAGTATGTGTTAAAAAATTGATCGCTAGAGGTGCCCGAAACCGGCTCTAGTCGAATAAATTAACTTATGAAAACTAAAAACAAAACACTAGAGGTGCCCAAAACTGACTCTAGTTAAAACATGTTAAAAAGAACCTAATGAAGTAATTTGAAAACATCTTGTTTGCATAGAATCCGAAAAATCAACTTGCACACAACTCCGTACACACTCACAAGCATTATAGTTTGATTCCGAGTAACTCCTAAGTTTTCCGAAAAATAAAAAGCCAATCATACTTTGTGCCCCGGTTCAGAGAATTGAAATCAAGTTCAAAGCTAAGTTTGTGAAAATTGAAGTCTTGGCAGGTAATTATGGGTTTGCATTGCTTGAGGACAAGCAATAGTTCAAGTTTGGGGGTGTGATAAGTGTTCCAAAGTACTATTTTTCTTACCCTTTTTACTCATGTTATTGTTAGACTTAGGCTCATATTAGTTGCATAATTAGCCATTCATGCATTAATCCATGTTTCCTTCCATCGTTGAGCTTGATTACATAACTTGGTAGTTTTTGTGGGAAAAGATGCTGCTTTGGTGTGTTTTGTGTGTATGTGCAGGATCACTTGCCAAAGCAAGGCTAGAGTTAGTTTCCAGGGCAATGCAAGAAGGAGATGTCGAGCTAGTTGCCAAGGCAATGCATGAAGGAGACGCCGAGCCAGTTGCCAGGGCAATTGTCGACAAAGAGCAAAGGTGATATGGTAGTCAAAATTGATGACTAGACAAGCCCAAGATGACGTGGAGCAAAGCCCAATCCCAAAGGAATTTGATTTCCATGAAGAGATTAAAGAAGAATTAAATTCCAAGAAGATAGGAGAAGTTCTAGTAGGAATATAATTATAATAAAGAAATATTCTTTAAAGATAATTTAATTCCAACTTAACTTCCTCCTCAAAGAAGGAATTTGACCTAAACCTATAAATAAGAGGGAGATTTCGACAACTCAAGGGAGAGCAAGATAGGGGAATTTCGACAAGCATCAAGGAGGGAAGAGGAGAGAATTTTCGACAAGCATCTAGGGCAAGGAGGATTTCGACAAGCCTCCTTCTTCATCCTTTTCTTTCTTGTTCGATTGGGTTCATGCTAGGGATTATTTATCTTGTGTTTCTTTGAAACCTAGCCATGAACTAAATCTATTTGGCTATGGTTATTGTGTCTTGTGGTTTTGAGAAACTATTGTTTTTTGTTTAGGTAATAAGAGTTTGCAATTTTCTATTCTAGGTTTATTCATTCTTGGTTTTTATTCTTCTTTGCGAGTGAATTGGGAGAGGATCTCGTAACTTCATCTATTTATCTAATATCGGGAGTGTTAGATTCAAGAAACGAATGAATATGATCTTTATTCAATCTATTGATGGTGAAGATTAATCCGGCTTAGGAATAAGTGAAGGATTTCAACGGCTAAGAGGAGCGCAAGATTGGTTGTTGTTCACCCTTGATTAACGCAAGGATGTATTATCAAGGCATGCACAAGTAGCTAGAGTTTTGACTTAGGGATAAGAAGAAACCATTGAAGAACGCTCTGTCGAACCTTGAAGGTTGCTGCCCAGACGCCCAAGTAGTTGCCCAACTAGTCGCCCAGGCAACCATCGATTAGTTGCCAAGGCAACCCCATTGTGCAAGTTGCCACGGCAACTGAGTTACCCTGCACTCTTTTACCAAGACGATCCAATCGGCTATCACACCTCAACTCACGATAACCTGGCCTATATCTCTCTCATTTGATCTCATCTATTCTTTTACTTTATTGCTTTCTAGATTAGTTATTAGTTAAAACTCCTATAATCTTTTATTTGTGTTTTTACTTTTTACAGTGCAAGAGACTAGATTCTTGAAGTGGCACCAATCCCTATGGAGACGATATCTTTTATACTATAACTTGCAACGTGTATACTTGCACAATTGCGTAGCACTTATTACGCGCAACATTCTCCACACATAGCACAAGAGTTTTCCACGGTATAGGCTCTTTGGGCTTTTCTCGGTTGGTATAGGTAATCATCAAAGGGTGCAAGAAACTCTTGATTGGATTGATTCATATCTTCCAACATCAACTCTCGAATAGATCGGCTTTTATTTCCCGACATGTTGATGTCCCTTAACTTGTAGCGCACCTAATTAATTTTTCTTTTGATAAAACAAACAAAAAGAAAAGTTAGTAAAACTAAGAAAAAAATGCAATAACAAAAACAACTAACACCAATTGCCAATCCCCAGCAACGGCGCCAAAAGCTTGTTGCGTGTGATAAGTGCTACGCAATTGTGCAAGTATACACGTCGCAAGTAATAAAGTGATACGAGTATCGAGTATCGTCTCCACAGGGATGGTTTGGGCCACTTTGCTTTAGTTATCGCACTGTAAAAGTAAAAACACAATTGATAGTAAGAGTTGATTTTAACGAGTAAAGTAAAAGCAATAAACTAAAATAATAGATGAAAGAAAAGGAGAGAATAGGCCAGGTTATCGTGAGTTGAGGTGCGATAGCCGATTGGATCGTCTTGGTAAAAGAGTGCAGGGAAACTTAGTTGCCGTGGCAACTTGCACAGCGGGGTTGCCTTGGCAACTAATCGATGGCTGCCTGGGCGAATAGCTGGGCAACTACTTGGGCGTCTGGGCAGCAACTTCAAGGTTCGGCAGAGCATTCTTCAATGGTTTCTTCTTATCCCTAAGTCGAAACTCTAACTACTTGTGCATACCTTGATAATACATCCCTGCGTGAACCAAGGGTGAACAACAACCAATCTTGCGTTTCTCTTAGCCGTTGAAATCCTTAACTTATTACTAAGCCGGATTAATCTTCACCATCAATAGATTGAGTAAAGATCATACTCATTCGTTTCTTGAATCTAACTCTCCCGATATTAGATAAATAGATGAAGTTACGAGATCCTCTCACAATTCACTCGCAAACAAAAATAAGAACCAAGAATGAATAAACCTTGAATAGAAAAGTGCAAACTCTTATTACCTAAACAAAATCCAATTGTTTCTCACAACAACAAAACACAATAACCCCAACCAATCAAGTTAGTTCATGGTTGGGTTCAAAAGATATACAAAGAATAATCCCCAAACCATGAATCTAATAGAAGCAAAGAAGAAGAAGAAGAAATCGAACTCTCTCCACCTTTGCTCTCTTGTCGAAATCTCTTCCTTCTTGCCCTTTGGAGTTGTCGAAAATCCTCTCTTCTTGCTCTCCTGGAGTTGACGGCTTGGTGATCTATTTATAAGGCTAGGTCAAAGTCCTTCTTTGAGGAGGAAGTTAAGTTGGAATTAAATTATCTTTAAAGAATATAATTCTTTATTATAATTATATTCCTTCTAGAACTTCTCCTATCTTCTTGGAATTTAATTCTTCTTTAACCTCTTCATGGAAATCAAACTCCTTTGGGATTTAGCTTTGCTCCACGTCATCTTGGGCTTGTCTAGTCATCAATTTCGACTACCATATCACCTTATTCTTTGTCGACAATTTCCCTGGCAACTGGCTCGGCGTCTCCTTCATGCATTGCCCTGGCAACTAGCTCGGCATCTCCTTCATTCACTGCCCTGGCAACTGGTTCTAGCCTTGTTTAGGCAAGTGATTCTGCACACACAAAAACACACCAAAGCAGCATCTTTTTCTACAAAAATCACCAAGTTATGTAATCAAGCTCAACGGTGGAAAGAAAAATGAATTAATGCATGAATGACTAATTATGCAACTAATATGAGCTTAAGTCTAACAATAATATGAGTAAAAAGGGTAATAAAAATAGTACTTTTGAACACTTATCATACATATTCACATAATTATTCTTAAGCAAAGCATTTTCCTTTGTATATACTCAAGAGTATTCGAACATAACATATGCATATACATGTGAGTATTCAAACTAGTACATCTATTCATCCCATTAGATAAACAATATATATATAAGAAGACATTACAATGATCCACTTATTTAACTTATGAAGTTTCTTGACTTCTTTCTACTTTCTTTTTGTCATATGTTCCAAGACTATAATTAGTTTATATACATAGTTCTTGATTTGCAACCCTCTTATTTAGTTCATTGTATGAACTTAATATCATCTTATTAAGTACCCATAAGATTCCCATACAAAGTTTCCAATAATGTAGTCCTTTACTTAATTGATTGATAGCATGGTAAGATTACTTATCAACCACACATAGATTTAACTATAAGCCTATCTACTAATATTTAGGTACTCACCTGAAGTCCAAGCTTGCTTATACATAGCATATTCTAAGATAAAGTAATGAAATTAAATTTGTAAGAAATGCTTAGGAAGGTTAATAGCCTATCCTGAGACTTTAAACTACACTCACAAGTAATCCAGCTATGCTTGATCTCGAATCACTAATCCAATTTGCTTTTCTACTGCTTTTCCAGCCTTAGTTTTCGATTTTTCAAATACCTGTTGATCCAAGCAAACCAATACACATGTATCAAAGTTCATTTCAATTTATAAAATGTCATGAAATCCTATTTCCATTAGCCTTATTATACCTAACATTCTCTTTTAGGTTCAACCTAACCCACTTTCGATCTAAGCCACATTTCTATAATCAACCACTCAATTGCTTTTGTATAACTATAATCCTATCCCAAACTATCCATTTTACCAATTGTGAATTTATACATATGCCTCAATTAATATCTATTGCATCTACTCATGTTCAATCACTTAGGCACGTATTTATACTTATGTATACACCAAGCAGTCCATTACACAAGTGAACATACAATTATGTCCCTGCTTATACATTGAAATCCATAATTTTGAAAAAATAGTTCCTATTAGCATGTATACATACAAAACAATCCTCAATTGTTTGTATAGTTGCAAAACAGACCCCTTTATATATATATATATTTCCATGTCCAAGACATTCCCAAGAGTTTATGTAACTACATTTTGTGTCCCGATTTCACGTGCATCCATCTATTTTCAACAAAAATCTCTTTGCATGTATAAACATATATATGTATTGTAACAAACAATCCACTCAAATTCTTGTAACCATTAGACAACCCCAATTCATATTTTCATATATATATATATACACATATATCAATCGATCATAACATGATTCATACATCATACTATATATATTTTTCATAGTGTTCGAAATGACCAACTTCCATATCATCGATTTACTCTTAGCCATCTAAGCATCTATCATTCAAACTTACTAAACCCTTATCATCCTATAGATTAATTTGTCATAACCGAAACCTCCCAACAATATCACAAATTTCTTAGTTCAAATCATTCAATCATGCATCACCAAAAGGAACCAGATTCATGACATAAAACAATATAATGGATGTTAGTATTCATTAAGGAAAAACTAAAGGATTACCTTCTATCGATCATCCCATTCGAACATGACCCAATAGTCAATCTAAATTGGCCAAAATGGATTTCACTCACTCTCTCCTTCTAGTGCTTCGGTTTACCAAGGGAAGAAGAAGGATGATAAACCAAAATTTGTTTATGATTTATTCTTCATTTTCGAGTCTTCCACATGTTCTCACTCTAGACACCTTAAAAGACCTTAAATTCTTTCTTTCTTAACATGCAATCAAGGACATTGCAAGTTGTCTTAGTTTAGTCACTTAATGGATAACCATTTATTTTCATACTTTAATTTTGGTCCCCATTTTAATTAATCAAACTAACACTTAATAATTCTAACCAAAAGGTCTAACATTACTTTATAACATAATCCTAAGCCAGGGTTTGGGGTATTATATACAAGGCCCTAAACTATTAGTTGTTTGGCATGCAACTCTAATGGATTCTAAAATTTGATTTAGCCCTTTTTCTAAAATGGTCATCCATTTCATCTTTATTTCAATTTAATCCCTATACACTTATTTAATAAATCAAGTGTCACATTTTAACATTTAAATTAACTCTCTAATTCTTAGAATACTTCTAAGAAAAAATTTAGGGTATTACAATAATTACATGATGAAAATATGACTATGTTACGGAATATGATATGCAAATAATTGCATGATGAAAGTATGACCATGTTTCAGAATATGATATGCAAATGATTACGTAATAAAAGCATAACTACTTGATGATCATGAACCATTGATATAATGATTCTATGACAGAATTGATAGATGACATGATTCTTAAGATAGTCATGATACATGGTATTATTATGTTGTGAAATGCTTGCCATCTTACAGAAACTGTAATGCACTTTTATATAACACACTGCAATGCATCTCTTCGTGTTATGATAAATGTGTTAAATGCCTCACTATGTTCGTACTTAGCGTGTGTTTTATTTCATATGTAGGTTCTCTGAAGTAGATTAACAAGGAAGAGCTGTTCATTTGGAAAGTCAAGTTACTACAATAAGATACAGTAAGTACATATTTATCGTAATTTGATATCTAGCAGGCATGTAAATATTTTTTTAAGTTGAGCTGTTTAAAGTATAAGTTTACAACTTAAATATATGTTTTTATGATGAATAAGTTTAGAAGTATAGTTTGCTAATAGTACCATTGAACTTTGGTACAATTAAATATAGTTTAACCCTAATTGTATAGAAATTTTATAATTAAGAAATGGTCTAGGCCGCACACATAGTTTTTACCCTGAGTTGCATTTTTATTTTAATAACTCAATTATAAGTTTTGTAAACAAATTTAGGGTCAAAACTAGCTGCATCTAGACGACATAGTTTTTAATTTAAAACCGAGAAAGGGTTAAACTACAAGCTAAATTTTGATGTAAACAAATTACAAGTTAATATTTCTTCCAACGATTTCGTAACATCTTTAATGTATATTCGGCCTACTAGTATACGTTATTATTGGAATCAGAGCTACAAGTTTAGCTGATTCTGGAGGTTAAACCAAGTGTGATATGATTTGTTATTAAGTACATGCCCCTAGGATGTCATGTTACTGATGTACTATCTGTGTAACTTGATTATGCTCCTCATTCACATGAATAGGTTATAGTAGTAATAGATAATGTTGAATACTGCTGAATCACGTCAGACAATTAATCATGGGGACCAAGAAGAGGTCCAAAGTGGAAGTAATGAGGTACAAAATATTTCACCTCTAACTCCTACCCCAGCTGAGCCACCTATGCAGTAGGGAGCTCTAGTATAAGAATATGGAGCTTTAGTACGAGCCCTAGAGGCTATGGTTAATAAAAAAATTTAACCCTTAATGCCCATACCAGCTCTGGCACCTGCACCAGTAAGGACGATGACTGTTAAGGAGCTTAAGAAGTTAGGAGCTCTTGAATTTAATGGAGAAATTGGTCCGATAGCCGCCAACTTATGGCATAAAGATGTCAAAGTCATGTTAGAAGAGTTAAACTACATAGATGCTAAGGTGTTTGAAGAAACTTTGTTGATGGAACATGCTCGTATTTGGTGGTTTAATGCCATAGAGTTAGTACTTGTTGAGGAAGTGATGTGGAAATTCTTTTAAGAAGTGTTTAAAGAAAGTATATTGGTGACCAGTTAACAGGAGAGATGTTGCAGCAGTTCCTAAGTTTGAAATGAGGTACTCGTACTATCTACAAGTACGAGCTGGATTTTAATAGATTAAGTCAGTATACAGCTGATTTGATTACCGATTGAAAAGTCCCTATGAGAATGTTTTATCGAGGGGTTTCACCCGATGCCTAAAGAGTTGCTGTTAGGTATGAGTTTATCGGTTTACCAGAATGCTGTAAATAAAGCAAAGGCTATGGAGAGAACCTGTATTTACTTTAATTGACCCGGGTGCGACTAACTTATATATATATATTGGTACTAAGATAGTAGTACAAAGAAAGATTCTTAAGGAAAAATATTTTTAGTAATATGATTCCTATAACCCACTTGGACATAGAGCACGAGTGACTAGAATATGTAAGACATGTCCATTAGTAATTCAAGGGATTAAGTTCCCAACGAATTCAATGGAACTTCCATTATGTGAATTTAAATTTATTATTAGAATGGATTAAGTTATCTGTATATGATGCAGAGGTGAAATGTAAAAAGAAAAGGTTGGTACTTCAAGGAGTAGCTGTGTTCTTAAAAATTAGATCTTCAATCAGGGTATTATCAAATCAAGGTTAAGGAAGAGGATAAACTAAAGACACCATTCAAGACTCGTTATGGACATTACGAGTTTCTGGTAATGCTATTTGGACCTACGAATGCCCCGCTGTATTCATGGATTTGATGAATAGGGTATTCCAACCCTGATTAGAGCAATCTGCAATAGTCTCCATAGATGATGTTCTGGTATACTCAAAGACAGAAGCTAAACATGATTACCATATTTGAATGGTATTACAAACACTGAGGGATAAACAACTTTATCCAAAGTTTTCTAAATTGGGAATTTTGGTTATCAAAAGTAACTTTCCTTGGACATGTAGTATCAGAAGAGGGAATAAAAGTTGATCCCAAGAAAGTACAAGCTATTCTTTAATGGGTGGCACCAAAAAAATGTCTCTGAAGTCCGGAGTTTCTTGGGAATTAATTGGATAAAATAGACGATCACTTCGGGAACACTAAAGTAGAAGCTTATGCTTTTTATCAGATGATATTTTTGTTTTGTACACAATGAATGTACAATTGTCATTAAGAAAAGATGGTTCATTAGCAGTAGAATTTTAGCTAAAACCAACTTTGTTGGATCGAATCAAAGATTTGCAATTTTTGGATGAAGAATGTATTGAAAAGGGGAAGTAAGTTGAATAAAGAGATTTTGATTGAAGTTTACACAACAAGGACCCTAATTACCACACAGCCTCGATTGATCCACCTAGGATCCCTATGGGTTATTACCTCACACGGTTTACCCAATATTTCCAAGTCATTAGCCAATTATTTCAAATACGGGGTTAAAATCTCAGTTTCTCAGTTTTAGTATTCATTTTACACCTTAAAAAACCTTAGGGCCCTTTGCCTCGAATTATAGAACCCCCAAACGTAAAGTTAAATTCCTTGGGCAAAATGCCCAGCGAGTACCGATACTCCTATATAGGTATCGGTACGCCACTCTAGGTACCGGTACTCGGCCATGAGTACCGATACTCATTTTAGGTTTGAAAGAACTAGACTCTCAAGCCTTACCGATACGCTCCATCCTGTATCGGTACTGAGATCGCCCCGTTATGATCCAAGCCCATACTGGTACTCCTACCTTCGCGTACCGGTATGCTAAGCCTCTCTTAGGCAATGTGACAGTGCATACCGATTCGCCCCTTGCGTACCGGTACGCCAAAGCGTTAATGGAATTCTTAACTTGCAAGGGGTAACGATACACGGGGAGGCATACCAGTACTCCCCTCACATCCCTTCTCCCTTTTACATTAAGGCGTATCAATACACTTTCCCTAATACCGGTACGCGAGCCCAATTTTTGAACTCTAGGTGCAGTTTTCACCTAGAAACCCTGTTTAACTCCCATGGTTAAACCTCAAATCATTCATACAAGTTATGGTGACAACATTAAGTCGATTACTACTTATTTTAAGCCATTACATCCATAATTCTATAATTTGCCATTAACAACCACACAAGCTATACCAAAGCCAAAAACACCAAAACATGCTTCAAAGCTTAACTTCATGATTTCCAGGAAACTATGAGTGTTAGTAGTGTACTAACCTTAGCTTAGCTGATAACACAAGGCCCTCTTCCAAAGCTTCAAGCTTTCCTTCCTTCTTGGGCCTTGGATGTGCTCCCAACCTCTTTCACTACATGGGGAGATTACAAAACACATTACAACATTGTTGGAGGATAAAAGAGGCTAAAAACATAATCTAAACTGAAGATTAAAGCTCCTAAACTCTAATCCCGTCCAACCCTCTCAACCCTCCAACAACCTTTTCTTCCACCAAACCATTCAAAGCTTACCTTGAAATGTAGATCCTTGCAAGCTGGTAACACTTCCCTCAATGAGCTAAACGTGAATCACAACAATAACTCTCAAAATCCTACCTTTGATGGATGTGTTTTGGGTGAGGAAATAAGTTGGAAGAGGAAGATGAATATATTAAAGCAAGATGATCTCACCGCCTGCATAAGTGCAGAAAATAAGCCTTACTCCCCCCTAAACTCTTCCATTTAGTTATTTACCATGATACCCTTCCCTCTCTCTTCATAACCCATCCACCACTTGAGCCCAACATAGACATGCTAGCCCAAAAGGCTCTTGTCACGAATTCAGAGACATATCTTTTCATAGGAGGCCCAAAGCTTGAGTCTTCCTTATCTCTTGTACTAGAGTAGGTTCAACTCGAAGCTCGGCTAGAAGACCTCCATCCTCGGTCATCCTCAATTGGGCAAACATAGATCTCAAGTCCGACATAGATTTCATACTTAGGGCATCAGCCAAAACATTCGCCTTATCGGGGTGATACTCTATGATACAATCATAGTCCTTCAACAATTCAATCCACCGTTGTTACCTCAAATTCAACTCCTTTTGTGTAATTAGGTATTTCAATCTCTTGTGATCCGTATAAATATAATATTTCTCCCCATAAAGATAGTGCCTCCAAATCTTTAATGCGAAGATGACAGCAGCGAGCTCCAAATCATGGGTAGGGTAATTCTGTTCATGCGGTTTAAGCTGTCTCGAAGAGTAAGCAACCACCTTACCCTCTTGCATAAGGACACAACCAAGCCCATTCAAAGAGCGTCACTAAACACAACATACTCTTTTCCAGGCTTGAGTTGGGTTAAGACCGGAGCCTCCGTGAGATAAGGTTTTAGTTGGTCAAAACTTTACAGTCTTTTCTCATTCCATTCAAAAGGGACCTCTTTTTGAAACAGCTTGGTCAACGGTGCGGCTATAATGAAGAAACCCTTAACAAACTGCCTATAATACTCGGCAAGTCCTAGGAAACTACAAACTTATGAAATATTCCGTAGAGGTTTCCACGTGGATTCCATCTGCAACGACTATGTGACCAAGGAATGCCACTTCCAAAAGCCAAAATTTGCACTTGCTGAACTTTGCAAACAGACGTCTATCTCGGAGAGTCTGTAGGACTACACGCAGGTGGTAGTCGTGCTCTTCTTCGGAACATGAATACACCAAGATGTCATCAATAAAGACCACAACAAACTGATCTAGGTACGGTTGGAAGATTCGATTCATTAGGTCTATAAAAGCTGCAAGTGCGTTGGTAAGCCCAAACAGCATTACCAAGAACTCATAGTGCCCATACCGCATCTTAAAAGTGATTTTCTGGACATCCTCATCCACCACCTTCAGTTGGTAGCACCCTGACCTCAAGTCTATCTTAGAAAACACACACGCACCTCTCAACTAATCGAACAAATCATCAATCCTCGGAAGGGGATAATGATTCTTTATCGTTACCTTATTAAGCTACTGATAATCAATACATATCCTCATAAACCCATCTTTCTTTTTGACAAATAGGACTGGTGCTCCCCAAGGTGAGACCCTCGATTGGATAAAACCTCTCTCTAGCAACTCTTGAATTTGCTTCCTTAACT
Source organism: Hibiscus mutabilis (assembly GCA_019671005.1). Taxonomy (NCBI): domain Eukaryota; kingdom Viridiplantae; phylum Streptophyta; class Magnoliopsida; order Malvales; family Malvaceae; genus Hibiscus; species Hibiscus mutabilis. The sequence goes on from CM033744.1 coordinate 14,636,004, forward strand.
CCTTCATTTCTGTGGGTGCCATCCGATACGGCGCGATGGACACTGGTGCCATCCCCTGTATAACCCCCTTGTCCCGGCCTAGACGCCTAACCGAACCAAGAAGGCTACATTAGGTTTGTCGTAGCAAACCGAAGAGATTCAACCAAACCTGGTCTATTTTTTTTTCTTTTATCTTATCTATATGCCAATTATTAACCCTACATGTTCATACAGACAACAGGTGCAACCCCAACTCAATCGGGCATCAATTTAACATCCAATTGATCGCATTTGCAAAATAGGGACCAAATTGCAAATATAGAAAATTTCAGGATTAAAACTTAATTTTAAGTTACCAATATTTAATTAGTCAGATTCCAAACCTTCATCTCAAATTTCAGCTAAATTCGATCATTTTATCACATACATTTGCATTGGCAAGATTCAAGGACTAAATTGCAAGAACGCCCAAACTACTCGAAAGACATTTACAGAAAATTAGCTTTTCGTACCAATACAGGTAAGCCCGTACCAATACGGTTTAAAACACCTCGTTTCAGTACACCACATTGTTGTATCGATACGCCTAACGGTATTATCGAACTTTTGAAATGTTACAAACCGTACCGATACGGTTCTTTAGGTGTTTCAAAACGCGGGTTCAGACAGAAAAAGTGAATTCAGAGGCTAAAACTCGTACCGAAACACCCATACCCGTATCGGTACGCCTGGCCAAATTTGCCTAGGTGCATCGAAACACACAGTACCTGTACCGGTCCCTCAAGCCTAAATTTGCCTAGGCATATCGATACGCCGTATCGATACGGTCCCCCGCGTATCGATACGCCTGGGCCTGTAATGCCTCATTTTTGCGGGTTTTTCATCCCAATAGTATACTCTAATCAATCCAACATGCTTTAAACACAATACCAACATGCAAGACATATCACAAGTCAACTGACAACATATCTTTAACAACACCACAAGGCTTCATGCTTCAAAAGGAAATCTATAGGCATGCTTCCTAACTTGCATCCAAGCAACATACCCAAAACATAAACCAGCACCAAAATCAAACCTTAAAGGCCATTTACAACCTAAGAGCAACTAAAGAAACATGCTAAAACAGGGAGTTTCACGAAACATCTCCCAAAACACAACAAGTACCCCATTGCCCTTATTCATTATAGTCTAGTCTTTAACATACGTTTGTAACAAGTCTTACCAAGATCCCCTTGCTTCTTGCTGCCTTCCAAGATCTCAATTATCTGCATTGATGGACAACGAGAGCGTAAGCACACAAGGCTTAGTGAGGAGTGCTCAAAACAAACACCATCAATGCGTTTAAAACCATTTACATAACATCATCATCATGCCCCTTTTTGAACATGCATTTTACATCATTTAAAACCAGCATATTAATCCATATCCTACATGTATCATTAAACAACAGCAATTCACTTTGCTAACCCTCCACTTAAGCCTTCCCATGCATTACTACCAAATGCAAAGCTTAAGGAGAAACATGTATAAACCACATTATACAACATTAACATTTCAATGATACATTAACAATTATATTGGCTTTCAAGTGATCATTAACAAGTTTAATAACAAAAGAGTTCATCGGATACACGGATTCAACAAGTGTTAACCCAACACTTCAAGCCATCTCAACCGAAATAGCGATACAATTACAATCGCGGTACATTAACAACCGGGTACAATAACAATCGGGTACAATAAAAACCCACATGGATACCCATCCCTCTCTTTGGTTAGATGCTTAACCCACTAACGGGAGTATTCGGTACCGTTAAACCCCTCTACCGTTAGGGTACTTGGATGGAGTATTCCGTACACAATATAAACCCCTCAACATCCAAGGCGACTTATTTACAGTGCACTCAATCCTATGGCCGGCCAACTATATCCGATAACAATTTTAAAACCACATCACTTGCCAATATAATTAACAAAATAACATTTACCTCACTATTTTTAACAAGCATTAAACCATGCCATTTCCAAAACAACCGCCATGCTTTAAAACACAAGTATAAACCACATACTTACAAGGATCACTTACCATGTGCATCATTCAACATTTCATGCTTAAAAATAGTATATCAAATACTTTAAAACATTTTAAAACAGTGGGTAACATATAAATTAAAATAAGTACATAAAACCATTTCAAACTAACACGTCCAAGAGAGAAATCCACTTTATATTATTTTTGAGTCTAGGTAAGCATTTCAAGCTCTACCATAACTCCCAAAACTCTGTTCTAAAAACATTAAAACGATTTAAACCACGTTTTCACTCACCGATAAGCGAAACCTCGATTCGCCGACGCAAAATTAAGTATCTAAAGCCTCCAATGCTTCTCCAATCACTTTCGGATCAACCTCCCCTATTTTTATCGCAAAACAACAGAGGATTAATGCATCATAATGCATTTCAAACATAGCAACCACAATCCTTCCCGGATTCTCACAAAACCTCCACAATTATCCCTCCACAACAACCGAAATCATAACCAAAACTCTTCAATTCACAATCCAGCCAATAACTATCAACCTACCATCATTTCGAACATCAAAACACATCTAAAAATAGATCCAAAACAAGCTACTACCTCTAGCAAGCCTACAACCACAAAAACACCACAAAACCTCAAAACTAACAACCTAAACAAATAGAGATTCTTAATTTTCGAGATTCCATTGATAAAAATCAATTATCAACATTATTAAACATCCAAAATATGAATCAAAGCAACCTTACTTACTGGAAATCAGATCCAATTCGCGAATCAACTCATTTTCCCCAAATAACTCAATTAAACATTGGAAAATCATCAAAATCAGATTAGAAACACAAAAACAAGGATCAAATGCTTGAGAATTTCAATAAAGAACCATACAATAGAGGAGATCTCAGACCTTACCCCTATTGTGAAGTTTTTCCCTCAATTGATTTGTGAAAAACTAAGAAAACACAAGATTATTGTAAGATTTTGTATAAACAATCTTTATAAAACAATTTGAAACAATAAAATCAAGTTAGAATCCACCCCACCTCTCGAAATTTGATGAAAAACTGAGTCTTTGGCTGAGGAGAGAATAGAGAGAAAAAGTTGAGAGAAAATGACGTGATTTTTGTTTTAGAAAGATAACTAACTTTTTAACAAAATCCACCTTAAATATTAATTAAATCACATGTTGAAATCAGTTAAATCAAGGGAGAAATCATCAGAAACCAATTGGTAAAATAGCTTCTTAAAGATTCTAAGTATTTGACCCGTTTCATTTTAGTCACTAGAAAATCATAGTTTTCAAAACATTCATTTTGCTCACTAACCAAAATGTACATCTTCCAAAACCCGTTTTTTCAAAATTGATTCCACCATTATTAAATACATAATTAATAATAATTTTTAAGCATTTTTCTATAATTTTTCCAACACCAAAAATATACGATCTCAAAACTGACTTGAATCTCTACTATGGTCCACCGAACCGTCTAATAAACCCTCTAAACTGCTAAGCTCTAAAACCAGGGCATTACAGCTCTCCCACACTTCAGAATTTTCATCCTCAAAATTTACCTAGAGGAAACAGGTGCAGAAACTGTTTCAACAGGTCCGACTTACGCTCCTACATGGCCTCTTCAACACCGCGGTACTTCCACAACACCTTAACCAGCTTGAATGTTCTGCCATGGAGCACCTTATTGCTGGTATCAAGAATCTCTATTGGTTCCTAATCATAAGATAAGTTTGGTCTCAACTCAATCTCTTCCACCGACATGACATGCGATAGATTCGACCTATACCTCTGCAACACCGAAACGTGGAACATATCATGAATCTTTCCCAACACCGGAGATAACCTTAAGTGGTAGGCAACAGGACCCACATGCTCAACAACCTTGTATGGTCCAGTGAACCTTGAGCTAAGCTTCCCTTTCTGCCCAAAACGCAACACCTTTTTCCAAGGCAACACTTTCAAAAACATTTTATCACCCACAACGTACTCTATATCCCTACGCTTTAAATCAGAATAGGATTTCTGGTGATCTGCAGCCACTTTTAAGCACTCACATATCAACTTTACCTTTTCGGTCGTGCCTTTCAAGACATTGTGCATAGACACAAACTTTTCCCCGTTTCTGCCCAACACACGGGCGTACAACACTTCCCGCCATACAACGCCTCATAAGGGGCCATCTGTATGCTAGCATGATAACCGTTATTATAGGCAAACTCCACCAACGACAACTGCTTCTCCCACATTCTCTGATACTCAATAACACAACACCTTAGCATATCCTCGAGAACCTAAATCACGCGCTCTGACTGGCCATCCGACTGATGATGGTACGAGGTACTGAAACTCAACCGGGTTACCAAAGCATGATGCAAACTCACCCAAAACCTTGCAGTGAACTGCGGATCCCTATTCGAAACTATAGATTTGGGCACTCCGTGGAAACACACTATTTCAGAGATGTACAACTCAGCCAACCTGTCCAAGGTATACGTAGTATGCACAGACACAAAATGCGCACACTTCGTAAGCCGATCCACAATCACCCAAATGGAATCCTTTTTGGTCGGCGTCAAAGGCAGCCTAGACACAAAATCCATGGTGATTCTTTCCCACTTCCATTCTGGTATCCTCAATGGTTGCAACAACCCGGAAGCCAATTGATGCTCAGCATTTACCCGCTGACAAACCATACACCGTGCAACGAAATCAGGCACATCCCTCTTCAGTCCAACCCAATAGTACTCCTCCTTCAACCCTCGATACATCTTAGTACTACCGGATACATAGCAAAAGGACTAGCGTGTGCCTTAGTCAAAATAGTACACCTCAACTCTTCATCCTCAAGCACCACTATTCGACCTTTGAAGCACAACACCCCATCATCGTTGAAATAAAAATCCATAGGATTTCCATCCCTGATATCTTCCACGTGAGATACCAAACTCCCATCATACGGTTGTTTCTCCTTAATCATGTGTGACAAGGACGGCTTCACTTATAACTCAGCCAACAAACCTTTGTCATTCGTCACACTCAACCTAGCAAACATGGCTCTCAACTCCACAACCACTTTCCTACTCAAAGCATCCGCTACAACATTAGCTTTCCCCGGATGATACTCAATGGTCAGATCATAATCCTTAAGCAACTCCAACCATCTATGTTGCCTAAGATTCAGCTCCTTCTGCGACATCAGATATTTCAAACTCTTATGATCCGTATAAACCACATATTTCTCACCATAAAGATAATGCCTCATAATCTTAAGACAAACACAACCACGGCCAGCTCAAGATCGTGAGTAGGGTAGTTACGTTCATGCACCTTCAACTGCCTAGATGCATATGCCACTACGTTACCCTCTTGCATCAACACACAACCAAGCCCTACATGCGATGCATCACAATAAACAACAAACTCCTTTCTTGATTCTGGTTGAACCAAAATCGAAGCTAGCGTTAAAGCTTCCTTCAACCTCTCAAAAGCTCGTTGTCTATCCTCCGTCCACTCAAACCGAACATTATTCTGCAACAACCTTGTTAACAGAGAAGCCAAACTAGAGAACCCTTCCACAAACCTTCGGTAGTAACCCGCCAAACCAAGGAAACTCCTGACCTCCGCCACAGACTTAGGCTCCTTCCAACTCATCACAACCTCAACCTTATACGGATCAACACGGATTCCATTCGCCGACACCACATGTCCGAGAAACACAACTTCCTTGAGCCAAAACTCACATTTGCTTAACTTAGCATAAAGCTGATTAGTCAACAGTGTCTGAAGCACAATTCTCAAATGTCTATCATGATCCTCCTCGGTACGAGAGTAAACAAGGATATCATCGATGAACACAACCACAAACTAATCCAAAAACTCATGAAACACACGGTTCATCATGTCTATAAAAGCAGCTGGATCATTGGTCAATCCAAACGGCATCACAAGGAACTCGTAATGCCCGTACCTCATACGGAAGGCTGTTTTGGGCACATTCACCTCCTTCACCTTTAACTGGTAGTACCCTGACCTCAAATCTATTTTGGAAAACACCGAAGCTCCCCTGAATTGATGAAACATATCATCTATCCGCGATAAGGGATATTTGTTCTTTATTGTCAACTTATTCAGCTGCCGGTAATCTATACATACTTGCAATGTACCATCTTTCTTCTTAACAAACAGCACTGGCGCTCCGCGCTCCCCACGGTGAAATACTAGGTCTAATGAACCCACGTTCAAGCAACTCCTGCAACTGTGTTTTTAGCTCCTTCAACTCCTTTGGAGCCATGCGGTACGAAGCAATGGATACCGGTACCGTACCCGCAAAGACCTCGATGCCAAGCTCTACCTCATAGTTAGGTGGCAACCTTAGCAATTCCTCCGGAAAAACACCCAGGAACTCACATATGGTGCGAACATCCTGCACCTCAACTCCTTTGATCCAGGATTCAATACGTGCCTTGCATCTCAAATCCAACATTCGTCTTGCTTCCAAAGCTGAAACAACACTAGATAAAAACTTGGCATTCTCGCCAACTACAACCACCTCATAATCATCCGACAACCTCAAAGATATCTGTTTGGTCTCAAAGTTCACCACAGCCCGATGTTCGGTCAACCAATCCATACCCAAAATCACATCAAAACCATGGAATGGTAACTCCATCAAGTCCATAGCAAACACATATCCCTGGACCATCAGGGGACACCTACGATACAACCTCCTAACCACGACTGTCACCCCAAGAGAACTAGTCACACTAATACCTACATTAAGAATTTCAATAGATATATCAAGCAGCTCAGCATGCTCACTCAAACTGTATGAATGAGTAGAACCAGAATCAACCAACGAAAATAACGACAAAGACTATAGGGTAAAAGTACCTGCAATCACATCAGTGTCATTGCGACCCTCACGGTGAGCATACACCCTAGCCGGTCCCCTCTCTCAGGCTGGATAGCAATAGTATGAGCTACAGTCCTCTTTCCACCATCTCGACACTTAAACGGTCCGCAGCCACGACCACGTTGCAGAGCAACAACAGGTGCAGTACCCTGCCCACCTCGAGCCAACAACGGACAATCACGCCTCTAATGGTCGCCTGACCAACAACTCAAACAAGCATTAGCCACCATAGGCACAAGTGCCTGACCCTCCCTGGCCAAACGTGGGCAATCTGGCCTCAAATGATCTCAAGATCCACAAACCCAACGAGTGCTAAATGGGGCTCTAAACTGGGCACCCTGCCCCTGGACTTCACATCCAGAATCAACAGCTCCCTTGGCTCTACAACACCTCCGCCATGCCTCGGCTCTGGGTGAAACCTCCTGTCATGGTGTCTCTTGGCCTGACCACCGCTATAACCTGAATCAACAGCTCTCTTACCCGAGCTAGAACCTCACAATCCAGAAGCCAAACCCAAATTCTGCTCTGCATCCTTAGCTCACGAAACCAACACATCAAAGTTGGTATAATTAGCAGCAAGCATGTATGTCTTAACATCCTGCACAAGCCTATATCAGAAATGATCACATCGAGTACGCTTATCAGGAACCAACTCAGGTGCATACCAGCTCAAACTCACGAACTGCACCTCATACTCCGCTACAGACATACTGCCCTGCACCAAAGCCATAAACTCATGCTTCTTCTCGTCCTAATATCGAACTCCCAAAAACTTATTCCGAAAAACTTCACTGAAGAACTCCCAAGTCACATCATCCATCGCCATACTGAATATCGTGGTAGTCTACCATGCAAAAGTATCACCATGCAGCAGGGAAACAACACAGCCCAGCTTACAAGCATCGGTGCACCCTATCTGGCCTAATATTCTCTCAGTACTAGCCAACTAGCCCTCAGAAGCCTCGGGCGACAACCCTCTAAACTTAACCCCACTCAAACTATGAAGATGCTCAAGCGGCAAACTTTACCCCTCAACCGATGGTGTTGGCACATGAACACCCACAACTGCTCCCTGAAACGCACCGGTCATGGCCTGAATCAGCGGTTTCATATCACCCATCCCTGGCCCAACCGACACAAGTGGTACTTCCTCCACTCCCTTAGGTGGATTAGGTGGGGGCGGTCCTTCCAGGAGTTACAACTTCTCCTTCATCATCCTGCCCAGCGGTAGCAGCAATCGCACTAGATCGCAACTCTCTCCTCGGTCCTATCGTGCTAAAATATATCTAAGGCGTGATAATAATTTCAAAATAAAACAATTAGGCCAGCCTCAAGCAAGGACCCAAGACTTTCATTTCAAAAATCAAAACTTTCTAGAACTATAATAATAAGGCAATTGGTACCCCAAAATATCCCCAACATAGCATACAACAACCAATATTCATATATCAATCACCGTCTATACCAACCAGCGTACAAACGACAATCATCGTACAAAACAAACATGGAAACAACACAACAACCTCCCAAACGAACCAAACCTGGCTTTGATACCACCAAATGTAACCCCCTTGTCCCAACCAAGACGCCCAACCGAACCAAGAAGGCTACATTAGGTTTGTCGTAGCAAACCGAAGAGATTCAACCAAACCTGGTCCATTTTTTCTTTTATCTTATCTAGATGCCAATTATTAACCGTACATGTTCATACAGACAACAAGTGCAACCCCAACTCAATCGGGCATCAATTTGACATCCAATTGATCGCATTTGCAAAATAGGGACCAAATTGCAAATATAGAAAATTTTAAGATTAAAACTTATTTTTAAGTTACCTATCTATAATTAGTCAGATTCCAGACCTTCATCTCAAATTTTAGCTAAATCCGATCATTTTATCACATACATTTGCATTGGCAAGATTCAGGGACTAAATTGCAAGAACGCTCAAACTACTCGAAAGAAATTTACAGAAAATCAGAATTCCATACCGATATAGGTAAGCCCATATCGATACAGTTTAAAACACCTCATTTAGGTACACCACCTTGCCGTATCGATACGCTTAACGGTATTACCTAACTTTTGAAATGTTACAAATTGTACCGATACGGCTCCTTAGGTGTTTCGATATGCGGGTTCGGATTGAAAAAGTGAATTCCAGAGGCTAAAACTCGTACCGGAACACCCATACCCGTATTGGTACGCCTAGCCAAATTTGCCTAGGCGTATCGAAACACACAGTACCTGTACCGATCCCTCAAGCCTAAATTTGCCTAGCCGTATCGATACGATCCCCCTCGTATCGATACGCCTGGGCCTGTAATGCCACATTTTTGTTGGTTTTTCATCCCAATAGTATACTCTAATCAATCCAACATGCTTTAAACACAATACCAACATGCAAGACATATCACAAGTCAACTAACAACACAACTTTAACAACACCACAAGGCTTCATGCTTCAAAAGGAAATCTATAGGCATGCTTCCTAACTTGCATCCAAGCAACATACCCAAAAGATAAACCAGCACCAAAATAAAACCTTAAAGGCCATTTACAACCCAAGAGCAACTAAAGAAACATGCTTAAATAGGGAGTTTCCCAAAACATCTCCCAAAACACAACAAGTACCCCATTGCCCTTATTCATTATAGTCTAGTCTTTAACATACGTTTGTAACAAGTCTTGCAAAGATCCCCTTGCTTCTTGCTGCCATCCAAGACCTCAATTATCTGCATCGATGGACAACGAGAGCGTAAGCACACAAGCCTGAGTGAGGAGTGCTCAAAACAATCACCATCAATGCGTTTAAAACCATTTACATAACATCATCCTTAAAAACATCATCATCATGCCCCTTTTTGAACATGCACTTTACATCATTTAAACCCAACATATTAAACCACATGCTACATGTATCATTAAACAACAACAATTCACATTGCTAACCCTCCACTTAAGCCTTCCCACGCATTACTCCCAAATGCAAAGCTTAAGGAGAAAAATGTACAAACCACATTATACAACATTTACATTTCAATGATACATTAACAATTATATTGGCTTTCAAGTGATCATTAACAAGTTCAATAACAAAAGAGTTCACCGGATACACAGATTCAACAAGTGTTAACCCAACACTTCAAGCCATCTCAACCTGAATAGCAATACAATCATAATCGTGGTACATTAACAACCGGGTACAATAACAACCCATAGGGATACCCATCCCTCTCATCAGTTAGATGCTTAACCCACTAACGGGAGTATTCGGTACTGTTATACCCCTCTACCGTTAGGGTAGTTGGATGGAGTATTCCGTACACAATATAAACCCCTCAACATCCAAGGCGACTTATTTACAGTGCACTCAATCCTATGGCCGGCCAACTATATCCGATAACAATTTTAAAACCATATCACTTGCCAATATAATTAACCAAATAACATTTACCTCGCTGTTTTTAACAAGCATTAAACCATGCCATTTCCAAAGCAACCACCATGCTTTAAAACACAAGTATAAACCACATACTTACAAGGATCACTTACCATGTGCATCCTTCAGCATTTCATGCTTAAAAATAGTATATCAAATACTTTAAAACATGCTTAAACAGTAGGTAACATGTAAATTAAAACAAGTGCATAAAACCATTTCAAACTAGCACGTCCGAGAGAGAAATCAACTTTATACTTACCTCCGAGTCTAGGTAAGTGTTTCAAGCTCTACCATAACTCCCAAAACTCTATTCTCAAAACATCAAAATCCTTTAAATCATGTTTTCACTCACCGATAAGCGAAACCTTGATTCACTGATGCGAAATCAAGTATCCGAAGCCTCTAACGCTTCTCCAATCACTTCCAGATCAACCTCCCCTGTTTTTATTGCAAAACAACAGAGGATTAATGCATCATAGTGCATTCCAAACACAGCAACCACAATCCTTATCGAATTCTCACAAAACCTCCACAATTAACCCTCCACAACAACTGAAATCAAAACCAAAACACTTCGATTCAAAATCCAGGCAACAACTATCAACCTAGCATCATTTCCAACATCAAAACACATCTAAAAATAGATCCAAAACAAGCTACTACCTCCAGCAACCCTACACCACAAAAACACCACAAAACCTCAAAACTAACAACCTAAACAAATAGAGATTCTTAAGTTTCAGGATTTCATTGATAAAAATCACTTATCAACATTATTAAACATCCAAAATATGAATCAAAGCAACCTTACTTATTGGAAATAAGATCCAATTCGCGAATAAACTCATTTTCCCCAAATAACTCAATTGAACATTGGAAAATCATCAAAATCATATTAGAAACACAAAAACAAGGATCAAATGCTTAGGAATTTCAATAAAGAACCATACAATAGAGGAGATCTCGGACCTTACCGCTATTATGAAGTTTCTCCCTCAATTGATTTGTGAAAAGCTAAGAAAACACAAGATTATTGTAAGATGTTGTATAAACAATCTTTATAAAACAATTTGAAACAATAAAATCAAGTTAGAATCCACATCACCTCTAGAAATTTGATGAAAATTTGAGTGTTTGGCTGAGGAGAGAATGAAGAGAAAAAGTTTAAAGAAAATGACGTGATTTTGTTTTAGAAAAGATAACTAACTTTTTAACAAAATCCACTTTAAATATTAATTAAATCACATGTTAAAATCAGTTAAATCAAGGGATAAATCATCAAAGACCAATTGGTAAAATAGCTCCTTAAAGATTGTAAGTATTTGACCCTTTTCATTTTAGTCACTAGAAAATCACAGTTTTCAAAACTTTCATTTTGGTCACTAACCAAAATGTCCATCTTCCAAAAACCGTTTTTCAAAATTGATTCCACCATTATTAAATAAATAAGTAATAATGATTTTTAAGCATTTTCCATAATTTTCAAACACCAAAAATACACGATCCCAAAACTAACTTAAATCTCTACTCCGGTCCATCGGACCGTCTAATAAACCCTCTAAACTGCTAAGCCCTAAAACCGAGGTGTTACACCTGACATCACATCAATTTGAAACTTTAATTCACGGACAGGAGGTAGCCCGAGTAACTCCTCTAGAAACACATCGATAAACTCATTAACTGTTCGAAGATTTTCAAGCATTGGACCCTCAACCCTTACGTCCACCACATGGGCCAAAAAGGCTTCACAACCTTGTTGCAACAACCTCTGAGCTAACAAAGCCGATACCAACTAGATAGACACATATTTCTCTCACCTCACACAATTAGCTTGGAACCGTCCGCAACACTAAGCTTTAAGCTCTTTGCTCTACATCCAATACTAGCATCATGCTCAAAGAGCCAATCCATCCCCAAGATGGCATCGAACTCTTAAAATGGTAAAACCATTAAATCTACTGGAAACAACAACCCCTGAACCTTGATCGGGCATCTTCGATACACCTTGTCCACCAGCACATCATATCCCAAGGGATTGGTCACACGGACTCCTACCTCTAGATTTTCAACAAGAATACCCCACTGTTGAGATATCCCACTACGAATGTAGGAGTGGGTAGACCCCGAATCCACAAGAGCAACAATAGGAACCAAAAACAAGGTGAACGTACCTGAGATAACATATGTAGCTGTGCAATCCTCCTAAGCCCTGACTGCATACTGCCTAGCTAGTGCTCTCGTAGTATACTAGAAGGTGCCTCATGATACATGGCTTGCTCCTCCCCAAGCAAGGCCTCGACCCCTCTAGACCAGATATACAGTCCTCTGAACCTGATCTGGAGAGGTCACAACAGCCACTAGATAGTCTTTCACAAAGTGATCTGGTGACCCACACTAGTAACAAACTCTCACTGCTCCCAACACTTGCCTCTATGTTTGCGTCCACACTGATTGCAAACTGGTGCGCGCACTCATCTGTGAACCCTCCGAATTCATCATGGATGAAGAAGAAGATGGCCTTCTACGACCAGCTGACTCAGATATCCAGTCTAACCTTAAACTTCGATTTAATGCTCCTCTATTATGGTTTCACCGGTTTTTACTTCTTCCCGAGAAGGCTTGCAGTTGTTATTGGAGGGGTTTTGGGTCCTCTCACCCAAACTCCCTTGCCCACCAGATGGGCCATAAGTTAAGCCTTGCACTTGCTCAAGAGACTTGGCACTCGAAGTCAACTCCAAGAACACCTTCGATGGTGCAGCAGTTAGGTAAGTCTGATTTTTCTTCCGCAAGCCCTTCAAGAAACTCTTGCACCTTATCTTTTTAGTGGAAACTAATTTAGGAGCATACCTACTCAACTGGAAGAACTCTTGCTCGTATTAAAAAACTAACTGGTTTCCTTGCACAAGATGATTGAACCGGTCTCTCAAGGTATCGATGTGGGCCTCGCCCACATACTTCTTCTTGAACTCCTCAAGAAAATCATCCCAAGATGGTCTGGGGTGCCATCCAAGCTCTACTATTTCCCACCAATCTCTAGCATTTCCCTTCAATATGGACAAGATACATGACAGCTTGTCTTCCGATCTCAACCTCATATGCCTCATAATCTAACATGTATCTTGTAACCACTATTCTGTCTGTACTGGGTTATCTGGCCCCGATCCATGGAAATCCGTAGCGCCTTTCCTTCTCACCCTTTCAATAGGTGCCTCACGAGGGGTAGCAGATGCCCTCACAATCTGGTGCAATGGCCGGTTCAGATGTGAGAAGTAGTTGATTCCCTGGTCAACTATGTCCTCCGACATATCCTTTATTCGAGGCACATATTCCTCATCGTAACTCCTTTCTCTAGAGCCTAAACTTTCCTCATCAATTCTTGCCCTCCTTGACATGATTCTTTCTGCACAACAACAAACGAGGTCACACCATTGAGACTTCGACTCATGGGCATGTATTCGCTAGACACCTATACACTCATCTAGACTCCTTCGAGAACTTCCTATAACCGACTAAACCTAGGCTCTGATGCCACTAAATGTAACACTCGTGACCCAGGTGCCACATTTGGGCCTTAAGCTCAATATCCATACGATAAAAATCTTTCATTTTTCAAACCCAAAGCATAATAGGTCCAATAAAACATAAGTCCATGCATTGAAAACATAGTCAAATCCAGATGTTTAAGATAGTATTCACGAAGCTCCATTTACAAATATTAAAACATTTGACTTGACCAAATAATACAAAATAAGAGTTACAAAATACATATAGGGTCCTATGAAATACATAGCCCATTACATCTAGTATTTGTACTCAACAACTAGAGTCGATGCTGAAATCCAAGCCTTGATGGTGCTCCTTGAACCCTCACGACAATCTACTAACCTATAAACGGAAACAAAAATTCCAAACGTTGAGCTAACAAGCTCAGTGGATATACGTCACTCAACCATGCTTCATGCAAATCATAAATAAAGCAATGTAACAGGAATGATATCATGGCAAGATAACAATGGTGCTATCATAATCGCCTAAACACATAGCATCATGAATGTATGATCATTCACACAGCTTATACTAGAACCTCATACATTTACCTAGCATCACACAGATAACACCAACCACAATTAGGTGAGGTCTACGTCCACAAAGCATCTGAGTCCTTCACCTGAGTGAGGCTCGCGTCCACATAGCATCAAGATCCTACACTAAGAGTAAGGCTCGCGTCCTCATAGCATCGAGATCCTATACTCAAGGGGATGAAGCCCGCATCCACAAAGCATTGGGATCCAACATTTGGGAATCTTCAAGGTGTTGCAACACACTTAAGGTATCCAAATCCCAACAACAAGGGATGACTCGACTACCGTAGCTCAACACATAACAAGGACCCTAATTACCACACAGCCTAAATTGATCCACCTAGGATCCCTATGGATTACTACCTCACACGGTTTACCCAATATTACCAAGTCATTAGCCAATTATTTCATATACGAGGTTAAAATCTCAGTTTCTCAGTTTTAGTATTCATTTTACACCTTAAAAGACCCCCAAGGTCCTTTGCCTCGAATTATAGAACCCCCGAATGTAAAGTTAAATTCCTTGGGCAGAATACCCAGCGAGTACCGATACTCCTATATGGGTATCGGTACGCCACTCTAGGCACCGGTACTCGGCCATGAGTACCGACACTCATTTTAGGTTTGAACTCCATCCCGTATCGGTACTCACTATCGGTACTGAGATAGCCCCGTACCGATCCAAGCCCGTACCGATACTCCTACCTTCGCATACCATTACGCTAAAGCTCTCCAAGGCAATGTAATAGCGCGTACCGATGCGCCCCTTGTGTACCGATACGCCAAAGCTTTACTAGAATTCTTAACTTGAAAGGGGTACTAATACACGGGGAGGTGTACCCATACTCCCCTCACATCCCTTCCCCCTTTTACACTAAGGCGTACCGATACGCTATCCTTAGTATTGGTATGTGAGCTCGATTTTTGAACTCAAGGTATGGGTTTCACCTAGAAACACTGTTTAACTCCCATAGTTAAACCCCAAATCGTTCTTAAGTTATGGTGACAGCATTAAGTGGATTACTACTTATTTTAAGCCATTACATCCATAATTCTATAATTTTCCATTAACAACCACACAAGCTATACCAAAACCAAAAACAACAAAACATGCTTCAAAGCTTAACTTCATGATTTCCAGTAAACAATGAGAGTTAGTAGTGTACTAACCTTAACTTAGCTGATAACACAAGGCCTTCTTCCAAAGCTTCAAACTTTCATCCCTTCTTGAGCCTTGGATGAGCTCCCAACCTCTTTCACTACATGGGGAGATTACAAAAACACATTACAACGCTGTTGGAGGATAAAAGAGGCCAAAAATATAATCTAAACTGAAGATTAAAGCTCTCAAACTCCAATCTCGTCCAACCCTCTCAACCCTCCAACAACCCATTCTTCCACCAAACCATACAAAGCTTACGTTGAAATGTAGATCCTTGAAAGCTAGTAACACTTCCGTCAATTAGCTAAACGTGAATCACAACACCATCTCTCAAAATCCTAGCTTTGATGGATGTGTTTTGGGTGAGGAAATAAGGTGGAAAAGGGAGATGAAGATATTGAAGCAAGATGATCTCACCTCCTGCATAAGTGCAAAAAATAAGCCTTATTCCTTCCCCCCAAACTCTTCCATTTAGGTATTTACCATGATACCCTTCCAGTCTGTTTATAACCCAACCACCACTTGAGCCCAACATAGACATGCTAGCCCCAAAAGCTCTTAAAAGCCCAAAAACACGATCCAAATATAAGGCCCATACCTCAATCAAACCCGACCCTTGTATCCCAAAATTTGGGTCGTTATAGAATCGACTTTCACGATATGCATCTCTTTAATTTTGCTTTGTTGGGAAAGAAAATTTGGCGTCTAATCGCTGAGACTGATTCGCTATTATCTCATGTTTATAAGGCATGGTACTTTCCTTCTAGGAATATCTTTGACGCTGAGGCTCCCAAGAAATCCTCATTCGCTTGGAAAGGTCTTTACCAAGCCATGTGTAAGCTGTACTCTAGGTTCTTTCGAAGACCAAGCATCAATAGCAAGATTCGTGTGCACTTAGATAACTATGGTGGCGCTTCTAAGCTCCATTTATATATGGTGATTATATGGACAATTATAAACTGCCTATTCCTTGTCGTGATTTCATGTTACGAGGGAAAATTACTTGGGATGAGGCAAAAGTTCATCGTTATTTTGATTTGGATGATGCCAACACAATCCTCCATATTCCTATAATCAATGGCAATCGCAACAAGGTGCTTTGGAGTAACCATGACTCTAGCATCTACTCAGTTAGATCCGGATATTTGTTCTTGCAAAGGCTGTCTATCCCTTTAAATCAGCCATCACGTATTTGGAATATTCTTTCCAAGATGCCTATTATTCCTACGATTTGGTCTTTTGGATGGCAGGCAGGTCATGGTGCCCTGCTAACATTTTAAAGACTTTGAACAACAAACTTAGCCAAGGGCACATGCGCTTTTTGTCGCTTAGTCCCTGAAACTACCATCCATGCCTTATGTGACTGTCCAGGTTCGATTGAGGCTCTACGTTTGGCTGGTCTTCCAAATGGGCTTATGTTTAGCACCACCACTTCTATACTCTCGTGGCTTGAACAAGGGGCTTTCATTCTCCCATGTAGCACAATTTCCCTATTTCTTACAATTTTTTAGAATTTATGGAATCGTCGAAATGATTGGGTTCATAATAATCGTCTACAACCATCTTGGCTCACAGTGCTCAACTCTTAAGGCCTTATCTAAGACTACGTTGCTGCCACGACAACAAGCCCCAACATCCCTGATGAAACAATGACCAGCCACACCCGAACTCCACTGAAAAATTACGTAGTGTTAGTAAACCCATGTTGGCGCCCCCACAGACAGGGACTATCAAGATCAATACCAATGGCGCATTCCTTCTGGCATCAACGGATGCAACCATTGGAGTTATTCGAGGGATGATAAAGGTGTTGTCCTTGGCGGATTAGCTCAGCACTGAGCTGGCTGCCTGAATGCAACTTTGGCTGAGCTTTAAGTAGTTATAGTCGGCATTCATTTTGTTCGTGAAAGAGATCGGTCTAATGTTGTCATTGAAACTGATTCTGCCATTGTGGCTAGTAAATTGAATCAGCAAGGAGATGATTTGTCAATGCTAAGGCCTCATTTTGAGAATGCCCGCCTTCTGCTAGCTAGTTTTGAGGGTTTTTATGTTCAGTTTGTACCTAGGGCGGTTAATTTTGTTGCCCATACGCTTGCCTCTAAGGCCATGTAGTCCTTGTCGTCTATATTTTTTGATTCGGTTTACCTTGATTTCAGACACTCTATTTTAAGAAGCGAGATTCTATCTCATTCATTATAATGAATTATGGGTACTCTTTTCCCCTTAGGTGGTCTTTATCGGTCCTAGGCCGGTGGAGACTTTAGTGGGGCTTTTAACGAGGCCCACCCTTTTAATCAAAAAAATTTCCACCGGGTCCACTATAAAGCCCATTTAAACATCTACGCCTTAAACCCCAACAAAAATGATCACAAAATAAGATTAAATCAAATTTTATGATTATATAGCTTAACCTCAATTTTAGAACTTTTTACTCGGTTAAAATTCCAACGGGTCCATTGGGAAGCCCATCTCGACATGCAAGCCTTAAACCCCAACAAAAAGGCCAAAAAATAAGATTAAATCACATTTTACATTTAAAATATTTAGTTATGGGGTTTGCAACATGATTATATAGCTTAACCTCATTTTCTGAAAATTTTACTCGCTTAAAATTCCAACGGATACACTATAAAGCCCATTTAGACATGCATGCCTTAAACCCAGCAAAATGGCCACAAAATAGGATTAAATCAAATTTTATGATTTAATATATTTCATTATGGGCTTCTGAAAATGATTATATAGCTTAACCTCAATTTTAGAACTTTTTACTCAGTTAAAATTCCAACGGGTCCACTATAAAGCCCGTTTAGACATGCACACCTTAAACCCTAGCAAATCGGCCGAAAAATAAGATTAAATCAAATTTTATGAATTAATATATTTTTTAACCACTTTTGAACATGATTATAGAGCTTAACCTCTTTTTTAGATCTTTTTACACGGTTAAAATTCCAAAGGGTCCACTATCAAGCCCATTTAGACATGCACACCTTCAACCCCAACAAAATAGCCAAAAATAAGATTAAATAAAATTTATGAATTAAAATATTTAGTTATGGGCTTTTAAACATGATTATACAGCTTAATCGCAATTTTAGAACATTTTACTCGGTTACAATTCCAACGGGTCCACTGTGTAGCGCATTTAGACATGCACGCCTTAAACCCCCAACAAAACGACTAAGAAATAAGATTAAATCATATTTTATGACTTAAAATATTTAGTTATGGACTTGTGCACATGATTATATAGCTTAACCTCATTTTCAGACCTTTTCACTTGGTTAAAATTCCAGCGTGTCCACTATAAAGCCCATTTAGACATGCACGCCTTAACCCAAACAAAACGGCCGAAAAATAAGATTATATCACATTTTATGACTTAAAATATTTAGTTATGGGCTTTTGAACATGATTATATAGCTTAACCTCATTTTTAGAAATTTTTGCTCGGTTAAAATTTCAACGAGTCCATTGTAAAGCCCATTTAGACATGCAAGCCTTAAACCCAACAAAAAGGCCACAAAATAAGACTAAATCAAATTATATGAGTTAAAATATTTGATTATGGTATTTTGAACATGATTATATAGCTTAAACTCATTTTAGAAATTTTTACTCTGTTAAAATTCCATCGAGTCCACTACAAAGCCCATTTAGACACGCATGCCTGAAACCCAACAAAACGGCTACAAAATAAGATTAAATCAAATTTTATGATTTAAAATATTTGGTTATGGGCTTTTGAAAATGATTATATAGGTTAACCTTCATTTTAGAACATTTTACTCTGTTAAAATTCTAATGGGTCCACTGTAAAGCCCATTTAGACATGAACGCATTAAACCCCAACAAATTGGCCCAAAAATAAGATTAAATAAAATTTTATGAATTAAAATAATTAGTTATGGGCTGTTGAACATGATTATACAACTTAACCTCAATTTTAGAACTTTTTACTCGGTTAAAATTCCAGCAGGTCCACTATAAAAGCCCATTTAGACGTGCGCCTTAAACCAAGCAAAATGACCACAGAATAAGATTAAATCAAATTTTATGGGTTAAAATATTTGATTATGGTCTTTTGAACATGATTATAAAGATTAACCTCATTTTCAGAAAATTTTACTCGGTTAAAATTCCAACGGATACACTATAAAGCCCATTTAGACATGCACGCCTTAAAGCCAACAAAACAACCACAAAATAAGATTAAATCAAATTTTATGAGTTAAAATATTTAGTTATGGGCTTTTGAACACGATCATATAGCCTAACCTCATTTTTAGAAATTTTTACCCGATTAAAATTCCAGCGAGTCCACTGTAAAGCCCATTTAGACATGCATGCCTTAAACCCAAAAAATAGCCACAAAATAGGATTAAATCAAATTTTATGATTTAAAATATTTCATTATGGGCTTCTAAAAATGATTATAGCTTAACCTCAATTTTAGAACTTTTTACTAAGTTAAAATTCCAATGGGTCCATTGTAAAGTCCATTTACACATACATGCCTTAAACCCTCAACAAATCGACCAAAAAATAAGATTAAATCAAATTTATGAATTAATATATTTTTATCCACTTTTGAACATGATTATACAGCTTAACCTCATTTTTAGATCTTTTTACACGGTTAAAATTCCAAAGGGTCCACTATCAAGCCCATTTAGACATGCACGCCTTCGACCCAAAAAAATAGCCAAAATAAGATTAAATAAAATTTTATGAAATAAAATAATTAGTTATGGGCTTTTAAACACGATTATACAGCTTAATCGCAATTTTAGTATAATTTACTCGGTTACAATTCCAACCGGTCCACTATAAAGCCCATTTAGACATGCAAGCCTTAAACCCCAACAAAACGACACAGAAATAAGATTAAATCACATTTTATGAATTAAAATATTTAGTTCTGGACTTTTGTACATGATTATATAGTTCAACCTCATTTTTAGACCTTTTTACTTGGTTAAAATTCCAACGTGTCCACTATAAAACCCATTTAGACATGCACGCCTTGACCCAAAAAATGGCTGAAAAATAAGATTAAATCACATTTTATGACTTAAAATACTTAGTTAGGGGCTTTTGAACATGATTATATAACTTAACCTCATTTTTAGAAATTTTTGCTTGGTTAAAATTCCAAGGGGTCCACTGTAAGTGCACGCCTTAAACCCAATAAAATATTTGACTACTGTCTTTTGAATATGATTATATAGCTTAATATCAATTTTAGAACTTTTTACTAGATTAAAATTTCAATGGATCCACTATAAAGCCCATTTAGACATGCATGCATGAAACCCAACAAATCGGCTACGAAATAAGATTAAATCAAATTTTATGATTTAAAATATTTGATTATGGGCTTTTGACAATGACTATATAGCTTAACCTCAATTTTATAACTTTTTACTCGGTTAAAATTCCACGGGTCCACTGTAAACCCATTTAGACATGCAAACCCCAACAAATCGGCCGAAATATAAGATTAAATCAAATTTTATGAATTAAAATATTTTAGTTATGGGCTTTTAAACATGATTAGACAGCTCAACCTCATTTTCAAATCATTTTACTCGGTTAAAATTCCAAATGGCCCACTACAAAGCAATTTAGACATGCATGCCTTAAACCCTAACAAAACGGCTAAAAATAAGATTCGATCAAATTTTATGAATTAAAATATTTATTTATGGGCTTTTGAACATGATTATACAACTTAACCACAATTTTAGAATATTTTACTCGGTTAAAATTCCAACAGGTCCACTGTAAAGCCCATTTAGACATGCATGCCTAAAACCCAACAAAACGGCTACAAAATAAGATTAAATCAAATTTTATGATTTAAAATATTTGATTATGTGCTTTTGAAAATGATTATATAGGTTAACCTCAATTTTAGAACATTTTACTCGGTTAAAATTCCAACAGGTCCATTGTAAAGCCCATTTAGACATGAACCCCAACAAATCGGCCCAAAAATAAGATTAAATAAAATTTTATGAATTAAAATAATTAGTTGTGGGCTTTTGAACATGATTATACAGCTTAACCTCAATTTTAGAACTTTTTACTCGGTTAAAATTCCAACGGGTCCATTGTAAAGCCCATTTAGATATGCACGCCTTAAACCAAGCAAAATGGCCACAAAATAAGATTAAATCAAATTTTATGAGTTAAAATATTTGATTATGGTATTTTGAACATGACTATATAACTTAACCTCATTTTCAGAAAATTTTACTCGGTTAAAATTCCAACGAATACACTATAAAGCCCATTTAGACATGCACGCCTAAAAGCCAACAAAACAGCCACAAAATAAGATTAAATCAAATTTTATGAGTTAAAATATTTAGTTATGGGCTTTTGAACATGATAATATAGCTTAACCTCATTTTTAGAAATTTTTACTCTGTTAAAATTCCAGCGAGTCCACTGTAAAGCCCGTTTAGACATGCATGCCTTAAACCCGAAAAAAACGGCGACAAAATAGGATTAAATCAAATTTTATGAGTTAAAATATTTCATTATGGGCTTATAAAAATGATTATATACTTAACCTCAATTTTAGAACTTTTTACTCGGTTAAAATTCCAACAGGTCCACTGTAAAGCCCATTTAGACATGCAGCCCTTAAACCCCCAACAAATCGAGCAAAAATTAAGATTAAATCAAATTTATGAATTAATATATTTTTATCGGCTTTTGAACATGATTATATAGCTTATCCTCATTTTTAGATCTTTTTACACTGTTAAAATTCCAAATGGTCCACTATCAAGCCCATTTAGACATGCACGCCTTCAACCGCAACAAAACGGCCAAAAATAAGATTATATAAAATTTTATGAATTAAAATATTTAGTTATGGTCTTTTAAACATGATTATAGAGCTTAATCGCAATTTTAGAATATTTTACTCGGTTACAATTCCAACCGGTCCACTATAAAGCCCATTTAGATATGCACACCTTAAACCCCAAAAAAACGGTAGAGAAATAAGATTAAATCACATTTTAAGACTTAAAATATTTAATTTTGGACTTTTACACAAGATTATAGAGTTCAACCTCATTTTCAGACCTTTTTACTCGGTTAAAATTCCAAGGTGTCCACTATAAAACCCATTTAGACATACACGCCTTAAACCCTCAACAAATCGTCCGAAAAATAAGATTAAATCAAATTTATGAATTAATATTTTTTTATCCACTTTTGAACATGATTATAAAGCTTAACCTCATTTTTAGATCTTTTTACACAGTTAAAATTCCAAAGGGTCCACTATCAAGCCCATTTAGACATGCATGCCTTTAACCCCAACAAAATAGTCAAAAATAAAATTAAAAACAATTTTAAGAATTAAAATATTTATTTATGGGCTTTTAAACATGATTATACAACTTAATCGCAATTTTAGAACATTTTACTCGGTTACAATTCCAACGGGTCCACTATGTAGCCCATTTAGACATGCACGCCTTAAACCCCCAACAAAACGACTAAGAAATAAGATTAAATCATATTTTATGACTTAAAATATTTAGTTATGGACTTGTGCACATGATTATATAGCTTAACCTCATTTTAGAACCTTTTTTACCGGTTAAAATTCCAGCGCGTGTCCACTATAAAGCCCATTTGGACATGCACGCCTTAACCCAAACAAAACGGCCCAAAAATAAGATTATAGCACATTTTATGACTTAAAATATTTAGTTATGGGCTTTTGAACATTATTATATAGCTTAAACTCATTTTTAGAAATTTTTGCTCGGTTAAAATTTCAACGGGTCCAATGTAAAACCCATTTAGACATGCAAGGCTTAAACCCAAAAAAAAGCAACAAAATAAGATTAAATCAAATTTTATGAGTTAAAATATTTGATTATGGTATTTTGAATATGATTATATAGCTTAACCTCATTTTAGAAATTTTTACTCGGTTAAAATTCCAACAGGTCAACTATAAAGCCCATTTAGACACGCATGCCTGAAACCCAACAAAACGGCTACAAAATAAGATTAAATTAGATTTTATGCTTTGAAATATTTGATTATGTGTTTTTGAAAATGATTATATAGGTTAACCTTAATTTTAGAACATTTTACTCTGTTAAAATTCTAATGGGTCCACTGTAAAGCCCATTTAGACATGAACGCATTAAACACCAACAAATCAGCCCAAAAATAAGATTAAATAAAATTTTATGAATTAAAATAATTAGTTATGGGCTTTTGAACATGATTATACAGCTTAACTTCAATTTTAGAACTTTTTACTCGGTTAAAATTCCAACGGGTCCACTGTAAAGCCCATTTAGACATGCACGCCTTAAACCCCCAACAAAACGACTAAGAAATAAGATTAAATCATATTTTATGACTTAAAATATTTAGTTATGGACTTGTGCACATGATTATATAGCTTAACCTCATTTTCAGACCTTTTCACCCGGTTAAAATTCCAGCGTGTCCACTATAAAGCCCATTTGGACATGCACGCCTTAACCCAAACAAAACGGCCCAAAAATAAGATTATAGCACATTTTATGACTTAAAATATTTAGTTATGGGCTTTTGAACATTATTATATAGCTTAAACTCATTTTTAGAAATTTTTGCTCGGTTAAAATTTCAACGGGTCCAATGTAAAGCCCATTTAGACATGCAAGCCTTAAACCCAAAAAAGGCCACAAAATAAGATTAAATCAAATTTTATGTGTTAGAATATTTGATTATGGTATTTTGAATATGATTATATAGCTTAACCTCATTTTAGAATTTTTTACTCGGTTAAAATTCCAACAGGTCAACTATAAAGCCCATTTAGACACGCATGCCTGAAACCCAACAAAACGGCTACAAAATAAGATTAAATTAGATTTTATGCTTTGAAATATTTGATTATGTGTTTTTGAAAATGATTATATAGGTTAACCTTAATTTTAGAACATTTTACTCTGTTAAAATTCTAATGGGTCCACTATAAAGCCCATTTAGACATGAACGCATTAAACACCAACAAATCGGCACAAAATAAGATTAAATAAAATTTTATGAATTAAAATAATTAGTTATGGGCTTTTGAACATGATTATACAGCTTAACTTCAATTTTAGAACTTTTTACTCGGTTAAAATTCCAACGGGTCCACTGTAAAGCCCATTTAGACATGCGCCTTAAACCAAGCAAAATGGCCACAAAATAAGATTAAATCAAATTTTATGGGTTAAAATATATGATTATGGTCGTTTGAACATGATTATAAAGATTAACCTCATTTCCAGAAATTTTTACTCGGTTAAAATTCCAACGGATACACTATAAAGCCCATTTAGACATGCACGCCTTAAAGCCAACAAAACAGCAATAAAATAAGATTAAATCAAATTTTATCAGTTAAAATATTTAGTTATGGGATTTTGAACACGATCATATAGCCTAACCTCATTTTTAGAAATTTTAACCCGATTAAAATTCCAGCGAGTCCACTGTAAAGCCCATTTAGACATCCATGCCTTAAACCCAAAAAACGACCACAAAATAGGATTAAATCAATTTTTATGATTTAAAATATTTCATTATGGGCTTCTGAAAATGATTATATAGCTTAACCTCAATTTTAGAACTTTTTACTAGGTTAAAATTCCAACGGATCCACTGTAAAGCCCATTTAGACATGCATGCCTGAAACCCAACAAATCGGCTGCGAAATAAGATTAAATCAAATTTTATGATTTAAAATATTTGATTATGGGCCTTTGACAATGACTATATAGCTTAACCTCAATTTTAGAACTTTTTACTCGGTTAAAATTCCAACGGGTCCACTGTAAAACCCATTTAAACATGCAAACCCCAACAAATCGGCCGAAAAATAAGATTAAATAAAATTTTATGAATTAAAATATTTTATTTATGGGCTTTTGAACATGATTATACAGCTCAACCTCATTTTCAGATCATTTTACTCGGTTAAAATTCCAAAGGGTCCACTACAAAGCACGTTTAGTCATGCATGCCTTAAACCCCAACAAGACGGCTGAAAATAAGATTAGATCAAATTTTATGAATTAAAATATTTATTTATGGGCTTTTGAACATGATTATACAGCTTAACCACAATTTTAGAATATTTTACTCGGTTAAATTTCCAACGGGTCCACTTTAAAACCCATTTAGACATGCATGCCTAAAACCCAACAAAACGGCTACAAAATAAGATTAAATCAAATTTTATGATTTAAAATATTTGATTATGGGCTTTTAAAAGTGATTATATAGGTTAACCTCAATTTTAGAACATTTTACTCGGTTAAAATTCCAACGGGTCCATTGTAAAGCCCATTTAGACATGAACCCCAACAAATCGGCCCAAAAATAAGATTAAATAAAATTTTATGAATTAAAATAATTAGTTGTGGGCTTTTGAACATGATTATACAGCTTAACCTCAATTTTAGAACTTTTTACTCGGTTAAAATTCCAACGGGTCCATTGTAAAGCCTATTTAGACATGCACGCCTTAAACCAAGCAAAATGGCCACAAAATAAGATTAAATCAAATTTTATGAGTTAAAATATTTGATTATGGTATTTTGAACATGATTATAACTTAACCTCATTTTCAGAAAATTTTACTCGGTTAAAATTCCAACGGATACACTATAAAGCCCATTTAGACATGCACGCCTTAAAGCCAACAAAACAGCCACAAAATAAGATTAAATCAAATTTTATGAGTTAAAATATTTAGTTATGGGCTTTTGAACATGATAATATAGCTTAAGCTCATTTTTATAAATTTTTACCCGGTTAAAATTCCAGCGAGTCCACTGTAAAGCCCGTTTAGACATGCATGCCTTAAACCCGAAAAAAATGGCCACAAAATAGGATTAAATAAAATTTTATGATTTAAAATATTTCATTATGGACTTCTAAAAATGATTATATAGCTTAACCTCAATTTTAGAACTTTTTACTCGGTTAAAATTCCAACGGGTCCACTATAAAGCCCATTTAGACATGCACGCCTTAAACCCCCAACAAATCGACCGAAAAATAAGATTAAATCAAATTTATGAATTAATATATTTTTATCCACTTTTGAACATGATTATACAGCTTAACCTCATTTTTAGATCTTTTTACATGGTTAAAATTCCAAAGGGTCCACTATCAAGCCCATTTAGACATGCAATTCTTCAACCCAATAAAATAACCAAAAATAAGATTAAATAAAATTTTATGAATTAAAATATTTAGTTATGGGCTTTTAAACATGATTATACAGCTTAATCGCAATTTTAGAATATTTTACTCGGTTAAAATTCCAACCGGTCCACTATAAAGCCCATTTAGATATGCACACCTTAAACCCAACAAAACGGTAGAGAAATAAGATTAAATCACATTTTATGACTTAAAATATTTAATTCTGGACTTTTACACATGATTATATAGTTCAACCTCATTTTCAGACCTTTTTACTTTGTTAAAATTCCAACGTGTCCACTATAAAACCCATTTGGACATGCACGCCTTAACCCTAAAAATGGCTAAAAAATAAGATTAAATCACATTTTATGAATTAAAATGCTTAGTTAGGGGCTTTTGAACATGATTATATAGCTTAACCTCATTTTTAGAAAATTTTACATTTTAGTTAAAAATCCAAAGGGTCCACTATAAAGCCCATTTAGACATGCATGCCTTTAAACCCCAATAAAATAGCCACAAAATAAGATTAAATCAAATTTTATGAGTTAAAATATTTGACTACGGTCTTTTGAATATGATTATATAGCTTAATATCAATTTTAGAACTTTTTACTAGGTTAAAATTCCAACGGATCCACTGTAAAGCCCATTTAGACATGCATGCCTGAAACCCAACAAATCAGCTGCGAAATAAGATTAAATCAAATTTTATGATTTAAAATATTTGATTATGGGCTTTTGACAATGACTATATAGCTTAACCTCAATTTTATAATTTTTTACTCGGTTAAAATTCCAACGGTTAAAATTCCAACTGGGTCCACTATCCATTTTTATAAACCCATTTAGACATGCAATGATTTAAAAAAATCGGCTTTTGAAAATGATTAAAAATAAGATTAAATCAAATTTTATGAATTAAAATATTTTATTTATGGGCTTTTGAACATGATTATATAGCTTAAACCTCATTTTTAGATCATTTTTTTCATTTTCAGAAATTTTTTAAAATTCCAAATGGTCCACTATAAAGCCCATTTAGACATGCATGCCTTAAACCCCAACAAAACTTTGAAAATAAGATTAAATCAAATTTTATGAATTAAAATATTTATTTATGGGCTTTTGAACATGATTATACAGCTTAACCACAATTTTAGAATATTTTACTCGGTTAAAATTCCAATGGGTCCATTAAAAGCCCATTTAGACATGCATGCCTAAAACCCAACAAAACGGCTACAAAATAAGATTAAATCAAATTTTATGATTTAAAATATTTGATTAAGGGCTTTTGAAAATGATTATATAGGTTAACCTCAATTTTAGAACATTTTTTTTTTTTGTTAAAAACAAAAATAAGATTAAATAACATTTTATGACTTAAAATAATGGGTCCATTATAAAGCCCATTTAGACATGATGATTACTATAAAACCAACAAAATGCGCCCAAAAAAATAAGATTAAATAAAATTTTATGAATTAAAATAATTAGTTGTGGGCTTTTGAACATGATTATACAGCTTAACCTCAATTTTAGAAGATTTTTACTCTGTTAAAAAATTCCAACGGGTCCATTATAAAGCCCATTTAGACATGTTAAAATTCCAACTTAAAAGCCCAAGCAAAATGGCCAACAAAAAATAAGATTAAATCAAATTTTATGAGTTAAAATATTTGATTATGGTATTTTGAACATGATTATACAACTTAACCTCATTTTCAGAAAAAATTTTGGATCCTTTGTTAAAATTCCAACGGATATACTATAAAGCCCATTTAGACATGCACGTTCTTTATAAAACCCATTTAAAGCCAACAAAACAGCCACAAAATAAGATTAAATCAAATTTTATGAGTTAAAATATTTAGTTATGGGCTTTTGAACATGATAATATAGCTTAAGCTCATTTTTAGAAATTTTTTTAATTTCCAACGGGTTAAAATTCCAATGCTACAAAATAAGATTAAGTCAATTTTTATGATTTAAAATATTTGATTTAGACATGCATGCCTTAAACAATTGAAAAAAATGTCCACAAGATAGGATTAAATAAAATTTTATGATTTAAAATATTTCATTATCAATTTTTTACTCGGTTAAAAATGATTATATAGCTTAACCTCAATTTTAGAACTTTTTATGAGTTAAAAGTTAAAATTCCAACATGGTCCTTAACCTCATTAAAAGCCCATTTAGACATGCACGCAAAAATAAGATTAAAACCCCAACAAAAATATTTAGTTATGGGCTTTAAAAATAAGATTAAATCAAATTTATGAATTAATATATTTTTATCCAATTTTGAAAACATGATTATACAGCTTAAATAAAATTTTATGATTTAACCTCAATTTTAGATCTTTTTACACTGTTAAAATTCTAAATGGTCCACTATCAAGCCCATTTAGACATGCTCGCCTTCAACCCCAACAAAACGGCCAAAAATAAGATTATATCAAATTTTATGAATTAAAATATTTAGTTATGGGCTTTTAAACATGATTATACAACTTAATTGCAATTTTAGAATATTTTACTCGGTTACAATTTCAACCTGTCCACTATAAAGCCCATTTAGATATGCACGCCTTAAACCCCAACAAAACGGTAGAGAAATAAGATTAAATCACATTTTATGGCTTAAAATATTTAGTTCTGGACTTTTAGACAAGATTATAGAGTTCAACCTCATTTTCAAACCTTTTTACTCGGTTAAAATTCCAACGTGTCCACTATAAAACCCATTTAGACATGCACACCTTAACCCCAACAAAAAGGCTAAAAAATAAGATTAAATCACATTTTATGACTTAAAATACTTAGTTATGGGCTTCTGAACTTGATTATATAGCTTAACTACATTTTTAGAAATTTTTCCTCTGTTAAAATTCCAAGGGGTCCACTGTAAAGCTCATTCAGACATGCGCGCCTTAAACCCAACAAAATGGCCACAAAATAAGATTAAATCAAATTTTATGAGTTAAAATATTTGATTATGGTCTTTTGAATATGATTATATAGTTTAATCTAAATTTTAGAGCTTTTTACTCGGTTAAAATTCCAACGGGTCCACTGTAAAGCCAATTTAGACATGCATGCCTGAAACCCAACAAAACGGCTGCGGAATAAGATTAAAACAAAATTTATGATTTAAAATATTTGATTATGGGCTCTTGACAATGATTATATAGCTTAGCCTCAACTTTAGAACTTTTTACTCGGTTAAAATTTGAACGGGTCCACTGTAAAGCCCATTTAGACATGCAAACCCCAACAAATTGGCTTAAAAATAAGATTAAATCAAATTTTATGAATTATAATTTTTTTGTTATAGGCTTTTGAACATGATTATACAGATCAACCTCATTTTTAGATCTTTTTACTCGGTTAAAATTCCAAAGGGTCCACTATAAAGCCCATTTAGACATGCATGCCTTAAACCCTAACAAAACGGCCGAAAGTAAGATTAAATCAAATTTTATGAATTAAAATATTTATTTATGGGATTTTGAACATGATTATACAGCTTAACCCCAATTTTATAATATTTTACTCGGTTAAAATTCAAACGGGTCCACTGTAAAGCCCATTTAGACAGACACGCCTTAAACCACAACAAAACGGCTAGGAAATAAGATTAAATCACATTTTATGATTTAAAATATTTAGTTATGTTCTTTTGTACATGGTTATATAGCTTAACCTCATTTTCAGATCTTTTTACTCGGTTAAAGTTCCAACGTGTCCACGATAAAGCCCATTTAGACATGCACGCCTTAAACCCTAACAAAACAGCCGAAAAATAAGATTTTTTTATCATTGGTATGATTTTATTGGTGAAAAAATCATACAAGTACCAAATTGAGCCTTATTAAAACCCGCTAAACCTAGTTGGAGGAAAAGAGTACTCAAGAAGGTATAGAGAAGTAACAAGACAATGTAGCTACACCACAGAAAGCCAAACACACCCATCGGACAACCACCAAAGTAGAACAAAATAGCCAAACTATCTAGTGTACCACATGTAGCCAGGATGCCCTCCCCACTCCATCTGCAATTGAATTCGCCTCTCGGTAGATGTGTTGGAGAACAACTGAATCCAGTACATCACATGCCTTATCAATCAACCAGAACCATTTCCATAATCTCCAAGGATGGCGATTCCAATGTAACACCCATGAAATAGCCACCAAGTAATCGGACTCCACAATGAAAGAAAAGCCACGACACCATTTAGAATGAAGAAGAAACGATAAAGCATGGGCAATTGCTTGTACCTCAGCCTCATTGGCGTCTAAAACCCCAAGGGGGCCTGAAAACAAAGCCAAAATACATCCTAAATCATCACGTAACACACCGCCACGTCCAGCAGGACCCAGTTTCCCCTTAGCAGCTCCATCCACATTAAGCATCAAACACACTTTAGGCGGTACAACCCATGATACACAAATTCTCGACGGAACAGTCAAAGACACTCTTTCCCAAGGACATGACAACCATTGCGATTCTACAACATCTGGGACACCCAAAACAAAGATCGCAACCGGATAAGGAAAAAAACTTCCTCCACCGAGCAAGACTTCTTATTAAAAATCCGATCATCAAGACTAAGCCAAAGTGTCCACAATACAGCTGAGCAGCAAGCCAACCAACGCTACCGAACAATCCCAACAAACATTCCTGTGAAGCATTGTTGTAAGAAATCATCCAAAGTTGCCGGAAGAGCAAGTGAACAACGCCACAATTGTAGAAAGACTAACCATACTTGTTGACTGAAGCGACAAGCAAACAAAATGTGCCATAGTTCATCCCAGCATCAAAACTAATGCCACAGCTTTGCAAAAACATCAATGTGGGGAGGCGACGTACCATGACAAACCAACGGAAACATTATACCTTTGGTGGGACCCCAATTTTCCATATATAAAAAGTATCCAAGTGCTCAGGTGCAATATCAAAATCGGTCATTAGGGAAAACAAATTCTTCAGTGTAAAAGACTCTGTAGTCGCATGCCTCATTTTCAGATCTTTTTACTCGTTTAAAATTCCAAAGGGTCCACTATAAAGCCCAAGCAGACATCCACGCCTTGCACCCCAACAAAACGGCCGAAAAAAGATTAAATTACATTTTATGACTTAAAATATTTAGTTATGGGCTTTTGAACATTATTATACAGCTTAACCTCATTTTCAAAAAAATTTACTCGGTTAAAATTCCAAGGGTCCACTATAAAGCCCATTTAGACATGCACGCCTTAAACCCCAACAAAACGACTAAAAAATAAGATTAAATCATATTTTATGACATAAAATATTTAGATATGGGCTTTTGAACATGATTATATAGCTTAACTTCATTTTCAAATATTTGCACTTGGTTAAAATTTCAACGGGTCCACTATAAAGCCTATTTAGACCTACACGCCTTAAACAAAATAGCCACAAAATAAGATTAAATTAAATTTTATGAGTTAAAATATTTAGTTATGGGCTTTTGAACTTGATTATATAGCTTAACCTCATTTTCAAAAAATTTTACTAAGGGTAAAATTCCAACTGGTTCACTTTAAAGCCCATTTTTACATGATGTAGCGATGATATTTTTTTTACGCTAGAAAAAAACAAATGGGTTTCAGTGGTGTTTGGAGGTCTTTCGGTATTTGAAAAATGTTCCGTTGGGGTTTTAGAAAAAAATCATATTTAATTCAAAAAATGGAGTCACCACCGCCCACTAAGGTAGGTCGGACACCGTAAAAACCAGAGATTTGAAAATTGTTGGGTTCGGGAGTCGGTTACGGATGGTGAAGGATTAACACCCCCACACCGCCCAAAAATGGTACTTTAATAATTACCACTTTATTAATATTAAAATTTTCGGATTAAAGTGATGATTAAATTAAAATTCGGTTATAAGTGCGAGTATATTTTAAGGGCCCCGTTATTTGAGAGTAAACCGATAGACCACCATCACTATGCTTGATACTGGCCCCGTTTACAACCTTAGCAAATAATTTAAAAAATATACACCCGCATTGACATAGTAATAAAATATAAAAAGCATGAACATTACAATATTAAACTAAAATAATAATGAAATACATGAATAAAAACATATCATGATAAAAACGAAGTCAACATGAACAAGAAAAAGAAGCAAACATGCTTTCAAGACTAAATAATTAAATCTAACATGCTTGAACACATTAATATGAACCACAACTATAACACATACATGATATCTACACATGGCATAATATGATACTAAAATAATAAATCAAAATAAAATGCTAACAAGAAAAACACAATGTTTTAACATATGACACAAAACATAAATACGACCATAAGCAAAAACCTGAATCTAGATATAATAAGGCTAAAACAAATTAAAACATGAAAATGAAAGGGAAATAACGTCTTTCAAAATTAAACTAGCACATATATCACATACCTAAACATATTAAAATTACAAAACAACATGCATGCATGATATATAAAACACAACACTTAATTAATAACGCAACACTACCACAAAGTTGTACCAAAATTATATCACGTGACACAATATGCATTCGTAAAAAAAAAACCTAATAAACTTGTCATCTATTCCGTACATGGACCTAATATAAAAACACAATAGAGATACATGACATATGAATATGGTAACAAAAACATAAACGCATACTAAGAAACACATGAAATAAGACATGAAAAAAGGGGCATGCTAAAAACATGAATAAACCGACTAAATAAGATGTTAGCATGACTACACTCATAAAATATAAAAAGGCAACAAATATGCATATAATACCTACATGAATGCCATCACATACTGGGCTCAACATGCAAAATAAAATTAAAACATGGATATATATATAAGAAACATAAAAAGCAATAAAAGACTGAAATAAAATAAAAACAAAACAAAAAAACAAAAAAACAAAGGCAATAAAAATGATTTGGGGACATGATTGCAAGCAGGACAAAACTTTAAAGGACCAATGATGTAAAATACCCAAGGGGCAAGCTCAAAGTGAAAACTTCCAAAACACGGAGGTCCTTAGGGTGTAATTTCACCATTACAAAACTGAATCAGTTTAATTTAGGGACTTAATCGAAATGTTTCAAAGAAAGAGAGGGACCAGTGATGTAATTATACCAAGGGACAAGCTTGATTTGAAAACATTTAGAACGCTGGGGGATTTATGAATTAATTAGACCAATTAAATTTTTTTTGATTCTATAAAACACATTCAAAAGCCAAAATCTAAACTTTTCACCATTTTTTTAAAAAACCCGTTTATATCACCTCTCAAACCCCCCGAGATATTCAACCGAAAAAACTCTCTCTGGGTTCAAACCCAGAATTCGGCCACATGTTGCCGTACCGGCCACCTCAGACCACCGCTGACCACCGCTTACTGGCACCGACGGACCTTAAAATAAGTCTTAAAACACTCCCCATCTGACTCTAAACCCACATCTAGCCTTAGATTTAAGAGAAAAAAATCCCTCCCTTACTGGATCTAAAAAACCGAAGCAAAACCACCTCTTTTTATACAAACCAAGACCACAAATACCCCATTCGACCGGCTCACCACATTCGGCTCATGAGCCCTACGGTTTGTTTCCGGCAACAAGAGGTTGTGATAACGAGGGTAAGAACCACCAGCCCACTTTTTTTATTTTTCTAGTATTTAGTATCTATGCATGCAAGAATGAGAAAAGGAATAATGGATTACCACGAAGCCTTTTTTGGTTTTTTTTTGTTTTTATTTTGAATATGATAACTTGTCTTTACAAAATATTTGAGTTGGATACATATACTATGATTTTTTTGGTTGGTTGAAATAAACATAATGTAATTTTTATTTGATTTGGTCTCTGGCATCCATCTTTTTTGTGATGTTTGGCATGTCCGGTGGTTGAGGGAGAGTTGTACGGTGGTAGAGGGTGGTTGGAGAGAGGAAGAGTCTCTCATCCAAATTTTATTTTGACCGTTAGATCAGCTTTGATCCAATGGCTGAGATCATCTCAACCACGAACGACTCAAATTTGATCTGAAGGGTGATAAGGTGGCCTCTGATCTTGACACATGGCTCGTGGGAGATTGAACGGTCTCGCGCTTGCATCATGAGCGGTCTGGAGAGTGAGCATCACGCGCGCCAGCTGGATCATCTTGGTGTCATCTGGATCGTCAGATCAAAATTTAATCTAACGGCCCAGATTGGACCGCATACAAAAATAGAATAAGTTAGGTTTTTGTATCAAATATGAATTAGGGTTTTAGGGTTATTGGGTTTGGGTCGGTTGGGTCTGTAAATATAATTGGGTTTGTAATATGGATTGAACTTTTAACTATTTATTGGGTTTTCTAATATATTATCTATATATATATTAGTAAAAATAATAATATGATAATACATACATTCATACATGTGCGCACACATATACGTATGACATACGAACACACATGCAAACCTTAATACATGTAACACATTCTTAATTAATATAATATACAAACATACATGCAGATATAATCATACACATAATTAACATAAATACCCACATATTACACATACACACATAAAAATGTAAGTACGCATATGATACAAATACCATAGTAATTACTAATATGTACATACATCATACATATGCTATACATGCATTCACACACACCACACACACATATATTACGTATATATTAATCACACGTACATAATTAACACACATACTAATATAACATATGCATACATGCAATAATAATATCTATTAATTATTATACTAACACAATATTTACAAATCGGATAAAAATGAGTGATTACATTGCCCCTCTTTGCTTGTTCTTGTGAAACGAGAATAAAGCAAAGACCATAAGCACTCATTTCTATTTGACTTTCCTGTTTGTAGCTTCAGAGTCACGTGTTCTTTTGGAACTTTCCATTCTTCCTCGACCACCTCTTCGAGTTTTATTCCCTTCTATGCCCCGATTCATACTCGTCTCGACATTCAAAAGGATAACTTGACATCATGCCCGAAGGTCTTACTGACAACCCAAAGGTCTTGTCACCATGCTCGAAAGACTTACTGGTGGCTCGAAGGACTTATCATCATGCCCGAAGGTCTTACTGATGTCCCGAAGGACTTAATATTCAGCTTTACGCTACTACGGCTACCGTCATCTAGCCTCACGCTACTATGGCTTTCGCATCATGCCCAAAGGTCTTATTGATGGCCCGAATGACTTATCACCATGCTAGAAGACTTATTGGTGGCCTGAAGGTCTTATCATCATGCTCGAATGTCTTATTGATGGCTCGAAGGACTTAATATTTAGCTTTATGCTACTATGGCTACCATCATCTGGCCTCACACTACTATGGTTGTCGTCATCTGGCCTCACGCTACTATGGTTGTCGCATCATGACCGAAAGACTTATTGATAGCCTAGAGGACTTACCACCATGCTTGAAAGACATACTGGTGGCCCGAATGTCTTATCATTATGCCCGAAGGTCTTACTGATGGCCCGAAGGACTTAATATTCAACTTTACACTACTTTGGCTACCATCATTTGGCCTTACAATACTATGGCTGCTGTCATCTGGCCTCACGCTACTATGGCTGCCGCATCATGCTCGAAGGACTTATTGATGGCCCAAGGACTTATCACCATGCTCGAAAGACTTACTGGTGGCCCAAAGGTCTTACTGATGACTTGAAGGACTTAATATCCGGTTTTACGCTACTTTGGCTACCGTCATATGGCCTCACACTACTATGGCTGCCGTCATCTTTCTTTAATGAAATCTTCTTCTTAACTCTTTGATAATCCTTCCAATACCTGTCTAAAACAAGCAACAAAATTGACATGCCTCTATCTATATGATGCATGCAATGTAAGGCTTTCTTTTCCTTCTTTTTTCCTTTTTCTCCTACTTCTTCTTTTTCTTTTTTTCTTCTACTTATTCTTTCTTTTTTCTTCTTCTTTTTTTTCTCTTCTCACTTTTTCCTCTCTCTTCTTTTTTCTTTCTTTTTTCTTCTTCTCTTTCTCTTTTTTATTCTATTTCCCTTTTTTTAATCATATGCCCTGAAAAATCATCTTCCGAATTTCTCCATTTCCTTTCAATATGCTCAGTTTTTGATCTTCAACTTCATCAATCTTTTCTTAATTATATGCATACCCGCTATTACTCTTTTGCACAAGCAACTGTCTTTCTTCTTCGGAGTCTCTACCCACTTCTCTATATCACTCTTGTGTAGGGATTCTTACCATTCTTCATGTTCTACATTGCCCCAATCAATCATGAGCTTGATTATCTTCCAATTCCTTGACCCAACATTCGGAGCATTTGTTAGTTTCATCATCGGGGTGAGCAAAATGCTTATATGTTCTAAGCTTAATTTCTAAATTCGATCTTCTTACTGCTTCTTGACGAGAACCATGTCTCGATCCCTATGCTCTAACTCTTTGGAGAATCAATGTTTATCTTTTACATTCCCCCACATTTTGTGACCTCATTTTGTTTAGGTAATCGAGTCTCCATCCAACTATCGCCACAAGATGTACCGTAGTATTGGTTAACCCTCCTACTGTCACCAAAGACCATATATGTACGCTCCGTCTGTTTACACAATCACCTAACATGGCAACAATATTCATATATATACATTAATGCACATCTCAAGCATTCAAATGTGTTTACACAATCACCTAACATGGCAACAATATTCATATATATACATTAATGCACATTAATAAAATTGTTTACATTCCAATTTAGGCAAAACAGGACAATAATCAAACTGTTTACAAAACTGTCCAAGATACCTAGACTGAAGCTGCCAGACAGCTTGTGCACTGTTTATTTAAACATGCATAACTTTCATTCCGTACGTCAGAATTTCAATTGGCTTACACCGTTGTAAATCTAACTTAATTTTATTTCTAACCATATAGGCCTTGCATTTTAGTTCTTTTCCAATTAATAGAGCTTTTAACTTAAAGACAGGGTAATTTACAACACTGGACAGTTTGCACTGTCCCTAGTGTTTCTTCTATACAATTCATTCTACAATCCAGAATTCGGTTATGTTTTCTCCTAGTTAATTTAGACATGTTAAGGCACTGTCCATAAAATTTTCAGCTTTAAATTCTTTTTATACAATTTATGGTGATTTTTCAAAGTTACTGCCCAGAACAGAGTATTCTGGGCAGATTATGCTATCCTTGCATAATTGCCTCTAAAAGATGTTATAAAACTTGAAATGTAGTTTCACTTGTTTTAAATGAAACTAAACATGACAAGCTTTCCAACCATATAAATTATAGGTTCTAATTCTACCAATACGATTTATAGCAAATTTTCAAAGTCACAGCTAATGCAGATTTCAAAACTGTTTTCAAGGTACAAAGCAGGACAGTTTCATTATAATTTATTTCCAGCCCTTCATAATCTACCAAAACAGTTTCTAGGCAATCCATAAAATGAT
The DNA here is from genome assembly GCA_019671005.1 of Hibiscus mutabilis. NCBI lineage: Eukaryota > Viridiplantae > Streptophyta > Magnoliopsida > Malvales > Malvaceae > Hibiscus > Hibiscus mutabilis. The sequence goes on from CM033744.1 coordinate 14,674,382, forward strand.
TTATTTGTAGTAAAATGTATCCATTTAACATGTTTACACAATATTATAATACAAAACAGTCCCTAATCGAAACTAGTTTTAACCATGATCCCTATTCTCAATTTCCAGCAAATTCCCAACAATTCCCAGCATTGATTATCTTTCTAATATATCAGATTTAATAGTACTAATGCAATTGATATCAAATTCATACTTCCATCAACAATGTAACCACAAAATCAATCAAAAGCACTACACCTCAAACAACAAAAGTTCTTATACATATAGTTCTCATATTCAACTTTAAATCAATGCAATAAATGAGATTTCTTACTCTTTTCCTTATAAAACTCAAAAAAAAGATTCAAAATTTGCCCAATTAAGCCCAAATCTTCATGTTTCCATGGCTACTAGCTCACACTTCTATCTCTAATATGAATCGGCCCTATGAAGAAGATGATATCCAAATGTTTGATTTTTTTTCTTACATGGCCGGTTGTTTCCTCCCTCCTAAACACATGTGTATTCCATGAATTACCACATGTTAAGGTCCTTTAATTCTTATAATTTTAGCATGCAACTCTAGACTTTTATCAAGGATTTGGTTAAGCCATTCTAAAATGGACACCTATTATTTCATTAGTTCATTTTTTGTCCTTAATTCCCTCAATTAACTCCTAATTCTTTCAATTTGATTAACACGTAATTCAATTAGTCAATGATTTAAATAGTGGTAACCTTCCTAGGCCTGGTTTAGGGTGTTACAATTCTTCCCCCTTAAAATAAATTCGACCTCGAATTTACCTGAATTGAATAGGTGAGGATATTGCTTCCTCATAACTTCTTCAGATTCCCAAATTGCCTCTTCTATCTTGTGGTTTCTCCACAAGACCTTAACAAGAGGAACGGTTTTGTTCTTGAGCTTTCTAACTTCACGATCAAGAATCTGGATTGGTTCTTCTTCGTAAGACAAGTCAGGATTCAACTCTACTTCTTCAGGCTCAAGAACATGGGATGGGTCAGACCTATATCTTCGGAGCAGAGACACGTGAAAGACATTATGGATCTTTTCAAATTCACTGGGAAAAGCCAATCGATAGGCCAGTGCCCTATCCTTTCAATAATTTCAAACGAACCAATGAATCGGGGACTGAGTTTTCCTTTTCTTCGAAACCGAAAGACTTTCTTTCAAGGGGACACTTTTAGGAAGACTTTGTCTCCAACATTGCATTGGATGTCTCTCCTTTTCAAGTATGCATAGGCTTTCTGTCTATCAAAGGCTTGCTTCAATCGATCATGTGTGATTTGAACTTGTTCCTCAGTTTCTCTGAGTAATTGAGGTCCAAATACTATGTTTTCTCCCAATTCAGACCAACACAAGGGAGTTCTACATTTCCTTCCGTATAAGGCTTCAAATGGTACTATCTGAATAGATGCCTGGTAGCTATTGTTGTAAGCAAATTCTACTAGGGGTAGAGATTTCTCCTAGTTCTTTTTCGAAGTCTATAACACAAGCACGTAGCATGTCATCAAGTACTTGGATGATTCTTTCAGATTATCCATATGATTGAGGATGGAAGGTTGTACTAAGGTGCATTTTAGCTCCTAGAGCCTTCTACAAGGAATTCCAGAATAAGGAAGCAAATCTGGGGTCTCGATCGGAGATTATAGCCGTAGCTCATGTTCATTCGAACATGGATGAAATGAGTAAACTTTGTGAATCAATCACCCACACATCATCATTCTTTCTTGGAGTGGAAAGAAGACTAGTAACGAAGTCTATTGTAATTCGATCCCATTTCCACTAAAGGAATTCGATTGGTTGCAGCAATCCAATAGGGACTTGATTCTCAGCTTTAACCCTCTGACAGGTTAAGCACTTTGAAACAAAGTCTGTGATAGCCGATTTCATGCATGGCCACCAGTATAGTGGCTTTAGGTCCTTGTACATCTTAACCGATCCAGGGTGAATCGAGAAAGAGCTTTGGTGATCTTCTTGTAACATCTCGTGTTTTAGTTCCTCATTGTTAGGAACTCATACTCTATCTTTGAAATAGAGGAGTCCATTCAACTTGAGGGAGAAGTCAGAATTAGACTCAGAGTCTAGCTTGGACATGATCTTCTGAAGATCTGGATCAATTTGTTGGAGTTATTTGATACTCGAGATTAGACTAGATTGAACTTGAAGTTCAGACAAGAATTTCCGTCCTTTGGATAAATGAAAATGAGCATTGATAGCCAAGGAAGCTTCAAACGAATGGAAAAGATTATTAATGGAGATTTTTGAATAGTTACTTGTAAGTCAAGAAAGGTCTAATTCGAATGGTTACTTACAAGTCATGAAATGTCTAATTCGAAATGTTCCTTTGATGAATTATTCTAGGATTTGGATTTAAGGGTTTACCCGAGTATGGTCTGTGTCTAAGGGCATCAGCAACCACGTTTGCTTTCCCCGAATGGTAGTCGATAACTAAATCATAGTCTTTAAGTAACTCTAACCATCTATTTTGCCTCAAATTCAAGTTATTCTGAGTTAGGAAGTATTTGAGGCTCTTTTGGTCTGTGAACAAGTTGCATTTCTCCCTGTACAAGTAATGACTCCAGACTTTGAGTGCAAATACGATAGCTACCAATTCTAGATCGTGACTAGGGTAGTTTGACTCGTGTGATTTTAGTTGCCTTGAAGCGCAAGCTACCATATTTCCATCTTGCATTTGGACACATCCTAGTCCCAAATGAGATGCATCACTGTACATAGTGTACTCCTTACCCGATACTAGTTGGATGAGAATCGAAGCATGAATCATGGCTTGTTTAAGCTGATCGAAGCTTCGTTGTTGGTTTTTCGACCAAACAAAAGGTTTATCTTTGCGAGTTAGCTTAGTCAAACTCGCAGCAATGGATGAGAATCCCTTGACAAAACGTCGATAATATTCGGATAAACTGAGAAAGCTTTTGACCTCACCAACATTACTAAAAGGTCTCCAATCTAAGATGGAATAAATTTTCCTTGGATCTACTTTGATCCCTTATGCTGAGATAACATGTCCAAGAAACGACACTCCAGACAGCCAAAATTTGCATTTAGAGAAATTTACAAACAATTGACGTTCTTGGAGAGTTTGCAACACATTTTGAAGGTGTTCAGAATGTTCTTCCTTATTCCGAGAATACACCAAAATGTCATCAATAAAGACGACCACAAACTTGTCAAGATAGGTGATTCATGAGATCCATGAAAGCAGTCGAGCATTCGTTAACCCGAATGGTATTACAAGGAATTCAAAATGGCCATATTGAGTACGAATGGCTGTCTTTGGTACATCTTTTTCTTCTACCCTCATTTGGTAGTATCCCTATTGTAGATTGATCTTTGAGAATACCACATCATCTTTGAGTTGATTGAAAAGATCTTCAATCCTTGGGAGAGGATATCGATTCTTGAAAGTATGCTTGTTCAATTGTTTGTAGTCAATACAGAGTCTCATAGTCTCGTCTTTCTTCTTCATGATCAAGACTGGAGCACCCTGGGGAGACGAGCTAGGCATAATGAAACCCTTATCTTGTAGCTCTTGGAGTTGCTTCTTGAGTTCTTTCAACTCAACATGTGCTATTCGATAAGGTGTGATGGACACCAGAGTTGTTCCATGTTAGACAGCGATCCCGAACTCTACTTCTCTGGTTGGAGGGAGACCAGGGAGTTCCTCGAGAAAAACATTGAGATATTCAGATACAATAGGCACACTAGGTAAGCTGAATTCAAGTTCATCTTGTAAGACCATAGTAGCAAAGATTGAGGTCGGTTTCTTGTCAATTAGAAGAATTGATTCCTTTCCTAAACCCAGAGGTAAAGTCTCCTATTTAGGCAATCTACCCAGGCTTCATGCTTGCTTAGCCAATCTAGTCCCAGTACTAGATCGAACTCGCAAGTTGGTAGTACATATAGATTAACAAGAAAGGGTACATTTCGAATGAATAGGGGATAATTTCTACAGATAAAACTTATGTTTGTAATTCCCCTTATAGGGTTCAAAACTACAAGGGTTTGTTTTATACTTTCAGGCTTTAAGTTCAAATTTTCAATCAAGGTTGAGCATACAAAAGAATGAGTGGATCCCAAGTCTATTAAAGCATAAACATGAGTCAAATTTAACTCAACGGTGCCTGTTATAACGTCGAGTGATTCTTCATCTTATTTTCCTCAAATATGATAGATTCGAGCAGGAGCCCGAGATTCCTGGTGAGTAGGGATATTCGAATGTTGTCCTTTGCCCTTCCCCTGATTTCTAGACTGAGCTTGTCTGGGACCCTTGTTTCAAATGGAAGGAGCTGAGCTAGCATTTGCAAGAGTTCGAGTCGGAACCTTGTTAGGATTCTAAGAACAATCCCTGATATAGTGATCGGAGACTCCACATAAGTAACATAGATTCTGTTGAGTTCTACACTGACCAATATGGTGTTTCTGACAAAACTTGCAAGTAGCATATTGAGCAGCTTTACCGGAATTCCCCGTACTATCAACAGAGATGATCGGGGCTGAAGGCTTGGTTACCGATTGAGGTCTCGATATGTAGTTGCTTTTCTGAGCAGGAGTGTAATTCAAAGAGTGATCCTTAGAATATTTGGACTTCTTTGACTACCAGTGGGGTTTGTCATCATTCCTAGATCGTTTGTCTTTCCAGGAATTTCTGCTTTTGCGTTTCTCAGAGGCTTTCATCTTTGCCTCGGTTGCAATGGCCCGGTTCACCAGATTCTGGAAGTCAGTGATACCCAGGGCAATGAATATTGGACTTAACTCATCATTCAATCCATCAATAAACATCCTACACTTGTCAGCATCAGTCTTGATGTATTCTGACCCGTATTTGCAATATTTGCAAAAGTCACTCACGTACTGTTCGATAGGTCGGCCACCTTGCTTGAGGTATAAGAAACGCTTCCGACGCTCTGCCAGGTATTGTTCATTGATGTATTTCTTCTTGAATTCCTCGAGGAAGAATTTCCAAGTTATAGCTTCAGTAGGAGCAGTCAGGGTAGTGGTTTCCCACCAGCTTAGAGCTTTGTCTGCCAATAGGGCTATATCACATTCGAGTTTATGTTCATCAGAACAGGGTAGTTGTTTGGTCAGGATTCAAGTAGTGGCCTCTAACCAATACTCAACTATTTCGGGATTGGCTTCACCAGTACTGGTGAAGGTATAAGCCCGGTGTTGAGCCGTTTGTCAATAGGGGCTCTAGTTGGAGCAGTAGCCGGAGGAGGAGTAGGATGGTCTCATTTCAAAGTAGTTACAAGATGATCGAACATCTTTGTAACACCCCTAAAACTGGGTAAAATGTTAGAGCAAAATGTTATACAGTTAATTGTTGAAAATTAGTTATATTTTACTTGAAGAATGTAGAATTGCCTTTCTATTCGACTAAACTGATTAAAAGAAAATTTGGGTGTAATACCCAAAATTCTGGTTTAGAAGAATGTCAGAATATAAATATTAATTAAATTGTGTGATTTGTTCGATATATATACGTATACATACATGTAGGAATATGCCTATCTAAACTTTGAATTTGGATTAAGTTTAGGATCTAATTGAAACAAAAACAAAAGAAGGGATAACTAATGCTAAGGACTAAACCGAATAATAGAGTAAATAGAGAATTTGCATGCTAAAGAATCAATGGTTTAAGGACTTGCACATTTGACATGCATTCAAGGATGCATGTGTCTTAGGGGTCTCGGTTATTTTTGCTGGGGAAGAGTGGATGAAGAGGGGGGAGTTATCATCTTTTAGAAAGAACCAATACTGCCATGGGAATTAAGGATGAATTCAATTTTTTTTTTTCAATCGACACAACTTCGATTAAGACCTGAAGCTTCGGAAAAGCATTTCGATGGAGTGAGATTTAAGTGCTGTGGTGTTCTAGGTGTTAATCAAATAGTCTTCAGAAGGGTAATATGTTCTTGACCTTTTCTTTAGTTAATCCGCACTTCATTTATGAACTGTGAATTTCGGTTAGAATTAGGTGATCTTGTTCCTTTTCAAAAACTTGTATGGAATTTATGTTGTGAAGTGTTTGGCTGTTCGATTGGAGCAGCAATTTGATGCTGTAATTGTAGTAGGAATTATAAGAATAATGTCGAAATCATCACTTATTTGTGGTTGTTATGCTGTAAGTTGGGATTAAAAATGGTTTCCATGTTTACTGGCAGTCGAGTGTAGGACTGATTTAGAGACTAATGTGAATTGTTTTGTAGATTTAAGTAGACTGGAAATTTCATGTTTATGAATGATGATTGGCTGAATGTTTTAGTGAATTGATTGGAATTGACGATATAAAGATTTAAGCTTGAATGCAGTAAAAACTGTTCTGAAAATGCAGTGTATATATATATATATATATATCCAGTTTCGATATGAAATATACAAAATTTTTATAAACTAAAATATATGCAATTTATAAGTAGTGTAATGCAGTTTTGTATGCAGAATTTACATGTAAATGTATGTTTAAACTATGCAGAAACATAGAATTAAAACAGTGCAGAATGGTGGTATAAAAACTGGGCAGATTTGTTGTTTATAACAGTGTAGTTTTGTTACATGTCTTGTAATGCAGTCTTTGAAGAAAATCAGTGTAGTAATAAGCATGGAAACAGTTTAGGAAGTATGTATAATGGTAATAAAAACAGTTTGATTTATGAAAGCATGCTGTAGCGCAGTCTTGAAATGCATAAATTTAGAAAAAAAGATTTGAAAATGCTATAAATGCAGAGTCTGTAATGTAACATTTAAATTGGATACATTTTACTAAAAATAAATCATGTTATGGGTTGCCTAGAAACTGTTTTGGTAGATTATGAAGGGCTGGAAATGAATTATAACGAAACTGTCCTGCTTTGTACCTTGAAAATAGTTTTGAAATCTGCATTAGCTGTGACTTTGAAAATTTGCTATAAATCGTATTGGTTGAATTAGAACCTATAATTTATATGGTTGGAAAGCTTGCCATGTCTAGTTGCATTTAAAAAAAGTGAAATTGCATTTCGAGTTTTATAACAGCTTGTAGAGGCAATTATGCAAGGATAGTCTAATCTGCCTAGTAGCAGAATTTAGAGTATCTTTGATTAAAAACTGTATTAATTCATAAGGTGTAAAAATGCAAGGCCTATATGGTTAGAAATCTAGTTGAGTCAGCTTTCCAACGGTGTAAACGGTTCGAAATTCCGATGTATAGAATGAAGGTTATGAAATTTTAGCTAAGGGATGTACCAGTCTGCCCAGCAGCAGCTCTATAGGTGGCTTGAAATATCTTTGAATGTATGAAAGAGTGTATAAGGACATTAATGGGTTGTTTTAAGATTTAGGAAGGGACTTTCCTACTTGTATATTGAGTGCATAAACTGTTTACAAATGCAATTTGCTCTGAATTGAATGTATATGAATACAAGTAGACTGTTTTAGTACTCATGACTGTGTAGTTATGATATGTAAGAAATGGAATTGTTTTGACATGTCTAAGTGTATATGTGATGTGTGAGCCGTTTTGTGCTTATACATGAACGAATATATATATATATATATGCAATGAATCGAATTGTTGGCTAAAATATCTATGACTGTGTTATGAGTTGAATAGTTTGGTTTGGTTTTAATTACCTGGTGTTATGATTAAGGTACACACTTGACATGTGAATGGCTATGGAAGGAAGTAAATCGAGTTTAGTAGATCAGGTATTCTATAATGTTGGAATATAAGGTGAGTGTAGTTATGCATTTGGGATGACAAGGTGTCATCCTAATCCTTATTTAATTGATTATTATGTTTTAAATGTATACATTTTGCATAAAGCTCATGTAGATCACATTGGGGGGTAAGCATACATTCATGGCATGGCATCTCTGTCAGTCTATTGTTTAATGTTGCATTTCATATGCACTTTTACTTTGCTATGTTATGATGTATGAAAGTGAAGGTAAACTATCTTTGAGATAAAGCTTGAAGCTAACTTCTAACCTATAATGCTATAAGATTCTAATAAAAGACTTCAATTTCAATGTTATAAGTTCATGAACTCTAAGGCCTAAGGAGCTTAAAGCTCATCTCTTGTCATAAAATACAAGAAACAACATTAAGCTTAAAAGTTATAAGAATTCATGATCCAAGGAGCTAAAAGCTATCTTTTGCTAAAAGACACTAAGTAAAGAATCAAGTAAGGTTACTTGTACAATAAGAAACACTCAAACCTTCAAACATAAAATAAGATACTTAAGTTGCCTACAGTGGAAGTCCTTGGATACATTGGTATGATACATGGTATTATTGGGACTACAGTACATGAGCTACGGCTCGAGGGACGCCCCATTACATGAAATATGTTATTGGCGACAGTTGGAGGTAACGGGGGAGTTGTACGGAGATTGGCGACAGTTGGTTGGATAGTAAGAAGTATAGGATAACATGTTTCGGATATTATCCATTACTATGTGCTTTGAGCTAAGTATCTCTTGGACATTTATGGTCAAACACGAACCAATGTTATTCATAACTAATTGTAATCCAAGGCAAACATGTTAAAAGATATGAAACGATTGAAATTAAAGAAAGAAATCAAGTGAACATTGAATTTTGTTACAAGGCTCTTGGTGAGCATAATTTTTACAAGGCTCTTGGTGAGCACAATAGTTAAAAGGCTCTTGGTGAGCAATAAATCGAATAAGGCTCTTTGTAAGCAAAAGATTTGAATTAATCCTATCAATTGAAAGAAAGTACTAATAAGACAAGAAATATCACGGAGTTCTATCTAACTTCGATTAATAAGAAGTGTTGATATAATTAAAGACGTGTACCATTTCTTGTGTATGTATATGCATAGTTGCTTGATTTACAAATCAAAGAATCATGAGAGTTATTGATGCTTGTTTTGTCTATACTACCTCACTTAGGCTATATAAGCCTAATGCATTTCATTCTCATACATTGCAGGTTGATTAAAGCTTATCTGTTCATTTGCATTTGGAATGCAAATCTGTACTCAAGAATCAAGTAGTGTTTGGAACCCTCTTGTATATTTTACTCCTAGAATGGTGGCACATTGCTTGGGAAGACATATATGTAGTGTATTCATTGTTTTACTTATTATGTCAAAACCTAACCTTATGTAATTGATATTGTTTATAAATGATTAAATTGGTTGCTTAGAGCTAAAGTTTCACAAGGGAGACATTCGAATGAATGAGTTATGCCTAATTAAAATTATGAGACTAATAAATCAGATAATAAGTTAAGTCTTGAAAAAGGGATTGACTGGTTTCTTATTGATCAGACTATGTTAGTGTAATCTAAATCATAGGTTGTGTTTTAAGTTATATTAGATTGGTGGTTTGGTTCTTGTTCTTATCTTGATTCCCTAAATTGGTAATTTACGTCTTGATTTTGCTTTAGAAGAAGTGAACAATCAATGAAACGTGGACTTAGATAAAGAGCACAATTCCCTATTTGTTGTAATTGATTGAGACATTGTTAATTTCTATATTTCTAAAAAGTAATCAGGATATAGATTGATAGGGACTGAACCCATAAAATCACAAGATATAGTAATTTGGTTCTTAAGGGTTTGTAGATAATGATTAATAAGATTGGTAAAGTCTTCAGGAACTAGTTAAGCTCAACAAAGCTATAATTGAAGTATCATAAGATGAGTATCTTGCATTTGCGTATGTTTGTGAATGAACTAGAATGTCAAGGGGGTTTAAAATGGTCATAAATCCTAGGGACAAATATGTACTCACATATGCGATTAATAGTTAATCCAATTGAGAAATTGTATTTTCTTGATAAAAAAATTCTATTTAAATTGCCTTGCTTGTTTATAATGTCACAACAGAAAAAAAAAGTTTTTGACTTGCTTAATCGGCAAGAAATGTCTCAAGGTATTAGATGTGTCCTTTGAATATCCTTTTAGTAACATCCAAAACTCTAGTTTTCTTCTAAGCCGGGTTGAGGATGTTACAAATTGGTATTAGAGCATGGTTTAGTCTATTCTCGGACTAACCACGGACTCACTGCATCTTCTTAGATCAACTGTGCCACCTAGGAGTTTAATCTTCTATTTAGAATTAGCGAATTGTTGCTAACACGATCTTTTCACTCTGTTCTAGTAATCAGAATAATTAAAACTATTCTGGAATTAGATAATAAGTTTGATATCATTTGGTTGTTACCACATGATAAAATGTTTGAGAATTATAAGTTGTTCTTATGAAAATTCGAGGATGAATTTTCCTTTGAGGGGGGAAGAATTGTAACACCCCTAAAACTGGGTAAAATGTTAGAGCAAAATGTTATACAGTTAATTGATGTAAATTAGTTATAATTTACTTTAAGAATGTAGAATTCTCTTCCTATTGGACTAAACTGATTAAAAGAAAATTTGGGTGTAATACCCCAAATTCTGATTTAGAAGAATGTCAGAATATAAATATTAATCAAATTGTGTGATTTGTTTGATATATATACGTATACATACATGTAAGAATATGCCTATCTAAACTTTGAATTTGGATTAAGTAAGTTTAGGATCTAACTGAAACAAAAACAAAAGAAGGGATAACTAATGCTAAGGACTACACCGAATAATAGAGTAAATAGATAATTTGCATGCTAAAGAATCAACGGTTTAAGGACTTGCACATTTGGCATGCATTAAAGGATGCATGTGTCTTAGGGGACTCGGTTATTTTTGCTGGGGAAGAGTGAATGAAGAGGGGGAGTTATCATCTTTTAGAAAGAACCGATACTGCCATGGGAATGAAGGATGAATTCAGCTGTTGTTGTTTTTTTCAATCGACACTACTTCGATTAAGAGCTGAAGCTTTGGAAAAGCATTTCGATGGAGTGAGATTTAAGTGCTGTGGTGTTCTAGGTGTTAATCGAATAGTCTTAAGAAGGGTAATATGTTCTTGACCTTCTTTTTTTTAGTTAATCCGCACTTTATTTATAAACTGTGAATTTCGGTTAGAATTAAGTGATCTTGTTCCTTTTCAAAAACTTGTATGGAATTTATGTTGTGAAGTGTTTGGCTGTTCGATTGGAGCAGCAAATTGTTGCTGTAATTGTAGTAGGAATTATAAGGATAATGTCGAAATCATCACTTATTTGTGGTTGTTTGCTGTAAGTTTGGATTAAAAATGGTTTCCATGTTTACTGGCAGTCGAGTGTAGGACTGATTTATAGACTAATGTGAATTGTTTTTGTAACACCCCCTACCCGGGTTGGCAGGACAAGGCAAGGCAAGGATAGGCTAACTCATCCCTATTAGATGAGTTACTTAACTAGCAAGTAACCAAACATAAATTACTTAACATATAAGCAATCTTAATTACATACATTATAGGTTACCAAAAATTTCAATTAACATTATCATACAATCATCATCATTCGAAACCTAAATAAGCAAACATGCTTCATTTCATTCTTTTCTCTTTAGCTTGATACATGTGACATTACATACTTAACTTATTAAACATGATCAAAAGTACATACCTTGATTCCAACCAAGCATATGTCATCCTTACCATTCGGCATTTACCATCCAATCTTATAAAAATACTACAACAAGGTATGATCACACAAGTAATTATCACATTATGCATGTCATTCGAATAGGCATAATAGTCTAGGTCAATTACTTTGAACATTCATTAGATACATATCAATACTTATATAACATGTCAAGATCATACAAGACTATCTTAATTTACATTAACCACCAAGTTCATAACATGATAGGCCCATTCAAGACATATATATACATATACAAGTTTCAAGTGCTCAAAATGCATGAACTAGACATTATATACAACTAAGTGCCACCAACTAGGGGAGTACAAAACAAGTATGAACCATACTTTAGCTATGCTTGTGTCTTGCTTCGAGCTCAAGGAAGTTAGACTTCAAGATCAAGCAATGACTGAATCCTTAATCTGTGGTTGTGAAGAATGAAAACAATAGTGATAAGTACAAGTTTGTACTTAGTGAGGTAGCAACTAGTTCTAACCATTTTATTAACATGTATCAATTAACTAAGTTGCTTAGTCCAAGTTGAAAGCAATTCAATTCAAGCTTTGCACAATCTTTATTTCAAGCCAATTAACATACTCAAGCAATATACACATTTCCATTCAAGTCAAGTACATATTAGTTCAAGTTTACATGTTTGTCTTTTCAAGAATACATATCAAGTAATCCAAGTAGCAAGTTATTCAATACAAGATTTAAGCATAAGAAATTATCATTTCAAGAGTTCCATGTCAAGAATCAAGCATTCAATATCAAGAAATTCGAGTAATTCAAGCTTACATATCAAGTAATTCAAATATCAAGTAGTTGAAGAATCAAGTAGTTTCAAGTATCATGTAATTCAAGTATCAAATGAGCTTTATTCTTTAATTATTTCTCATTTGCTTTCTTTAGTTTAAGCCTTTGGTATTTAGTTGTCCAGGGAATCGAGTCTCCAACCAACTGTCGCCACAAGATGTATCGTACTACAAAAGATGTATCGTAGTACTGGTCAACCCTTCTACTGTCGCCAAAAGATGTATCGTAGTACACAAGATGTATCGTAGTACTGGTCAACCCTTCTACTGTCGCCAATTAGGGGCCTTAGCCCAGGACACATACGTACCCTTCGTCTGTCGCCAATTAGGGGCCTTAGCCCAGGACCATAGTCCACCCTGACATAATGAGCTCTAGACTCTAAGGCATGCCCTTCTACCTATGACCACTAACAACCAAGGCTTGTTCAATTATGAATCACTTATTCAAGTATTACATGTTTATGTAAAACAATAGCTTATTCAAGGATCAATTCAAGTGATACATTGCAAGATCATGTTCATATACACAGCCCTTAGGTCATTTGAGCCTTAGCTCTACACTTTACAATTTAATCTTGTCATTCAAGCAAGCAATTAAGATATGCCATCTCTTAGGCATCAAGCAAGATCTTTAATTCATGATTTATATCATGTTAACAAGTATTTAAACCATAGAGGTACATTTAAGCACTCATTCGAAATGATCACAATCAAGGCATCAAGAATCAAGCAATTCTAATTGTACAACACTTCATGTAAACAAGTTTCATATATTATCTTATTTCATACTTCCCTTATTACTTATATTCAAGTTAAATTAGGTTCATTATCATGGCATATTCATAGCAAGAAAGTATTCATGCATATTTTGTTAGGACCTAAGTACCAACCCTATATTAAACCAAACTCACAATACTCCAAGCTTAGCTAATCTTAAATCCAAATCTCCTTGTTTATAGCTTTTGAATCCTCCTCCTTAGACCCTTCTCCAATGTTCTCTTTTCGCTCTAACAATTCATACAAGTAAATCAAGATCAATACAAAGTTCATTCATTTATTCAAAACAAGGCAACCATACATAATTCATTCATTTCAAAACATCAAGGGCGCTGCTGCTACTGCCCGGCAGCATGTGCACTGTTTACTTAAACATGCATATCTTTCATTCCGTACGTCGAAATTTTAAATGGTTTACACCATTGGAAATCTAACTTAATTGTCTTTCAAACCATATAGGCCTTTCATTTTAATTATTTATAAATTAATACAGTTTTTTAGTTAAAGATAGGGTAATTACAACACTGGAGAGTTTGCATTGTCCCTAGTATTTCATTTCTACAATCCTTTCTACAATCCTGAATTCAATTCCATTTTCTCCTAATGAATTTAGACATGTTTAGGAACTGTCCATTAAATATTCGGCCTTCAATTTCATTTACGCAATTTATGGTAATTTTTCTAAGTTACTGCCCAGAACAAAGCATTTTGGGTAGATTACACTAAGCTAGATTTTTAGCTTCATATTTCCCCTAAACAAGATTCTAACATTGTAATTCAACTTATTTTCATGTTCTTACATGTCGAGGTCAGTTTTAATTCACTTATCTATGTGATCATAACACGGCATTATGTTCAACCAAGCAAGTTTACACGTTTCAACTGGCAATGTGATCAAAACAATTTCATTCTATGTGACATTTAATCCATACCAATTTAGCACCAAATTTTCCAGCAATCCTTGCAATTTCCAGCAAATTTTCAGCATGAACATTCAAGTTTCCAGCAACATATATATTTCTTTCTTAGCAATTTGATCACAACATTCAAAATTTCAAAGAATCTTAGAACTAACATCACTATAACATGCATATCTTCCATCCTATTCAAATTAAGCAACAATAACATCAAAATTCCAGATTTTAAACATGAAATTGAAGTAAGAAGTCAAGCATTTACATTCCTATCAAGCTAATTTGATCAACAAACAACTCTCTCTCACTAATCTCTCTCAAGAATCGGCTAGGAAGGTTGAAGGATGAAGAAGATGATTCAATTTTGATTTTCTCTTTCTTTGATTCAAGCATAGCCGGCCAACAAGGAGAAGATAATATCTCCCTTTCCATGTGTGAATTTTGTTTGCCACTGTATTCCATTATAGAATAATGGTCTAATTACCATGCAAATTTGTTGTTTCACCCTTGTTTCAATTTGGTCATCTTAATTTGGTACTCTGATTTGTTGGCTATAATATTTTAGTCCTTTAATTATGTTAGCTAATGTTCTTCCCTCAATAAATTTATAATTCTTTTAATTTGACTAACACCTAATTCAATTAGATAATCATTTAGATAGTGGTAACTTTCCTAGGCCTTGTTTAGGGTGTTACAATTCTCCCCCTTAAAATAAATTCGTCCTCGAATTTACCTGAGTTGAACAACTGAGGATATTGATCTCTCATCGTAGCCTCAGGTTCCCAAGTTGCCTTTTCCATTTTATGATTTCTCCATAACACTTTCACCAAGGGAACATTCTTGTTTCGGAGTCTTCTAACTTCTTTGTCAAGTATTCTTATTGGCTCTTCTTCATACAATAAGTCGGGATTCAATTCTACTTCTTCAGGCTCAAGGACATGGGATGGATCAGATCGATATCCTCTAAGTATAGACACGTGGAAGACATTATGAATCTTGTCAAACTCACTGAGAAGAGCTAATCGATAGGCCACTGCCTATCCTTTCAATGATTTCAAACGGACCAATGAATCGGGGACTGAGTTTCCATTTTCTTCCAAATCGAAAGACTTTCTTCCAAGGGGACACTTTCAGGAAGACTTTGTCTCCAACATTGTATTGGATGTCTCTCCTTTTGAAGTCTGCATATGATTTTTGTCTATCGAAAGTTTGCTTCAATCGATCATGTATGATTTGAACTTATTATTCGGTTTCTCTAACCAATTGAGGTCCCAATACTTTGTTTTCTCCCATTTCAAACCAGTACAAGGGAGTTCTACATTTCCTTCCGTATAGAGCTTCGAAGGGAGCCATCTGGATAGATGTTTGGTAGCTATTGTTGTAAGCAAACTCTACTAAGGGTAGAGATTTCTCCCAGTTCTTTCTGAGGTCTATAACACAAGCACGTAGCACGTCTTCAAGTACTTAAATGATTCTTTCAGATTGGCCATCACTTTATGGATGAAAAGCTATGCTCAAATGCACTTTGGTTCCAAGGGCTTTTTGCAATAATTTCCAGAATCATGAAGCAAATCTAGGGTCTCGATCAGAGATTATAGCTATAGGTACACCGTGTAATCGAATCACTTCATGGATGTATAGCTCGGCTAAGGTTTCCAAGCTCATGTTCATTCGAACAGGGATGAAATGAGTAGACTTTATGAATCTATCAATAATTACCCATACAATATCATTCTTTCTTGTAGTGGAAGGAAGACCAGTAACGAAGTCCATTGTAATCTGATCCTATTTCCACTGAGGAAATTCGATTGGTTGGAGTAATCTAGTAGGGACTTGATGCTCGGCTTTGACCCTCTAACAAGTTAAGCACTTTGAAACAAAATTTTTGAAAGTCGATTTCATGTTTGGCCACCAGTATAGTGGCTTTAGGTCCTTGTACATCTTAACCGATCCAGGGTAAATCGAGAAAGAGCTTTGGTGAGCTTCTTGTAACATCTCATGTCTTAGTTCTTCGTTGTTAGGAACACATACTCTATCTTTGAAATATAAGAGTCCATTCGACTTGAGGGATAAGTCATAATTAGACTCAGAGTCTAGCTTGGACATGATCTTCTGAAGATCTGGATCAATTTGTTAGAGTTATTTGATTCTTGAGATTAGACTAGATTGAACTTGAAGTTCAAACAAGAGTTTCCATCCTTTGAATAAACGAGAATAAGCATTGATAGCCAAGAAAGCTATAAACAAATGGAAAAGATCATTAAGGGAGATTTTTGAATAGTTACTTGTAAGTCAAGAAAGGTCTAATTTGAATGGATTATTCTAGGATTTCGATTTAAGGGTTTATCCGAGTATGGTCTGTGACTAAGGGCATCAGCAACCACGTTTGCTTTCCCCGGATGGTAGTCGATAACCAAATCGTAGTCTTTAAGTAACTTTAGCCATCTTCTTTGCCTCAAGTTCAAGTCTTTCTGAGTTAGGAGATACTTGAGACTCTTATGGTCTGTGAACAAGTTGCATTTCTCCCCGTACAAGTAATGTCTCCAGACTTTGAGTGCAAACACGAAGCTTCCAGTTCTAGATCGTGTGTAGGGTAGTTTGACTCGTGTGGTTTTAGTTGTCTTGAAGTGTAAGCTACCACGTTTCCATCTTGCATTAGGACACATCCTAGTCCCAAATGAGATGCATCACTGTAAACAGTGTACTCCTTTCCTGATACTGGTTGGATGAGAACTGGAGCATGAGTCAAAGCTTGTTTAAGCTGATCAAAGCTTCATTGTTGGTTCTCCGACCAAACAAGGGTGTATCTTTGGGAGTTAACTTATTCAAACTTGTGGCAATGGATGAGAATCCTTTGACAAAACTTTGATAATACCTAGCTAAACCGAGAAAGCTTCTACCTCACCAACATTCCTTGGAGGTCTCCAATCTAGGATAGATTGAATCTTCCTTGGATCTACTTTAATCCCTTCTACCGAGATAACATGTCCAAGAAATGACACTTCCGATAGCCAAAATTCAAATTTAGAGAACTTTGCAAACAATTGACGTTCTTGGAGAGTTTGCAATACAATTCGAAGGTGTTTAGAATGTTCTTTCTTATTCTGAGAGTACACCAAAATGTCATCAATAAATACGACCACGAACTTGACAAGATAGGCTTGAATACACGAATCATGAGATCCATGAAAGCAGTTGGAGCGGTCGTTAATCTAAATGGCATTACAAGGAATTCAAAATGGCCATATCGAGTATGAAAGGCTATTTGGGTATATCTTCTTCTTTTACCCTCATTTGGTAGTATCCCGATCGTAGATCGATCTTTGAGAATACTGCAGCATCCTTGAGTTGATCGAAAAGATCTTCAATCCTTGGGAGAGGATATCGATTCTTGACAGTAAGCTTGTTCAATTGTCTGTAGTCAATACAGAGTCTCATAGTCATGTCTTTCTTTTTCACGAACAAGACTGGATAACCCTAGGGAGACGAGCTAGGCCTAATGAAACCCTTGTCTTGTAGCTCTTGGAGTTGCTTCTTGAGTTCTTTCAACTCAACATGTGTTATTCGATAAGGTGTGATGGACACTAAAGTTGTTCCAGGTTGGACATCGATCCCGAACTCTACTTCTCATGTTGTAGGGAGACTAAGGAGTTCCTCGGGAAAAACATCGAGATATTCAGATACAATAGGCACACTAGGTAAACTGAATTCAAGTTCATCTTGTAAGACCATAGTAGCAAAGATTGAGGTCGGTTTCTTGTCAATTAGAAGAATTGATAACTTTCCTAAATTCCAGGGTTAAATTCTCCTATTTAGGCAATCTACCCAAGATTCATGCTTTCTAAACCAATCTAGTCCCAGTACTAGATCGAACTCACAAGTTGGTAGTACATATAGATTAACAAGAAATGGTACATTTCGAATGAATAGGGGACAATTTCTACAGATAAGTCTTTATGTTTGTAATTGCCCTTATAGGGTTCAAAACTACGAGGCCTTGTTTTACAATTTCAGGCTTTAAGTTCAATTTTTCAATCAAGGTTGAGCATATAAAAGAATGAGTGAATCCCGAGTCTATTAAAGCATAAATAGGAGTAAAATTTAATTCAACGGTACCTGCTATAACATCGAGTGATTCTTCATCTTTTTTTCCCCGGATATGATAGATTCGAACATGAGCTCGAGATTCTTAGTGAGTAGGCGCATTCGAATATTGTCATTTGCCTTTCCCCTTATTTCCAGACTAAGCTTGTCAGGGACCTTTTTTTCGAATGGAAGGAGTTGTGCTAGAATTTGCAGGAGTTTGAATCGGAACCTTGTTAGGATTCTGAGGACAATCCTTGATATAGTGATCAGAGGCTCCACATAAGTAACATAGGTTCTATTGAGTTCTACACTGACCCGTATGGTGTTTCTGGCAAAACTTGCAAGTAGGATATTGAGTAGCTTTACCTGAATTCTCCGTACTATCTACAGAGATGATCGGGGCTGAAGGCTTGGATACCGATTGGGGTCTCAGTATGAAGTTGCTTTTTTGGGAAGAAGTGTAATTCGAAGAGTGATCCTTAGAATATTTGGACTTCTTTGACTGTCAATGAGGCTTGTCATCCTTCATTGATCGTTTGTCTTTCTAGGAGTTTTCGCTTTTGCATTTCTCAGAGGCTTTCATCTTTGCCTCGGTTGCAATGGCCCGGTTCACTAGATTCTGGAAGTCAATGATACCCAGGGTAGTGAATATTGGACTTAATTCATCATTTAATCCATCGATAAACATCCTACACTTGTCAGTATTAGTCTTGATGTATTTTGACCCGTATTTGCAATACTTGCAGAAGTCACTCATGTACTGTTCGATAGGTCGGCCACCTTGCTTGAGGTACAAGAAACGTTTTTGGCACTCAGCCAGGTATTGTTCACTAATTTATTTCTTCTTGAATTCCTCGAGGAAGAATTTCCAAGTTACAGCTTCAGCAGGAGCAGTTAGGGTAGTGGTTTTCCACCAGCTCAGAGCTTCATCTACCAACAGGGCTATAGCACATTCGAGTTTGTGTTCATCAGGATATGGCAGTTGTTTGGTCAGGATTCGATGAGTGGCCTCTAACCAATTCTCAGCTATTCCGGGATTGGTTTCATCAGTACCGGTGAAGGTATAAGCCTGGTGTTGAGCCAGTTTATCAATAGGGGCTCTAGTTGAAGTAGGAACCAGAGGAGGAATAGAATTGTCTCATTTCAAAGTAGTTACAAGATGATCAAACATCTCCTTCACACTTAGGAGACATTCCTGCTGCACATGATTTATAGCAGGAGCTTCCTGTTGAGCAGCAGCTTGGGCTTGGGGTTGAGCCTGCGCTCTAAGTTCAACTTGCTGTTGTAGAGGATTCTGCTCCATCCTCACACTATCCTCTTCATTTGAGGAGCCTACGGGACTTTCGTCATCCCGAGCGAGCCTTGTTTCAGACATTCTACGTTTAAAGAGAATAATAAGGGGTTCGGTTTAGTTAAGCAAAGACACGAGCTATACAATACAAGTCTCCTAGGTGGCGCATGTATCCTATATGATACAAGAGAGAATGGTTTAGTCCTAGAATTGACTAAAAAGCTCTGATACGAAGTAATTGTAACACCCCTACCCAGGTTGGCAGGAAACCATTTTGGGAGTGGTACTAATGAACAATACAATCATGAACAAGGCAAGGATAGGCTAACTCGTCCCTATTAGATGAGTTACTTAACTAGCAAGTAACCAAACATACATTGCTTAACATGTAAGCAATCTTAATTACATACATTTTAGGTTACCAAAAATTTCAATTAACATTATCATACAATCATCATCATTCGAAACCTAAATAAGCAAACATGCTTCATTTCATTCTTTTCTCTTTAGCTTGATACATGTGACATTACATACTTAACTTATTAAACATGATCGAAAGTACATACCTTGATTCCAGGAAAGCATATGTCGTCCTTACCATTCGACATTTACCATTCAATCTTATAAAAATACTACAACAAGGTATGACCACACAAGTAATTATCACATTATACATGTCATTCGAATAGGAATAATAGTCTAGGTCAATTACTTTGAACATTAATTAGATACATATCAATACTTATATAACATGTCATGATCATACAAGACTATCTTAACTCATAAGACATTCGATTGATACACTATATATTTATCCATATGTGCAGCTAAACACATTTCCATTACATAGAATTTTAAGTCATTACTTAATTTACATTAACCACCAAGTTCATAACATGACAGGCCCATTCAAGACATTTATATACATATGCATGTTTCAAGTGTTCAAAATGCATGCACTAGACATTATATACAACTAAGTGCCACCAATTAGGGGAGTACAAAACAAGTATGAACCATAATTTAGCTATGCTTGTGTCTTGCTTCGAGCTCAAGGAAGTCAGACTTCAAGATCGAGTAACGATCGAATCCTTAATCTGTGGTTGCGAAGATTGAAAACAAGTGTGATAAGTACAAGATTGTACTTAGTGAGGTAGCAACTAGTTATAACCATTTTATTAACATGTATCAATTAACTAAGTTGCTTAGTCCTAGTTGAAAGCAATTCAATTCAAGCTTTGCACAATCTTTATTTCAAGCCAATTAACATACTCAAGCAATATACACATTTCCATTCAAGTCAAGTACATATTAGTTCAAGTTTACATTTTTGTCTTTTCAAGAATACATATCAAGTAATCCAAGTAGCAAGTTATTCAATACAAGATTCAAGCATAAGCAATTATCATTTCAAGAGTTCCATGTCAAGAATCAAGCATTACATATCAAGAAATTCAAGTAATTCAAGCCTACATATCAAGTAATTCAAATATCAAGTAGTTCAAAAATCAATTAGTCTCAAGTATCATGTAATTCAAGTATCAAATGAGCTTTATTCTTTAATTATTTCTCATTTGCTTTCTTTAGTTTAAGCCTTTGGTATTTAGTTGTCCAGGTAATCGAGTCTCCAACCAACTGTCGCCACAAGATGTACCGTAGTACGCAAGAGGTACCATAGTACTGGTCAAACCTCCTACTGTCACCAAAGACCACACATACGTACCCTTCGTCTATCGCCAATTAGGGGCCTCAGCCCAGGACCGTAGTCCACCCTGACACAATGAGCTCTAGACTCTAAGGCATGCCCTTCTACCTATGACCACTAACAGCCAAGCCTTGTTCATTTATGAACCACTTATTCAAGTATTACATGTTTATGTCAAGCAATAGCTTATTCAAGGATCAATCAAGTGATACATTGCAAGATCATGTTCATATACACAACCCTTAGGCCAATTGAGCCTTACTACACTTTACAATTTAATCTTGTCATTCAAGCAAGCAATTAACATAAGCCATCTCTTAGGCATCAAGAAAGATCTTTAATTCATGATTTATATCATGTTAACAAGTATTTAAACCATAGAGGTACATTTAAGCACTCATTCGAAATGATCACAATCAAGGCATCAAGAATCAAGCAATTCTAATTGTACAACACTTCAAGGATGTAAACAAGTTTCATATATTACCTTCTTTCATACTTCCCTTATTACTTATATTCAAATTAAATTAGGTTCATTATCATGGCATATTCATAGCAAGAAAGTAGTCATGCATATTTGGTTAGGACCAAAGTCCCAAACCTATATTAAACTACACTCACAATACTCCAAGCTTAGCTAATCTTAGATCCAAATCCCCTTGTTTCTAGCTTTCGAATGCTCCTCCTTAGACCCTCCTCAAATGTTCTCTTCTCACCCTAACATTTCATACAAGTAAATCAAGATCAATACAAAGTTCATTCATTTATTCAAAACAAGGCAACAATACATAACTCATTCATTTCAAAACATCAAGGGTGCTGCTGCTACTGTCTGGCAGCATGTGCACTGTTTACTTAAGCATGCGTATCTTTCATTCTGTACGTTGGAATTTCAATTGATTTACACCGTTGGAAAGATAACTTAATTGTCTTTCTAACCATATAGGCCTTGCATTTTAATTATTTACCAATTAATACAGTTTTTACTTAAAGATAGGGTAATTACAACACTGGAGAGTTTGCACTGTCCCTAGTGTTTCATTTCTAGAATCCTTTCTACAATCCCGAATTCAATTCCGTTTTCTCCTAAATAATTTAGACATGTTAAGGCACTGTACATTAAATGTTCAGCCTTAAATTCCATTTACACAAGTTATGGTAATTTTTCAAAGTTATTGCCCAGAATAAAGCATTTTGGGCATATTACAATAAGCTAGATTTTTAGCTTCATGTTTCCCCTAAACAAGATTCTAACATTGTAATTCAACTTATTTTCATGTTCTTACATGTCTAGGTCAGTTTTAATTCACTTATCTATGTGATCATAATAGGGCATTATGTCCAACCAAGCAAGTTTACACATTTCAACTCGCAATGTGATCAAAACAATTTCATTCTATGTGACATTTAATTCATACCAATTTAGTACCAAAATTTCCAGCAATCCTTGCAATTTCCAGCAAATTTCCAGCATGAACATTCAAGTTTCCAGCAACATATATATTTCTTTCTTAGCAATTTGATCACAACATTCAAAATTTCAAAGAATCTTATAACTAACATCACTATAACATGCATATCTTTCATCCTATTCAAATTAAGCAACAATAACATAGAAATTCAAGATTTTAAACATGAAATTGAAGTAAGAAATCAAGCATTTACCTTCCTATCAAGCTAATTTGATCAACAAACAACTCTCTCTCAAGAATCGGCTAGGAAGGTTGAAGGATGAAGAAGATGATTCAATTTTGATTTTCTCTTTCTTTGATTCAAGCATAGCCGACCAACAAGGAGAAGATGATATCTCCCTTGCCATGTGTAAATTTTGTTTTCCACATGTATTCCATTATAGAATAATGGTCTAATTACCATGCAAATTTGTTGTTTCACCCTTGTTTCAATTTGGTCATCTTAATTTGGTACTCTAATTTGTTGGCTATAACATTTTAGTTCTTTAATTATGTTAGCTAATGTTCTTCCCTCAATAAATTTCTAATTCTTTTAATTTGACTAACACCTATTTCAATTAGTTAATCATTTAGATAGTGGTAACTTTCCTAGGCCCGGTTTAGGGTGTTACAGTTTTGTAGATTTAAATAGACTGGAAATTTCATGTTTATGAATGATGATTGGCTGAATGTTTTAGTGAATTGATTGGAATTGACGATATAAAGATTTAAGCTTGAATGCAGTAAAAATGTTTTGAAAATGCAGAATATATATATATATATATATATATATATATATATATATCCAGTTTCGATATGAAATAAACAATTTTTTTATAAACTAAAATATATGCAGTTTATAAGTAGTGTAATGCAGTTTTGTATGCAGTATTAGTGCAGAATTTACATGTAAATGTATGTTTAAACTATGCAGAAACATAGAATTAAAACAGTGTAGTTTTGTTGCATGTCTTGTAATGCAGTCTTTGAAGAAAATCAGTGTAGTAATAAGCATGAAAATAGTTTAGGAAGAATGTATAATGGTAATAAAAACAGTTTGATTTATGAAAGCATGCTGTAGCGCAGTCTTGAAATGCATAAATTTAGAAGAAAAAAAAGATTTGAAATGCTATAAAATGCAGAGTCTGTAATGTAAGATTTAAATTGGATACATTTTACTAAAAATAAATCATGTTATGGATTGCCAAAAAACTGTTTTGGTAGATTATGAAGGGCTGGAAATGAATTATAATGAAATTGCCCTGCTTTGTACCTTGACAACAGTTTTGAAATCTGCATTAGCTGTGACTTTGAAAATTTGCTATAAATCGTATTGGTAGAATTAGAACCTATAATTTATATGGTTGGAAAGCTTGTCATGTCTAGTTTCATTTAAAACAAGAGAAACTGAATTTCGAGTTTTATAACAGCTTGTAGAGGCAATTATGCAAGGATAGTTTAATCTGCCTGGTAGCAGAATTTGGAGTATCTTTAGATAAAAAACTGTATTAATTCATATGGTGTAAAAATGCAAGGCCTATATGGTTAGAAAGCTAGTTGATTCAGCTTTCCAACGGTGTAAACAGTTTGAAATTCCGATGTACGGAATGAAAGTTATGAAATTTTAACTAAGGGATGTACAGTCTGCCCGACAACAGCTCTATAGGTGACATGAAATATCTTTGAATGTATGAAAGAGTGTATAAGGACATTAATGGGTTGTTTTAAGATTCAGGAAGGGACTTTCCTACTTGTATATAAAAGTTTTAAGGACTGATTGAGTGCATAAACTGTTTACAGATGCAATTTGCCCTGAATTGAATGTATATGAATACAAATAGACTGTTTTAGTACTCATGATTGTGTCGTTATGATATGTAAGAAATGGGACTGTTTTGACACGTCTAAGTGTATATGTGATATGTGAGTTGTTTTGTGCTAATACATGAACTAATATATATATATATACATATATATATGCAATGAATCAAATTGTTGGCTAAAATATCTATGACTATGTTATGAGTTGAATAGTTTGGTTTGGTTTTAATTACCTGCTGTTATGATTGAGGTACACACTTGACATGTGAATGGCTATGGAAGGAAGTAAATCGAGTTTAGTGGATCAGGTATTCCATAATCTTGAAATATAAGGTGAGTGTAGTTATGCATTTGGGATGACAAGGTGGCATCCTAATCCTTATTTAATTGAATATTATGTTTTAAATGTATACATTTTGCATAAAGCTGAAGTAGAGCACATTGGGGGGGGGGGGTAAGCATACATTCATGGCATAGCATCTCTGTCAGTCTATTGTTTAATGTTGCATTTCATATGCACTTTTACTTTGCTATGTTATGATGTATGAAAGTAAAGGTAAACTATATTTGTGATAAAGCTTGAAGCTAACTTCTAACCTATAATGCTATAAGATTCTAATAAAAGACTTCAATTCCGATGTTATAAGTTCATGAACTCTAAGGCCTATTGAGCTTAAAGCTCATTTCTTGTCATAAAATTCAAGAAACAACATTAAGCTTAAAGGTTATAAGAATTCATGCTCCAAGGAGATAAAAGCTATCTTTTGCTAAAAGACACTAAGTAAAGAATCAAGTAAGGTTACTTGTACAATAAGAAACACTCCAACCTTCAAACATAAAATAAGATACTTAAGTTGCCTACAATGGAAGTCCTTGGATACATGGTATTATTGGGACTATGGTCCATGAGCTACGGCTCGGGGGATGCCCCATTACATGAAATATGTTATTGGCGATAGTTGGAGGTAACGGGAGAGTTGTACGGAGATTGGCGACAGTTGGTTGGATAGTGAGAAGTATAGGATTACATGTTTCCGATATTAGCCATTGCTATGTGCTTTGAGCTAAGTATCTCTTGGACCTTTAAGGTCAAACACGAACCAATGTTATTCATAACTAGTTGTAATCCAAGGAAAACATGTTAAAAGATATGAAATGATTTAAATTAAAGAAAGAAATCAGGTGAATATTGAATATTGCTACAAGGCTCTTGGTGAGCATAATTTTTACAAGGCTCTTGGTGAGCATAATATAGTTACAAGGCTCTTGGTGAGCAATAAATCAAATAAGGCTCTCTGTAAACAAAAGATTTGAATTAAGCCTATCAATTGAAAGAAAGTAATAATAAGACAAGAAATATCACAGAGTTCTATGTAACTTCGATTAATAAGAAGTGTTGATATAATTAAAGACGTGTAACATTTCTTGTGTATGTATATGCATAATTGCATGATTTACCAATCAAAGAATCATGATAGTTATTGATGCTTGTTTTGTCTATACTACCTCACTTAGGCTATATAAGCCTAATGAATTTCATTCTCATACATTGCAGGTTGATTAAAGCTTATCTGATCATTTGCATTTGGAATGCAAATTTGTACTCAAGAATCAAGTAGTGTTTGGAACCCTCCTTATATAGTTTACTCCTAGAATGGTGGCACATTGCTTGGGAAGACATACATGTAGTGTATTTATTGTTTTGGGTATTATGTCAAAACCTATAACCTTATGTAATTGATATTGTATATACATGATTAAATTGGTTGCTTAGAGATAAAGTATCACAAGAGAGACATTCGAATGAATGAGTTATGCCTAGTTAAAATAATGATACTAATAAATCGGTTAATAAGTTAAGTCTTGAAAAGGGGTTTGACTGGTTTCTTATTGATCAGACTATGTTAGTGTAATCTAAATCATAGGTTGTGTTTTAAGTTGTATTAGATTGGTGGTATGGTGCTTGTTCTTATCTTGATTCCCTAAATTGGTAATTTACGTCTTGATTATGCTTTAGAAGAAATGAACAATCAATGAAACGTGGACTTAGATAAAGAGCACAATTCGCTATTTATTGTAATTGATTGAGACATTGTTAATTTCTATATTTCTAAAATGTAATCAGGATATAGATTGATAGAGACCGATCCCCAAAAATCACAAGATGTAATAATTTGGTTCTTAAGGGATTGTAGATAATGATTAATAAGATTGATAAAGTCTTGAGGAAATTGTTAAGCTCAACAAATCTATAATTGAAGTATCATGAGATGAGTATCTTGCATTTGCATATATTTGTGAATGAACTAGAATGTCAAGGGGGTTTAAAATGGTCACAAATCCTAAGGACAAATATGTACTCACTTATGTGATTAATAGTTAATCCAAATGAGAAATTGTATTTTCTTGATAAGAAATTTCTATTTAAATTGCCTTGCTTGTTTATAATGTCACAACAAAAAAACGTTTTTGTTGACTTGCTTAATCGGCAAGAAATGTCTCAAGGTATTAGATGTGTCCTTTGATTTTCCTCTTAGTAACATCCAAAACTCCGGTTTTCTTCTAAGCTGGGATGAGGATGTTACAATCTCCTTCATGCTCAGGAGACTTCCTACTGCACAGGATTTATAGCAGGAGCTTCCTGTTGAGCAACAGCTTGGGGGCTAGGTTCAGCTCGTTGTTGTAGAGGATTCTGCTCCATCCTCACACTATCTCCTTCATTCGAGGAGCCTACGAGACTTTTATCATCTTGAGCGAGCCTTGTTTCAGACATTCTACATTTAAATAAAATAATTAGGAATTTGGTTTAGTTAAGCAAAGACACAAGCTATACAATACAAGTCTCCTAGGTGGCACAAGTATCCTATATGATGCAAGAGAGCCCGGTTTAGTCCTAGAACTGACTAAAAAGCTCTGATACCAATAAATGTAACACCCCCTACCTCGGGTTAGTAGTAAACCGGTTCGGGAGCATTACCAAGTACATTACAAACAAGAACGAGGAAATAATAGGTTAACTCATCCTTATTAGATGAGTTACTTAACTAGCAAGTAACCAAGCAATCATTACTTATCGTGTAAGCAATCTCAATTACAAGACATTATAGGTTACAAAAAGAATTCAATTAAAATCATTAATCTTCCATCATTTGAAACCTAAGAGCAAACATGCTTCCATTTTCATTTCATTGTTCCTTATCTTGATACATATAACATTTCATACATAACTTACTAAACATGATCAATTGTGCATACCTTGATTCTAAGCAAGCCATATGCCAAGCTTACCATTCGGCATTTACCATTCAAACTTATAAGACTACATATACAACATGGTATGATCACACAAGACTAACTTATTTCATAAGCTATTCGAATGGTACAAGGCTAGATCAATTTCTTTGAACATTCAATATATACATATAAATATGCGCAACAACATACTTTCATTGCATAGGATTAGAGTTCATTACTTGATTTACATTAACAACAAAGATCATAACATGATAAGCCCATTCAAAACATATATATACAAGTTCAAGTATCCAAAATGCATGCACAAGTCATTAAATACAAACTAAGTGCCACCAAATAGGGGAGTACAAAACAAGTATAAACCATACTTTAGCTATGCTTATGTCTTGCTTCGAGCTCCAAAAATCAAGCTTCAGGATCAAGCAACGGTCGAATCCTTTATTCTGAGGTTGGGAAGAATGTAAACAAGAGTGATAAGTACAAGAATGTACTTAGTGAGGTAGTAACTAGTTTTAACCAATTAATAAGACATGTATCAATTAGCTAAGTTTGAACCTAGTCAAGGTTGGAAACATTCGAATTCAAGTTTTGCTAAATCTTCATTTCAAGTCAAGTAACATACTCAAGCAATATACACATTTTAATTCAGGTCAAATACATATTCAAGCTATATACATACATCTCAAGTCAAGTATAGCCATTTTTCTTTTCAAGCGTATCATTCAAGACAAGTTTACAAATAGTACTCATGAATTCAAGTAAGATCAAGATCTAATTCACGTAATAATCACATAGCAAGAAGTTCAAGTATACAAGTCAAGTAGCAAATAGTTCAAGTTTACATATTTTTCATTTCAAGAATACAAGTCGAGTAATCCAAGTAGCAAGTTTACATGTCAAGTAATAAGCTATTCATGTTTGCAAGACAAGAAATCAAGCAATTGATATTTATTAGCTCATTTATATTCTTTTAATACAATCCTTGGTTTATAGTTTCTCTAGGTAATCGAATCTCCATCCAACTGTCGCCACAAGATGTACTGTAGTACTCAAGATGTACCGTAGTACTAGTCAACCCTCCTACTGTCACCACAAGATGTACTGTAGTACTCAAGATGTACCGTAGTACTGGTTAACCCTCCTACTGTCGCCAAAGACCACATACGTACCCTCCGCCTGTTGCCAATTAGGGGCCTTAGCCCTGGACCGTAGTCCACCCTAACACAATGAGTTCTAGACTCTAAGGCATGCCTTTCTACCTATTCAACTAGCAACCAAGGTTGTTTGATTACACTTTATTTATTCAAGAATTATCAAGCTTTTCAAGTTCAAGATCATGTATCATTCATGAATCAATTCAAGCAAAGTATAGTAACATTATGCTTTACGTTACCATTTAGGTATCAAGTAAGCATTCGAGTGAATTGCATTCATGATTCAAGGATCAAACATCATATATCATTATCATACATACATGCCATTACTCGAATAGGCACAATCAAGAACAAGAAAATCAAGCATTCTAATTATACAACACTTCAAGGATGTAGTCAAGTTTCATGTATTATCTTATTTCATACTTCCCTCTTGATTCATGTTCAAGTTAAATTAAACTCATTATCATGGCATTTCAATAGCAAGAAGATAGTCATGCATATTTGGTTAGGACTTAAGCCCTAACCCTATTGTAAACTACACTCGCAATACTCCAAGCTTATCTAGTCTTGGATTCAAACTCCTTTGTGTTTGCCACTAGCTTGGCCATTCCTTTCTTCCTCCACAAGATTTACTCTTTGCTCTAACAATTCATACAAGTAAATACATATCAAACAAGGTACATTGAGATAATAATTACCCATCTCAAGCATTCAAATTTGTTTACAAAATCACCTAACATGGCAACAATATTCATATATATACATTAATGCACATTACTACAATTGTTTAAATTCCAATTTAGGCAAAATAGGACAGTAACCAAACTGTTTACAAAACAGTTTACAAAACTGTCTAAGATACCTAGACTACTGCTGCCAGGCAGCTTGTGCACTGTTTACTTAAACATGCATAACTTTCATTTCGTACGGCGTAATTTCAATTGGTTTACACCGTTGGAAAGCTAAATTAATTGTCTTTCTAACCATATATTCCTTGCATTTTATTTCTTTTCCAATTAATATATTTTTTAACTTAAAACAGGGTAATTTACAACACTGGACAGTTTGCACTGTCCCTAGTGTTTCTTCTCTACAATTCATTATACAATCCAAAATCAATGCAATGAATAAGATTTCTTACTCTTCTCCTTAGAAAACTTGAACAAAGATTCAAAATTTGCCCAATTAAACCCAAATCTTCATGTTTCCATGGCTACCAGCTCACACTTCTCTCTCTAATATGAATCGGCCCCATGAAGAAGATGATATCCAAATGTTTGATTTTTCTACATGGCCAGTTGTTTCCTCCCTCCTAAACACATGTGCATTCCATGAATTGCCACATGTTAAGGTCCTTTAATTCTTATAATTTTAGCATGCAACTCTAGACTTTTATCAAGGATTTGGTTAAGCCAATCTAAAATGGTCACCTATTATTTCATTAGTTCATTTTTAGTCCTTAATTCCCTCAATTAATTCCCAACTCTTTCAATTTGATTAACACGTAATTCAATTAGTCAATGACTTAAATAGTGGTAACCTTCCTAGGCCCGGTTTAGGGTGTTACAAATGACTTGAATAACAAGTATTTTAAATCCATTGATAATTAAATACTTTTGTACGAATAGATAAGCTATGCTAGGATGTTTACCTTTCAATGGTTACTTTGAATGAATATATTGCCTTATTCAAACCACATATGGGTAATGGTGTATAGTTTGTCGAGTACCTTTGTAAATGTACATATGTTTGATTCAAATTCCCACATGTGTAAATGATTATATTGTGTTTAATTACAGTTTGTATATGTGAATATGTTCAAGTTGAAATCTCATGTAAAGATGCCTATATTTGTCGAATATTCTTATGTATACATGTCTATGTTTGGTTCGAAATTCCCATATGTGAATATGCCTAGATCGTTCAAGTTGCATGTGTAGATGTGTACATGATTGCTTGAAAACCATGTTTAAATGTGATTACTCTGTGTGAATGCTTAGTATATAACTTATTGCTAGGTTGATCAATTTGTCTCAAAATAACTATTTCTTGTCTAAGCTTTAAATTTTGTATGATCAATAGATTTCGGTGAATGAGATAGATTATGGTTCCATGACTTTAGTTACTTTAAGCTACCTCACTAAGCTTATGCTTACTCTATCCCTTTCAATATGTTTTAGGGTAATGTGCTTTCGGCTTTTTCCGAGCTTGGATGTGATCACAAGGATCTATGTATGGTTGGAATTGATATCTTTAGAACTCCTAAATGGTGGCACATAATCATTAAGGGTGTGTAGTTATTAAATGTCTATAGGATCCTTAAATTGATAGATCACCTTGATATCGTGTGCGTTGCAAGCTGATACATAAACATTGTCATATATTAAACCCTAAATAAAAGTGGTATAGCTTGAATGACTAGCTTAATGTTCTAAATAAGAAAAGGGTTGGTTGTCAATGAACCTTGTTTTGATCTTGCTATGCGAAAGTTTTATAGGACTGACTAGAATTTGTTTAAGCTTTAAAATAATTTGATCTTAATAAATGTAGGTGGCTATAACCTTTTTTAAACAATCTATTAAACTTTACGTTAGCTTAAGCTAAGTTAGGTTTGATGTACTAATGATTGCTTGCAAGTGAAGTTGTGTTAGGCATAAGCTTGAATACTTGTTGCTAAGGATACATGTTTGGTAGTGTTATGTGTTGCTGAGATGGTAATCTTGGATAATAAGTCTTGATATTATATGGTACAACCTGGAGGTTTAAAAATCATTAAACAACAATTCACTGTTAACTTTTAAAAGATAGTCTATGATACTCCCTATTTCATATTTGCTCCTAAAGTAAATAAAAGAGGGATTAAGTTTCTTACCTTAGTTCAAAAGCTTAAGACCAAAATTTGGTATTAGTTAATCATAAGGTTATGTATGATAGTGGTTCTTGAACATGAGTTTTTGTTCCAAATAGGGTTTACAAGTAAGTTAAGTTCAACTGTTATTTATCAATGGAATAATAGAAAAGAAAAATTTATCCTAAATTATGTAACGAATGATTATAACTTCTTTGGTTTGCCTGTGTTTCCTTTGTTATCATTGTTCTGATTATTCATAATCACATGAAATATGCTTTCAATTCTTTTGATGTTCGATTTAGTGGCTTACAAGTGCGTAAGCTACCTCTTTTGTGTTTTGAGACACTTTCTAATTCAGTTTACTTCTAAGCCTCGTTAGGGGTGTTACAATTTGGTATCGGAGCTTAGGTTTAGCCGATTCTCAGACAAAACCGGAACTCGTTGCATCATTATAAGTTATTATGCCACCTAGGAGTTATATTTAATAAGTACTTGTGATATGCGACTGATAAAAGCTCTTTTACGTTCTAATAGTTAGTAGGTAAGGATGAATTCAGGAATGACAAAATATTCTGAATGCTACTAACTAAGTAAGCATTATGTTTGGGTAGACAATAAACCCTCTTAATTAAGTTATGTGGAAATTCGAAGACGAATTTCTTTTAAGGAGAGGAGAATTGTAATACCCCAAAGTATAGCCTAGAAGTATGTTACTAAATTAATGGTAACTCAACTGGTTTTAAGGATGCCCTTAAAAAATTGATTAAATAAGATAAGGACCTATTAATAAGTTTGTAAATTATGATAGCCAAATTAGAAAGGACTAAACCGAATACCTTGATTAAATTAAAGTTTTGAATGCTAAAATCATAAGAACAAAGGGATTAGAACATGCGGAAAATTAAGAAATAAACATGTGTTTAGGGGAAAGGAAAACCGGCCAAGTAAAGAAAGGATAATCCAAACCTTGGTTATCTTCTTCTTCATGAAACCAATTCACCTTAGAGAGAGAGATGAGTGAGAGAAAGCTCACATTCGGTTATACTAGCTTAATTGTGAGGTTTTATTTTCGAAAGAGTTATAAAGGAATGTAATCACTTGTTCCTTCTTATATTTAGATGAATTTTTGCATAAATTGTAGATATGTATATATTTTGAGAATGGTTAGAATGTTACTGAATTGATTTGAATCTATACAAATTTAATGTGTTTTGTGATTATGTAATGGTAGTGCTTAAGTGAACATGGATGATAATTAGGAACCCTTCAAATAGGTTCTTATTTAATTTTGAAATTGTTGTTTGAGCATAATTGAGAATCAATGCTTGATGGAATTTGAATTGGAGCTGATTTACGCAAAAGTGTATGAATATACATGAAAGTTGGACTATTATGAATAGATATAAAATTATGATGGACTGATTTCGATATAAAAGGATATGTATATTTTCAAATGCCCTGTTTTGTATGTGTATGACATTTGATGAATTGTTTGAGCATGAATAAATAGGATTAAATGTGAGTTAGGACTGTTTTGAGCTTATGAGAAATTTTTGTGGACTGTTTTGGATTAATGTGAATCAGGGGAAGGGTTATTAACACTCCATAAGGACTGTTTTGTGAATGTGTAAAAGGTTATATATATTTTAGGGACCGTTTTGGGCTGTTTTGAACATGTAATTGAGTATATATATATATATATATATATATATATATATATATATATATATATATATATATATGAAATAGAAACTGTTTTGGATACATAGGTGGGAATAGTGGACTGTTTTGGTTTGCAAATGTGTATAAGAGTATAATTGCCCTGTTTTGTGTATACATGAATATATACTGCATTGTTTTGGGTATGTATGTGTGTGTATATGAGCATTGGATTATTTTGAAGACACATGAACATATTAAGGACTGTTTTGACATATATTAGCATGTATACAAAATGTATGGACTGTTTTGAGTGCATATAAACATATTAAAGACTATTTGATGTGTATAAGTATGTATGATAAGAGAATAGACTGTTTTGGTTATGTAGAAAAGTATTTAGGACTGTTTTGCACATTTAAGAACCTTGAGTGGACTGTTTGTGTGAAATTATATGTACACATGAGAAATTTGAGTAGTTTACAAATGGATGGTTGTTAGGAATGGTTCTAATGCATAATTTTCTTAATTGTTGCATTTATACCAAGAGAGAAATTGAAGGACTAAGGGCTGAAGTGGATCAAATAAGAGATGAACAAAAGGGAAATGTGATTCATGAACAAAATTAGCTTGGAGCAAATTGTGAGTGTATTTCAAAGTCTCGGGTTAGATTGAAACTATCCCAAGCATGTTAATTGTTTTAAATCTTTACCTTACTTATATTTTTCTTTAAATCTAAGCTATACTTAAAATGAGCTCAAAGGAAAAGCAAGGTCAGTATTTAATTGGTAAGGATCATGTGATGTGCTATGATTGATGCTTATGACCTGCTTTTGATGGAAATAGTTCTTACTTGTGTAAACCTGAAAGAAACCTTTGATATGCCAAACTACCATTCAAAACTGATGTAAAATGAATTGAGAAATTCTGGTGAATCGAATACATGTATAGTAGGAGGAACAATAAGCTTGCTCATTTGATTATAAGAATATATGTTTTTAATGTTATAAGTTCTAAGCATTTGCTTTTTGATCACATGAACTATAATTGTGTTTGTCATGGTAAGATACAAGCTTTGTTTGATTATAAGAATGTGAAACTATGCTCAATTCAAATTATGACAAGATGTGATAACTATAAGCTTTGTTCATATGATTATGAATGCGAATTTTACTCATATTTGATACGAACAAGATTTATTACCTGATTATCTGAGTAAGGAGATAAACTCAATTCCGATCTTGATATGATAAGATTTAATTGAAAAGCCTTGGTCTCGAGTTAGTCGTAGGTATAGTCTATAGAGCTCGTGTTTGGGGAGGACTACAGTCCTTATGAGGCGATAGTAGGAGGGATGTGTTTTGGTCACTTGGCGACAGTAGGAGGGATTGACCGGTACTTTGAGTACCTTTTTGTTTGGCGACAGTTGGTTGGGGATTCATGTACCTAGGCTACTTGATACTCAAGGTTATGTTAAAGATAAAATATGAGATTTGTAAATACAACAACTAAATGGTTTTGATATTTCATGTTATTGTGATAATTCATGACATGTTATGTTGAGAAATTACTTTGTAAGAAATCCATGAACATAATAACTTTGTTTGAGTAAAATAATGAAAACTCGCAAGTTAAAATTATTCATCCATGATAATAATTTACAAAACAAGTGCTATACATTTACACGATTTCTTATAATTTCCTTCTTAAAGAAGACATAGGGTATGTTCGAATATATATATATATATATTTATATATATATGAAATTGTTGAATACCATGCATATGTGTACATAATTGGTTCAAGTGTCTTGGTACATATCGGATAGTTCTTGTTCAAATCTATAAGCTGGCCTGATATGTTGAGATCTTACATTGCTAAGTAATCCATGATTACGGTTTGATATGTTTGTTAACTTGTATGCCAAACAATCTATGTTTATTGTCTGATATGTTACATTGGATAACTTGCTTGAAAATTAGATAATGGTACATGCTTGTTCAAATACTTGGGATAAGTGATACGCTTGCATTTAAATCTTGTACTTTTTGGGGGTGATGATACATACTTGGTTCGAATGCTTTAATATTAAGGAGCTGCCAAGTAATCTATATTTATAGTTTGATATGTTAGATGTCTTATATGCCAAGTAACTCATGAATTGGATTTAATAAGTTTAGCACCTTGTATGCTAAATAACTCGCTTAATGGAATGCTAAATATGGTATCTTACATGATAGAAAAAATTCACACTTATGTCATGTTTAATAACTTATGAAATAAGAAATAGTTGTTTAATAAAGTATTTGACAAGTCAAAACTAAGTATGGATAGGCTATGTTAAAAGAATCCAAGAAAATTTATAAGATAAATTCAATGAATTATAGTAATCACTTTAATAACAGGTATTATAAATCCATTGATAATTAAATACTTTTGTACAAAAAGATAAGCTATGTTAGGATGTTTACCTATCAATGGTTACTTTGAATGAATATACTGTCTTATTTAACCCACATATGGGTAATGGTGTATTGTTTGTCGAGTACCTTTGTAAATGTACATATGTTTGATTTGAATTCCCACATGTGTAAATGATTATATTGTGTTTAATTACAGTGTGTATGTGTGAATATGTTCAATTTAAAATCTCATGTAAAGATGCATATATTGGTCGAATATTCCTATGTATACATGTCTATGTTTGGTTCGAAATTCCCATATGTGAATTTGCCTAGCTCATTCAAGTTTCATGTGTAGATGTGTACAGGATTGATTTGAATATCATGTTTAAATGTGATTGCTCTATGCGAATGCTTAGTATATAAGTTATTGTTGGGTTGATCAATTTGTCTCAAAATAACTAATTTCTTGTCTATGCTTTAAATTTTGTATGATCAATAGTGTAATGCCCAAAATGGGCCTATAAGTATACTACTAATTCAATGCAAGTTTAATTGATTTGTTCTATTCATAAATCTAGAGTTAATTAAAATTAGGACCCAATTGAAAAAAGAGAGGAAAAAGGATGGTTAATGTACCGAT
The DNA here is from genome assembly GCA_019671005.1 of Hibiscus mutabilis. Lineage (NCBI taxonomy): Eukaryota > Viridiplantae > Streptophyta > Magnoliopsida > Malvales > Malvaceae > Hibiscus > Hibiscus mutabilis. The sequence continues at coordinate 14,710,746 of CM033744.1, forward strand.
TTGATTAATGCTAAGGTAATGGGCTTGCATGCAAAGAATAATATTGTTCAATGATTTAAACACATGTCAAAGAAGTTGGGACATGTGGGATGTAGTTTCGGTGTGGATGAAACAAAAAGAACCACTATCCCCTTTAATCTTCTTCATCTAACCGAGCCTTAAGAGAGAGAGGGAGGATGAATGCATTCAAAGCTGGTTTGAAGATTTGAGTCTAATTAATTAAAAATTCTGGGTGTTGTTCGATCCCTTATGGGATAGGGTAAGCAAATTCTTCCTTTTATCTAATTTTATAACTCAATCCAAACAAAGATTGTCAACCTCTCTTGTACAATGTCTTTAATAGGTTTCGAATGAACAAACCATGTTATGAATAATCTCTAGATAAATTGAATGAATCATGCATTAAGTTGAACCATGCATGTAACTTATGGGAAGAAACTATGTATACTCTTCCTTTTGAGCTTTGATTATGTGTTTATTGTGAAACTCTTGATCATCCAAATGATAAACATGCTCATGCTATGTGTCAAGGTAACATATTCAAGATGATAGGTTGTTTGATTCAATCGAAATAACTTAAGTATTTGAATGGAACATTGTACGACATTATAGTTGAATTGGAACCGGGATTTGATTTCATTGCTTGTTAAATATAATCAAGACTATAATGAACATTTCTATAAGTACAAAAGTATGTAAAAGATTTTTTTGTATATTTGAATGTAGGAATAGGCTGTTTAAGCTTGTATGTAAGTGTATAAATAAGTAAAGGGACTGTTTTGAATACTTGTGAATATCATGGACTATTTTGAGCTGATAAAAATGAAATACCTATGTGTTAGGTACTAATTTGTATCAATGTGGAATGTTTCGATGTATAAATATATGTATATATATATATAAGTGCACTAGACTATTTTGTACACGTATAAATATAATATGTGACTTTTTAGAAGACTGTAACATTCACTTGAAAGTAATAATTGTTTACTATGATTAAATTCAGTTTTTAGAAGATTTGAGTGACCTGGAATGCTGGTTTGTATATACCAATTTTGGTAAAATGGTTACTAGTAGTCGAAATTGAATATATGAGATTGATTATAACCTACATTGAACTATATGAATTGTTCTTGTGAACTTTGAGATAAGGATTATTTGTTTAGTTTAACTTATTAAAGACTTTGAATGGAGTCTAAGTGAATTGTGTGCTTATTGGTTACTTGATTATTATTAATTGTGCATGTGTTCGTGAGATAGTTCTAGGGGTTAAGGGACAGTTTTATTAGTTAATTTGAGGGACTATGTTGCAAGTTTAAGGGCTGTTAAGACTTATAAATGAACTGTTTTGGTACATATATATCAGTACATATGTATTTGAACTATTTTGCAAATGAAGGGCTGTTTTGCAATGATTCTGAACTGTTCTGGATGTGTATAAAAATGTTAGGGACTGTTTTATGCATCTATATGAAGATTGGACTGTTTTGGATATATAGAAAAAGTATATGGGACTGATTTGTATACGTAAATTGAGTACCTGCATAATTGAATTGTTTTGCATATTTAAGAACATACTTGGACTGTTTTGTTAAAGGATACAAAGAAGGATTGCTTTGTAAAAACAAAGTCTGTTTAAGAAAATCAAAAGAGGACGAAATCAGTGAAATAAAACGTGAAATGAAAGGGTAAACTTGAATAATTGTCTTGTGGAGAAAGTGATCTGAAATTGTACTGTTGCGAATATGTATAATTATATATAAGATCGTTTTGGTGTATCTGTGTATGTATTTTCGTTTTGGTGTATCTGTGTATGTATTTATAAATGAATTGTTTAATGAATATATATATATATATATATTAGATTGATTTTAATGGCAAGTCATTTTGTTTGAGGTACATAATATGATAAGGAAGAGTAGAGGAAAAGAATTATTTGGAAGCTAAAAGTAATTATGGATTCAGGTATCCTGTAACTTCAGGATAGCAGGTGAGCATAGTCGCATTTGTATCGGGTGACACGGTGTCATTCCGATCTTTGTTTCTTTATGATATGTTGTGATTAAATTCATGAGCATATGCATATGGCTCATATAGAGCACACTGTGTGAATACATTCATAGCATGATATATTTGATAAGTCTTTGGATATGTTTGCATTACATATGTATTTTTCTTCTTGCTATGCTATGTTTGTAATAGAAGTTCATGTATACTTTGATATAATGCCTTGAAGCTAACTTCTGACTTATTAATACTATAAGATTCTAATAAAAGAATTCAATTCTAATGTTATAAGTTCATGAATTCTAAAGCCCTAAGGAGATAAAAGCTTATCTCATGTTATAGATATTAAGAAAATAATCAAGTAAGTTTACTTGTGTCATAAGATACCCCTCCTAACAACTTCAAAGCATAAAATAATTAAGTTGCTTAAACAATGGAAGTCCTTGGAGACTTTGGCACGATACAAGAGGTATATATTTCGGGACTATGGTGCATGAGCTACGGCTCAAGGGTGACGACCCTATATATATGATATACTAGCGACAGTAGGAGGTAACGAGGGAGATAGTAAGGAGACTGTCGATAGTTGGATGGGTAGAGGAGGGAAGCTAGGTTTGTTACATTGTAAACTAGCCATTGCTTTGTGCTTTGTGCTAAGTAAATCTTATACCGATGCTACGTAAGTCTAAATGTGATCCAAGGCAAATGCTTCTAAAAGATATGAATTTCATGTGATCTCAGGTAAGAAATCCGACAATCTTTGATAAGGCTCAGGGGAGCAGGATAAGTAATATATTCTTTGAACAAGATGTGAAACCAATAAGCTTCTAAATAAGTCTCTAATCAAACTTCTAAATAAGTCTCTAATCAAGCTTCTAAGTAAGTCATTGAATGACTTTTGAAGAAAGCCTTTAAGATAAGACTTTGAGCTATAAGTCTAACTAAAGTGTTATGATATCATATGGTTGATTTCCATTACATTCTTATTAATCATTGTTAACATTGCTTATTATGCTCTTTTGGTTGCTACCTTACTTAGGCTATATAAGCCTAATGCATTTATTAACATGCATTTGCAGGTTAATCATTTGTTCAAGGATCAATCGTGGATTAAAGGGTTGCAAGTCACATTTGTAATAGATTCATGTATCTAGGTTTTCTAAGTCTTCTAGTGGTGGCATTGCATGTACATGGATCATTTTGTTATGCATTATTGGTTTACGCTATAAGTAGATTGTAATTAAGTTTTAAGTGGCTTTATTAAATAACCTTATGATATGGTTGCTTTCTTTATAAATAAGATTATATGTTTAAAATGAGATAATTCAAGATGACCGAAGATATAGTTATGTATTATTTTCATAAAGGTCTTAAAATACCCAAAGTGAAGTAAGGACATAACTTGTATAGCTTTTGAGCCTTAGGTGTAATTAGAAATTTGTCCACGACATGTGAATTTATGGGACATTTAAGTAAACAATCACTTTATGTAAGTGGTTCATTAAATCTTATGATTGTTTGTTAGATGAGCTATATTAAAAATGATTCGAAGAGTGGATTGTTAAAGGACTCGGAAGAAGTGGGAAGGATTCGTATAAATGCTTCATGAAGGATTTTGAAGAAAGATGCTACCCGATAAAGATTTCGGGTAATTATCGGTATTTTGGATCGAGTCAAATTTATAAGTTTGACTTTATTAAATAGAGGATTTTATATGAAAATATGAATTTATTCATGGAATTAGGGAAATATATGATTCCCAAATTAGAGTTGATAGTTCGATAAAGGAAAAATCGTAGAAGGTGAAAATCGGGAAATTAGATCGAAAAAAAATCATAAATGATATTTTATGATTATTTAATGATGATGGCTGGTTGGATTGGAACCAACCTAGTTCAAATGTAATGGGATGGCATAAATTTAAACTAGATGTAAGTTTTATTTAGTTAAGGGGGCAAATTCGAAAAAAGGTGAAAAATGAATAAAAAATCTTTTTTATTTTTACAAGCGGCAAATTCTAATTTATTATTAGAATATAAGTCAAGTTTGATGAACAATTTGTTCATCTTTCTTATTGCATTTTTAAAGCAAGGAAAAAAGAAGGGAAAAATAGGAAATTTTTTTCCTAGCCATTTTCAAGGCTTTTGATCAAGAATTCAAACAGGGTTCTTCGAGGTAAAGTGATCTACTATTCATTCTCTACATTTTGATAGTAAAATTTCATGGAATTATGAAGTTTTGGATTAGGGTTTGAAGAGAGAGAAATTAGGGCTTCATAGAAAATTTATGGAATTCAAGTAGTAGATGATGGATTAAGCTTAATTGTGACGAAAACAAGCTCGAAATCAAGTTAGTTTCATGTTGGAAGTTATAAACCCTAATTTTGAATTTAGGGATTTGTTAGGGTTTTGAGAATTAAGGATGAAAATGGTTAGATTATGATGTTTGAAGCATTATATTGATGATAGAAGTTCAATTTTGATGTTTGGAGGTCAAATTCCCTTTAGGGACTAATTCAAAAATTTGGGACTAAATTGTCAAAATTTAATAGATGATGGAAATGAATAGAGAATGATGTTTCAAGCTTGAATTGACAATTTAGGACCAAATTATATATTTTAGAAATGTTGAGGACCATTTTGGCATTTTCAAGAAATTAAGTACTAAATTGTAAAAATTTATTTTTGGTGATGAAAATAGTGGAATTGTGATATTAGAAGCTTATTTTAGCTTTTTGTGACCAAATTGAATATTTGAAAAAGTTTAGGGACCAATTTGACTATTTGAAGAAATAAGGGTATGGTTTTGGAAATTTTATTTTGAAGGGAGACTGATATGTAAATTGTTGAAATTATGATCAAATTAGCTTGAATTGATGAAAAAGAACCATTTCGGAAGAATGAGAAAGTAAAGGATTAAAATGGAAGAATTGAAAATTAAGGCATGAATAGTTGCCAAATGTTAAAAATGGTCACTAAGGACCCAAAATGAGATACATGGCAAACATTAGTATTTTATTTGGCAATGTTAGACTCGAATTAAATAAGTGTATAGTAATAAGTATATTCGATTGATTTCTACAGTTTCAAAAAAATATTGGGGAAGGTACAAGCATTCAAGGAAATAAAAAGATTAATGAGTAAGCTTAGTGAGGCAAGATAATAAATGGCCCAAGTGAGTGCATTTATATGTTTTAAAATGTATTTTAGTAAACTTTAATAAATTCTATTTATTTGATTTTATTAAAAAGATAACATGGTTTTTCTATAAGTTATATGATGATTCACACGCAAAGGAAAATGATTAGTACATGTTAGGGTATGAATTGCCCTATTATGTTTTATTTTGATAAGTTATTATTGAATAATGGTGATATATGAATCATTTATCAAATGATAATTTACAAGTCAATTATATGAAATTATTTGCCAAAGTTTATGATAGAGAGTTACAGTATAGTGGCATGCCATTAGAGGTGTAGCAGTCAAGGACTGCAGTATAGCTATACACCGATCTTCGGATCTATATGTTTTCGGCACTTATGTGTCTATATGTTTCCGAAACTTTATGTATCTATATGTTATCGTCACTTCGGTGACTAGTACTCAAGGAGTACCGACCTTGCATACTTTAGTTTCTCTTTATACAAATTCTTGGGCTAATTACAAAGTAGATGTATATGAAATTCACCATTTCTTATATGTGACTGTTTATAAGTATATGAAAGATTTAATATGTTTTTGCTTAACCATGTTTTCATTTATTTCAATACTTATTTTATGATTATTTATAATGCCTCACTAAGTTATACTTAGCGTGTGATTGTTTCACGTGTAGGAAAAGAGAAGCGTTGGGAGTAAGGAGCATTAGCGAACATCATCAATCGAAAACAGGTACATCAGTATCAGTAATAAAATTTTTATGTTGTTTGATATTTACTAGTTGGCATGTATAGTAAAATGTGAAGCCTGTTCTGATATGAATCGTATTTTATTCAGAATTTGAATGATTTTAAATTAGACAGTTTTATTATTGATATGCTAATGGATCAAACTGTTATGTTGCTGCCTGAATCTAGGTTCAAAATTGAATGCGAAATTATTAAGTTTAAATTGTACGCGGTTAACTATTTTTATAGTCAAAGATAAGATTTTCTTAATGTTAAAGAATTATTTTACAAGTATCATGTGACATCCCTAACTCTTATTGAACGATGAATACGGGAAAAAGGGGTGTTACATTTAATGGTATCAGAGCTACAGGTTTAGCCGGTTCTAAGCGTAAACAGAAGTGATTTTATGTCAAAAAGTTTATACATGCCACTAGGATATCAATATTACTGATCTGATGTTTATATGATTTGATTGATGTCGCTCTTTACTAATATAAAATGAGATCAATTATAAATAATATTTGAGTTAAGAAGATTAAGATAAACTATTAAATGGGAGGTTCTGGAAAGAACTATAGTGGTAAAAATAAGGTTAACCATAACCTTTTGGATTAATCAGAACAAGAAAGAACATTGGCACAATAGGGACTACCTATACATGATTTGGGAAATCCTGAATTTCATAGTGAAGGTGGTCTGATGGCTGCTGACTTATGGTTTAATGATGTTAAAATTATAAGGGAATAGCTAAATTGTTCCGATGTGGAAAAGTTAGAAGGAATTGTATCCTTGTTAAGAGTACAAGTTCTAATACGGTGGACAAGTATCAGATAGAAGATACTTGCAACTGAAGTGACATGGGTATTCTTCCAAGAAGCATTTAAGGCGAAATATATTGGTGATCAATATAGGAGTAGAATTTATAGCAAATTCGATAAGTTGCCAAGATTACCTTCAGATTGAGAGGTAGAATTTATAATAGAGGTATTACCAAACAATGTATTTATATTGACGGTTCTGACCGAGCTTCGAGAAAGGAAGGAGCAATTGCAAGAAATGTTGGATCGGAGTTTTATAAAACCAGGTGTGTCACTTTTGGGGCGCACCGGTATTATTTATGAAAAGAAGGATGGATATGTGCGACTATGCATCCAGAAGAAAACAAGATGTAGCAAGGATTAAAAAGTCAGTATTGGTCGCTAAGCATGAAAAGAACAATAAATGAGATAGTTTCTAAATGTTTATCATGTCAACAAGTAAAGGTAGAACATCAAATACCTTCTGGATTATTACAATCGATTTTCACTCTTTAGTGGAAACGGGATGGCATAAATTTGAACTAGATGTAATAGGATGGCATAAATTTGAACTAGATGTAATTTTATTTAGTTAAGGGGGCAAATTTGGAAAAAGGTGAAAAATGAATAAAAATTCATTTTTATTTTTACAAGTGGCAGATTCTAATTTATTATCAGAATATAAGTCAAGTTTGATGAACAATTTGTTCATATTTCTTCTTGCATTTCGAAAGCAAGGAAAAAAGAAGGGGAAATAGGAAAAATTTCTTAGAATTATGAAGTTTTGGATTAGGGTTTGAAGATAGGGAAATTAGGGTTTCATGGAAAATTTATAGAATTCAAGCAGTAGATGATGAATTAAGCTTAGTTGTTATGAAAACAAGCTCGAAACCAAGTTAATGTCATGTTGGAAGTTATAAACCCTAATTTTGAATTTGGTGATTTGTTAGGGTTTTGAGAATTAAGGATGAAAATGGTTAGATTATGATGTTTGAAGCATTATATTGATGATGGAAGTTCAATTTTGATGTTTAAAAGTCAAATTTCCTTTAGGGACCAATTCAAAAATTTGAAGAGAATTTTGGACTAAATTGTCAAAATTTAATTGATGATGGAAATGAATAGAAAATGATGTTTCAAGCTTGAATTGATCATTTGGGACCAAATTATATATTTTAGAAATGGTGAGGACCATTTCGGCATTTCCAAGAAATTAAGGACTAAATTGTAAAAAGTTATTTTTGGTGATGAAAATAGTGGAATTGTGATATTAGAATCTTACTTTAGCATTTTAGGACCAAATTGAATATTTGAAAAAGTTTAGGGACCTATTCGGCTATTTGAAGAAACAAGGGTATGGTTTTGGAAATTTTATTTTGAAGGGAGATTGATTTGTAAATTGTTGAAATTATGATCAAATTAGCTTGAATTGATGAAAAAGGACCATTTTGGCAAGAATGAGATAGTAAAGGATTAAAATGGAAGAATTAAAAATTAAGGCATGAATAGTTGTCAAATTATAAAAATGGTCACTAAGGACCCAAAATCAGATACATGGCAAACATTAGTATTTTATTTGGCAATGTTAGACTCGAATTGAGTAAGTGTATAGTAATAAGTATATTCGATTGATTTCTATAGTTTCAAAAAAATACTGGGGAAGGTACAAGCATTCAAGTAAACAAAAAGATTAATGAGTAAGCTTAGTGAGGCAAGATAACAAATGGCCGAAGTGAGTTCATTTATATAGTAATAAGGGTATGGTTTTGGAAATTTTGTTTTTGAAGGGAGACTAGACTGTAAATTGTTCAAATTATGATCAAATTAGCTTGAATTGATGAAAAAGGACCATTTTGGCAAGAATGAGAAAGTACGGGATTAAAATTAAAGAATTGAAAATTAAGGCATGAATAGTTGCCAAATGTTCAAAATGGTCATTAAGGACCCAAAATGAGATTCATGGCAAACATTAGTATTTTATTTGGAAATGTTAGACTCGAATTAAGTAAGTGTATAGTAATAAGTATATTCGATTGATTTCTACAGTTGAAAGAAATACCGGGGAAGTTACAAGTATTCAAGGAAATGAAAGATTAACGAGTAAGCTTAGTGAGGCAAGATAATAAATGGCTCAGGTGAGTGCATTTATATGTTTTGAAATGTATTTTAGCAAACTTTTACAAATTCTATTATTTGATTTTATTAAAATGATAACATGGTTTTTCTATAAGTTATATGATGATTCACCGGCAAAGGAAAAAGGTTAGTACATGCTAGGGTATGAATTGCCCTATTATGTTTTGTTTTGTTAAGTTATTATTGAATAATGGTGATATATGAATCATTTATCAAATGATAATTTACAAGTCAATTATATGAAATTATTTGCCCAAGTTTATGATAGAGAGTTACAGTATAGTGGCATGCCATTAGAGGTGTAGCAGTCAAGGACTGCAGTATAGCTATACACCAATCTTCGGATCTATATATTTTTGGCATTTATGTGTCTATATGTTTCCGGCACTTTATGTGTCTATATGTTATCGTAACTTCGGTGACTAGTACTCAAGGAGTACCGACCTTGCATACTTTAGTTTCTCTGTATACAAATTCTTGGGCTAATTATAAAGTAAATGTATATGAAATTCACCATTTCTTATATGTGATTGTTTATAAGTATATGAAAGATTTGATATGATTTTGCTTAACCATGTTTTCATTTATTTCGATACTTATTTTATGATTATTTATAATGCCTCACTAAGTTATACTTAGCGTGTGATTGTTTCATACGTAGGAAAAGAGAAGCGTTGGGAGTAAGGAGCATTAGCGAACATCATCAATCGAAAACAGGTACATCAGTATCAGTAATAAAATTTTTATGTTGTTTGATATTTACTAGTCGGCATGTATAGTAAAATGTGAAGCCTGCTCCGATATGAATCGTATTTTATTCATAATCTGAATGATTTTAAATTAGGCAGTTTTCAGGCAGTTTTGTTATTGATATGCTAATGGATCAAACTATTAAGTTGCTGCCTGAATCTAGGTTCAAAATTGAATGCAAAATTATTAAGTTTAAATTGTACGCAGTTAACTATTTTTACAGTCAAAGATAAGATTTTCTTAATATTAAAGAATTATTTTACAAGTATCATGTGACATCCCTAACGCTTATTCAGCGATGAATACGGGAAAAAGGGTGTTACACTATGCTTCCAAAAAGCATAGTTTTCACCGTTGAAGAAGAGTGGCTTGTCAATGGATAGCGCCATGGAAGTCGGTTTACTTGTTTGTTGGTCAAGATTGAAGGATCGCCTCATTAGGTGGTTAAACCTTCTCGATTGAGCCTTACTCTGATACCATTTATTGGGCTCAAATTCCTTCAACCGAATTGCTTGCCAAGTGGTAGAGAAGTTGATTTTTGGGTGTTGGTGGTGGAAGCAAAAGATAAAGAAAATAACACAAGGATATAGAGTGGTTCGGCTTTCTAACCAAAGCCTACATCCATTACCTTAGCCTCCACACTAAGTATTTCCAAATTCACTCTTGAATTTCTTCCCCTTTTTCTAGGCTTAGAAGGCAACCCTTTACACACTCAAAGCTTATACCCCAAAGCTTGAGTAAACCCTTTATACAAGAGAAAAGAAAATAAAGCAAATAAGAAATCCCTCATAAGGTAGATGGTTTGCACGATTAAGCTCACCCACCCAAACCTAAACACTTGAGCAAATATAACAATTAAAGCTCACAAGTGTTGTCTATACAAAGAATAGGAATTAAAAGCCCTAAGACAATTTTGGCATCATAATGTTGTTGACAATAAGATAATTAGTTGTTGCTGAAGCTTGAAGGGTCCTTAAATACTCCCAATTGAGTTTCTAGCCGTTGGATATGGTTGGATTTGAATTGGAGCCGTTGGAAGCTTTATTTCCCACAATAAATGCAGTTATGGTGCTGTCCATATCGGTACGCGTGTACCCGTATCGGTACAGCTACTAGCCGTTATGCTTAGTCTTGCTAACCGTATCGAAACACCTTGGGCCATATCGGTACGCAATATCGATACGCCTTGGTTTGTTTGGTAAATCGTATTGGCACGACTTGGTCTGTTTGGTAAACCGTATCGGTACGCATCGGTCTGTTTCGGTATGCCCTACAATTTAAATAGCCGTTCGAAAATAGCCATTGGGGTAGTTGAAAATTGGATCGGTACGCCACATGGCATATCGAAACGATCCACTCTATATTAGTATGCCTAGGGGCTTATCGGTACGGTTTTTGGTTACTAGAAAAATACTGTAACTGAAACCCTTGGACCGTATAGATACAGGTTATACCGTATCAGTACGCATGTGTTGGAAACGTTAGTTTAGATACTTTAAAACATTTCCAAAACTTCTCAAAAACTTCTCAAACTTATTTTCAAGTTGTTTGGACTTAAAAACCATTTTGGAAATCTTTTCAATTTAGTCAAAAACTATTTTTTAATTATTATATCAAACCATAAATCCTAACACCGCAAACAAAAAAGATTAAATCAAATTTTATGAATTAAAATACTTAGTTATGGGCTTTTGAACATGATCATACAACTTAACATCAATTTAAGAACTTTTTACTCGGTTAAAATTCCAACGGGTCCACTATAAAGCACATTTAGACATGCACGCCTTAAACCCAAACAAAATGGCCGCAAAATAAGATTAAATCAAATTTTAGGAGTTAAAATACTTAGTTATGGGCTTTTGAACATGATTATACAACTTAACCTCAATTTGAGAACTTTTTACTCAGTTAAAATTCCAACGGGTCCACTACAAAGCCCATTTAGACATGTACGCCTTAAACCCCAACAGAACGGCCAAGAAATAAGATTAAATGTCATCTTATGACTTTAAATATTTATTTATGGTCTTATGTACATGATTATATCGATTAAGCTCATTTTCAGATCCTTTTACTCGGTTAAAATTTCAAAGTGTCCACTATAAAGCCCATTTAGACAAGCACACTTTAAACCCCAATAAAACGGCCGAAAAATAAGATTAAATCACTTTTTATGAATTAAAATATTTAGTTATGGGCTTTTGAACATGATTATATAGCTTAACCTCATTTTTAGATCTATTTACTCGGTTAAAATTCCAAAGGGTCTACTATAAAGCCCATTTAGACATGCACGTCTAAACCCCAACAAGAATATCGAAAAATAAGATTAAATCACATTTTATGACTTAAAATATTTATTTATAGGCTTTTAAACATGATTATATAGCTTAACATCATTTTTGAAAATTTTACTCGGTTAAAATTCCAACAGGTCCACTATAACGCCCATTTAGACATGCACGCCTAAACCCCCAACAAAACGGTCGAAAAATAAGATTAAATTACATTTAATGACTTGAAATATTTAGTTATGGGATTTTTATCATGAATATATACCTTAACCTCATTTTCAAAAAAATTTACTCGGTTAAAATTCCAACTGGTCCACTATAAAGCCCATTTAGAAATGTATGCCTTAAACCCAACAAAACGACCACAAAATAAGATTAAATCAAATTTTATGAGTTAATATTTTTAATTATGGGCTTTTGAATATAATTATATAGCATAACCGCAATTTTAGAACTTTTTACTCGGTTAAAAATCCAACGGGTCCACAATAAAGCCTATTTACATAAGCATGCCTTAAACCCCAATAAAATGGCCGCAAAATATGATTAAATCAAATTTTATGAAGTAAAATATTTAGTTCTGGGATTTTGAACATTATTATAGAGTTTAACCTCAATTTAAGAACTTTTTACTCGGTTAAAATTCTAATAGGTCCACTATAAAGCCCATTTAGACATGCACGCCTTAAATCCCAATAAAACGGCCGAAAAATAAAATTAAATCATATTTTATGACATAAAATATTTAGTTATCAGTTTTTGAACATGATTATATAGCTTAACCTCATTTTCAGATCTTTTTACTCAGTTAAATATCCAACGGCTCCACTATAAAGCCCATTTAGACATTCACGCCTTAAACCCCAACAAAATGGCAGAAAAATAAGATTAAATCACGTTTTAAGACCTAAAATATTTAATTATTGGCTTTTGAACATGATTATATTAGCTTAACCTCAATTTCAGAAATTTTTACACAGTTCTAACGGGTCCACTATATAGCCCATTTAGACATGCACGCCTTAAACCCCAACTAAAAGCCGAAAAATAAGATTAAATCACATTTTATGACTTTAAATATTTAGTGATGGGATTTTAAACATGATTATATAGCATAATCTCATTTTTAGAAATTTTTACTCTGTTAAAATTCCAATTGGTCCACTGTAATACCCATTTAGACATGCATACCTTAAACCCAACAAAACGACCACAAAAAAGATTAAATCAAATTTTATGACTTAAAATATTTGATTATGGGATTTTTAATATGATTATATATCTTAACCTCAATTATAGAAATTTTTACTCGGTTAAAATTTCAACCGGTCCACTGTAAAGCCCCTTTAGACATGCACGCCTTAAACCCCAACAAAATGGCCGCAAAATAAGGTTAAATCAAATTTTATGAAGTAAATATTTAGTTACGGACTTTTGAAATTAATTATACTGCTTAACCTCAATTTTAGACATTCACACCTTACCCCAACAAAATGGCCAAAAAATAAGATTAAATCACATTTTATGGCTTAAAATCGTTAGTGATGGGATTTTTAACATGATTATGTAGCATAACCTCATTTTCAGAAAATTTTACTCGGTTAAAATTCCAACGGGTCCACTATAAAACACATTTAGACATGCATGCCTTAAACCCAACAAACGACCACAAAATAAGATTAAATCAAACTTATTGAGTTAAAATATTTGATTATGAGCTTTTTAATATGATTATATAGCTTAACCTCAATTTTATAACTTTTTACTTGGTTAAAATCCCAACGGGTCCACTGTAAAGCCCATTTAGAAATGCATGTGATTAACCCCTGCAAAATTGCCGCAAAATAAGATTAAATCAAATTTTATAAATTAAAATATTTAGTTATGGGCTTTTGAACATGATTATACAACTTAACCTCAATTTAAGAACTTTTTACTCGGTTAAAATTTCAACGGGTCCACTGTAAAGCCCATTTAGACATGCACGCCTTAAATCCCAACAAAATGGCCGCAATATAAGATTAAATCAAATTTTATGATTTAAAATATTTAGTTATGGGCTTTTGAACATGATTATACAGCTTAACCACAATTTTAGAATATTTTACTTGGTTAAAAATCCAACGGGTCCACTTTAAAGCCCATTTAGACATGCACGCCTTAAACTACACAAAACGACCGAGAAATAAAAATAAATCACATTTTTTTACTTAAAATATTTAGTTACGGTCTTTTGAACATGATTACATAGCTTAAGCTCATTTTCAGATATTTTTACTCGGTTAAAATTCCAACGTATCCACTATAAAGGCCATTTAGACAACACTCCTTAAACCCCAAAAAAAAACGACCGAAAAATAAGATTAAATCATATTTTACGACTTATAATATTTAGTTATGGGCTTTTGAACATGATTATATATCTTAACCTCATTTTTAGATCTTTTTACTCAGTTAAAATTCCAAAGGGTCCAATATAAAGCCCATTTAGACATGCATGCCTTAAACCCCAATAAAACGGCCGAAAATATGATTAAATCACATTGTATGACTTAAAATATTTTGTGATGGGCTTTTCAACATGATTATATATCTTAACCTCATTTTCAAAAAAAAATTACTCGGTTAAAATTCCAACGGGTCCACTGTAAAGTCCACTTAGACATGCATGCCTTAAACCCAACAAAACGACAATAAAATAAGTTTAAATCAAATTTTATGAGTTAAAATATGTGATTATGGGATTTTTATTGTGATTATATATCTTAACCTCAGTTTTAGAATATTTTACTCGGTTAAAATTCTAACGGGTCCACTATAAAGCCCATTTAGACATGCACGCCTTTAACCCATACAAAATGACCGCAAAATAAGATTAAATCAAATTTTAGGTATTAAAATACTTATTTATGGGCTTTTGAACATGATTATACAACTTAACCTCAATTTGAGAACTTTTTACTCGGTTAAAATTCCAACGGGTCCACTGTAAAGCCCATTTAGACATGTACGCCTTAAACCCCAACAGAACGGCCGAGAAATAAGATTAAATGTCATCTTATGACTTTAAATATTTCTTTATGGTCTTATGTACATGATTATATCGATTACACTCATTTTCAAATCCATTTACTCGGTTAAAATTTCAAAGTGTCCACTATAAAGCCCACTTAAAAAAGCACGCTTTAAATCCCAATAAAACTGTCGAAAAATAAGATTAAATCACATTTTATGAATTAAAATATTTAGGTTTGGGCTTTTGAACATGATTATATAGCATAACATCATTTTTAGAAATTTTTACTCGGTTATAATTATAACTGGTCCACTGTAATAACCATTTAGACATGCATGCCTTAAACACAACAAAACGACCACGAAAAAGATTAAATCAAATTTTATGGGTTAAAATATTTGATTATGGGATTTTTAATATAATTATATAGTTTAACCTCAATTTTAAAAATTTTTACTCGGTTAAAATTTCAACGGGTCCACTGTAAAGCCCCTTTAGACATGCACGCCTTAAACCCCAACAAAAGAGCCGCAAAATAAGATTAGATCAAATTTTATGAAGTAAATATTTAGTTATGGGCTTTTGAAATTAATTATACTGCTTAACCTCAATTTTAGATATTCACACCTTACCCCAATAAAATGGCCAAAAAATAAGATTAAAGAACATTTTATGGCTTAAAATATTTAGTGATGGGATTTTTAACATGATTATGTAGCTTAACCTCATTTTCAGAAATTTTTACTTGGTTAAAATTCCAACGGGTCCACTATAAAACACATTTAGACATGCAAGCCTTAAACCCAACAAACGACCACAAAATAAGAATAAATCAAACTTATTGAGTTAAAATATTTGATTATGAGCTTTTTAATATGATTAAATAGCTTAACCTCAATTTTATAACTTTTTACTTGGTTAGAATCCCAACGGGTCCACTGTAAAGCCCATTTAGAAATGCACGCCATTAACCCCTGTAAAATTGCCACAAAATAAGATTAAATCAAATTTTATAAATTAAAATATTTAGTTATGGGCTTTTGAACATGATTATACAACTTAACCTCAACTTAAGAACTTTTTACTCGGTTAAAATTTTAACGGGTCCACTTAAAGCCCATTTAGACATACACGCCTTAAATCCCAACAAAATGGACGCAATATAAGATTAAATCAAATTTTATGATTTAAAATATTTAGTTATGGGCTTTTGAACATGATTATACAGCTTAACCACAATTTTATAATATTTTACTTGGTTAAAAATCCAACGGGTCCACAATAAAGCCCATTTAGACATGCACGCCTTAAACTCCAACAAAACGACCGAGAAATAAAAATAAATCACATTTTATAACTTAAAATATTTAGTTACGGTCTTTTGAACATGATTATATAGCTTGACCTCAGTTTCAGATCTTTTTGCTCGGTTAAAATTCCAACGTATCCACTATAAAGCCCATTTAGACATGCACGCCTTAAACCCTAACAAAACGGTTGAAAATAAGATTAAATCATATTTTATGACTTATAATATTTAGTTATGGGCTTTTGAACATGATTATATATCTTAACCTCATTTTTAGATATTTTACTCCGTTAAAATTCCAAAGGGTCCAATATAAAGCCCATTTAGACATGCATGCCTTAAACCCCAATAAAACAGCCAAAAATAAGATTAAATCACATTGTATGACTTAAAATATTTTGTGATGGGATTTTCAACATGATTATATAGCTTAACCTCATTTTCAAAAAAATTTACTCGATTAAAATTCCAACGGGTCCATTGTAAAGTCCATTTAGACATGCATGCCTTAAACCCAACAAAACGACCATAAAAAAAGTTTAAATCAAATTTTATGAGTTAAAATATGTGATTATGGGCTTTTGAATATTATTATATATCTTAACCTCAATTTTAGAACATTTTACTCGGTTAAAATTCCAACAGGTCCACTATAAAGCCCATTTAGACATGCACGCCTTAAACCCCAACAAAATGGCCGCAAAATAAGATTTAATCAAATTTTAGCAGTTAAAATACTTAGTTATGGGCTTTTGAACATGATTATACAACTTAACCTCAATTTGAGAACTTTTTACTCGATTAAAATTCCAACGGGTCCACTGCAAAGCCCATTTAGACATGTACGCCTTAAACCCCAATAGAACGGCCGAAAAATAAGATTAAATCATATTTTATGAATTAAAATATTTAGTTATGGGCTTTTGAACATGATTATATAGCTTAGCCTCATTTTTAGATCTATTTACTCGGTTAAAATTCCAAAGGATCCACTATAAAGCCCATTTAGACATGCACGCCTAAAACCCAATAAAAAGACCGAAAAAGAAGATTAATTAACATTTTATGTCTTAAAATATTTAGTTATAGGCTTTTGAACATGATTATATAGCTTAACATCATTTTTAGAAAATTTTACTCGGTTAAAATTCCAACAGGTCCACTATAACACCCTTTTAGACATGCACACGTAAACGAAAAATAAGATTAAATTACATTTAATGACTTGAAATATTTAGTTATGGGATTTTGATCATGATTATATACCTTAACCTCATTTTCAAAAAAATTTACTCGGTTAAAATTCCAACTGGTCCACTATAAAGCTCATTTAGAAATGTATGTCTTAAACCCAACAAAACGACCACAAAATAAGATTAAATCAAATTTTATGAGTTAACATTTTTAATTATGGGCTTTTGAATATGATTATATAGCATTACCTCAATTTTAGAACTTTTTACTCGGTTAAAATTCCAACGGGTCCACTGTAAAGCCTATTTAAATAAGCATGCCTTAAACCCCAACAAAATGGCCGCAAAATAAGATTAAATCAAATTTTATGAAGTAAAATATTTAGTTATGGACTTTTGAACATTATTATAGAGATTAACCTCAATTTAAGAACTTTTTACTCGGTTAAAATTCCAATAGGTCCACTATAAAGCCAATTTAGACATGCACGCCTTAAATGCCAGTAAAGCGGCCGAAAAATAAAATTAAATCATATTTTAGGACTTAAAATATTTAGTTATCAGCTTTTGAACATGATTATATAGCTTAACCTCCTTTTCAGATCTTTATACTCAGTTAAAATTCCAACGGCTCCGCTATAAAGCCCATTTAGACATTCACGCCTTAAACCCCAACAAAATGGCAGAAAAGTAAGATTAAATACCGTTTTAAGACTTAAAATATTTAATTATTGGCTTTTGAACATGATTATATTAGCTTAACCTCAATTTCAGAAAATTTTACACGGTTCTAACGGGTCCACTATATAGCCCATTTAGACATGCACACCTTAAACCCCAACTAAAGGCCGAAAAATAAGATTAAATCACATTTTATGACTTTAAATATTTAGTGATGGGCTTTTGAACATGATTATATTGCATAATCTCATTTTTAGAAATTTTTACTCGGTTAAAATTCCAATTGGTCCACTGTAATATCCATTTAGATATGCATGCCTTAAACCCAGCAAAATGGACACAAAAAAGATTAAATCAAATTTTATGAGTTAAAATATTTGATTATGGGACTTTTAATATGATTATATAGCTTAACCTCAATTTTAGAAATTTTTACTCAGTTAAAATTTCAACGGGTCCACTGTAAAGCCCCTTTAGACATGAGCGCCTTAAACCCCAACAAAATGGTCGCAAAATAAGATTAAATCAAATTTTATGAAGTAAATATTTAGTTATGGGCTTTTGAAATTAATTATACTGCTTAACCTCAATTTTAGACATTCACACCTTACCCCAACAAAATGGCCAAAAATAAGATTAAATCACATTTATGCTTAAAATCTTTAGTGATGGATTTTTTTAACATGATTATGTAGCTTAACCTCATTTTCAGAAATTTTTACTCGGTTAAAATTCCAACGGGTCCACTATAAAACACATTTAGACATGCATGCCTTAAACCCAACAAACGACCACAAAATAAGATTAAATCAAACTTATTGAGTTAAAATATTTGATTATGAGCTTTTTAATATGATTATATAGATTAACCTCAATTTTATAACTTTTTACTTGGTTAAAATCCCAACGGGTCCACTGTAAAGCCCATTTAGAAATGCATGCCATTAATCCCTGCAAAATTGCCGCAAAATAAGATTAAATCATATTTTATAAATTAAAATATTTAGTTATAGGCTTTTGAACATGATTATCCAAGTTAACCTCAATTTAAGAACATTTTACTCGGTTAAAATTTCAACGGGTCCACTGTAAAGCCCATTTAGACATGCACGCCTTTAAATCCCAACAAAATGCCCGCAATATAAGATTAAATCAAATCTTATGATTTAAAATATTCATTTATGGGCTTTTGAACATGGTTATACAGCTTAACCACGATTTTAGAATATTTTACTTGGTTAAAAATCCAACGGGTCCACTGTAAAGCCCATTTAGATATGCACGCCTTAAACTCCACAAAACGACCGAGAAATAAAAATAAATCACATTTTTTGACTTAAAATATTTAGTTACGGTCTTTTGAACATGATTATATAGCTTAAACTCATTTTCAGATCTTTTTACTCGGTTAAAATTCTAACGTATCCACTATAAAGCCCATTTAGACATACACGCATTAAACCCCAACAAAACGGCCGAAAAATAAGATTAAATCATATTTTATGACTTATAATATTTAGGTATGGGCTTTTGAACATGATTATATATTTTAACCTCATTTTTAGATCTTTTTACGCAGTTAAAATTCCAAAGGGTCCAATATAAAGCCCATTTAGACATGCATGCCTTAAACCCCAATAAAACGGCCGAAAATAAGATTAAATCACATTGTATGACTTAAAATATTTTGTGATGGGCTTTTCAACATGATTATATAGCTTAACCTCATTTTCAAAAAAATTTACTTGGTTAAAATTCCAACGGGTCCACCGTAAAGTCCATTTAGACATGCATGCCTTAAACCCAACAAAACGACCATAAAATAAGTTTAAATAGAATTTTATGAGTTAAAATATGTGATTATGGGCTTTTGAATATGATTATATAGCTTAACCTCAGTTTTAGAATATTTTACTCGGTTAAAATTCTAACGGGTCCACTATAAAGCCCATTTAGACATGCACGCCTTTAACCCATACAAAATGACCGCAAAATAAGATCAAATCAAATTTTAGGTATTAAAATACTTATTTATGGGATTTTGAACATGATTATACAACTTAACCTCAATTTGATAACTTTTTACTCGGTTAAAATTCCAACGGGTCCACTATAAAGCCCATTTAGACATGTACGCCTTAAACCCCAATAGAACGGACGAGAAATAAGATTAAATGTCATATTATGACTTTAAATATTTATTTATGGTCTTATGTACATGATTATATCGATTACACTCATTTTCAGATCCTTTTACTCGGTTAAAATTTCAAAGTGTCCACTATAAAGCCCACTTAAACAAGCACGCTTTAAATCTCAATAAAACGGCCGAAAAATAAGATTAAATCACATTTTATGAATTAAAAATAATTAGTTTTGGGCTTTTGAACATGATTATATAGCATAACCTCATTTTTAGAAATTTTTACTCGGTTATAATTCCAACTGGTCCACTGTAATACCCATTTAGACATGCATGTCTTAAACCCAACAAAAGGACCACGAAAAAGATTAAATCAAATTTTATGGGTTAAAATATTTGATTATGGGATTTTTAATATGATTATATAGTTTAACCTCAATTTTAGAATATTTAGTTATGGGCTTTTGAACATGATTATACAGCTTAACCACAATTTTAGAATATTTTACTTGGTTAAAAATCCAACGGGTCCACAATAAAGCCCATTTAGACATGCACGCCTTAAACTCCAACAAAACGACCGAGAAATAAAAATAAATCACATTTTATAACTTAAAATATTTAGTTACGGTCTTTTGAACATGATTATATAGCTTGACCTCAGTTTCAGATCTTTTTGCTCGGTTAAAATTCCAATGTATCCACTATAAAGCCCATTTAGACATGCACGCCTTAAACCCTAACAAAACGGCTGAAAATAAGATTAAATCATATTTTATGACTTATAATATTTAGTAATGGGCTTTTGAACATGATAATATATCTTAACCTCATTTTTAGATATTTTACTCGGTTAAAATTCCAAAGGGTCCAATATAAAGCCCATTTAGACATGCATGCCTTAAACCCCAATAAAACAGCCAAAAATATGATTAAATCACATTGTATGACTTAAAATATTTTGTGATGGGATTTTCAACATGATTATATAGCTTAACCTCATTTTCAAAAAAATTTACTCGATTAAAATTTCAACGGGTCCACTGTAAAGTCCATTTAGACATGCATGCCTTAAACCCAACAAAACGACCATAAAAAAAGTTTAAATCAAATTTTATGAGTTAAAATATGTGACTATGGGATTTTGAAAATTATTATATAGCTTAACCTCAATTTTAGAATATTTTAGTCGGTTAAAATTCCAACGGGTCCACTATAAAGCCCATTTAGACATGCACGCCTTAAACCCCAACAGAACGGCCGAAATATAAGATTAAATCACATTTTATGAATTAAAATATTTTGTTATGGGCTTTTAAACATGATTGTATAGCTTAACCTCATTTTTAGATCTATTTACTCGATTAAAATTCCAAAGGGTCCACTATAAAGACCATTTAGTTATGGGCTTTTGAACATGATTATATAGCATAACCTCAATTTTAGAAATTTTACTCGGTTATAATTTCAACTGGTCCACTGTAATACCCATTTAGACATGCATGCCTTAAACACAACAAAACGGCTACAAAAAAGATTAAATCAAATTTTATGAGTAAAAATATTTGATTATGGGATTTTTAATATGATTATATATCTTAACCTCAATTTTAGAAATTTTTACTCGGTTAAAATTTCAACAGGTCCACTGTAAAGCCCCTTTAGACATACAGGCCTTAAACCCCAACAAAATGGCCGCAAAATAAGATTAGATCAAATTTTATGAAGTAAATATTTAGTTATGGGCTTTTGAAATTAATTATACTGCTTAACCTCAATTTTAGACATTCACACCTTACCCCAACAAAATGGCCAAAAAATAAGATTAAATCACATTTTATGGCTTAAAAGATTTAGTGATGGGATTTTTAACATGATTATGTAGCTTAACCTCATTTTCGAAAATTTTTACTCGGTTAAAATTTCAACGGGTCCACTATAAAACACATTTAGACATGCATGCCTTAAACCCAACAAACGGCCACAAAATAAGAATAAATCAAACTTATTGAGTTAAAATATTTGATTACGAGCTTTTTAATATGATTAAATATCTTAACCTCAATTTTATAACTTTTTACTTGGTTAAAATCCCAACGGGTCCACTGTAAAGCCCATTTAGAAATGCACGCCATTAACCCCTGCAAAATTGCCACAAAATAAGATTAAATAAAATTTTATAAATTAAAATATTTAGTTATGGGCTTTTGAACATGATTATACAACTTAACCTCAATTTAAGAACTTTGTACTCGGTTAAAATTTCAACGAGTCCACTTAAAGCCCATTTAAACATACACGCCTTAAATCCCAACAAAATGGACGCAATATAAGATTAAATCAAATTTATGATTTAAAATATTTAGTTATGGGCTTTTGAACATGATTATGCAGCTTAACCCCAATTTTAGAATATTTTACTTGGTTAAAAATCCAACGGGTCCACTGTAAAGCCCATTTAGACATGCACGCCTTAAACTCCAACAAAACGACCGAGAAATAAAAATAAATCACATTTTATGACTTAAAATATTTAGTTATATGCTTTTGAACATGCTTATATAGCTTAACATCATTTTTAGAAAATTTTACTCGGTTAAAATTCCAACAAGTCCACTATAACGCCCATTTAGACATGCACGCCTAAACCCCCAACAAAACGGTCGAAAAATAAGATCAAATTACATTTAATGACTTGAAATATTTAGTTATGGGATTTTGATCATGATTATATACCTTAACCTCATTTTCAAAAAATTTTACTCGGTTAAAATTTCAACTAGTCCACTGTAAAGCCCATTTAGAAATGTATGCCTTAAACCCAACAAAACGACCACAAAATAAGATTAAATCAAATTTTATGAGTTATCATTTTTAATTATGGGATTTTGAATATAATTATATAGCATAACCTCATTTTTAGAACTTTTTACTCGGTTAAAATTCCAACGGGTCCACTGTAAAGCCTATTTAAATAAGCACGCCTTAAACCCCAACAAAATGGCCGCAAAATAAGATTAAATAAGCACGCCTTAAACCCCAACAAAAAGACAAAAAAATAAGATTAAATCACGTTTTAAGACTTAAAATATTTAATTATTGGCTTTTGAACATGATTATATTAGCTTAACCTCAATTTCAGAAATTTTTACACGGTTCTAACAGGTCCACTGTATAGCCAATTTAGACATGCACGCCTTAAACCCCAACTAAATGCCGAAAAATAAGATTAAATCACATTTTATGACTTTAAATATTTAGTGATGGGCTTTTAAACATGATTATATAGCATAATCTCATTTTTAGAAATTTTTACTCTGTTAAAATTCCAATTGGTCCACTATAATACCCATTTAGATATGCATGACTTAAACCCAACAAAACGGCCACAAAAAAGATTAAATCAAATTTTATGAGTTAAAATATTTGATTATGGGATTTTTAATATGATTATATAGCTTAACCTCAATTTTAGAAATTTTTACTCGGTTAAAATTTCAACGGGTCCACTGTAAAGCCCCTTTAGACATGCACGCTTTAAACCCCAACAAAAGAACCGCAAAATAAGATTAGATCAAATTTTATGAAGTAAATATTTAGTTATGGGCTTTTGAAATTAATTATACTACTTAACCTCAATTTAGAAATGCATGTCATTAAAAATCCAACGGGTCCACTATACAACCCATTTAGAAATGCATGCTATTAACCCCCGAAAAATTGCCGAAAATAAGATTAAATCAAATTTTATAAATTAAAATATCTAGTTATAGGATTTTAAACATGATTATCCAACTTAACCTCAATTTAAGAACTTTTTACTTGGTTAAAATTTCAACGGGTCCCCTATAAAGCCAAACATGCACGCCTTAAATCCCAACGAAATGGCCGCAATATAAGATTAAATCAAATTTTATGATTTAAAATATTTAGTTATGGGCTTTTGAACATGATTATACAGCCTAACCACAATTTTAGAATATTTTACTTGGTTAAAAATCCAACGGGTCCACTGTAAAGCCCATTTAGACATGCACGCCTTAAACTCCAACAAAACGACCCAAAAATAAAAATAAATCACATTTTTTGACTTAAAATATTTAGTTACGGTCTTTTGAACATGATTATGTAGCTTAACCTCATTTTCAGATCTTTTTACTCAGTTAAAATTCCAACGTATCCACTATAAAGCCCATTTAGACATGCACGCCTTAAACCTCAACAAAACGGCCGAAAAATAAGATTAAATCATATTTTATGACTTATAATATTTAGTTATGGGCTTTTGAACATGATTATATATCTTAACCTCATTTTTAGATCTTTTTACTCGGTTAAAATTCCAAAGGGTCCAATATAAAGCCCATTTAGACATGCATGCCTTAAACCCTAATAAAACGGATGCAAATAAGATTAAATCACATCAATGACTTAAAATATTTTGTGATGGGCTTTTCAACATGATTATATAGCTTAACCTGATTTTCAAAAAAAATTACTCGGTTAAAATTCCAACGGGTCCACTATAAAGTCCATTTAGACAAGCATGCCTTAAAACCAACAAAATGACCATAAAAT
The DNA here is from genome assembly GCA_019671005.1 of Hibiscus mutabilis. Lineage (NCBI taxonomy): Eukaryota > Viridiplantae > Streptophyta > Magnoliopsida > Malvales > Malvaceae > Hibiscus > Hibiscus mutabilis. The sequence continues at coordinate 14,735,545 of CM033744.1, forward strand.
AAGTTTAAATAAAATTTTATGAGTGAAAATATGTGATTATGGGCTTTTGAATATGATTATATAGCTTAACCTCAATTTTAGAATATTTTACTCGGTTAAAATTCCAACGGGTCCACTATAAAGCCCGTTTAGACATGCAAGCCTTAAACCTCATCAAAATGACTGTAAAATAAGATTAAATCAAATTTTAGGAATTAAAGTACTTATTTATGGGTTTTTGAACATGATTATACAACTTAACCTCAATTTGAGAACTTTTTACTTGGTTAAAATTCCAACGGGCCCATTGCAAAGCCCATTTAGACATGTACGCCTTAAACCCCAACAAAACAGCCGAGAAATAAGATTAAATGTCATCTTATGACTTTATATATTTATTTATGGTCTTATGTACATGATTATATCGATTACACTCATTTTCAGATCCTTTTACTAGGTTAAAATTTCAAAGTGTCCACTATAAAGCCCATTTAGACAAGCACGCTTTAAATCCCAATAAAACGGCCAAAAATAAGATTAAATCACATTTTATGAATTAAAATATTTAGTTATGGGCTTTTGAACATGATTATATAGCTTAACCTCATTTTTAGATCTATTTACTCGGTTAAAATTCCAAAGGGTCCACTATAAAGCCCAGTTAGACTTGCACGCCCAAACCCCAACAAAAAGACCGAAAAATAAGATTAAATCACATTTTATGACTTAAAATATTTATTTATAGGATTTTGAACATGATTATATAGCTTAACATCATTTTCATAAAATTTTACTCAGTTAAAATTTCAACAGGTCCACTATAACGCCCATTTAGACATGCACGCCTAAACCTCAACAAAAAGGCCAAAAAATAAGATTAAATTACATTTTATGACTTGAAATATTTAGTTATGGGATTTTGATCATGATTATATACCTTAACCTTGTTTTCAAAAAAAATTACTCAATTAAAATTCCAACTGGTCCACTGTAAAGCCCATTTAGACATGTATGCCTTAAACCCAACAAAACGACCACGAAATAAGATTAAATCAAACTTTATGAGTTAAATTTTTTAATTATGGGCTTTTGAATATGATTATATAGCATAACCTCAATTTTAGAAATTTTTACTCGGTTAAAATTCGAACGGGCCCATTGCAAAGCCCATTTAGACATGTACGCCTTAAACCACAACAAAACGGCCGAGAAATAAGATTAAATGTCATCTTATGACTTTATATATTTATTTATGGTCTTATGTACATGATTATATCGATTACACTCATTTTCAGATCCTTTTACTCGGTTAAAATTTTAAAGCGTCCACTATAAAACCCATTTAGACAAGCACGTTTTAAATCCCAATAAAACATCCAAAAAATAAGATTAAATCACATTTTATGAATTAAAATATTTAGTTTTGGGCTTTTGAACATGATTATATAGCATAACCTCATTTTTAGAAATTTTACTCGGTTATAATTCCAACTGGTCCACTGTAATACCCATTTAGACATGCATGCCTTAAACACAACAAAACGGCTACAAAAAAGATTAAATCAAATTTTATGAGTTAAAGTATTTGATTATGGGATTTTCAATATGATTATATATCTTAACCTCAATTTTAGAAATTTTTACTCGGTTAAAATTTCAACGGGCCCACTATAAAGCCCCTTTAGACATGCACGCCTTAAACCCCAACAAAATGGCCGCAAAATAAGATTAGATCAAATTTTATGAAGTAAATATTTAGTTATGGGCTTTTGAAATTAATTATACTGCTTAACCTCAATTTTAGACATTCAACCTTACCCCAACAAAATGGCCAAAAAATAAGATTAAATCACATTTTATGGCTTAAAAGATTTAGTGATGGGAGTTTTAACATGATTATGTAGCTTAACCTCATTTTCAGAAATTTTTACTCGGTTAAAATTCCAACGGGTCCACTATAAAACACATTTAGACATGCATGCCTTAAACCCAACAAACGGCCACAAAAAAAGAATAAATCAAACTTATTGAGCTAAAATATTTGATTACGAGCTTTTTAATATGATTAAATAGCTTAACCTCAATTTTATAACTTTTTACTTGGTTAAAATCCCAACGGGTCCACTGTAAAGCCCATTTAGAAATGCACGCCATAACCCCTGCAAAATTGCCACAAAATAAGATTAAATCAAATTTTATAAATTAAAATATTTAGTTATGGGCTTTTGAACATGATTATACAACTTAACCTCAATTTAAGAACTTTGTACTCGGTTAAAATTTCAACGGGTCCACTTAAAGCCCATTTAGACATACACGCCTTAAATCCCAACAAAATGGGCGTAATATAAGATTAAATCAAATTTTATGATTTAAAATATTTAGTTATGGGCTTTTGAACATGATTATACAGCTTAATCACAATTTTAGAATATTTTACTTGGTTAAAAATCCAACGGGTCCACTATAAAGCCCATTTAGACATGAACGCCTTAAACTCCAACAAAACGACGAGAAATAAAAATAAATCACATTTTTTGACTTAAAATATTTAGTTACGGTCTTTTGAACATGATTATGTAGCTTAACCTCATTTTCATATCTTTTTACTCGGTTAAAATTCCAAAGTATCCACTATAAAAGCCCATTTAGACATGCACGCCTTAAACCCCAACAAAACGGCCGAAAAATAAGATTAAATCATATTTTATGACTTATAATATTTAGTTATAGTCTTTTGAACATGATTATATATCTTAACCCCATTTTTAGATCTTTTTACTCGGTTAAAATTCCAAAGGGTCCAATATAAAGCCCATTTAGACATGCATGCCTTAAACCCTAATAAAACGGCTGAAAATAAGATTAACTCACATTCTATGACTTAAAATATTTTGTGATGGGCTTTTCAACATGATTATATAGCTTAACCTGATTTTCAAAAAAATTTACTCGGTTAAAATTCCAACGGGTCCACTGTAAAGTCCATTTAGACAAGCATGCCTTAAAACCAACAAAATGACCATAAAATAAGTTTAAATAAAATTTTATGAGTTAAAATATGTGATTATGGGCTTTTGAATATGATTATATAGCTTAAACTCAATTTTAGAATATTTTACTCGGTTAAAATTCCAACGGGTCCACTATAAAGCCCATTTAGACATGCACGCCTTAAACCCCATCAAAATGACCGTAAAATAAGATTAAATCAAATTTTAGGAATTAAAATACTTATTTATGGGCTTTTGAACATGATTATACAACTTAACCTCAATTTGAGAACTTTTTACTTGGTTAAAATTCCAACGGGCCCATTGCAAAGCCCATTTAGACATGTACGCCTTAAACCCCAACAAAACAGTTGGGAAATAAGATTAAATGTCATCTTATGACTTTATATATTTATTTATGGTCTTATGTACATGATTATATCGATTACACTCATTTTCAGATCCTTTTACTCGGTTAAAATTTCAAAGTGTCCACTATAAAGCCCATTTAGACAAGCACTCTTTAAATCCCAATAAAATGGCCGAAAAATAAGATTAAATCACATTTTATGAATTTAAATATTTAATTATGGGCTTTTGAACATGATTATATATCTTAACCTCAGTTTTAGATCTATTTACTCGGTTAAAATTCCAAAGGGTCCACTATAAAGCCCATTTAGACTTGCAGGCCCAAACCCCAACAAAAAGATCGAAAAATAAGATTAAATCACATTTTATGACTTAAAATATTTAGTTATAGGCTTTTGAACATGATTATATAGCTTAACATCATTTTTTCTAAAATTTTACTTAGTTAAAATTCCAATAGGTCCACTATAACACCCATTTAGACATGCACGCCTAAACCCCAACAAAAAGGCCAAAAAATAAGATTAAATTACATTTTATGACTTGAAATATTTAGTTATGGGATTTTGATCATGAATATATACCTTAACCTTATTTTCAAAAAAAATTACTCAATTAAAATTCAAACTGGTCCACTGTAAAGCCCATTTAGACATGTATGCCTTAAACCCAACAAAACGACCACAAAATAAGATTAAATCAAATTTTATGAGTTAAATTTTTAATTATGGGCTTTTGAATATGATTATATAGCATAACCTCAATTTTAGAACCTTTTACTCGACTAAAATTCCAACGGGCCCATTGCAAAGTCCATTTAGACATGTACGCCTTAAACCACAACAGAACAGCGGAGAAATAAGATTAAATGTCATCTTATGACTTTATATATTTATTTATGGTCTTATGTACATAATTATATCGATTACACTTATTTTCAGATCCTTTTACTCGGTTAAAATTTCAAATTGTCCACTATAAAGCCCATTTAGACAAGCACGCTTTAAATCCCAATAAAACAACCAAAAAATAAGATTAAATCACATTTTATGAATTAAAATATTTAGTTTTGGGCTTTTGAACATGATTATATAGCATAACCTCATTTTTAGAAAATTTTACTCGGTTATAATTCCAACTGGTCCACTGTAATACCCATTTAGACATGCATGCCTTAAACACAACAAAACAGCTACAAAAAAAGATTAAATCAAATTTTATGAGTTAAAATATTTGATTATGGGATTTTTAGTATGATTATATATCTTAACCTCAATTTTAGAAATTTTTACTCGGTTAAAATTTCAACGGGTCCACTATAAAGCCCCTTTAGACATGTACGCCTTAAACCCCAACTAAATGGCCGCAAAATAAGATTAGATCAAATTTTATGAAGTAAATATTTAGTTATGGGCTTTTGAAATTAGTTATACTACTTAACCTCAATTTTAGACATTCACACCTTACCCCAACAAAATGGCCAAAAAATAAGATTAAATCACATTTTATGGCTTAAAATATTTAGTGATGGGATTTTTATCATGATTATGTAGCTTAACCACATTTTCAGAAATTTTTACTCGGTTAAAATTCCAACGGGTCCACTATAAAACACATTTAGACATTCATGCCTTAAACCCAACAAACGGCCACAAAAAAAGAATAAATCAAACTTATTGAGTTAAAATATTTGATTACGAGCTTTTTAATATGATTAAATAGCTTAACCTCAATTTTATAACTTTTTACTTGGTTAAAATCTCAACGGGTCCACTCTAAAGCCCATTTAGAAATGCACGCCATTAACCCTTGCAAAATTGCCACAAAATAAGATTAAATCAAATTTTATAAATTAAAATATTTGGTTACAGGCTTTTGAACATGATTATACAACTTAACCTCAATTTAAGAACTTTGTACTAGGTTAAAATTTCAACGGGTCCACTTAAAGCCCATTTAGACATACACGCCTTAAATCCCAACAAAATGGACGCAATATAAGATTAAATCAAATTTTATGATTTAAAATATTTAGTTATGGGCTTTTGAACATGATTATACAGCTTAACCACAATTTTATAATATTTTACTTGGTTAAAAATCCAACGGGTCCACTGTAAAGCCCATTTAGACATGCACGCCTTAAACTCCAACAAAACGACCGAGAAATAAAAATAAATCACATTTTATGACTTAAAATATTTAGTTACGGTCTTTTGAAAATGATTATATAGCTTAACCTCTGTTTCAGATCTTTTTACTCGGTTAAAATTCTAACGTATCCACTATAAAGCCCATTTAGACATGCACGCCTTAAACCCTAACAAAATGGTTGAAAATAAGATTAAATCATATTTTATGACTTATAATATTTAGTTATGGGCTTTTGAACATGATTATATATCTTAACCTCACTTTTAGATGTTTTACTCGGTTAAAATTCCAAAGGGTCCAATATAAAGCCCATTTAGTCATGCATGCCTTAAACCCCAATAAAACGGCCAAAAATAAGATTAAATCACATTCTATGACTTAAAATATTTTGTGATGGGCTTTTCAACATGATTATATATCTTAACCTCATTTTCAAAATTTTACTCGGTTAAAATTCCAACGGGTCCACTGTAAAGTCCATTTTGACATGCATGCCTTAAACCCAACAAAATGACCATAAAATAAGTTTAAATCAAATTTTATGAGTTAAAATATGTGATTATGGGATTTTTAATATTATTATATAGCTTAACCTCAATTTTAGAACATTTTACTCGGTTAAAATTCCAACGGGTCCACTATAAAGCCTATTTAGACATGCACGCCTTTAACCCATACAAAATGACCGCAAAATAAGATTAAATCAAATTTTAGGAATTAAAATACTTATTTATGGGCTTTTGAACATGATTATACAACTTAACCTCAATTTGAGAACTTTTTACTCGGTTAAAATTCCAACGGGTCCACTACAAAGCCTATTTAGACATGTACGCCTTAAACCCCAATAGAACGGCCGAGAAATAAGATTAAATGTCCACTATAAAGCCCATTTAGACAAGCATACTTTAAATCCCAATAAAACGGTCGAAAAATAAAATTAAATCACATTTTATGTATTAAAATATTTAATTTTTGTTTTTGAACATGATTATATAGCTTAACCTCATTTTTAGATCGATTTACTCGGTTAAAATTCCAAAAGGGTCCACTATAAAGCCCATTTAGAGATGCACACCTAAACCCCAACAAAAAGACCGAAAATAAGATTAAATCACATTTTATGACTTAAAATATTTTTTTATATGCTTTTGAACATTATTATATAGCTTAACATCATTTTTAGAAAATTTTACTCAGTTAAACTTCCAACAGGTCCACTATAGCGCCCATTTAGACGTGCACGCCTAAACCCCCAACAAAATGGCCAAAAAATAAGATTAAATTACATTTTATGACTTGAAATATTTAGTTATGCGATTTTGATCATGATTATATAACTTAACCTCATTTTCAAAAAATTTTACTCGGTTAAAATTCCAACTGGTCCACTGTAAAGCCCATTTAGGCATGTACGCCTTAAACCCAACAAAACGACCACAAAATAAGATTAAATCAAATTTCATGAGTTAAAATTTTTAATTATGGGCTTTTGAATATGATTATATAGCATAACCTCAATTTTAGAACTTTTTACTCGGCTAAAATTCCAACGGGTCCACTATAAAGCCTATTTAAATATGCACGCCTTAAACCCCAACAAAATGGCCGCAAAATAAGATTAAATCAGATTTTATGAAGTAAAATATTTATTTATGGGCTTTTGAACATTATTATAGAGCTTAGCCTCAATTTAAGAACTTTTTACTCGGTTAAAATTCCAACAGGTCCACTATAAAGCCCATTTAGACATGCACACCATAAATCCCAATAAAACGGCCGAAAAGTAAGATTAAATCGAATTTTATGACTTAAAATATTTAGTTATCAGCTTTTGAATATGATTATATAGCTTAACCTTATTTTCAGATCTTTTTACTCTGTTTAAAATTCCAACGGCTCACTATAAAGCCCGTTTAGACATTCACACCTTAAACCCCAACAAAAAGACAAAAAAATAAGATTAAATCACATTTTATGACTTATAATATTTAATTATTGGCTTTTGAACATGATTATATTAGCTTAACCTCAATTTCAAAAATTTTTACACGGTTCTAACGGGTCCACTATATAGCCCATTTAGACATGCACGCCTTAAACCCCAACTAAAGGCCGAAAAATAAGATTAAATCATATTTTTACTTTAAATATTTAGTGATGGGCTTTTGAACATGATTATATAGCATAACCTCATTTTTAGAAATTTTACTCGGTTCAAATTCCAGCTGGTCCACTGTAATACCCATTTAGACATGAATGCCTTAGACCCAACAAAACGGCCACAAAAAAGATTAAATCAAATTTTATGACTTAAAATATTTGATTATGGGATTTTTAATATGATTATATAGCTTAACCTCAATTTTAGAAATTTTTACTCGGTTAAAATTTCAACGGGTCCACTGTAAAGCCCCTTTAGACATGCATGCCTTAAACCCCGACAAAATGGCCGTAAAATAAGATTAGATCAAATTTATGAAGTAAATATTTAGTTATGGGCTTTTGAAATTAATTATACTGCTTAACCTCAGTTTTAGACATTCACACCTTACCCCAACAAAATGGCCAAAAAATAAGATTAAATCACATTTTATGGCTTAAAATCTTTAGTGATGGGATTTTTAACATGATTATGTAGCTTGACCTCATTTACAGAAATTTTTACTCTGTTAAAATTCCAACGAGTCCACTATAAAACACATTTAGACATACATGCCTTGAACCCAACAAACGGCCACAAAATAAGATTAAATCAAACTTATTGAGTTAAAATATTTGATCATGAGCTTTTTAATATGATTATATAGCTTAACCTCAATTTTATAACTTTTTACTTGGTTAAAATCCCAACGGGTCCACTGTAAAGCCCATTTAGAAATGCACGCCATTAACCCCTGCAAAATTGCCGCAAAATAAGATTAAATCAAATTTTGTAAATTAAAATATTTAGTTATGGGCTTTTGAACATGATTACACAACTTAACCTCAATTTAAGAACTTTTTACTCGGTTAAAATTTCAACGGATCCACTTAAAGCCCATTTAGACATGCACGCCTTAAATCCCAACAAAATGGTCGCAATATAAGATTAAATCAAATTTTATGATTTAAAATATTTAGTTATAGGCTTTTGAACATGATTATACAACTTAACCACAATTTTAGAATGTTTTACTTGGTTAAAAATCCAATGGGTCCACTATAAAGCCCATTTAGACATGCACGCTTTAAACTCTAACAAAATGTCCGAGAAATAAAAATAAATCACATTTTATGACTTAAAATATTTAGTTAACGTCTTTTGAACATGATTATATAGCTCAACCTCATTTTCAGATCTTTTTACTCGGTTAAAATTCCAACGTATCCACTATAAAGCCCATTCAGACATGCATGCCTTAAACTCTAACAAAACGGCCGAAAAATAAGATTAAATCATATTTTATGACTTATAATATTTTGAACATGATTATATACCTTAACCGAGTTTTTAGATCTTTTTACCCGGTTAAAATTCCAAAGGGTCAGCATTTTTTACTCGGTTAAAATTCCATCAGGTCCACTATAAAGCCCATTTAGACATGAATGCCTTAAGAAAGGGTTTATGGGGTGCCTCATGGCATCTAAATTTATTGCCTTTTTAAGGCTTCCATCTTGGTCTTCATGGCCATGGTTGTGCTTCTCGAGCAATATATGCCAATGTATTTGTGCTATCCCAAAATCTTTAAGGCTTCCTCAACAGGCATTACATGCGAAGGATCCGATCTATACCTCCGTAACATCGACACATGGAAAACATCATGTATCTTTTCTAGCTCAGTCGGAAACCTCAATCTATACACAACTGGACCAACGCACTCTAACACCTCATACGGTCCAATAAACCTAGGGCTCAACTTGCCCTTCTGTCCAAACCTCATCTCCTTTTTCCAAGGCAAAACCTTCAAGAACACACGATCACCAACTGCATACTCGATTTCCCTTCGCTTCAAGTCAACATAAGACTTTTGTTGATCCGAAGCTGCTTTCAACCGATCACTAATAAGCTTTACTTTCTCATTGGTATCCTTCAACATAACCGTGAAAGAAACATATTTCTCCCCTACCTCCGCCCAACAAAGTGGCGTACAACATCTTCTAGCATACAAAGCCTCATATGGTGCCATCTGGATACTAGCTTGGTAACTATTATTATAAGCAAACTCCACCAACGGCAACTGCTTCTCCCACAATCCCTAAAAATCTATGATGCAACACCGCAACATGTCCTCTAACACTTGAATAACATGCTCAGGCTGACCATCCGGTTGAGGATGATATAAAGTATCAAAGTTCAACTGTGTACCCAAGGCCCTATGCAAACACTCGCAAAACCTTGCGGTGAAACGTGGATATCTATCCAACACAATAGACTTCGGTACACCATGCAACCTCACCACCTTTGCAATATACAACTCAGCCAACTTATCCAATGTATACATCGTACGCAAAACCAGAAAATGTGCACACTTCGTAAACCTATCCATGATCACCCAAAGAGAATTCTTCTTTGACGGCACCAAAAGCAAATCGGATACAAAATCCATGGTGATCCTTTCCCACTTCCACTCGGGAACCTTTAACGGTTGCAACAACCCCGAAGGAAACTGATGCTCCACCTTAACACATTGACAAACCATGCAACGAGCCATAAAATCCACAACATCATTCTTCAAACCAACCCAAAAATACTCTTTCTTCAGATCTTGGTACATCTTCATACTCCCTGGATGCATAGCAAAGGGACTCGAGTGTGCTTCAGTCAAAATAGTGTGCCTCAACTCTTCATCCATCGGCACAACCACCCGACTCTTAAAGCACAAAACCCCATCCTCATTAAAACCAAAATCTGTCTGATTCTCCTCCAACATATCCTTAACGTGAGGCACCAATGCCTTATCATATGGCTGCTTCTCTTTTATTATCTGCAACATCGAAGGATTCACTTGTAACTCCGCTAACAACCCACCAGCACACGTTGAACTCAACCGCGCAAACATGGCCCTTAACTCCACTGTGACCTTTCTACTCAAAGCATTCGGTACCACGTTTGCTTTCCCCGGGTGATACTCAATCGTTAGGTCATAATCCTTAAGCAACTCCAACCATCTTCGTTGCCTAAGGTTTAACTCCTTCTGTGACATCAAATATTTCAAACTTTTGTGATCCATGTATACGATACTCCTTCAGTTGCTTAGATGCATAAGCTACAACCCTTCCTTCCTACATTAGCACACACCCTAAACCCACGTAGGATGCATCACTATATATGACAAACTCCTTCCTTGACTCAGGTTTAATCACGATTGGAGCCTACGTTAAAGCTTCCTTCAACTTGACGAAAGCTTGCTGCCTAGCTTTCGTCCACTCAAAACTCACATCATTTTGTAACAACTTTGTCAAATGAGCAACAATCTTTGAAAACCCATCCACAAAGCGTCGGTAGTATCCTACCAACCCTAAGAAACTACAGACTTCTAAAATAGACTTCGGTTGCTTCTAATTCACAATGGCCTCAACTTTTTACGGATCCACACGAATACCCTCGGCCAAAAAACATGTCTAAGGAAAACCACCTGCTTGATCCAAAACTCGCATTTACTTAGCTTGGCATAAAGCTTGTTGTCCAAGAGAACTTGCAACACAATTTGGAGATGTCAGTTGTGATCCATAAGAATGTCATTGATAAACATTACCATGAATTGATCCAAAAACTCATGGAACACCCTATTCATCGTATCCATGAAAGCTTCTGGTGCAGTTTTCAAACCAATTGGCATCACCAGACACTCTTATTGCCCATAACGTGTACGAAAATCTATCTTCTGTACATCTTTATCCTCTACCTTCAACTGATAATACCCCGATCGTATATCAATCTTGGAAAACACCATAGCACCCCTGAACTGATCAAACAGATCATCAATCCTCGGAAAAAGGATACTTGTTCTTAATTTTCAACTTATTCAGTTACCGATAATCAATGCACATTTTCATCGTGCCATCTTTATTCTTCACAAACAACATCGATGCTCCCCACGGTGACACACTTGGTCGAATGAACCCATGATCCATCAATTCTTGCAACTGCTTGTTCAACTCCTTCAAGTCTTTCGGTGCCATACGATACGTAGCAATAGACACCGAAGTCGTATCCGTGTGCGTCTCAATACAAAACTCCACCTCTCTATCCGGTGGCAAACCAGTCAACTCTTCCGAAACACTATTGGAAAGTCACAAACTGTGCGAATATCCTGGGCACACGCTTCCTTCATATTTGGGTTCAACACATAGGCTAGGTATGCTTGACCCACACACTCTAGCAACCTATGTGCCTCCAAACTAGAAACCACATTTGACATGAACTTTACATTTTCGCCCATTACCACAACTTCATAATCCTCGGCAAGTTTCAAAGAAACTCGCTTGGCTTCAAAATCCACTACAGCTTTGTGTCGAGACATCCAATCCATACCCAAAATCACATCGAATCCATGAATTAGTAACTCTATCAGGTTAGCCTCAAACACATGCCCTTGAACCATCAAGGGACAACTCCTATACAACCTCCTAGCTACAACCGTTTCACCAAAGGAACTTGTTACCCGCATACCAACATCTAACACATCTACATGTTTATCAAACAAGCAAGCATATTCAAACAAGATATATGAATATGCAGAACCATAATCTATCTATGATAGCAATTATATGGTCGGTCCACCACCCTCAGGTCGAACCACTATGGTTTGAGCACTTCCCTCTAAGCTTCCTCTCTATATTGGAGATAACCTCAACAATACCCACAACCTTTATGCGTTACAACAACATGAACGAGAACCTGACCACCTCTAACTAACTGTGGACATTCACACTGATGTGATCCTGCGTTCCACAGGACATCTCAAATGTCACAACCTTGCTAACAACACCAAAACTTTGGAAATTCCTCAACAAATTCTGAAAGCAAACAACTAATCCTAAAACCATACACTCACATCACCAACCTTGGTTGATTCAAATCTATTGAACCCTAACCTCTAAGAAACCACCTAAAACTCTTCTCAAACTCTATAAGATCCTACAGATTCTCCTTACTAGGCTAACTTCCATGGACATTTCTTTAGTCTCCAAAAAGTCATCCGTAAGTGTGAATATATGTATGCATGATCACCTACATGCCCTCGTTGATGCTGTGCACATGTATGCAAACCTCTAATGTCATGCCCAATGTATGCATGTAATGCCATATTTAAATATATACATATAAGTGTTTTGTACTGTGCATGTTTGACAATTCACACTTACTAACAACATTCTCGAACCGAATTTACTCAACTTTACCATAACCCCAGAACATAACGTTCAACTCGCCAAAACTTGCATCCACCCCAACTAGGGACAGATGCTTAGCCATAAAACCTATTACTAACCCAACCATCTGTCATGGTTCATCCTGCCACTTCAGAACTCAAAGATTCCACCATTCTTACACTCTCCATAAAGCCTACCACCATATCTCAAGGAATTCGAGAGCTGAACCAAAGTATGTCCCAACACTGAACCTGACGTTACAACTTAAGACAACACCATTAACATCATCTAGAACATCTCAGGGAAGAATCCCTAATAACACCAACTTTCAGGCCCACGAACATTCTCAACCCCTGACTTAAAACACAATCGAGGTAACTTCGTAACATAAGCCTCAACATCCTTTTATTTCCAAGCTGAAACTATCTCAACCCCGATTAACCCATATCTCAACATACTCATCAAAGAACATAAATGTATTTGCTCCTAGCTCTCGTCTCAATTTTATTCGCAAAATATGAGTTCAAAACATGATAATGCAATAAAACAAACAATTAGGCCAGCTCATAGCAAGAATCCAAGTCACTCTTGTTTAAAACAAAATAATTTAACTCAAGTAGCAATAAGGCAATGTGTCCGAAGTTTAAACACCCCAAACATACCACATATCGAACACAATTCACAGATTTAATCACCGTACATGTCAGACATCATATTCAAACAACATCAACCAACCAAACAAGCATAACCCACCTCCCAACAATCATAACCTGGCTATGATACCGCCAAATATAACCTCCTTGAACCTGTCTAACCGAAAGATCGAACCGAGCGACCTATATTAAGTATACCAAAATAAACCCCTGAAAAGATTACAACTAAAGCGGTCCATTTTTTCTTTTATCTTATCTAAATGCATTATTAGGTCCTAAGGTGTTCATACAAGTCATGATTAAAATTACAACTCAATCGGGCGTCATTTTGGCATTCAATTGCTCAAAAACACTTTACAAGGACTAAAACATAATTTCCAAGAATTACAAGGACTTTCATCAAATTAAAGTTACTAATCCTCAATTAGTCATGTTACATGCCTTTATATTAAATCTCAACCCAAAATGATCATTCATACATATTTAATTGCACATTTAAGAAATAGGGACCAAAATGCAAAGATTTCAAACTTCAGATAGCATCACAACAGATTTAACGGTCTACGTACCGGTACGGGTACTTAACATTTCAATACGACACAAAAAGACAAAGGCATATCGATACGGTCCCTAGGCGTATTTGTATGGGCTTGTAACATTTGAAAATTTATATTCTAGTAGCTAGACACCGTATCAATACGGTAACCCGTGTACCGAAATGAGCACTATTTCACAGCTATGCTTACCGATACGGTTACTAGGCGTATTGGTATGCCTAGGCTATTTTGAACACTTTGAGCCTGGATGAGTCCCCGCGTATCAAAACCTGAGGGGCTTGTACCAGTACGGGGCGACCTGTAATGACCTCTAGGTCCAACATATGACACTCTGGCTCAACCTAACTCCATCCTTTCAACCTCTAATAATCATGTAACATCATAAGCACTCAATCATCACACATAGCAACATAGAATGAGTTTATACTACGCATAGCATACACAAGCAATCACCTTTGATCATGATTTCTACCCAAGCATGCTTAATGTCTCCCAACCCCTCAAAACCACATATAAAAGCATCATACCAAACCAAAACATCAATCCAAACTATTACAATAGGGAGTAACTCAAAATACATCTCCTAAAACAACCCAGTCACATTGCCTTCTTATTACTACTTAACGTATATAAAACCATACTTTGAAATGTATTGATTCTTGGATCCTCGCTTGCCCATGTGCTGCCCGAGAAAGCTATTTCTCTGCATTGATGAAAGCGTAAACTATAAGCTTGGTGAGGGAAATAGCAAAATGCTCATCAATGCATTTAAAATCATTTCTATCAACTCTCATGTAGTTGTCTCATGGCAAAACATCTTATGCTTTTCATAACATCTCAAATATGCACTTTTAAATCATTTTCCAGCATATGTATCATGGGTTCAATCTTTACCTCAATTTAAGCTTACAACACCTTTATTACAATCTTAAAGAGTAACATGTGTATAAATCTTATTATACAAACATAATCCATTTCACATGATACATTATCTCATATATTGGCTTTCAAGTGACTCAAAACCAACAACCTTTCATTTCCTAAAACTTATCGGATACACAAATTTCTCATGTGGTTCCCACAACCATTTCACATACATACCTCAACTGAAGTAACGACACACTTGCCCACCCGAACGGTTCAAATTGAAGTAAAGGCACACTTGCCCACCTCTACGGTTTGGATGTATAATCCACCAGCGAGAGTAAACGGAATATTTGCCCTCCTCAACCGCTACGGTTCTCATGTTGGAGATTATAGACACTTAACACCCCTCGAAAAAATGAGGCAACTTTTTTACAGTGCACTCTAAACCCTATGGCATGCCAACTATATCTGATATCATTTTAAACACAGCCACTTGCCAATATATTCAATAAACAACATTACCTCACTGTTTTACATATGCATCAAATAATCTAACACAAATACATTAAACCATATATTTTAAAAATCTCCAAAAACACATTTATAAACCATATGCCATTCTCATGAATCATATGAGCATTTGCAACATCTTTCTCTTTCAAAACGTGTATAATACAATAAGTAAAACCAACAACATGTGCATGAGATTTCATTTTGCAAAACTGAAATTGAGAGAAAGCTCAACCGATACTTAATTTTGAGCTTAGATAAGTGTATCAAACTTTATCTAAACTCCCACAACTCTTGTTCAAACCTTTTAATAGCAGTAAAACACTTTTCCATTCACCAACAATCCAACACTTGCTTGCTGATACACGAATCAAGCTTCCAGAGCTTTCGTGCCTTCCTCAAAAGCCAAAGGATTCAACTCTCTGCTTTACCCAATCAAAAAATAGAGGATTAAAACACATCTTTGCACCTTAAACCTCCAACAACCAACAAACACAACATTGCCTCACAAAAATCCACTCAACACCCTCCTAAAACCACCAAGAACACCACCGAACCTTACCTAAACAAAGCCCGTCCAACATCCAATGATTCTAACGCCTCAACAACATCAATTAACATTCAAAAACACTTTAAACACGTCCTTATACCTCCAGCAACACTACAAAAACAAGATCAAGCCAAAAACCAACTATACTCAACCTAGAAAACTCAAAATTCACATAGTTTTGGGATTATATTGATTAATAAACTCTTTCAACATTAAAATACATCCAAATTAAGATATAAATCAATTAAATCCATTACCAAAATAGATCCAATTCAGTTTCCAATAATTTTCCAAGAAAACTCAATTTAATCAATAAATTTATATTAAAAATCATAACTTCTTAACATAAATCAACAACAAAGGATCAAGAACTTGAGAATTTCAATAAATAACCTTTAATTAGAGGAGAGAAATGAAAATCACCTTTAATTGTTGATTTCTCCCTTAATTAGCCAAGCTTTGATGAAATCCAAAGAGATTTTGCAAAGGAGTTTGAAGAAATCAATAAGAAATCAAAAAGGAAATCAATGGAGACTGATTCCTAGAGTTTTTGAAGTAGAAATCCTGGTTTGGCTGCTGAGAAAGTTGAGAAAAAAGGTTTGGAGAAAAGTAGTTACGTAAGAAGATGTTTTTAGCAAATTAAAGATCTTTTAATAAATCTTCATTTATCCAATTATTAAACCATTTAAAATAATTTAAAATAGCCTAAAATAAGAGAGAAATCTTTTGAAAAATATTGGAATAATATCTCCTTAAAGGTTCTAAGTTTTGACCCTTTTTCAATTTAGTCACCAAAAAAGTTTTGAAATCATTCAATTTAGTCACTAGACTAAAATATCTTAAAATCACATTTAATTACCTCAAATTGACTTCACCAAATTGCTTAAAATATTAATTAAGTAATTTAAAACATTTTATCATATTTTATTTTATCCCAAAATCAATTTATAAATTTATTTTCTCTAAACTATTCGAATTACCAAAACTAGTTCTCCCGAACCACTTACCCGATCCGGCCCACATCTAGGCCCAATTTCAGGGCGTTATAAAATTTATACTCCAATTCCATTGACATTTTTTTCTTAGCTCTTTTGATCACCATTAAAATTTCATACCATGCCATTTTGAAATTAAAAATACAGCCTATTCACACTTACTCTCAAATATAATTCTCTCTAGATTTTTCCAAATAATAATATACATTAAAATCCCTTCTATAAATCAATTAAAAATTCAATATAAACTATATCTATTAAATTCTTTCCATTATAGAATTTGTAATGACGGTGATATAGCTACTCATTCTTTCTTCATCGTTAACATTTCCTTAATTATCCCTTTATTCTTGGGCGAGTACCTTAGGATGGAATTATTTTTCTTAGGTTCTAAATTAAAGATTATTTACTCAGGATTTATTTCCTTTTTAACCATATTTCAATCTCCCATAATTGTCTTCCTTTTGCTTAATTTCGGTTACAACCCAGCTCCTTTTTTATTTGCACCTTTTTCATCATAATTAACATTTCCTTAATTGGATCCTTTGTAGCTATATCATACTTAATTATCCTTTTAATTTTGGGTGATTTCCTTAGATGGAATTAATTTTATTACTATCCGAATTAAAGCTAATTTACTCAGGATCTATTTCCTTTCTAACCATATTTAAATCTCCCATAATTGTCTACTTTGAAGTTGCTTTCCCTTTTATCACCTTATTTAAATCTCCCATAAATGTATTCCTTTTGCTTAATTTCGCTTACAACTCAACCATTAGTGGACTTTCTCCTTTTATCTTTATTCTTAAGATCATCTTAACTATCATCCATTTCTTACCTCCTTTATTCACCCTTTCCTTTTCATTACATAAATCATTTGGACCTATATCCACACTACCTTTACATATACTTTCAAATGCAATTCTCTCCAGATTTTCTCCATTAATATTCTTCATTAAAATCTCTTTTGGAAGTAAAATAAGATTACAATCAATTTTCTTTTTTTTCTTTCCATTTTCGGGTGATTCTACTTTTAAGCATATTTAACTCCATTATCAATTTTACAAATATTATTTCCTTTTCAATCAGTTTCTAATTCTACTTAATTATCTTCATTAGTTCACCACCGATTACCAAAAGCAATAAGAAAACAAAGCTGGGATGAGCAGCGGAAATAACTCTTCGGCGGAGGTTGATGTTCAATCCCGCCGTGGAAAATGAAACTTTTATGTTGGAACTGTCGGGGCCTAGCCAAGCCTCAGGCAGTTCAGTCGTTAGGATGGGTTGTCACTAGACTTAGCCCTGATTTGCTTTTTCTATGCGAAACCCGTCTCAATAAATCTCGTTGTGATAGAATTAAAATTTCTCTTAATATTACTGGATGTATTACTGTTGATAACAGTCAGGGTTGTTCTGGTCTTATGCTTTTATGAAATGAAAATATTGATGTCGATTTGATTTCGTACTCCGCGCATCATATTGATGTGATTTTCCATGCTGCTAATGATCATTTTCACTTTTCTGGGATATATGGCTATGCTGAAGCAAATTCCAAATCTAAAACTTGGGAATTAATAGATGCTTTGATCTCTTCCTCACCTCTTGCTTGGCTAGTTGGAGGATACCTGAATGAAATTTTATCGGACAACGAAAAACAGGGCGGTAGTCATCATGCACGCTCCAAATTGACAATTTTAAGGATTGCTTATGCTTATGCCATCGAACATGAATGATTAGATCATTTTATTGCCAATCTGGCTTGGCTAAATACACATAATAATTATTGAGCAATATCTTATTATCATGCGAATTCTGACCACTGTCTCATCCTTACGGACAGGGATCACGCTTCTATTGATCCTTTTGTGGCTAATAAAGATCACTTTCATTTTGAGAAATGTTGGGCTCATAAATCTGATTGTATATACATTGTTCAATCTACTTGGTCAGCCACTCATGATTCGGCCGTGGATAAAATACAAGCTGTAGGAGCTTGCCTAAAGGATTGGTAAGCTTATCAGCATAGCTCCTCCACAGATCGCATCGTATATCTGAACAAACAAATAAATTCTTGCCTTCGCCGGTGCCTATACACTGCTGATGCAGAGACCTTTCTGGCGGCTAAATCCGAGCTTTGTCACATTCTTGATACTCAGGAAGCATATTGGGCTCAACTTTATCTCATAACTTGGCTCACTCAAGGAGAGAATAATACCTCGTTCTTCCACGCCCGTGCGAACGGGCGACGAAAGAAAAATAAAACTAAGGGTTTGTTTGACCATTTTAATGTTTGGAAAGAAGGTAGGAGAGAGATTATGTGAATTTTCACTGACTATTTCCAAGGTCTCTTTACTTCTTCCGACCCAATTATTTCCCCCATGATTCTTGATAATATCGACCCTTCTATTACACCTAAGATGAATGAGGCTTTAATTAGGCCTTTTACTGCGGATGAAATCTTTAATGCTTTACGGGATATTAATCCAAAAAATCTCCCGAATTTGATGGCCTACCCAGCGGATTTTACCGTTAGCATTGGAACACAGTAGGCCAGGATGTTACTAATCTATGTCTGGATCTACTTTCTAAAGATGCGGATATGACTATGGTTAACCGAACTGTATTGGTCCTGATTCCAAAGGTGGCTGAGCCAACTAATATGAGACATCTGCGAACCATTAGTCTTTGCACTGTAATATATAAAATAGTTGCTAAAGTGTTAGTCAACCGCATGAAGCCCGTAATTCCCTTCTGCATCAGCAACACTCAGGCTGCTTTTGTAAGGGGGAGGAATATCATGGACAATATCCTCGTTGTACCTGAACTGGTGCATTCCCTCAATTCTGCATGAGACATTGGTTTTCAGGACATGCATCTCTTTAATATTACCCTTCTTGGTAAACAAATTTGGCGTCTAACAACTGAACCTAATTCTCTGCTTGTCCAGATCTATAAGGTGAAATATTTTCCTTCTGGGAATATTTTGGAGTCCAAGGCTAATAGGAGGGCTTTCTTTGCATGGAAAGGTATTCACCAGGCCATGAAGAAACTTTAACCCGAGTTCTTTTAGAGACTGGGATGGATAGTAAAATATGAGTCCACTTTGGTAAATGGGGAGGTGCGTCTACAATCAACCTTTACGGTGAATATGAGGATCGCGATGATCTTCCTATTCGATGACGCGAATTTATGTTACCCAGGTAAACTAGATGGGATGAAATAAAAGTTTGTCATTACTTTGAGTTGGATGATGCCAACACTGTCCTTAGCGTTCCACACGGTACAATATGGATACTCGTACTTACAGCAGTCGCCGACTGCCGTTAACAGACCTCCACATATTTGGAAAATTATATCCAAGTTACTGATCCTACTAAAGATCCATGCTTTTGGTTGGCGGATAGGCCATGAAGTTCTTCCGACCGAACATCGACTCCAGGCAGCGAATCTTACCCCTAAACTCTGCCCCCTTTGTCGTATGGACCAAGAAACAATGATTCATGCAATACTTGACTGCCCGAGTGCCAATGAGGCCCTACGACTGTCTTGTATACCAAGTTTCTTCATCACCAATAATACATATTCCGTTATATCTTGTCTTGAGGAAGGGGCTTCATGTTTGTCGCGCCAGTCCTTTACTTTGTTGCTATCGGTTCTTTGGAACCTATGGAATAGGCACAATGATTGGGTTCATAATCATCGTCTACAACCCTCTTAGCTCACAGTCATAAAATCTTAAAGGATTCTACAAGAGTACGGAGTGGCTACATCAACCAGCTCTACCTCACAGCCATCGGACAAACCTACCCTTGCGCAACCGTGATGGCATCCCCCCCATGCCGGATCCATAAAGATCAACACGGATGAGGCTTTTGATCCTCTCACCAAGGCTACTATTATGGGTGTTGTGGCACACGACACCAGCGGAGCGGTCATAGGCGGGCTTGTTCACCGTTGGGCAGCTGTGTGGATGTTGCCTCGATAGAAACACAAGCGGTCATTGTTGGTACCCATCTTAGACGTGATCAGGGATAGTCCAGTGTGGTCATTGAAACGGGTTCGGCTATTGTAGCTAATAAATTAAATCAGCACTGTATTTATTTGTCTATTATGAACTCGTTTATAGAAATGCTCGTCATCTGCTTGCCGATGCAGATATTTTTATATCCGTTTTGTTCCTAGGGCGGTGAACAATACTGCCCACACTCTTGCCTCTTGGGATTTGCGGACTACATCATCCATCTCATTCACTTCGGATATCCCCGATTTTTTTCGTTCTTTTGTCACTAATGAGATTAATCCAATTTAATATATTACGGTACTTTATTCCCCTTAGGTGCTCACCCGGGTCCTCTTGGCCACGTGTGACTTTAGAGGGGTTTTTAATTAGGCTCACCTTTTTTCATAAAAATTCCAACGGGTCCACTATAAAGACCATTTAGATAAGCACGCCTTAAATCCCAGCAAAACGACCAAAAAATAATATTAAATCATATTTTATGACTTAAAATATTTAGTTATGGGCTCTTGAACATGATTTTATAGCTTAACCTCATTTTTAGATCTTTTTACTCGGTTAAAAATTCAACGGGTTCACTATAAAGCTCATTTAGACATGCACGCCTTAAACCCCAACAAAACGGCAGAAAAATAAGATTAAATCACATTTTATGACTTAAAATAATTAGTTATGGGCTTTTGAACATTATTATATAGCTTAACCTTATTTTCAGAATTTTTTACTCTGCTAAAATTCTAACAGCACCACTGTAAAGCCAATTTATACATGCACGCCTTAAACCCTAATAAAACAGCCGAAAATAAGATTAAATCACATTTTATGACTTAAAATATTTAGTGATGGGATTTTGAACATGATTATATAGCATAACCTGAATTTTAGAAATTTTTACTCGGTTAAAATTCCAGCTGGTCCACTATAAAGCCCATTTAGACATGCAAGCCTTAAACCCAACAAAACGGCCACAAAATAGGATTAAATAAAATTTATGAGTTAAAATATTTGATTATGGGCTTTTGAATATGATTGTATAGCTTAAACTCAATTTTATAACTTTTTACTCGATTAAAATTCCAACGGGTCCCATTTAGACATGCACGCCTTAAACCCTAACAAAATGGCTGCAAAATAAGATTAAATAAAATTTTATGAATTAAAATATTTTAATTATGGGCATTTGAACATGATTATACAGGTTAACCTCAATTTTAGATGTAACACCCCTAATTTAGTAAAAAAATGTTGCCTAGGGTTTCGAACCCATGAACCATGCCTTGTACCCTTATGCCTTAACCGTTTGAGCCAAGACCATTCTTGGTCTATGTCTGCCTTGACTTAATTTTAAGCTATTCATCTGAGTATATCCAAAAAAAATAAAAAATAAAAAAAATAAAATTAAAACAACCCAAATTCCCTATTTACCCATCTGACTCATTTTGTGTGTGTGAGAGAGAGAGTTCCAGAGTGTTCTAACTCTTCATCTCCCCAGATCGTTTCACCGGCCGATCTCGGTCACCATCGTGCGGTGGCATGCACCGCCAGCACCAAAGCATTCCCCAGCTCAGCCCGATCAAACCCTTGGTCTTCACGCGCAGAGAGTAGCCGTCGATCACCGTGAATTTTGGGTTGAAATTTGACGAGAAACCTTAAACCTGGCCCCTCTTTTTTTCACCATTTCCGACCACGGTCATCGTCCGTTTGTGGCGCGACCATCACCATCATGGTCTTTAGGCTGAGGCGAGCAAAACCTTTACCGCCGATCGTCTTTTCGTCACCGGTTGAGGGCCATCAGAGTTATGAGAAAACCTTTTAGTTGTCCTTGTTTTTAGCTAGTTTCAGTCACTTACAGTCATGGTAAGCTTCTAATCTCTTGTTATACATGATATTCGGGTCTTCGGCCTTCTTTTAAAGTGTTTCCCGGCCGATATAGGATGCACGTGGGCTTCATGCGCCGCTTAAGGGCGAACTCTGCCCCCATTGGACGGTGGTCTTTGAGCCGAATTGGCTAAACCGACCTTAAACTAGGTCCAGCCTTGAACCGAGTCAACAAACCGGCCCAAACCCCCAGCCCGTTCATATATGTTGTTTTATTTGTGGGTCGGCCTGTTTTAAGGCCCAATGACTTTGGGTATTAAATCCATACCTGACCCATGACTGACCGACCCGATTTATACCCGACCCATGATCGACCAACCTGACCTGACCCGTGTCTGACCCGATTGAGTCAACCCATTGATTGAGTCAACTTGGTGAGTAAACTCGCCCGTGTTAGCGTAGTGAGTCAACCCGACCGCGTAAACGCAGTGAGTCGACTCACTCGAGTCAAACTGTTGACATCATCGTTGACTGCTGATGTCAGCATTGATTGTTTATTGATGATGTCAGCGTTAACTTTGACTACTGACGTTAGTTCTAACTTTGACCAAAAAGTCAAATTTTTTGAAAACTCATATTTTGTGCTTTTCGACGTCCTGAGTCCATTTTTGAAATCAGTTTTGTGAAATTCAAACCTAAAAACCTCTGAAAATGACCTTGAACCGGAGCTTATGAGAAATTATTCAGTTTAAGTGTATTGTATTCATGTTGTGGACTGATTTAAGGACCTTGTGTAATTGAAGGAAATCATGGTTCTTTGTATCCGAGCTCTGAGAGGTCGTCGAATCTAGGATTCGAGAATGACCGAATGGCGTACCTTGGATCGACAGATGTAGCACCGAATCAAGGTAATACATTACTACCTTTGGCATGCTTTATGAGACTTGTGGGTAATCAGTTAAGGTATGCATGACTGTGATTAAGTGTAATTTTAACTATGCTTGTGTTAATTCGATTACGAAATAAAAAGAAAATAGTAATCTGGATAAGATTGAACTATTTGTAAGAGAAGTTTAATAAACAGAAAGAATCTTGAGTTCAGTGAATGATTAATGAAACAGATAATCTCCCGATTCGATTATTAGAGTTTAAAGATTTGATATTTGAAATATTTTGTTAAGAAATTATGGAAATACCCTTAAGAAGTGCGAATGACATAAATACCCCCTAACAAAGGAAATATTCTGAAATTTTATACTCGACCTGATAAAATGATGATTTTATCTGAAATCCATGTTCTATTAGGAAAAGACTTC
The DNA here is from genome assembly GCA_019671005.1 of Hibiscus mutabilis. Lineage (NCBI taxonomy): Eukaryota > Viridiplantae > Streptophyta > Magnoliopsida > Malvales > Malvaceae > Hibiscus > Hibiscus mutabilis. The sequence goes on from CM033744.1 coordinate 14,759,683, forward strand.
GGTATCAAGATGCAAATATGTATGATATCAAAACACTTGGATTACTCGAACTTTGGACAACTACCTGAAGATAAATTACTGGAAGATTCTTCGTATTCCTAAACTGATCTAAATGACAGTAGAGAATGAATCGATTGGAATGATTAAAATGATCGAAATAACCTCAGGCTCTGAAATTACCAAATTAACTAAAATGAATAAATTGTTTGGGAATACTGAAAGTACCTGAATGACTAAAATATTTTCAAGCACCGAATTTGCTAAATTTTCTAAAATGACGGATATGCCATGAGTTTTATAAATAAATAAAATATTAAAAAAGATCAAAGATAAGCTAGAATGTCTGTAATGACCAAAATAGATTTGTGTGCCAAAACTTTCAATGACTAAGACATCCATGACATTTGGAATAATTAAATTACCCTCATATTGTGGCATAAGAGTATACCCAGGATAAGTCTTAATTCAAATAAAGTGTGATAACCGTATCGTTTCTAAAGGATGAGGAACTGATTTTAGAAATGTTGGCCATCTCTAATACTACTATAAAGTTGGTTTATCAAATATAAAGAAATGTTCGACTATGCGGTGGAAGATCAGTAACGAATATGGTGAAGATGGGTTCAGCATATGATGCTGTTATTATTAAGGGAAGAACACTCGTGAGTCGTATCTATCGAAACTCTGGGAACCATATTAATATGGGTCATGGTTAAAATGTATGATTGTGAAAGTCGGATTAGCCGCATAAGATCACATACATTGCGAGTTCAATTTTACCCTTTTGGGTTAAATTACCAAATTGCCCTAGAAGTCAAAATGCCCTCATGAGCAAATTGTTTGGTACTCTCTGATTATATTTAAAATTATGAATAAATTTTTTGTACTTGAAATCTTGCATAATCATGTATCACCAAAATTCTTGAATGACCATGAGGTACAAAACCCTGAGCACCTGGATGAAGACGGTGATTATGGGACTCTTTAAATAAGTTCCCTAAATTCTGAAATCAGTATTGTATGGACTAAAGTTCAGTATATTCTATCTGTATTTATCAATGTTATCTAGGTAATAAATTGAACCATCTGGTGTGTTCCTTACACATATATACTCTCTCTGTTTTGAAATTAAGAGACCCTCTCTGATCCGAACCATGAATCTTGTCTGTCTAAAAATATAACGTTATGTTTGATATGAAAAACATCCTTTCTGATTTTTGATACTCTAAAAATATATCTTTGATTTCTGATTTTCTTGTTTCGTCTCTCTACTAAATTATCTGAATTGGGGTATTTCTGGGTTATGATTGAAGATCTGTAGGCTCAGCGTTGGTAAGTCCTTATAGACCTAAGGCATCCCCTTAGGTAAGCTCCTAGGCTCAATGGGCCTAGGGTAAGTCTTTTTGTAAGCTCCTAGGCCTAATGGGCCTAGGGTAAGTCTTTCTGATACTATTATGGGGTTCTGCATGTCGGTGTACGGTTAGAGGGTAGTTAAGTTGATATTAAACATCCTGTCCCTTTTTTCCCTTGTAAAAACTATTCAATTATCAGAAACATTCTGTTTATAATTCTTGATCAGTAATTGATGGAATACACTATTCTTCCTAGCTCGATTTTAGTAATCTACCTGTTCCCTCTCATCATCTAAGTAATAGATATCTTGTCTGATATTCGGGAGACTAAATCAGAAATGAAATTGTTGCTTGCAAGCCTAACAACTTTATGAATTACAGTTTATGCTGAAACATGTTGATAGTGGCTCATCATATTAGTTCTGATTAACCTTATACCTGTTTGTTGCATATGACATCATCTGGTAGTTTTGTATTACTGAGCTTTCCCAAGCTCATTTTGTTTTTACAATCGCAGGATAAAAGAAATCTATCATCGTACAGTGATCGACATCAGTGGCTGGAGTTCTATCGGTGTTGCTTTCGGAGTACGGTACCGGTATAATTAGTGGACATGTATCTCATCTTTATTTTATGTCAGAGTCAGTAATATGTTTTCTGAAATGTTTGTTATATGTTTATATGAAAAATTTTATTCGGTTTTACTGTGGGTCTCTCTTGGCACCCTAATGTGACCACCTAGAATTAGGTGTAACACATTGGCGGGTCTAGGGGGTTCCATTAGAACTTTTTACTCGATTAAAATTCCAATAAGTCCACTATAAAGCCCGTTCAGACATGCACGCCTTTAGTGATGGGATTTTGAACTTGATTATATAACTTAACCTCATTTTCAAAATTTTTTACCAGGTTAAAATTCCAACAGGCCCACTATAAAGCCCATTTAGACATGCATGGCTTAAACCCAACAAAACAGCCACAAAATAAGATTAAATCAAATTTTATAACTTAAAATATTTATTTATGGGCTTTTGAACATTATTATATAGCTTAAACTCATTTTCGGAAATTTTTACTCGGTTACAATTCCAACTGGTCCACTGTAAAGCCCATTTAGACATGCACGCCTTAAAACCCAACAAAGCGGTCGAGAAATAAGATTAAGTCACATTTTATGACTTAAAACATTTAGTTACAGTCTTTTGTACATGATTATATAGCTTAACCTCTTTTTCAGATCTTTTGCTCAGTTAAAATTCCAACGTGCCCACTATAAAGCCCATTTAGACCTGCACGCCTTAAACCCCAACAAAACGGCCGCAAAATAAGATTAAATCACATTTTGTGACTTAAAATATTTAGTAATGGGCTTTCGATCATGATTATATAGCTTAACCTCATTTTCAAAAAATTTTACTCGGTTACAATTCCGACTGGTCCACTGTAAATCCCATTTATACATGCACACCTTAAACCCTAACAAAACAGTCGAGAAATAAGATTAAGTCACATTTTATGACTTAAAATATTTACTTATTTTCTTTTGTACATGATTATATAGCTTAACCTTATTTTCAGATCTTTATCCTCGGTTAAAATTTCCAACGTGTCCATTATAAAGCCCAATTAGACATGCACGCCTTAAACCCCAACAAAATAGCCGAAAAATAAGATTAAATCACATTTTCGAGTTAAAATATTTAGTTATGGGCTTTTGATCATAATTATATAGCTTAACCTCATTTTCAAAAAATTGTACTCGATTAAAATTTGAACGGGTACACTATAAAGCCCATTAAACATGCACGCCTTAAACCCCAACAAAACAATCGAAAAATAAGGTTAAATCACATTTTATGACTTAAAATATTTAGTGATGGGCTTTTGAACATGATTATGCAGCTTAACCTCATTTTCAAAATTTTTTACTTGGTTAAAATTCCAATGGGTCCACTATAAAGAGCATTTATACATGCACGCCTTAAACCCCAACAAAACGGCCGAAAAATAAGATTAAATTATATTGTGTAAATTAAAATATTTAGTTATGCGCTTTTGAACATGATTATATAGCTTAACCTCATTTTCAAAATTTTTTACTTGGTTGAAATTCTAACAGGTCCACTATAAAGCTCATTTAGATATGCACGCCCTAAACCTCAACAAAACGGCCGAAAAATAAGATTAAATGACATTTTATGACTTAAAATATTTAGTTATGGGCTTTTGAACATGATTATATAGCATAACCTCATTTTCAGATCTTTTTACTCGGTTAAAATTCCAAAGGGTGCACTATAAAGCCCACTTAGACATGCACGCCTTAAACCCCAACAAAACAGTTGAAAAATAAGATTAAATCAAAACTTATAAATTAAAATGTTTATTTATGGGCTTTTAAACATGATTATACAGCTTAACCACAATTTTAGAACATTTTACTCAGTTACAATTCCAACGGGTCCACTCTAAAGCCATTTAGACATGTATTCCTTAAACCCCAACAAAACAAACTAGAAATAAGATTAAATCATATTTTATGACATAAAATATTTAATTATGCACTTTTGAACATGATTATATAGCTTCACCTCATTTTCAGATCTTTTACTCGGTTAAAATTCCAACGTGTCCTCTATAAAGCCCATTTTGACATGCACGCCTTAAACACCTACAAAAGGGCCGAAAAATAAGATTAAATCACATTTTATGACTTAAAAAATTTATTTATGGGCTTTTAAACATGATTATATAGCTTAATTTCATTTTCAAAAAGTTTTACTCGGTTAAAATTAAAATTGGTCCACTATAAAAGCCCATTTAGAGTCCAATTTTAATTTTAACCGAGTAAAACTTTTATGAGTTAAAATATTTGATTATGGGCTTTTGAATATGATTATATAGCTTAAACTCATTTTCAGAAATTTTTACTCAGTTAAAATTCCAACGGGTCCACTATAAAGCCCATTTAGACATGCACAGCTTAAAGCAAACAAAATGACCACAAAATTAGATTAAATCAAATTTAGTGAGTTAAAATATTTAGTTATGGCCTTTTGAACTTGATTACATAACTTAACCTCATTTTCAAATTTTTTTACTTAGTTAAAATTCCAACGGGTCCAATGTAATGCATATTTAGACATGCATGCCTTAAACCCAACAAAACGGCCACAAGATAAGTTTAAATAAAATTTTTATTTGAAATATTTAATTATGGGCTTTTGAAAATGATTATAAAGCTTAACCACAATTTTAGAACTTTTTACTCGGTTAAAATTCTAACGGGTCCACCATCAAGCCCATTTAGACATACAACCTTAAACCCCAACAAAATGGTCACAAAGTAAAATCAAATCAAATATTATGAATTAAAATATATATTTATGGGCTTTTGAGCATTATTATAGAGTTTAGCCTTCAATTTAAGAACTTTTTACTCGGTTAAAATTCCTACGGGTCCACTATAAAGCCCATTTAGAAATGGACGCCTTAAACCCCAACAAAATGGCTGCAAAATAAGATTAAATGAAATTCTATGAATTAAAATATTTAGTTATGGGCTTTTGAACATGATTATTCAGCATAACTGCAAATTTAGAACATTTTACTCTGTTAAAATCCCAACGTGTCCAATATAAAGCCAATTGAGACATGCACGCCTTAAGCCCCAATAAAACGGCTTAAAAATAAGATTAAATCACATTTTATGAATTAAAAATTTAGTTATGGTCTTTTGAACATGATTATATAGCTTAACCTCATTTTTAGATCTTTTTAATCTGTTAGGGAAGTGGTTGATCCTGGGATCTACCTTGAAGTACCTCCCTTAATAGGGCAAAATAAACTTCAGCCATTGGCTTCACACGGATAAGGTGAACTCTCGTGTGTCTCATTGGGACAAATATCTCCTCTCTTTCAGTGGACGAGAGGTTTTCATCAAAGCCGTTATTCAATCTCTACCACAATATATGATGTCATGTTACCTACTACCACAAAATATCATTGATGACATGACAACATCCATACGACGTTACTAGTGGTCCGGGAAAAACAATAAACGAGGTTGGCATATGATCCCATGGGACATTGTTTTTTAACCAAAATCTGCTAGTGGCATTGGCTTACGAGACTTGCATCTTTTCAATATCGCACTGCTTGGCAAACAAATATGGCGTCTCATCTTTGAACCTAATAATCTGCTTGCACAGATTTATAAGGCCAAATACTATCCCTCAGGACATATTCTTGAATCTGAGACTAATCGGTGGTCTTCCTTTGCCTGAAAAGGTCTTCACCAAGCCTTGCTGAAACTCCATAGTGGTTTTCTCAAAAGACTAGGGATTGACAGTAAAATACGAATCCACCATGACAATTGGGGTGGTTCTTCTGCAGTTCAACTTTATGTCGAATAGGAGATTAGTGATGACTACATACTTACTGCCGTAAATTCATGGTTTTCGAACAACCTAGATGGGATGCCACAAAGGTTCGAAGCTATTTCGATCAAGAAGATGCAAACGCTATTTTAGGTTTTCCTATCATCAATGACCAACAAGACACGATTTTATGGAGTAACCATGACTCTGGCATCTATTCCGTATACTCTGGCTATTCGTTCTTGCACAGGCCTCCGAAACCTATTAACATACCATCTCGTATCTGGAAAGTTATATCCAAGTTACATGTTCTACCAAAAGTACGAACATTTGGATGGCGATTAGGCCATGACGCCCTACCTACTGGAACTAAACTTCAAGCAGCAAATCTTGGTACAAGAGTATGTCCACTTTGCAATGTGGCACCGGAAACAGCTCTTCATGCTCTGCGTGAATGTCCAGGTGCAAGAGAAGCACTACGACTAGCTGGTCTGCCCAATTCTATCATCTCTAGCAACACAGTTTCATTTTTACAACAGATTGAACAAGGAGCTGCTACTCTACCACTCCAGTCAATCACTTTGTTTATGAAAGACCTTTGGAACATATGGAATTGACGTAATGATTGAATCCATAATCACCACTTACAACCACCTTGGCTTACGGTACTTAATTCACAGGGTATTTTGCGGGATTACATAGAGGCTACATCAACTGCTCCCTCCCCTCAGCAGTCGGAACTACCTCCTCTTGTGCAACCATGTTGGCAACGCCCCCGACGAGGATCGCTGAACCTTAACATGATGGGGCTTTCGATCCTATCACTAGAGCTGCTACTGTAGGAGTTGTTGCGAGAAATTTAAACGGTGTTGTCCTTGGAGGCCTTACTTATCCTTTGGGTAGCTTTTTGGATGCTGCCACGGCCAAAGCTCATACAATTATTGCAGGCATCATTCTTGCATGTGATCGTGGCTAGACCAACCTAATCATTGAAATGGATTCAGCTACAATTGCTAACAAAATCAACCGGCACAATGCTGATCTATCTACCCTATAACCTCTGATTAACCATGCTAAATCTCTTCTAGCTACTACTGTCAATTTTAATATACATTTTGTACCTAGAGGAGTGAATGTTGTTGCTCATACTCTAGCCACTAGGGCTCTTCGTTCCATGTCATCCGTTCACTTTGGTACAGATTATCTCGATTATATTCGAACTTTGTAACAAAAGAGATTTCTTCTCATCCAATATAATTTTTATGGGTACTTTTTCTCCCCATAGGTTCTCACTCGGAGCCTTCGGGAAATGGGTGACTTTAGAGGGGGTTTTAACGAGGCCCATCTTTTCTTCAAAAAAAATTCCAAAGGGTATACTATAAAGCCCATTTAGACATGTACGCCTTAAACACTAGCAAAAGGGCCAAAAAATAAGATTAAATCATATTTTATGACTTAAAAAATTTATTGATGGGCTTTTGAACATGATTATATAGCTTAACGTCATTTTTAGAAAGTTTTACTCGGTTAAAATTAAAACGGGTCCATTATAAAGCCCATTTAGACATGCATGCCTTAAACCCAACAAAACGGCCACAAAATAAGATTAAATCAAATTTTATGAGATAAAATATTTGATTATGGGCTTTTGAATATGATTATATAGCATAACCTCAATTTTAGAACTTTTTACTTGGTTAAAATTCCAACGGGTCCACTATAAAGCCCATTTAGACATGCACGCCTTAAACCCCAACAACATGTCTGAAAAATAAGATTAAATCACATTTTATGAATTAAAATATTTAGTGATGTGCTTTTGAGCATGATTGTATAGCTTAACCTCATTTTTAGAAAATTTTACTCAGTTAAAATTCCAACTGCACCACTGTAAATCCCATTTAGACATGCATGCCTTAAACCCAACAAAACGACCACAAAATATGATTAAATAAAATTTTATGAGTTAAAATATTTGATTATGGGCTTTTGAATTTGATTATATAGCTTAACCTCCATTTTAGAAGTTTTTTCTCGGTTAAAATTCCAACGGTTCCATTGTAAAGCCCATTTAGACATGCACGCCTTAAACCCCAACAAAATGGCTGCAAAATAAGATTAAATCAAATTTTATGAATTAAAATATTTAGTTATGGGCTTTTGAATGTGACTATACAACTTAACCCTAATTTTAGAATTTTTTACTCGGTTAAAATTCTAACGGGTCCACTATAAAGCAAATTTAGACATGCATGCCTTAAACCCTAACAAAACGGCAAAAAAATAAGATTAAATCAAATTTTATGACTTAAAATATTTTGTTATAGGATTTTGAACATGATTATATAGCTTAACCTCATTTTCTAAAATTTTTACTCGGTTAAAATTCTAGCGGGTCCACTATAAACCCATTTAGACATGCACGCCTTAAACCACCACAAAAATGCCAAAAAATAAGATTAAATTACATTTTATGACTTGAAATATTTAGTGATGGGCTTTTGAACATGATTATATAGCTTAACCTCATTTTCAAATCTTTTTACTCGGTTAAAATTTCAACGGGTCCACTGTAAAGCCTATTTAGACATGCACGCCTTAACACCCAACAAAACGGCCAAAAAATAAGATTAAATCAAATTTTATGAATCAAAATATTTAGTTATGGGCTTTGAACGTGATTATATAGCATAACCTCAATTTTAGAAAATATTACTATGTTAAAATTCCAATGGGTCCACTATAAAGCCCATTTAGACATCAACACCCTAATCCCCAACAAAATGGCCGTAAAATAAGATTAAATCACATTTTTATGGCTTAAAATATTTTTATGAGCTTTTGAACATGATTATATATCTTAACCACATTTTTAGAATATTTTACTCTGTTAAAATTCCAACGGGTCCACTATAAAGCCCATTTAGACATACACGCCTTAAATCCCAACAAAATGGCGAAAAATAAGATTAAATCAGATTTATGAATTAAAATATTTAGTTATGGGCCTTTGAACATGATTATATAGCTTAACCTTATATTCAGAAATTTTTAGTCGGTTAAAATTCCAACGGCCCCACTATAAAGCCTATTTAGACTTGCACGCCTTAAACCCCAACAAAACGGCCGAAAAATAAGATTAAATCACATTTTAAGACTTAAGATATTTAGTGATGGGCTTTTGAACATGATTATATAGCTTAAACTTATTTTTAGAAATTTTTACTCGGTTAAAATTTCGACGAGTCCACTGTAAAGCCCATTTAGGCGTGCAGCCTTAAACCCAACAAAGTGGCCACAATATAAGATTAAATCAAATTTTATGAGTGAAAATATTTGATAATGGGATTTTCAACATGATTATGTAGCTTAACCTCAATTTTAAAAATTTCTACTTGGTTAAAATTATAACCGGTCTACTGTAAAGCCCATTTAGACATGCACGCCTTAATCCCAACAAAAAGGCCACAACATAAGATTAAATCAAATTTTATGAGTTAAAATATTTGATTATGGTCTTTGGAATATGATTATATAGCTTAACGTCATTTTCAAAAAAAATTACTCGGTTAAAATTCTAACGGGTCTACTATATGCCCATTTAGACATGCACGCCTTAAACCCAGCAAAACATCCACAAAATAAAGATTACATCAAATTTCATGATTTAAAATATATGATTATGGGATTTTGAATAGAATTATATAGCTTAACCTCAATTTCAAAATTTTTTACACGGTTAAAATTCCAACTGGTTCACTGTAAAGCCCATTTAGACTTGCACGCCTTAAACCCCAACAAAACGGCCGAAAAATAAGATTAAATCACATTTTATAACTTAAAATATTTAGTTATGGGCTTTTGAATATGATTATATACCTTAACCTCATTTTCAGATCTTTTTACTCGGTCAAATTTCTAACGTATGTAACACCCTCAACTCGGTTTAGAAGAAAACCAGAATCGAAGATGTCACTGCAAGATATTTCATGAAACACGTGATCAAAAACTAAAACTTTCAAAGTAATCCAAAACATGTTGACAAAATTTCTCATAAAATTTTACTTAAACCTTATAACTTAATTATATCATGTCATACACTTAATTTTCTATATGTTACAAACTAGGTTATTATTCTTTTGACTAGTATGAAACTATTTCATAACTCGACCATTTTGATATATCAAATGTAGAGGGAATACATAGATTTTCCAAATTATTGAAATTTTAATGAAATATGCTTCAACAGTAAGACAAGATCAAATCGATTAAGGACCCAAAAATATTTTTGATATCATTCATGTATAATTTAATAGGTAAATTCTATCTTCTTATTATAGTATTCCTTCTATAAATCACTTATAATTTAGGTTCATCCCACGTCATAATCTATCTAAGTACATTGTCCAAACACAAGGTATGGTGTTAATACAAGAATACCGAACAAACAAGATTGACTTAATTTGATACAAACAAATCCCAATCTTAAAAAGAATCTCGGGTACTCATAAATTTATTACCACTTTTAAGACTATATTAGAGTCATTCATACATATTGTAGTAAATTTAAAACCAACTACCCTTAAGGATTCGAAACAAAAAGGGTAAATAAAGTTTCAACTCATTCTTGTAACTCAAGAAGGATTAATTAAATCATGTTTTGAAGAGCATGCTTGTGATCCAAGAAGCATTTTCGCATTAAATAGATTAGTCATTATCAAACAAGAATAATCTTTCATTAAAGACCAGGAAGGTTGGGACCATTCAAACAAGTGATTAAACCATTACACGAGCAATCAAAGCAAGCATAGATACATATACATGATTATCTACTCAAAGCATATATAAATACATGGGTGTTTGATCAAGCATAACTATTCACTCATTTAGATACTCAATAATCAATAATAAAAAAAACATTACTTGCCATGCAAAATTTACTATAATTCATTTATTTAATTATAAACTTTATTGGTTTCACCTTATCATAGATTATCAATACATAAAATACTTAACACACAAGCCCTCTAACTTGACAATTCATAACATAAGTTACTTGTTAAGTAAGGCATCAATTTAGCATAGCACAACATGGATTACTTGTTAAGCAAGGCATCAACCATTCGAACCAAACATGTACATGTATACATGAATATGTTTCAACCAAGCATATGTATATAGGAAATCAATTTGAGCACACATATACTAAGTTATTAACAAGCATATATCTTCTTCCAAAGATTATTCAAGAAGTTCATTTAATACATCTTGCATGTTATACAAATTATTGTAAGGAAACATATATAAGCATTCTATCAAGCATACAATTGATGAAATCAAAATCAAACAAGCATTCAAGTCCACATCTAAGTTTCTTATATTCCATTTAGTTATCACATTCGGGCATGCTAGTCTCTTTCGATTCATTTAATTAGTGCATACATACTTCTATGTTATTTACTCATTAATTAATCAAAATTGATCAACCAACAAATAATTACTAAAAATTTTCGAGAAATAGGCAAGTCATTTACAACTTTACAGTGTATAGCTCAATATTACAATAACTTATTTGATAAACTTCTTTATAAACACTATGCCACCAACTATGGAGTTCAACTATAAAAAGAAAATCTAGACTCTACTTGGGACTTTAGGCAGTGACTTGCAATACTTGATCATGATTGAAATACACAAGCTTTAACCAACCTGCAAATGCATGAATAATGAATGCATTAGGCTTAAATAGCCTAAGTGAGGTAGTGAACCATGAAATATAATCATCAATGATGTCAATATATAAGGGAGTGATAATACTTTCCAAGTTTTATTATCGGCAATGAAATGCTTGAGTTTTAACTTTAATAAGATCAGAGCTTATCTTATGAAGCTTTATCATGATTTATACTCTTCCAAAATCTTATTCGAAAATGTTTCAGAGTTTTAACTGAATTATTTTGAATTTGTTATCGATCTTGTCAGAGTTCATAACTTACAATACCAGAGTATTATCAAGGCTTATCAAAAGTTCTTATCAAGCTTTCAGAGATCATAACGGAGCTTATATGAGTTCATAACATTGCTTTTCAAGTTTCCTTTCGAAGCTTAATATCTGAGTTCATATCTTTTAGAACATTTGTGTAACACCCAAACCAGTATTCTTTACCCATTACTAATAAGAGTCTCACATAATGAACGTGTCAATGTTTCCTGTTAGTATAAAAAAAATTCAAATATATCCATTTTATCATTTATTGCGTAGAATCGTATTCTAAATTTTTAACCAATTTAATTAAGTCCGTTTTTAGACAGCAACTTAACATTTTTTATTTATGATATATAAGGAACATTACTGCCTAAAATAAAAATCTACCTAATTACTCTAATTAACCTTTTCAAATCATTACCTGATTTTAAATATAATATAATTGCTCATCATTCACTATAAACATTAACTAGTTTATATGTTTTCACAAACCATGTGTAAACTAGTATAAAACAGACTAACTTTAACATATACATTTCAAAGCATATGTTAGTATCATTCTAACATAGGCACATATTAGGAATAAATTTCCTAAAAATGCTTTCTTTGATGAATCGATACTAATTCCATTGCTCAACATCAATGTTAACCATAATACCATAAAATAATATTTCAAACCCCTTTTACTATTCATATCCATCACTAATCATAAGACAATTTCAAATCCCATAATTTAACCATAAAATGAATTCTTTTAGAATTCATCTCAATATTTCCAAAATTATTCAAAATTGTCCCTTGCCATTGAACTTCAAATTCAATTCCTTAATTACAAAATCAAGTATTCCATCAATACATTAAAGCTTCACGCATTAACTTCTAATCAATTTCCATTTCAATCTCATATTTCCCTTAATATGCTATTTGGTCCTTAACACTTTGCAAACTTCCAAATTGATCCAAATAACATTCTAAACCTTGTAGAACTATTCTTGCATCCTTTCTAGCCTTATGGAAAATTTTCATAATTTTCCCTAATTATTCCCCTAAAAGCCGAATATGAAAGGTCATTTTTCTCAAATTTTCCCACTTGATTCAAGCATGAATTTAACTTCTAAACATCATTTCCAAGCTTCTACAATTATTTCCATATCAAACTTAATCCAAATTCAATTTCATATCAAAACCCTAACTTTAACCAAATTAGAATTTAATCATTTCTAAGTGATTCCAATCATCATACACTTGAACATGATTCTACAACATCAACTCCATCAAAATCAAGCATCCCCTCCATCCATCCTATTCTCAATTTTCAACTTAGAAGCATGGGAAACATCCAAAACTTATACCAAATGATAGAGAATTTCAAGGAGATCAATTCTATGTTTCATGCTTTCATCCAAATTCCAACTAAATTAGCTTGAAAAATCAAAAGAAAAATTTTCTCTTACCTTGGAGAGGGTTTCGAACAAGTATAGAAAGATGAAGAATTTTCTTGACTTTTCACTTGTTTACAAATTAAGCCATTTATCATCTATTATAATAAAATCTAAATAAAAATCTCTTTTATAGAAAAATGACCATTTTGCCCTTTTCATTCAAAATCCCACATCTTGCCACATTTCAATCTACTCATCCAAGGGTAAAAAATAAGCTATTAAGTTAGTGATTACCAACTTTACCTTTGAAAATTTCCAAAATTACCATATTTCTATTTTTCATCCAATGGCTCAAATTTAACATGGAAAACACACTTTAATCCAATGGTCCACGTTAAATCATACCATTTTAAGACATGGAAATGACAATTTTAACCTTGCCTTATCCTCCTTCAAAATATCTTAAATGTTCGTTTCAATCCGATCATCCGAATATTTTCCTAAACTTTATCGCTTAATAGCCAATAATACAAACTCTGTATGAAAAATTCGGGTAACACGAAAACACCATTATCGGGGGTAAACTATTCATTTACGGGACTAAAATACATAACTTTTGAAAATTACAATTTAGTCCCTAAACTTTTCCTAAGTTTATACTTTAGCCACCAAACTTTCATTTTATTCATTTTGATCACTACCCAAAATTTTTAGGTATTACAATTCTTCCCCTTCAAGAAAATTCATCCTCAAATTTTCAATATGTACTTGTTTCAAAAAGATACGGGTACTGCTCTTTCATTGCTTCCTCCGTTTCCCAAGTAGCTTCTTCTACTTTGTGATTTCTCTGCAAGACTTTAACTAGGGAATCTTTTTGTTCCTTAATTGATTTTCTCCTCGATCTAAGATTCTTACAGGTTCTTCATCATATTTCAAATCCGATTGAATCTCAATTTCTTCCAGTGTAATGATATGCAAATGATCTGATCGATATCTTCGAAGCATGGACACATGAAATACATCATGGACCTTACTCAACTCTGGTGGTAAAGCTAATTGATACGTCACTGGACCAACCATTTTTTAAAACTTCACAAGGACCAATGAATCTTGGACTAAGCTTTCCTTTTTGTCCAAAGCGTAATATCTTTTTCCAGGGTGAAACCTTTAAAAATACTTTGTCTCCAACTTCGAACTCAATATCCTTCCTTTTAAGATCATAATATGACTTTTGTCTATCAGAAGCAGCCTTGAGATTATCTTGAAATATCTTTACCTTATTCTCCATTTCTTGAACAAGATCTGATCTGATGATTTTTCGATCTTCCAACTCATACCAATTTAATGGTGTTCGATATTTTCTTCCATATAATGCCTCATAAGGTGCCATCTTTATACTCGATTGATAACTGTTATTATAGGCAAACTCAGCTAATGGAAGATATTTTTCCTATGAACCTGTCAAATTTATTATACATGCTCTGAGCATATCCTCGAGTATTTAAATAGTTCTTTCTAATTGTCCATCTATTTGAGGATGAAAAGCAGTACTGAAGTGTAGCCGAGTTCCCAATGCTTCATGTAATGTCCTCAAAAACCTTGAAGTGAATCTTAGATCTCTATCAGATATAATAGACATAGGAACACCATGCAATCTAACAATTTCCATAGTATATAATTTTGCCAACTCATTCAAGGTGTAGTTTGTTCGAACTGTTATGAAATGTGCAATTTTATTCAATCAGTCTACAATCACCCAAATCGAATCTTTCTTACTTGGCGTCTAGGTAAACCTGTTACAAAATCCATAATAACCTTTTCCCACTTCCATTGTAGAATTGAAATTGGTTGAAGTAATCCCGATGGAACTTGATGTTATGCCTTTACTTGTTGACATGTTAAGAATCTAGCAACAAACTCAGTGATAGCTTGTTTCATACCAGGCCACCAAAATCGACTCTTTACATCTTGATACATTTTGTTGCCTCATGGATGCATAGTTAAAAGGACTGTAATGTGCTTCTGAAAGTATTTCCCCCTATAGACCCTCATCTTCAGGAATGTACACACATCCCCTGTAGTATAGGCATCCATGTTCAACCTGTTTTTTCTTTTCCAAACATTTTGCATCCTTTGATTGTAACTCTTTAATCCTTTCTATCAAGGTTTAGCCATTATTGCACCATTTTCCTGTAACTTTAACTAAGCATTCAATGTTCTCAAGGCGGAAAATGTTTTCCTGCTGAGCGCATCTGCTACCACATTAGCCCTCCCCAGATGGTAATTAATAATTACATCATAGTCTTTGATCATTTCTATCCATCTTCTTTGCCTCAAATTAAACTCTTTTTAAGACAACAAATATTTCAAACTTTTATGATTTGTGAAGATATAAAACTTTTCACCATATAAGTAGTGACGCCAAATCTTCAAAGTGAACACTACTGTAGCCAACTCTAAATCATGAGTAGGATAATTTCTTTTATGAGTTTTGTGTTGTCGAGAAGAATATGCTACTACCTTTCCTTCTTGCATTAATACACACCCCAAACCATTATGGGATGCATCACTATATATTGTGAAATCCTTTCTAGATTCTGGTTGTACCATGAAAGGAGCTTCTGTTAATATCTTCTTCAATCTATCAAAGCTTTTCTGACATTTTTCTGTCCAAACAAATGGCATATCCTTTCTTAATAGCTTAGTTATTGGAGCGGCAATCATTGAAAAGTATTTCACGAACCGCCGATAATAACCAGCTAATCCTAAGAAACTTCTCACTTCAGAGACATTATGAGGAACTTTCCATTCGAGTATTACTTGAACTTTTTTAAGATCAACTTGAATTCCTTCAACTGAAACTATATGTCCAAGGAAAGCTACCTAGACAACCAAAATTCACACTTTGACAGCTTTGCATATAATTTCTTTTCTCAGAGAATCTGAAGAACTATTCTAAGATGAGTATCATGATCCTCTTTGGTTTTTGAATAAACCAATATATCATCTATGAATACCACCACAAATTGATCCAAATATGGATGAAATATCCGATTCATCAGATCCATTAAAAGCTACCGGTGCATTTGTAAGTCCAAAAGGCATTACCATAAACTCATAATGTCGGTATCTAGTTCTGAAAGCTGTCTTTGGTATATCTGCTTTCTTTGATCTTCAATTGATGATACCCCGATTGAAGATCAATTTTAGAAAACAGTGTTGCTCCTTTAAGCTTATCAAAGAGATCATCAATCCTTGGTAAAGGATATTTATTCTTTACTGTCACTTTATTAAGTTGACGATAATCCACACATAATCTAAATGATCCATCTTTCTTTTTCACAAATAAGACTAGAGCTCCCCAAGGTGATATACTGGGTTGTATAAAACCTTTATCTAATTCTTGTAATTGAATCTTCAGCTCTCTAAGTTCTATAGGAGCCATTTTGTAAGGTGCCATTGATATTGGTGTTGTTCCAAGAAGCACATCAATACCAAATTCCATTTCTCGATTCGTAGGTAATCCCGATAATTCCTCCAGAAAAACATATAGAAATTCCTGCACCGTAGGTATATTTTCCAAATCTGTCTTTGTTTCCGGAATATTTATCACGACCTAAATAAGCTTCATACTCATGTGATAATAACTTTCCAGCAGTTATAGCCGCAATCTCATTGCTAAAATAATTCTGCCTTTCTCCCACAAATATTATTTTTGAACTATCTGGTCCTTTTAGGACTGCCCTTTTTAATCAGCATTCAACTGTAGCGTCATATGCCGATAAACAATTCATTCCAAGAATGACTTCAAACTCTTTGAAGGGTAATTCCATAAGATCAGCTGGAAATTCTCTTCCTTGGATCCTTATAGGACACTTTTTGCATATTCGAACTACTTTGGCGCTTTGTCCTATGGGATTCATAGCAACTACCTCAATCGAAATTGGTTCTACCGAAATATTTCTTTCAAGTACTATTTTAGAACTGATATAAGAATGGGTAGAGCATGGATCAATTAATGCAAAAATAGGTCTGCCAAAGAGTTCGATCATACCTGCTACAATCTCTGCATCATCTCGATCTTTAGTAGTCTTGATATTATATACTCGAGCAGCAGTTTTGTCTTCTCGACTAGGTGTAGTCGTAGATACTCCTGGTCTGCCACCTGTATTTCTTCTGTTTTTCTGAGGTGATGCAACTGACTGATCTGGATGAAGCTCTGGAAAATTCTTTTTGAAATAGCCAGCTTGCCCACAATGGTAGCATGCTCCATCAACGAACTAGCACTGACCAGAATTCATCTTTCTACAATGTTCGCATTTTGGAATAAGTTGAAATTTGGAAGCTCGAGAACTTACAGTAACAGTCTGAGCCATCTTTGAATTTCCTCCGAGGTATCCCTTTTTGGCTGAAGAAGCTGATGCTACTAGATTTTTTTTGTAGAAATCCTTTACTACATTTAAATGACGTTGCGACAAAACAACTTCCAGATCTTTTTCCAATCTGAACTTTTTTCCCCGCTTTATCCTCAAGATCCACTTTTTCAATAGCTTTTGCTCAATTTACTGCCTCTTGAAAAGTGGTGAAGTTGCGAGAAACCAATACCCTTTAATATTGAGAATCCAACCCATCTATAAATTTATTAATTCTAGATTTTTCGGTTGGAAGAAACTCTGATGTGAATCAGCTCAGTCTATTGAACTCACATTCGTATTCATAGATTGTCCTGCCTGATTGCTTCAGATCCAGGAACTGCTGCCTCATTTCTTCAATGAACAGGTCTCGAATATATTTTTCTTTAAATTCTTTTAGAAAGAATTCCTATGTAATCTGTTCTAGATGAACTTGCGAAATTACTACATTCCACCACACACTGGCTTGCTCCATTAGCAAAGATACAACTCCTTCTAACTTTCCTTGATCATCAAATGAAATCTTGTTCAGTATGGTCTTAACATCGTTTAACCAGAAATCAGCGGCCATAGGATATGCATCAGTATCGCCTTGAAATTCTGGTGCTTTCATCTTTCTTAATTTTGTTGGAACCGATATTGGTGCTCGCCTATTTATAATTGCATCCAATTCCTGAAGAAATAAGCCTTGATCTTCTACATACATATTTCCTTGCTCCTGAGCTGGGACCTCTACGTTTTGCTGAGCAAGAGGCGGATTCTGGTTCACCTCATTACTCTTGCTTTGTGTAGGAATATTTGTCTCAGCTCCCTGACGAGATTCTTGATGATCTAACATATGTTAATGTCACAATCATCCCTTATAAGTAAGGAATAACAATACTAATTGCTAGGCATCCAAATATATTCATACAAATATCAGTAAATTTGATATCCTAATGGCATGTATATAATTCCGACTATTAACCAACTCGATTCGTATCCAGAACCGACTAAACCTGTAGCTCTGATACTAATAAATGTAACACTCTAACCAGTATTCTTTACCCATTACTAATCAGAGTGTCACATAATGAATATGTCAACATTTCCTGGTAGTATAAAAAATTCAAATTTATCCATTTTATCATTTATCGCGTAGAATCGTATTCTAAATTTTTAACCAATTTAATTAAGTTTGTTTTTAGGCAGCAACTTAACATTTCCTATTTATGATATATAAGGAACACCGCTGCCTAAAAATTGCCTAAAATAAAAATCTACTCGATTACTCTAATTAACCTTTTCAAATCATTACCTGATTTTAAATATAATATAACTACTCATCATTCACTATAAACATTAACTAGTTTATATGTTATCACAAACCATGTGTAAACTAGTATAAAACAGAGTAACTTTAACATATACATTTCAAAGCATATGTTAGTAATATTCTAGCATAGGAACATATTAGGAATAAATTTCCTAAAAATGCTTTCTTTGATGAATCGATACTAATTCCATTTCTCAACATCAATGTTAACCATAATACTTTAAAATAATATTTCAAACCCCTTTTACTATTCATATCCATCTCTAATCACAAGACACTTTCAAATCTCATAATTTAACCATAAAATGATTTTTTTTTATAATTCATCTTAATATTTCCAAATTATTCAAAATGGTCTCTTGCCATTGAACTTCAAATTCAATTCCTTAATTACAAAATCAAGTATTCCATTAATACATTAAAGCTTCACACATTAGCTTCTAATAAATTTCCATTTCAATCTCATATTTCCCTTAATATGCTATTTGGTCCTTAACACTTTTGCAAACTTCCAAATTGATCCAAATAACTTTCTAAACCTTGTACAACTATTCTTGCATCATTTCTAGCCGTAGGGAAATTTTTCATAATTTTCCCTAATTATTCCCCTAAAAGCCGAATATGAGGGGTCATTTTTCTCAAATTTCCCACTTGATTCAAGCATGAATTTAACTTCTAAACATCATTTTCAAGCTTCTACAATCATTTCGATATCAAACTTAATCCAAATTCAATTTCATATAAAAACCCTAACTTTAACCAAAATAGAATTTAACCATTTCTAAGTTATTCCAATCATAATACAAACTTGAACATGATTCTACAACATCAACTCCATTAAAATCAAACATCCCCTTCGTCCATCCTATTCTCAATTTTCAACTTAGAAGCATGGAAAACATTCAAAACTTATACCAAATGATAGAGAATTTCAAGGAGATCAATTCTATGTTTCATGCTTTTCATCCAAATTCCAACTAAATTAGCTTGAAAAATCAAAAGAAAATTTTTCTCTTACCTTGGAGAGGGTTTCGAACAAGTAGAGAAAGTTGAAGAATTTTCTTGACTTTTCACTTGTTTACAAATTAAGCCATTTGTCATCTATTATAAAAAAAATCTAAATAGAAGTCTCTTTTATAGCAAAATGACCATTTTGACCTTTTTATCCAATATCCCACATCTTGCCACATGTTAATCTACTCATTCAAGGGTCAAAAATAAACTATTTAATGATTACCAAGTTTACCCTTGAAATTTTCCAAAATTACCATCTTGCCATTTTTCATCCAATGGCTCAAATTTAAGATGGAAAACTTACTTTAATCCAATGGTCCATGTTAAATCCTACCATTTTAAGACATGGAAATGACATTTTTAACATTTCCTTATCTTCCTTCAAAATATCTTAAATGTTCAATTCGATCCGATCATCCGAATATTTTCCTAAACTTTATCACTTTATAGCCAATAATACAAACTTCGTACAAAAAAATCGAGTATCACGAAAACATCATTCTCGGGGGTAAACTATTCATTTACGGGACTAAAATACATAACTTTTGGAAATTATAATTTAGTCTCTGAACTTTTCCTAAGTCTATACTTTAGCCACCAAACTTTTATTTTATTCATTTTGGTCACTTCCCAAAATTTTGAGGTATTACAATTTGCCTTGGATCACATTTGGACATAAGTAGCATTGGTCCGAGTTACACTTAGCTCAAAGCACATAGCAATTGCTAGTATCGAAACATAACAATCCTAACTTCTCATCTATCCAACCAACTATCGCCAATCTCCTTATCATCTCCCCCGTTACCTCCTACTGTCGCCAATATATCACATATATAGGGTCGTCACCCTTGAGCCGTAGCTCATGGACCATAGTCCCAAATTATACCTTTGCACCATGCCAAAGTGTCCAAGGACTTCCATTGTATAGCAACTTAAACTTTTTATGGTTTATTGTTAGGAGGAGTATCTTATGACACAAGTATCTTATTTGTTTCTCTTCTTAGTATCTTATAGCATAAGGTGAGCTTTTAGTTCCTTAGAGTGTGAGTTCTTATAACTTTAAAGCTTGACGTTGTTTATTGTATTTTATGCTTTCAAGGATTAAGGGTCGATACCAATTCAAATAAAAGCTTATACATAATTGTACTTTAATTCAACAGTCATTAAAAATCATAATATGGCATACATTGCATTCATGATGCATATGCAATGTATACCTTATCCATGAAACTTCAATGCCATGTATGTATCCCAATCCTAGATGCTCTATGTGAGCCTTATGCAAAATGATCATATGCAATCCATACTTGAACATTTAAACCAAAAATCTATAAAAGTAAAGATCGAGGTGACTCTATGTCACCCGAAACAAGTGCAACTACACTCACCTTATATTCCGAAGTTACGAAATACCTGAATCCAAAATCACCCTAAGCTTTCCAATAACTTATTTCTTCTACTTTTCCTTATCATAATGTACCTCAACAAAGTAACAAGTCATTAAAAATCAATTCAATTCATTTACCAACAGTCCAAAAGCACACACATATACACGTATACATACAAATCATTCCAATATATATTCATATATATGCCAAACAATTCGTTTATCCATACATATATACACCCAAAACAGTTCAGGATTTCAGTACTCTATTCCATGAAGCCGTCCTACAAATTTACCAGTTTACTCCACATCTTAATTCACTAGTTTAGTCCTTTCTTTCTTTTTGACTTCTTAAATATTTCTTTAATGTTCTTACAAATGCAAAACAATCCACTAATATTCAAGTATACACAAAACAGGGAAATTATACTCATATACATATATGTACACTTCAAAACAATCCAGCATACTTTCATTTACTTATAAAACAGTCGAATATACTTGTATACCTATGTATATATGTCAAAACAATCCCTAATTTATTCATATATGTTTAGAACAGTCCAAGTTTTCACAATTACACATACATAAACTCAAATATTCCACATGCTTTTCATTTACATTCAAGACAATATGAATTTCCACATAATATACATACATACTCAAATATTCCACATGCTTTGATATGCATTCAACACAATCCAAATTTTATATCCACACATTTATATACTTAAAACAGTCCCCAATATGTTTATTTTCATGAGAACAGTCCCTAACATACATATATCCTTATTTATGTCCACAAAATAGTTTACCAACATTTATGTTTATGCAAAACTGTCCAGTAGGTATTCGTATATACGCTAAATAATTTATTTATTTGTATATACATGTTTACACATCCAAAATAGTACACCACATGATAATGTATAAATAAAACAGGGCATATATGATCATATACATATATGTATACCGAAATAGTCTACTTATACTTACTAACATGTAAAGAATCCTAAATCAAACTTAAACATCAATTGCACGACCAGCAAAAGTCCATTCGAATGCCTAATTTATCTCAAGTTAGTTTTAGCATTTCCACTAATTTACATTTTTTATGAAATCATGGCAAGGTCATTATATATATACTACTCAATCGAACCAAGATATACATAACATAAATTTCAAATTCTCTAACAATTCAAACAACAACATGATATACATCAGGACTTAAGATCCACTACTCAAATTTTAAACTTGAATAAGGAGAAAGGAAAAGTAAGATCACCTTCATCCTTAAGCTAATCGAATGGATTTCAAGAAATTAACGATGGTGAAGCAAATTCTTGTAAGCTCTCTCTCTTTCTATTTTTTGCCTCGGTCTTAATGTGGAGAGGAAGAAGATGATGACCAAACTTGGTTATTTCTCCTCCACCTTAACCGAAACTTTCTCCCCCTCTTCCACATGTTTTTCTTCTCAAAATGACACCTATCCTAGTCCCTAGCTTCCATTAATTTTTGCATGCAATTCTTTAATAAATAAAGCCTTTTAAGATAATCATTTCAATTTAGTTAACAAACTATTCAATTTTCATAATAGGTCCTTAACTTATTTAATTATCTATGTTAAAGATTTCTCGAATCAATTTAAAATATACTCGAACTAGTGTCATACTCCTAGACCACCTTTTGGGGTGTTAAAATTCTCCTCCCCTTAAAAGAAATTCGACCTCAAATTTCTTTAATGATGACTAATTCGTATAATCAATACTCAGAATACTTCCCCACATTCTAAATGTCAAAACAGAGTAAACATACCTTCTTAGTTGCAAGTCACCAAAACAAAACAGAAATTTGAACTCCTATGTGCCATTTACAAAATACAACCATAACTGGCCAAACTCTGGCTCTGATACCAATTTGTAACACCCTCAACTCGATTTTAGAAGAAAATCGGAATCGAAGATGTCACTGCAAGATATTTCATGAAACAAGTGATCAAAAACTAAAACTTTCAAAGTAATCCGAAATAGGTTGACAAAATTTCTCATAAAATTTTACTTAAACCTTATAACTTAATTATATCATGCCATACACTTAACTTTTTATATGTCACAAAGTATGTTATTATTCTTTTGACTAGTATGAAAATATTTCATAACTCGACCTTTTTGATATATCAAGCGTAGAGGGAATACTTAGATTTTCCAACTTATTGAAATTTTAATGAAATATGCTTCAACAGTAAGGCAAGATCAAATCGATTAAGGACCCAATAATCTTTTTGATATCATTCATGTATAATTTAATAGGTAAATCCTATCTTCTTATTATAGTATCCCTTCTATAAATCACTTATAATTTAGGTTCATCTCGCGTCATAATCTAAGGACAATGTCCAAACACAAGGTATGGTGCTAATACAAGAATACCGAACAAACAAGATTGACTTAATCTGATACAAACAAATCCCAATATTAAAAAGAATCCTAGGTACTCCTAAATTTATTACCACTTTTAAGACTATATTAGAGTCATTCATACATATTGTAGTAAATTTAAAAACAACTACCCTTAAGGATTCGAAACAAAAGGGGTAAATAAAGTTTCAACTAATTCTTGTAGCTCAAGAAGGATCAATTAAATCAAGTTTTAAAGAGCATGCTTGTGATCCAAGAAGCATTTTCACGTTACATAGATTATTCATTAACAAACAAGAATAATCTTTCATTAAAGACCAGGAAGGTCGAGACCATTCAAACAAGTGATTAAACCTTTACATGAGTAATCGAAGCAAGCATAGATACATATACATGATTATCTACTCAAAGCATATATAAATACATGGGTGTTTGATCAAGCATAACTATTCAAGAAGTTCATTTAGCATAGCACAACATAATTACTTGTTAAGCAAGGCATCAACCATTCGAACCAAACATGTACATGTATAGATGAATATGTTTCAACCAAGCATATGTATATAGGAAATCAATTTGAGCACACATATACTAAGTTATTAACAAGCACATATCTTTTTCCAAAGATTATTCAAGAAGTTCATTTAATACACCTTGCTTGTTATACAAATTATCGTAAGGAAAATATATAAGCATTCTATCAAGAATATAATTGATCAAATCAAAATCAAACAAGCATTCAAGTCCACATCTAAGTTTCTTATATTCCATTTAGTTATCACATTCGGGCATGCTAGTATCATTCGATTCATTTAATTAGTGCATACATACTTCTATGATATTTACTCATTAATTAATCAAAATTGATCAACCAACAAATAATTACTAAACATTTTCGACAAATAGGCAAGTCATTTACAACTTTACAGTGTATAACTTAATATTATAATAACTTATTTGATAAACTTCTTTATAAACACAATGCCACCAACTATAGAGTTCAACTATAAAAAGAAAATATAGACTCTACTTGGGACTTTAGGCAGTGAGTTGTAATACTTGATCATGATTGAAATACACAAGCTTTAACCAACCTGCAAATGTATGAATAATGAATGCATTAGGCTTAAATATCCTAAGTGAGGTACTGAACCATGAAATATAATCATCAATGATGTCAATATATAAGGGAGTGATAATAAATTCCAAGTTTTATTATTGGCATTGAAATGCTTGAGTTTTAACTTTAATAAGATCAGAGCTTATCTTATGAAGCTTTATCATGATTTATACTCTTCCAAAATATTATTCGAAAACCTTTCAGAGTTTTAACTGAAATATATTGAATTTTTTATCGAACTTGTCAGAATTCATAACTTACAATACCAGAGTCTTATCAAGGCTTATCAAAAGTTCTTATCAAGCTTTCAGAGATCATAACGGAGCTTATATGAGTTCATAACATTGCTTTTCAAAGTTTCCTTTCGAAGCTTAGTATATGAGTTCATATCTTTTAGAACATTTTCCTAGGATCACATTTGGACATAAGTAGCATTGGTCCGAGATACACATAGCTCAAAGCATATAGCAATGGCTAGTATCAGAACTTAACAATCCTAACTTCTCATCTATCCAACCAACTATCGCCAATCTCCTTATCATCTCCCCGTTACCTCCTACTATCGCCAATATCTCACATATATAGGGTTGTCACCCTTGCGCCGTAGCTCATGGACCATAGTCCCAAATTATACCTTTGCACCATGCCAAAGTGTCCAAGGACTTCCATTATATAGGCAGCTTAAACGTTTTTATGCTTTATTGTTAGGAGGAGTATCTTATGACGCAAGTATCTTGCTTGTTTCTTTTCTTAGTATCTTATAGAATAAGGTGAACTTTTAGCTCCTTAGAGTGTGCATTCTTATAACTTTAAAGCTTGACGTTGTTTATTGTATTTTATGCTTTCAAGGATTAAGGGATGATACCAATTCAAAGCAAAGCTTATACATAATTGTACTTTAATTCAATAGTCATTAAACATCATAATATGACATACAACGCATTCATGATGCATATGCAATGCATACCTTATCCATGAAACTTGAATGCCATCTATGTAACCCAATCCAGATGCTCTATGTGAGCCTTATGCAAAATGATCATATGCAATCCATACTTAAACATTTAAACCACAATTCTATAAAATTAAAGATCGAGGTGAGCCCGTGTCACCTGAACAAATACAACTACACTCACCTTATATTCTGAAGTTATGGAATACCTGAATCCAAAATCACCCCAAGCTTCCCAATAACTTATTTCGACTTTTCCTTATCATAATGTACCTCAACAAAGTAACAAGTCATTAAAAATCAATTCAATTCATTTACCAACAGTCCAAAAGCACACACATATACATGTAGATCATTCCAATATTTATTCATATATACACCAAACAATTCGTTTATCCATACATATATATATACATCCAAAACAGTTTCAAGATTTCAGTTCTTTATTTCATGAAACTATCCTACAAATTTACTAGTTTACTCCACATTTAGTCCTTTCTTTCTTTTTGACTTCTTAAATAGTCCTTTAATGTTATGACAAATGCAAAACAGTCCACTAATATTCAAGTATACACAAAACAGAGCAATTATACTCATATACATATATGTACACATCAAAACAATCTAGCATACTTTCATTTACATATAAAACAGTCAAATATACTTGTATACCTATGTATATATGTCAAAACAGTCCCTAATTTATTCATATATGTTTAGAACAATCCATGTTTTCACAATTACACATACATATACTCAAATATTCCACATGCTTTTCATATACATTCAAGACAATCTGAATTTCCACATATATGCATACATATACTCAAATATTCCACATGCTATGATATGTATTCAACACAATCCAAATTTTATATCCGCACATTTATATACTTAAAACAGTCCCCAATATGTTTATTTTTATGAGAACAATCCCTAACATACATATATCCTTATTTATGTCCACAACACAATTTACCAACATTTATGTCTATGCAGAACAGTCCACTTGGTATTCGTATATACGCCAAACAATTTATTTATTCGTATATACATGTTTACACATCCAAAATAGTACACTACATGATAATGTATAAATAAAACAAGGCAAATATAATCATATACATATATGTATACCAAAACAGTCTACTTATACTTACTAACAAGATTAAATCAAATTTTATGAGTTAAAATATTTAATTATGTGTTTTTGAATATGATTATATAGCTTAACCTCATTTTTACATGCATGCCTTAAACCCAACAAAACGGCCAAAAATTAAGATTAAATCAAATTTTATGAGTTAAAATATTTGATTATGGGATTTGGAATATGATTATATATCTTAATCTCAATTTTAGAACTTTTTACTTGGTTAAAATTCTAATGGGTCCACTATAATGCCCATTTAGATATGCACGCCTTAAACCCCAACAAAATGGGCATTTGAATATTATTATATAGCTTAACCTCATTTTTAGATCTTTTTACTCGATTAAAATTCTAACGGGTCCACTATAAAACCCAACAAAACGGCTGAAAAATAAGACTAAATCATTATTTATGTCTTAAAATTTTTAGTTATGGGCTTTTGAACATGGTTATGTAGCTTAACCTCATTTTTTGGAAATTATTACTCAGTTAAAATTTCGATGGGTCCACTGTAAATCCCCTTTAGACATGCACGCCTTAAACCCTAACAAAACGGCAGAAAAATTATATTAAATCACTTTTTATGGCTTAAAATATTTAGTGATGGACTTTTGAACATGATTATATAGCTTAACCTCATTTTCAGAAATTTTTACTTGGTTAAAATTCTAACGGGTACACTATAAAACCCATTTTATGACTTAAAACATTTAGTTATGGGCTTTTGAACATGATTATAGCTTAACCTCATTTTCAAAAAATTTTACCTGGTTAAAACTTCAATGGGTCCACTATAATCCCGTTTAGACATGCACGTCTTAAACCCCAGCAAAACGGTTAAAAATAAGATTAAATCACCTTTTATGACTTAAAATATCTAGTTATGGGCTTTTGAGCATGATATATATGTAATCACTCATTTTTATATGGTTTGTAATTGTCATATGAATATATTAGTTTAATAATTAATGTATTATTATTGCATGTATACATGTTATATGGTATGTTTATTATATACGAGTTATTGATATATATGTGGTATATGTGTGTGATGTGTGAATGCATGTATAATATATGTATTGTGAATACGTATGTTTTTATAATTATCATGGTGTATGTGTAGCGTGTGTGTT
Organism: Hibiscus mutabilis; assembly: GCA_019671005.1. NCBI lineage: Eukaryota > Viridiplantae > Streptophyta > Magnoliopsida > Malvales > Malvaceae > Hibiscus > Hibiscus mutabilis. The sequence goes on from CM033744.1 coordinate 14,787,685, forward strand.
TACATTTTATGTCATGTACAATTTGCATTATATGTGCATTAATGTATGTATGTCTATATTAATTATGTGTGAATATATTTATGTTTGTTTGTGTTTAAATGTATGAGATATGTATGTTAGTTGGAATGTATGTGTACAGCCGTATATGTATGAGTGCATGTATTATTATTATTACTACTGGTACTATTATTATTATTATTATTATTATTATTGGTGTTGGGCCAAATTAAAATAAAATCAAAAAAATAAATATTTAAACCCAAATAATTAAATAGTCTAGTCAAATATATATTACAAACCCCAAAAAATAATAATACAAGGCCCATACCGGCCACTCCAAAAGTCCAAATAAACCTAAACCCTAATATCTAATTCTGATCTACATCTCTTTGCGCAGCCCACCAGGAGCCGTTGGATCAAGACGTTATCCAACAACCTAGATCAATCAAGATGATCATCCAGCTGGCCGCGTGCATCACACGTCTGGAGTTTTCGGCTACCACATGCGCGTATGATCCAAGCGCGGACTCTTCAGATCCTCATATGCCACGTGGCGTGATCGTGAGAGGCCAGGTCAGATCTTCAGATTGTATTCAAGCCATCCAAACTTCAAGAAATCCTAGCCTTTCGATTAGATCTGATCCAATGGCTAAGGATGCGTCAGCCAGGGGATCACCACCACCATTCCGGCCGTACCAACCACCGCACCAAATCGGACATGCCAAAATCACAAGAAAAAAGCAGAGATTTGTCAGTAACCAAATCTGCAAAAAACATGTATTTTTTTATATATCTACCAAAACAAGATATATATCAGGGATATGTATCAAACGGAGAATCGAAAAAAAACTAGTTTCCAGTGGAGAGAAATAACAAAAAAAATACAAAAGTTTCCAAGGGTAATATTCTCTCTTCCTTTCTTGAATGTCTTTTAAACACAAAAAAAATAAGTAAGGGTTCGAAGTTTACCTCTTAGCCGTAATGACGACAAGCCTCTCGATTTTCTTCCGAGCTGTGAAGGGTGAGTCGGACGGTCGTTTTTAGAGGGTTTGTTTTAAAACGGTTTTGATCTTAAAAAAGAGGGGTTTGTGGTTCATATTTTCCGAAATGAGGGTTTTTGGCCTTTCAAATCAATATAGGGGTTCTATTTTAGGGGTCTATTGGCGGTGGTAGGTGACAGCTGGTAGCGTTTGGAAGTGGCCGGACCACCGCCGGTTTTTGAAAATAGCGGCGGCAAAAGGGCGAAGTTTTTGTTTTTGGGCTGAGGTTTTCTGGAAATAGAGAGAAGTGGAGAGTATTATCATAAGGTTGAAAAAATGAAAAAAGATAAAAGGGGGGCTGATAGGTTGATTAAATAGTTTCTTTTGTGGTAATAACATCATAAATCCCCCTTGTCCTTGATATTTTCAAATTGAGCACGCCGCATGGTATAATTACAATCCCAGTCCCTTTCTCTTTTCAAAATCTTTCAATTTACCCCCCAAATTTAACCGAATCAGTTTCAAAATGGTAAAATTACCGCCTTAGTCACTTTGCGTTTTGAAAATTTTCAAATCAAGCTTGCCTCTTGGTCTTATTACAAGTCTAGTCCCTATGAGTTTTGTTCGTTTTTAATTAAGCCCTTAAATGTGTATCTTTATTTAATTAATTTCTGCTCTCTGCTTTTATTTTCATCACATTTTAGTCCCTAAGTTGTGTTTTTTTATTTGCTATTTTATTTTTTATTTTCATTTCTGTCCCTTTTCCTTTTATTTTTATTCTTAAATATTTTTGTTTTTATTATGTGTTTTTTAGCATGTATAACTTGTTCATTATGTTCATATATGTTTTTCTATCATGCTTATTTATGTTTTTTGTTTTTTTGGTATGTTATGTAATGCTTTTATATTTTAATTTATTTGTTCATGTTTGCTTGCATGTCTACCTTATATATTATGTGTAGCTTAATTTGAATATTAGGTTTATATGTTAGTTTTCAGGTTTGTTTTGTATGATATGTTACATGTCACTTTATAGCATGTTTAGTTTTTTTTCTCATGTCCATTTTTGTTCTTTATGTTTCTATATATACGTGTTATCCTTGTCATATTTATTTATGCATATTTTCTTTTATGTGCATTATCATGCAAATATGATTAGCTTTGTATGATAAGTGTTAGCTTTTTTATGTTTGCCTTGTTTCTTAGGTTACATGTTAGTATAGAAATTTGTTAATTTTGTTATGACATATTTATATTGTGTATACATATATTGTGTTACATATTAAGTTTTAGTTTTTATGTTCACATGTTGTTTTGCTAATTTGATGTCATACTATGCCATGTATATGTCATGCATGTATTATAGTTGTGGTTTGTATTAATGTGTTTAAGCATGTTAGATTTAATTATTTAGTTTTGGAAGCATGTTTTTCTTGTTCATGTTTTGTTTTTTTTATATTATGATGGGTTATGTTTTTATTCAGGCATTTTATTATTCTTTTTGTGTAATATTGTAATATTCATGTTTTTTTTATGTTTCTGTACCATATCGATGTGAATGTATATCTTATTTGTTTTCTAAGAGTGCATAATGGAATACTAATTGTTAAATGCGGCGCCCTTTTATTCGAGCGTAAATGTGGCCAGTATCAAGTGCAGTGATGGTGGTCTATCGATTTATTCTCGAATAACGGGGCTCTTAAAATTTACTCGCACTTATAACCAAATTTTAATTTAATCGTCACTTTAGTCCGGAAAGTTTAATAGTAATAAAGCGGTAATTATTAAAGTACCAATTTTGGGCGGTGTGGGGGTGCTAATCCTTCTCCATCCGTAACCGACTCCCAAACCCAATAGTTTTCGAATCTCTGGTTTTATGGTGTCCGACCTACCTCAGTGACCGGTGGCGACTCCATTTTAAGTCAAATACGATTTTCTAAAAACCCCACGGACATGTTTTAAAATATCCGAAAAGACCCCAAACACCTTTAAAATCAGTTTTTAGCGAAACACTCGTAGCAAAGGACATCGCTACAATATCTTAACCTCATTTTCAGATCTTTTTACTGGGTTAAAATTCCAACGGGTCAACTATAAAGCTCATTTAGACATGCAAGCCTTAAACCCCAACAAAACGGCCAAAAAATAAGATTAAATCACATTTTATGAATTAAAATATTTAGTTATGGGCTTTTGAACATGATTATATATCTTAATCTCATTTTTAGATCTTTTTACTAATTTAAAATTTCAATGTGTCCACTATAAAGCCCATTTAGACATGCACGCCTTAAACCCCAACAAAATGACCGAAAAAATAAGATTAAATCAAATTTTATGACTTAAAATATTTAGTTATGGGCTTTTGAACATAATTATATAGCTTAACCTCATTTCCATAAATTTTTACTTGGTTTAAATTCTAACGGGTCCACTGTAAAGCCCATTTTGACATGCACACCTTAAACTCAACAAAACGGCCACAAAATAAGATTAAATCAAAATTTATGAGTTAAAATATTTTATAATGGGATTTAGCTTAACCTCATTTTTTTGAACTTTTTACACAGTTAAAATTTCAACGGGTCCACTGTAAAACCCATTTAGACATGCACGCCTTAAACCCAACAAAACGGCCACAAAATAAGATTAAATCAAATTTTACGAGTTAAAATATTTAATTATGGGTTTTTGAATATAATTATATAGCTTAACCTCAATTTTATAACTTTTTACTCGGTTAAAATTCTAATACGTCCACTTTAAAGCCCATTTAGACCTACACCCCATAAACCCAACAAAATGACCTTAGTATAAGATTAAATCAAATTTTATGAGTTAAAATATTTGATTATGAGATTTAGAATATGATTATATATCTTAATCTCAATTTTAGAACTTTTTACTTGGTTAAAATTCTAACGAGTTCACTATAAATCCCATTAAGGCATTCACGCCTTAAACCCCAAAAAATGGCAAAAAGATAAGATTAAATCACATTTTATGACTTAAAATATTTATTTATGGGCTTTTGAATATGATTATATAGCTTAACCTCATTTTTAGATCTTTTTACTTGATTAAAATTCTAACTGGTCCACTATAAAACCCATTTAGACTTTCACACCTTAAACCCCAACAAAACGGCAGAAAAATAAGATTAAATCATATTTTATGTCTTAAAATTTTTATTTATGAGATTTTGAACATGATTATAAAGCTTAACCTCATTTTTATAAATTATTACTCGGTTAAAATTCATACAGGTCCACTGTACAACCAATTTAGACATGCACGCCTTAAACCCCAACAAAACGACAGAAAAATTAGATTAAATCACATTTTATGACTTAAAATATTTAGTTATAAGATTTTGAACATGATTATATAGCTTAACCTCATTTTTAGAAAATTTTAATCGATTAAAATTGCAACGGGTCGACTATAAAGCCCATTTAGACATGCACGCCTTAAACCCCAACAAAATAGCTGAAAAATAAGATTAAGTCAAGTTTTATGACTTAAAATATTTAGTTAAGGGGTTTTGAACATGATTATATAGCTTAACCTCTTTTTCAAAAGAAATTACTCGGTTAAAAATTCCAACGGTTCCACTATAAGCCCATTTAGACATACACGTCTTAAACCCCCAAAAAATAACAGAAATATAAGATTAAATCATATTTTATGACTTAAAATATTTAGTTATGATCTTTTGAACATGATTATATAGCTTTACCTTATTTTCAGATCTTTTTACTCGGTTAAAATTTCAATGGGTCCACTATAATGCCCATTTAGACATGCACGCCTTAAACCCCAACAAAACGGCAGAAAAATAAGATTAAATCACATTTTATTTCTTAACATATTTAGTTACGGGCTTTTGAATATGATTTTATAGCTTAACCTCATTTTCAGATCTTTTTACTCGGTTAAAATTCTAAAGGGTCCCCTATAAAGCCTATTTAGAATTACATGCCTTAAAACCCAACAAAACGGTCGCAAAATAAGACTAAATCAAATTTTATGAATTAAAATATTTAGTTATGGGCTTTTAAACATGATTATACAGGTTAACCTCAATTTTAGAATATTTTACTCAGTTAAAATTCCAACCGGTCCACTGTAAAGTCCATTTAGGAATGCACGCCTTAAACCTCCAACAAAACGGCAAAAAAATAAAATTAAATCAAATTTTATGACTTAAAATAATTAGTTATGGGATTTTGAACATGATTATATAGTTTAACCTAATTTTCAAAAATTTGTACTCTGTTAAAATTACATCGGGTCCACTATAAGCGCATTTAGACATGCACACCTTAAACCCAACAAAATGGTCAAAAAATAAGATTAAATCACATTTTATAACTTAAAATATTTAGTTGTGGCCCTTTGAACATGATTATATAGCTTAACCTCATTTTTAGAAATTTTTACTCGTTAAAATTTTAATGGGACAACTATAAAGCCCATTTAGACATGCACACCTTAAACCCCAACCAATCGGCTGAAAAATAAGATTAAATCACATTTTATTTGTTAAAATATTTAGTTATGGGCTTTTGAACATGATTATATAGCTTAACCTCATTTTCAGATCTTTTTACTCGATTAAAATTCCAACGGGTCCCCTATAAAGCCTATTTAGACATGCACGCTTTAACGCCCCGATTTTGGGTCTAGATGTTTTGGGGTTAGTTTAAGTGTCTGGTGGACCGGTATTAGGGATTTGAGTCGGTTTCAGGATTAAATCGGATTAAATATTTTTGAAGGTGATAAAAATATGGGAAAATGTTCTAAAATCATTATTTAATATATTAATGATTATGGTGAAATCAATTTTGTAAAAAGAGTTTTGGAAATTGGAAATTTTGGACTAGTGACCAAAATGTAAACTTTGAAAATTGCTTTTTAGTGATTGTTTTGTAAGGAGTCAAAACTTTGAATCTTTAAGGAGCTAATTGCTCCAAAGTCTAATCTCAGACTTTATCCCTTAATTGGCTATTTTAAAAGTGTTTTGGAAAATATAAATAGGTTTGGGGAGAATTAACTTGGTAATTAAATCTTTAAAACAAAAATTACGTAACTAACTTTTTCTCAAAATATTTTCTCTCAAAATATCTCTAGCCAAACATCACTTTCTTCTTCTAAATCTTCAGGTAAATCTTTCTTTTATTAAATCTTTTGTTTTCAAATGATTTCTTGTTGATTGTTTCTCAAAACCTTATTGTTTTAACTTTGTTTTCTCATGTAAATCATTGAATTAAGGGAGAAAGCATCCATTAGATGTAAGGTTTTTTTTTTCTCCTCTAATGAGGTTCTTTACTGAAATTCCCAAGTTGTTGATTCTTTACAATTGTTTTCTAATGTGTTTTGATAATTTAATTAAGGAAAATTTGATTAAATGTGTTTTAATTGATGGAATTGATATATTTTTGGAGTTGATCTATTTTGCTGGGTTATTGATCAAATTAGATCATGAATTTTGTGTATACTAATGTTGAAGGCTTGGTTTTATCAATGTAATCCCGAAACTAGATGAGTCCCTAATGTTTATGGTTGTTAGTTAAGGGTTTTTGTGATGTTAATGGAGTTTAGTCATTGCTGGAAGTAAAATGATGTTGAAAAAGGGTTTTTAGATGTTAATTGCTGAGGGTTGATGTATAGAATTGTTATATTGTGGCTGGGTTAGGTTTGGAAAGTGTTTGGGGATGTTTTCGTTAAGTTTATGATGGTTTTTGAGTGGGCAACTTGTGAGTTGCGGGTAATTGCTTTGAGGCAGTGGTTTGGATGCATTTTGATGCATGTTTACTCGGGTTTCATGTGGTAAAAATAGGGGATAATCAAGGCGATGTAGCTTGAGGTGGATTGTTGCTAGTTGGGAGCTCAATTTGCTTTGGCAAGCAAGGGGAGGCGTAATTGGTGAGTGGAAACTGGTTTTAAATGCCTCTAAAGGGTTTGCAAATGATGTTGGGAGTTTAGGATAAGCTTTAAACACTTACCTAAACTCAAAAGTAAGTTTCGCTCATTTTGCTCTCGAATAACAGATTGGATATGAGCATGGTTCATTACATGTTTTGGTTTTAAACATGGTTTGATTTACTTCCTGTAAATGCATGGTTTTGAATACATATGCAATGGTTTAAAAGTATATGTGATGCTAGTGAGCATTGGTTTTCACTTCGGTTGGGAATGTGGTATTGCTTTGGCAATGTTCTTTGCATATGTGGTGTTGTATAATGCATTGTAAAATAGTGAGTAATTGGTTTTGTAAATGATATATTAGTTATGTGACATGATGAGAAAACATTCGAATATAGTTGACATGCCATAGAATAGAGTGCACTATAGTATATGTTTAAAATTGATCATGTCCATGGGTCCTTGAGGTATAGCAGATTGGCTACTCGGACTATTGGGTTCTCACTAGTGGTTATGCGGATTGGCTAGCCTATGTGAGGGTAAATCTTTCATATTGGCAAGGTTTGAGATATCATACGGATTGACATGGTATGACTACGCTGGAGGATTGTCTATCATAAGTTTTCTGTGTATCCGATGTATGGATGGAGGATTGTTCATCCAACGATAGAGGATTGTCTATCCAAGGGTATAGGATTGTTTACCCGAGGTCACTATAATTGCCAATATATGAAAGTTCAAGTGTTGAACCTGTTTTATAATGTTTTGGGATTTAAACATAGTGAAATAATTTTAATGCTTTGGGATTTAAGCATGTGATTATTAAATAATTTTGCATATGGTCAATATGCATGATTTGATCTAGAATCAATGAAAAGGCTTGGGTTGTAAGCTTGGCTTGAAAACAAGTGTTTGGTTTTCAAAGGTTTTAAATGCATCATTGTTTTTATGAGCATCCTCTCTAAGCATGTGTGCTTATGCTCTCTTTTCCTAATGACGCAGATTATTGAAGTTTGGGGCAGCAAATGCAAGGTTAAAGTGATCCAAGAGCAAAAACTATTTTGAGTATGAACTCGGTTTATGTTTCTGGTTAATAAGGCAATGTGTTTGCCATGTTTTGGGATTTTGTAATTCTTTTTTCCCTTGGTTTTGAGCTTGTTTAATGCTTTGTTTGGTGTTGGATTGATGTTGATAAGTATGTAGTTGATGTTTTCTTATGGTTGATGCTAAGTGGTTGCCTAGGTTTACATCTAGTTAGCCTTGGTTGAATACCATGTCTTGTTGGTTCTAGCATGTTGATTTTGAGGCAATGGATATATGTGTGGTTGTCATATACTAGTAAATGTTCAAATAGGAGTTTTGGTATGGTTGGTGAAGGTGGTTTAGGGAGCATGCCTATAGCTTGATCTCTTGGAAGCATATATTATGTTGTGATTGCCAAATCTTAGTGCAAATGAAGGATTATGACTAGTGGGTTATTGGTATGCATGTATGTGAGTTGCTGGGACCTAAATGCATCTAGATTGGATTGTAAAACCAGCTAAAAATGACATTTTGGGTCCAAACGTATCGGAACGCATCCCCTTGTACCGGTACGGCTAGGCCATTTCAGGCATATCATTTCGATATGGGTAAGCCTTTACAGGCATATCATTTTGATACGCGAGCAAGTGTTTCGATACGGGTAAGGGCATTTTGGTTGAGCATTTTGATACGTGGTAGACAGTATCAGTACGATATTGAGCTATTGGAATTTGGTTTTTGAAAATTGGCCAAGCGTACCAAAACACCTGTATGCGTATCGATACGGAATGCTGTTAAATCAGTTATTAGGATGTTTACAAGTTTCTATTTCTTTCGTTTTGATCCCCGATTATTGTGAATGTAATTACTTGAGTTTGGATGGTTGTATTGAGCTGAGAATTAACACGTAAGTGTGTAACCTTACTAATTGAGGATTGGTAATCCTAATTTCTGTAATGGTCCATTAATTTACCAATTTTACATTTTAGTCCCTAAAATGTATCGTGTGCAATTGGTTACCTTTCTGTGGTCCGTTTCCCTTGCAAATTCATCCGCTGCTAGTATGATCACTTAGAATTAATAATATGCATCTAGACAAGATAAAATAAAAATGGACTGGTTTTCATAATCTTTGTCCAAGTTGCTTCGACAAACCTAATGTAGCTCACTCGGTTCGATCAGGTGTCTAGGCTGGATCGAGGGGGTTACATTTGTGGTATCAGAGCTAGGTTACTAAAGGTTGGGATGTTGTCATTTGATTGTTTGCTAATGTTTGTTATGTGCGGTGAATGTGAATATGTACGGTGATTATTTTACATCATGTTGGGGTATGAATTAGGAACACATTGCCTATTACCGAGGTTTCAAAATGTTTTATAAGTTTGTCTTGGATCCTTTGCTAAATACTAGCCTGACTTTAATGTGTTTTAATGCTTGTGTTAGCATGGCTCGATGTGAGACTCGCTCGATGGTGGTTAATGCCGGATCTGGGCAGAATAACATTGAGGAAAATAATCCTCGTAATGTTTTACCTTCTCTTCTTCTATTGGTTCCTCTTGTTTATGCTGGGGTAGGTTAAGTACCCCATGTTCATCAAGTTCCATTTTTTGGAGATTTGGCTTTGTTGATCCAAGCGATGACGGGAGCTTTTCAGGCTGTGATAGCTTGGGTGCAAGTGCAAGCACCAGCACCTAGTATGGTGGTTAATCAAGGTTTATCTTTGGAATGTCTTTGTAGTTTGGGAGGCAAGGAATTCAGGGGTTTGAGTCCTAAGGCATCCGAGAGATGGCTGGAAAATACCATCCGTAGCTTGAATCAGATGAGTTGCAATGAAGAACGCAAGTTGGGTTGCATTGTGCCCTTATTGCAAGGTGATGCCTATCATTGGTAGGTGACCACGATTACGGGTTTCCTAAAGGCGGATGTGACTTGGAAGTTCTTTCGGAGAGCTTTCAAGAGGATGTATCTTGGCTCTCAGTATCTGGATGCGAAGAAGCGCGAGTTTATGTCGCTGTCACAGGGTGGCATGATTGTTGCCAAGTATGAGGAGAAGTTTGTTCGCCCAAGTCAGTATACCCCTGAGTTAGTTCTAGATGAGCAACAGAGGTACGATAGGTTTTGCTATTGCCTGGTGAAGGACATCAAGATGTATCTGTTGGCTATGGATTATACAGATTTTGATGTGTTGGTCAATCGTGCCAAGGATATTGAGCAGTCCCTAGGAGTGACGGGACAAGTTTTGGGCATGGGCTCAAGTAAGAGAGTGGTTGATTTTGGCTATTCTGGGAAGCATAATAGGAGATTTTGGGATAAGAGGCATAAACCTGATCACAGGCGTGGTGGCGGTGTTGGTCAAGGTAATTAGGGAGCTCGTGTTGTAGCTAAGTGTGAGCGTTGTGCTAGGCACCACAAGGGAATGTGTTGGGGAAATACCCTTTTTGTTGGGTATGTGGATTTCCATATCACATGAAGCAGGATTATCCTCGTGCTGTGAGGAATGCACTGGTTCACGTAGTTGCACCTGTTAGGGGCTGAGGCTGTGGCAGGGGTAAGTTTCAGAGGCGGGAGAATGGTCAGAGAGTTGTGGCTCATGCTGTTGATGTGCAGCCAGAGAATGGTGGACCAGCACAGATCTATTCTCATCGGGAGGGTCATAATAACACATATGTGATTGCAGGTACCTTCACTTTTCAATCCTTGTCATTGTTTTCCTTGATTGATTCAGGGTCTACTTATTCTTATATTTTGAGTAAATATGCAATTTTGTTGAGTGTTTTATTGAGATCTTGGATGTTGGCATGTTAGTAACTAATTCTTTTGGTGAGACGGTTACAACTAGGAAGTTGTTTAGGCAGTGTCCTTTGGCAGTGCAAGGTTATGAGTTTGCCACAGATCTGATGGAATTGACATTCCATGGCTTTGATGTTATTTTGGGCATGGATTGGTTAAGTGAGCACAAGGCGGCTGTGGATTGTGAATCCAAAAGGATTTCTTTGAGGTTGGCCGATGATTAAGAGGTTGTGGTGGTTGGCGAAAATGTAAAATTCCTGTCCAATATTGTTTCAGCTACCTGAGTAGAAAAGATGATGCAAGGAGGTTGCCAAGATTATTTGGTTATTGTGATTAATCTGGAGGGCAAGGGTGTTCGTGTGAAGGACATTCGGGCTGTTTGTGATTATCCAAAAGTTTTTCCTAAAGAGATGTCGGGTTTACCTCCAGATAGAGAAGTGGAATTCGGTATAGAGACCTATGTGGGTACGATTCCGGTGTCCATTGCTCCTTACAAATGGCACGAAAGAGTTGAAGGAGTTGAAGTCACAGCTTCAGGAGTTGTTGGATCATGGGTTAATTTGACCGAGTGTTTGGCCGTGGGGTGCTCCTTTTCTTTTTGTGAAAAAGACGGATGGCACGATGCGTATTTACATTAATTACCGGGAGCTGAATAAGTTATTGATGAAGAATAAGTATCCTTTACCGAGGATCGATGGTTTGTTTGATCAGTTCTGCGGGGCAGCGGTGTTTTCTAAGATTGATTTGAGATCGGGGTATTATCAGTTCAAGGTAAAGGAGGTCAATGCACATAAGACTACATTTCGTACAAGGTACGGGCATTATGAGTTCTTAGTGATGCCGTTTGGTTTGACAAATGTCCCGGCTACGTTCATGGATATGATGAATAGGGTGTTCCATGAATATCTTGATCAGCTTGTGGTGGTGTTTATTGATGATATCCTTGTGTACTCTCCTACCGAGGAAGAGCATGATCAACATTTGCGGATTGTTTTGCAAGCTTTGAAGGATAATCAGTTGTATGCCAAACTAAATAAGTGTGAGTTTTGGCTGAAGGAAGTGATGTTCCTTGGTCATGTGGTTTCTACGGAGAGTATTCGTGTTGATCCACAGAAAATTGAGCCTATTCTCAATTAGAAGCAACCGAAGTCTGTGTCAGAGGTGCGTAGTTTCCTTGGGTTGGCTGGTTATTATCACTATTTTGTAGAGGGGTTTTCTAGTATGGCAACACCTTTGATGAATTTGTTGCAAAAGAATGTTCCTTATGTGTGGACGGAGAAGCAATAATAAAGTTTTGAGAAGTTGAAGGAAGTCTTGACACATGCTCCTGTGTTGATTCAACTCGAGTCAGGGAAGGAGTTTGTGGTTTATAGTGATGCTGATGCCAGATGGTAAGGTTGTGGCTTACGCGTCGAGACAGTTGAAATTTCATGAGCGCAATTATCCGACTCATGATTTGGAGCTTGCGGCTATTGTGTTTTCCTTGAAGATTTGGAGACATTATCTCTATGGAGAGAATTGTGTTGTTTGTACGGATCATAAGAGTCTAAAATATTTGGTGTCTCAAAAGGATTTAAATCTTAGGCAACGTAGATGGTTGGAGTTGCTTAAGGATTATAACTTTACAATCAAATATCATCCTGGAAAGGCCAATATGGTTATGGATGTGTTAAGTCGTAAGGTTGTGGTTGAGCTTAAGGCTATGTTTGCGAGGTTGAGTGTGACACGCGAAGGTGGGTTGTTAGCGGAGTTGCAAGTCAAGCTGACGTTGTCACAGTTGATTAAAGCTAAGCAACCGTTTCATAATTCTCTTGTTTCATATTTTAAGGACAAATTAGATGGTAATTCGACGGATTTCCATTTTGATGATGATGGGGTTTTGTGTTTCAAGGGTCAAATAGTGGTGACGGATGATTCAGAGTTGAGGCATACTATTTTGACAGAGGCAGATTCTAGTCCTTTTGCTATGCATCCCGGTAGTATCAAAGTGTATCGTGAGTTAAAAGAGGCGTACTATTGGGTTGGTTTGAAGAAGGATGTGGCTGAGTTTGTTTCTAATTGCATGGTGTGTCAGCGGGTTAAGGTGGAACATCAGTTTCCATCCGGGTTGTTGCAACCGTTGAGAATTTTGGAATGGATATGGGAGAGAATCACCATGGATTTTGTGTCAGTGTTACCTTTGACACCAGCTAAAAAGGATTTCGTTTAGGTGATTATTTTATTGGTTTACGAAGTGTGCACATTTTCGGCCAGTGCATACGACGTATACCTTGGACAAGTTAGAGGACTTGTACATCACTGAGATTGTGCGTTTGCATGGGGTACCTAAGTCTATTGTTTCGGATAGAGATCTGAGGTTTACAACAAGATTGAGTTTTAGCACCGCGTATCATCCTCAGTCAGATGGTCAGACTGAGCGTGTTATCCAGGTTTTGGAGGATATGTTGAGAGTTCCATCATTGAGTTCCAAGGAACCTGGGATAAGCATTTGCCTTTGGTTGAGTTTGCGTATAACAATAGTTATCAAGCGAGTATACAGATGGCACCGTATGAGGCTTTATATGGCCGGAGGTGTCGTACGCCTTTGTGTTGGGCTAAGGTTGAGGAAAAGTACGTTTCCTTACTAGATGTGTTGAAAGACACAGATGTGAAGGTGAAGCTTGTGCGTGATCACTTGAAAGTGGCTGCGGATCGACAGAAATCTTACACGATTTTAAAGCGTAAGGAGATTGAATATGCGGTGGGTGATCGTGTGTTCTTGAAAGTGTCACCGTGGAAAAGGGTGATTCGGTTCAGACGTAAGGGTAAGCCTAGTCCAAGGTTTATTGGACCATATGAGGTTTTGGAGCACGTTGGTCTTGTGGCTTATCGGTTGAGGTTGCCTCCCGAGCTGGAGAAAATACATAATGTGTTCCATGTATCTATGTTGCAGAGGTATCGGTCAGATCCCTCGCATGTTATGCCGGTGGAGCATATAGAGTTGAGGCCGGATTTATCCTTTGATGAGGAACCGATGGAAATCCTTAATTCCATCAGCAAAGTTCTTTGTGGAAAGACGATTGAGCTTGTTAAGGTTTTGTGGCGAAATCGTGGTGCCGAGGAAGCCACTTGAGAAAGCAAGGCAGATGTGTTGGAACAATTTCCGCATTTGTTTCCTCAAGGTAAATTTTGAGGACAAAATTTCTTAAGTAGGGGAGAGTTGTAACGCCCCGATTTTGGGTCTAGATGTTTTGGGGTTCGTTTAAGGGTTCGGTGGACCGGTATTAGGGATTCGAGTCGGTTTAAGGATTAAATTGGATTAAATATTTTTGAAGGTGATAAAAATATGGAAAAATGTTCTAAAATCATTATTTAATATATTAATGATTATGGTGAAATCAATTTTATAAAAGGAGTTTTGGAAATCGGACATTTTGGACTAGTCACCAAAATGTAAACTTTGAAAACTGTTTTTAGTGACTATTTTGGAAAGAGTCAAAACTTTGAATCTTTAAGGAGCTAATTGCCCAAAAGTCTAACCACAGACTTTATCCCTTAATTGGCTATTTTAAAAGTGTTTTGGAAAGTATAAATAGGTTGGGGAGAATTAATTTGGAAATTAAATCTTTAAAACAAAAATCACGTAACTAACTTTCTCTCAAAATATTTTCTCTCAAAATCTCTCCAGCCAAACATCACTTTCTTCTTCTAAATCTTCAGGTAAATCTTTATTTTCTTACATCTTTTGTTTTCAAATGATTTCTTATTGATTGTTTATCAAAACCTTATTGTTTTAACTTTGTTTTCTCATGTAAATCATTGAATTAAGGGAGAAAGCATCTATTGGAGGTAAGGTTCATTTTTCTCCTCTAATGAAAGGTTATTTACTGAAATTCCCAAGTTGTTGATTCTTTACAATTGTTTTCTAATGTATTTTGATAATTTAATTAAGGAAAATTTGATTAAATATGTTATCATTGATGGAATTGATATACTTTCAGAGTTGATCTGTTTTGCTGGGTTATTGATCAAATTAGATAATGATTTTTGTGTATAATAATGTTGAAGGCTTGGTTTTATCAATGTAATCCCGAAACTAGATGAGCCCCTAATGTTTATGGTTGTTAATTAAGGGTTTCTGTGATGTTAATGGAGTTTAATTATTGCTAGAAGTAAAAGGATATTGAAAAAGGGTTTTTAGATGTTAATTGCTGAGGGTTGTTGTATCAAATCGTTATATTGTGGATGGGTTAGACTTGGACAGTGTTTGACGATGTTTTCGATAAGTTTAGGCTAATTTTTGAGTGGGCAACTTGTGAGTTGCGGGTAATTGCTTTGAGGCAGTGGTTTGGATGCATTTTGATGCATGCTTCCTCTGGTTTTGTGTGGCCAAAACAGGGGATAATCAAGACGAAGTAGCTTGAGGTGGATTGTTTCTAGCCGGGAGCTCGATTTGCTTTGGCAAACAAGGTGAGGCGTAATTGGTGAGTGGAAACTGGTTTTAAATGCCTCTAAATGGTTTGCAAATGGTGTTGGGAGTTTAGGATAAGCTTGAAACACTTATCTAAGCTCGGAAGTAAGTTTCCCTCATTATGCTCTTGAATATCGGATTGGATATGAGCATGGTTGATTACATGTTTTTTGTTTTAAACATTGTTTAATTTACTTGCTGTAAATGCATGGTTTTGAATACATATGCAATGGTTTAAAAGTATATGAGATGCTAGTGAGCATTGGTTTTCATTCCAGTTGGGAATGTGGTATTGCTTTGGCAATGTGCTTTGCATATGTGGCGTTGTATAATGCATTGTAAAACAATGAGTAATTGGTTTTGTAAATGATATATTGGCTATGTGACATGATGAGAAAACATTCAGATATAGTTGGCATGCCATAGGATAGAGTGCACTATAATATATGTCTAAAATCGATCATGTTCGTGGGTCCTTGAGGTAAAGAGGATTGGCTACTCGGATTATTGGGTTCTCACTAGAGGTTATGCGGACTGGCTAGCCTATGTGAGGGTAAATCTTGCGGATTGGCAAGGTTTGAGATATCGTGCGGATTGGCATGGTATGAGTATGGTGGAGGATTGTTCATCCAAGGATAGAGGATTGTCTATCCAAGGGTAGAGGATTGTTTACCCGAGGTCACTATAATTTCCAATATATGAAAGTTCAAGTGTTGAACCTATTTTATAATGCTTTGGGATTTAAGCATGGTGATATGATTTTAATGGTTTGGGATTTAAGCATGTGATTTGTATATAATTTTGCATATGGTCGATATGCATGATTTGATGTAGAATCAATGAAAAGGCTTGGGTTGTAAGCTTGGCTTGAAAACAAGTGTTTGGTTTTCAAAGGTTTTAAAATGCATCATTGTTTTTATGAGCATCCTCACTAAGCATGTGTGCTTACACTCTCTTTTCCAAACGATGCAAAGTATTGAAGTTTGCGGCAGCAAAGGCAAGGTGAAAGTGATCCAAGAGCAAAGACTATTTTGAGTATGAACTCGGTTTAAGTTTCCAGTTAATAAGGCAATGTGTTCTCCATGTTTTGGGATTTTTTAATTCTGTTTTCCCCTGGTTTTGAGCATATTTAATGCTTTTCTTTGGAGTTGGATTGATGTTGATAAGTATGTAGTTGATGTTTGCTTATGGTTGATGCTAAGTGGTTGCCTAGGTATGCATCTAGCTAGCCTTGGTTGAATACCATGTCTTGTTGGTTCTAGCATGTTGATTTTGAGGCAATGGATATGTGTGGTTGTCATATGCTAGTAAATGTTCAAATAGGTACTGAAATCTGGTTTTTGAAAATTGGCCAAACGTACTGAAACACCTGTACGCGTATCGATACGGGATGCGGTTAAATCAGTTATTGGGATGTTTGCAAGTTTCTGTTTCTTTCGTTTTGGTCTCCAATTGTTGTGAATGTAATTACTTGAGTTTGGATGGTTGTATTAAGCTGGGAATTAACATGCGAGCGTGTAACCTGAATAATTGATGAATGGTAATCCTAATTTCTGTAATGGTCCGTTAATTTACCAATTTTATGTTTTAGTCCCTAAAATGTACCGTATGCAATTGGTTGCCTTTCCGTGGTCCGTTTCCCTTGCAAATTCATCCACTGCTAGTATGATCACTTAGGATTAATAATATGCATCTAGACAAGGTACAAGAAAAAATGGACTGATTTTTGTAATCTTTCTCCGGTTTGCTTCGAAAAACCTAATGTAGCTCACTCGGTTCGGTCGGGCGCCTAGGTCGGGTCGACGGGTTACACACTCCTTAAAACCCAACAAAATGATCTCAAAATTAGATTAAATCAGATTTTATGAATTAAAATACTTAGTTATCGGCTTTTGAACATGATAATATAGCTTAACCTCAATTTTAGAACATTTTACTCAGTAAAATTCCAACGGGACCACTGTAAAGCCCATTTAGGCATGCACACCTTAAACCCCCAACAAAATGGCAGAAAAATAAAATTATATCAAATTTTATGACTTAAAATATTTAGTATGAGGTTTTGAAAATGTTATATAGTTTAACCTCATTTTCAAAATTTTTTACTCGGTGAAAATTCCATCGGGTCCACTATAAGCCCATTTAGACATGCACGCCTTAGACCCAACAAAATGGCCACTAAATAAGATTAAATCAAATTTTATGAATTAAAATATTTAGTTACGGGATTCTGTACATGATTATACATCTTAACCGCAATTTTAGAATATTTTACTCGGTTAAAACTCCAACGGGTCCATTATAAGCCCATTTAGACATGCATGTCTTAAACCCCAACAAAACGGACGAAAAAAAGATTTAATCACATTTTATGACTTAAAATATTTAGTTATGGGCTTTTGAACATGATTATAAAGCTTAACCTCATTTTCAGATCTTTTAACAAGGTTAAAATTCTAACGGGTCCACTATAAAGCCCATTTAGACATGCACGCTTTAAACCCCAACAAAACGGCCGAAAAATAAGATTAAATCACATTTTATGACTTAAAATATTTAGTTATGGGCTTTTGAACATGATTATATAGCTTAACCTCATTTTCAGATGTTTTACTAGGTTAAAATTCTAACGGGTCCACTATAAAGCCCATTTATACATGCATGCCTTAAACCCCAACAAAACGGCAAAAAATTAGATTAAACCACTTTTTATGACTTAAAATATTTAGTGATAGGCTTTTGAACATGATTATATAGCTTAACCTCATTTTTATAATATTTTACTTGGTTAAAATTCCAACGGCTCCACTATAAGAACCATTTAGACATGCACGCCTTAAACCCCAACAAAACGGTCGGAAAATAATATTAAATCACATTTTATGACTTAAAATATTTAGTTATGGGCTTTTGAACATGATTGTATAGCTTAACCTCATTTTCAAAAAAATTTACTCGGTTAAATCTCCAACGGGTCACTATGAGCCCATTTAGACATGCACGTCTTAAACCGCAACAAAATGGCCGAAAAATAAGATTAAATCACCTTTTATGACTTTAAATATTTATTTATGGGCTTTTGAACATGATTATATAGCTTAAACTCATTTTCATATCTTTTTACTCGGTTAAAATTTCAACAGGTCCACTATAAAGCCCATTTAGACATGCACGCCTTAAACCCCAACAAGCCGAAAAATAAGATTAAATCACATTTTATGACTTAAAATATTTAGTTACGGGTTTTTAAACATGATTATATAGCTTCATCTCATTTTCAGATCTTTTTACTCTGTTAAAATTTCAACGGGTCCACTACAAAGCCCATTTAGACATGCACGCCTTAACCCCAACAAAACGACCGAAAAATAAGATTAAATCAAATTTTATGACTTAAAATATTTAGTTATGAGATTTTGAACATAATTGTATATTAAAATATTTAGTTATGAGATTTTGAACATAATTGTATATCTTAACCTCATTTTCAAAAGTTTTTACTCGGTTAAAATTCCAACGGGTCCACTACAAAGCCTATTTTGACATGCACGCCTTAAACTCAACAAAACGAGCACAAAATAAGATTAAATTAAATTTTATGAGTTAAAATATTTTATTATAGGTTTTTGAATATGATTATATAGCTTAACCTCAATTTTAAAACTTTTTACTCAGTTAAAATTTCAACAGGTCTAGTGTAAAACCCATTTAGATATGCATGCCTTAAACCCAACAAAACGGCCACAGAATAAGATTAAATCAAATTTTATGAGTTAAAATATTTAATTATTGGTTTTTGAATATGATTATATAGCTTAACCACAATTTTAGAACTTTTTACTCGGTGAAAATTCTAATGGGTCCATTTGCACGCCTTAAGCCCAACAAAATGACCAAAATAAGATTAAATCAAATTTTATGAGTTAAAATATTTGATTATGGGATTTGAATTATGATTATATATCTTAATATCAATTTTAGAACTTTTTACTCAATTAAAATTCTAACGGGTCCACTATAATGCTCATTTAGACATGCACGCCTTAAACCCCACCAAAATGGCGGAAAAACAAGATTTAATCACATTTTATGACTTAGAATATTTAGTTATGGGCTTTTTAACATGATTATATAGCTTAATCTCATTTTTTAGATCTTTTTAGTCAGTTAAAATTTCAATGGGTCCACAATAAAGCCCATTTTGACATGCACGCCTTAAACCCCAACAAAACGGCCAAACGATAAGATTAAATCACATTTTATGACTTAAAATATTTAGTTATGGGCCTTTGAACATGATTATATAGCTTAACCTCATTTTTAGAAATTTTTACTCAGTTAAAATTCCAACGGGTCCAGTGTAAAAGCCCATTTAGACATGCATGCCTTACACCCTAACAAAACATCATAAAAATAAGATTAAATCACATTTTATTTGTTAAAAAATATTTAGTTACGGGCTTTTGAACATGATTATCTAGCTTAACCTCATTTTCAGATCTTTTATCTCTGTTAAAATTCCAACGGGTCCCCTATAAAGCCGATTTAGACATGCATGCATTAAAACCCTACAAAAAGGTCGCAAAATAAGATTAAAATAAAATTTATGAATTAAAATATTTAGTTATGGGCTTTTGAACTTGATTATACAGCTTAACCTCAACTTTAGAACATTTTACTCAGTTAAAATTACAACGGGTCCACTGTAAAGCCTAATTAGGCATGCACCCTTAAAACCCCAACAAAACGGCGAAAAAATAAAATTAAATCAAATTTTATGACTTAAAATATTAATTAATGGGATTTTTATATAGTTTAACCTCATTTTCAAAAATTTTTACTCAATTATAATTCCATCGGGTCCACTATAAGCCCATTTAGACATGCACGCCTTAGACCCAACAAAACGGCCACAAAATAAGATTAAATCAAATTTCATGTGTTAAAATATTTTATTATGGGCTTTTGAATATGATTATATAGCTTAACCTCAATTTTAGAACTTTTTACTCGGTTAAAATTCCAACGGGTCCACTGTAAAGCTCATTTAGACATGCACGTCTTAAACCCCAACAAAACGACCGAAATTTAAGATTAAATCACATTTTATGACTTAAAATATTTTTATTTATGGGCTTTTGAACATAATTATATAGCTTAATCACATTTTTAGATCTTTTTACTCGGTTAAAATTTCATTGGGTCCACTATATAGCCCATTTAGACATGCACTCCTTAAACCCCCAACAAAACGGCTGAAAAATAAGATTAAATCACATTTTAAGACTTGAAATATTTAGTTATGGGCATATGAACATGATTATATAGCGTAACCTCATTTTCAGTTATTTTTTACTGTAACACCCCCTACCCCGGGTTGGTAGCAAACAGGTTCGGGAGCGTTACCGAGTACATTACAAGCAAGAACAAGGCCAACTCATCCCTATTAGATGAGTTATTTAACTAGTAAGCAACCAAACTTTTATAACATAACATGTAAGCAATCTCAATTGCAAGACATTACAGGTTACCAATTAATTCAATTAACATCATCATACAATCTCATTTGAATAACCTAAGAGCAAACATTTCATTTCACAGTTCCTTAGATTGATACATATAACATTTCATACATAACATACTAAACATGATCAATTGCACATACCTTGATTCTATGCAAGCCAAATGCCAAGCCTTACCAATCCGCATTTACAATTCAAACTTATAAGATCACATGCAAGACATTTGAATGTTCACACAAGACCTTATTTCACAAGCTATTCGAATGGTACAAGGCTAGATCAATTTCTTTGAACATTCAATATATACATATCAATATGCGTAGCAACATATTTCATTACATAAGATTTGAGTTCATTACTTGATTTACAATAACAACCAAGATCATAACATGATAAGCCCATTCAAAACAACCTATATATATACAAATTCAAGTATCCAAAATGCATGCACAAGTCATTATATACAAACTAAGTGCCACCAACTAGGGCAGTACAAAACAAGTATGAACCATACTTTAGCTATGCTTATGTCTTACTTCGAGCTCAAGAAATCAGGCTTCAGGATCAAGCAACGATCGAATCCTTTATTCTGTGGTTGGGAAGAATGAAAACAAGAGTGATAAGTACAAGAATGTACTTAGTGAGGTAGTAACTAATTCTAACCAATTAATAAGACATGTATCTATTAGCTCAGTTTGAACCTAGTCAAGGTTAGAATCATTCGAATTCAAGCTTTACTAAAACTTCATATCAAGTCAAATAACATACTCAAGCAATATACACATTTCAATTCAAGTCAAGTACATATTTAGGCAATATACATACATCTCAAGTCAAGTAACAATTAGTTCAAGTTTACATATTTATCATTTTAAGAATACATATCAAGCAGTCCAAGCAGCAAGTTTACATGTCAAGTAATTCAAGTAGCAAGTTTGCATGTCAAGAAATTCAAGTAACAAATTGTTCAAGACAAGAATTTAAACAATTCATACTTATTAGCTCATTTATATTCTTTTGAAACAATCCTAGGTTTATAGTTTGACTAGGTAATCAAGTCTCCAACCAACTGTCGCCACAAGATGTACCGTAGTACTGGTAAACCCTCTTATTGTCGCAAAAGACCACATACGTACCCTCCGTCTGTTAGAGGCCTTAGCCCTGGACCTAGTCCGCCCTGACATAATGAGCTCTAGACTCTAAGGCATGCCCTTCTACCTATTCAACTAGCAACCAAGGTTGTTTGATTACACTTTATTTATTCAAGAATTTCAAGCTTTCCAAGTTCAAGAATCAATTGAAGCAAGGTATAGCAACATTATGCTTTAGCCCTTAGGCCAATTGAGCCTTAGCTCATCATTTTGCAATTAACTTGTTATTCAAGTAAACATTTTACATATCCCATCTTAGGCATCAAGCAAGGTCTTTATTTCATGTCTTAATTCATGTTATCAAGTACTTTCATCATAGAAATCCATACAAGAAAGCATTCGATGGTTCACACCCAAGGCATCAAGAATCAAGCATTTACACCATAGAGCACTATCAAGCAAGCATTATAATAAATCATATCCAAGGCATGGAATCATACATTTGTTTTCACTTTTCTTTCTAATTAATTTATCAATTTGCATGCTATTACTTACTCACAATTTTAGTTTAGTTCAATCCTCCCTTTTATTCATATTCAAGTTAAATTAAGATCATTAACATGGCATATCAATGGCAAGAAGATAGTCATGCATATTTGGTTAGGACCTAAGTCCTAACCCTATTGTAAACTACACTCACAATACTCCAAGCTAGCTAGTCTCGCAAGACTATCCCATTTTTCTTGTCTCTTGAATGCTCGACTTTAGAACCTTCTCCAAAGTCCTCTCTTTGCTCTAATAAATCACATAGATAAGACAATGTCAAAACATATAATCAAAAAATCATTCAACATAACAACAAGGTTAATACATCACATGTACAAGACCAATAACATCTAAACTGTTGCTACCAGGCAGCAGGTGCACTGCTTACTTAAATGTGCATAACTTTCATTCCGTACGTCAGAATTTCAATTGATTTACACCCTTGGAAAGCTAACTTAATTTTGTTTCTAACCATATAGGCCTTGCATTTTATTTGTTTTCCAATTAATACAGTTTTTAGCTTAAAGATAGAGTAATTTACATCACTAGACAGTTTGTACTGTCCCTAGTGTTTCTTCTCTACAATTCATTCTACAATCCAAAATTCAGTTATGTTTTCTCCTAATGAATTTAGACATGTTAAGGCATTGTCCATAAAATTTTCAGCCTTAAATTCCCTATATACAATTTATGGTGATTTTTCAAAGTTACTGCCCATAACAGAGTATTCTGGGCAGATTACACTAGTTTGAGTTTCTAGCTTCATTGCTCACTTAGCGGATACTTCTAACATCTTAATTCAACTTATATACATACTCATATAAGTCTAGATCAGTTATAATTCACCTATCAACTCACCATCCACACAAACAAGCCACGATTCTTATAAATCAGTTCTAAATTGCTTTCTCATGTGACCTAAGCAGTCCAAATTCATTCATGTATCCAAATATATACTCTGGCAATCCAATAATAGATTCATATATCATTCAATTGCATCCAACATCAGGTTTTTCCTACCTAATCGAAACAGTCCAGCAAGGTTTCCAAAATTGCAAAACAGAGCAGATTATGATATCATCATAATCGAGCAATTCTAAAGATATTCATAGAAATATTAACACTCTTAGCTAGATTTGATTCATAGAATTCTTCAATCCTCTATTCATAAGACTTGATTATAACATTTAGAAAATTTGAAGAGAATACTCATCTTCCCCTTGGATTGGACGAATGAAGATTAAAATGGTTCTATGTAGAATAACGTTTCTAACTCCTAAGATGACCAGCTTTCTCTCATTCCTTTCTATTTCAAATTTTCGTTCTCTTTGCTAAGGGAGGAAGAAGAAGCCAAGATCAATGTTTCATTCTCTTTCCTCCTCACCGAACCCCCTTACACATGCCTCATTCTTCAATTGCCAGCTCAACTAAATCCTTGGCTTAATCTCTCCTTTGCATGCAACTCATAAGTTTGCATGAGTTTTCAGTTTAGTCATCAAGGAATTAGATACTAAATTTTCCTTAATCAAATTTTGGTCCCCTACATTTCTAGGATCTCATTTTACATTTAATTCATTTTAGTCCTAATTATAAATATAAATATATATATATATATATATATTAGTTATCGAATTTATTTATTTTAAAACAACTTCTTAAAAATCAAAAGTGGTATCATTCTTCTATACCTAGTTTTGGGATGTTACAATTCTCCCCCCTTAAAATAAATTTTCCCTCGAATTTACCTAAATCGAATAGGTGAGGATATTGCTTCCTCATTGTAGTCTCAGGTTCCCAAGTTGCGTCTTCCATTTTATGATTCATCCATAACTCTTTCACCAAGGAAACATTCTTGTTTCGAAGTCTTCTAACTTCTTTGTCAAGTATTCGTATTGGCTCTTCTTCATATGATAGGTTGGGATTTAACTTAACTTCTTTAGGTTCAAGGACATGGGATGAGTCAGACCTATATGTTCGGAGCATAGACACGCGAAAGACATTATGAATCTTTTCAAATTCACTGGGAAGAGCTAATCGATAGGCCACTGGCCCTATCCTTTCAATGATTTCAAACGGACCAATGAATCGGGGACTAAGTTTCCCTTTTCTTCCAAAACGAAAGACCTTCTTCCAAGGGGACATTTGAGGAAGACTTTGTCTCCAACATTGTATTGGATGTCTCTCCTTTTCAAGTCTGGATATGCTTTCTGTCTATCAAAGGCTTGCTTCAATCGATCATGTATGATTTGAACTTGTTCCTCGATTTCTCTAAGTAATTGAGGTCCCAAAACCTTGTTTTCTCCCAATTTAGACCAACATAAGGGAGTTCTACATTTCCTTCTGTATAGAGCTTCGAAGGGAGCCATCTGGATAGATGTCTTCAAGTACGTAGCCATCTACTAGGGGTAGAGATTTCTCCCAGTTCTTTCCGAAGTCTATAACACAAGCACATAGCATGTCTTCAAGTACTTGGATGATTCTTTCAAATTGTCCATATGATTGAGGATAAAAGGTTGTACTAAGGTGCACTTTAGTTCCAAGGGCTTTTTGCAAAGAATTTCAGAATCGAGAAGCAAATCTGGGGTCTTGATCGGAGATTATAGCTGTAGGTACACTGTGTAATCGAATTACTTTACGAATGTATAGCTCGGCTAAGATTTCCAAGATCATGCTCATTCGAACAGGGATGAAATAAGTAGACTTTGTGAATCTATCAACAACCCACACATCATTGTTCTTTCTTGGAGGGGAAGGAGGACCAGTAACGAAGTCCATTGTCATCTGATCCCATTTCCACTAAGGGAATTTGATTGGTTGGAGCAATCCAGTGGGGACTTGATGCTCGACTTTGACCCTCTAACAAGTTAAGCACTTTGAAACAAAGTCTATGATAGCCGATTTCATGCTTGGCCACCAGTACAGTGGCTTTAGGTCCTTGTACATCTTAACCGATCCAGGGTGAATCGAGAAAGAGCTTTGGTGAGCATCTTGTAATATCTTGTGTCTTAGTTCTTCGTTGTTAGGAACACATACTCTATCTTTGAAATAGAGGAGTCCATTCGACTTGAGGGAGAAGTCAGAATTAGACTCAGAGTCTAGATTGGACATGATCTTCTGAAGATCTGGATCAATTTGTTGGAGTTCTTTGATTCTCAAGATTAGAGTAGATTGAACTTGAAGTTCAGACAAGAATTTTCGTCCTTTGGATAAACGAAAATGAGCATTGATAGCCAAGAAAGCTATAAACGAATGGAAAAGATCATTAAGGAAGATTTTTGAATAGTTACTTGTAAGTCAAGAAAGGTCTAAATCGAAATGTTCCTTTGATGAATTATTCTAGGATTTAGATTTAAGGGTTTACCCGAGTATGGTCTGCGACTAAGGGCATCAACAACCACATTTGTTTTCCCTGCATGGTGGTCGATAACCAAATTGTAATCTTTAAGTAACTCTAGCCATCTTTTTTGCCTCAAGTTCAAGTCTTTCTGAGTTAGGAGGTATTTGAGATTCTTGTGGTCTATGAACAAGTTGCATTTCTCCCCGTACAAGTAATGTCTCTAGACTTTGAGTGCAAACACGATAGCTGCCAATTCTAGATTGTGTGTAGGGTTACCACGTTTCCATCATGCATTAGGACACATCCTAGTCCCAAATGAGATGCATCACTGTAAACAGTGTACTCCTTGCCAGATATTGGTTGGATGAGAACGAAACATGAGTCAGGGCTTGTTTAAGCTGATCGAAGCATCATTGGTGGTTCTTCGACCAAACAAAGGGTGTATCTTTGCAAGTTAGCTTAGTCAAACTTGCGGCAATGGATGAGAATCCCTTGACAAAACGTCAATAATACCCAGCTAAATCGAGAAGGCTTCTGACCTCACCAACATTCCTTGAAGGACTCCAATCCAGGATAGATTGAATTTTCCTTGGATCTACTTTAATACCTTCTGCCGAGATGACATGGCCAAGGAATGACACTTTCGATAGCCAAAATTTGCATTTAGAGAACTTTGCAAACAATTGACGTTCTCGGAGAGTTTGCAATACAATTCGAAGTTGTTTAGAATGTTCTTCCTTATTCCGAGAATACACTAGAATGTCATCAATGAGACGAATACGAACTTGTCAAGATAGGGCTTGAATACACGGTTCATGAGATCCATGAAAGCAGTCGGAGCATTCGTTAACCCGAATGACATTAGAAGGAATTCAAAATGGCCATATCGAGTACGGAAGGCTATCCTGGGTACATCTTCTTCTATTACCCTTATTTGGTAGTATCCCGATCGTAGATCGATCATTGAGAATATTGTATCATCTTTGAGTTGATCAAAAAGATCTTCAATCCTTGGGAGAGGATATCGATTCTTGATAGTAAGCTTGTTCAATTGTCTGTAGTCAATATAGAGTCTCATAGTCCCATCTTTCTTCTTCACGAACAAGACTGGAGCACCCTAGGGAGACGAGCTAGGCCTAATTAAACCCTTGTCTTGTAGTTCTTGGAGTTGCTTCTTGATTTCCTTCAACTCAACAAGTGCTATTCGATAAGGTGTGATGGACTCCAGAGTTGTTCCAGGTTGGACATCGATCCCGAACTCTACTTCTCTGGTTAGAGGGACACCGAGGAGTTCCTCAGAAAAAACATCGAGATATTCAGATACAATAGGCACAATAGGTAAGCCGAATTCAAGTTCATCTTGTAAGACCATAGTAGCAAAGATTGAGGTCAATTTCTTGTCAATTAGAAGAATTGATTCCTTTCCTAAACCTCTGAGGTAAAGTCTCCTATTTAGGCAATCTACCCAGGCTTCATGCTTGCTTAACCAATCTAGTCTCAATACTAGATCAAACTCACAAGTTGGTAGTACATATAGATTAACAAGAAAAGGGTACATTTCGAATGAATAGGGGACGGTTTCTACAGATAAAACTTATGTTTGTAATTCCCCCTATAGGGTTCGAAACTACAAGGCTTTGTTTTACAATGTCATGCTTTAAGTTCAACTTTACAATCAAGGTTGAGCTTGCGCTCTAGGTTCAGCTTGTTGCTGTGGAGGATTTTGCTCCATCCTCACACTATCTCCTTCATTCGAGGAGCCTACGGGACTTTTATCATCCCGACCAAGCTGTGTTTCTAACATTCTACGTTCAAATAAAACAATTAGGAATTCAGTTTAGTTAAGCAACGACACAAACTATACAATACAAGACTCCTAGGTGGCACAAGTATCCTATATGATGCAAAAGAGCCTGGTTTAGTCCTAGAACTGACAAAAAAGCTCTGATACCAATAAATGTAACACCCCTACCCCGGGTTGGTAGCAAACCGATTTGAGAGCATTACCGAGTACATTACAAGCAAAAACAAGGCTAACTCATCCCTATTAGATGATTTACTAACTAGCAAGCCACCAAACTTTTATAACTTAACATGTAAGCAATCTCAATTGCAAGACATTATAGGTTAACAATTAATTCAATTAACAGATCATACAATCACATTCAAATAACCTAAGAGCAAACATGCTTCCATTTTCATTTCATAGTTCCTTAGATTGATACATATAACATAACATACTAAACATGAACAATTGCACATACGTTGATTCCATGCAAGCCAAATGCCAAGCCTTACCAATCGGCATTTACAATTCCAACTTACAAGATCACATGCAAGACATTCGAATGTTCACACAAGACTATCTTATTTCACAAGCTATTCGAATGGTACAAGGCTATATCAATTTCTTTGAACATTCAATATATACATATCAATATGCGCAGCAACATATTTCATTACATAGGATTTGAGTTCATTACTTGATTTACAATAACAACCAAGATCATAACATGATAAGCCCATTCAAAACAACCTATATATATACAAGTTCAAGTATCCAAAATGCATGCACAAGTCATTATATACAAACTAAGTGCCACCAACTAGGGGAGTACAAAACAAGTATGAACCATACTTTAGTTATGCTTATGTCTTGCTTCGAGCTCAAGAAATCAGGCTTCAGGATCAAGCAACGATCAAATCCTTTATCTTGTGGTTAGGAAGAATGACAACAGGAGTGATAAGTAAAAGAATGTACTTAGTGAGGTAGTAACTAATTCTAACCAATTAATAAGACATGTATCTATTAGCTAAGTTTGAACCTAGTCAAGGTTGGAATCATTCGAATTCAAGCTTTACTAAGACTTCATTTCAAGTCAAATAACATACTCAAGCAATATACACATTTCAATTCAAGTCAAGTACATATCCAAGCAATATACATACATCTCAAGTCAAGTAACAATTAGTTCAAGTTTACATATTTGTCATTTTAAGAATACATATCAAGTAGTGCAAGTAGCAAGTTTACATGTCAAGTAATTCAAGTAGCAAGTTTGCATGTCAAGAAATTCAAGTAACAAATAGTTCAAGACAAGTATTTAAACAATTCATACTTATTAGCTCGTTTATATTCTTTTGAAACAATCCTTGGTTTATAGTTTGACTAGGTAATCAAGTCTCCAACCAACTGTCGCCACAAGATGTACCGTAGTACTGGTCAACCCTCCTACTGGCGCCAAAGACCACATTGTACCCTTCGTCTGTCGCCAATTAGGTGCCTTAGCCCTGGACCATAGTCCACCCTTACACAATGAGCTCTAGACTCTAAGGCATGCCCTTATACCTATTCAACTAGCAACCAATGTTGTTTGATTACACTTTATTTATTCAAGGATTTCAAGCTTTCCAAGTTCATGAATCAATTCAAGCAAGCTATAGCAACATTATGCTTTAGCCCTTAGGCCAATTGAGCCATAGCTCATCATTTTGCAATTAACTTGATATTCAAGTAAACATTTAACATATGCCATCTTAGGCATCAAGCAAGATTTTTATTTCATGTTATCAAGTACTTTTATCATAGAAATCCATACAAGCAAGCATTCGACGGTTCACAGCCAAGGCATCAAGAATCAAGCATTTACACCATAGAGCACTATCAAGCAAGCATTATAATAAATCATATCCAAGGCATGGAATTTGTTTTCACTTTTCTTTCTAATTAATTTATCAATTTGCATGCTATTACTTACTCACAATTTTAGTTTAGTTCAATCTTCCCTTTTATTCATATTCAAGTTAAATTAAGATCATTAAAATGGCATATCAATGGCAAGAAGATAGTCATGCAAATTTGGTTAGGACCTAAGTCCTAACCCTATTGTAAACTACACTCACAATACTCCAAGCTAGCTAGTATTGCAAGACTATCCCCTTTTTCTTGTCCCTTGAATGCTCGACTTTAGATCTTTCTCCAAAGTCCTCTCTTTGCTCTAATAAATCACATAGATAGGACAAGGTCAAAACATGTAATCACAAAAACATTCAACATAGCAACAAGGTTAATACATCACATAAACAAGACCAATAACATCTAAATTGTTGCTACCAGACAACAGGTGCACTGCTTACTTAAACATGCATAACTTTCATTTTGTACGTCAGAATTTCAATTGGTTTACACCGTTGGAAAGCTAACTTAATTGTATTTCGAACCATATAGGCCTTGCACTTTAGTTGTTTTCCAATTAATACAGTTTTTAGCTTAAAGACAGGGTAATTTATATCACTAGACAGTTTGCACTGTCCCTAGTGTTTCTTCCCTACAATTCATTCTACAATCCAGAATTCAGTTCTGTTTTCTCCTAATGAATTTAGACATGTTAAGTCGTTGTCAATAAAATTTTCAGCCTTAAATTCCCTTTTTACAATTTATGGTGATTTTTCAAAGTTACTGCCCAGAATAGAGTATTCTGGGCAGATAACACTAGTTTGACTTTCTAGCTTCATTACTCACTTAGATGATACTTCTAACATGTTAATTAAACTTATATACATACTCATAAAAGTATAGATCAGTTCTAATTCACCTATCAACTCACCATCCACACAAACAAACCATGGTTGTTATAAACCAGTTCTAAATTGCTTTCTCATGTGACCTAAGCAGACCAATTTCATTCATGTATCCAAATATATACTCTAAAAATCCTATAATAGATTCATATATCATTAAATTGCATCCAACATCAGGTTTTTCCTACCTAATCGAAACAATCCAGCAAGGTTTCCAAAATTCCAAAACAGAGCAGATTATGTGATCATCATAATCGAGCAATTCTAAAGATATTCATGGAAATATTAACACTCTTAGCTAGATTTGATTCATAGAATTCTTCAATCATCTATTCATAAGACTTGATTATAACATTTAGAAAATTTGAAGAGAATACTCACCTTCCCCTTGGATTGGACGAATGAAGATTAAACTAGTTCAATATAGAATAACGTTTGTAACTCCTAAGATGACCAGCTTCCTCTCATTCCTTTCTATTTCAAATTTTCGTTCTCTTTGCTAAGGGAGGAAGAAGAAGCTAAGATCAATGTTTATTCTCTTTCCTCCTCACCGAACCCCCTTACACATGCCTCATTCTTCAATTGCCAACTCAACTAAATCCTTGGCTTAATCTCTCCTTTGCATACAACTCATAAGTTTGCATGAGTTTTCAGTTTAGTCATCAAGGAATTAGATACTAAATTTTCCTTAATCAAAATTTGGTCCCCTACACTTCTAGCATCACATTTTACATTTCATTCATTTTAGTCCTAATTATAATTATATATATTAATTATCAAAATTATTTATTTTAAAACAACTTCTTAAAAATCAAAATTGGTATCAGTCTTCTAGACCTAGTTTTGGGATGTTACATTTACTCGGTTAAAATTTCAACGGGTCCATTATAAAGCCAATTTAAACATGCACGCCTTAAGCCCAGCAAAATGACGACAAAATAAGATTAAGTCAAATTTTATAAATTAAAATATTTGACTATGGGCTAGGGAATATGATTACATAGCTTAACCTCATTTTCAAAAATTTTACTCGGTTAAAATTCTAACGGGTCGACTATAAGCCCATTTAGACATGCACGTCTTAAAACCCAACAAAACGGCCGAAAAATAAGATTCAATCACATTTTAAGACTTAAAATATTTAGTTATGGGCTTTTGAACATGATTATTTAGCTTAACCTCATTTTCAAAAAAATTTACTCGGTTAAAATTCCAACGAGTCCACTATAAGCCCATTTAGACATACATGCCTTAAACCCAGCCAAATGATCCCAAAAGAAGATTAAATCAAATTTCATGTGTTAAAATATTTGATTATGGGCTTTTGAATATGATGATATAGCTTATCCTCAATTTCAGAAAGTTTTACTCGGTTAAAATTCCAACGAGTCCACTGTAAAGCCCCTTTAAAAATGCACATGCATGCCTTCATTACTCACTTAGATGATAGCCCAATCGAAGATCAATCTTAGAGAACACTGCTGCCCCCTTTAATTGATCAAAGAGATCATCAATTCTTGGCAATGGATATTTATTCTTTATCGTCACTTTATTAAGTTGACGATAATCGATACACAATCTCATCGATACATCTTTCTTCTTTACAAATAATACATGTGCTTCCCATGGTGATATGCTTGGTCGTATAAAACCTCGATTCTGCAATTCTTGTAGCTGTGATTTGAGTTCTCGGAGTTCAGCAAGTGTCATGCGATATGGTGCCATTGATATGGGTGTTGTACCAGGTAACACATTAATTCCAATTTTTACCTCTCTATTTGGAGGTAGTCTCGGTAATTCTTTTGGGAATACATCTGGGAATTCCTGCACCATAGGTATATCTTATATTTTCACTCCCCGCTTCAAGGTATCAATTTCGGGAGTTGGATCTATTTCACAACCATC
Source organism: Hibiscus mutabilis (assembly GCA_019671005.1). Classification (NCBI taxonomy): domain Eukaryota; kingdom Viridiplantae; phylum Streptophyta; class Magnoliopsida; order Malvales; family Malvaceae; genus Hibiscus; species Hibiscus mutabilis. The sequence goes on from CM033744.1 coordinate 14,819,838, forward strand.
CATCAACATTTCATTCACAACAACAACCGAAATAACATCACTACGATGATTCGGCTTCAATCCCACGAATAATATTCATGATCCATCTGGTGCCTTTAAAGTTAATCTTTTTAATCGGCACTCCACCACAACATCATATGCAAATAACCAATCCATCCCCAATACTGTTTCGAACTCACAAAATGGAAATTCCATAAGGTCAGTGGGGAAATTCACATTCTGAATTTTAATAGGACACTGACGGGAAATCCTCTTAACCTTAGCACCCTGGCCTAACGGATTGGTTGCTACCACCTCACTTTTAATTAGTTCTACTGGATGTTTCTTTCTAGTATGATTCTCGAACTAATATATGAATGAGTGGAACCAAGATCAATTAGTGCAAAAATAGGTCTATTAAAGAGTTCAAGCATACCTGATATCACATCAAGATCATCTTTACTCTCTGTGGTCTTGATATTATATACACGAGCAGGAGCATTGCCTTTCAGATTTTATGCAACTTTCGATGCACCTTGATGGGAATTCCACCCTCGGTTCCCTTTATTTCTCTAAGAAGCAGCCACCGATTGATTCTCTTGTAATTCTAGACATGCTCGTTTGAAATGACCCGGCTTCCCACATTGATAGCACACTGTCTCCGGTGCATACCAACATCGACCAGGATGTCTTCTTCCACAAGTCTTGCATTCAGGTCTATTCCAAATTCCATCACCTTTACTTTCACTAGTTTTATTGTGGACTTGCTTGGATTTACCTGCAGAAGAATTCTTCTTTACGGATGACATTGACCCAACTGATCCTTGCTGCTGAAAACCTTTACCCCGTTTAGACCAGGGTAAAACACTAGGGCCTCCAGGTTGCTTAATTGACTATGTTTTCTTCTCAGAAGCTTCTTCTTGTTCCACCCTTTCCATTCCTTTAGCTCGGTTAACCACCACTTGAAATTCAGACAAATCAAGAGAAACCAAGACTTTCATATGCTTCGGATCTAGACCTCCCACAAATCTAGTAACTCTGTGCTTCTCAGTCGGAAGAAGTTATGTAGCAAACCAGCTAAGCTTATTAAACTCACATTCATACTCATATACTGATATACTTGCTTGCTTCAGACTCAGAAATTGATTCCTCATATCCTCGATGAAAACATCTCCAATATACTTGTTCCGAAACTCTTGTAAAAAAACTCCCAAGTAACTTGTTCCCGAGGAATCTTAGCAGTAATGGTGGTCCACAAAATTCGAGAAGGTCCCATCAAAAGTGATGTTACACCTTCAAGTTTTCCTTGATCATCACAACGGATAGTATCCAGCATGATTTTAATATCATTTAACCAGAAATCCGCAGACATCGGGTCAACATCAGAATCACCTTGAAATTTCGATGCCTTCAGCTTTCTCAACTCCCTTAGTACAAATATTGGTTTCGGTCTATTTAAGATATCATCTAATGCCTGCATGAGTAATGCACGATCCTAAACCGACATGTCTTGTTGTCCTTGTGCATGTGCCTAACCTTGGTATTGCTCTTGAGGTACATTCTGATTTACCTCGTTACTCCCACTCTGCATAGGAACCTCATGTTCAAAAGCATGCCTAGAACCCTGATGGTCCGACATCTGAACAGAACACATTTTCAACAAATTTCTTAATATAGAGTAGAATTACTAATTATAGAGCATCAAAATATCTGCACATAATCATCAGTAATTATGACATCCTAGTGGCATGTATACAATTTCCACTCATTTTTAGACTCAATTTCTATCCAGAATCGACTAAACATGTAGCTCTAATACCAATTAATGTAACATCCCTTTCCTGTATTTAACACCAAATACGAGCCAATGATGTTATTAACAAATTTTAAACCCTATTATTTCTTTTCCTTTATAAACTGACAACCTGCGCTACCTTACTTAAAAATTTATAGAAATTTTTATAGACATCGAAAATTCATTCCGAAATTTTCTAATTAAACTAGATTCATAAGGATTTCTAACCATATAAATTATTATCCTAAATTCATTATACAAAAATTCAAATAAATTCCTACATTCACGTCACAACCCCAAAATACTGAAATTCTGCTGCCCTGTTTTCTGACCTTCCTTTGAATAAAAATTCATATATTTTTACATACTACTCGAAATCAGTCACCGTTAATTTTGTGAGAAACTAGACAAAATTTTTAATTCATGCATATAATATTCACTGTCTAATTCCAATTGTAGAATTTATTCTGATTTTTCAAACACACTGCATTTGCATACATTTCTGTGCAGATTTTTAAACTTTCTATCTTAGAATCCATATTTACTAAAAACTTAGTCCATTATCATTTATAACCATAATAGGACTTACTAGGTTCATCATCCATATTCAAAAACTATTAAACAACCATATTTAGTAATAAGTTATTACAACCCCACTAATTCTACATACCATCTAGTACATTTCCAAAAGAAAGGATGGATGTCATTACATTACTATGAGTATGGAGATATACCTCCCAAAATATGAAAGTGATGCTCGGCTACTCTTCAATCGAAGTTCCTTTAAAACCTACGCATGAAAGTCATCATACGCTAATCATATACTTAGTGAGCAACACCATTTAATTCAAATGCAATTTAACATTGGTATCAATATATTATAGTAACAATGCATATGATCACCTCCCATTTTATGTATTTTAACATATATGACATGATATATGTACAGTAACATACTACATGGTAATAACCTTGATTACCAATACCGTTGCCATATTCATCATCAAGCTTTCAAGCCTTTTTAACCTGTTTTTCAATTCATTTAGCCCAAGTATTGAATTAAGGAAATTTTTGGTACGCGAGTCATCCCTTCTATATTTACTTGAGTATAGTATATTAGGTGCAATTTACTGGAAGTGCTTAACACCGAAGTGTTTTTGTATACTTACCGGAGTATACAATTATTAATTATTTTGCACTTTACCTGAAGTGCTTATAATAAATTGCACTCTATCGGGAGTGCTAAAATGTTTATACAGCTGTTTATGACTCTATGGAGATCCAACTATACTTTTAATTTCCTATCTCTTACTTTGGGCTTTATATCAATCATAATCTCATACATGGCAACATATATACATATTAAGCAATTCATACGTAAAATAACATCTCATGAATAAGTAGTGATCCGTGCATGTATTCTCAATTCTGGACATATTTTTAACATGTCAATTATATAATGAATGACATAAAAAAATCATGCTATGCATGCATTGCATTCACCTTGACACTTTCAAAGGTATAATTTATACTAGCCTCACTAAGCTCGATTGCACTTTCTATCTTCTTTCTTCACTCGTTTGTACTCGAACTCAATTGTTATATGTTTGTACATTAAATACATGACACAAGCAACCTTAAGTACATGTCCAACCTTTACTAATACACGTACATACCAATATGGAAAAATTAATATTTTCATCCAAATACTTCTTTGTAACTACAATGCTTCCAATACTTTAATCTCATCTCAAATTACACATTACAACCAATAGTTTGACAATTTCCCTTTAAACCCTAAATTCACTCTCATAGGGTTTATAATCTAAAACTTGGAAACTTTCACATTTCATCTAATAATCCAAAAATTTTAATACTAAAATAATCCTTGTATCATAGCAACCAATATAACATGCTTCTTGAATATTTCCAAATTTCTCACTTATTTCACCCAATTTAAAAAATTCACAAAATAGTCCTAAAATGATGTTTTCTTCAATCCAACCACATAATTCAACTTAGAAAACAATCATTCTAATCATTTCCATCATCAAATAAATTTTTGCAAAATTTCCCCTAATTTTTCCTCTTATAGCCAAAATGGTCCCTAAAGTTTGTTTTCATCATTTCAAGCATCTAAACAACACTACAACACCATTTCCAACTTGATTAAGCTTTAAAACATGAAATCTTAACATGTTCTTCAACCACCCTAATCATCAAACTCAACTTAGAACCATGGAAACTAAGCAAAACTTATGTCAAAAGATAGAGAATTCAAAGGAGATCAATTTCTTGTTTTATAACTCTAGCCAAAAATCAAACAAATCAAGCTAAAAATTGAATTGAAAGATTTCTTACCTAAACCCCTTTAGGTTTGGCACTTTGAGAGAAAAGATGAACAAAGTTTCCAAATTTTTCTTCTTTCTTTGATTAATGCCAAATGGCAATTAAATCTTTAATTTAAAATAAAAATCTTTCCTTATAGTAAAATGACCATTTCAACCTTGGGTTATGACCAATTATAAATCCACACCTATACTCAACCTTATCATCAAATCAATTATAATTAAAGAGGATGGGTAAAATGACCATTTTGCCATTAATGAATCTTTATATTCTCCAAAATGCCATTCCATCACCTATACAAAATATTGAATAGAATCGAATCTAAACTGATTTAAAATGATTCAGAACTTCAATGCTATGCTCTTTGGGTCCTTTTAAGACTTCCTTCAAATTTTCATAAAATTCCGAGCTTATACGATTACCCGAATTACACTTAAACTTTAACCGTAATTTCCCAATAATAGAAACATCAGATCAAACCATAGTTTTTATATTCGATCCACACCCTTAGATGATCTATCTATTTATGGAATAAAAATAATTATTGGGAAAATTACCATGTTGGTCTTTGAACTTTTCTCAACTTTTCACTTTTGTCACCAAACTTTAAAACTTTACGTTTTAGCCACTGAACTAAAACCACTAACTTTTGATTCTTTACATTTTGGTCACTATTCCAATAATATGTTATTACATCTCCCCTAAAAAGAAATTCGTCCTCGAATTTACCTGAAGTAAAAAGATAAGGATATTGTTCCTTCATGATTGCTTCAGATTCCCAAGTTCCTTCTTCAATCTTGTGATTCTTCCATAATATTTTTGACCAGAGGAACTATTTTGTTACGAAGCCTTTTAACTTCACGGTCTAGAATTCGGATTGGTTCTTCTTCGTAAGACAAATCTTGATTAAGTTCTACTCCTTCCGGTTCTAACACGTGGGAAGGATCACAACGATATTTCCAAAGCAGAGATACATGAAATACATTGTGAATATGGTCAAATTCATTAGGAAGAGCCAAACGATAAGCAACGGGGCCCATCGTTTCCATAATCTCGAATGGTCCTATAAAACGTGGACTAAGCTTCCCTTTCTTCTCGAATCTAAACACCTTTTTCCATGGAGATACTTTTAGGAAAACATTATCTCCCACACTAAATTGGATATTCTTTCTTTTAAGGTCAGCATAAGCTTTTTGTCTATTAAAAGCTTCTTTTAATCGGCTGCGAATAATTTGTATTTGATTCTCAGTTTCTCGAAAGAGTTTAAGTCCCAAGGTTTTGTTTTCACCTAATTCTGACAAACATAAAGGAGTTCTGCATCTTCTTCTATACAAGGCTTCAAAGGGGGGCATCTTGATAGAGGTCTGATAGCTATTGTTATACGTAAACTCTGCCAATGGTAAGGATTTCTCCCAATTCTTCCCAAAATCAATTATGCAAGCCTTGAGCATGTCTTCAAGAGTCTGAATTACTCTTTCTGACTGACCATCTGCTTGAGGATGGAAAGCTGTACTAAACTTTATCTTAGTTCCCAAGGCCTTTTGTAAGGAGTTCCAAAATCTAAAAGTAAACCGAGGATCACGATCTGATATAATAGAAGTGGGAACACCATGTAAATGAATTACTTCCCTTATATACAATTTGGCCAACTGATCTAAGCCCATGGTCATTCGAACAGGTAAAAGTGTGTTGCTTTAGAAAATATATCAACTATTACCCAAATAGCATCATTCTTCTTTGGTGAAAGAGGCAAACCAGTTACAAAATCCATAGTTATTCGATCCTATTTCCATTAAGGTAACTCGATAAGTTGTAAGAGTCTCATAGGAACTTGATGTTCGGCTTTAACCTTCTAACAAGTCAAGCACTTGGATATAAATTCTGTAATAGCACTTTTCATCTCTGGCCACCAATACAGCTCCTTTAAATCTTTGTACATCTTAACTGACCCCGGATGGATAGAGAACGGGCTATTGTGGGCTTCATAAAGCATTTCTTTCTTCAGGTTTCATCATTTGGCACACACATTCTATTTCGAAAATAGAGTAGACCATTAGACTTAAAGGAAAAATCTAGATTAGGTTCAGATTCAAGTTTACGCAAGATTTTCTAAAGTTCAGGATCGGTTTGCTGAAGTATCCTGATTCTTGAGATCAAATCATATTGAACCTGAACTCAACTAAAAGCTTTTGATCTTTTAGCAATCCGAAATGTGCATTGATTGCAGTAGGGGCCACATAACAATAGAACATACTTAGTGTCGCGACCATTTTTGAAATCGGTATGTGTAAAAATATCCTGGCGATCGATTTTTTGGAAAATTAGGGTTTTTGGCCATTTTTAATTTAATCTTGAAAATTTAGGGTTTTCGTATTAAATTTGATTTTCTCTTATTTATCCTTTAAAAAACATTTTGGAGTCGCCACTGATCACTTCGAGGTAGACCGGACACCGAAAAAACAAACCAGAGATTCTATCTTAAAATTGGTTTCGAGAGTCGGTTACGTGTAGGGAAAGATTAGCACCCCTACGAACACCCTCGGTACCTTTAATTTTACGTGGCATTTCGAATAATTATTTGAATTTAATTTATCCCATAATTATTAATTGAATTTAAATTTTGAATGCATATATCCTTTTATAAGGAAATTCATTTTGTTCGAATATGAGATTAAAAGCACCCCATTAGGTGGCACCCCGTTAGGTGGCACCCCTATTCATATTTAAAAATGAATTTCCAACATAAAAGGTTTTTTAATGAATGACATTTTATTGTCTTGTCCATTTTAAGTACTAATCCTAGAAAAGGCTCTAGTTAATTAGTTATTTAAAGCTATGAATATTAATTAATTTAATGGCTTTTATTAGAAAATGCCAATTTCTTGAGCACCTTCCGTATATTTAAAGCCCTTAAATTAATCATATTCCTAATTAATTAATCCTTCTAGTTAATTAAAGTTCTAGTCCTAATTAAGGCTCTAACGATTTGTTATTCAGTTATAGGTGAAAATGTATATTAAATGTTCACCTTTAAAACCAATATTGAGATAACACCCCATTGTAAACAATGGAACACCATCCAAATTTGAGTCCCAAAAGTTCAATTTAATATACATTTAATTATCTACAATGTATTCTAATTAATCGTTTAATTTTAATTTAAGACTAAGTTAATACTTAACTTTATGTGTAATGTATATTAAATATAAATATAAAATTCATGTTGAGATAGCACCCCATTGTAAACAATGGAACATCATCCAAATAAGAATTTTAAAATTTTATTTAATATGCACCTCATTACTACAATTATCTACCCTATTTAATTATTGAAATCCTAATTAGAGAACCTACACTAAAGGCTCAAATATTTAATTCAATTAAGTGTATTTAATTGTCTTACAAAATATACTACATGGTAGGTTAAAACATGCATCAAACATATAATTTAATTGCATTTAAATAAAAAAAATTAAATAAATGATTAAAATAAAACAAATTGAAACAACTTATTTTTATTACTATTGGGATCAAAATGAAACAATTACAAACCCAAAAGCCTGATTACAAAACCCCAGGTGACCCAAATACATTAATCATAAACCCTGGAGCTCAATTACAGAAATCCCAGGTGACCCAAATGCATTAATCATAAACACCGCCGTACTCAGCCGTTAAATCCATTCTGCCGCCACCGTCCAAACCCCTACGTGTTTCCCGGCCACCACCTATGATATCCGACCACCATCGATCATCGGCCAGCCGCCGTTTGTCGGAACCCTAAAACTCTCCAAACCTTATTTTTTCTACCGTTTTTTCCTAGATCTACCCGGTTCACCGAAACCACCCAACTTCGGCCAAACCAACCTAAACTACCCGAACCGTCCCTCTTTGACTCTGCAATTATCTACACTCACGACCACCAAAAAGATTTTTTCGACCACCTCATTTTCGTTTCTTTTTTATATATTTATTTTACTTTTCTTTAAAAATGAACTAATATATTTTCTTGAATTTTGCAGGATTCGAAATAAAGGGTTACCTTCTCGGTGGCGAGATTCTGACGGCCAAGCTCTTTCCGGTGCCCTTTCAGATTCTGGCGACGACTGGACTTCCACAACGGCGACCGTTTGGCTGTTGTGCTGATTCAACCTTCGAGGTAACCTCTATCTCCTCTTTTAATAATAATAATAATTGTTATTATTTAATAGTTTATTATTATTATTATTATTATTATTATTATTGTTGTTGTTTTTTAATGATTGTGATTAATGACCTCTGACACACTCTCTTACCTATTTATAGGTGAGTGGATGGTGACATCAACAAAACTAGGATCCAAGTGAAACCAGTCTGAGCCAATTGGTGTCTGCCATGTGTCCTAGTTTAGGAGGGAAAAAACTAATAATTGGGCATTTTGTGTTTGTTTAGCTGTTTTAAAAAAAAGAAAGGGGCGGGAACAATTGTAAATTGGGCCTAGATTGGGCTTTTGACTTTGTTAAGGGATTTAGGGTATTTGTAAATGGACATTTTTATATTTGGGTTGACTTTTATTTATTTTTTATTATTTTTTGTTTATTTATCATGTATTTATCATTTTGGCCTTATTTATGTAATATATTCGAACCCTGGACAAAATACGGGTATGACAGCTACCCCTCTTTGCTCGTTGTTGTGGAACAAGAAGTGGGAAAAGACTGAAAAGACACAGATTTCTCTGAATTCACTAGCCATCTTTTAAACTACCGAAGCTTGAAGCTGTTCTTCTCATTTCAAAATTCTTCAAACTTCTGCCGAACTGTGGAATCAGAAGAGGTTCTTCTTATTACGAAATTCTTCATCTTCCAAGGCTCGGGATTGCTCATGACATTCTTTATCTCTTGAGGTTTGAAATTGTTCTTCTTATTATGAAATTCTTTATCCCTCTATCGAAACTATGAAATCTGAAGCTGTTCTTCTTATTATGAAATTCTTCATCCTTTTGTCTAACTATGGAATCTGAAGTTGTTCTTCTTATTATGAAATTCTTCATCTTCCAAAGTCTGAAATTGTTCTTGTCATTCTTCACCTTATGAGGTTTGAAGCTGTTCTTCTTATTATGAAATTCTTCATTCCTCACTCTTTTACTACTCTGATTTTCTGTAAAGACACTGAATAAGTAAGCTCTTCTTATTAGGAACTTCCTCATTCCTCAAAAGGGCGAAATCTTCTCATTAGGAGCACTTATTTCTTCACCATGTGAGTTCTTCTCATTAGGAACTCTATGGCGAATTCTTCTCATTAGGAATTCTTCATTCTTTACTGGACGAATTCTTCTCATTAGAAATTCTGGAGCTAACTCTTGTCATTAGGAGTTCTTCATTCTTTGTTGGGCAAATTCTTCTCATTAGGAATTCTATGATGAACTCTTCTCATTTGGAGTTCTTTCAACTTTGCTGGTCCACCTCTCTGTAAAGGCGCAAACAAGTGAGCTCTTTTTATTCAGAACTCTCCTCATTCTTCATCAAACGAACTCTTCTCATTTGATCTTTTTCAGTGAGTTTTTTTTATTATAAACTCTGAATTCTTTGCTGGTTGAGTTCTTCTGTAACCCCCTCGACCCGGCCTAGTTGCAAGACCGAACCGAGCAAGCTACATTAGGTTTACCAAAGTAAATCAGAAGATTAAACCTAAAACATGCCCATTTTTTCTTTTATCTTATCTAGATGCATTAATGCTTCCCTACATCATCATATTATTCAAAGGTGAGAACTCATCTCACTCGGGCATCGTCACAATATCCAATTGGCCACGTCACGATCTAGGGACCAAAATGTAAATTCAACCATTTGGAAGGACTTTTCCACTTTTTTAAGTTACCAACCTTAAATTAGGTTCATCCATGCTTATATGTCAAATTTTAGCCTCAAACGATCATCCATGCTTAAATAATTATCAAAGTAAGATTGAGGGACTAAAACGAAAGAAAATAGAACTAGCCTTCCATGACATTAACCGAATTAACGACATTCGTATCAACACGCTGGGTCCCATATTCATACGGTTTTGAACTCATCATTTTGATACGGTGAGGCCCATACCGGTACGCTACCTCAAATTTAAAATACAGTTTAAAACTATTTCATACCGTACCGATACAGTCTACTAGTGTTTCGGTACGCGGGCTCATCTCCAAAAGGTAAAATTCCAGTGACCTCAAGGCGTACTGAAACGCCCTTGCCTGTTTCGATACACTCTGGCTTTGATTTACTGTCTGTACCGAAACACCTCTACCTGTACCAAAACGCCTCGGCCTTAATTGCCTAGCCGTATCGATACGGTCCCTTGCGTATCGGTATGCCTGGGCCTGTAATGTCAAGATTAGCTTGTTTTTCACCCAATTCTAGATGCAATTGACTACCAACACTTCAATATACATAATATATCATTTACAACAAGATTAGGCAACCATAACAACATCATGCTTTCAAAGAACCACTCTAGAGGCATGCTCCCTATACCACTTTGCCAAACATACCAAAATGCACATTTAAGCCATTCTCGGCATAAGAAACATTCCAACACACCTAACATAGCATACAAAACTCTCTCAAACCATCGCAACAAAGAAAACATCAAGAAAGGCTCTAGATGCATAGCTAAGCCACCATTTATCCACAACTACAAACTAGTATTAACATCAAGCTTAGCAACTTCAACCATCCTCAAAAACCAGCATAGAACATTCTCAAAATCCATAAGAAAATAGAATTAAATCTCCCAAAAACTTTGGTGAACACATTGCCTTATTAACCGAAAACATAAACCGAGTTCATACTCAAAAGTAGTTTGTCTTTTGGATCCTTGCAAACCTTTCCTTGCTGCCCCAAACTTTAATGCTCTACATCAATAGGAAAAATGAGAGCGTAAGCATACATGCTTAGTGAGGATACTCAAAACAATGATGCATTTAAATTCATTTAAAAATACATGCTTGCTTTTCCCAAAACATACTTCTACCAAAGTATTTTCACATGATTCCAACCGAATCAAAACATAATGATATTCTTATAATCATAATCATTTCATGCTAAAATACCAAGGAATTTTAATCAAACCATGCTCAAGTCCCAAAGCATTTTCATACAAGATTCGACACATGATCTTTCTCATATATTAGAATTTATAGTGACCCGAATACTATCCTATATACATCGGATACACGAATCTCTCATACCATGCCTAGTTAAACCGCAAGATTTAACACCATTGCCTAGTTAAACCACGAGATTCCACCCATCCTAGTTAAACCGCAAGAGTGCCGACCTTGCCTAGTTAAACTGCAAGATCATCATCCATTTGGGATGCCTAGTTAAACTGCATGTAATGCCCCGGTTTTAGGGCTTAGCGGTTTAGAGGGTTTACTAGATAGTTTGATGGACCGGAGTATATATTCGAGTCAGTTTCGGGATCGTATATTTTTTGTGTTAGAAAAATTATAGAAAATGCTTAAAAATCATTATTAATTATGTATTTAATAATGGTGGAATCAATTTTGAAAATGAATTTTGGAAGATGGACATTTTGGTTAGTGACCAAAAAGAAAGTTTTGAAAACGGTGATTTTCTAGTGACTAAAATGAAAAGGGTCAAATTCTTAGAATCTTTAAGGAGCTATTTTACCAATTGATTTCTGATGATTTCTCCTTGATTTGACTTATTTTAACATGTGTTTTAATTAATAATTAAAGAGGTTTTGTTAAAAAGTTAGTTTTCTTTTCCAAAATAAAAATCACGTCATTTTCTCTCAACTTTTTCTCTCCATTCTCTCCTCAGCCAAAAACTTAGTTTTTCATCAAATTTCCAGAGGTGAGGTGGTTTCTAACTTGATTTTATTGTTTCAAATTGATTTATAAAGATTATTTATGCAAAATCTCATTGAAATCTTGTGTTTTCTTAGCTTTTCACAAATCAATTGAGGGAGAAACTTCACAATAGGGGTAAGGTCTAAGATGTCCTCTATTGTATGGTTCTTTATTGAAATTCCCAAGCATTTGATCCTTGTTTTGTGTTTCTAATCTAATTTTGATGATTCTCTAATGTTTAATTGAGTTCTTTGGGGAAAATGAATTGATTCACGAATTGAATCTGATTTCTAGTAAGTAAGCTTGCTTTGATTTATATTTTGGATGTTTAATAATATTGATAAGTGATTTTTATTAATGGTATCCCGAAACTTAAGAATCTCTATTTGTTTAGGTTGTTAGTTTTGGGGTGTTTTTGTGGTTGTAAGGTTGATGGCGGTGGTAGGTTGTTTTGAATCTATTTTTAGATGTTTTTTGGTGTTGAAAGTGATGTTAGATTGATAGATGTTGGCTGGGTTGTGATCAAAGCGTTTTGGTTATGTTTTTGGTTGTTGTGGAGGGTTGTTTGTGAAGGTTTTGTGGGAATCCGAGAAGGATTGTGGTTGTTGTGTTTGGAATGCATTATGATACATTAATCCTCTATTGTTTTGTGGTAAAAATAGGGGAGGTTGATCTGGATGTGATTGGAGAAGCATTGGAGGCTTCGGATACTTGATTTTGCATCGGGGAATCGAGGTTTTGCGTGTCGGTGAGTGAAAACATGGTTTAAAGCATTTGATGTTTTGGGAGTTAAGGCAGAGCTTGAAACGCTTACCTAGACTCGGAAGTAAGTATAAAGTGGTTTTCTCTCTCGGTCGTGCTAGTTTGAAATGGTTTTATGCACTTATTTTGATTTACATTGTACCTACTGTTAAGCATGTTTTAAAGTATTGGACATACTGTTTTGAGCATGTTTTGCTGAAGGATGCACATGGTAAGTGATCCTTGTAAGTATGGTTTATACTTGTGTTTTAAAGCATGGTAGTTGCTTTGGATATGGCATGGTTTAATGCTTATTAAAAACAGCGAGGTAAATGTTATTTGGGTAATTATATTGGTAAGTGATGTGGTTTTAAAATTGTTATCGGATATAGTTGGCCTGCATAGGATTGAGTGCACTGTAAATAAGTCACCTTGGATGTTGAGGGGTTTATACGGCATACCGAATACTCCATCCAAGTACCCTAGCGGTAGAGGGGTTAAAAAGTACCGAAGACTCTCGTTAGTTGAATAAGCATCTAACCGATGATTGGGGATGGTGTCCCCGTGGATTGAAAGTGTACCCAGCTATTATTATACCGCGATTGTGATTGTATCGCTATTCCGATTGAGATGGCTTGAAGTGTTGGGTTAACACTTGTTGAATCCATGTATCCGACGAACTCTTTTGTTAATGGAATTGTCTAATGATCACTTGTAAGCCAATATAATTGTTAATGTATCATTGAAATGTTTTATGATGTATAATGTGGTTTATACATGTTTCTCCTTAAGCTTTGCATTTGGTAACAATGCATGGGAAGTTTTAAGTGGAGAATTAGCAATGTGTTTTGCTGTTGGTTAATGATACATGTAGCATATGGTTTAATATGCTGGTTTTAATGATGTAAAGTGCATGTTTTAAAAGGGGCATGATGATGTTTTAAAGGATGATGTTAAGTAAATGATTTTAAATGCATTGATGGTGTTTGTTTTAGAGCTTTCCTCACTAAGCCTTGTTTTCTTATGCTCTCGTTGACCATCATTGCAGATAATTGAGGTCTTGGAAGGTAGCAAAAAGCACGGGGATTTTGGCAATACTTGTTTCCAGCTTATGTTTTGGTTAGACTATAATAAATAATGGCAATAGGGTACTTGTTGTATTTTGGGAGATGTTTTGTGGAACTCCCTGTTTGAGCATGTTTCTTTAGTAGCTATTGGGTTGTAAATGGCCTTTAAGGATTGTTTTTGGTGCTGGTTTACCTTTTGATATGTTGGTTGGATGCATACTAGGAAGCATGACTATAGATTTCCTCTTTGATGCTTGAATTCTTGTTGAGTTGTTAGATATGTGATGCTGGATGGCATGAGATATGTTTGACATGTTAGTATTGTGTTTAAAGCATGTTGGAGTGGTTTGAGTATGCTTTTGGGATGAGAAATCAGCCAAATGTGACATTATAGGCCAGGCGTACCGATACGCGGGGGACCGTATCGGTATGGCTAGGCAATTTCAGCTTGTGGGATCGGTACGGGTCGTGTGCATTTCGATACACCTAGGCAAATTTGGCCTGGCATACCAGTATGGGGATAGGTGTTTCGATACGAGATTTAGCCTCTTGAATTCACTTTTGCAACTTGAACCCGCGTATCGAAACACCTGAGAAATCGTATCGGTACAGTTTAAAATATTTCAAAAGTTTGGTATTTCAGTTAGGCGTATCGATACAGCTTGGTGGTGTACCGAAACAGGGTGTTTCAAACCGTATCGGTACAGGCATACTCGTTTCGATACGGTTGACTGTTTATTGTGAGAATCACTTTTGGGCAGTTTTGTTTTCTTTGCATTTTAGTCTCTGAATCTTGCCAATGAAATTATATGTGGTCGAATGATCGGATTGAGCTGAAATTTCTGATGGAAGTGTGAAACCTGACTAATTAAAGATTGGTAACTTAAAAATAAGCTTTAATCCTAAAATTTTCCATATTTGCAATTTGGTCCCTAAATTGCAAAAGTGATCAATTGGATGTCAAATTGATGCCCGATTGAGTTGGGTTGCACCTGATGGCTGTATGAACATGTAGGAATAATAATTGGCATCTAGATAAGATAAAAAGAAAAAAAAGATCGGGTTTGGTTGTATCTCTTTAGTTTGCTACGGCAAACCTAATGTAGCCTTCTTGGTTTGGTTGGGCGTCTAGGTTGGGTCAAGGGGGTTACACCGCATGCCCCAAATGAGGTCCCAATAGTCTGAGTGGCCTTGTTAAACCGCCATACCTCAAGGACCTATGGCCACGATCAATTTTGTTCATATTTTATAGTGCACTTTTAATCCTATGGCATGCCAACTATATCTGATTGTTTTCACCATGTCACATAGCCAATATATCATTTAAAAAACCATTGACTCACTGTTTTACAATGCATTTCACAAAACACCACATATGCTAAACTCGTTGCAAATGCAATAATACCATTCCCAACTGAAATGAAAACCAATGATCAATAGCATTTAATATACTTTCAATTCTCTGCATATGTACTCAAAATCATGCATTTCCAGTAAGTAAATCATACCATGTTTATTACCAAAACATGCAAACAACATGATCATATCCAAGACGGTATTAAAGAGCAAAATAAGGGAAACTTACTTTCGAGCTTAGGTAAGCGTCTCACGCTTACCCTAAACTCCCAACAACCTTTACAAACCTTTGTAAAGCATCTAAAACCAGTTTCCACTCACCGATACGCTTCGCCTTCCTTGCCAACGCGAAATAAGCTCCCGGCGAGCAACCAAACAACGTCAAGCTTCGTCACCTTGATTGTCCCATGTTTTAAACACATAAAACCAGAGGATAAACTGCATTCAAACCATTTCCTAACCGCAATCTCCTGTAACTCCCAAGTTGCCCACACAAAAACCATCTGAAACATACCGAAATCATCATCAAACGTTTCTGAAACTTAACCCAGCCATACAACAAAAATTCAAGCCATCAAACAACACCTAACAACATCCAAAAAATCTTTCCTAACATCCTTTAGCTCCATCAAAGATTAAACTCGATTATCACCACAATTCTAAAATTGATCTTGAATCAGGATATCATCAATTGAAGATCAAAGAAACGGATATACCGAAGACAACTTTTAGAACTAGATATGGGCATTATGAGTTTGTAGTAATGCCTTTTGGACTTACAAATGCACTAACAACTTTTATGGATTTGATGAATCGGATATTTCAGCCATATTTGGATCAATTTGTGGTGGTATTCATAGATGATATATTGGTTTATTCAAGAACTAAGGAGGATCACAATGCTTATCTTCGAGTAGTTCTTCAAATCCTCCGAGAAAAGAAATTATATGCAAAGCTATCAAAGTGTGAATTATGGTTGTCTGAAGTAGCTTTCCCTAGACACATAGTCTCTACAGAAGAAATTTGAGTTGATCCTAAGAAGGTTAAAGCAATACTCGAATGGAAAGTTCCACAAAGTGTCTCTGAAGTGAGAAGTTTCATGGGATTAGCTGGTTATTATAGGCGATTCGTGAAAGATTTTTCAATGATTGCCACTCCAATAAATAAGCTATTAAGAAAAGATGTGCCATTTATTTGGGCAGATAAATGTTAGGAAAGCTTCGACAAATTGAAGAAGATATTAACAGAAGCTCCTGTTTTGGTAGAACCAGAATCCGGGAAGGATTTCACTATATATAGTAATGCATCCCATAATGGTTTGGGATGTGTATTGATGCAAGAAGGTAAGGTTGTAGCATATGCTTCTCAATAACTCAAAACTCATGAGAGGAATTATCCTACTCATGATTTAGAGTTGGAGGCAGTGGTGTTCGGTTTGAAGATTTGGCGTCACTACTCATATGGTGAAAAGTGCTACATCTTCACAGATCATAAAAGTTTGAAATATTTTTTGTCTCAAAAGAAGCTTAATTTGAGGCAAAGAAGATGGATAGAATTGATCAAGGACTATGATATAATTATAGATTATCATCTGGGGAAGGCTAATGTGGTAGTAGACGCACTTAGCCGGAAGACATTTTCTGCCTTGAGATCATTGAATGCTCAGTTTAAATTACAGGAAAGTGGTGCAATAATGGTTGAGCTTCAAATCAAGTCTACTTTAATAGAAAGGATTAAAGAGTTACAAGCAAAGGATAAAGAATGCTTGGAAAAGAAGAAGCAAGTGGAACAAGGTGAATCTAAAGACTTTGAGGTAAAATCAAATGGATGCCTATACTACAGGGGACGTGTGTAGATTCCTGAAGATGAAGATCTAAAGAGGGAAATACTTTCGGAGGCACATTTCAGTCCTTTAACTATGCATCCAGGAGGCAACAAAATGTATCAAGATATAAAGAGCCGATTTTGGTGGCCTGGCTTGAAATGAGCTATCTCTAAGTTCGTTGCTAGATGCTTAACATGTCAACAAGTAAAGGCAGAACATCAAGTTCCATCAGGGTTGCTACAACCGATCTCAATTCCATAGTAGAAATGGGAAAAAATTACAATGGGAAAAAGTTACAATGGATTTTATAACAGGTTTACCATTGACGCCGAGTAAGAAAGATTCTATTTGGATGATTGTTAGATTGCATGGAGTTCCTATGTCTATCATTTCTGATAGAGATCCAAGGTTCACTTTGAGGTTTTGGAGTGCACTACATGAGGCATTGGGAACTCGGTTACACTTCAATACTACTTTCCATCCCCAAACAAATGGACAATCGGAAAGAACTATCCAGATACTTGAAGATATTCTCAGAGCATGCATAATTAATTTTGTCAGTACATGGGAAAATATCTTCCATTAGCTGAGTTTGTCTATAACAATAGTTATCAATCAAGTATAAAAATGGCACCTTATGAAGCATTATATGGAAGAAAATGCCGAACACCGTTGAATTGGTTCGAGTTGGAGGATCGAAAGATCGTTGGACCAGATCTTGTTCAAGAGACAGAGAATAAGGTAAAGATAATTCAAGATAATCTCAAGGCTGCTTCTGACAGACAAAAGTCATATTTAGATCTTAAAAGAAAAGATATTGAGTTCAAAGTTGGAGATAAAGTATTCTTGAAGGTTTTACCCTGGAAAAAGATATTACGTACGCTTTGGACAAAAAGGAAAGCTTAGTCCAAGATTCATTGGCCCTTATGAAATCTTAAAAAGGGTTGGTCCAATGGCGTATCAATTAGCTTTACCACCGGAGTTGAGTAAGGTCCATCATGTATTTCACGTGTCCATGCTTCGGAGATATCAATCAGATCCTTCACATGTTATTAAACCAGAAGAGATCGAAATTCAATCAGATCTGACCTATGATGAAGAACCCATAAGAATTTTATCTCGAGGAGAAAAGCAATTAAGGAACAAGAAGATTCCTCTAGTTAAAGTCTTGTGGAGAAACCACAAAGTAGAAGAAGCGATTTGGGAGATAGAAGAAACAATGAAAAAGCAATATTTGTACCTTTTTGAACCAAGTAAGTAAGGAAAATTTGAGGACGAATTTTCTTAAGGGAGGAAAATTGTAATATCTCAAATTTTTTATTAGTGGCCAAAATGAAAATTTTGAAAGTTTGGTGGTTAAAGTATAAACTTTGGAAAAGTTCATGGACTAAATTGTAATTTTCAAAAGTTATGTATTTTAGTTCTGTAAATGAATAGTTCACCCCTAAGAATGATTTTTTCGTGTTTCTCAGGTTTTTCGTACGGAGTTTTTATTTTTGGCTATAAAGCGAGAAAGTTTAAAAAAATATTCAGATAATCGAATCGAGTCGGATATTCAAGATATTTTAAAGGATGATAAGGCAAGGTTATAAATGTCATTTCCATGTCTTAAAATGTTATGAGTTAACATAGACCACTGGATTAAAGTAGGTTTTCCATGTTAAATATGAGCCATTGGATGAAAAATGGCAAGATGGTAAATTTGGGAAGTTCTAAGGGCAAAGTTGGTAATCACTAACTACTTGGATTATTTTTTACCCTTGGATGAGTAGGTAGACATGTGGAAAGATATGAAGCATTGGATTAAAAGGGCAATTTGGTCATTTTGTCATAAAAGAGTTTTTTTAGGATTTTTATAATAAATGACAAATGGCTAAATTTGAATAAAAAAGAAAATTCAAGATTTCTCCCATCATCTTTCTCTTGTTCGAATTCCCTCTTGCAAGGTAAGGAAAAAATTCAATTTGGATTGTCAAGCTATTTTACTTGGATTTTAGATGAAAGCATGAAATATGAAGTGGATCTTTATGAAATTCTCTATCTTTTGGTACTATTTATTCATGATTTCCTTGCTTGAAACCCTAGTTTTATGATTTTGAGGGATGAAAGGGGATATTTAAATATGATGAGTTAAGGTTATTTTTTGATAAAGTTGTTGTAGAATCATATCCAAGCATGTATGATGATTGAAACTACTTGAAAGTAGCTAAATCCTAATTTGTTTAAAGTTAGGGTTTTGATGTGAAGTTGAATTTAGATTGATTTTGATATGGAAATGATTATAGAAGCTTGGAAATAAGGTTTAGAAGTTGAATTAATGCTTGAATCAAGTTGGAAAATTTGGATGTAGTGACCTTTCATATTCGGCATATTGAAAGAGTATTAGGGGAAATTTTGGAAAATTTTAGCTTAAACTCAAATTTTCAACTATTTACTAGGTTAAAATTCCAACGGGTCCACTGTAAAGCCCATTTAAGCATGTACGCCTTAAAACCCAAAAAAAACGGACGGAAAATAAGATTCAATCACATTTTATGACTTAAAATATTTAGTTATCGGCTTTTGAACATGATTATATAGCTTAACCACTTTTTTAGAAAATTTTAATTAGTTAAAATTCCAACGGGTTCATTGTACAACCCATTTAGGCACGCCTTAACCCCAACAAAACGACCACAAAAAGATTGTACAGCCCATGAGTTTAAATATTTGATTATGCAATTTTGAATATGATTATATAGCTTAACCTCAATTTCAGAACCTTTTACTCGGTTAAAATTCCATCGATTCCACTGTAAAACCCATTTAGGCACGCCTTAACCCCAACAAAATGACCACAAGATAAGATTAAATCAAATTTCAAGAGTTTAATATTTGATTATATGATTTTTAATATGATTATATAGCTTAATCTCAATTTTAGAACTTTTTACTCGGTTAAAATTCCAACGGGTCTGCTATAAAGCCCATTTAGACAAGCACGCCTAAACCCCAACAAAACGGCCAAAAATAAGACTAAATGACATTTTATGACTTGAAATAGTTAGTTATAGTCTTTTGAACATGATTATATAGCTTAAACTCAATTTTAGAAATTTTTGCTCGGTTAAAATTCCAATGGGTCCACTCTAAAGCCAATTTAAACATGCCACCTTAAAACCCAGCAAAAGGGCCAAAAATAAGATTAGATCATATTTTATGACTTAAAATATTTATTTATGGGCTTTCGAACTTGATTATATAGCTTAAACTCATTTTCAAAAATCTTTACTTGGTTAAAATTCAAATAGGTCCCCTATAAAGCCCATCTAGACATGAACGCCTTAAATCCCAAAAAACAGCAAAAAATAAGATTAAATCACATTTTATGAGTTAAAATATTTAGTTATGGGCTTTTGAACATGATTATATAGCTTAACCTCAATTTCATAACTTTTTACTCGGTTAAAATTCCAATGGGCCCAATATAAAGCCCATTTAGACACGCATGCCTTAAACCCCAACAAAAAGGATGAAAAATAAGATTGAATCACATTTTATGAATTAAAATATTTATTTATGGTCATTTCAACATGATTATATAGCATAACCTCATTTTCAAAAAAAAAATTACTCTATAAAAATTCAAGCGGGTCTACTGTAAAGCCCATTTAAACATGCACGCCTTAAAACCCAACAAAACTACCGAAAATAAGATTAAATCACATTTTATGACTTAAAATATTTATTTAGTGGCTTTTGAACATGATTATATAGCTTAACCTTATTTTTAGAAATTTTTAGTCTGTAAAAATTCCAACGGGTCATTATAAAGCCCATTTAAACATGCACGCCTTAAACCCAGCTAAACGGCAACAAAATAAGATTTAATCAAATTTTATGTGTTAAAATATTTGATTATGGGATTTTGAATATGATTATGTAGCTTAACATCAATTTTAGAACTTTTTACTCAGTAAAAATTCCAGCGGGTCCACTGTAAAGCCCATTTGGATATGCACGCTATAAACCCCAACAAAACGGCAAAAATATGATTAAATCACACTTTATGACTTAAAATATTTATTTATGGACTTCTAAACAAGATTATAATGCTTAACCTCAATTTCAGAACTTTTTACTAGGTTAAAATTCTAACGGGTCCACTATAAAGCCCATTTAGAAATGCTCGCCTTAAACCCCAACAAAATGGCCGGAAAAATAAGATTAAATCACATTTTATGACTTAAAATATTTATTTATGGTGTTTTAAACATGATTATATAGCTTAACCTCAATTTTCAACTATTTACTCGGTTAAAATTCCAACGGGTCCTCTATAAAGCCCATTTAGACATGCGCACCTTAAAACCCAACAAAACGACTGAAAAATAAGATTCAATCACATTTTATGACTTAAAATTTATGGGCTTTTGAAAATGATTATATATCTTAACCTCTTTTTTAGAATTTTTTACTAGGTTAATTTCCAACGGGTCCCCTATAAAGCCCATTTACACAGGCATGCCTTAAACCCCAGCAAAACTACCGAAAATGAGATTAAATCACATTTTATGACTTAAAATATTTAGTTATGGGATTTTGAACGTGATTATATGGTTTAACCTCATTTCCAAAAAAAAATTACTCCGTTAAACTTCTAACGGGTCCATTATAAGCACATTTAGATATGCACGCCTTAAACCCCAACAAAATGGCCGAAAAATAAGATTAAATCACATTTTATGACTTAAAATATTTAGTTATGGGATTTTGAACATGATTATACACCTTAACCTTATTTTCAGACATTTTTTACTCGGTTAAATTCAACAGGTCCACTATAAAGGCCATTTAAACATGCACGCCTTAAACCAAGCAAAACGGCCACACAATAAGATTAAATCAAATTTAATGAATTAAAATATTTTATTATGGGATATGGAATATGATTATATAGCTTAACCTCATTTTCAAAAAAAATTACTTGGTTAAAATTCCAACGGGTTCACTATAAGCCCATTTAGACATGCACATGCCTTAAACCGCAACAAAATGGCCGAAAAATAAGTTTCAATCATATTTTATGACTTAAAATATTTAGTTATGGTCTTTTGAACATGATTATATAGCTGAACCTCATTTTCAGAATTTTTTACTTAGTTAAAATTCCAACGGGTCCACTATAAAGCCCATTTGGACATGCACGCCTTAAACCCCAACAAAATGGACAAAAAATAAGATTAAATCACATTTTATGACTTAAAATATTTATTTATGGGCTTTTTATTATGATTATATAGCTTAACCTCATTTTCAGAAATTTTTACTTGGTTAAAATTCCAACGGGTCCACTGTAAAGCCCATTTAAACATGCACACCTTAATCCAAGCAAAATGGCCACAAAATAAGATTAAATAAAAATTTTATGAGTTGAAATATTTGATTATGGGCTTTTGAATATGATTATATAGCTTAACCTCAATTTTAGAACTTTTTACTAGGTTGAAATTCCAACGGTTCCGTTGTAAAGCCCATTTAGACATGCATACCTTAAACCCCCAACAAAATGACCGCAAAATAAGTTTAAATCAAATTTTATGAATTAAAATATTTAGTTATGGGATTTTGAACATGATTATACAGCTTAACCTACTTTTAGAACTTTTTACTCGGTTAATTTCAAGGGGTCAACTACAAAGCCCATTTAGACATGCATGCCTTAAACCCCAACAAAATGGCCAAAAAATAAGATTAAATCACATTTTATGACTTAAAATATTTATTTATGAGCTTTTGAACATGATTATATAGCTTAACCTCATTTTCAGAAATTCTTACTTGGTTAAAATTCCTACAGGTCCACTGTAAATCCCATTTAGACATGCACGGCTTAACCCCAACAAAACGACCATAAAATAAGATTAAATCAAATTTCATGAGTTTAAATATTTGATTATGGGATTTTGAAGATGATTATATAGCTGAACCTCATTTTCTGAAATTTTTACTCGGTTAAAATTCCAACGGGGTCCACTATAAAGCCCATTTAGACAGGCGCACCTTAACCCCAACAAAACGGCCGAAAAATAAGATTAAATCATATTTTATGACTTAAAATATTTAGTTATGGGGTTTTGAACATAATTATATAACTTAATCACATTTTCAAAAAAGTTTACTCGGTTAAAATTCCATCGGGTTCACTATAAGGCATTTAGACATGCACGCCTTAAACCCAACAAAACGACCACAAAAGAAAATTAAATAAAATTTCATGAGTTAAAATATTTGATTATGGGCTTTTGAATTTGATGATATATCTTAACCTCATTTTCAGAATGTTTTACTCGGTTAAAATTCCAACGGGTCCACTGTAAATCACATTCAAACATGCATGCCTTAAAACCCAACAAAAAGGCCGAAAATAATATTAAACCACATTTTATGACTTAAAATATTTAGATATGGGCTTTTGAACATGATTATATAGTTTAACCTCATTTTCATAAATTTTTACTCGATTAAAATTCCAACGGGTACATTGTAAAGCCCATTTAAACATGCACGCTTTAAACCCAACAAAACAACCACAAAATAAGATTAAACCAAATTTTATGAGTTGAAATATTTGATTATGGTCTTTTGAATATGATTATATAGCTTAACCTCAATTTTAGAACTTTTTACTAGGTTAAAATTTTAACAGGTCCACTGTAAAGCCCATTTAGACATGTACACATTAAACCCCAACAAAAAGGTCGAAAAATAAGATTAAATCATATTTTATGACTTAAAATAATTATTTATGGTCTTTTGAACATGATTATATAGCTTGACTCAGTTTTTCAACTATTTACTCAGTTAAAATTCCAACGGGTCCACTGTAAAGCCCATTTAAACATGTATGCCTTAAAACCTAACAAAACAAACGAAAAATAAGATTGAATCACATTTTATGACTTAAAATATTTAGTTATGGGCTTTTGAATATGATGATATAGCTTAACCTCATTTTCAAAATGTTTTACTCGGTTAAAATTCCAACGGGTCCACGGTAAAGCGCATTTAAACATGCATGCCTTAAAACCCAAAAGAACGCCGAAAAATAAGATTAAACATATTTTATGACTTAAAATATTTAGTTATAGGCTTTTGAACATGATTATATAGCTTAACCTTATTTTCATAAATTTTTACTCGGTTAACATTCCAACGGGTCCACTGTAAAGCCCATTTAAACATACACGCCTTAAACCCAACAAAAAAACCACAAAATAAGATTAAATCAAATTTTATGAGTTGAAATATTTGATTATGGGCTTTTGAATATGATTATATAGCTTAACCACAATTTTAGAACTTTTGACTAGGTTAAAATTTCAACGGGTCCAGTATAAAGCAATTTAGACATGCACGCCTTAAAACCCAACAAAACTGCCGAAATATAAGATTAAATCATATTTTATGACTTAAAATATTTATTTATGGTCTTTTGAACATGATTATATAGCTTAACCTCGAATTTTCAACTATTTACTCGGTTAAAATTCCAACGGGTCCACTATAAAGCCCATTTAAGCATGTACGCCTTAAAACCCAAAAAAACGGACGAAAAATAAGATTCAATCACATTTTATGACTTAAAATATTTAGTTATGGGCTTTTGAACAATATTATATAGCTTAACCTCATTTTTAGAAATTTTTAATCGGTTAAAATTCTAACGGGTTCATTGTAAAGCCTATTTAGGCACGCCTTAACCCCAACAAAACGACCACAAAGTAAGATTAAATCAAATTTCATGAGTTTAAATATTTGATTATGCAATTTTGAATATGATTATATAGCTTAACCTCAATTTCATAACTTTTTACTCAGTTAAAATTCCATCGATTCCATTGTAAAACCCATTTAGGCACGCCTTAACCCCAACAAAATGACCACAAAATAAGATTAAATCAAATTTCAAGAGTTTAAATAGTTGATTATATGATTTTGAATATGATTATATAGATTAACCTCAATTTCATAACTTTTTACTCGGTTAAAATTCAACGGGTCCACTATAAAGCCCATTTAGACAAGCACGCCTTAAACCCCAACAAAACGGCCAAAAAATAAGATTAAATGACATTTTATGACTTAAAATAGTTATTTATGGTCTTTTGAACATGATTATATAGCTTAACCTCAATTTTAGAACTTTTTGCTCGATTAAAATTCCAATGGGTTCACTGTAAAGCCCATTTAAACATGCCATCTTAAAACCCAACAAAATGGCAAAAAAATAAGATTAAATCTTATTTTATGACTTAAAATATTTAGTTATGGCCTTTCGAACATGATTATATAGCTTAAACTCATTTTCAGAAATCTTTACTCGGTTAAAATTCAAATGGGTCCCCTATAAAGCCCATTTAGACATGCACGCCTTAAACGCCAACAAAACAGCAAAAACTAAGATTAAATCACATTTTATGAGTTAAAATATTTAGTTATGGGCTTTTGAACATGATTATATAGCTTAAGCTCAATTTCAGAACTTTTTACTCGGTTAAAATTCCAACGGGTCCAATATAAAGCTCATTTAGGCATGCACGCCTTAAACCCCTACAAAACGGCCGAAAAATAAGATTAAATCACATTTTATGACTTAAAATATTTAGTTATGGGCTTTTGAACATGATTATAGAGCTTAACCTCATTTTCAGAACTTCTTACTCGATTACATACCAACGAGTCCACTATAAAGCCTATTTAGACACGCATGCCTTAAACCCCAACAAAAAGGCTGAAAAATAAGATTGAATCACATTTTATGACTTAAAATATTTATTTATGGTCTTTTGAACATGATTATATAGCTTAACCTCATTTTCAAAAAAATTTACTCTGTAAAAATTCCAACGGGTCTACTGTAAAGCCCATTTAAACATGCACGCATTAAAACCCAACAAAACTGCCGAAAATAAGATTAAATCACATTTTATGACTTAAAATATTTAGTTAGGGGCTTTTGAACATGATTATATAGCTTAACCTCATTTTCAAAAAATTTTACTCTGTAAAAATTCAACGGGTCATTATAAAGCTCATTTAAACATGCACGCCTTAAACCCAGCTAAACGGTAACAAAATAAGATTTAATCAAATTTTATGTGTTAAAATATTTTATTATGGGATTTTGAATATGATTATATATCTTAACATCAATTTTAGAACTTTTTGCTCGGTTAAAATTCCAATGGGTTCACTATAAAGCCCATTTAAACATGGTCTTTTGAACATGATTATATAGCTTAACACATAAAATGGCCAGAAAAATAAGATTAAATCACATTTTATTACTTAAAATATTTAGCTATGGTCTTTTGAACATGATTATATAGCTTAACCTCAATTTTCAACTATTTACTCGGTTAAAATTCCAACGGGTCCTCTATAAAGCCCATTTAGACATGTGCACCATAAAACCCAACAAAAAGACCGAAAAATAAGATTCAATCGCATTTTATGACTTAAAAGTTATGGGCTTTTGAAAATGATTATATAGCTTAACCTCATTTTTAGAATTTTTTACTAGGTTAAATTCCAACGGGTCCCCTATAAAGCCCATTTACACAGGCATGCCTTAAACCCCAGCAAAACTACGAAAAAATAAGATTAAATCACATTTTATGACTTAAAATATTTAGTTATGGGATTTTGAACGTGATTATATAGTTTAACCTCATTTTCAAAAAAATTTACTCCGTTAAAATTCTAACGAGTCCACTATAAGCACGTTTAGAACTTTTTACTCGGTTAAATTTCAAAGGGTCAACTACAAAGCCCATTTAGACATGCACGCCTTAAACCCCAACAAAATGGCCAAAAAATAAGATTAAATCACATTTTATGACTTAAAATATTTAGTTATGGGCTTTTGAACATGATTATACAGCTTAACCTCTTTTTCAGACATTTTTACTCGGTTAAATTCAACGGGTCCACTATAAAGCCCATTTAAACATGCACACCTTAAACCAAGCAAAATGACCACAAAATAAGATTAAATCAAATTTTATGAATTAAAATATTTGATTATGGGATATGGAATATGATTATATAGCTTAACCTCATTTTCAAAAAAAAATTACTTGGTTAATATTCCAACAGGTCCACTATAAGCCCATTTAGACATGCACGCCTTAAACCCCAACAAAACGGCCGAAAAATAAGGTTCAATCATATTTTATGACTTAAAATATTTAGTTATGGACTTTTGAACATGATTATATAGCTGAACCTCATTTTCAGAAATTTTTACTCGTTTAAAATTTCAACGGGTCCACTATAAAGCCCATTTAGACATGCACGCCTTAAACCCCAACAAAATGGACAAAAAATAAGTTTAAATCACATTTTATGACTTAAAATATTTATTTATGGATTTTTATTATGATTATATAGCTTAACTTCATTTTCAGAAATTTTTACTTAGTTAAAATTCCATCGATTCCACTGTAAAACCCATTTAGGCACGCCTTAACCCCAACAAAATGACCACAAAATAAGATTAAATCAAATTTCAAGAGTTTAAATAGTTGATTATATGATTTTTTTAATATGATTATATAGCTTAACCTCAATTTCAGAACTTTTTACTAGGTTAAAATTCCAACATGTCCATTATAAAGCCCATTTAGACAAGCACGCCTTAAACCCCAACAAAACGGCCAAAAAATAAGATTAAATGACATTTTATGACTTAAAATAGTTAGTTATGGTCAGCTTAACCTCAATTTTAGAACTTTTTGCTCGGTTAAAATTCCAATGGGTCCACTGTAAAGCCCATTTAAACATGCCACCTTAAAACCCAACAAAAGGGCCGAAAAATAAGATTAAATCATATTTTATGACTTAAAATATTTAGTTATGGGCTTTTGAACATGATTATATAGCTTAACCTCAATTTCAGAATTTATTACTCGATTAAAATTCTAACGGGTCCAATATAAAGCCCATTTAGACATGCACGCCTTAAACCCCAACAAAACGGCCAAAAATAAGATTAAATCGCATTTTATGACTTAAAATATTTAGTTATGGGCTTTTGAACATGATTATAGAGATTAACCTCATTTTCAGAACTTTTTACTCAGTTACATTCCAACGGGTCCAATATAAAGCCTATTTAGACACGCATGCCTTAAACCCCAACAAAAGGCCAAAAAATAAGATTGAATCACATTTTATGACTTAAAATATTTAGTTAGGGGCTTTTGAACATGATTATGTAGCTTAACCTCATTTTCAGAAATTTTTACTCTGTAAAAATTCCAACGAGTCATTATAAAGCCCATTTAAACATGCACGCCTTAAACCCAGCTAAACGACAACAAAATAAGATTTAATCAAATTTTATGTGTTAAAATATTTGATTATGGGATTTTGAATATGGTTATATTGCTTAACATCAATTTTAGAATTTTTTACTTAGCAAAAATTCCAACGCCTATTTGGATATGCACGCTATGAACCCCAACAAAACGGCCAAAAATATGATTAAATCACACTTTATGACTTAAAATAATTATTTATGGGCTTCTAAACAAGATTATAATGCTTAACCTCATTTTCAGAACTTTTTATTAGGTTAAAATTCTAACGGGTCCACTATAAAGCCCATTTAGAAATGCTCGCCTTAAACCCCAACAAAATGGCTACAAAAATAAGATTAAATCACATTTTATGACTTAAAATATTTACTTATGGTGTTTTGAACATGATTATATAGCTTAACCTCAATTTTCAACTATTTACTTGGTTAAAATTCCAACGGGTCCTCTATAAAGCGCATTTAGACATGCGCACCTTAAAACCCAACAAAAGGACCGAAAAATAATATTCAATCACATTTTATGACTTAAAATATTTAGTTATGGGCTTTTGAAAATGATTATATAGCTTAACCTCATTTTCAGAATTTTTTACTAGGTTAAATTCCAACGGGTCCCTTATAAAGCCCATTTACACATGCATGCCTTAAACCCCAGCAAAACTACCAAAAAATAAGATTAAATCAAATTTTATGACTTAAAATATTTAGTTATGGGCTTTTGAACGTGATTATATAGTTTAACCTCATTTTCAAAAAAAATTACTCCGTTAAAATTCTAACGAGTCCACTATAAGCACATTTAGATATGCACGCCTTAAACCCCAACAAAATGGCCGAAAAATAAGATTAAATCACATTTTATGAATTAAATATTTAGTTATGGGCTTTTGAACATGATTATACAGCTTAACCTCTTTTTCAGACATTTTTACTCGGTTAAATTCAACGGGTCCACTATAAAGCCCATTTAAACATGCACGCCTTAAACCATGCAAAACGACCATAAAATAAGATTAAATCAAATTTATGAATTAAAATATTTGATTATGGGATATGGAATATGATTATATAGCTTAACCTCGTTTTCAAAAAAATTTACTTGGTTAAAATTCCAACGGGTCCACTATAAGCTCATTTAGACATGCACGCCTTAAACCCCGACAAAACGGCCAAAAATAAGGTTCAATCATATTTTATGACTTAAAATATTTAGTTATGGGATTTTGAACATGATTATATAGCCGATCCTCATTTTCAGAAATTTTTACTTAGTTAAAATTCCAATGGGTCCACTATAAAACTCATTTAGACGTGCACGCCTTAAACCCGAACAAAATGGATAAAAAATAAGATTAAATCACATTTTATGACTTAAATATTTATTTATGGGCTTTTGATTATGATTATATAGCTTAACCTCATTTTCAAAAAATTTTACTAGGTTAAAATTCCAACGGGTCCACTGTAAAGCCAATTTAAACATGCATGCCTTAATCCAAGCAAAACAGCCACAAAATAAGATTAAATAAAATTTTATGTGTTGAAATATTTGATTATGGGCATTTGAATATGATTATATAGCTTAACCTCAATTTTAGAACTTTTTACTAGGTTAAAATTCCAACGGTTCCGTTGTAAAGCCAATTGAGACATGCACGCCTTAAACCCCAACAAAATGACCGCAAAATAAGTTTAAATCAAATTTTATGAATTAAAATATTTATTTATGAGCTTTTGAACATGATTATACAGCTTAACCTACTTTTAGAACTTTTTACTCGGTTAAATTTCAAGGGGTCAACTGCAAAGCCCATTTAAACATGCACGCCTTAAACCCCAACAAAATGGCCAAAAAATAAGATTAAATCACATTTTATGACTTAAAATATTTATTTATGGGCTTTTGAACATGATTATATAGCTTAACCTCATTTTCAAAAAAATTTACTCTGTAAAAATTCTAACGGGTCTACTGTAATGGATTCGATTAGACTGTTATGGAATAGATTCTATTTGAGATTCTATTTCCTCTGCATCCGAAGATGTTTGTTTTATCTCTTAGTGAGGAATATAAATGGGTTTCTATATAATTATCCGTTTATCGTTAGATTGGTTTCTTTTATTTTTAGCTTTTCATGGCTATAATGATATTCTTTTATATATATCTCTACATTTGATTAGTTCCTTTGGGACCATCTTCGATGATGGGAGTGTTTTTTCTATTAAGTTTTTTGTTGTTACTTTCTTGGATTCTTATGTTGGGTTGTATACAAATATTCCAATATGTAATACCCTAGATATGAAGGCTTGTTCTGTTTCATGCAGACTGCCGGTGTCTGAGTTTATTGGCTGTTTATGCCCTCTTAATTCCTGGTCTTTATGGCCTTAGAATTTTTCATTGATTCCCTGGCCTTTTTGGCTATGGTTAATTATGTTTTGGTCTACTTTTCTTATAAATCATATACATGTTTTCTTTCTTGATTCAATTCTCATAAGGGGCAACACGGCGATGCATGAAGAGGATTCACTTTGGGTACAATACAGTGATCGTTTTTTTCCACATCTGGTCGCTCGAATTACATTCTTCATTATGGATCTTGGCCGTTTATTTTCCTTTATATATTATCCAAGCCATGCGGGGTATGGATAGCGATCTCACTCCTCCTTCTGATATGAATTGTAGGTTGTGCTTCAATCTTCTTCATACATTTTCGTCTCCTGTTTTTGTTTCCTTCGTTGTATTTTGACCGTCAATATTTTAAATTACATTATGTCTTGCACACTTGTAAGTTTAATCAAAACATCAGAATTCTGTCTTTTTGTTTGGTTAATTTTGGTACTAATCACCTATTTCACTGCCAATTAGAATTCTATGGGGAATTATGGTCATAAGTTTTATTCCAAATTAATTTATGCTAAATTAATTCCTTTTTGCATCATATTAGTGCATTCCTTAATTGTCTCCTTTGGAGTTTAGTCCTTATTTCCTTTCTTCTTTATTTCTTTCATACGTTATTTTCCTTTCTTCTTGTTTGATTTTGTTTCCATATTAATTTATGTGGATATTACTCCTCTTTTAATCATATTTAAATTTTCCTTAATTGTTTGCATTAGATTTAAATTCCATTTACTCCTAAATTTAACTTCCAATAACAAATTAAATAGAGGCTATCTCTCTTTCCTCCCCTTTACTTTCCACTTAATTACCTCTATTACAAGCTACTGCAAACCATTACTCCATATACATTCAAATCCTATTTTGTCTAGAATTTGTATTGACAATGCTGGATTTTCTCCTTTAACATCATTAATAAGATTTCCTTAATTGACTCTTTTGGAGCTAAATCCTACTTAATTATTCCTCTTGGTATTAACTTCCATTTATTTTTTAATATAAACTCTGATTTCATCCTAGTTTGGACTGAGCTGGGATTATTTTTATTAATTTTTGATTCAAAACGAAATTATGAAGGATTTATTACTTTCTTAGTCATATCTAAATTTCCCATAATTGTTTCCATTGGAGTTACTTTCCATTTAATTACCTCTGACTCTTCCGTAATCAACCATTTTGGTCTTCATTGCAAACTATTCTACCGTTGGATTTTTTTCCTCAATTATTATAAATTAATCTTCTTTTTGTATAAATTCGGATATAACTCCACTAATGGTGGATTTCCTCCTTTTATCTTCATTATTAAATTTTACTTATCTATCTCCCTTGGGATTTGGATTATCATAATCAAATCTGATAAGATTATTCACTTCCTCATCTCCATCTATATAAACATAATTACCTCTTTTGGAATCCTTTTAAATTTTACTCATCCTAGTTCCTGGGATTTTAATCGGGTTACCTATCTATAAGTGGATCATCTTTTCCACTCCCTTGATATCACTGGGAATTTTGACCAAGTCTATAAAATTTCCTTAATTTCCTCCAACATAGTTCACCTAATTATTCATAAGTTTAATTCCAGATTGATTTATGATGAATTATCTCCATTTTCATCATGTTACTGCATTCCTTAATTGTCTCCTTTGGAGTTAAGTCTTTGTTTCCTTTCTTTTTTATTTCTGCCATTGATTTTGTTCCCATATTAATTTATGAGGAAGTTACCGCTTTTTAATCCTAATTAAATTTTCCATAATTATCTACATTTGAGTTAAATTCCATTTACCCCTATATTTAATTTCCATTAACAAATTAATCAGAGGCTACCTCTCTTTTATCACCAGTACTTTCCATTTAATTACCTCTATTACAATCTTCTGTAAACCATTATCCCATATACATTCAAATCCTATTCTCTCGAGAATTTGTAATGACAGTGATGGATTTTTTTTATTTTAATGTTATTAATAAATTTCATTAATTGACTCCCTTGGAGCCAAATCCTACTTAATTATTCCTATTCGTATTCAATTCCATTTCTTTTTAAAATTAACCTCCGATTTCCTCCTAATCTGAGATGAGCCAGAATTATTTTTATTAATTTTTGACTCAAAACTAAACTATGAAGGATTTATTCCTTTCTTAGGAGTAAATTCATTTATGCTATTTAATGCCATTACCCTCAACATTTCAACAAATTTTTCCCTCGTAAAATTAATTCTGATTCTTTACACCAAAATCAAATTGAAATTCTCCTCTTATAGAAGAAATTCTATTTTAACCTTAAATGATGAAATTTATTTGAATATATCCTTGACTAAATCTAATTTAAGTGCTAATTTTAAGGATGTCATCTCTAATTGCTCCTTCATTCAACTTCTACTAAATTCTTTTCTGTTTCAAATAGATAACATTACGCTGGAAATTTTTCTGATTAGAATTCCTCCAAATTTGAAAATAAATGTTCCTACCATAATTGAGTCTGTTTCCAATTTACATTATGAGTGAGTTACTCCTTTTTTAATGATAATTAATTTTCCATTAGCTGTCTACATGGAAATTAATTTATATTTACTCTTACACTTAAATTCGAATTACAATTTTTTCAGCTTCAGTATCCTTTTACTCAACATTATTTTTTCTTCTATTACAACTTTTCCAATCATCGTTAACATTTCCTTAATTGACTCCTTTAGAGTAACATCATCCTTAATTATTACTATAATTCTGGATTATTACCTTAGTTTGGATCCTTTTGTATTGTTACCCTTTTTAAAAATAGTACACTCAGGATTTATATTTACCTTAGGCATGCTCTAATTTACCATAATTATATCTCTTGTAGTTTCTTTCCTTTTTATCACCATTGCTTCTTCCTTAATTACCTCTTTTAATTTTGCCCACCACTTTAAATATTCTAATTTTGTCTTCTTTCTCCTTAATTTCGGCTACAAATCAATTAAAGGAGGGTTTTCCCTTTTTTTCTTTATTAAAATCTTCTTAATTGCCTCCCTAGAACTATATCTAATTTCTTTCTAAATTTATGGTCCATCTTTACATTTTCTTTACATGGTTATTTTGGAGCTATCCTTACTTTTTTTGCACATTTATTTTCTAATGTTTCTGTTTCCAAAAGAACAAAGAATAACAAAGCTGGGATTAGCAGCGGAAAAAACTCTCCAGCAGAGGTTGACATTCAACCCCGCTGAGGAAAATAAAAATCTTATGTTGGAACTGTCGGTGTCTTGGTAAAGCCCAGGCAATTCAGGCTTTAGGACGAGTTGTTGCTAAGTTTAATCCTGATTTATTGTTTCTATGTGAAACTCGTCTCAACAAATATTATAGTGAAAGACTACGAATTACCCTTAGAATGTATGGCTGCATCACTGTTGATGCCAGTCAAACTTGTTCTGGAATAATTCTTCTATGGAATAATACTATCAACGTTGATTTGCTTTCGTACTCGGACCATCATATCGATACTGTTATTCATGCAAATACAACTCATTTCCACTTTTCTGGAATTTTTGGCTACGCTCAAACAAATCAAAAAACTAAAACTTGGGAGCTAATTGACACTTTAAGTTGTTCCTTGCCTCTTCCCTGGCTAATTAGAGGAGATTTGAATGAGATCATGTCTGATAACGAAAAACAATGTGGCTATCACCGTGCTCGCTCATAAATTGACAATTTCAGGGACTGTTTATCCCGTAATAACCCTTTTGATTAGAAACAGGTCAAAGGCTGGTTCACTTGGACCAAATCTGAACATCGAACTGCAACCATTTTTGAACAGCTTGACCGTTTTGTTGCTAATATGGCTTGGCTTAATAAGCATCCTAATTATCGTGCAACTTTTGATTTTCATGCGGATTCTGACCATTGTTTCATCCTTATGGAGAATGATCACGCTATTACTAATCGCTTTGTGCCTAATGACGATGATTTTCGTTTTGAAAGCTGTTGGGTGAATAACTCTGATTGTGTATCCATTATTCAAACAACTTGGTCAGCCACTCATGGTTCGACTGTGGAGAAAATACAAGCTATCGGCTCTTGCCTAAAGGATTGACAGTCATACCAATGAATCTCCGCCACAGGTTGCATTGATGAACTAAATAAACAAATAAATTCTTGTCTCCGTCGACGTCTTTCCACTGCCGATGTAGAGATATTCCTAGCAGCTAAATTCGAGCTTCGTCTCATTCTTGATTCACAGGAAGCATATTGGGCTCAACGCTAGCGCATCTCTTGGTTTGCCCGAGAAGATATGAACACCTCTTTCTTTTATACCCATGCGAATGGTCGGCGTAAGAAAAATAAAATTAAGGGCTTGTTCGACCACTCTAATATTTGGCGGGAAAATGAGGAAGACATTATGGAAATTGTCGTTGACTATTTCCAAAGTCTTTTCACATCTTCCGATCCAAATATTATTCCTCTAATTCTTAACAACATTGCCTCTACCGTTAATCCTAAAGTGAATGAGGCTTTAACTAGGCCTTTCACTGCGGAATAAATCCTTCACGCCTTTTGGGACATTAACCCAAGAAAAGCTCCTAGTATTGATGGCCTACCCAGTGGGTTCTACCGGCAGCACTGGGACATAGTAGGGTAGGATATCATTAATTTGTGTTTGGACATTCTCTCCGAGAATGCGGACATGGCAGTTGTAAACTTCACTGTCTTATTCCTGATTCCCAAGGTGACTAAACCGACTACCATGAGACAATTGCGGCCCATTAGTTTGTGCACCGTAATTTATAAGATTGTTTCTAAAGTTCTGGTAAATCGCATGAAATCTATTATTCCATTCTATATCAGTAACAACCAAGCTACTTTTGTACGGGGTAGGAACATTACAGATAATATCCTAATTGCCCATGAACTGGTGCATTCTCTTAATTCGGAAGAGTCATGTCCTTTTCAGGGCGCGGCTCTTAAGTTAGACATGGAAAAGGCATTTGACCGTGTGAAATGGTCCTTCCTCTGGCAGGTTATGCTTAAATTGGGATTTGATGCAACTTGGGTTGATATTATTATGCGATGCATTACAATTGTTTCATTTACTGCTAGAGTAAATAATTCTCTTTCTCTAGTGTTTTACCCCAACCACTGGGCTATGACAGGGAGACCCTCTCTCTCATTTTTTATTTATGTTTTGTACACAAGGCCTCTCGACAGTTTTACACACTGAGTAATAGTCTTGTCAGCTTTCGGGGCTTTGTTCTAGTCGACATGGACCACGGGTAAATCGTCTATCTTCGCTGATGACTGTATGATCTTTATCAGGAACAATACTACAAAAGCTTCTCATCTTAAAAGTGCCATTCAACTCTACACCTCTTCCTCTGGGCAAGCGGTGAATTTTGAAAATCAACCATTTTCTTTAACCCTCGCACTACTCCTGAACACAAACAAGCAGTCCATGATATCCTTCATGTTAGAGAAGTGGAGAATCCGGGGATCTATCTAGAAGTCCCTCTTCTGATTGGAAAAAATAAAATTGCATCCCTTGGGTTTACTCGTAACAAGTTGAACTCACGTATGTCTCATTGGGACAAACATCTTCTCTCATTCAGTGGTCGAGAGGTCTTCATTAAGTCTGTGATCCAATCTTTACCTGTAATATCCCAAAATGTGGCCTAAAAGTATGTTACCAAATCAAATATGAAAGCTTGGAAAGTTTGCTAGCTATTTTGATTTGAATTGTCTCTTATTAAATTTATTAAGTGGTTTAGGAACAAAATTGAAGTAAAGAAGAATTTGATAGCTATAATAGAAAGGAATATAACCGCGTAATGCAATGAATTAAGGATTGCATGTTAGACATTTAATTGCTTAAGGACGCATACACTTGTCAAACAAGTGAGAGCTAGGCTGAATGGGGAAGTCTCGGCCAAGGGAATAATTCAAAGAAGAGTTATCTTCTTCCTTTGTTTTCAACTGAACCATTAGAGGGAGAGAGAGAGAGAACTTGAGCTATGGCCATGGAAATGGAAGTGGAAGCTTTAGATTAGCTTAATTTTAGGAGATCAATTCGGGAAACTTAAGGAGAAAGGTGAATTACTCTTCACTTCCTCTTGCTTAAGCTTAAATTGTGAAATTTGGCTACATGATTCTAGAAGTTCGATTGGTTCATTCAATAATACATATTATGAAATTTCCAAGCTTTGTAATCGTGTAGTGCAATTGAATTTGGTTATGTAACTATTAGAATTAATTGAAGAACCAAACCTTGGTTGGAAATTCCCTTGATTATTTCAAATGATGTACATGTCAAATTGCTATGCTCATGTGAAATTATAAGTGTAATTTAAGATGATAGGTTGTTTAATACTAAGTTTTGGAATTGATGAGATAGATTAAATGTTGTTTGGATTATAGTTGGATGATATAGTTTGTTAAAGTCGAATTTAGTCATATTGATTGATTGGTATTTCATTAAGGGGTTATTTTAGTGTGCTCATATGTATATAAATATTTTCCCTGTTTTGTATGTTTTAAGAACTTTAGTGGACTATTTTATGTACACAAGGATTGTATATCTATGAACTAAGGACTGTTTTTGAATGCTTGAGAGTGCCATGGACTGTTTTGTGTATACATGAAAACATGGGGACTGTTTTGAAGGTTTACAAATTTGTTAAGGACTGCTTTTTGTATTAATAAGGACTAATTTGCATCTATAGGGACTATTTTGCATTGACATAAATGTTGGTGGACATAAATGGAGATATATGAATGTTAGGGACTGCTTTGCTTGAAAATAAACGTATTGGGAACTGTTTTGATGTATAAAAATATGTATGCAAAATTTAATGGATTAATTCGGCATGGATAAAAACATTAGAGGACTGTTTTGAGTATGTACATGTGTGTATATGAAAATTTGGACTGATTTGTATATATATATGAATCTTGATGGACTGTTTATGTGAAATTATATGTATACACGAGAAAATGAAGTTTTGCAAGTGATTGATTGTTAGGAATTGTTCTAATATATGATTGTACTTCTTGTTACATTTAGACCAAGAAGAGATTGATGAAGTAAGGCATAAGGTAGAACAAGTCATAGAAAAGCAAAAAGGGATCGTGATTTGGGAACAAAACTAGCTTGGATTAACCAGTGAGTGTAGTTTAAAGTCTCGGGATAGGCTAGTAACCTTCCTGGGCAATTCTTGTTAATTTAAATACATTCTTTTATTCTAAATTATGCTACGCATGAGCAAGTTAGGACTTCAGGTGAGTATCTAAATATTAAGCATGTTATGCCATGAATTACCCAATTCAATGATATGCTTATAGCTAAGTCTATGTGTGTTTGATAAGTAACCTTGCCATGCTGTCATATGATTAAGAAAAAGGATTATAAAATTGAGAACTTTGTATATGATCTATATATGCACTTGAAATGAACAATTAAAAGCTATGTTCATTCGATGTCTTGATTATGGTAAGATATGTTTGAAATGCTAACTATGTTCGAATGATACACATGATTGAACTTGTGGATACTATGAAGTAAGCCTTGATGGCATGATAGCAAGAATATGGAGCTTTGCTCATCTTTGATGAGAATATGACAAGTTCATAACTATATGAATAAGGAGTTAAGCTCAACCCTGATTCTGATAAGATAAGATTATGTGAAAAGCCTTGGTTTCGAGTCAGTCATAGGTATAATTGGCATGTCATAGAGTCCATAAAGCTCGTGTTTTAGGGTGAACTACAACCCTCATTTGGCGATAGTAGGATGGAAGTGTTTTGGTCATTTGGTGACAGTAGGAGGGGTTGACCGGTACTGTGTGTACCATTTTATTTGGTGACAGTTGGTTGGGGATTCGTGTACCTAGGCTGTTACTTGATTCTAAGGCTATGATAAAAGACAATAATGAAATTTGCATATTAAATTAAGAAATTATCTTAATATCTTATATGCTAAAAATGATAATTATGATATACTATGATTGATGTCTTATGTACCGAGAAAACTTGTGTTTGTGATACGATAAATATTTGATAACTTGTGTGATAAGAAATACATGTATATGACAAGCAATGCATATTCATGAAAGGTTATGTTTAAGAAAAACATTGAATTCACAAGCTAATTTAACAAATCATTTTGATAACTTGCGCTTTAAGTAGCTAATGTTTAAATGACACTTGAGCAAAATTAGATTAAGAAATAATGCCATGTTTATAATCTTGTGACTATGGTGACTCGAAATTGATAAAATTGCTATTTGTTTGAGTTCGATAGACCTAGAAACTAAGCTATGTTGAACTCTATCAATATGACTTGAGAAGATATGTTAAAAGAAATCATGAAAATTAAGAGTTAATATGATTGATAACTTAGGTGAGAAGTAAAGCATGTCTTGAGATATTATGATTAATAACTTATGTGATAATTAAAGCATGTCTTGAGATATTATGATTGATAACTTATGTAATAATTAAAGCATGTCTTTAAATATTATGATTGATAACTTATGTGATAAGTAAAGCATGTCTTGAGATATTATGATTGATAACTTATGTGATAAGTTAACCATGTCTTGAGATATTATGATTGATAACTTATGTGATAATTAAAGCATGTCTTGAGATATTATGATTGATAACTTATGTGATAAGTAAAGCATGTCTTGAGATATTATGATTGATAACTTATGTGTTAAGTTAAGCATGTCTTGAGATATTATTATTGATAACTTATGTGATAATTAAAGCATATCTTGAGATATTATGATTGATAACTTAGGGGAGAAGTAAAGCATGTCTTGAGATATTATGATTGATAACTTATGTGATAAGTTGATCATGTCTTGAGATATTATGATTGATAACTTATGAGATAAGCTGAGCATGTCTTGAGATATTATGATTGATAACTTATGTGATAAGTTGATCATGTCTTGAGATATTATGATTGATAACTTATGAGATAAGCTGAGCATGTCTTGAGATATTATGATTGATAACTTATGTGATAATTAAAGCATGTCTTGAAATATTATGATTGATAACTTATGTGATAAGTACATCATGTCATGAGATATTATGATTGATAACTTATCTGATAGGTATTAAATGTCTATGAGAAACTATGCATGATAATTTATGTGACAAGTAAAACATGTTTATGAAATGCTATGTTTGAAAACTTGTGGCCTTATTGCTTTACGTTCGATTAAATTGATATTTAATTGAACCTTGTTAGACTTTGGTGAAAGAATTGAAGTAGATTTTATAATGTTTAATACATACCTTCAGTTAATTAAGCTACCTCACTAAGCTTTTTCTTACTCTATTCTTTCACCTACTTTTTCAGGGTAAAGCATTGTTTTGTTTACTTTTGGAGCTCGGGCTAGATCAAAAGTACAAGGATGCATGCTTGTAAGCTTCTTTTAAATACTCCTAGATGGTGGCACATGGTTTGTATATATGCATAATGCATTTCGATCGTTATTTTGATCTTATGGACTTGTAAATATTAAGGTAGCTAATATCTTGTAAAAAGGGCCCCTAATAGGTTTTCATTTGTTTTTTATGAAGTCATGGTAGTTCGATTATTATGGCATGTTTAATGGTATAATGCGAATGATATAAGTAGGTGGTCATGTTTGATCTAAGCCTGATACGTCTTAATCATAGTGTTTCAGATGAGAAGTTTGTTGGTGTCTAAAGATTGCTTTAATAGTCTGATATCATATTGTAATGATTTCTAATGACCCTTAGAACCTGTTTAATATGGCCAAACTTTATGACCATTGATTTAACCGAACCTTACTCTTAACTTGATTTTAGACATGATAATTATATTAAAAAAATGGAAGTTAGAAACTAGGGTCAGTTCATACAAAAAGGGGTTTATATGGTTACATGTTAATAAGAGTTAAAGGATCTAGAATCTTTGTTAATGAATGTAAGGTCTTAATTGATTCTTGAAAACGAAGTTAATTGTATTAAAATTTTATTTATGATCTTGAGTTAAGTCTTAAAATTTTAACTAAAGTGGAAGAAAATTTCTAGTAGCAATCTTGGCTTTATCTTCTTGAACAGTTCGAAGTAAGGCTTACTTGTACTTAAGTCAAATCTTGTCTGTTCGGTAACATTTTCTAGTCTGGTTTGCTCCCAAATTGGGTTAGGGGTTTTACAATACCCTAATACGTGATGTCCTGTTACCTTCTCCCCCAGAACATTATCGATGATATGACTAAGTCTATCTGGCGCTACTGGTGGTCGGGGAAAAACAACAAACGGGGATGGCCTCTAATTCCTTGGGATACTGTTTGTACGCCTAAATCAGCGGGAGGTATCAGCTTCCGAGATATGCATCTTTTTGACATTGCCCTCCTTGGCAAACAAATTTGGGGCCTTATCACTAAGCCTAATTCTCTGCTTGCTCAGATTTACAGGCAAAGTACTATCCCTCTGGTCATATATTAGAGTCTGAGACTAATCGGAGAGCGTCTTTTGCTTGGAAAGGTATTCACCAGGGCATGATGCAACTCCACGCTGGTTTCTTTAAGAGGCCAGGGATGGATAGTAAAATTTGAGTTCACTCTGATAATTGGGGAGGTACATCCGCAATACATCTTTACGGTGATTATGAGGATAACGATGAACTCCTATTCGTTGTCACGAATTTATGATTCTCGGGCATCCTAGATGGGATGAAATAAAAGTTTGACATTATTTTTATTCGCATGATGTCAATACAGTTCTTAGCATTCTGATAATTAATGATCGAAATGATACGATTCTGTAAAGTAATCATGACTCCGGTATTTACACGGTGTGATCTAGATACCCATACCTACAATAGCCACCAGGCCCAATTAGCATACCTTACCACATCTGGAAAATCATGTCCAAGCTACTGGTTCTTCCAAAAATCCATTCCTTTGGATGGCGTATAGGACATGATGCTTTTTCGATCGGCCATAGACTTCAGGCGACAAATCTCGCCCCAGGACTTTGCCCCCTTTGTCGCATAAACCAGGAAACAATAATTCATGCTTTACATGAATGCCCAGGTGCCAACGATGCCCTTCGTCTGGCTAGTTTGCCAAGTTCTATCATCTCTAGTAATACAAATTCAGCCTTATCTTGGCTTGAGGAATGAGTTGCATGTTTATCGATTCAATCCTTTGGAACTATTCCTAACAGTTCTTTGGAACCTATGGAACAGACGTAATGATTGGGTCCATAATCATCGTCTCCAGCCCCTTGGCTCACGGTTCTCAACTCCCAAGGCAATCTACGAGACTACGCTGCAGCTACATCAACCAGCTCCACGAACCTACCCTTGCACACCTGCGATGGCAACCACTCAGGACGGGTCCATGAAGATTAACACAGATAGGCCCTTTGATCCACTCACCAAAGCTGCTCTCGTGGGTGTTGTGGCGCACGACTCTAGCAGTGCGGTCATTGGGGGGCTTGCTCAACCTTTGGGTAGCTGCGCGGATGCTGCCTCGACCGAAGCACAAACGGTTCTTGCTGGCACCATTTTTGCTCGTGATCGTGGTTGGTCCTAATTGGTAATTGAGACGGATTCGGCTGTAGTGGCTAATAAGTTAAATCAACAATGTGTTGATTTGTTTATAGTGAGCTCATTTATTGAACTGATCTTCTACTGCTTGCTGATGCATGTAATTTTAGTATTCATTTTGTTCCTAGGGTGGTGAACAATGTTGCCCACACTCTTGCCTCCAAGGCTCTGAGGTTTATGTCGTCCATGTTTTTTGGTTTGAATTATCTCGATTATCTTCATTCCTCTGTAACTAATGAGATTATTTCTCATCGAAGTTAATATAATTGGGTACACTTTTCCCCGTAGGTGCTCACTCAGGGCTTCTTGGTCACGTGAGACTTTAGAGGGGTTTTTAATGAGGCCCACCTTTCTTCAAAAAAAATTCAACGGGTCCACTATAAAGCCCATTTAGACATGCACGCTTTAAACCCCAATAAAACGGCCGAAAAATAAGATTAAATGACATTTTATGACTTAAAATAATTATTTATGGTCTTTTGAACATGATTATATAGCTTAACCTCAATTTTAGAACTTTTTACTCTGTTAAAATTCTAACAAGTCCACTAGAAAGCCCATTTAAACATGCACGCCTTAAAACCCAACAAAACGGCCGAAAAATAAGATTAAATCACATTTCATGATTTAAAATATTTATCTATGGGCTTTTAAACATGATTATATAGTTTAACCTCATTTTCAAA
Source organism: Hibiscus mutabilis (assembly GCA_019671005.1). Taxonomy (NCBI): domain Eukaryota; kingdom Viridiplantae; phylum Streptophyta; class Magnoliopsida; order Malvales; family Malvaceae; genus Hibiscus; species Hibiscus mutabilis. Next base: position 14,862,808 of record CM033744.1, read on the forward strand.
AATTTTTACTAGTTAAAATTCAACGGGTCCACTATAAAGCCCATTAAGACATGCACGCCTTAAACCCCAACAAAACGATCGAAAAATAAGATTAAATCACATTTTATGAGTTAAAATATTTATTTATGGGCTTTTAAATTGATTATATAGCTTAACCTCAATTTCAGAACTTTTTACTCGGTTAAAACTCCAACGAGTCCACTATAAAGCCCATTTAGACATGTACGCCTTAAACCCCAACAAAACGGCCAAAAAATAAGATTTAATCACATTTTATGACTTAAAATATTTATTTATGGGCTTTTGAACATGATTATATAGCTTAACCTCAATTTTATAACTTTTTACTCGGTTAAAATCCCAATGGGTCCACTATAAAGCCTATTTAGAAATGCACGCCTTAATCCCCAACAAAACGGCCAAAAAATAAGATTAAATCACATTTTATGACTTAAAATATTTAGTTATAGGCTTTTGAACATGATTATATAGCTTAACCTCTTTTTAAGAACTTTTTACTCGGTTAAAATTCCAACGGGTCCACTATAAAGCCCATTTAGACAGGCACGCCTTAATTTTTTTTTTGAAGAATGAATGGGCCTCATTAAAAACCCCTCATTAAACCCGCAGTAGGCCATAGACAAAGTGGGGCGCCTAGGAGAGGAAAAGAGTACCAAAAATGCCATTACTGAGAAAAGGATGACAAGTCATCGCATTCAATAGATGAGATGATCTCGGGACAAACCGAGTTGAAGGATAGAAGAGAAGGGGACCGGATGGCCTAGGCAGCTAAGGTATGAGTAGCAAGGTTCGCTATACGTGGTACATAAGAAATTTTAAAATGAGAACCATGTGAACGCAAAATTTTGTGGGCCGGAGATATGGTCCAGAAGAGGAGAGATAAATCAGCCGTAGATCGTACGACTTTGTTCACCACTACAGTCGAGTCAAATTCAAGAAGGACGTTGGACCATCCCTTCTCAATAGCCAACTGGAGTCCAATATTCAAAGTTGCGGCCTCTGTAAAAGATGCATTCAGACAGTAGCCTACAGAATGGGCTAGACCATTAACAATCATTCCTTGCTCGCTCCGAGCAATGACACCGATAGAGGCCAAACGGGTGGAAGGGTCAAAACCGCCATCAACATTTATTTTGATATGACCCAGCAGGAGGCCGTCAACCCTGCGCAGAAAAGGCAAAAGAAATGGATGTTGACTGTAGGGTGGAGGGAGACTTATTCGCAACATGATAATCGCGGTGGAGATAGAGAATAGTAGAGACTAAGGCCCAAATGGGTTGTAAATAATTCTCGTGAACCCAATCATTCTTGCACCGCCAAAGATACCACAGCACCACAAGGAAAAGGCTAAAAGAATCCATTGATAGCAAGTTCTTGATTTTAAAATCACTACGCGATAAACAACCAACTAAGTTTAAAATCATTTGAAATATTTTTTCTAATATTCTTAATTCCTCAAACTAAGTCATGTTTCTATATCATACAAAATAGTCACTTATTTAATATCTATACATGCCCCACTAGACTAGGATGTGGTGATACTTACTGATAATGCAAGCTAACTTGATCCAACGATGTACAGCTCCTCCTCTGCTATCTAGTCCGAGGTACCTACGTGTGATACAAAACACGCACTAAGTATAAATTATTGAGGCATAATCATAACAATGTAAACAATGATTATTAATCTGTAATACATGAATAATCATGTAAGAAATTTGTACTACAATAATTCTGTACTGTAAAGTCATGTACTGTACTGTAAAATCTTATGGCCCAAAGTAAATATCAAGTCATATAACAGTGCAATACAGTTTCTACAAAATGGCAAGCGATTTTCCAATTGCAGTTGATAACATTTTATCATGCATAGAATTACCTTACATGTATAGTTCATTAAACCAATATAATATTCAAGCCATAGGATTCGATCTATCTAACCAGTCTTGTGTACGATAAGCTTTTTAGCTTAACTACCTGCATAAATGCATTTCAAGTTTTGTAGCCCAAAGTACAAAATCATGTAATGCCATGGCATGCGAGTCATCACGATATCGTAGTGTCTACAACGCCATATCGTCTGCATCGCTGAAGTGACTAAGATGAGTACGTACTCGAGGACACCCTTTGCTCCTCATACTCGGACATTTTATACTTTGTAACATCGTAGTGCTTGAACCAACTTCGTAGAGTCTATCTCGACCTCGAAGAGTCTATCTCGACCCCGAAGAGTCTATCTTGCACCGTAGTGCTATGACGCAGCTGCTAGGACTCTATGGATATCCAACTATGCCAGAGATTCTCATGCAATTTCATGTGAACCTGTGGTATACGAGTCATATTATGACACCGTAGTGTCTACAACGCTGTAGCATATGATGGTGAGTACGTACTCGAGGACGCCCTTTGCTCCTCATTATAGCATCTTTTTGTGCTAGTCGACACCGTAGTGTCTAATTATCATCGAAGTGTCTGCAACGCCGTAGCATCTGATATCAACACCGAAGTGTCTGGATTGCACCGTAGTTTTGGATTGCAGCTGCTATAATACTATGGATATCCAATTATACCAAAGACTCTCACACTAGTACTTGGGCATAACAATATAATATTTTTCATATTTAATATCCAATCCTTCAATACTGTTATCCATAATTCGTTGATGGACAGTTCATATCTAAAATTTGATTTACCTTGAGTAAATCATTATGCTACAATCATTGTATCAATATGCCATTTAATATTTCATGCTATTTACATAAATAAGCCATCATACATTTTTATTTATACCAATGCCGATTCATCGCAAGTTGTCCTAATTATCAACATGTCATAAATACATATAATGAAATCACTCATATCACATATATAATAAATAAGTAAAAATGCACTCACTCATATCAGATATATATAAATAAGTAAAAATGCACTCACCTGAGTCATGCATGATATTAGCCTCACTAAGCTATTTCAATATCTTTTCTTTGCTTTTCTTTGATTTGGTACCCTTAGCCTCGTCAATAGTTGTACAGTACCATTTGAACATATATAACAATATTCATGTTAGATTTTTAATCTAACATTGCTTAACTATACTATACTAGTATAATTATCCGAATATAGAATATTTTCAAAAAATTTCACTTTTTCCTTTAATAATGCTGAATTGTTCATTATGGTCCCTAGTGACCATTTTGCACATTTTACAATTTATTCTAGCTCGAATCACAATTATTCCATCATTTTCACTAACTTTTATTCAATACCCCTTTCATCCACTAACTTTTACCAAAGTGACGTATTAGTCACTAATTTTACACATAAACTTGTATCGAATAATTAATCCAACATTTCTATAATTTTCTCTCATTTTCCCCTACTTTTAGACCAAAGCTGAATTGGTCCTTGAACTATCCAGGACTGTCAAAATGGTCCCTTTCTATTTCCTTTCTTTTCAAATTAGTCCCTTGGATTCTAATTTCAATTCTAACTTTATACAACATATTCGAATCATAAAATCTCATAATCATAATTTTCATAAAATTTTCCCATTATTCTTCCATGAGGCCAAATTGGTCACTTAACTTTTCTAGACTCATTTTTCATCCAAACAACATTCTAACATGCTCTAATTAAATTTCCAACATATATTCTTCATTTCCAAAAGTTAACACTTAAAACCCCAATTTAATCCTACATACTAAATTGGGTGTCTAAACTTTTCAAGGACTTTATTTTGGTCCTAATGCTATAATCAAGCTTGTAATTTCATAATCTCTTCAAATCCACCACTAAAATAATTTTCCCAATATTTCCCCTAATTTACCATGCATGCCAAAATAGTCACTTAGAAGACTAGTTGAGGATTTTTCATTCTAACATCAAAATCAAGCTTCTAATATCATCAATCTTTCATTTTCATCGTCAATTTCAAAACCCTAAATAAAATCCCAAATTCTAGGGTTAGGGTTTTTAATCCTTAAACATGAAGTTAATCACACTCTAAGCTTGATTTCATCTCATCAACACTAGATTTGCATAGATCAAGCTTCAATATAAACATGGAACATGAAACCCTGTTTTCTCTCTTCTAAAGAACATAATCAAATCTTCATAACTCTTGATAAAATTACTGTCAATTGAAAGAAAATCAAACATAGATTAATTCTCTATCAAAAACATACCTTGAATCTTATTTGGAAGCCTTCAAAATGCCTAAGAAACATTTTGTGTATTTTCCCTTATTTTCTCTTGTATTTTCGAATTGGAGGGGAAGAAGATGAACATTTTGTTCATATTTTTTTAATTTATGCCTCATGCAATTAATAAATTGATTTTTTTTCTTCAATTTAGTCCTTATTCCAAAATTAACCCCCAACTGAATCATAATTTACAAGTTGCCATTCTAGTTCAATTCCAACCAAATTCCATTAAAATCTAACCAAACTAGAGTAATGTTTTCACATGGGAAATTACCATATTGCCCATGGTACTTTCAAAATATTTCAAAATTGCCATTGTGACCAAATTACCAAAACTACTAACTTAAATCACTAATTTTGCCATTTTGTAAAAATCCAACTATTATAGTTAGATCACAATCAACCAATTAATAATTTATTCATAAAATTATATTTTATGATTTTTTCATGACTTATGGAACAGCTTCTGAAATTTTGATTCGATCCGATTTCCTGATATTCACTTACTACTTCTACTGTGATTTCCCTTTCACCGGGCTATCAAATAAATTCTAAAAATTCCTTATTTCCATATCTGAAAAATAAATAATATTATCAAATAAAATATTCCATATTTATGAAGTCAAACTTTAAAATTTTGACTCGGTCCAAATATACCGATAATTACCCGAAATCTTTATCGGGTATAATTTCTCTTAATATTTCTTAATCGGATATGAATAATATTAACTCAGACTAATTCCTTTTTATCAATCTAAAGTACTGACATGAGACCTTCCCAATAGGTCACCCATCCTAGTGCTACTCTAGCTTGAGCACGCTTAACTTTGCAATTCGATCCGGCTATCTGAATTCCACTTAAACTTTAATTGTGATTTCCCAATATTTAAAATATCATATCAAACCAGTAATTCCATATTCGGTCCAAACCAATAGGTGCTATATCTATTTATGAAATAAAACACCTAACTTTTGGGAAAATACAACTTTGGTCCTTCAACTTTTCATATTTCGACTTGTACCATACAAGTATTGAAAACTCATCATTTTGGTCACTAAACTTTAACCTTGAATTCTCACTCCAATTTTCCCTTGGATTATTATCAAACTTCGCGAGGACCCTAATTTGCTTATCCTCTATCTCACGGTACTCTAAATTCTCAGAAATTCCTTTCATAGAATTCATAATTAAAGAAATCCTAACTTTTATATTTTGTCATTTTAGTTACTAAGTTAGCTTTTAAGCCCTTATCTTAGTACTAAATGACTCTTAAACAACTTAGCAAATTTTGGGGTATTACACTTTTGAACATGATTATATAGACCTCATTTTCAGAACTTTTTACTCTGTTAAAATTCCAACAGGTCCACTAAAAGCCCATTTAGACATGCACGCCTTAAACCCCCAACAAAACGGCCAAAAAATAAGATTAAATGACATTTTATGAATTAAAATATTTAATTATGGGATTTTGAAAATGATTATATAGCTTAACCTCATTTTCAAAAATTTTTACTCGGTTAAAATTCTAACGGGTCACTGTAAAGCCCATTTAAGCGTGCACGCCTTAAACCTAGCAAAACGGCCAAAAAATAAGATTAAATCAAATTTTATGAGTTAAAATATTTGATTATGGGCCTTTGAATATGTTTATATAGCTTAAAATCAATTTTAGAACTTTTTACTCAGTTAAAATTCCAACAGGTCCACTATAAAGCCCATTTAGATATGTGTGCCTTAAAACCCAACAAAACGGCCGAAAAATAATAAAATCACATTTTATGACTTAAAATATTTATTTATGGGCTTTTGAACATGATTATAATGCATAACCTCATTTTCAGAACTTTTTACTCTGTTAAAATTCTAACAGGTCCACTATAAAGCCCATTTAGACATGCATGCCTTAAACCCCCAACAAAACGGCTGAAAATAAGATTAAATCACATTTTATGACTTAAAATATTTAGTTATGGTCTTTCAAACAAGATTATATAGCTTAACCTCAAATTTTCAACTATTTACTCGGTTAAAATTCCAACAGGTCTGTTGTAAAGCCCATTTAAACATGCACGCCGTAAAACCCAACAAAATGGCCGAAAAATAAGATTAAATCACATTTTATGACTTAAAATATTTAGTTAAGGGGTTTTGAAAATGAATATATAGCATAACCTCATTTTCAGGAATTTTTACTCGGTTAAAATTCCAATGGATTAGTTATGGTCTTTCGAACATGATTATATAGCTTAACTTCAATTTTAGAACTATTTACCCGGTTAAAATTCTAACGAGTCCCACTGGAAAGCCCATTTAAACATGCACGCCTTAAAACCCAACAAAACGGCTGAAAAATAAGATTAAATCTCATCTTATGACTTAAAATATTTAGTTATGGGCTTTTGAACATGATTATATAGCTTAACCTCAATTTCAGAACTGTTTACTCAGTTAAAATTCCAACAGGTCCACTATAAAGCTCATTTAGACATGCACGGCTTAAAGTGTAATATCCCAAATTTTGGCCATGACCAAAATGTAAATTTAGAAAGTTTTAGGGTTAAAAGTATAAACTTTATAAAAGTTTAGGATCTAAAGTTTAAATATCTCCAACAAGTGATTTTATTCAGTATAAGGGTGAATATGGTCGAAATAAGAACCTTGATATCAGTTTTAAGAATTAAGATGCAGAAAAAGGTATTGAATTTGGATCGAATGAAATTGTTAAGCGTGCTCAGGCCAGGGAAATACAAGGATGGGTGACCTCTGGGAAGGTCCCATAAAAGTGTTTCTGATCGATAATTTGGAAGTGTTTCTGATCGATAATTTGGACTCAGTAAGAGTAAAGAATAATCATATGGATTTACGATAAAGGATTTTTAAGAGAAATTCTGCTCTTTGAAGATTTTCGATAATTATTAGAATAGTAGACTAAGTTAGGAAAATTCAGTCTATGTTCTGGGAAAGGAAGCTTTTATAAGATAATAGAGTTTATTTCCCGAATATGGAAATATGTAATTTTGGGAATAAATCCGATAGTTCAGAAAAGGTAAAATCGTAGTAGAAGTATGTTATGAATATCGAGAGATCGTATCGAAATTTCAGAGGCTATTCCATAAGCCATGGAAAAGTTATAAAATAATATTTAAGGAATAGTGACCGATTGGGAATGAACTATTTTAGTTGGATTGTAATGGAATGACATTTTTGAAGTAAACTAGTAAATAAAATCTAGTTGGAGGGTAAATTGGTCATTTTGCCCCAATGGCATTTTTGAAATATTTAAAAAGTTATGAGGATAATTTTGGAAGAAGGAAATGGAAGAGTAAATCTTGGCCCTTGATTAATGATAAGATCAATCTCAACTGTTGGATTAAAAGGGTATTTTAGTAATTTCACTATCTAAATGAATTTAAAATTTAGTTATGCAAGACAAGTGGCCAAATTGGATTAAAAACAAAAGATGAAGACCATTCTTCGTCCATGGAATTTTGAAAATGAGAGGGGAGAACAGAGAAAAATTTCCAAGTTCGATTCAAGCTCCGAAACTCGATTTTCATGTAATATTTTCAACTACAAAGTTGTTCTACTCTTCAAGCTCTATCTTTTGGTGTAAATAATTCATGGAAAACATGCTTGATTGATGAGAACTTTGCATGAGAAGAAATTAAGGTTTATGGAAAAAGTTTAGGGCTTTTGGAATTTTATGATTTCATGATGAAATTCAAGTTGAAATCAAGCTTTTGTGATGTTAAAATCATGTTATTGAGTTGGGATTTAAACTCTACATGTTTTGATTATTATGAAGATGATTAGGGTTTATGGAGTCAAGTTTAATTTGGGGATTGTGATGTTAGATTAATGATTTAGTAAGCTTAAATTGTTATTTGGAAGCAAAACCCTAAATTTATTAGATAGGGATCATTTCAAAAATTTTGAAAGTTAGAGGACTAATCTGATTTTTATGATTTTGAAGTGTATTTATATTATTATTGACGTTGGAGATGTGAAATTGAATTTAGAATGCAAAACCGATGTTAAATCGAGTTAGTGACCATTTTGACAAATTGTCAAAGTTAAGTGACCAATTCGGAAATGAGGTTTTAGAGAAGGATAAATCTGATTTTATTTGAAATAATAGAATTCAAGTACTAATGTTGATTTGAGGGCAAATCTGCAAAGTTAAGAAGCTTGAATCCTTATCTTTGCATTTTAGTGACGATTTCGGAAAGAACAAAAAATTAGAGGGAATTATTTTTGAATAATTATTTGATGAAGAAAGTGATACATTAGATTTGGAGTACTTATTTTAGACTTATTTACTCACCTTTTTGAAGGATAATATATCACTCCTAGGCTAATAAAGGTAATGTCAAATCCATCTGCCCATAGTTATGATTTAGACAATGTTTATGACTTTCACATGGGGGCACCAGGACATGCTACCAAGAAGTGTAGGCCTTTAGTGGAAGAAATCAAGAAGTTGGTCAGTAATGGAATCTTGACACATGAGCTAATACAACAATGGGAGACAAAAGGAATGGAGCAAGCTGCTATACTAGCTGAAGAATCAAAAGGCCATAATGAATGCTTTCAAGACTGTCTGGAATTCTAAGAAATCTGTCTTACCCATGTTTCTGCATCATGTGGGTGCAATTCACTGGGACCATTTCTGAAGTAATACATGGAGATAATTCTACTTTGTAGCCTAAAAGTAGTAGAGATTATTTTCTAAGAGCATATGTCATGTTTGTCAGTTTTTATTTCAATAGAGGGATGCTTTTGAAATATTTGAATATATGTATATCTCTTTTTACCCTTGTAGGTCCTTGGATGCAAACTGTAAGATGCACTATTGATTTTGGTACAAATATCAATCAAATGTTGTGAAAATGATGAAGTGGAATTTATTTCTCAGTCTACTATGGTCGGCAAAGCAAGAAAGGGCAGATTACTATGCCTTTGATGATGTTCGATGATAAATCTTTAAAATTCATAAACAATAAAGTGGACTAGACAATTTTATCCAAGTAGAGTTGCTTTAAATTGAAGTTCTAAACGTAGTCTTCTATACTCAAATAATAACATATAGATTGTAGATAGCCAAAAAAGGTAGGAAAAAAAGAGAGAGAAAAGAGAAAAAAAGTGGAAAAGAAAGAAAAAAGGGAAAAAGAAAGAAGAAAAAAGAAAAAAGAGAAAAAAAAAAGAAAAAAGAAGAGAGGAAAAGGGAAAATGAGAGAAATAATGAACTATTGAATAAATAAGTCTCGGAGCACTCTGATAGAGCTGTGGGGGGAGACAAATCTATTAAGGAGCTATGCTTCACCTGTCCAATACACTAGCGTCTGAGATTTATCTTTGAAGACATGTGTATAATAATAGCTATTAACAATTAGAAGCATACAAATGCACTTATAGAATTTTATTCTTAGAACAATATTTTTGCACTCTACTAGTTAAACAAGTCCGAAAAGCTTGAACACATTTATGAATAGAAATGTAACACCTCAATTTTCCCCTAAAATTTAAAACCCTAGCTAATGTAAAATCCCTAATTCGTAACCCTAATAATTGGGGAATCTTGTTTTGGAACTTATTTTGATTAGAGGATTAAATTGTGAACATTTAGGATTTTGTTGACCAATCTGAAAGGCGGGTTGCTTTAGGGACCCTTATTGGGTAATTTACCCATTTTATTTAGGTATATACCCTATATTTTCAGCCCTAAGGCTTTTTAGTTCCATTTTCCCCCACTCTAGCAGCCGTTCCTCTCTCCTTCAACCCCTAGTTCTTAAGCTCCCCTCATCTTCTTTACTCTGATCGAGCTTTGGACAAGCTTCAATCTAGGGCCTAGCATCGATCATTCGCCGGTCTGAACCTATTATTTGGCTCCCTTTTTTCATCCTGAGCCGTCGGCTGTATGCTCAAAACCATGGACGAACAGTTCGTACCTTGTTTTGCACCGTCGTTCTTCTCTCAATTTTTTCGTTGATCCAAGCGTGGGCAAACTTCTTTTTTGTGTGTTTGTTTTGCTTTTTTTGTGGAAAAATCTTACTTCGTTTTGTTGGATGTTGGTTGTCAGTCTTCGTGGGTTGCTATTATTATGCCACGGCTATCTCGGACAAACTTTGTCATCATCACCATCCTTGTCGGAGCAGTCACCGTGAACGACTGGTCAAGGAACCCTAGCTTCAGTTGGGTTGAGAAGGGTGAATAGGGCTAGGCTGTGTGAGTGTGAAGTGGATTGTATGTTCTGAGCCCAAACCAAGCTTAATGAGAGCCTGGTTCAGTGAGCCCAATGAAAGAGAGAATGGTCGATTGGGCTGTTCTATAAGAAGCCCGAACTGAAGCAATGACCCGAGTCGGGTTAGACCTAGACCGAAGTAGTGAACCAAACTAGATGAGCTGACCGTTAACCCGACCCGTTGACCCGACCTAACCCGTTGACCGACCCGACCCGTGACTGTTGACCTAACCCGTTGACGCGACCCGTTGACCGGCTAACGCTAGCGTTCACTTTTTAGCCGACGTTAGCATTGACTTTTTGGTTGACATCAGCATTAACTTTTTGGCTTACTCAGCGTTGCCTTTTTGATGACGTCAACGTTTACTTTTTCGACCCAAGTTTTATGTTTTTTGACGTTCTGATTCCAAATCTACTGCCCGTTTTCCCAAATTCAAACCCGAAAGACCATTTTGCTATCTACATTTAATTATAGTCAGTATGTTAAGAATTATGGATATTGGAATTTGATATGAATATGTTTGTGTTCAGGTGATGTTGACTCAGACCCTGAGAATCTTCCTCCTCCTCCACCTGTTAGACCTCTTTCTGACAGCCTGCGAGTTCTATACGTGAGTATGGCTTTGTTTAGTGGTTATGTTAGTATGGAATAGTAGTAGGGTATAATTATGTTTTGTTGACCTCGTAGGTGTTGAATCTATCCGACCAAATATTAGAGCTGAGAGTGGGAGACGTCACTATCGACGTTGAGTTATTAGCTTCCTAAGGTGTGTTTCTTCATGTGCTATACCATTTCTGTGCTCTATGTTATGCGTGCATGTTGTATATGTGACCGACTAAATGATCTGTGAATTATGGTATGTTTGTATGATAGCGTGACATGCATCAGATATCAGAATCAGACTAAAATAATATCGAACATATATCGTATGCACTCGGATAAAATTAATAGATCAGATATACACTCGGATTCAGAAAATATAATCGGAACATGTCATATCATTTGGGTTGGGAAATTGTACGGGGAAGTTCAGCGGGTTCACCCTTCGGGATGAATTTCACTTCAGATCAGTGGTTCCACCTTCGGGTCGTTCCACTTTGGATGGTGACGATGTAGTTAGAGTGGTTCTTGGGAACCTTACTCTTCAGGCGGTGTATGGAGATGAGTGCATGACATTACATTTTATGTCTCAGATTGTATGCATATGTATATTGAGATGACTGTTGAACGTTGCTTGTTGTTCAGATTTCTGTTTTGTGTTTTTATCTGCACTTTAGAGACACACTGAGCTTCATAGCTTACTCCCCTATAGTTTCTCTTTTAGATACTCAGGCTTAGGCGTACGGTACTTGGAAAGTTTTCGTATCATCAGACTCTATCTTATTTTACAGTATGGTTATTCAGACATATGGTTTTATCTATTATTATTATTTCGGATATTTTGTATTTGGGACTTGAGACATTTTTATTATTTGATACTTATTGGTTTGTCATTCATTATTTAGATTTCTTTAAAATTTTATAATAACATTTGGAATTTTGCTAAACGATTACGTTTTATTTAGTTTGATATAATTTTGTGGTTTCGATCTTTTATAACTAGATTGTAATTGAATTATTAAACCTAATAACATTTCTTGAGGGACAAGCTTTTCAAACTTAACTTCCAAGATTCACTTAAGAAAGTAGGTCAAATTTAGGAGGTTAAATTTAGTGGTATCAGAGCCTAGGTTTAACCCTCGGACTGTGTGGCTCAAATAAATTTTCTAAACCAAAAATGATTTTGCATGCAACGAAATATTTTTGGGGCAAAACGGGAATTTCTAATAAATATAATATTTTTAAGGACTATGTTTATTTTGAATAGAAACTCCAAGTACCAAATCTAACTTAGGATTATCTTCTTTGTGGTAGACTACTATGTCACCTCGTATGAGTACTAGATTAGCGACCGGACGTGGTCATGGCTGAGGTCGTGGCCGAGGTCGTTCTGCTGCTGTTGAGAGTGATGCTCTGCCTCTTGCGGATCTGTCGCAGAATCAGAATGAGGTACACTGTGCTGATGGAGAGGATCAACCTGGGAATCAAACGGGAACTCAAAATACAGCACCTGGTCAGCAGACGCAGAGTGTTGGTGCACATGATTCAGAGGATAGTGAGACAGTGAGCATGTATTCTGTTACAGTTTAGAGAGAGCTGCTCCGTTACCTCTGCCAGTCTGAAGGCGTAAGGAAACCTATATCTACCGAGTTCTTAGCTGCTGGGATAACCATGTTTGATGGCAAGTTGGGTACAAACCCGGTTGATGCAGAATATTGGCTGAAGAAACTTCAGGGTTTGTTCGTTGAGATGGAATATCCTGCCGGCCGAAAATTGAGAGCTGCTGTATCATTGCTGCAAGGTGAGGCCCAGAACTTGTGGGAGGCAGAGGAAAAAGTTGTTCCAACTAGTCAGATTTTATGGGAGTTTTTCAGACAGTCATTTTAGGACCGGTATATTAGACCTGAGTATTTGGCAAAATGTCGAGATGACTTTATGAATCTTGAGCAGAATGATATAAGCGTTAACGACTATGAGATAGATTTTTTGAGGCTTCTCTAGTATGTTCTGGTGCTGGTTACTACAGAAAAGGAGAAGTGTGACTGGTTTCTAAGAGGGCTACATTTTTCTATCAAAACTGGGGTTTCTTTACATTAGGATAAGGAGTATAAGAATATCACCCAACGGGCCAGAACTATTGAGTGGATTAAAGCCATGAAGAAACAACAAGAGTCTAAGGGTAATGACCGGGCTAGAAGGCAGTCGACCGCATCAGTTCAGAACAATCATGGGAATCAGTCGAGGAAGAGGACTAGAGAGGAGTATGACCATTAGAGTTACTCCAGGGCAAGACCAGTGACATCTACTGTTCCGACCGCCAGTGTTGGAGGTTCAACTAATTCTCGTGGGGTGCCACAGTGTTCTTTCTGTAAGAAATGTCATCCAGACGAGTGTAGGAGGTAGTCTGGGGCTTGTTTTTTATGCGGTTCTTTCAAGCATCTTTTTAGAGATTGTCCGGTAGCACCTTCATCTACCTATGTTTCGAGCCAGTCTCAGGCATCTGTTTAGACTCCTAGTAGGGGAAGAGGTCATGGTAGATCTGTTGTTTCGGGTATTGCTGGAAGGGGTAGGCCTACTCAGAGTAAAGGATCAGCTGGTTCAGGTGCGAGACAGCCAGGGTTGGTTTATGCTACCAGGAGGCGGGAGGATCGAGATGAGCCAGACGTTATTGTTAATACTTTTTCTATCCATTCTATCTCTTATTTTGCACTATTGGATAACGGTTCTACTCATTCTTATGTTGCAAGCTTCGTATCTAGGGGTCTTGAAATTCCTGTTGAGGATGATGCTAATGCTATTATCATACATAGTCTAGTAGGTAACCCTATTATGGTATCTAGGGTGTATAAAAATTATCCTCTTGGGATTCAATGGGAAATTTTTTTGGCTAATCTGATGGAGTTACCTTTTTGGGAGTTCGATCTAATTATCGGCATGGATTAGTTGTCTGCTCACCAAGTCAATCTTGACTGTGAAAAGAAGAGAACAACTCTAAAAACTCCTAGTGATCAAGAGGTAGTTCTTTTTGGAGAATGTTGGGGCCTCTTATCTAATGTAATATCAGCTCTTAAAGCCGAGAAGATGATCAAGAAGGGGTCCATTGCCTACCTTGCTTACATTCTTGATTCAAGACAGTCTGACTCTGGGATGGATAAGATTTGGGTTTTGAGAGACTTTCCCGATGTATTTTTGGAAGAATTGCCTGGTGTTCCGCTAAAGTGTGATAAGATTGAGTTTGGCATCGAGGTCTATTCGGGTTCAGCTTCTGTATCTATGGCACCTTATCGGATGGCACCGAAGGAGCTTAAAGAGTTAAAGGTGCAGCTGCAAGAACTGCTAGACAAAGGATTTATCCGACCCAGTGTTTCTCTGTGGGGAGCCCTTATTTTTTGTTAAGAAGAAGGATGGGACACTTCGGCTATGTATCGACTACCGAAAGTTGAATAAGCTAACAATTAAGAGCAAGTATCCCCTTCCTCGTATTGATGATCTCATCGATCAGTTCCAGGGAGCTACGGTGTTCTCTAAGATAGACCTGAGATCTGGTTATTACCAACTCAAGGTTAAGGATTCTGATGTTTTCAAAATAGCTTTTCGGACACGTTACATTCATTACGAGTTTCTTGTGATGCCCTTTGGGTCGACTAACGCTCTTGCCGCTTTCATGGATATGATGAATAGAGTGTTTCAACCCTATCTCGACCAGTTTGTTGTGGTATTTATAGACGATATTATGGTTTATTCTAAATCTAAGGTTGAGCATGAGGAACATCTCCGGATTGTTTTACAAACTCTGAGGGAGAAACAACTTTATTCAAAATTCAGTAAGTGTGAATTCTGGCTCTTAGAGGTTATGTTTTTGGGGGATATCATTTCTGCTGAGGGTATTCGGGCTGATCTGAAGAAGATTGAGGCTATCAGGAGTTGGAAGCAACCCAGGAATGTTTCTGAGATTCGACGTTTCTTGGGTTTAGCCGGCTATTATCGGAGGGTTGTTGAGGGTTTCTCGATCATCGCAGCTTCATTGACTAAACTTTTGAGAAAGAATGTTCCTTTTGCTTGGTCTGAGGCTCAGCAGACTAGTTTTGAGAAGCTTAAGACCGTGTTAACTGAAGCACCGGTCCTAATCCAGCCAGAGCCTAGGAAGGCTTACACCGTATACAACGATGCTTCTCACACTGGATTGGGATGTGTCTTGATGCAGGATGGTAAGGTAGTAGCCTATACGTCGCGTTAACTAAAACCGCATGAGTACAACTACCCTACCCACGACCTAGAGCTTGCTGTCGTAATCTTTGCTCTCAAGATCTGGAAACACTATCTCTATGGAGATAAGTCTTATATCTTCACGGACCATAAGAGTCTGAAGTATCTCCTCACTCAGAAGGAACTGAACCTGAGACAGCGACGTTGGTTAGAGCGTCTTAAAGACTATGACTATGAAATTGAGTATCATCCAAGCAAGGCCAATGTTGTTGCCGACGCCTTGAGTCGTAATGCCATTTCAGATTTGAGAGCCCTAGTTGCTCGGATGAGTTTGTATGAGGATGGCAGTCTTTTGGTAGAGCTTCAGGTTATTCCTACGTTGATTTCTGATATTCGAGTTGAGCAGCCTAGTGATCCATTCTTGATGCACCGCATAAGAGAGGTTGAAGAGGGGACATCTCAAGATTATTCGATTGATCAGGATGGTGTTTTGTGTTTTCGAGGTTGGTATTGTATTTCGAGGAATTCTAGTCTGAAACAAGTTATCCTTCGTAAAGCCCATGACAGTCATTGCTCGATGCATCCCGGTGAGTGTTTGACTTGTCAGAAGGTAAAAACAGAGTATCAATCTCTGTCTGGGTTACTTCGGCACATTGAGACTCCTCAGTGGAACTGGAAACGTGTGACTATGGATTTTGTTAGTGGTCTTCCTTTGACTCCCTTAAAGAAAGACTCTATATGGGTTATTGTTGACCGGTTGAGCAAGTCTGCACACTTCATTCCTGTTCAGGTTAACTATTCCTTGAGTAGGTTAGCTAAGCTTTACATCTCAGAGATTGTTAGATTTCATGGGGTGCCTTTGTCTATCATTTCTGATCGGGACCCAAGGTTCACAGTGAAGTTCTGGAGGTCGCTTCACACTACTTTGGGTTCTCGGTTGAATTTTAGCATTGTTTATCATTCGTAGACCGATGGCCAGTCTGAGCTGGTAATCCAGATTTTTGAGGATATGTTGAGAGGTTGTGTTGTGGATTATAGAGGCAGTTGGGAGGATTTCTTACCGCTTGCAGAGTTCGCTTACAATAATAGCTATCAGGCTAGTATCAAGATGGCACTGTATGAGGCTCATCCAGATTTTTGAGGATATGTTGAGAGGTTGTGTTGTGGATTATAGAGGCAGTTGGGAGGATTTCTTACCGCTTGCAGAGTTCGCTTACAATAATAGCTATCAGGCTAGTATCAAGATGGCACTGTATGAGGCTCTATATGGGCGTAAGTGTCATACACCTATTGGCTCGATTGAGCTTAATGAGCACATATTATTGGGACAGTATATTGTTCATGAGGTTAAGCAGATTGTTAGATTGATTTGGGATCTGCTTAAGGATGCTTTTGACAAATAGAAGTCTTATGCCGATTTGAGACGTCGGGATCTTGAGTTCGATCTGGGAGATAAGGTTTTCTTGAAAGTATCTCCGTGGAGGAAGGTACTTCATTTCGGTCAGAAAGGCAAATTGAGTCCTCATTTCATCGGCTCTTACCGTATTATTCGTCGGGTTGGACCAGTTGCCTATCAGCTTGAGTTACCACCTGAGCTTAATCGTATTCATGATGTCTTTCATGTCTCTGTGTTGAGACGCTACCATGCTGATCTGTCTCATATTATCCCTGCGGAGGAGATTGAGATTCGTCCCGACTTGTGTTTTGAGGAGGAGCTAGTTGAGATTCTTGCACAGGACAATAAAGTTCTCCGGAAGAAGAGCATAAAAATGGTCAAGGTCTTGTGGCGTAATCGTGGTCACGATGAGGCTGCATGGAAGCCCAAAGCTGTTGTCAAAGCTTAGTATCCACATCTCTTTGACCCAGGTAAATTTCGAGAGGAGGGGAGAGTTGTAACACCCTAATTTTTCCCTAAAATTTAAAACCCTAGCTAATGTAAAATCCCTAATTTGTAACCCTAATAATTTGGGAATTTTTTTTTGCAATATATTTTGATTAGAGGATGAAATTGTGAACATTTAGGCTTTTGGTGACGAATCTGAAAGGCGGGTTTCTTTAGGGACCCTTATTGGGTAATTTACCTATTTTATTTAGGTATATACCCCCTATTTTCAGCCCTAAGGCTTTTCGGTTCCATTTTTCCCCACTCTAGCAGCCGTTCCTCTCTCCCTCAACCCCTAGTTCTTAAGCTCCCCTTATCTTCTTTGCTCTGATCGAGCTCCGGCCAAGCTCTGATCTAGGGCCTAGCGTCGATCATTCGCCGGTCTGAACCTATTATTTGGCTCCCCTTTTCGTCCTGAGCCGTCGGATGTGTGCTCAAAATCGCCAATGAACTAGTTTGTACCTTGTTTTGTGCCGTCGTTTTTCTCTCGATTTTTTCGTCGATCCAAGCGTGGGTAAGCTTTCTTTTCGTGTGTTTGTTCTGGGTTTTTGGTTGGAAAAATCTTGCTTCGTTTTGTTGGATGTTGGTTGTCAATCTTCGTGGGTTGTTCTTATTATGCCATGGCCATCTCGGACGAACTTTGTCACAGTGGCCGTCGCCATTAGGGGGTGTAAACAGTAGCCGCCAAGGGTGTTTCGGGAACCCTAGCTTCAACTGAGTTGAGAAGGGAGAATAGGGTTGGGCTGTGTGAGTGTGAAGTGGGTTGTATGCTCTGAGCCCAAACCAAGCTTAATGAGAGCCCGATTCAGTGAGCCCAATAAGAGAGAGAATGGCCGAATTGGGCCAGTTTTATGAGAAGCCCAAAACGAAGCAGTGAACCAAACCGAATGAGTTAACCATTGACCGTTGACCCGACCCGTTGATCTAACCCGACTTGCTAATCGACCTGACCCGTGACCATTGACCCGACTCGTGACCCATTGACCAACTCGACCCGTTGACCAGGCTGATGTTAGCGTTGACTTTTTGGCTGATATCAGCATTGACTTTTTGGTTGACGTTAGCGTTGACTTTTTCAATCCAAGTTGACCTTAGGTTTTTTGACGTTTTGATTCCAAATTCGTTGCCCGTTTTCCCAAATTCAAACCCAAAAGACCATTTTGCTATCTACATTTAATTATAGCCAGTATTTTGAGAATTATAGATATCAGAATCTGATACGAATATGTTTGTGTTCAGGTGACGTTGACTCAGAGCCTGAGAATCTTCCGCCTCCTTCACCTGTTCGACCTCCTTCTGCACAGCCTACGAGTTCTGCATGTGAGTATGGCTTTGTTTAGTGATTATGTTAGTATGGCATAGTAGTAGGGTATAATTATGTTTTGTTGACCTCGTAGATGTTGACTCTATCCGACCGAATACTAGAGCTAAGTGCGGGAGACGTCACTCTCGACGTTGAGTTATTAGCTACCTAATGTGTGTTTCTTCCTATGCTATACCATTTCTGTGCTGTATGTTATGCGTGCATATTGTATATGTTACTAACTGAATGATTTGTGAATTATGGTATGTTTGTATGATGGCGTGACATGCATCAGATATTAGAATCGGACTAAAATAATATCAGACATATATCGTATGCACTCGTATTAAATTAATAGATCAGATATACACTCAGATTTGGAAAAATATAATCGAAACATGTCATATCATTTGGGTTGGGAATTGTACAGGGAAGTTCAGGAGGTTCACCCTTCGGGCTGAATTTTGCTTCGGATCAGTGGTTCCACCTTCGGTTCGTTCCACTTCGGATGGTGACAATGTAGTTAGAGTGGTTGTAGGGAACTTACTCTTCGGACGGTGTATGGAGATGGGTGCATGACATTACATTTTATGTCTCAGATTGTATGCATATATATATTGAGATGACTGTTGAACTATGCTTGTTGTTCGGATTTATGTTTTGTGTTTTTATCTGCACTTTAGAGACACACTGAGCTTCATAGCTTACTCCCCCTTAGTTCCTCTTTCAGATACTCAGGCTTAGGCGTACGATACTTGGAGCGTTTTCGTATCATCAGACTCTATCTTATTTTCCAGTATGGTTATTCAGACATATGGTTTTATCTATTATTATTATTTCAGATATTTTGTATTTAGGACTTGAGACATTTTTATTATTTGAGACTTATTGGTTTGTCATACATTATTTAGATTTCTTTCGAATTTTATAATAACTTTTAGAATTTTACTAAATGGTTACGTTTTATTTAATTTGATATAATTTTGTGGTTTCGATCTTTTATAACTAGATTGTAATTGAATTATTAAACCTAATAACCTTTCTTGAGGGACAAGCTTTTCAAACTTAACTTCCAAGATTTTACTTAAGAAATTAGGTCAAATTTAGGAGGTTACAAGAAAGGAATAAAGAGAACGGAGAAGGAGTTGCTTCTGACTAGATGATGCAATGCGGTAATCATAGGGTATGAACCGGGAGATCTGGAAAAAAATTCATAACTTCAGATATTGCCATAACATTCACAATATATGCTAATCATGGGAGGGTTGAGTCTAAAACACTCTTGTACTTGATATACAGGGCATCTTATTTTCTTTTCTTTCTTTATATTAAGACTCTGATTTCTAGGCCTTGTAAGGTACCTTTCATTGAAATGTTGATTAGCAAACTATTTTATTTTACAAGCAAAAGATTTACTTTTATTGCTCTAGAGATAAACTTCAAAATGCAAGGCTATAAATGTAAATGATTGACCTGACACGGTAAAGATATGGTTGAGTACGAAATGTTTATCTTTGATTGGCAACCTTCTATCACCTATCAGGGATCAGGGTGAGGATCATAAGAAGAACACATATATCAAATAGTTCGGGAACTTGAAGAAAGTTTAGGGACTTAAGGCATTTGCTCGCCCTAAATGATGAAAGAGGGCAAATTCTACACGATGAGGCAAGAAACAAAGAGATCAATGGGGCATTGTTGTGCATAAGAGTTCAAATCAAAATTGACAAGAGAGGGTACTGAGCTAAAAGGAATTTGATTATAGAAGAAGTCAAAAACTACTCAAGAAGAATAAGAGCTCAACAATGAAATTTTGGGACAAATTTTGTTGGGGCGTGAAGATAGTAAAAGCTTCAGACAAGTCTCAAGAGGATCGGCCTAAGAAAGATTTGAAAACAAAAATCTAAGAGATAAGGTATTGTTGTAACAGAAGCAGAAAACTCACTGAAGAAGCAAAGAAGATTAGAGCCCATCCAAGTAACCCTCAACTGTCACAATTCATGCATCATATATAGTTAGGCATCCATAAGATAGGAGCATGCTAACTCATACATTCAAAGCATTTTTGCATATTTTGGTAAGAATTTACAGAATCAACAAAGAATAAGCAAGATTTCAATCTACAACCTTGAGATTGGAGAAGTAGATCCAGCAAAGGCCAGCAAAGATTACAATCACATTTTTGTGAAGCAAAGATATCAACCATTTGAAGAAACGGATCTCAGCAAAGATTTTCTAATTGTCTGCATGAGACAGAAAGTGCAATACAATTCTAAAACCTTCGGGTCATCAGTAAGTCCTTCAGGCATGATGTTAAGTTCTTCGGGCCATCACTTTTGGAGTGTTGAGAACATTTGATTGATTGTACAAGACAGAAAGTGAAGTGCAATTCTAAAGCTTTTAGGCCATTAGTAAGTCCTTCGGTCAAGATGTTAAGTCTTTCAGGCCATCACCTTCGAGAGTGATGAGAACATTTATTTTTTTTGCACAAGATAGAAAGTGCATTACAATCCTAAAGCCTTCGGGCATTGATGTTATGTCCTTTAGGCCATAACCTTTGGGAGTGATGAGAATATTTGATTGTTTGCACAAGACAGAAGTGCATTACAATCCTAAAACCTTAGGGTCATTAGTAAGTCCTTCGGGAATGATGCTAAGTCCTTCGAGCCATCGCCTTTAGGAGTAATGAGAATTTTATAGATGTCGTCATGGTGAAGATAAATCAACCCCTACTTAAATGAAGAAAACTCACAGTTTAATTGGTTAAAAGTTTTAGCGTCTCATTGAAGCGCTTAAAGTTTTTTTAATGATATACCCAAATTGTACATTTGCTTTACAATTAATGCTAAGAGATTAATGATAGATTTTACCCTTGCAGGTCACATACGTTCCAAACATAGAAGAAGATTGATCAATGGAGGAAGAGAAACAAAAGATCTTTTGCGAGCTTCAGATTGAAAAATCAATACACCTTAGGCAGAAAAAATAGTGACTCTAAAGATCTCAGTTCTTCAAGCTAGAAATTGAAGATATTTCATTTACTTCAAGAGGAATTCTTATTAACTGATGATATTTCTTTTTGCAAGTTCAGTTTTTCCTTAGAGGAAGAGGTGAATCAATATTCCTAGCAGAGAATGGTGAGTTCCGAATGAGAAGAGTTTACCCAGCAAAGAATAGAGAGCTCTTGATGAGAAGGGTTCGCCTAGCAAAGAGTACAGAATTCCTAATGAGAAGAGTTCATCAAGCAAAGAATATAGAGCTCCTAAATGAGAAGAGTTTGCCCATAAAAGAATATAGAGCTCTTGATGAGAAAAGTTTGTCAAGCAAAGAATATAGAGCTCCTGATGAGAAGAGTTCGTCAAGCAAAGAGTACATAATTCCTAATGAGAAAATTTCACCCCAGCAAAGAGAACAGAGTTCATAATGAGAGGAACTCTCCTAACAAAGAATGAGAAAATCATAATGTGAAGAGTTCGTCTAACAAAGAATGAAGAAATCATAATGAGAAAAGTTTGCCTTTTTGAAGAATGAGGACTTCCTGATGAGAAGACCCTGCTTATTCAATGCCTTTATAGAGAGGAAGGTTAGTGTTCACAAAAAGAACGATGAGTTCCTAATAAGAAGAGTTTGCTTGTTCTACACCTTTGCATAGAGGTAGACCAGTGTTGCCAAGAGGGATAAATGGGTTCCTAATGATAAAAACTAGTTTAGCCTTCGCGATTAGACTTAAAAGAAGGGTTGGGAAGTTCATAATAAGAAGAACTTATTCAAGCTTTTTTAAAGCAGAAAATGAGTGAAAGTTCATAATAAGAAGAACTTGCAGCTCAGATGACAGCCAGATAGTTTGGACAAATTTGTATCTTTTCAGTCTTTGCCCAATTCCTGTTCCACAACAATGAGCAAAGAGGGGCAGCTGTAAGACCCGAATTTTACCCGGGTATACTCATATACACATAAATATTTTTCATTATAAATAAAACCAATAAATAAATAATAGACCTTATAAATAAAAGGTTGAGTCCAAATGTTCATTTTCTACATCCAAAACTGTCCAAATTACATATAATATTCTCAAAGCCCAATATTAAATACAAGGCCCAAGTCCTCAATTCCTTACAGCTCATTTACAACAAATTTCGGATAAATCCAACCCAAACAAGCACAATTTAGCACGAACTTCTATTTTCCTGCCCAAATCCGGTAACCATAGGGACACATGTCATGCCATCATTGGCCTGAAGAAGCCTCACACGGATAATGGTTTTGTTAGAGATATCTGGCAGCTGATGTCACTCGTGTGACGTCAACGATGATGTCACGGTGCACCCACCTATATAAAGGAGGAAAGAGACCTGACAGATATTTAATTACCATATTAATTACGAGTTATAAATAATAATAATAATAATAATAATTAAATAATAAATAAGAGAGAGGGTTCATCTTGGGAGTCAAACCACCGCTGGAAGCTGAGGCATCACCAAAGATGGGAATCGGTGCCAGAGAAAGTGAACGGTCGCCCTGCAATAAAATTGGGAGCATCGTTGTGAAGGTAAACTTCCTTCATCTCTTAGATTCCTGCAAAAATAAATGAAAATATCAGTTCATATAGATGCATGAAAACTAAAAACAAAACTGAAACAAAAATTGGATCGAGAAACTCATCTCGGTGGCCGGAGATGTTTCTGAGGGAAACGACGGAGTTGAAAAGGTAGTTTTGGGTAGATTTAGTGTAGATCGGTTAAGAAGGGGGTGATTCTAATGAATTGGGGTATAGATCTAAAAGATTTTAGGTGAAAATAGGTAGTTTTTGATTTTGAAGCGGGGCTGAAAATTACCCCATGGTGGCCGGAGTTCGCACTACGGTGGTTGGAGCTTGATTGGGGGTAGCTGGTTATTTTGGATGGTAGCCGGCGAACACTAAAGTTGAATGAAAGTTGGTCGGTGAAGGATTGAAGGGCAGAGGCTATGACGAAATTGACGGTAGCCGGCGTTGAGTTCTTCATGTTCATCACGAACGTGATGAACACATGAAGAACAAGCCCTAAAAAGGGGATTTTGATCTGTTTGGATCGTGTTTGTTGGGTAATGAGAAGTTTAAAAGAGAGAGAATTCTGAGAAAATGGTTAGAGAGAGGAAGTATTATGAAAAATAGAGAAAATGGAGCAAATTTCAGACAAAGAGGGTTTAAATACCCTTACCAGAACGCGACATTTTGGTAGCGGGTTAACGAGACCCGCGCATTTTACTAGGTCGGGTTAAGCGGATCCGCGCCCTACTTTTGGGCATTCATGGTCTGGACTCTAAACTTTGTAATTCATTCAATGCAGTCCATTTCTTTAATAAAATCAAATATGGTCTTCATGGAGCATTTGACTTGTGTCTCCTTCTTGGTACACTATCGGAAATTGCATATGCATCGGTCAAGGTTGTACCTACTCAGTCTACAATGGGCTTGTCGAGGCGGGATAGAAGACTAACACATGATAGCCTCGACATTAAGCATCCCCCACTAGGCGTGAGACCTAGGATCCATTACTCATAGTCAAAAAAAATTCTTTAATTTTATTCAAATAGGAGATGACATGTGTCATCGTCTGATTGATGTACCTAGGTAAGATGTATAGTGAATTTTTGATATCGTTGCCATTGTTGTTTTTGGAAATAGTCTTTTCTTCTGATTTTTGCTCACTCAAAAATTAATAACTCCTAATATATAACTCGAAATCGAGAATCGTTTCTTTTAAACGGATCTAGACTTCCGTGTGGTTATAGAAATATAAGACTAACTTCTTGATTTATTTTGTAAAATTTTTGGTACTTTTTCAAATTCAATGCTAAAACTTTTTTTCTAAGAAATTTGCTGTCAAATTTTTATGACCTTTTAACAGTCAAATATTTATATTTTTAAAATACATATTGAAATCAATCATCGTTTGTTTTAAACAAAACTAGACCGAATCACGTTTACAATAATATATATAGCACTTTCTAAT
Organism: Hibiscus mutabilis; assembly: GCA_019671005.1. NCBI lineage: Eukaryota > Viridiplantae > Streptophyta > Magnoliopsida > Malvales > Malvaceae > Hibiscus > Hibiscus mutabilis. Next base: position 14,887,264 of record CM033744.1, read on the forward strand.
TATTTTTATTGAATTTACGAAGAATTTTTAAACTTACTCTAGCCGACCATACTCAGGGTATGAGAGATTAGATTTTTGTTGAAAATGGAAAATTTACCCTTATGGCCATCTAAATTTATAAAATATTGTATGTAAAATATCGAGGATCCCTGTAGATACTTTTCGGGGATCCCATACATGTACGATTCAGTTATCCTTACAGTTTGGATATAACAATCATTGTATCATCCCTATTTGAGCTTCGGTGATAAAATTTTCTCCGCCCTCGTCCCGTCCCCACGAGTAAAGATTTAGATTATTTTTTATACCCATTAGTTCAAATCCTCACAATTTTCAATTATTTCCCGCCTGATTACCAACCCTACCATTTGCCAAAACTCACATGTATATGAGATGATTAAATGTACAGCTTTTTATTAGTTATTTATTTATTTTGTGAACTACAGAAACACTAAACATAAAACGAAATAATGATGAACAGGGAAAGCATAACCCAAAAATGCGAAATAGAAATAAATATAAATTCGAAAGCACTGTTGCAGAAATCAATCATGCTTCTCAGATAGATTGGATAAAGCAACCAAGTTGTGATTGCCAATCAGGCAATCACATCCCTACCCTTGCTTGTCAGTTTCCACACAAATACACCAAACGATACACTACCACATCTCTCAATTTATTTTTCATTTCTAACTCTTATATATTAGGGTAAATTACCTGAGTGGCCACCCAAATATTGGATTTAACCTATTTTGACCACTAAATTATAAAAAATTAAAATTCGACCACCAACTATTTAGTTGAACCTATTTTGACCACTGGACGTTAAAATCTAACATGGGTGACGTGGTTGTTAATGAAAATTTGTATAACTACACATTTGGTCCATGTTGGTTACCTATTCTATCAATTTGATCCTAATTTTAATTTAATTAAATAAATTAATAATTCAATTAGGTGCCGACAAGTTTCACCACCTTATTGGAGGAATTTAATTATTTATTTTATTTATGTCACCTGATTGGATAAAAGAAAATAAAATAAAGAAAATTTTGGCTCGAATAAGAATCGAACTTGAGACCCCTGGGAGTAAATGGTGTGAGTTTGCCACTAAACCAAGTGGCCAATTGTGATATAAAATACATAGTGTAATATATGTTTTAGTTTGTTGTTAATGAAAGGAAAAGAAAATAAATATGCATTAAGAGGATTCGAACATGACACACTTGAGACGCATAAAAAATATTTAAACCACTGTAGAAATAATATTTAAATTAAAGTTGACAAATTATATATATATATATATATATATTAAATAATAGTTAATTCATGATTTAAAATAAAAAATTAAAATTATATTAAAAATTTATTTAACGAAACCAAACTATTTAAATTATATTCGTGAGCTTGAATTCGTTAAATGAATTTTTAATATAATTTTAATTTTTTAATTAATTAAATTAATTTTTAAATAAAAATATAATAATTAAATTAAAGTTAATACCATGAAAAAAAAATAAGATTAAAAACAAAATTAAAGTTGACTCGAATATAATTTTTATTTTTAATATACTTTAATATATATATATATATAATTTGTAAAATGTTGTCAATTTTAATTTAAATATTATATTTCTATAGTAGTTTAAATGTTTTTTATGCATCTTAAAGTGTGTAGTTATATAAATTTCCATTAGCAGCCACATCACCCCTCCATTAGATTTTAACGGCTGGTGGTCAAAATATGTCCAATTAAATAGTTGGGTGGTCGAATTTTAAATTTTTGTAGTACGACGGTCAAAATAGGTCAGACCCAATAATTAGGTGGTCACTCAGGTAGTTTACCCTATATTATAATTGCCAACCCAACATTCAGTTGTACGAGACTTGATCTTCCCTATTAATAATTCATTCGCGCTCTCCTATTTTGGTCACCAAACTATTATTTTTAACAAAATTCTCATAAGAGTTACGTTTTCTTTCTATTTTGGTCACCCGCCATTAAAAACTCATGGAAAAACAATAGTTTGATGACCAAAACAGAAAAAAGCAATAGTTTGGTGACCAAAATAGGAAAAGAATAACATTAGTGGCCATAATAGAAATAAACGTAATGTTAGTAATGATTTTGTACAAAATAATAGTTTGATAACCAAAACAAAAAAACGAAAATAGTTTAGTGTCAAAATACCCGAAAATATTATGTCACACATTTTTCTTAAAGATTATGCAACAAGTTAAACAATTACTCCATGTATATTTGAGCCACTGTAATTCTATTAGCAATACGGTTGGTAAAATAAATGTTTACTCTCTTTGTCTCAAAAATGTTGTCTCTTATTCACTTTTCACGTAATTTTAGAAAAAAAAAAGTTTGCGTAAGAAATGTATTATAAAATAATTAAAATGATAATTTTAACTTTAAAAAGTTAAAGTTTATTTTATTGAAAAACTAAAAAGAGGGTAGATAAGAAAATGTGTTTAATAAAAGTTATTGAGTTTTTCAAAAGAATTATTTAATTGGGATAATTTTAAAACACAAAAAAAAATTATATTAATAATGAATTTATATATAATCTATTAGAAATACTGATGGAGAGTCTATTGTCTAGTTTGTTAGATCTTGTGGTTTAGGGACGGTAAAGGAAAAACAAAAACAAAATTGATGAGGTTTCGACCCGTATTTGGATTTCGATTCGGATAGAAATTTTGTTGAAATTTTTTAGTTAAAGATTTTGTAAAATTTACTATTTTCAAAATTTATTACTTCATCTTATGTTTTTGTAAGAGTTTTAATATAGCAGCAGTATTAGGAAAATAAAAATTCTATTTTTCGGGTGTTTTTTTAGAGTTTTTGAGATTCTCAGAAAATTTTTGTTTAAAAACTCTCAACACTGACAATCTCTTGTTTTCAGCACTAATTCTCATTCTTTCGCTGACTCTACCCCAAAAGTACATATACATTAAAAAAACTTTCTTCTTTCATTGTTGTTTTTTATGGAAAAAAAAACAAATTATGGGTTTCGGTTATTGGAAATTTTGGATTCAATCTCGGAATTATAATCTAAGGCTGAAAGTTGATTGTTTTCCGAGAAAAAGTGAATCCATTTTCACTTGTTGCTGATGAAATCTCACTTGTTTAAAATAGTTTCCGTTCATCTATAGTCGTCGAGGTATTTTTTATTCTTATGCCTTGTATTTTTGACTGTTTAATAAAATGATGTAAGCTTGGAAGGTTGCTGAAATCGAACTTCCGGGACGAGTTCGAATGCTTACGTCAGCCGGAAGAAACATTCGGATTTACTCGTACAATTTTTTTATAATTATTGTTTCAATAAAAAATATTAGGAGATGTTAAAGTTTATCCATGATAACATATAAGAGAAGAAGAATAAATGAAGAAAATCAATCAATAAAAGGACATATTTTTGTAAGTTCAAGAAGAAAAAAGAGGTTGAAAAAGAAAATAAAGTTGTTATATCAACGTTTTTAATAAAATATATTAAAATAAAAGCGGACTAAAAATTAAATAATTCTAATAAAATTTTAAAAGTTTGATGATTAAAATAAACGTGCAATTTACCCTTAATAGAAAACCCCTTCCATTTATGTATGGAAATGGAAATAAGGAGGGAATGTTGGTATCATAAATTGGTAGAAAATTTTGACCGCGGGTACTGGAGTACGCTTCGTAGTGTATGATTGATGTTTTGGACAAACATCGTATCAAGCCTCTACATATTGTCACGGGCCGTCAGCCGAGGCCCGAGTCATTGGCACCACGGGGTGCACACCAGGGTTCCCAAGAGGTTCAGATAGAGATCTTGGGCCCAAAGAGACCACTAGACCTAGCCTGATCCGTGGAGGATTCAAGAGGGTAATTCGGTCAAAGCATCATCTATTTATTTGAAATATAATATGTAGATAATGTTTGTGATAATTAGAGATTTGAAATTGAGATTTGATTAGATAATATCAATCTCGACCGTCGATGTAAATTTGTATAGACCGTCGGATTAGGGGGAACTCAACTATAAATAGAGGCCTTCCCCTCCTCATTTGATGTATCCAAGTTTCCAAGGAATAAAGGCATTTACTCTAAATCCTCTGAGTGTTCTTGTGTTTATTTCTTTGTTCTTGAGCGTTCTCTCAAAGTTCTTCTTCGCTCGTCTCTTTGATCTGATTCCGCGTAGAACGCTTTGCGTTTGTCAGTGCTTGGGAAGTTTGATCTTCCGAGAGGGTTGAAAAGGCTTACTTAGGCGTTTGTCTTGAGTCACATCGCCTAAGGCCGCGCACGTGGGTGGGCTGGTTGGAACTCTAGCCACGTGGACGGTTGGTATCGAGCCTTGTTCGGCGGCGTGAGCTAGTTCGAGGCACGAAGCATCGAGTAGAGATGGCACCAAAGAAGGGAGAGAATGCTGCAGCGAGCCGAGGAAGGGTGTGGAGACCAGGCGGACAAAGGAAGTCGAGCAAACTCGAGGGACAAGTTGTCGGCACTCGAGGAGAGGGTCACCAGGCTTGAGGGATCTATGAAGGATTCGTGGAGCGACTCGGCGTGGTGGATACACGGATTGAGGAGCTGGATGACCGGGGTGATCGGTCGGAGGGAAAGAGAGATGCTCTCGAAGCCATCTTTGAAGGCATTGAGGGTGGAAATGGTGGATCGAAGGCGAAAGTGATGGTTTATCAGGCTGCCATGCGGGCGGTGTGTTAACCACGGCGACACCTAGACCGATGAAGGACATTCGAAGCCAAGAGAGTTCAAGAGGAACAGGTCGGCGAAAGATGTTGAGAACTTCATTTGGTGCATGGAGCGGTACTTCGGGCAATGAGCATCACGACGATGCCGAGAAGGTAAATATTGTTGTTGTTTACTTTGAGCGACGTTGTTTTTGTTATGGTGGCGGCGTAGGTGCCTTGATGAGAATAGTGGGGGCACGGGCGTTGGAACATGGGAGGAGTTCCAAGCGGAGTTCAAGCAGCAGTTTTGCCCGAGTAACACGGAGAAAGAAGCCAGGACTAAGTTTAGGAGGCTTCGACACGATGGATCCATTGCGGATTACATCCAGGAGTTTAGTGAGCTACAACTCCTTATCCGCGGCTTGTGTGAGAAGGATGCACTTTTCACGTTTATGGATGGATTGAAGCCATGGGCCAGGACCGAGTTAGAGCGGAGGGATGTGCAGGAACTTTCCAAAGCCATAGCCATTGCGGAGTCCTTGACCGATTATAGTGCTTACAAGTCCATGGAGTCCAAGTCTTCCAAGCCCCATGGCAAGGGTATTGGTGGGAGAGACGAAGATGTGTCCGGAGATAGCAGCGATGATGGCAAAGAGAGGCCATCGACCAAGCCAAATTGGTACGCGAAACCAGATGATCGGAAGGATCGATGATCCATAAGGTGCTACCATTGTGATGGTCCACACGTAGTGAAAGACTGTCCCAAGAAGAGGAGCCGCCTCGATGCCATTGTCCAGGAGGATGACGAGTCAGATGGAGAACCCGATAGAGTTGGTGCAATCGCTAGCATCAAAGGAGGGAAGCCGAGGGTGGAAAAAGTACATCGAAAGTGTTATCGATGTAAGAGGCCGCATTTAGCGCGTGAATACCCTGATCGAGTCAAGAATCCAAGGAGGATGAGCCCAAGAGTGATGAGGCTGCGAAGCTTGGCTCGATGATATTAGATTCTGTCAAGGCGAGGAAGGGCCAGAAGCAGAACGGGTTGATGTTTGTCGACATCAACGTGGCGGGACGATCGATGAGTGCTTTGGTGGACATCGGGGCAAGCGATCTGTTCATGTCCAGGAAGGCTGTCGAGAAGCTTGGTCTTAAAGTTGTGGATTCAACCGGTAAGATCAAGGCGGTGAATTCAAGGGAAGTTCCAGTTGTGGGAACAGTGCGGAAGATCGAGTTGCAGATTGGGGATTGGAAGGCCAAGGAGAATTTCGAGGTAATCGAGCTAGATGACTTTGATTTTATTTTGGGACTAAACTTCCTTGACCGTATTGAAGCTTTCATCATTCCGTATGCCAACGTCGTGTGCATCTTAGATCCGAGACAACGGTGTGTTGTACCTGTGTGCCGAGACAACGGGCGAGGAACCAAGAAGCTGACAGCCATTCAGCTTGTCGAAGATGCTCCAAGCCAAGGAGGCATCGAGTTGGAGGCGACAGTTGGGGACACTACCTTGGATGGGCGAGAGTTGCCCGAGGCAGTTGGCATGAAGGCCGTCGAGGAGCCATCCATGAGTGAGGTGGCTGAGGCATCGAACTTCAATGGGAGAGAAGTGTCGATGAGATTTGCATTGCCGAGGAGCAATGGGGCATCAAACTTCAGGGAAGAAGGATTGATGTGTAGAGTAAATGCCGGGAAAAGGAGTGAGGTATGTCTTGAACACGGTGATAGTGTGTTACAGTTTGATTTGCCAGATTTGTTGGGTGTAGGGCGCAGAAAACCTAACCCATCAGATGGAGTTGCCAAGACTTGGTGCGGGCCGAAGCAACCACTCAGGGTACCGAGGGTTCGTTCGGTGTTCAACGTGAAGGCATCCAATTTTGTACACAAGGATCGGGAGAGTCCAGATCGGGGCAAGTCAGAACTGGTAGGAAAGAGTTCCTATGATCAAGATGTACCTGGGACGGGAAATTTTGCATGGCGGTGCGAGCCAAGGCGAGCAGTCCTTATGGGGGGACATCCGAATCAGAGTCCGGTGCACTTTATGGGGAGAGCGGTCCTTATGGGGGGACAATCAAGCCAGATTCTGAGTTGGGAGCAAGCCAAGGCACGCGGAAGGAAGCTCCAGGATCAATCTCAACTTTGTTCGAGAGGCGCGACGAGGGCATCGCCAAGTTTGGTGGGGGAGATTGTCACGGGCCGTCAGCCGAGGCTCGAGTCATTGGCACCACGGGGTGCACACCAGGGTTCCCAAGAGGTTCAGATAGAGATCTTGGGCCCAAAGAGACCACCAGACCTAGCCCGATCCATGGAGGATTCAAGAGGGTAATTCGGTCAAAGCATCATCTATTTATTTGAAATATAATATGTAGATAATGTTTGTGATAATTAGAGATTTGAAATTGAGATTTCATTAGATAAGATCAATCTCGACCGTCGATGTAAATTTGTATAGACCGTCGGATTAGGGGGAACTCAACTATAAATAAAGGTCTTCCCCTCCTCATTTGATGTATCCAAGTTTCAGAGGAATAAAGGCATTTACTCTAAATCCTCTGAGTGTTCTTGTGTTCCTTTCTTTGTTCTTGAGCGTTCTTTCAAAGTTCTTCTTCGCTCATCTCTTTGATCCGATTCCGCGTAGAACGCTTTGCGTTTGTCGGTGCTTGGGAAGTTTGATCTTCCGAGAGGGTTGAAAAGGCTTACTTAGGCATTTGTCTTGAGTCACATCGCCTAAGGCCGCACGGTGGGCTGGTTGGAACTCTAGCCACGTGACAATATACACCTGTAAATATGCAACTTGTGAGGCAATTCTACAGCCATATATCCATTGTTGTCTTCTTTTTTTATTATTGACCATTGAAGATGACGGCAAATCCAAGCATTAATGGAGTAGGAAGCTCTCAACAACGCTCACCGGAACTGGGACTGCAACCTTCCGTTTCTTGCGGTTCGCTCAAAGGCAAACTCGGAGTGGACGTATCTGCTGACGAAGACACAGAGATTAGCATTTTCGATGCCCAGAGATACTTCAATGAAAGCAACGGCGACGCAAGAGTGTACGCAAGGATTTCTCCGCTTCTGCAGGATCCTATTTCATCAGAGCTCCGGTATGATATTATGGCCTCGGCGTTAGCCAGTAGATTCTCTTCCGCTTCCTCAGCTGCTGACGGGTATGGTTATGGAAGGAGCTACCGAGCTCGTTCCTTCCATGCAACACCAACAGCTTCATCAGAGGCTAGTTGGAATAGCCAGACTGGTTTGTTGTCGAATCCTCCTGGTACCATTGCGGTGTCTATGACCATGAAAACTCCTACAACAACTGACCACAGGAGAAAGGGGTGTGGAAAAATGAAATGGCTTTGGGGGCGAAAGTGTCCCTGCTCCGGTAAGAAGTCCGTTCAAGTTGAGCCCAAAACACCCTTGGGTTCGAGTTCGAATCAGAAACACAGGATCATACACCATGATCAGAAAAGTCCAAGCTGGGGAGATAAACGTGAAGAGATACTATTAGCCTGTAATCCTCACAGGATCTCAGCGGAGAATCAGTTTCATTCTAGCTTAGGACAGCGTATGATTGCTTCAGCTGCAGCAACAGCAAGACCCCCGATGATAAGTGATGGCTCCTCCAGGAGTACTACTAGTGCTGGTTTCACGTTTCCAATACTTAACCAACAACCAACATCATCCCATCATAAAATGGCAGCGCATGCAAATCATATTTCTCTTAATGATCACCAGGATCCACCTCGAGACTCGTTGGAGGTGTTCCGACCATCTGAGAAATCACCATCTATTTCTGTTCCAAAGAAACTGGTGCCCAGAACTACCATAGCTGACGATGATGTTGGCAGTGATACCAGCTCAGACTTGTTCGAAATCGAGAGTTTTTCCACGACAACCCAGAGCCAGACCGTGTCAAATCCACTGTACCATCGTCGAGATTCGTTGGACGAGGCGTCCAACTTTAAAATAAGAAGATCGATAGCAGCTTCGGGCAACAGCTCAGGGTTCAGCTGTCCCTATTCGCCGATGACCACCAAGTGTTACGAGCCGAGCAAGGTAAGCATAGACTGGAGCGTGACGACGGCAGAAGGGTTGGAGAGAGGGTCGGTTGGGGTATCAGAAGCGGAGGAGATGAACATGACAGGCACAGGCACAGCAGTTGGCAATGGTGGGAAGAAGAAATCGGGGAATAGAGGGTTGTTGAGCTGTCGATGCGAGAAGGCGGTGAGCGTGGGGCCAAACCCCGTCAAGTACGTGCCCCCTCACGGACAGGCAGCTACCTCATCAAAGCATGTGGGCAATGTGAACAAGCCACCGCTTGCCCGTTTGTCGCTCCCTTTTGTGCCATAATACAGCTTTTCTCCTGTATTTTTCATATATTTTGTGTGCTCACGCTTTCCTCTTTCTTATTTCTTATACCAAAATTTGCCCATATTGTGGTGATAGTGGGTGCCTTTTCCAATAATTTTTTTAATATTTTTTTCGTTTTAATTATTCACAAGGTTCTGGTCCAAATTGTTCAACTAAATTATATTAAAATTTCCTAAAAAATACTATGTATTATATACATTTTAATATAATTTATCCACGTTATATATTTATGTACTATCATTAAATCAAATGATGTATTACTAAAATAATTTACATTTTTCTCTCAAAATTAGATCTTTCGTTTTTCTTTAAAAATGTTTTATACGATGGTTTAGCGTCGTTGTCCTTTTTTCCCTCTCTTATATATAATTTTCTTTTGATTTAGATCAAAATAAATACTATCTCTCTTTTGATTTTTTTTATTTTTACATATATTGAAGCGTTTTACTTTCGTCTACCTTTGTGGCACAATTTTTGTCTATCATGATCATATTTTGGTGTTTCGTGTTGCATTCATTATTGTGCTCCCATGATTAGAGAAAGTCGACGGTCTCCTATGATTATATCTCTTTTTGTGGCAGTTTGTTGATGCATTCAGAACCGTTCATGGAGCAATCTGTAAGATTGATTTATTCGATCTCCACTTTTACATTAATTTAGCGTCTAATTTGAATAGAGGCATAAAGAATATTGATAGTCGTTAAATTTTTTCTATGGAAGATGAAGATTGTATTCAAGGGAATGTTCTTGGTTTCGTTTCGTCACATCCATTGAAATTTCATGTTAGGGATGTGTTATCATTATTTGTACCTCACCTTTTTTTTTAATTTTAATGAAATCCTAGCTTCTAATTTTGACAAAAAGAAAATGATTTATGTTTTTAGTTTTAAGTAGGACATGTTGGAGACTTGGTTCTCTTAAAACATGACTCATCTAGACTTGAGAAAGGTATCAATTTATACTACAAAAATCATCTAATATTCAGCATAAATGAGTACCAAAAATGATTTTTCAAGAGTCTTGAAATATAGCATAGGACTCGTAACAGTTAAAAATCAATGAACCAATAATTTCAAAATTGGTTTTCTTTTATTTTAGGCATAATGTCAAAAAATGCCCCTGACGTTTGATTGAATTATCATTTTAGCCCCTATTCTTTTTTTGAAACAATTTAGCTCTCAATATTTTATTTTTTTGTCAAAAAGGCTCCTCTACGGATGAAAACTGTTACTCAACCAATGATAAATGGCTTGAAATGATATGCATACCTACATGGCAGTGTACGTCGCGATAACAATGTCATATAAGCAAATATGTTGAGTTTATAAAATGACACATCAATCATTTTTTTTATAAAATTGCATAAAATATAAAATATTTTTTTCTTCTGACGTGTCATTCTACTAAGTCATTTCAAGCTGTTTATCGCCAGTTGACTAACGGTTTTCATCCGCAGAGGGGCCATTTTGACAAAAAATGAAACGTTAAGGGCTAAATGATTCAAAACAAAGAATAAAAGCCAAAATGACAATTCAGTCAAACGTTATGAACATTTTTTTAGCATTATACCTTTATTTTAATCAACCAAAATTGTGGCGGCATATCTCATTAGAAAGATGTTGAAGAAACATTTCGTTTGATGCGTATAACGTTTGCAGAACTCACCAGTTTGGGTCTTTATAAACCATTAAAGTGGATAAAACCACACCATGAGTTCCCTTCCTAATAACTCAAAATACTAGAGATTTCGAGACAACCAAGTTAAAACACACCTTGTTTGCTTAAGTGTAAAAAAAACTTTTGAAGAAAAAAGTGAGTTTGAAAACAACCTAAACGTAGAAGTTAAGAAAATTAGGGTCCGTTTGGTTTTAGAAAAATATTTTCTATTTTTTTTTTCAAAAAATAATTTTTATTTCCAAATTTCTAAAAATTAGAAAACATGTTTGGTTAATAGGAATGGAAACTTGTTTTCAAAAATGAAAATAGTGAAAATATGTTTGGTATCTAATTTTTCAAAATAAAAATGAAAAATAATTATTAAATAATTAAAATAAAATATAGTTAAAAATATAATAATATCATTTCGATTTCTGAATTGTTGGTTGGAAAGCAAGAAACATATAAATACAATGAAATCGGAATGGAAAAGAATATCTAAGGAAGACTGCGGCCTTAATATGTTTGGTAAATTGCGAGCTTTACGTCGTTTCTTACGGGAATGGAACAAATCTTATTTTGATAGTATTGATCAAAAAATTGAAGCTACCTTGGACCTATTGGAAGATATAGATGACTGTGTGGGAAGAGGGGAAGGGGATGATCAATCGATTGCAGATAAAAGAAAGTTGACTGCCAATTTGTGGAGACTATTGCACTATCGTGAGTCGATATGGAGACATAAACCGCGTGCGTTGTGGCTGCAAGTGGGAGATCATAATTCGAGTTTCTTCTACAGAAAGGCAAAAATTCGTGGGAGTCGATATGCTATTGTAGGTCTGCAGTTGAATGGGCGTTGGGTAGAGGATAGAAATGTGCTGAAACATGTCGTGTATAAGGACTTCAAACAACATTATGCACAACAGCCACTTAAAGGGTCTTTGGGGACTGAGTTGGGATTGAGTAAGCTTTTTGAGAAATAAGCCGTGTCGTTGGTTGTGATGCTTTTATAGGAAGAAGTTTGACAGGCTCTATTAGAGTGTGGCGGCTCAAAGGCCCCGGGTCTTGACGGGTTTAATGTTGGATTTTTCAAACGCTGCTGGCATTTCTTAAGGGAGGACGTCATATATTTTATGAATGATTTTTATTGTACTGGGCATTTGCGGAAGGGGGTCAATTCGACGTTTGTTGTTCTGGTGAAAAAGAAAGAGTCTCTAGTGCATTTGGCTGATTATAGGCCAATTTGTCTTTTGAATTCCATCTAAAAGATTTTAGCGAAGGTATTGGCGAAGCGTTTTCAAGGTGTGTTGGATACGTTAATCAGCGATCCACAAACGGCATTTGTGAAGGGAAGACAAATTGTTGACGGTATACTTTTGGTGAACGAAATAGTTCACTCACTTGGTAATAGGAGATTTAAAAATAGGGGGTGATCTTGAAAATTGACTTTGCAAAGGCCTATGATTGTGTCAATTGGTCTTTCTTGGACCAAATGTTGGGTGATATAGGATGTGTGGGATTGGCGGGTTCGATGGTAAGGGAATGTGTGCAGACAGCTCGCCTTTAGGTTCTACTTAATGGAAGTCCTACTAAGGAATTTGGTATGTGACGAGGCTTACGGCAAGGAGATCCGCTATCGCCACTACTCTTTGTCATGGTAGCATAAGTTTTACATCGGTTCTTGGTTATGGTAGAGGAAAAGCAAGTGATTAGATATGTTCCTGTTGGGGCTGACTTGTGCTTTTCCTATCTTCAATTAACAGAAGATACGATTATTTTTCTACAAGGTAAGGTTGAATATGTATGCAATCTTAAGAGAATCTTGTCTTGCTTTGAATTTTGTTATGTTCTTAACATTAACTAGTCGAAGTCCTCTTTATATACCGTGGGAGTTGCTCAAGAGGTTATTGATGAGATGGCTGCGATTTTGGAATGCGAATGTGGTGAGTTACCGTTCACTTACCTTGGCATGCAAATTGGATTGAATCAGTGATGTGCGAAGCTGTGGGAGCCCCTAATTCAGAAATTTGGAGTGAAGTTGGCGGGGCCAAAGAAACAATTACTATCGTTTGCGGCTCAAAAAATGTTAATTAATTCACTTTTGTCTGCTCTTCCGTTTTTTTACATGTGTTTATTTGTTGTGCCGAAAGATGTTATTGAGAAAATTGGTAGGATCCGACAAGCCTTTCTTTGGGGGTAATGTTGAGTTGAAGCGGAAGATGAGTTGAGCTCGTTGGTCTCTCTTTGGATTGTAGACCGAAGAAATGTTGGGGACTGGGTATTGTTGATTTCTGTTTTGCACAACATGGCACTACTTGCAAAATGGGCATGATGGTATAGTGCTGAAAAAACGTCATTGTGGCGATCCTTAATTGAGGCAAAATATGGAGAGCAGACATTGAATTGGAATTTTAATTCTAGTGGTAGGCATAATATGTCGGTTGCACGGCGACAGATTGTAGAGGTGTAAGATGCCGAGAGTGTGAAGCGATTCATGGATGTGCATCGGAATGAGTTGTTCATCCTTGACAGAGATGGTGGTGCAACGTGTTGGGATAGTGTGGTGTCCTCTGGTTGTAGGGACTCTTAAGTTTAATGAAGATGGCTCGGCGATGGGAAAGTTGAGGAAGGCGGGTTGTGGTGTAGTTTTACGTAATTATGAGGGTCGAATTTTTGTTTTGTTTTCATGTCCTTTGGGAGTGGGAGTCATGGACTCTAATGAGGTCGAGTTGCGAGCTGTTGATTTCGCTCTAGACATGCTATCCAAGTCGAATCGGGGTAAAGAGTTTTTCGTGGTGATTGAGTCGAACTCGGTGATTGCAGTGTCTTGGGTGAACTATGATGATAGATGCCCTTGGAGGTTATGGGCCTGCTTCCGGAAAATTGATGCATTATGACTTTGGCATGTTTATACTTCTCTAATGTCTATCACGAGGCAAATAGCATGATGGATACGTTGGCAAGGGGTGGGTGGATCGACCGTCGTGCTTTTAGGCAATATTATAGATTAGTGGGGTTTTGACATAGTGTTTACTTCTTCCTTCTTTGTTGGACATGTTGCTTGGTGTTTGATTTTTGGATTTTGAGGTACGCTCGTTCTATCATCACGCTGTACTCTTTTCATCCATTCTAGATTAGAGAGTTTTTTAACGTGGCAAGTGATGATAGTTGTATAAATTTGACATTAATAAAATCATCTGATGTTGATCAAAAAAACAATCATAAATAAAATAATCATAAATAAACCAAAGTGTTAATAAATGATATTAGAAGAATTCGAACACGAGTTAAAATGAAGTTAAAATTTAAAAATCCATGTTTTTATATTTTCCACTTTCCTAAAACATTTTTAATGGAAACATATTTTTTATGTTTTTAAATTTTCACTTATTTTTGTTTTCATTTTCTAAAAAACATTTTCTAATTTTACAGCCAACACGTTTTTTCACTATTTTTTGTTTTTTTAAGAAAATGAAAACAAACACCATTCTCTAAAACCAAACGAACCCTCAAATTTTGTATTTTAAAAGTGCTTTTGAGTCAAAATTATAATTTTTAACTTTCATTTTGCATCGTATAATGTGCTTATTTTCATGGAACGCGTACAATTATAAAATTTTATTTATTTTTTAATATTTTTATATTTTTATGATAATTTAAGTTGATATATTTTATTTACTATAAAATTAAAGAATATTTAACCTTTTGAGATAAAAAAAAACCAGCACTAGACACCCAACCTTGACCACCAAACTACCTGGCAATTAAGTCAACTCATCATAATCGAACCATATCCAATCTTCAAAAACTCAGGTTCAAAGGTAAACCAAGTGAAATGCATCCCCAAGAACACACAAGTGAACATATATAATGTTCATTCAAAAAATCCTAACCAAAGAAATTAAGAAAAAACCAATCATCTGAACAAGAAACCATGATCACTAAGAACCAACAAAAATGCAATTCAAAGGCCAATACAAACCCAAAAGCATCTCTACATAACATCATATTGAAATCGGAAGCCTAGTACCGTAAGACGATACTAGACATGGAAACCAACTGAAGCTATGTCATGAACTACCGTGGAAATCAATGATTTTTGAGCAGAAAAGGGACTCGAAAATAAAGAGAAAGTTAGGGTTGAGAGAATTCAGAAATTCATTGATATTTTGGATAATGATTTGTACAAAGTTCCCTTAAAATTTGTTATAGCACTAGCAAATGAAATGACAACATTTGTAATAAAAACAACTAAGCAAAATAACAATATTAACATCTTCACGGGTTCATTAATCCACTAGATTGGCATTGGGCTTGCTCGGCTTCAGGCCCATTTCCTAAAGTGGTTAAATATCGAGTCCTGACCCAGTCCCTTCATTAAATTGAAAGATGTCGTTCTGCGAGTCAACTTCAATAAGGCCTTGAATTATTCGTACCTCAGTTTCTTCTCCCACTTTCCTCATTCAAGCTGAAATCTCTAATTACCACTTCTTCTTTGAAATCCCTAGCTTCTCGACCATGTTCATAATATTACCCCTACTACAGTCGATCCTTGTCCCCAAGGATCAAATCCAAGAAATTGGGTTTACAGAACCGAGAAATCCTTCCAAGTGGCTTGTTCTTCTCTTAGATTGGACCTTGGATGAGCAACTGTGTCACAGCCTGGTTATGGTGTTTTGCCATTTGTTTACTGTCTGCTTTGGCAAGAAATACCTTTAATTGGCCATCACCAGTCATCTAAGGTGGGTTAAGGGTGAGAGTAATCCTATCTCCATTTTTTTTAATAGGCTAACGTGAAAAACAGAGGGCAAGTCTAATTTGTAAGCATCTGACCCAATTTTATTGATGTTCTTGTAGGGACCATAGAAGTTTGCATAGAGTTTGATATTGCGCTGGAGGGCCATAGAATTTTGCTGGTATGGTTGTAGCTTGAGGTAAACTTCATCCCCAACTTAATATTATCGATATGTTCTTTTTTATCTACATATTATTTCATGTAATTGCGTGCCTTTTGTAATTGTTCTTGCAATAGAGTATGTATGTGGTGTCTGTCTTGTATCTTGTCTTGGACACTGAATAAGAGACACAAGTCATAGTTGGAGGCTTGTAACCATACAAAGAGTCGAATGGTGTGGTGTTGATGGCTTTTTGAAAACTGGTGTTGTACCACCACTTAGCTAGAGAAAACCATTTAGCCCAATCATTTGGTTTCATAAAATAGAGACCCTAAGGTATTGGTCCAAACACTGGTTGAGACGTTTAGTTTGACTATCAGTTTGGGGATGATAGATAGTGCTAAATAAGGTAGTAGTCCCTAACTGTTTCATCAGTTCTCTCCAAAATAGACTGGTGAAAGATTTGTCCCTGTCAGTAATTGTTGAAGATTCAAGATTACTTGTTTCCTGATCGAATTAAGGTGACCTGAACAAGGTAGTCTTCAACTTGGAAATTTTGATTGTAATGGTGCAGAAGCGAAAGTAAAATGTATTTGAAAAAATAGGAAAGTTGGAGGATAGATCGAGACCCGCTAACTATAATGAGTTAGGAACATTCGATACAAAAAAAAATGAATGAATGCCACACTCGGAGAGTGATAAGTTTGGTAGAGAGACGCCATAAACTAGGCTTGACAAGTCTAAGGATAAAACAATGAGACAATATCAATTGTATTTCAATGTCAAATGTTTACAAGCCATATGTTTAAAATGAGACAGGAGCCACTATTTATAGGCTTACAAAATGATATGAAAAGGCACCCTTAAAGGGTAAAGAGTGGCCGACCATGTATAAAGAGAGATGAGCCTTTTGGAACTAACACGGTGCTTGAATTGATGTATTATTGCTCCTCATTCTTGCTGCGCATTTTACCGCCCCTGTCTCTTGATGAATAAGGCCTTGATTTGCTTGTACATTTTCATATAATGCCATCTTTATGAAGGGACATTAATGAAGAGTTATGTCCCTTGAGTGGCTCATTTTCATGAAAAGGGTTGTTGAAAGATTCTGTCCTTTGGAAGCACCTCTTACATGAAAAACATGACTCTTGGAAGGCACCTTTTGGAGTGAATAATCATGACTTTTAGAGATGACCTTTGGTGAAGAGACATGACTTTTGGTGAAGATTTGGGAGACACCTCTTGGTGAAGAGAGATGAATTTTGGTAGGCTCTTTTGGGTGAAGAGTTGAACCCTTTCATCCTCCCAGTCGTTTGGTGTGAAGAAACATGCCCCTTGATTTGAATCTTCTAGCCGTTAGAATGAACAATCATGCCTTTAAATTTGAATTCTTTCCTCCTAGTCGTTGGTGATGTAAAGGTACCTTTTCACATGTAACATATATGAAATTATAACATAATTTAAATACGTGACTAATAAGAACTCCCTCCAAATCAATGTGACATCTTCAATGGTGGAGGCTCTTCCTTAGGGTCGAAGTAAAACCTCACATATCCGTGCTTGCCATGAACATAATTAATCAGAACCTTCAGATACCCAAATTTGTAGCAAACATCTCGGGTTAAGCTTGCAGGAGCTTCTTGAGGCTTCTTGGTCATATAACACTTGTCTTAATCAAATGGACTTTTGTACTTCGCCTTGAACCTTGTAAGGCTCGTATCTAGGATCACATTAGTGTGAGGATGAGATAAACCAATAAAATAAGCATTTTTAGTAAATTTGTCAACCACTACCGGAATATAATTAAACTTTAGGGAATTAGAGAGTCCTTTAATGAAATCTATGGTGATGACTTCCCATGCTTGCTTTGGAATTGGTAGGGGCTGTAGGAGACTAGGTTGAGCTATGTGTTCATCTTTTTTTCTTTGGCACACATCACAAGTCTGAACATACTGTTTAACCATAGACTTCAGTCCTGGCCAATAAAAGTAAGCCCTCACCCTCTGATAGGTTTCTTGAATACCAGAATGACCCCCATGTGGTGAGTTCATAGGAGTTAAGCCCTCAACTGACTAGCAACCCCAACATATACTCGATTCTAAAATTTGAGAATGCCCTTAGTTTAAGTCCAACCCTCATATGAACCTGGTGTGACAGTAATGGCAGTGACGATCTTTCGAGATAAATCATCTAGGCAGTAGCTTTGCTCAATGTCCTGCACCCAACTAGGAGTTACCACCATAGCTGACATTGTTAGGAATTCTGCATCAAGGTCAAAACTTCTAGAAAGGGCATCACCTACCAGGTTGGTCTTTCCTTTACTGTACTTAATGAAATATCCAACCCTAGCTATAACACCCTAAAAACCAGCTCAGTAGAATTTTTATTTCTGATGACTGGAAATATATTTTCTAACAGTTAAATCCATTCCTCTAAATTATTTGACTTGATTAATTTTAATTAATCAAGTCTAATTTTGAGGACTTAAGAAGTTAAAACCAATTTGTAAAGATATAAAGTGATGGGTAATTAGTACATGCAAAGGAAAAATGGAGTGATTAAGTGTATAATTAATTAAAAGATGTCTAGTGACTAAATTGAGAAAATAAAATAAAAAGGGAAATAAGCCAAAAAGATGGAAAAACCACTCTGTTAAGAATAATGGAAAGAGAGAAGTCATCTTTTTCATTTGTGTCTTCACTATGGAATAACACTTGAAGAACATGGTATTTTGAAATTTAAAATACATACATTTGAGCCATCAGTTTTTGAAACAAAATCTCATGTTTTGTAAGTACATGTTTCTAGCTCTCAATTGTTATTTATTTAATTTAGCTTGGAGCATCTTGTTCATGAACCCTAATTAATAACTTAAGGTTATTTTGTGCAATTAAAGATCTATATGTGAAATTAAAATGATTCTAACCTTATGGTAATTTTTTCATGATTTTTAGGACATGAGAACTCTAAACCCTAATCTTTCGAAGTTTAAACTTCCATGTGAATCAAAGTTTATGTAATTAAGACATATATTGATGAAAACCATGTTAACCTTATGATTATATTAAGCCATGGTTATGGAATCCATATTTCCGCAATGGATGCTAAGAAAAAGGAAGCTCGGTTTACTGATTCGAAACATCTCGTAGCCTCAAAAATGTTTGATGAGCATAGTTATGAGTCTCAGGATTGGTTGGGTACCGTCCCGATTGCATTTGATCCTTTTAATTATGCATGACATTGATGCTTGCAAAATAGGTATGCAATTTAGAGCAAGTATACTCATCGATCAAGTAATAAAGTGATAGAGTAGAGTGTCGAACCCACAAGGATTGGATCAATAAATACGAAGTGATCGTACTTAAGAGTTGGTGAGCAAGTATTGGTTTGATGGTGATTATCAAAACTAAATGCAATAAAAGTAAAGATAGCAATGATTAAGATAAGCATATGCTGTGGCAGATATTCAGTTGGTGAGCAAGTATTGGTTTGAATGTTGTTGACGATATATTGCTTGACAAAAGGTTGAGGAATATGCACAATTAATCAAGTAAATAATGCCAAGATTTACGTGCAAGTTCACACTTTCAGCAAGTAATATAGTAGTAAGGAAGTATCGTATCCACAGGGTTTGCCCAAGAATTAAATGCCACGATAAATACTTGTGAATTTAAAATTAAAGATGGTGGCAATTGATTGTGGGTTTAAATGAGAAAATGATAAAGGAAACTAAAGCAAAGATTTAGATAGATTGGCAAGAAAATGTGTAAAGATGATTGATGGGCTTGGCAAGGGATGTTTGGACTTCACGCTAGTAAAAACAACAATTATTAACGTTAAACTTTGGTCTTATTGCTGAGCATGTTTTAATTTAGTATTGCCTCTGTCAATGGCAATACCCTTAAGTTAATTACTTTTATCACCTACATGTCTATAACGAGTTTTCAAACAATTATCTTGGTGAAGATTCAATATTTACTCTTAAGGGGTAGATTCACTTCAGATTTAAGTTCATCTACTTGAATATCTTCTGTCGAAGTTTACCTCCTTAGTATTTGACAATTAATCCTTATCTCCTAAATCTGTTAAGATATTAGGGGGATAATGAGTATTCAATGCCAACTATCGTATGACATAAATAATGGTAACATTGAGCATATGCAAAATAGACAATAAAGCCAAAGCATTCAATTATTAAAAACTAAAAACTAAGCGTTCATCGCAAACACCCCTAGCCAACTTAAAAGATTAGTTCATGGCTGGGGAAACGAATAACAAATCATCGAATTTAATCATCTTCACAAAACCAGAAATATTTTAAAGAGAAATGAAACTAAAGAAGGAGATCTTTCGATGCAGCCCCTTAATGGATCCAGAGCTTTCGTCAAAACTGCCCAGTTGAACCATTGATTATTTTTACCCTCCACTTTGCCTCACAGCTCCAGCTCTCCCTATAGCTCATTCTTGAACTCCTTTATATAGGCGCAGACAAAGCCCTAATTAGGGTTAGGGGTAAAATCTTGAGTGTTTGGTGCAATAATTCTTGGAGGCGGCACATTCCCATTTCATAGAATTAGGGCTGACTTGATTTTAACCCGGGGCTATTTTTCCAGGCATCGACCTTCCTTCTTTTGCCAACTAATATTAGCATTCTCCTTCTGTATTTACCAATTGCACTCGGCATTTTCATCCTGTTTCCATTGCTCTAGTCCTGCTGATCCTGCACAATACGAAAAGAAAACACCCCTTCACTCTGACAATAAAAACTATACATTCCTCAACTCTTAGAAGCAAATGCATGAAACTACTAGCAAAATATACTACTATATATCTAAAATCAAGCAATATCATGGAATATATGCATGAAAAGTACATCTTTTGAGGAATTAACAAATGCTATAGGGAATGGCAATGCATGCCTACGTAAACAAATTAAATCTTTATCTATTCGACAAGGTTTTCTAACTAACTTTCGCCTCTCTTGATGCCTAGAAGTTGATAAAAATAATGCTAAGGTAACATCTATTCAATTTCCCCTTATTAGTCGTTAAAATTCTAAACATAAGTCTAAGTCAGATTAGAACTAAGTTAATAGATTAGCCCCACTGTTCACGTTTGTTTAACATAACTACACATGAAGAACGATGAAAATAATAGATAAAGGAAAAGAACTATAGCATTTAAGAAATAATCAAAATATAATATCTTAAAACAATAAACCCAAGCAAAAGTATTTAGCTCATGTATGAGCCAAAAACATCCATAATAAATGTATTAAGAAGCAAGGCAGTTTATCAAGCAAGGAAAAAATAATCAACCGTCATCGACGTTCTCCTCCAAGCTCTTTAAATGTGCTATAGGTCTCACACTCCTCCAGCCTCTCTCGATGGCTTTCATTGTGTGAAGACTCCTCTAGACCTTCGAATCTGGTGGTTTTTCGATACCTAAAGACTATGGGCTATCGTCTAAAATCAAGCTCCTATTGTTTGTGGCCAAAGTCTTCTTTATATAGGAGAGAAAGCTAGGGTATTGAAACCCTAAAGCGCGCGAAGCCTCTTAAAGAGGATCTTGCTTTCTCGCTTCATTCAATGAGTTTCGTATCAAGTGAAATCCACATGTGCCAAAGCCTGATTAGTATCCAACTCTACTGCCTCGTCAGCTCAACACGAGAGGATGCTATCCTTCTTGCTCTATAGTTCCTCCAGCTCCAATAGCTTCTTGCACAAGCACCATAGAAATACACTACCTTCCCCATTAAAAGTACCAAAATATATAACAATTAAGCGCAGGTACCTTAACTCCCTAACTATATACAAACTACTCTTAAATGCAACTATATGAGCCTAAACACATGCAAAAGTTAAGTAAAAATGGTAATCAAAATAAGTTATCCACACATTCAAATACACCCAAACTTGAACTATTGCTTGTCCTCAAGCAATGCAAACTAACCTAAAAACTAAAGACAAGAAACTAAGGTTTACAAGGTTCCAAATAAGCTATGGTTTTAAAGGTTCCAAGACATGCTGCAGCTTCAATTCAGTCCTAAAAAATAATAAAGACATGCAAAGCAATAGAGCTCACAGATTTGTTCCTAGGATCAATTCTACTGTATGTGCAGTGAGTGTTGTGCCATTTGCATTAATCACTTAATGGCCTTAGAAAAATTGAAGGATTGCTCTCTATTATTACCTTAGCATTTCTTATTCTTTTAAGCACAATATTGTACTCCCTTAATTATTTTTAAGTTCATTAAATTGTATCCTTGGGGCTTCAGCTTATCACGACTACTCTTGAGGCCTGAAGATGGAGTGAAGCAAACAACCCATCCCCGAGTCCTATGAGCAGGGTCAGCCTGTGAAGATTTTATTCACTCTTATGCCATGCTATTGTTTCTACTAGGGAAAATTAAATGGAGCAAACACAACTCACCTAGTGTACTAAGCTAGCAAGATGCATAGAAGAGTGTCCCTCAATAGTTTGCCTATTGCATCAAGTTTTCAATTAATTTTTATTATTTTCTTGATTTTTCTGGGAGTTTTATTAAGCCTTTTATATCAACATTGAGCATTCAGTTCATTAACATTAAATTATATTTTGGCATTAGAGAGTCGACCTAGAATTTCCCTAAGGCTTATTAAGTGTTTAGATAGCATGCAACGCGAGAGATAAGGCTGCAATAGTCTCAACCTTAGGTTCAAATCATGAAAGCTCTTAACACCTTGTAAAAGACATTTAAGCACAAGTTCATCATAAAAATATCATGATCAACAGAATAATTTCAGAATAGTGGAACCATAGCAAAGGGAACCCTAAAAAACTAACTGGGCTATTTACA
Source organism: Hibiscus mutabilis (assembly GCA_019671005.1). NCBI lineage: Eukaryota > Viridiplantae > Streptophyta > Magnoliopsida > Malvales > Malvaceae > Hibiscus > Hibiscus mutabilis. The sequence continues at coordinate 14,909,701 of CM033744.1, forward strand.
ATCCTATTTTTTAAAAAAAGTTACCTAAATTTTACCTAATATGTACATAGGATAGTACTCCCCCAAACTTGAGATAAGCATTGTCTCCAATGCAAAAAGAAAAGAAAAACAAACAGAATATAAACATACAATATGAAAAACTAAAAAAATAAAAGAAAATGAAAGAAATCTACCAGGGAGTTACTGGGGTGGTGGAAAAGGTTCCTGGATGATGATGCCCTTGCCTTTGTCCCGAGAGGACTTTGTCTTCTTCGCAGGGCAGTGGGAAGCACCAGCAGTAGTGTCTGGTTGTTCTCGTTTGTGTGGCAGGATGGTGGGTGGAGTGGCACCGTGCCCTTGCCGCTGTGATGGTGGTGCAGAAAAAGCATTGAAATAGTGCATGGGCAATAATAGAAATTCTACCCTCGAGTTTGGAAGGAGCTCGTTGAAAAGTGATCGCTCAGCCATGTCCCATTCTTGGACGTATTAAAAGTAGGGCTCCATAAAGCTGGCGATGGCCTTGATAATATAAGGGCTATGGTTTTGAGTGGAGGCACAGACAACGTATGTGCTAGCTTGTCCACCAAGGTCTTTTAGTTCTTGAACTTGAGAAGGCAGCTAACCTGTAATCTTTCTAGGATCTGATTGTCTCCCCATTCATCAATGCTGGCCCTATGACAAAGGGCTATGATAAGGTTAAGGAAAGGTAAGTCCCAATACTTTTGCTTCTAGACTGCCCTTAGCATGATCGATCTGTAGATCAACACGAATGGGTCAATTCCCTGCCTGGTAAATAGGGAATAAAGGAACATTAATCGTCGGTGTGAGACAGTAGAGTGGCTTATTGTAGGTAGGATACGGTTGTTTATAAAGTGAATCCAAAACTTGGAATCTGGCTTTAATTATCCCCAGTCTACGGCCCTAGCATTTGACTCCATCCTCACCCAATTGGTTTTGGGGACAAAATAGTCGCGCAAAGTGGCATTGCACACCAAGTCATTATGGTTGCCATCTATCACTTTTAAGTTGTATTGGCAAGCAATTAGGGCCGCCGAGAACTCCACCCTTTTCCCCTAAACGTACGCCCTTCTAATCTCAAGTTGACCAATGTGTGTGTAAAATTCTTAGACCTAGTCGATGTTGATTAGCCCTGGTTGGCGAATGAAATCCTCCCAACCCTGTGTGGTTATGATAGCGCGTATGGCAGCGTCTAACTTATGGTGGTAGTTGGGGATAAACTTTAGTCCCTTCTCCACAATCAGTTCCTGATTGCGCATATGCTCGTATCGGTCCTGAAACTAGTCAGAGTGCAGGCGGAAATCAAACCATTCTTTTTCAGTATGGGTGATATTATTAGAACCAAAAGAGCAGGGTCAAACAAAGATGATGTTTGAGATGGAGGACTAGGGCTTCTTTCTAGATGAGGGGGTAGTTGGGCGTGGCGCATAAAACTAAGTTGGCAAACCATTATACAGTATGGAGTAAGATGAAGATAATAGAGAGAAACTTTTTAGGGGTTAAAAAATAGGGGAATCAATTATCTAAAAATAGGGGAATTGATTATCTAATAATTGGGAATGGAATCATTTTTGGTCGGTGTCCAAGGTAACCCTGACACAAAATCCATGGTGACTCTCTCCCATTTCCATTTTGAAATTCTCAACGGTTGCAACAACCCGGATGGAAACTGAAGTTCAGCCCTGACCTGTTGACACACCATCCACTTAGAAACAAACTCAGCCACATCCTTTTTCAAGCCAACCCAGTAGTATGCCTCTTTCACCCCACAATACATCTTAACACTATCGGGATGTATTGCAAACAGACAAGAATATGCCTCTGTTAAAATAATATGCCTCAACTTTGGATCTGTCGGTAGCACTATTCGACCCTTAAAACATAAAACCCTATCATCATCAAAATGAAAATCTATCGGATTACCATCCGATATGTCCTTAACATGCAGAACCAAGTAATCATCAAAAGGTTGCTTAGCTTTAATTGCTCATGACAACGTAGGCTCAACTTGCAACTCAGTCAACAATCCACCTTCCCGTGTCACTCAACCTAGCAAACATAGCCCTAAGCTCAAGCTCAACCTCAACCTTACGACTCAACGCATCCGCAACCACGTTGGAGTAAGGGATACTTGTTCTTTATCGCCAACTTATTCTTTATCGCCAACTTATTCAATTGCCGATAGTTTATACATATCCGCAACGTACCATCCTTCTTCTTTACAAACAACACTGGAGTACCCCACGGCGAAAAACTAGGCCTAATGAACCCATGGTTAAGAAACTCCTGCAACTGTGTTTTCATATCCTTTAGTTCCTTCAGATCCATGCGGTACGGAGCAATAGATATCGGTACCGTACTCGCAAAGACCTCAATGCCAAACTCTACCTCATGGTAAGGTGGCAACCCTGGTAATTCCTCCAGAAAAACACCCGAAAACTCACATACGGTGCGAACATCCTGCACCCTCAACTCCTTTGATCCATGATTCATAACAAAGGCCAAATAAGCCTGATATCCCGAATCCAACATTCGACTTGTTTCCACAGCCGAAACAACATTAGGAAAAAACTTGGCAGTTTCACCAACAACCACCACCTCATAATCATTCGACAACCTCAAGGATATTCGTTTGGTCTCAAAATCCACCACAGCCTGATGTTCGGTCAACCAATCCATACCCAGAATCACATGAAAACCATGGAATGGTAACCCCATTAAGTCCACAACAAACACATGTCCATGAACCATCAGCGGACACCTACGATACAACCTCTTAACCACGACTGTCTCCCCAAGAGAAATAGTCACTTTAACACTCACATTAAGAATTTCAACATATATATCAAGAAACTCAGCATGTTCACTCGAAATTTATGAATGAGTAGAACCAGAATCAACCAACGAATACAACGACAAAGACTGTAGGGTAAAAGTACCTGCAATCACATCGGTGTCATTGCAACCCTCACGGTGCGCATACACCTTAGCTGGTCCACCTCCCTTAGGCTAGATAGCAACGGTATGAGCCACAGTCCTCTGCCTACCATCTCGATGCTGAAACATTCTGCGGCCAAGACCACAACCCCGCTACGGAGCAACAACAGGTGTAGCATCTTGCCCACCTTGAGCCAACAATGGACAATCATGTCTCTGATGGTCGTCTGACCCACAACTCCAACAAGCATTAGCCACAACAGGCACATGTGCCTAACCCTCCATGGCCAAACGGGGGCACTCTCACCTCAAATGATCTCGGGATTCACAAACCCAACAAGTGCTAAACGGGCTTTAAATTGGGCACCCTGCCCCTGGACTCCACATCCCACAACACCTCCGCCATGCCTCGACTCTGGGCGAAACCTCCTATCACGGTGTCTCTTGGCCTGACCACCTTTATAACCCGTATCAGCAGCTCTCTTACCTGAGCTAGAACCTCGCAATCCAAAAGCCAAACCCAAATTCTGCTCCACATCCTTGGCCCGCAAAACCAACACATAAAAATCGGTGTAATCAGCAACAAGCATGTGTGTCTTAACATCTAGTACAAGCCCGTAGTGGAAAAGATCACATCGTGTACGCTCATCAGGAACCAACTCAGGTGCATACTGACTTAACCTCATGAACTGCACCTCATATTCCGCAATAGACATACTGCCCTGCACAAGAGCCATGAACTCGCACTTCCTATCATCTTGATATCGGACTCCCAAAAACTTCTCCCGAAAAGCTTCATTGAAGAACTCCCAGGTCACATCATCCGTCGCCATACCATATATCGGGGTAGTCCACCATGTATAGGCATCACCATGCAGTAGGGAAACAACACAGCCTAGCTTACGAGCATTGGTACACCCCATCTGGCCCAGTATCCTCTCAGTACTGGCCAACCAACCCTCGGAGGCCTTAGGCAACAAACCTCAGAAATCAACTCTGCCCAAACTTCAAAGACGCTCAAGCGGCAACCCTTGCCCAACCACCGGTGATGCTGGCACATGAACACCCGCAACTACTATTTGAAAAGCACCGATCATGGTCTGTATCATCAGTGCCATATCACCCATCCCTGGCCCAGCCGGCGTAGGTGGTATTTGTTCCACTCCCTCATGTGGAATAGGTGGGGGCGGTGGCAACCCTCCAAGAGGCACAACATCTCCCTCAACACCCTGCCTAGTGGCAGCAGCAATCGTACTAGATCGCAACTCTTTCCTCGGTCCCATCGAGCTAAAATATATCTAAGACATGATAATCATTTAAAAAAAATAGTCAGGCCAACCTCAAGGAAGGATCCAAGACTTTCATTTCAAAAATCAAAACTTTCCAGACTATAATAATAAGGCAATGGGTACCCCAAAACTTCCCCAACATAGCATACAACATCCAACATTCAACATTCATATATCAATCACTGTGCATATCAACCAGCGTACATACAACAATCACCGCACAAATCAAATACGGAAACAACACAACAACCTCCCAAATGAACCAAACTTGGCTCTGATACCACCAAATGTAACCCCCTCGACCCGGCCTAGACGTCCAACCGAACCAAGAAGTATACATTAGGTTTGTCATATCAAACTGAAGAGATACAATGAAACCCGGTCCATTTTTTCCTTTTATCTTATATAGATGCCAATTATTAACCCTACATGTTCATGTAGACAACAAGTGCAACCCCAACTTAATTGGGCATCAATTTGACATCCAATTGATCACACTAGCAATTTAGGGACCAAATTGCAAATACAAAAAATTATAGGATTTAAACCCACTTTTAAGTTACCAACCCTTAATTAGTCTAGTTCCAAACTTTCATCTCAAATTTCAGCTCAATCCGTTCATTCTATCACATGCAAATGCTTTGGCAAGATTTAGGGACCAAAATGCAAAGAAAGCAAACCTGCCCAGTTGACATTAACAGAAATTGGCCTCGAGTATCGGTACTAGTGTTACCGTACCGATACATATAAAACACACCGTACCAGTACACCATCGGCCGTACCGATACGTAAAAACCAACTTACCTAACTTTTAAATTTTCAAACATTCGTACTGGTACGTTTACGTGGGTATCGGTACACGGGTTTGGGTTGAAAAAGTGAAATTTTAGAGGCTAGAATGTGTACCGATACTCTCTTACCCATATCGGTATGCCAGGCTAAAATTTCCTACGCATACTGGTACTCACATACGCGTACCGATCCCCTATGTCGAATGATGTCTAGACGTACCGATACGGTCCCCAGCGTATTGGTACGCCTGGACCTATAATGTCATAATTTGCTGGTTTTTCACCCCAAAAGCATTCCCAAACCATTCCTACATGCTTATAACACAACACCAACATGCCAAGCATATTACAAGCATTCAAGCTTTACAAGATCAACATCGCAATATAGCATCATGAGTCAAAAGATGATATATAGGCATGCTCTCAATTATTCATCCAACCAACATATCAAAAGATAAACCAACACCAAAACCAAACGTTTAAGGCCATTTACAACTTAAGAGAAACTAATGAAACATGCTCAAATAGGGAGTTCCACAAAATATCTCCCAAAACACAAGTACCCCATTGCCCTTATTCATTATAGTGTAGTCTCTAACATACTTTGGAAACAAGTCTTGCCAAGATCCCCTTTGCTTCTTGCTGCCTTCCGGGACTTTATTTCTCTGCATTGATGGACAAAGAGAGCGTAAGCACACAAGTCTTAGTGAGGAATGCTCATAACAACACCATCAATGCATTTAAAACCATTTACTTTATATCATCATTTAAAAACATCATGCCCTTTTAAAACCATGCACTTTACATTTTTAAAACCAACATATTAAACCATATGCTACATGTATCATTATTCAAGAGCAAGTCACATTGCTAACCCTCTACTTAAGCCTTCCCATGCATTACTACCAAATGCAAAGCTCAAGGAGAAACATGTATAAATCACATTATACAACATAAAACATTTCAATGATACATTAATAATTATATTGGCTTACAAGTGATCATTAAACAAGTCCATAACAAAAGAGTTCATCGAAAACACAGATTCGACAAGTGTTAACCCAAAACTTCAAGCCATCTCAACCAGAATAGCGATACAATCACAATCACGACACATTAAAAACCGGGTACACTTTCAACCCACGGGGACACCAACCCCAATCATCAGTTTGACGCTTAATCCACTAACGGGAGTTTTTGATACCATATTACCCCTCAACCATTAGGGTACTTGGATATTCGGTACGCCGTATAAACCCAACATCCAAGGTGACTTATTTACAGTGCACTCAATCCTATGGCCGGCCAACTATATCCGATAACAATTTTAAAACCACATCACTTGCCAATATAATTAACCAAATAACATTTACCTCACTATTTTACCAAGCATTAAACCATGCCATTTCCAAAACAACAACCATGCTTAAAACCACAAGTATAAACCATAACCAGTATATCGAATACTTTAAAACATGCTTAAATAGTAGGTACATGAACATTAAAACCAAGTGCATAAAATCATTCGAACAAGCACGACCGAGAGAGTAAAACCACTTTATACTTACTTCCGAGTCTAGGTGAACATTTCAAGCTCTACCTCAACTCCCAAAACTTCGTTCCCAAAACATCAAAATTCTTTAAACAACATTTTCACTCACCGATATGCGAAACCTCGATTCACCAACGCGAAAACAAGTATTCGAAGCCTCCAACGCTTCTCTAATCACTTCCGGATCAACCTCCCCTGTTTTTACCACAAAACAACAGAGGATTAATGCATCATAATGCATTCTAAACACAGTAACCACAATCCTTCTTGGATTTCCACAAAACCTTCACAACTAACCCTCCACAACAGCCGAAAACATAACCAAAACACTTCGATACACAACTCGGCCAACATCTATCAATCCAACATCATTTTCATCACCAAAACACATCTAAAAACATATCCAAAACAACCTACCACCTCCAGCAACCTTACAACCATAAAAACACCACAAAACCTCAAAACTAACAACCTAAACAAATAGAAATTCTTAAGTTTCGGGATTCCATTGATAAAAATCACTTATCAACATTATTAAACACTCAAAATATAAATCAAAGCATCCTCAATTACTGGTAATCAGATCCAATCCGTGAATTAACTTATTTTCTCCAAATAATTCAATTAAACAATAGAAAATCATCAAAATCAGATTAGAAACACAAAACAAGGATCAAATGCTTGGGAATTTTAGTAAAGAACCATACAATAGAGGAGATCTCGGACTTTACCCCTATTGTGAAGTTTCTCCCTCAATTGATTGGTGAAAAGCTAAGAAAACACAAGGTCATTGTAAGATTTTGTATAAACAACCTTTATAAAACAATTTGAAACAATAAAATCAAGTTAGAAATCACCTCACCTCTGGAAATTTGATGAAAACCTGAGTGGTTGGCCGAGGAGAGAATGGAGAGAAAAAGTTGAGAGAAAATGAGGTGATTTTGTTTTGGAAAGTAATAACTAACTTTTTAACAAAATTCTCTTTAATTACTAATTAAAAACATGTTAAAATAAGTCAAATTAAGGGAGAAATCATCAGAAACCAATTGGTAAAATAGCTCATTAAAGATTCTAAGTATTTTACCATTTTCATTTTAGTCACTAGAAAATCACAATTTTCAAAACATTCATTTTGGTCACTAACCAAAATGTCCATCTTCTAAAACTCATTTTATAAAATCGATATCACCATTATTAAATACATAATTAATGATTTTAGAGCATTTTTCCATAATTTTTCCAACACCAAAAATATATGATCCCGAAATCGACTCAAATCTCTACTCCGGTCCACCAGAACATCTAATTGACCACCAAGCCGCTAAGCCCTAAAACCGGGGTGTTACACCATGCTTCAATCCCAAAGCATTACAAACAAGGTTCAACACATGAACTTTCTCATATTTTGGCATTTATGGTGACCCGGATAGACTACCTCTATCCTATACACATATCAGATGCACAGATATCTCATACCATTCCTAGTTAAACAACATGACATCCCAAACCTTGCCTAGTTAAACTGCAAGATTTGACACCCTCGCCTAGTTAAACCGCAAGATCCCACCCTTGCCTAGTTAAACCGTAAGTATACCGACCTTGCCTAGTTAACCCGCAAGATCACCATCAATTTCAGTTGCCTAGTTAAACCATAAATCCCCAAATGAGGTCCCCAACAGTCCGAGTGGCCTTTTTACACCGCCATACCTCAAGGACCCATGGCCACGATCGATTTTCTTCATATTTTATATTGTACTTTTAATCCTATGACATGCCAACTATATCTGATTGTTTTCTCACCTTGTCACATAGCCAATATATCTTTTACAAATCCATTTACTTACTGTTTTACAATGCATTTCATAAAACACCACATATACAAATCTCATTGCCAATGCAATAACACCAGTCTCAACCGAAATGAAAACCAATGCTCAATAGCATTTAATATACTTCCAAACCCCTGCATATGTACTCAAAATCATGCATTACCAGTAAGTAAATCATTCCATGTTTGTCACCAAAACATGCAAACATCATGCTCATATCTAAGCTAATATTCAAGAGCAAAATAAGGGAAACTTACTTCCGAGCTTAGGTAAGTGTCTCACGCTTACCCTAAACTCCCAACAACCTTTACAAACCTTTGTAAAGCATTTAAAACTGGTTTTCACTCACCGATACGCCTCACCTTCCTTGCCAACGCGAATCAAGCTCCCAGCAAGCCACCAAACAACGCCAAGCTTTGTTACCTTGACTATTCCCTATTTTCAACACATAAAACCAGAGGATAAATGCATTAAAATGCATTCAAACCATTTCCTAACAACAATCTCCCACAACTCCCAGTTGCCCCACTCAAAAGCCATCTGAAACATATTGAAATCATCATCAAACATTTTCAAAGATGGTTAGAGTTGCTTAAGGATTATGACTTGACGATCGAGTATCATCCTGGAAAAGCTAATGTGGTTGCGGATGCGTTGAGTCGTAAGGTTGTGATTGTGCTTAGGGCTATGTTTGCGAGGTTGAGTGTGACACGGGAAGGTGGATTGTTGGCTGAGTTGCAAGTTAAGCCTACATTGTCACAGCTGATTAAAGCTAAGCAACCGTTTGATGATTCCTTGGTTGAGCATGTTAAGGATATATCAGAGGGTTATCTGACGGATTTTTATTTTGATGATGATGGAGTTTTGTGTTTCGAGGGTTGAATAGTGGTGCAGGATGATCTGAAGTTGAGGCACACTGTTTTGACGGAGGCACATTCTAGTCCTTTTTCCTATGCATCCCGGTAGTGTTAAGATGTATCATGGATTGAAAGAAGTGTACTACTGGGTTGGTTTGAAAAAAAGATGTGGCTGAGTTTGTTTCTAAGTTCATGGTGTGTCAGCGGGTCAAGGCTGAACATCAGTTTCCATCCGGGTTGTTGCAATCGTTGAGAATTTTGGAATAGAAGTGGGAGAGAATCACCATGGATTTTGTGTTAGGGTTACCTTGGACACCAGCTAAAAAGGATTCCATTTGGGTGATTATGGATCGGTTTACGAAGTGTGCACATTTTCTGCCACTACATACGACGGATACCTTGGACAAACTGGCTGACTTGTACATTTCTGAGATCGTGCGTTTGCACGGGGTACCTAAGTCCATTATTTTGGATAGAGATCCAAGGTTTACAGCAAGGTTTTGGGTTAGTTTGCATCGGGCTTTGGGTACGAGGTTGAATTTCAGCACTGCGTATCATTCTCAGTCTGATAGTCAATCTGAGCGGGTTATCTAGGTTTTGGAGGATATGCTGAGATGTTGCATTATTGAGTTTCAAGGAACCTAGTAGAAGCACTTACCTTTGGTTGAGTTTGCGTATAACAACAGTTACCAAGCGAGTATACAGATGGCACCGTATGAGGCATTGTATGGCTGGAGGTGTTGTACACCTTTGTGTTAGGCTAAGGTAGGGGAAAAACATATTTCCTTACCGGATGTGTTGAAAGACACGGTGAGAAGGTAAAGCTTGTGTGTGATCGCTTGAAAGCGGCTGTAGATCAGCATAAATCTTACGCGGATTTGAAGCTTAGGGAAATTGAATATGCGGTGGGGCGATCGTGTATTCTTGAAAGTATCACCGTGGAAAAAGGTGATGCAGTTTAGACATAAGGGTAAGCTTAGTCCGAGGTTTATTGGACCATACGAGGTTGTTGAGCGTGTTGGTCCTGTGGCTTATCAGTTGAGGTTGTCTCCCGAGTTGGAGAAAATACATGATGTGTTCTATGTATATATGTTGCGGAGGTATCGGTCGGATCCCTCGCATGTTATGCCGATGGAGCATATTGAGTTGAGGCTAAATTTATCCTATGATGAGGAACTGGTGTAAATCCTTGATTCCAATAGCAAAGTTCTCCTGGCAAGACGATTGAGCTTGTTAAGGTCTTGTGGCGATATCGTGGTGTTTAGGAAGCCACGTGGGAAAGCAAGGCAGACATGTTGGAGCAATTTCTGCATTTGTTTCCTCCTGGTAAATTTTGAGGATGAAATTTCTTAAGTGTGGGAGAGTTGTAACACCCCGGTTTGGGCTTAGATGTTTTAAGGGTCGGTACGAATGTTCGGTGGACCGGTATTAGAGATTCGAGTCGGTTTCAGAATTAAATCGAATTAAATATTTTTGAAGGTGATAAAATTGTGGAAAAATATTCTAAAATCATTATTAAATATATTAATGATTATGGTATAGTCAATTTTGGAAAAAGAGTTTTAGAAATCGGACATTTTGGACTAGTGACCAAAATGCAAACTTTGAAAACTATTTTAGTGGTTGTTTTGTAAAGAGTCAAAACTTTGAATCTTTAAGGAGCTAATTGCCAAAAAGTCTAATATTAGACTTTATCCATTAATTGGCTATTTTTAAAGTGTTTTGGAAAATATAAATAGGTTGGGGAGAATTAATTTATGATTTAAAGCTTTAAAACAAAAATCATGTAACTAACTTTCTCAAAATATTTTCTCTCAAAATCTCTCCAGCCAAACATCATTTTTTTCTTCTAAATCTTCAGGTAAACTGTTCTTTTCTTAAATCTTTTGTTTGTAAATGATTCTTTGTTGTTAGTTTACCAAAACCTTATTGTTTTAACTTTGTTTTCTTATGTAAATCATCCAATTAAGGGAGAAAGCATCCATTATAGGTAAGGTTCGTTCTCCTCCTCTAATGAAAGGTTCTTGACTGAAATTCCTAAGTTGTTGACTCTTTACAATTGTTTTATAATGTGTTTTGATAGTTTAATTGAGGAAAATCGGTTTAATTGTGTTTTGATTGATGAGATTTGTGGATCTTCGTACTTGTTCTGTTTTACTGGGATTTTGATCAGATTAGATCATGATTTTGATGTTTAATTGAGTTAATAACTTGGTTTTAACATTGTAATCCCGAAACAAGTTGAATCTTTAATGTTTAAGGCTGTTAATCAAGGGTTTTTGGGGTGATAGTTGAGTTTAATCATTGCTGAAAGTAAAAGGATATTGAGAAAGGTTTTTTAGATGTTAATTGATGGTGTTTAATGGGTTGAATCGTTATATTATGGCTGGGTTGGGTTTCGGAAGTGTTTGAGGATATTTTCGATATGTTTCAGATGGTTTTTGATTGGGCAACTTAAGAGTTGAGGGTAATTGCTTGTTGGCAATGGTTTGAATGCATAATGATGCATTTGCCCTCTGGTTTTATGTGATTAAAACACGGGATAATCAAGGCAATGAAACTTGACGTTGTTTGTTGCTTGCCGGGAGCTCAATTCGCGTAGGCGAGCAAAGCGAGGTGTATCGGTGAGTGGAAACTGGTTTAAACGCCTTTAAGAGGTTTAATAAAGGTTGTTGGGAGTTTAGGATAAGTTTGAAACACTTACCTAAGCTCGGAAGTAAGTTTTCCCTCTTTTGCTCTTTAATATCGGTTCAGATATGAGCATGTGTAATTCATGTTTTGGTCGTAAACATGGTTTGATTTACTTACTAGAAATGCATGATTTTAAGTACATATGCAGGGGTTTAAAAGTATAAGAATTGCTAGTGAGCATTGATTTTTATTCAGGTCGAGAATGGTGTTATTGCTTCGGCAATGTGATTTGCATATGTGGTAATTTCACATTATACATTGTAAAACAGTGAGTAAATGGTTTTGTAAATGATATATTGGCTATGTGACATGATGAGAAAACATTCAGATATAGTTGGCATGCCAGGATGAAGTGCACTATAATATGCTATAAATCGATCGTGGTTAAGAGTCCTTGAGGAAATTAATCGGCTACTCGGATTACAATGTTGTCATTTGGGTTGAGCGGTCGGTTCCCCTTGTTGATGTTAAGCTTGCGGTCGACAAGGATGTTATATCTTGCGATCAGCAAGGGTGTTATATCTTGCGGTCGGCAAGGGTGTTATATCATGTGGTTGGCATGGTGTGGGTTATGGTAGTGGTCGACTGCCATGAGAGATTCGTATATCCAAATTGTAAGGTTAACGGTCGGTTAACTAAGGATTAGCAGTCGGCTAAACGAGGATAGTGGTCGACTATTCAAGGATAGAGGTCGTCTATCTGGGGTCACTATAAATGCCAATATATGCAAGTTCATGTGTTGAACCTACTTTTTAATGCTTTGGGATTTAAGCATGGTTTTGTAATTTAATGCTTTAGGATTTAAGCATGTGGTTTGTAAAGGTTTTTGCATATGATCGATATGCATGTTTGATTTGGAATCATTGGAATTGCTTAGGTCGTAAGCATGAATTGAAAACAAGTGTTTAGTTTTCAAGGGTTATATCACATCATTGTTTTAAGAGAATCTTCACTAAACATGTGTGCTTACGCTCTCTTTTTTCTAATGATGTAGAGCATTGAAGTTTGGGGGCTGCAAAGGCAAGGTTTAAAGTTATCCAAGACAGGGACTACTTTGAGTATGAACTCGGTTTATTTTTTTGGTTAATAAGGCAATGTGTTCGCCATATTTTGGGGATTTGCAATTCTATTTTCCCATGGTTTTTAAGCATGTTATGTGCTGGATTGTAAGGCTGATTTGATGCTGATATGTTGGTTGATGATCTTTGATTTTTGTTGAGATTAGGTGGTTGCATAGAAATGCATCTAGTTAACCTTTGATGGTTGCCATGTTTTGATGACTCAAGCAAGTTTGTTTTGATGCTTTAAATGTGTGAGCATGATGAGTATGCCTTGAAAGTGCCTAATGTGAGTTTTGGTTGTTTGGTAGAATGATATTCGGAAGCATGCCTATATAATATCTTGGGAAGTATGAATGCCATGTGATGTTGTTGATTCGGTGAAGTTTTGGTTAGGAAAGTATCCTTGTGATGTTGTATAAGTTTTTGAAGCATGTTAGAGCGTTTTGGTTATCATTAAAGAATGCTTAAACAAGAAATTGGGACATTACAGGTCCAGGCGTACCGGTACGGGTGTCCCTGTTTTGTACGAATAAGCTATTTTAGGCTTAGTATACCGGTACACGGGCAAGCATTTTGGTACGAGCCTAGGCAAATTTGGCTAGCATTTCGATACTCGAGAGGGTGTTTCAATATGTACATGGATTTTATAAAAGGCGTTTCGATACGAGAGGCGTATCGAAACATATTTCAACTACTAGAATCTAAGTTTTGGAAATTATTGAGGCGTACTGAAACACCTACATGCGTACCGATAGGGGCTTCAGTTATTTCAGTTATTGGAATATTTGGAAGTTTTTGTTTCTTTCATTTTGGTCCCTAAATTTTGTAAATGCAATTGTATGAGATTAGATTATCGTTTTGACCTGAAATTTGACATGTAAGCATGTAATTGGACTAATTGAGGATTGGTAACTTTAATTTAAATTTTGGTCCTTTATTTTATCAAATTTGCATTTTAGTCCCTAAAATGTATGTTATGCAATTGGTTGCCTTTTCGTGGTCCGATTTCTTTGTAATTTCACCCGATGCAAGTATGTACACATGAGAATAATAATATGCATCTAGAAAAGATAAAAAGAAAAATGGACCAGTTTTCGTAATCTTTCCCCGGTTTACTTCGACAAACCTAATGTAGTTCTCTCGGTTCGGTCGAGCATCTAGGCCGGGTCGAGGGGGTGACACCATGGAGGAAACCACTTGATTGGTTGTGTGTGAGGTGGATAAAGTAATTAAAATAAGGTTACCTTTGACTAAGGGAAATCTTTGGATAAAAATAGGAATGCTTGGAGAGCTTAAGAAACATTTACGTAGCAATCACCGAGACCTCCTTGCTATTTCCTTCATCTTTTCTTTAAGAGAAAGCAAGCACCTTTATTGTCATCCCCTACCTCTAGCTCAAGCAAGCACCTCTCTCGTTTATGCAAGATTTCATTGATTTCTCTATACTGTTAGATAGCTCTTGAATCGGTAAGTTTAAACCCTCAATCAATTTCATGATTCCATGAACCATTGAAGTTTAATTCCAAGATTTAAGTCATGCAGGCCATAGTTGAACCCATGCTTTTAAAGCATAAATCCATAGAATTCTTATTGGCTTAAAGTTCTTCTAAGTTCAAGAAGTGATTTTAAATCAATAAGTATCGATTCTAATATCTTCCCTTTGTTTACCTAGCTTGAGAGTTGGAGAAGGAAGGTCCATCATCCCCTTCAAAAGATAGGAACAAAGGAGTAGTAATTCGAGAGCCATAGAAGCTTCGGAGTTCAAGTTGAGTGTAGTAGGAGTCTCGGGAATAGGCTAGGTGCCTTTCCTGAATCCTTGAATATTGTTTATTGCATTGCTAACTTTGTGTATTAAGGTTATTGCATAAGATCATTGTTGATGGCTATTTTGGTAAGTATTGGTAAGCATTGCATTGAATTATTGTCCGTAACATTGTTATTATAGTCATTGAAATTATTGATATTGCTTATTGATATTTAAACATGATTATTGAATTATTGCTATTGATCCATTGCCATAGAAATTATTGTTATCGGACTATTGATATTGAACCTTGGATTCGAGTAGTATTAGATACAATTGGCATGCCATAGAATTCATGAGCTCATTGGTACGGGTAGACTACGGCCTTTATTGTGGTGCGGCGGAGGGATGTTTGTTATGGTCATATTTCTGCGGCAGAGGGATGACTAGACCACTGTTGATTATGGTGCAGAGTAGGAATTTGTCTATCCATATACCGTGAATTGATCCAAGGAAAAGCTTATTGTTATACAAGATGAAATGTTATCGTTATTGTTAATTTATTACCTGTTGTTGGTATATTGACTCTTGATCATACCTAAATTACCATTGAAACTACATGTCATTATTTTATTGCCATAGCCAATATGGAAGCATGCTAGATTGCATTCTATGTTTATTTCATTGTCTATGACTACCTCACTAGGCAAAGTATGCCTAATGCATTCACCTTCCATGCATTTCAAGTTAAGAAGTTTTGAGATCAAGATCAGGGCCAAAGAAGGTTTTTGGACAAGTTACTACGTTGATAAAGTAAAGTATATCAACTTTATAGACTCCTAGTATGGTGGCATAAGTGTTGCATACGTCAATTTTACTCTTTTTGGTATATATGTATTATGGTTGGCTTGTAAGGCTTAAACTTGGCTTGATAAAAGTGGTTAAAAAGGGTTTAAAATATGCATATTGGGCTAAAAAGTGGAAAACTAGGTAAATGGATTCAAAATGCTTTGAGATTTTGCATGCTATTAGAAATGGCTATTAGTAAATTACTGGTAAAATTTCATTGCATTTGGACTTCATTTGATGGGTTAAAATTGATTAAAACTAGATAAAATCTGTCATAACAGACCAGGGCATACTGATACGGGTGATGGCATATCGGTGCGGTCTTGTATATTTGGACTAAGTCAACATTGGTCAAAGTGGCGTACCGATACTGTACAGTGCATATCAGTACAGATTTTGGTAACTAGAATTTCACTGTAGCACCGTAATGATACGGATAGGGAGTGTATCAGTAAGGTATATCGAACCTGAATAAAAATGGAATTGTTGGTTACGCGTATCGATACATAGTATCGGTACGGGCTTAACTGTTTTAACGGTCATAGAGGGCGTACCGAAATGGCATAGTCGTACCGGTACGGTAAAATGTTACGGGAATCCTTTAATATTGAGAATAAGCTTAGCGTATCGATACGACAGGAACCATATCGATCCGACCCTTCTATCCATAACTGAATTACCGAACTTTGCTAAGCCGTATCGATACGGTCATAAGGCGTATCTGATGGTTAGTTAATCTTGTTAAATGTGATTAAAATGAATTCTTAGACTTTTACAGATTGGTCTGGTAATAATGAAAGACAAAAATTGGATAGGTAAATGATCTCTGAATACACTGAAACTTTACAGTATTATTGTTTATAGGTTTAATTTCAGGTTGGTAAAAAGAATTCCGTTAAAGAACTGGTAATTTGTAAAAATTATGTAACAGTCCCTAAGGATTGTAAAAGTTTAAAATTGGTCCAGAAACTAGTAAGACTAATTATGTATCAATCCTGAGACCCTAACTTGACGTTATTACGTCGCATGACACACGGAACCTTAAACGTTTCATAAAATAATGTATAAAACACTGTACCGAACACTGAATTACCTTCCGGTAACATACTCTGACCCGGTTCCCTACCAGGTCGGAAAGGGGGTGTTACACGTAGCTGGGCTCACAGGGCTCTAGATTCAACTCACTCCACAACCACACAACACAACCCAGTCCTTTACCTCTTCACTTTAGATCAGAAGTTAGGATTCTTGACCCTAACTGACGGCGAAGGCTGAGCAACAACGCAGCGACAGAGGTGGCAAAGCAAGGCGATAGTTGATCCGATGAAGACGGTGCGAATGAAACACATAGACTCTCAAATCAAAATCCACAACTCAAAAATCGCCAATTAAAATCAAAACATGAATCTGATGCTTACCCAACCAAGATCGAACGGGATAAGGCACGGTGGAAGAATAGCGACGGACAACCTCGGATGAAAAAATGAACGATTTCACTCCGTTCTTTCACTAACAACGGCGGGCAAGAGAAGCTACTTGGTTGGGGTTCGATCGTAGTGAAGAGGGGAACACCGAGATGGGTGTGGTGCAGCATACAACCGGCAGTGAGGGCCCGATCAGAACTTGGATCAGAACACGATAGTGATGGGTTTATTTTGGTACATGAAAGGAGGGGGAAAGAGTGGCTGATGGTATATGGCAGATGAAGAGACTATGGATAAAAAAGATGGTTAAATACTATGCTCAAAAGGGTTAAATCACAAGGGTATGAACTTATCTGATTTACATATTAGCTCCAAAGTTTTGATTTTGATCAATAAGGTCATTGAAATATGGTTTAAGCCCAATTAATACCTAAATTCAAATTAGGGTTTTGAACCAGAAATTTCCAAATTCTAGGGTTCTAAATTAGGGATTTTTAAAATTTAGGGTTTTTAAATTAGGGGTATTTTGGGGTATTACATCCATCTTCTAGCATTTTCACCATCAAATGTTTGTAACTCGATTTTAGGTCTAGGAACAAAGGTATTAGACCTATTCAAGACATTTCTTTCTCATGTTTCAGTCTCTTTACCTAAGGAAGGTTCCTCTTTTATAGTTACTCCCCTTGTCTTAAACTGAGGTGAGTTGTTGAGAACACTATGTTGGCCCATATTCTTTTGATTTAAACTAGTAGGAACAAGTTTTGGGGCCAATATTTCAGGCTCTTCAGTATTAAATGATTACTTTTCACGTTCATCAATCATAGTTATATGTAAAGGGATCATACCTCCACTTCATTGGCATCTTTCTGATGTACTCCCAGGAATTAGGAGTTCCACCTCATCAGCCCCTTTGATAGAAAGCTCAATATTCTTTGTAAGGATCCTCTGTTTTCTTCTAATGCTACTTCCAGTACTTCTATCCTTTACTCCATATTACTCTAAGGTATTGGAGACTCATTATCATATTTGGTTGCAGGTGTTTGGTCTGGTGGCACCACTATTTTCTCTGTACTAAGTCATTCTTTGCAATTTCTTCGACCTTCCTAGCTTCAAAGATGGATCAAGATTGGATCTGATTACCAATTTGTCATGAACTACCGTGGAAATCAAGGATTTTTTAGTAAAAATGATTCAAAAATAAAGAGAAAGTTTGGGTTGAGAGAATTCAGAAATTCATTGATATTTTCGATAATGATTTGTACAACATTCTCTTACAATTTTTTATAGTATTAGCAAATGAAATGAAAACATCTGTAATAAAAACAACAAAGCAAAATAACGACAATGATATCTTCACGGGTTTATTAATCCACCAAATCTACATTGGGCTTCCTCTGCTTTAGGCTTGTTTCCTCAAATGGCCGAATATCAGGTTCCAACCTAGTGCCTTCATTAAACTGAATGATGTCATTCTGTGAGTCAACTTCAATAAGGCATTGCCTTGTCGATACCTCAGTTTCGTCTCCCACTTTCCCCATTCGAGCTAAAATCCCTAATTCTATTTTCTTCTTTGAAATCCCTAGCTACCCGACCATGTCCATAACAAGTTAGAGTCGCCCCAACAAAATGCGGCGCCAACAACCCAGTGCATGATATAGCCAAACAAAAGCCAATAAAAAATTACAACAACCGCAACACATCAAGAATCCAAGACCAAAAAATATCAGAATTGAAAACATCCTTTAACAAAAATTACAAAAACCGCGACTCAAGGAGAACGAAAGCAACATGAAAATTGTATCAAAGCACTATGAACCTTCCAATAGCTCCAATCATTCCTAATTTTACAGTCGCCTTATAATTTTTCAAACTCCAATTGAACTATATCATTAATAATATCCTCTTCATCACCAATCACCCTCAAACCTAAACTTTTACCTAATTACAGTGCTTCCTTAGCCTCTTTCAATAACACCTTATTATGATTCCTGCAATCAGAATCAAATAGGGATTCAATAAGTAGGGACTTCACCTTTTGATCACTTGAAATTCTTTTGCTTGGTTTGAAAACGGTTTTTGATAAATCAGAATTATAATTTTAGGTTTTGCGTTTGAAATTCCATATTGGTGACTTCAAAAGCATTTTGAAATCCAATAATTGTAAAAGTTGAAAATTCCAGGTTTTGCATTTGAAGAGGGTTTTTAAGCCTAAATTATAGTTTTAACAGTGTCTTTATTAAACAATTATTTGTCGGTTTCAAAATTTTATATCTAATCATGCCAATTTTTTTGATAAAAATTATTTTAAATTTCATATATTTTTCATAAAACATGTACAATCATTACAAATTAATTTTTCATGTTTTTATCATATTTTATGTTGATGCATTCATATATTACAATATTAAATGATTTAAACATCATTTGAATATATATTTTCATTAGCTTAAATATGTCTAAAATAAGCATTTGCCTTCTCAAAATCACAATTTTATAGTAACATTAAACCCTTCAATCTAAAACCAAAACTTTCAAAATCATTTTTCACTATACTTTTTAAAAACAATATTAAACTAGCCATAGATAATTCCTATTAAATAATTATTTTGACTTAGTAATTGTCAAATTAATTTCCTGAGATTTGAAAATGTTGAGTTTGATGACAATTCTATCTTTCTCTGACTTTTCATTCTCTGAAATTTGACAAATTTCATGTGGTTGTAATTTATTAAAAGCTGTTTACACATACATTTGAATTCTACGAAACACAAACCTTTAACATATTCTATATGTTTGTGTTGAGAGCAATTTGAGATTGAGGTTGTTATGGTGACTTTTGACGGTTCATCACTTCTGATTTGGACGTAGAGTCATTGGAGACGGTGGTCGGAGTAGGGACAATTGGCTAACAACCTTTAATGGCAAGTGTCAAGTTTATGACTGATGGATTGACATCTTTGACTTGTTAGCCTAATATGTAGGTTTCGTGTCAGACAGTGAACCTATTGACTGGTGAGGAAGTGGATTTGATTTTAGTCTTATCATGATGACCATCATCTAGAGGATATGATGAGGTAGGCTCCGAATAGACACTTGTGCCTTTCTAGGAAAACTTCTAGAGGATCTTAGTGTGGAATATTTCAAGTTGTGGAAATGTTTTATGAGATGTTGAATGTCTTCTGTTACGGGGGAATTAGTATCAAAGGACGTGAGGTACAACAACTTGTAATTTGTTAAAAGCTTTTTACGCTTACTTTCAAATTCTATGATATGGGTTAAAAATGATTTATTTTAAACCCTTTTAGAATATTTATGTTAATAATCATGTAAAAGATGAAGAGAATGCAAATTCTCTAGATGAAGCTTCAATATCTAAAGCAATACTTGTAACTTTGGTTTGCATTTTGCGATGATTTATTTTCCACCACAATATAAGTGCAAGCATACACTGTCGACACAAGTAATGTAACGCCCCAATTTTGGTCCTAGCGGTTTAAGGGCTTGTTAGACGGTCTGGTGGACCGGGTTAGGGATTTGAGTCGGATAAGGGAGTAAATATTTTTGTGGAAGATAAAAATAAGGAAAAATGGTTTAAAATCATGTTTGGAAGGGTGACATTTTGGTTAGTGACTAAAATGTAATTTTTGAAAACTATTTTTAAAAGTGACTAAATTGTAAAGGATCAAATTCTTAGAATCCTTAAGGAGTTATTTTACCAAGTTATTTATGGTGGTTTCTCCCCTCGATTAAGACTTTTAACATGTGTTTTTAAAGGCAAATAAATGGGATTTTGATAATAAAAGTTAGTTATTAGTTTTACAAAAATTTGACGTAAACTTTTCTCTCCACTTATTTTATGCCAAACACTCTTGTTTTCATCAAAATCTAGAGGTAAGAGATCTTTTTACTTGGATTCTTGACGTGTAATTGCTTCTTCACCTTTGATTTACAAAACCTCGTTGAAATCTTGTGTTTTTCTAGTTTTAATCAATCAATTGAGGGGGAAATCACACAATAGAGGTAAGGTTTGTTTTTCTCCTCTATTGATGGTTCTTTATTTATATTCCTAAGTATTTGATCCTTGATTTATGGTTTATAATCTGATTTTTGTGTTTTTATAATGATTAATTGATTTATTTGGGTTTAATTGATGAAATAGTGGAAGATCCGAATTGGATCTATTTTCCAGTGATGAGGATTGATTTTAAACATATGTTGGATGTTTTATAATGTTGATAAGTTGTTTTTAACAATGGAATCCCGAAACTCTTGAATCTCTAATTGTTTAGGTTGTTAGATTTGAGTTTTCGTGGAGTTGTGGTGGTTGTGTAGTTGCTTGAAGTATATGGATGAAATAATCATGTTTTTAGATATTATTAGATGTTAATGGAAGTGTTAGATTGATAGATTGTGGCTGAGTTGTGTTTAGAAAGAGTTAGATGATGGTTTCAGTTGTTGTGGTTGGGTATTTGTGAACGGATTGTGAGGTTTTGCAAGGAATTGTTGTTGTAGTGTTTTGAATGCATTGAGATGCATTAATACTCTATTGTAATGTGGTTAAAATAGGGGAGGTTGATTCAGAAGTGATTGGTGAAGCTTTGGAGGCTTCAGACGCTTGAATTTGCATCAGTGAATTGAGGTTTCACGTATAGGTGAGTGAGAACGTGGATTTTAGCTTTGAAATGATTTAAAGGTGGTTTATGGGATTGTAAACTGAGCTTGAAATGGTGGTTTAAAATTGGAAGTAAGTATGATGTGGTTTTCTCTCTCGGTCGTGCTTTTATGAAATGGTTTTATGCACTTGTTTGATATACATTGTACCTATTGTTTAAGCATGTTTTAAAGTATGTGAGATACTGTTTTTGATCATGAAATAATGATGGATGCATGTGGTAAGTGATCCATGTAAGTATATGGTTTATACTTGAGTTTTAAGCATGTGTTGTTGCTTGGAAAATGGTTTGGTTTAATGCTTGTGTTAGGATGATCAATCAATGTAGATGGTGGCCAAGAGGGGGGTGAATTGGCAATTTTAAATTTTTGGAAGCAAATCAAAAGAGATAGAAAGTGGGACACAAGGGTTTATAGTGTTTCAAGCTTCTAACAAGCTCTACGTCCACTACCTTAGCTTCCTACTACGGATTTTCAACAATTTCACTATGAAATTCTTCCCCTTTTCTAGGCTTAGGAGGCAACCGTTACACGTTCAAGCTTTCTACCCAAAGCTTTGAACAATTTACTCTTAATACAAAAAAAGAATTTGGCAAATGAAATATCCTCACAAGATACAAATTTTGCCCCACTTAAGATTTTTCACAACCCCAAACTTGAAACAAAGATATACAAAGGAATTACACAAGTTGGGTGTACAAGATAAGGCTCTAAAAGCACAAAGGGTTGGATTTTTCTTGATTACTTGAATGTTGATCAAAGTAGGTTCATTAGTTGTTGCAGCAGCATTGGAGTCTTGTATTTATACCCTCTCATTGATTTCTATCCTTTTAGGTGGTTTTGGAGCATTGAATATAGTCGTCGGAGGGCTTTTTTCCTGCAATAAATGCTATCTGCCAACCAACTGTATCGGTACACGAAGGCCCGTATTGATACCTATTACAAGAAAAATATAGCCGTTGTGTATAGGCGTATCGATACGCGGGAGGTCGTATCGAAACAATCATAGTGTAAAATAGGGGCGTATCGAAATGGCAAGGCCGTATCAGTACGGTTTTTGCTCACTAGAATCCGAGATGAAAAATTGCATCGGTATGCCTAGAGGCGTATTGGTATGGTTAACAGAAAAATTAAAAGTTTGTTGATTCCAATAACTGACAAGGCAACGGTCGAAAACATTTAATGCACACCGTATCGATACAGATAGAACCGTACGAATAAAAAAATTTTAAACCCATATTTCAGATTGTATCGAAATAATGTAAGCTGTATCGAAACACTTTACAAAACCATTTGCCTAGATGAATGTCGTATCAAAACGGGTGAGGTCGTATCGATACGCGTCGTTTAAAATACATGCTAATTTTGAAGGCCGTATCGAAACGAGCTAAGACGTATCGGTACACTTTGCAAAACCAAATTCTAGTATTTCGTATCGAAACACCAAGGGGTGTATCGATACGCCTGGGCGTATTTGTGTATTTTTGCTTGAAAACACTTAGAAAACTTTGGGTTTAAGATTTGACTTAATAAGAAATTTTCCTTGTCAATTTGTGAGATGTTAGAATACTTAAAAATTTATTTCCTTTTACAATTTAGTCCTTAAACACTTTGTTATATCAAAATCAAACATAGGTTTTACAATCTCCCCCTTTTTGATATAACAAAACCAAAGTGAAAATTTTTAAGTATCTTTCGAAAACTCCCCCTTAATTTAAGACTGAAAAAGTTTGAAAAATTATTGGCTAACTTTTCTTCCCCTTTTTGTTAGATCAAAATCAATTCAATAGGGATAAAAACTAAAAATAAGCAAATTACTCCAAGCAATTAAATAAGAAACATAATCATTTAAATATAAAGAATAAGTTCAAGCATAATCAAATCCAATCCAACTTAAAACCCAAAAAACATAATCAAAATAACAAAGCAATGATAAAGCATAGGAGTTCATAAAAACATAAGAACATAGGTGCATAAACTAGTCCTAATATGATATGATATGCAATATGCCTAAGGATTCTTCCCATCGTCTTCATCTTATTTATCTTCATTTTCATCCTCATCATCATTGTGGGCTTGAGTCCCAAGGGAGTGACGTCATTCACCATGAAACGTGGTAAGAAATAAATCCATGGAGTTTTGGCGATTTTCAATAGCCATCACTCTTTCTTCCAAGGATACAAAGCGTGTGTCGATCGCGGCAAACCCGAAATTCATGGTTGTGTGCAAACTGGTGAATTTCTCATTGAGATAAGCCATAAGAGCATCAAGATTTGGTTGAGCCACCGGAGCTTGTGGAATAGGAGCCTCTTGAGGAGCCGCAACCGGTTCAGATTGAACATCTCCCAAAAGATCGGTGTTCCGAACCCATTATCCATTGTAGTATGTGAACTTTGCCCTATGGAGAGAACACTCATCAATCAGATCAGTGAGTGGTTTCGCAAAGTCATAGGAGCAATCAATACCCATCTTATGAAAGATGTAGCTCAATGTGGTACCGTAGGTAAAGGATGTAACCATAGAAGTATGACAATGTTGCATAAGGAAGATGATCTCAGTGAACATGATTTGAGCAAGGTTAGGGCGCTTACCATCACGGAAGCAACGGATCCAAAAGTTGTTGACTTGTCAGATCGTGGAGAACTTCCCACCGGATGGACGGAACCACCAAGTGATCATGAGGTGTAAGATATGGTCATAGGCATCGATTTCGGCCACGGAGCCTCCAAGGGTATGTCCCAAAGAATCTTCATCATCAATTCCTGTATCCTCAAGACCCAAATAGTTTGCTAAAACAGTTGAATCAATACGAAATTTCTTACCCATCAAGTATGATTCAATTGCAATAACCAATGATCTTTTTTCATTGAAAATACACTGGGTATTGGAATAAAAAATCAAAACAAGGTTATAGTATAAAATCCCGGGTATACTCAAAAACTACATAAATTTCCATTCTTCCATCAAAGGTAGATATTTAAATTGAAATCTTTCAGATGATAGAAAATGGATGGAAGTATGATACTTTTTAAAACAATCCATGGCACGTGGAAATTGCAGTTCATTAAAACAATTTTGATAAATATAGGTAAGATTGGGTCGATTACCATTATGGTTGGGATTTTGACTAGGAGGATTGGAAGTTGAGGCAATTTATTTTCTTACGCATTTTTTTGGGGCCACAATCTAAAAACAAAATCAAACTGAAAACGATGTATGCATAAATCAACACATTCGATCCAAAAATTAATCCAATAATCAAGGTATTGTTAAAAACTATACAATATAGTTTAAAACATATACATGTATAAAAATAATTTTTGGTAAAAGAAAACTTCAAAAACAGTGTTAAAAATTATATGATATAATTTTATATTCGAATCAAAAAAATTTAGATTGAAAAAGATTTTACAAAAATATTGAAAACTATACTATATATGTTCTAAATCTGTGATTATAATACAAAAACAATATAAAAATATGTACGGAAATTAAAAAGAAAAAGTTAGGGTTTTATACCTTAAGTTGGGATTTAGGATGAATGAAGAGAGATTGATGCACAAACTTGATGATTTTTGCTTAGGTTTGATGTAAAAAACAAAAACCCTCAAAGATTTGGAAGATTTGTGTGAAAACATTGTAAGGATTTGGAGGATTTTATAGTGGATTTTCGTATCTAGGGTTTTTGAAAAAGTGGATGTGTTTGAATTAAAGTTTGAAACCTCTTTTAATTCCCAGCGACTGCGCGTACCGATACGCCACATGGCATACCAAAACACAGGTACCGAAATGCTTTTAAGCCGTTTCAATACGTGACCTGTACCGGTACATGTAAAACTGTACCGAAGCACATATAAACAACCTGTATCGATACGTGAAACACCATATCAATACTATTGTGGTAGAAATGACAATTTTGGCAATAAGTTGCTCAGAAATTTGATTTGAATCAAATCGAAATGCATGTAAATGATATGAGAACATCATGTATGAGCATAAATAGATGTATACTCACCCTAGCAACAAGCATAGATGCATATAGGAGCAAAAACTCATAAGCAATCAATCAAACAAATTTAAGCATATTTTTAAGACCAAAAGAGGCTCTAAGGACCAAGGAAGGCTGGTTAAACCTAACTCTCTTCTAAGAGACCAAAAACTCTCTTTGTCTAGTGGTTTGGTGAAGATATTCGCTAATTGATTTGAGGTGTGCACATATTCTAGAACTACATCATTTTTCAATACATGATCCCTAACGAAATGATGTCTTATTTCTATGTGTTTGGTTCTAGAGTGTTGGATGGGATTCATAGTGAGACAAATGGCACTAGTATTGTCACACCTAATGGGGACGGTACCTACATCAATTCCATAATCTATGAGTTGTTGCTTCATCCAAAGGACTTGAGCACAACAACTTCCTAAGGATATATATTCGGCTTCGGTGGTAGATAATGCTACACTATTTTGCTTCTTAGAAAACCAAGATATGAGCATACTACCTAGGAATTGACATGTGACGTAGGTACTCTTTCTATATATCTTACAACCCCCGTAATCCGCATCCGATAAGGCCTGTAAACTAAAGGAAGAGTCTCTAGGATACCAAAGACCTGAACAAGGTGTATCTCTAAGATATCTAAAGATCCTCTTAACGGCTATAAGGTGGGATTCTCTAGGACTAGCTTGAAATCTAGCACACAAGCGAACAGTAAACAAGATATTCGGTCTACTTGTGGTAAGATAAAGCAAAGATCCTATCATTGATCTATAAAGCTTTAAATCCACACACTTACCTCATTTATCCTTATCAAGCCTTGTAGGAAAACTCATTGGTGTGGCTTGAGGCTTTGTGTTCTCCAAGCCAAACTTCTTGAGCATGTCCTTGGTGTACTTAGCTTGATTGATGAAGATGTCATCCTTCCTTTGTTTAATTTAAAGCCCCAAGAAGTAGGAAAGCTCCCCCATCATGCTCCTCTCAAATTCACCTTGCACCAACTTGGCAAACTCTTGACATAGAAATTCATTAGTAGAACCGAAAATAATATTATCAACATAAATTTGAACTACTAATATGTCTTTGTCATTTGAAAATTTTATTTTAGGCAAACCTTTTACTAGATCTTTTGAAACCAATTTTTCTAAAACATTCATGCTTGCATGCCCTAGTTTTCTATGCAATAACCATTTTTCTAAAACACTCATGCTTGTATGCCCTAGTTTTCTATGCCATAACCATGAATCATGCTCATCATTTGCAACAAAAAATGTTTGAGAAATGTGTATGTCATCTAGATGCACCATGTATATGTTTCCTATGTGATGACCAAAAAGCACAATTTAATTTGTTTCAATGTTTAAAAACTTGCAACCATTAGAATAAAAAAGAACATTGAAACCTTTGTCACATAATTGACTAATACTTAAAAGATTTATGTTTTAGACTGTTGACATATAAAATATTATAAATTTGAATGGATAAGTGATTACCAATAGAACCAATTCCTTCAATGTGGCCTTTGGAGTTGTCACCAAATGTTACTACTCCTCTACTCTCTGGCTTTAGTTCCAAGAATCGACTCTTGTATCTGGTCATGTGTCTTAAGCATCCACTATCAAGGTACCATGAGTTTGCACTTGTAGCCTTGGCCTTGTAGCAATGCTTCCCCCTACAAACATGGAATCAATTTTGGATTTTTGGTACCCAAATCTTTTTGGGTCCATGAGCATTAGTTCTCAAAATCTTGGTTCCCTTAAGAATCCAATAAGCAATCTAATTAGCATTGTTAGAAGCTACAACATCCTTAGGAATCCAAATGCTTCTAACTTTCTTACCATAATAGGGCCTTGAATACCCTTCATGTTTGTGTCTATTAAAGTTCCTTTTAACATAGTTGGGTTTTGAAGATTGCCCTTTTTCAAAACTTGATTTCCCAACATTGTTTAAGGAAGCTTTGAGATCATTTACCTCGTTGAGTTAATGATCTTTTAACTCAGAAAGAAGGTTATTTAGATCAACATTTTCCTTTTCAAAATATTTTTGATCATCTAGTAAATCATTAACCTTCTTTTCAAGTTTTGAATTAGTCTTGATCAAATAATCATTTTTATTTTTCAAATCGAAAATTATTTTCTTATTTTTCAAAAGTGATTCTTTGTATTTCAAAACTAATTCATCGTAACCCTCTTGCAACTCATTATAATCCTCAAATAATTTATCATAATTAAGATCGTTAGATGAGTTGAAGGTTACCTTAGGATCCTCTTCATAGGCCATGAGACAAAGGTTTGCAACTTTGTGCTCCTCGTCACTTGAAGACTCTTCGCCGCTCTAAGTGGCTACATGGACTTTGTGCTTCTTTTTCTTCTCAAAGCCTTTTTTCTTGAGTTGGGGATAATCAATCTTGATGTGTATCAGCTTCTTACATTCGTAGCACATAATAGGATCTTTTTTTTTCTTTCTTGTTCTTGTTCTTGAGATCCCTTATTCGATTAGATCTCATGAGTCGAGTGAATCGTTTGGCTATCATAGCCAACTCCTTGTCTTCCTCCTCGCTAGAATCACTCTCATCATAAGATGCTTTGAGAGCGATTCACATCTTCTTCTTCTCTACTTTTTTCTTCTCGGCCTTCATTTTTCCTTCTTCTTTTCTTCATCTCTTCCTTTTTTCATTATCTCATGGGTGAGAAGAGACCCCATAAGAGAGTCGAGCTTTAGCGTCTTGAGATCTTTCGCTTCTATGATAGCCGTTCTTTTACCATCCCAAGACTCGGGAAGTGAGTATAGTAGTTTTTGAACTAGCTTCTCCTCCGGAATGACTTCTCCTAGACCATTGAGGCCATTAACACTAACGGAGAATCGTTCAAACATTTTGGAGATATCTTCATCTTGCTCTATCTTAAAATTTTCATAGCTCAAATTAAGAAGTCCAATCTTGGTCTCTTTAACTTCATTGGTGCCTTCGTAAGTGATATCTAGCTTATCCCAAATTTCTTTGGCACTTGAGCAAGATGACATCTTGGAGTACTCATCTGGTCCAAGTGAGCAAAATAGCATGTGCATTGCTTTATCATTGATTTAGAGCTTCTTTCGATCTTCATTGATCATCTCGTGCTTGGACTTTGGTACTAACCGATCACCTTCTCTCTGTATCGGGATTGTCAGTCCATCTTCAACTATATCCCATAGGAGGTAGTCATGGGATTTGATGAAAAACCTCATACCATTTTTCTAATAGGGATAGTTATCCCCATTGAAATATGGAGGTTTGGTAATGGATTGAGACTCGTATAAGTTGTTGTCGGAGGTGGATGCCATGGATTTGAATTCTATTGATTGAATCACCTTCTAGGATCCCTCAACGGTTGTTAGACCTTTGGTTGAATGTGGCTCTGATACCAATTGTTAGGATTATCAATCAATGTAGATGGTGGCCAAGAGGGGGTGAATTAGTATTTTAAAATTTTTGGAAGCAAATCGAAAGAGATAGACAATGGAACACAAGGGTTTATAGTGGTTCAAGCTTCTAGCAAGCTCTACGTCCACTACCTTAGCTTCCTACTAAGGATTTTCAACAATTTCACTATGAAATTCTTCCCCTTTTCTAGGCTTAGGAGGCAATCGTTACATGTTCAAGCTTTCTACCCAAAGCTTTGAACAATTCACTCTTAATACAAAGAAAGAAATTTGGCAAATGAAATATCCTCACAAGATACAAATTTTGCCCCACTTAAGATTTCTCACAACCCTAAACTTGAAACAAAGATATACAAAGGAATTACACAAGTTGGGTGTACAAGATAAGACTCTAAAAGCACAAAGGGTTGGATTTTGCTTGATTGCTTGAATGTTGATCAAAGTAGGTTCATTAGTTGTTGCAGCAGCATTGGAGTCTTGTATTTATACCCTCTCATTGATTTCTAGCCGTTTGGGTGGTTGGAGTATTGAATATAGTCGTTGGAGGGCTTCTTTCCTGCAATAAATGTTATTTGCCAACCAACTGTACCGGTACACGAAGGCCTGTATCGATACATGTTACAAGAAAAATATAACCATTGTGTATAGGTGTACCGATACGCGAAATGCCGTATCGAAATGGTCATTGTGTAAAATAAGGGCATATCGAAACATCAAGGCCGTATCGGTACAGTTTTTGCTCACTGGAATCCGAGATGAAAAATTACATCGGTACACCTAGGGGCGTATCGTTACGGTTAATGGAAAAATTAAAAGTTCGTTGATTCCAATAACTGACAAGGTGTTAAGTGTTCAAAAGTACTATTTTTATTACCCTTTTTACTCATATTATTGTTAGACTTAGGCTCATATTAGTTGCATAATTAGTCATTCATACATTAAATCATGTTTCTTTCCACCATTGAGCTTGATTACATAAATTGGTGATTTTTGTGGAAAAAAATACTGCTTTGGTGTGTTTTTGTGTTTGCAGAATCAGTTGCCAAAGCAAGGCTAGAACCAGTAGCCAGGGAAATACAAGAAGGAGATGCCGACGCAGTTGCCAGGGTAGTGCATGAAGGTTATGCCGAGCTAGTTGCCAGGGCAATTGTCGACAATGGAAAAAGATGATGTGGCACTCGAATTGATGACTAGATAAAGCCCAATATGACGTGGAAGAAGATAAATCCTAGAAGAATTGGAGATTCAAAGAGAGATTAAATCCCAAAGAAGATAAAAGAAGATCTATAAGAAATTTAAATATAATAAAGAATTATATTCTTTTAAAGTATTTAATTCCAACTTAACTTCCTCCTCGAGAAAGACTTTGACCTAACCATCTCCTATATAAAGAACCCTTAGCCGCCTATTTCAACAAGTTTGGAGGGAGAGTTCGATTGAGAGAGAATTCAAGAGGGCTGATCGATTTCTTCTTCTTCTTCTTTGCTTCCATTAGATTCATGGTTTGGGGATTATTCTTTGTTTATCTTTTGAACCCAACCATGAACTAACTTGATTAGTTGGGGTTATTGTGTTTTGTGGTTGCGAGATACAATTGGATTTTGTTTAGGTAATGAGAGTTTGCACTTTCAATTCAAGGTTTACTCATTCTTGGTTTTTATTATTGTTTGCGGGTGAATTGGGAGAGGATATCGTAACTCTATCTATTTATCTAATATTGAGAGAGTTGGATTCAAGAAACGAATCAGTATGGTCTTTATTTAATCTATTGATGGTGAAGATTAATCTGGCTTAAGAATAAGTTAAGGATTTCAACGGCTAAGAGGAGCGCAAGATTGGTTGTTGTTCACCCCTGATTCACGCAGGGATGTATTGTCAAGGCATGCATAATTAGCTAGAGTTTCAACTTAGGGATAAGAAGAAACCATTGAAGAACACTCTGTCAAACCTTGAAGTTGCTGCCCAGCCGCCCAAACAGTTGCCCAGTCAGTTGCCCAGGTAACCGTCGATTAGTTGCCAAGGCAACCCCGCTGCGCAAGTTGCCGCGGCAACTGAATTGCCCTTGCACTCTTTTACCAAGACGATCCAATTGGCTATCATCCTCAACTCACAATAACCTGGCTTATTCCCTCTCTTATTTGTTTTCATCTATTCTTTTAGTTTATTGCTCTTAGTTTACTCGTTAATTAGAACCTCTATTATCAATTGTGTTTTTATTTTCACAGTGCAGTAACTTAAGCAAAGTGGCCCAAACCAATCCTTGTGGAGACGATACTCGTATCACTTTATTACTTACGATGTGTATACTTGCACCGTTTGCGTAGCACTTATTATGCGCAACAAGTTTTTGGCAAACACAAGGATTTATAGTGGTTCAAGCTCTACGTCCACTACCTTAGCTCCCTACTAAGGATTTTCAACAATTTCACTATGAAATTCTTCCCCTTTTCTAGGCTTAGGAGGCAATCGTTACATGTTCAAGCTTTCTACCCAAAGCTTTAAACAATTCACTCTTAATACAAAGAAAGAAATTTGGCAAACGAAATATCCTCACAAGATACAAATTTTACCCCACTTAATATTTCTCACAACCCTAAACTTGAAACAAAGATATACAAAGGAATTACACAAGTTGGGTGTACAAGATAAGACTCTAAAAGCACAAAGGGTTGGATTTTGCTTGATTGCTTCTTTCCCGCAATAAATGCTATCTGCCAACCAACTGTATCGGTACACGAAGGCCTGTATCGATACCTGTTACAAGAAAAATATAGCCATTGTGTATAGGTGTATCGATACGCGGGAGGCTGTATCGAAATGATCATTGTGTAAAATAGGGGCGTATCGAAACATCAAGGCTGTATCGGTACAATTTTTGCTCACTAGAATCTGAGATGAAAATTTACATCGGTACACCTAGGGGCGTATCAGTACGGTTAATGGAAAAAATAAAAGTTTGTTGTTTCCAATAACTGACAAGGCAACGGTCAAAAACATTTAATGCACACCGTATTGATACAGATATAACCATATCGGTACAAATAAAAATTTCTTAAACCCATATTTTAGATTGTATCAAAACAATGTAAGCTATATCGAAACACTTTACAAAACCATTTGCCAAGATGAATGTCGTATCGAAATGGGTGAGGCAGTATCGATACGCGTTGCTTAAAATGCAGGCTAAGTTTAAAGGTCGTATCGAAATGAGCTAAGTCGTATCGGTACGCTTTGCAACACCAAATTCCAGTAACCAATTTTTGTATCGAAACACCAAGGGGTGTATCGATACGCCTGGGCGTATTTGTGTATTTTGGCTTGAAAACACTTAGAAAAACTTTGGGTTTAAGGTTTGACTTAATAAAAAAAATTCTTGTCAAGTTGTGAGATGTTAGAATACTTAAAAATATATTTCCTTTTACAATTTAGTCCTTAAACACTTTGTTATATCAAAATCAAACATAGGTTTTACAGCTTGTAAAAACAGTGAGGTAATTGGTAAATGGTGAATTATATTGGCAAGTGATGAGTTTTTAAAAAAATGTTATCGGATATAGTTGGCCGAACATAGGATTGATAGTGCACTATAATAAGTCGCCTTGGATGTTAAGGGGTTTTGATTTAGTGTATCGAAAACTCCATCCAAGTACCCTAAAGGACGAGGGGTTATATGGTACCGTAAACTCTCGTTAGTGGATTAAGCATCTAACTGATGATTAGGGTTGGTGTCCCCGTGATTTGTAAATTGTACTCGGTTGGTAATGTACCGCGATTATGATTGTATCGCAATTCCGATTGAGATGGCTCGAAGTGTTGGGGGAACACTTGTTGAATCCGTGTATCCGATGAATTATTTTGGAAATAGAATTTGGTTAATAATCACTTGTAAGCTAATATAATTGTTAATGTATCATTGAAAGGTTTATGTTGTAAATGTGATTTATACATGTTTACTCTTTAAGCTTTGCATGTGGTTGTTATACATGGGAATGCTTAAATTGAGGTTGAGCAATGGGATTTGCTGGTTGTTAGTGATACATGTTGCATATGTTTAATATGTTGGTTTTAAAAGTGTTAAGTGCATGGTTTTCAAGGAATGATAATGTTTTAATTGATGTTTAAAAGGTGATTGAAATGAGATTTCAATGTGTTGTTAAGAAATAGTTTTAATGCATTGATGGTGTGTCGTTTTGAGCACTCCTCACTAAGCCTAGTGTGCTTACGCTCTCTTTGTCCATCAATGCAGAGAATTAAAGGTTCGGAAGGCAGCGGGAAGCAAGGGATCACAAAAAAACTTAGTATCAAAAGTATGTTTTTGAATTATACTATAAGTAATAAGGGCAATGGGATTTTCGTTGTTGTTTTGGGAGGTGTTTTGCTAAACTCCCTGTTTGAGCAAGTTTGAGTTGCTGCTATGGGTTTGTAAATGTCCATTATAGTTTGATTGTGGTGGCAGTTTGAGATTTCATGTTTTGCTTGCTTTGGTTTTTAGGAAGCATGCCTCTAGATTTACATTTGAAGCATGATGCCATGAATTGATGTTGAAACTAGGTTGTTTCGATGTGGTTTGATCCTTGAATATGTTGGATGTATGTTAGAAGCATGTTGGGGTATTATGGTATGTTCGAAAGCATGTTAAACCAACAAAAGTGGACATTACAGGCCCAGGCGTACTAGTACGGGTGTTCTTGTTTCAGTACGAGTAAGCCATTTCAGGCTTAGCGTACTGGTACATATGTAAGCGTTTTGGTACTAGCATAGGTAAATTTGGCCAGCATTTCGGTACGCGAGGAGATATTTTGATACGACATAGTAATTTTATAAAGGGCGTTTCATTACACGTAGGCGTGTCGAAACGAATTTATGCTACTAGAATTTTGGAGTATGAATTAGTGAAGGTGTACCGATACATCCCCTTGCATGTACCGATACGATGGCAGTTAAATCAGTTATTTGAATTTTATGAAGTTCTGGTTTCTTACGATTTTGTCCCTAAATGTTATAGATGAAGTTGGATGAGTATGGATGACCTTTCTGAGCTAATTTTCAATATGTATGCATGAAACCTGACTAATTGAAGGTTGGGTAACATTAAAAAGAGTTAAGTCTTTATGGTTTTCAGAAATTGCAATTTGGTCCCTAAATTGCAAGTATGTCCAATTAGATGTCAATTTGATGCCCGATTGAGTAGGTTTTCACCTGCGATCAGTATGTATATATAGGATAATAATTGTGCATCTAGACAAGATAAGAAAAAAATGGACGTGTTTTGGGTTTCATCTTCGCAGTTTACTTCGGTAAACCTAATGTAGCTCGCTCGGTTCGGTCTTGTGACCATGTCAGGTCGAGGGGGTTACATTTGGTGCTATCAGAGCCAGGTTTACGATAATTGGGAGTTAGTAAGGTTGTTGTAATGTTGTTGTAATTTTTAATTTGTTGTTTGTGATGCACATTGATTGTAATATGCACGGTGGTTGCTTTATGCCATATTGAGGGGAAATTTGGGAAACCTATTGCCTTATTATTATAGTTTGAAATGTTTTGGTTTTGAAATGGAAATCTTGGATCCTTGCTTGAAGCTGGCCTGACTATTTTGTTTTGAGATGATTATCATGCCTTATATATATTTTTAGCATGATGGGACCGAGGAGAAAGTTGCAATCTGGTATGATTGCTGCT
Organism: Hibiscus mutabilis; assembly: GCA_019671005.1. Classification (NCBI taxonomy): domain Eukaryota; kingdom Viridiplantae; phylum Streptophyta; class Magnoliopsida; order Malvales; family Malvaceae; genus Hibiscus; species Hibiscus mutabilis. The sequence goes on from CM033744.1 coordinate 14,944,489, forward strand.
GCCGTTGGGCAGGGAAACAAGGAGGATGTTATACCTCTAGAGGGTTGCCACTGCGCTCACCTAATCCACCTGTGAATGTGGAGCAAGTACCACCTGTGCCAGCTGGACCAGGGATAAATGACATGGCGCCTTTGATTCAGGCCATGAATGGTGTGTTCCAGGCAGCAGTGGCGGATGTTCATGTACCGGCACCAGTGGTTGGGCAGACAGGTTTGTCGTTAGGGCGTCTTCGCAGTCTGGGCAGAGTTGAGTTCTGTGGTTTAGCACCAGAGGCTTCTGAGGATTGGTTGGCCAGTACAGAGAGGATATTGAGCCAGATAGGTTGTTCTGATGCCGTAAGCTGGGATGTACTTTGTCTCTGTTATAGGGAGATGTCTATACATGGTGGACTACCATAATATCAGGATGGTAACCGAGGATGTAACCTGGGAGTTCTTTTATGGTGCTTTTTGAAAGAAGTACCAAGGAGTTTGGTATCAAGACGAGAAAAAGAGAGAGTTTATGGCTCTTGCGTAGGGCAATTTGTCTATTTCTAAGTATGAGGTACAGGTTGTGAGGCTGAGCCGGTATGCACCTGAGTTAGTCCTTGACGAGCGTCAGCGATGTGATTATTTCTGCTACGGGCTGGTGCAGGAGTTTAAAACATACATGCTTGCTATTGAATATACCAATTTTGATGTGCTGGTTATGCGAGCCAAGGAAATTGAGAAGAACCTTGGTTTGGCTTCTGGGTCATGAAGCTTTAGCTCTGGTAAGATAGTGGTTGATTCCAGTTTTGGCAGTGGTCAGGCCAATAGACACCGTGATAGGAGGTATTGCCCTAAGTCGAGGCGTGGTGGAGGTGTTGTTGGTCGTGGAGCGTAGGGGCTGGGTGTACAGGTTAGAGCTTCAGATAACACTTGTTGGGTTTGTGGATCGAATAATCATCTGAGGCGAGATTGTCCATGTTTGGCCAAAAAGGGTTAGGCACCTGTGGCTGTTATGGCCAATGCTTGTTGGAGTTGTGGGTCTGGTGACCATATGAGACGTGATTGTCCTTTGTTAGCTAGAGGTGGGCAGGGTGTTGCGCCTGTTATTGCTCTATAGAGAGGCCGTGGTCGTGACTGTGGGTCATTTCAGTGCAGAGATAGTGGGCAGAGGACTATGGCTCATACCGTTGCTATCTAGCCTGAGAGAGATGAACCGGCTAGGGTGTATGCGCACTGTGAGGGCTGCAATGACTCCAATGTGTTGCAGGTACTTTCACTTTGCAGTCTTCGCCGTTGTATTCTTTGGTTGATTCTGGTTCTACTCATTCATATATCTTGAGTGAGCATGCGCAGTTGCTTGATATATCTATTGAAATTCTTAATGTGGGTGTTAGAGTGACCAGTTCTCTTGGTGAGATAGTTGTGGTTAGAAGGTTGATCGTAGATGTTTGTTGATGGTTCAGGGTCATGTTTTTGCCATGGATTTGATGGAGTTGCCATTCCATTGTTTTGATGTTATTTTGGGCATAGATTTGTTGACCGAGCATAGGGATGTGGTAGATTTTGAGACCAAATGATTATCCTTGAGGTTATTGGATAATTTTAAGGTGATGGTTGTAGGTGATAATACTAAGTTATTGTCTAATGTTGTTTCGGCTTTGGAAGAGAGTTGAATGTTGGATTATGGATTCCAGGCTTTCTTGGCCGATGTTATGAATCTGGGTTCAAAGGAGTTGAGGGTGCAGGATATTCGCACAATGTGCGATTTTTTGGGTGTTTTTTTGGAAGAGTTGTCGGGGTTGCCACCCGATCGTGAGGTAAAGTTTGGCATTGAGATCTTTGCGGTTACGGCACCAATGTCTATTGCTCCGTATCGCATGACCCGGAAGGAGTTGAAAATGCAACTGCAATAGTTGCTTGATCGAGGTTTTCATTAGACCTAGTATTTCACCGTAGGGTGCACTGGTGTTGTTTGTGAAGAAGAAGAATGGTACGTTACGGATGTGTATAAATTATCGATAACTGAATAAGTTGACGATAAAGAACAAGTATCTTTTGCTGTTGATAGATTACCTGTTTGATCAGTTTAGGGGTACGTCGGTGTTCTCTAAGATAGATTTGAGGTCTGGGTACTACCAGTTGAAGGTGAAAGATGTGGATGTGCCCAAGATAGCTTTTCATACGAGGTACAGGCATTATGAGTTTTTGGTGATACCGTTTGGTTTGACCAATGCACCGGCTGCTTTTATAGACATGATGAATCGGGTGTTCCATGAGTTTTTAGATCAGTTTGAGGTCATGTTTATCGATGATATCCTTGTGTACTCTCGTACCGAGGAGGATCATGATAGACATTTGCGGATTGTGCTTCAGACATTGTTGGCTAATCAGTTGGATGCCAAGTTAAGCAAGTGTGAGTTCTGGCTTAAGGAGGTTGTTTTCCTTAGGCATGTTGTGTCGGCCGAGGGGATTTGTGTTGATCCGCACAAGATTGAGGTCGTGATGAGTTAGAAGGTGCCTAAATCTGTGACAGAATTTTAGAGTTTTCTTGCTTTGGCTGGTTATTACCGTAGGTTTGTTGAAGGGTTTTCTAGTATAACTACTTTGTTGACCAAGTTGTTGCAAAAGAATGTTCGTTTCGAGTGGTCGGAGGATAGACAACGAGCTTTTAAAAGGTTGAAGGAAGCTTTGACACGAGCTCCAGTCTTGGTTCAACCAGAATCAGGGAAAGAGTTCGTTGTCTATAGTGATGCGTCCTATGTTAGGCTTGGTTGCGTGTTGATGCATGAGGGTAAGGTAGTTGCGTATGCATCTCGGTAGTTGAAGGTGCATGAGCGTAATTACCCTACTCATGATCTTGAACTTGCCACAATTATGCTTGCCTTGAAAATCTGGAGGCATTACCTTTATGGCGAGAAATGTGCGGTTTACACGGATCATAAGAGTTTGAAGTATCTGATGTCGTAGAAGGAGTTGAATCTTAGGCAGTGAAGGTGGTTAGAGTTTCTTAAAGATTATGATCTATCTATCGAATATCACTCGGGCAAAGCTAATGTTGTGGCTAATGCTTTGAGTAAGAAAGCTGTTGTAGAGTTGAGAGCTATGTTTGCTCGGTCAAGTGTGACGTGTGACGGTGGGCTGTTGGCTGAGTTGCTAGTGAAACCGTCCTTGTCACAGTTGATTAAGGAGAAGCAACTATATGATCAGAGTTTGGAAACGCATGTGAAGGATGTCATGTATGGGAATCCTGCGGATTTTCATTTTAATGATGATGGACTGTTGTGTTTTAAAGGTCGGGTTGTGGTGCCTGAAGATAAGTAGTTGAGGCGTATCATTTTGACCAAAGCGCATGCTAGTCCTTTTACTATACATCTCGGTAGAACTATGATGTATTGAGGTTTGAAGGAAGTGTATTATTGGGTTGGCTTAAAGAAAGATGTGGCTGGTTTTGTTGCTCGATGCATGATATGTCAGGGAGTGAAAGCTGAGCATCAGTTTCCTTCCGGGTTGTTGCAACCATTGAGGATACCAGAATAGAAGTGGGAAAGAATCACTATGGATTTAGTGTCTGGGTTGCCTTTGACACATACCAAAAAGGATTCCATTTGGGTGTTGATTGATTTACGAAGTGTGAGCATTTTGTGCCAGTGCATACGACGTATACCTTAGATAGGTTGGCCGATCTGTACATATCTGAGATTGCGTGTTTGCACGGGGTGCCCAAATCTATAATTTCCGATAGAGATCCACGTTTTACAGTAAAGTTTTGGGAGAGCTTGCATCGTGCTCTAGGAACTCGACTGAATTTCAATACTTCTTATCATTCTCAAATGGATGGACAGTCGGAGCGTGTGATACAGGTCTTGGAGGATATGTTGAGGTGATGTATCATTGAGTTCCAGGGAACATGGGAAAAGCAATTACCTTTGGTGGAGTTTTCTTATAATAACAGTTATCAGGCTAGTATACAGATGGCACCGTATGAGGCTTTATATGGTAGGAAGAGTCGTACACTGTTGTGTTGGGCTGAAGTTGGGGAAAAACACGTTTCGATGCTTGATGTGTTGAAAGACACCAATGAAAAGGTGAAGTTGGTATGTGAGCGCTTGAGAGCAGCTTCGGATGGTTAGAAATCCTACGCGAATTTGAAGCGTAGAGATATAGAGTATGTTGTTGGTGATCGAGTGCTTTTGAAGGTGTCACCTTGGAAGAAGGTGATGCGTTTTGGGCGGAAATAAAAGCTTAGCCCGAGGTTTATTGGACTATACAAGGTGGTTGAGCGTGTGGGTCATGTTGCTTATCGTTTGAGGTTACCTCCTGAGTTGGAGAGGATTCATGATGTGTTTCATTTTTTGATGTTGTTGAGGTATCGGTTTGATCCATCGCGTGTTATACCGGTAGAGGATATTGAGTTAAGGCTATATCTATCTTTCGATGAGGAACCGGTGGAGATTCTTGACACCAGCAGTAAGGTTCTGCGTGGTAAGATGGTTTAGCATGTTAAGGTGTTGTGGAGTCACCGCGGAGTTGAGGATGCCACGTGGGAACGCAAGACGGACATGTTGGAACAGTTTTCGCATTTGTTTCCTCCAGGTAAAATTTCAAGGACAAAATTTCTTAAGTGGGGGAGAGTTGTAACGCCCCAGTTTTGGGGTTAGCGGTTTAAAGGCTTGTTAGACAGTCCGGTGGAAAGGGTTAGGGATTTGAGTCAGATTCGGGAGTAAATATTATTGTGGAAGATAAAAATATGGAAAATGGTTAAAAATCATGTTTTAATATATGAAAAATATTGGTGAAATCAATTTTGGAAAATGGGATTTGGAAGGGTGACATTTTGGTTAGTGACTAAAATGTAATTTTTGAAAACTGTTTTTAAAGGTGACTATATTGTAAAGGATCAAATCCTTAGAATCCTTAAGTAGATATTTTACCAAGTTGTTGCTGGTGGTTTCTCCCCTCAATTAAGACTTTTTAACACGAGCTTTTAAAGGTAATTAAAAGGAATTTTGATAATAAAAGTTCGTTATTGGTTTTAAAGAAATTTGACGTAAACTTTTTTCTCAACTTTTCCATCTACTTCTTTTCTGCCAAACACTCTTGTTTTCATCAAAATCCAGAGGTGAGAGATCTTTTTACTTGTATTCTTGATTTGTAATTGCTTCTTTACCTTTGATTTACAAAGCCTCATTGAAATCTTGTGTTTTCTAGCTTTAATCAATCAATTGAGGGAGAAATCACAGAATAGAGGTAAGGCTCGTTCTTCTCCTCTATTGATGGTTCTTTATTGATATTCCCAAGTATTTGATCCTTGATTTATGGTTTATAATCTGATTTTGTGTTTTTATAAAGATTAATTGATTTATTTGGGTTCAAATGATGAAACAGTGGAAGATCGAAATTGGATCTGTTTTCCAGTGATGAGGATCGATTTTAAACATATATTGGATGTTTTATAAAGTTGATAAGTTTTCTTAACAATGGAATCCCGAAACTCTTGAATCTCTAATTGTTTAGATTGTTAGATTTGTGTTTTTGTGGAGTTATGGTGGCTGGAAGTATATAGATGAAATAATCATGTTTTTAGATGTTATTAGATGTTAATGGAAGTGTTAGATTGATAGATTGTGGTTGGGTTGTGCTTGGAAAGAGTTAGATGATGATTTCAGTTGTTGTGGTTGGGTATTTGTGAAATGATTGTGAGGTTTTGCAAGGAATTATTGTTGCAGTGATGTGAATGCACTGAGATGCATTAACCCTCTGTTGTAATGTGGTTAAAATAGGGGAGGTTGATCCGAAAGTGATCGGTGAATCTTTGGAGGTTTCGGACGCTTGAATTCGCGTCGGTGAATTGAGGTTTCGCATATCGATGAGTGAGAACGTGGATTTCAGCTTTGAAATGATTTAAAGGTGGTTTATGGGAGTTTAAATTAAGCTTGAAACGCTGTTTTAAACTCAAAAGTAAGTATGACGTGGTTTTCTCTCTCGGTCGTGCTTTTATGAAATAGTTTTATGCACTTGTTTGATATACATTGTACCTATTGTTTAAGCATGTTTTAAAGTATGTGAGATACTATTTTTGATCATCAAATGATGATGGATACTCGTGGTAAGTGATCAATGTAAGTATATGGTTTATACTTGAGTTTTAAGCATGTGTTGTTGCTTGGAAAATGGTTTGTTTAATGCTTGTAAAAACAGTGAGGTAATTGGTAAATGGTGAATTATATTGGCAAGTGATGAGGTTTTAAAAAAATTGTTATCGGATATAGTAGGCCGGCCATAGGATTGATAGTGCACTATAATAAGTCGCCTTGGATGTTGAGGGGTTTTGATTTGGTGTATCGAAAACCCATCAAGTACCCTAACGGTCAAGGGGTTATATGGTACCGTAAACTCCCGTTAGTAGATTAAGCATCAAATAGATGATTGGGGTTGGTGTCCCCATGAGTTGTAAATTGTACTCGGTTGGTAATGTACCACGATTGTGATTGTATCGTTATTCCGGTTGAGATGGCTTGAAGTGTTGGGAGAACACCTATTGAATCCGTGTATCCGATGAACTATTTTGGAAATGGAATTTGGTTAATAATCACTTGTAAGCCAATATAATTGTTAATGTATCATTGAAAGGTTTATGTTGTATAATGTGATTTATACATGTTTACTCTTTAAGCTTTGCATATGGTTGTTATGCATGGGAAAGCTTAAATTGAGGTTGAGCAATGGAATTTGTTGGTTGTTAGTGATACATGTTGTATATGGTTTAATATGTTGGTTTTAAAAGTGTTAAGTGCATGGTTTTCAAGGCATGATAATGTTTTAATTGATGTTTAAAAGGTGATTGAAATGAGATTTCAATGTGTTGTTAAGAAATGGTTTTAATGCATTGATGGTATGTCGTTTTGAGCACTCCTCACTAAGCCTAGTGTGCTTACGCTCTCTTTGTCCATCAATGCTGAGAATTAAAGGTTCGAAAGGCAGCGGGAAGCGAGGGATCACAAGAAGACTTAGTATCAAAAGTATGTTTTGGATTAGACTATAAGTAATAAGGGCAATGTGATTTCCGTTGTTGTTTTTGGAGTTGTTTTGCTAAACTCCCTATTTGAGCAAGTTTGAGTTGCTGCTCTAGGTTTGTAAAAGCCTATTATGGTTTGATTGTGGTGATGTTTGAGATTTCATTTTTTGCTTGCTTTGGTTTTTAGGGAGCATGCCTCTAGATTTACATTTGAAGCATGAAGCCATGAATTGATGTTGAAACTATATTGTTTCGATGTTGTTTGATCCTTGAATATGTTGGATATAAGTTATAATCATGCTAGGGTATTTTGGTATGTTCGAAAGCATGTTAAACCAACAAAAGTGGACATTACAGGCCCAAGAGTACCGGTACAGGTGTCCCTATTTCGGTACGAGTAAGCCATTTTAGGCTTAGCGTACCGGTACGCGGGCAAGCGTTTCGGTATAGGCTTAGGCAAATTTGGCCAGCATTTCGGTACGCGAGGAGATGTTTCGATACAACATAGTGTTTTTATGAAGGGCATTTTGGTACGCGTATGAAGGCCGATACCGGGTTGGCCTTCTTCTTCAAACGCTCGAATAAGTCCAAGATGGCTACATCAATGTTTCCCAAAACTCTAGGGAAAATGATCAAACCATAGATCCCCAAAGCGATAAATCCATCTTCATGACTTCATCTGGGTGTGTTGGTATGATATTTTGGATGCACTCTCATGAGAAAGCGGTGTTATCACCTCGAACATGAATCAAACCCTTAACCCAATCTTCGCTCATCCCGACCAACGTTCTAAGCTTCAAAGGATAATTTTGAGACCTAGACGGTTTCGTGTAAATCTAATTTTCATGAATGTTCTTATGATTAAGCAAAGCTGTATATTTTTCGATCGTAGGCATCAAATCATTCCCATTGAAGGTGAAGCAACAGAAGGCCGGATTTCAAAACTGAAAGATAGCTGGAAGCATAGGCTGATTGTTTCGAACATACATCAATTGTGCTATGTCACCATAATTTTCTCGGAACAAATTTTGCAGTCGTCGGTCTTATCCTTCCCAAATCTGTTTCAGATCCCATAGGTCATTTGTTGTAGACTGACATATGTGTATCCCGCCACAATGCGCTCACCTGGCACACTATCACCTTGAACTCTTTGGTTGACTTCAGACCAATGTCAAACATCAGAATTGATTTCTTCCTTCTTGAGGTACCTTTTATCCATAGCGAAAGATTTCGACTTTGGCAAACCACTCGAATCAATACCTTCATGTTATGCAATGCACATGCAAAATAAGACAAGAAGAAAACGAATCAGTACCGGATAAAATTAAAAAGCATATAAAAAAGAAGCAAGAATTTAAATCAAACAACACAACCCTATTTACATCCTTTCTAAAAACCTAGGTTTAACTGTATGGCTCTAAAAGGGGTGGCTTTCTATGTTTTCTACATGTAGTTTTGGTTCTAAACGGTACCCGAACTGTCCTCGCTGTCCTCTTCTAAAGAGTAGAAAGGCCCCCGGTCATCACCCATTATAGGCTCTTTTCAACCAAGTTCAATTCAGGGGGATCCTTTTGCTATGTTCGTACGGGGAAACAATATTCCCACGAAAACACAGTGTAGTCGAGCCCCAAAGGTACTTACTAGGCCCATACGGAGGAACAATATCCACATGAAAGCAGTAGCGTTTCCCCCCACTTAAAAATGGGTTTAAATGTCAATTTTTAAATGCGTTAAAATAGACTCGCATTTATAAACGGATATCAATTTAATCGTCACTTTATTTCACAATTTTCGATATTAATAAAGCGGTAATTATTACTTTTGTTCTTTTTGAAAAATGGCCCGACTCACTTTAGTTTTAAAAATTAAAATCGGTCCCCAGCAGAGTCGCCAGCTGTAGCGACCTTTTTTCTGAAAAATTTTAAAAGTTTCGAATATATAGGATTGCTAGAAAAAGGAGTAATAGGGTTCCTTTTTTTATTTTTTTGAAAATATTTGGAAAATGGGAAATTCTTTAAAAATTCATGGTTTTGAAAAACAATAAAACTTAGAGTCGCCATCAGCCACTGAGGTAGGCCGGGCACCATAAAACCAGAGATTTGATAAAACATGGTTCGGGAGTAGGTTACAGATGGGGAAGGTTTTGGCACCCCCACACCGCCCAAAAATTGGTACCGTAAAAAGAAAATAAATAATTACCGCTTTGTTAATATTGAACTTTCTAAATTAAAGTGACGATTAAATTAAAATCCGGTTATACATGCGAGTAAATTTTAAGGGCCTCGTTATTCGAAAGTAAACAGCAAGACCACCATCACTACGTTGATACTAGCCGCATTTACTTCCGAATAAAAAGGCATCGCATTAATCATAATTTAATATTCGAATGCAATTTTAAAAGACATCGCTAATAAGCAAAAGCATGATAAATATAAATAAAGGCATGAAACAAAAATACACATAAAGGATTTCAAACATCAAATGCTAAGACATTATATGGCATGAAAACTATATTTTATGGACATGGGATTATAAATATAAGCCTTTATATATACGTCTAAACACATGCGTACAAGAAAGATGACAGTAGCTATGTACATATTCAATCATACTTTACACATATATAAAGCATATCGTATTACCATACACCATATGAAAAATAGTTTTATAATATATACATATGTCAACCGTATATCCTATACTATATAATATATACTTATCGAATCATAATATTCACATACCCACACACATATCTTTACCACTTAACAGTATACACATATTATATGTCCTATACTATACACAAATAATATATACTGTTATAGCTTACGTAAAACATATATTTAATACATATTAACAAATATTATACATATAAACTAAATAAAACTAATATATAGCATATGAGAAAAACAGAGTAACATATACAAATACAAATTAGTATAAAAAGGCACGTATATGAGTATATATAAAGTAAAATATACGCTATAATACTATGTACACAAGATACTGAAAAAAGGCATACAAACACGTATACATTTCGCATGGCCAATACACATAATCTAAAAAAAAATACATGTGATGTACAAGGATGCAAATGCGAACAAAATCGAACGAAAAGGCATAAAATCTAAACAAATAAGCGAAACAAAATTTAATCATGACAAAATGGATTGAAAAATAACGGAAGTCAAATGCTAGGAAAAGATTAACTATGCATATGCTGGGATCCAAATAAAACCAAATAATTTTAAAAAGGGTGAAGGGGGAGTTAAAACATTGGAATTTGGGGCTGAATGAAGTAAAAAACAAGTTTTAGGGACCAAATGGAAAGTTAAACCACTGAATTTAGGGATTAAATTGCAACAAAATTGGAATTTTCAGGGACTGAAAGGGATATTTACCCATTTGTAATCGGATTAAAATGACGGGGACGGCATTTCGAAGCGATTGAAAATTGTAAGGACCGATGATGTAATTTATAAAAGCGAAATGGATAGAAAAGTAACTTGAAAACACGGAGTGGCATAAGCGGAATGAACCCATTTTAGAAAACCACAATCAGAATGAAAACGAGATGAAATTGAAATTTGTCAAAACTTTGGAGAGACTGATAGGGTGATTTGAAAAAGCAAAAACCCTCCATGTGTGAATAGAGAGATGCGGAGGGTTCAAAAATGGGATTAGCCCATTTTTAGAATCCTAAAAAAATGCATAAAAGGATCTTGCCGGCTCTTAGAAATCCCTTTTGGCCATTTTACATTTGAAAAACCCAGAAATGCTTAATTTCTTTCAAAACGCTTTCAACAAATTTCAGAATCCTCTCAACCCTCACCCGAGAGCTACCACAGATCCGCCGTGCCGGCCACTGTGAACCACGACAGAAACCAAAAACCTCGTCTTTGAAATAAGAACCTTGAAACTTTTTTTAAAAATCGAGTTAAAAAAACCTCCTTTTTTGAGACCGAGAGTAAAAAAAGCCCTTGTTGTTCGATCTGAAAACCCACGATGGATCTCCCTTTTCCACTGGTTCACCACGACGGCCGAAAGGCCATGGCTTGTTATCAAAGAGGAAGGTCAAACGACCTGGTAAGACAAACCGACGACCGGTCACTAAGGTAAAACTAAACCTAAAGCTCTTTTCCTTTACTTTATGCTTCGAAATAAAAGAAGAGAAGATACCTCAAAGCTTTCTTTTTTTGTATTTGATTTCTGTTAATTCCCTATTTGGGTTTACAACCATATTGGGCTCCCTTTATACCGAGAAATACCAAGGGTAAAATAAAATGAAAAATAACTTTGTCTAAAATCCGTTTTAACATTATTTGTTTGCATGTGAATCCACCCTTGAGCTTGTCTCTGAACTTTCCATTTTTTGCATTCCAATGATCTGTGTTTTTTTCGGCTGCATGTCGCTGCTACGCTTGATCGGGAAAGCTGGGAACTGGAGGAAGGTTGACTTCTGAAATGTCAGGCGCGTGAGCGCGTCAGATGCAGAACGGTCGGGGTGTCAACACACGCGGGAGACTTGATCTTGACCATTCGATGCAATCCAGATCGAACGGCTGCACTGATGCGACGCCTGGGCTACCAGGGATCCATCCTAAGGTTTATGTCTGAGGGCTGATCTGGACCGTTTGATCTGCAGCCAGATCTAACGGTCCAGATTTGGCTGCGCAGAGATAAAAGAGAGGCATTAAGGCAGATCAATTAGGGTTTTTGATTGGGCTTTATGATTTAATTTATTTTGGCTCTGAAAATGGGTCATGTGATGTATATTGTATAATATTTTTGGGTTTTTTTTTCTTTCTAAAACATGTAAATGGACTTTGTAAACAAAAAACACTTGGGTTTTTATTTATTTATTTAATAATTTATTTTATTTTTTATATTTGTTTAATAATAATAATATAATAATGTCTTAAAATATAATAAGTAATAGTAATATAAGTACTAATAATAATATAATAAAATGAAAATAACAATAAACGGAATTAGTACAAAAGCAAATAGTAATAATATTTTTGATTTTTTCTTTCTTTTCAAATCAAAATACCATACACGCATATACTTATAACAAACTAATACTAATTAGTGATTATTCTACTAGTAATATTTTTTTGGCTTTTAACTATAGATAGATAGTAATAATAAAGAAATAATACGTATAATATTTTTGGGGTTTTTTACTCATAGTGACATATAATATAATAGTAATACTACTAATAAATATAGTATATTAATAATAATAATACCTTTTGTTTTGCATTAATAAATGATATATGTATAATATTAATTAAATATATAAAAGATAACTAAAGTCCATTATTCACAAAAAAAAAAGTTAATACCCCGTATAAAATTAGTGATTATATTTTTCTCTCACTAGCTAGTAGATTTTGGGCTTTGTTCGGCTTATGACATCATTTTGAGGAGTTCTAGCAGCTATTACTTTATAGCACTGTCCATATTTCTTTTAGTAGGCATTGTATATCATGGCACCGTGTTCTTTCATGTATCGAGTCAGTAACTGTTTTATCAATATTCTGGAATTATTTTGTATCTGAATGTATTTGGAGCTTCAAACTTTATAAATGTTTTAATTTGGTTTTTGTTTGAGTTTAAATTATACTTATGTTTTATACATATTTAACAAAACAGAGTTGTTTTTTCTAAAAAAAGTGTTTTTTCACTCATAAATAATGCTAAACACTTGTAAATTAGAGTAAAAAGGTGATTTTCCACCCAACCTCAAAAGTTAACATTTCTAGCTTTTGGGTAGAAAATCATTTTTGGGATGAATTTATTTTTTTACCTTTAATTATTTAACATTAATATTAATACTAATATATTCAAATATTAATGTATTAATCTATTAAATATAATAATTATTAAAATAATATTAAGAATTTAATATTTTAAATACAAATAAATAATAAAAAACTTTAATATTATAAAATAATATGAAATATAATAATTATTAATATATTAAATTAATATTTAGTTATATTACACTAATATAAAAAATGCATAGTATAGAGGCTAATTATATATATATAATTTAATATTTTTTATCTAGACTAAAAATTTATATTAATTATTTAGAAATACTTAAAGTTTATATTATATCTAGACTAAATATTTAATCCGACCTAAATGAATAGGTCTAAACTAAAGTTCTGTAATTAACATACCAATCTTTTTCCAATACAATTTTCACATTTATTGCTCTTAAAGTAAAGAATATCTACCAACTAAGTGCATTGGTTATTATATTGGCTTTTTTTTCAAGATAATAGTCAATCACAACATCATAATCTTTAAGAAGTTCGATCCACCTTCTTTGCCTCATGTTCAACTCCTTTTGAGTTAGCAAATACTGTAAACTTTTATGATCTGTGTAAATGTAGCATCGCTCACCATATAGATAATGGCGCAATATCTTTTAAGCAAATACAACTGCTACTAACTCTAAGTCATGAGTAGGATAATTCTTCTCATGGGTCTTAAGTTGCCTTGAAGCATAGACCACCATTTTTCCTTCTTGCATGAGTACGCATCCTAAACCATTATGAGAAGCATCGCTATAAGCCACATAATCTCTGCCCAATTCTGGTTATACTAGCACCAGGGCTTCTATTAAGATAATTTTTAATGTCTCAAAACTTTATTGGTACTTATCCGTCCAAATAAATGGTACATCTTTCTTCAATAGCTTGGTCAGTGGGGAGGCAATTATCGAGAATTTCTTTACAAACCTTCGATAATAACCAGCAAGTCCCAAGAAACTTCGAACCTCAGAAACATTCTTCAGAGTTTTTCATTCAACTATAGCTTGTACTTTCTTGGGATCTACTCTTATCCCCTTTGCCGAAACCACATGGCTAAGAAAAGCAACTTTCGAAAACCAAAATTCACACTTTGGCAGCTTAGCATACAACTTTTTTTCTCAAAGGGCCTGAAGAACAATGCGAAGGTGGTCATCATGTTCTTCCTTTGTCTTTGAATAAACTAAAATATCATCGACAAATACCACCAAAAATTGATCCAATTAAGGTTGAAATACTCGGTTCATCAGATCTATGAATGTCGCCAAACAACATCACTACAAACTTATAGTATCTATACCGAGTTTGGAAAGCTGTCTTCGGAATATATTCTTCCTTGATCTTTAACTAATGATACCCGGATCGAAGATCAATCTGGAAAAAAATATAGTTGCGCCTTTTAATTGATCAGAAAGATCATCAATCTTTGGAAGAAGATACTTATTTTTTGTTGTCACCTTATTTATCCGACGGTAATCTATGCATAATCCCATGAATCCATCTTTCTTTTTTTTACAAATGACACTGGTGCGCCCCAGGGTGACATACTTGGCCTTATAAAACCTCGATCTAACTGTTAGCGATAGTGCTCTAAGGCCTATTGTATGGACATGATATTTTGATTATTGAATTTATTATTATGATAAATTTGCATGCTTTTGTATCCTTGAATATTATTATTCTAAATATCCCTAATCAGTTATTATTGTAGGAACAATAATAAGATAAGATTAGTATGAAGTTTGATAGATATTCATAAGATGAATATGTGAATGAGATTCAAATCAAATTCATATATGTATTTGTTGAGAACAAATATGAGGATCGACTCGTCTTAAGATTAATACATAGATTAAAGTTATATATTAATCTTATACAGTTGTGACATTGAATCCTTAGACCTGAAATTGCTACGGTTCTCAACATGATAACTATTATGTTTTTTACATAGTCAAGCATCAATTTTAATCGGACGATTATATAGGTTATGCTTGAACATAATAAGGAATCATGCAGTGAGATGTGAGTGATTAAGATGGAATTTATCCCTCTTAACATAAGAGAGATATCTTTGGGTCCCTCGATGATTGAGACTGAGAAATGCATGGCCGTGCTCAAACGAGTTGATAACGATCAATGTCATTTGTTTAGTAAGTTCAATTGGGCATCGAGAAACTAAAGGTAGAACGATATAAGGTTAACATTTTCCATGCCTTATATTCTATCAAGATATTGTGAGATAAAAGGATTATGACATAAACTGAATTAAGGTTGTCTCGGATTATGAGCTTTTCATTTAACTTGGGTAGTCACATTGTCTTGCTAGAGGCCACTTATGACTTGTAGAATAAAATGTGATTTTATCTACTGCCAACGTTAATTGAACCTATAGGGTCGCACACTAAGAATGGATAAGAATGGTTGTGGTTATTACTCTCAATAATAAGTTTAAGATAATGTGATTATTTTAAATTATATTGAGAGAGACTATTTATTCGAATTTAAAGAAGTTAAATTCGTATTCTTGTGATAGAATATTTTTTTTATTTTATTATTTTTCAAAAATAATATTATTAAATAATCTCAATATCTAGATTTGATTGGATTTAAATTCCATATTGGATAAGGAATCTATTTTCGAATATATTATTTATTTATAATATTATTAAATAAATCACATCATCTAAATTTTGGTTGAACTTGAATTCCTTATCAGATAAATGAATTTATTTTATAATTTATTTAAAAGAGTTTTAATTGAATTATAATAGTGAACTCAACCTAACCCTATTCAAGTCATATGTATGTATGTATGTATGCCAAGGGTTTTGTGATGGATCTAGGGATTTCTAAATAGCCACCAAAACTACAAAACTATATTTTCGAAATCTTCATTGGAACTAGAATTTTGATAGCCGTTCGTCGTCCATCGCGTATGGATACTTGTAGAGGGCGGTTGTCTTTCACAAAATGCAGCACCTCAACACAACCAGATCCCTGAATCAAAATTAAGGTAATTTTTTATCTCCTCTTCGTGCATTAATATGATTGCATAAGATCTTGAAAATTCTTCATAGGATATTTTTCCGCTGCGTTTATATGCCTAATTAGATCAGTGTATTTCCTATGAAAACCCAACACTAACAATTCTTGCAATTGTACCTTTAACTCCTGAAGCTAGGTTGGAGCCATTCTATACGGGGCCATCGATATAGGCGCACTACCTGGTAACACCTCTTGTAATGTCCCAATTTTTGATTAGTGACCAAAATGTAAATTTTGAAAGCTTAGGGTTAAATAGTAAACTTTGGAAGAGTTTAGGGACCAAAGTGAAATTTTCAAAAGTTATGTATTTTGACCCCGTAAATGAATAGTTTACCCCAAGAGTGACATTTCCGTGTTACCCAGATTTTTCGTACGAAGCTTATATTAATGGCTATAAAGCGATAAAGTTCAGAAATTTGGAAATCGTAGTTGGATCGAATGAAAAATTGTTAAGCGTGCTCAGACCAGAGTAGCACAAGGATAGGTGACCTACTGGGAAGGTTCCATGTTAGTATTTTTGACTGATAAAAAGGATTCAGCATGAGTCAATAATATTTTTAATGATTATTGTTATAAAATTTCCAAGAGGGATTGTATCCAATAAAATTTCTGGTAATTATCGGTACATCGGATCGAATTGGAATTTTAAAGATAGTTCCAAAAGTTATGGAAAATTCATAAAATAATATTTTATGAGTATTTTATTATAGTTGGTTGGATTCCATCTAGACTTAGTTGAATTTTTACAAGAATGGCAAACTAGTAAATAAAGAATAGTTGGAGGGCAAATTAGTCATTTAGCAGGGGTGGCAATTTTGAAATATTTGAAGTTACAAGGGCCATTTTTGGAAGAATAAAATTGAAGATTTAAATCTTGGCCCTTGATTGATGATAAAATCGATTTCAACCCTTGGATAAAAGGCAATTTTGTAATTTCTCTATTTGAATGAATTTAAAATTTATTTACATAATACAAGTGGCATAATTGGAGCAATTTAAAAATTAAAAGGCCAAAAGATGAAGCCTTCTTCATCTTTCAAAATTTCAAAAATTTGGGGGGAAAAGGGAGAAAATTTTCCAAGCTCAATTCAAGCCTCGAAACTCGATTTTCAGGTAATCTTTTGAACTGCAAAGTTGTTCTACTCTTCAAACTCTATTTTTTGATGTAATTAATTCATGGAATACATACTTGATTGATTTGTGAGGTTGCACAGGGTACCTAAATCAATTGTTTAGGATAGAGATCTACAGTTTACAGCGTGATTTTGGGGATGTTTGCATCGAGCTTTGGGTACTCGCTTGAATTTCAGTACATCGTATCATCCTCAGACGGATGGCCAGTCTGAACATGTGATTCAGATTTTGGAGGATATGTTGAGACGTTGTATCATTGAGTTCCAAGGAACTTGGGAAAGGCAGTTTGCCTTTGGTAGAGTTTGCGTACAATAATAGTTATCAAGAAAGTATAAAAATGGCACCCTATGAAGCCTTGTATGGTAGGAGGTATCGTACACCCTTGTGTTGGGCTGAGGCTGGGGAAAAGTATGTTTCTATGCCTGATGTGTTGAAACACACGGATGAGAAAGAAAAAATGATTTGTGATTGTTTAAAGGAGGCCTTAGATAGACAGAAATCCTACGCAGATTTGAAGCGTAGAGAGGTTGAGTACGCTGTTGGTGAAAGGGTTTTCCTGAAAGTTTCACCATGGAAGAAGGTGATTCATTTTGGGCATAAAGAGAAGTTGAGTCCGAGGTTTATTGGACCGTATGAGGTGCTGGAACGCATAGGTCCTTTAGCTTATCAGTTGAATTTGCCTCCTGAGTTTGAGAAGATTCATGATGTGTTCTATGTATCCATGTTACGGAGGTATCGTTCGGATCCGTCGCATGTAATGCCAGTTGAGGATGTTAAGTTGTGATCAGATTTTTCTTATGATGAGGAACCTGTGGAGATCCTTGATTCCAGTAGTAAGGTTCTTCGTGGCAAGATGATTGAACTTGTTAAGGTGTTGTGGCGGCATCGCGGTGTTGAGGAGGCAACGTGGGAAAGTAAGTAGAACATGGTTGCTCGGTTTTTGCATCTGTTTCCATCAGGTAAATTTTGAGGATGAAATTTCTTAACGGGGAGAGTTGCAATGCTCTGGTTTGAGCCTAAGAGTTTTCTAGGCAGTTTAGACGGTCCGTTGGATCGGATTAGAGGATTCGAGTTAGTTTCGGGGTTTAATTTGGAATAAATATTTTTGAATGTGATAAAATTATGGAAAATAGTCTAAAATCATTATTTAATATGGAAATGATTTTGGTAAAGTCAATTCTACAAAAAAAGGTCTTTTAATTGGACATTTTGGTTGGTGACCGAAATGTAAAGTTTCAAAACTGTTTAAGGGTTAAAATTTTGAATCTTTAAGGAGCTATTTACCCTAAAGTATAATATCATACTTTTTCCCTTAATTAGATATTTTAAATTATTTTAAAATAATATAAAAGACTTGGAGAATTAATTGGTTAAATAAAATCTTTAAAACAAATTTGACGTAAATAACTTTTCACAAAAGGATTTTCTCTCCAATTCTCTCTAGCCAAACGCTTCTTTTCTCTTCAAAATTCTCAGGTAAAATTTTCTTTTATTTAATCTTTTGATTTAAATTGAGATTATAATGATTTCCTAACAAAATCAATTTGGTTTTTCATTGTTTTGCTTTGGAAATTCATCTAATTAAAGGGAAAAGAATCCATTAGAGGTGATATTCGTTCTTCTCCTCTAATACAAGGTTCTTTATTGAAATTCCCAAGTTATTGATCCTTTACACTTGTTTTCTAACTTGATTTGATGATTTAATTATAAAAGATTGATTAAATTGTGGTTTAATTGATTTAATTAAAGGATTTTTGTATAGGTTCTGTTTTGTTGAGTTCTTGATTGATTCTAATCATGATTTTGATGTTAAGTAATGTTAAAAAGTGGGTTTTAACATTGGAATCCCGAAACTATGTGAATATCTAATCTTCTAGGTTGCTAGTTTTGTGTTTTTGAGGAGTTGTGGAGGTTTATTGAATGCTAGAGATATAAGGATGTTAGTGATGTGTTTTTAGATGTTAATTAATGTTAATTGATGGCTTAAAACGTTAGTTTGTGGCTGGGTTAAGTTTGGAAGAGGTTTGTTGTTAATTTCGGTTGTTGTGAAGTAAAATTGGATAAAGGATGTTGAGGATTTGTGTTGCTGTGATGTTGATTGCATTTTGATGCATTGTACCCTCTGTTTTTGTGTGGAATAAAGTAGGGGAAGTTGGTCCTCAAGCTTGAACGTTGGTTTTGGGAGCTTTGGAGGGGAGGTTATCGTATCGGCAAGCGAGGCTTTGCGAGTCAGTGAGTGAGAGAGTGTTTTACAGCTTTGCAAAGGTTTGAATGTTGTGTTTGGGAGTTTAGATCGAGCTTGAAATGCTGATCTAAGCTCGGAAGTAAGTAAATGATGAATTCTCTCTCAAACTCGGTTGGCAATTGGTTTTATGAACTTGTCTTAAATGGTTTAATTACTCATTGTATATGCATGTTTTGTGCATGGTTTAATGCTGGAAATTGAGTACATAATGATGTTGATGCATTTGGAAGGAATGCACGTTTGCTAATGTTTATAAACATTGGTTAATGCAAGGTTTATTGTATTGGTTAAATGATTTTGATGATGCACATGAACACAGTGAGTTGTTGTAATTAAAATGAATTATATTGGCAAGTGATGGTATGGAAAGGTTTGAAAATGAAATCAGATATAGTTGGCCGAACATAGGATTGATAGTGCACTATAAAAAGGTGCCTTGGATGTCAAGGGGTTTATATGGTGTACCGTATACTCCATCCAAGTACCCTAATGGTCGAGGGGTTTATGTGTACCGAAGACTTCCTTTAGTGGGTTATACATCTAGCCGATGAGTGATGTTGAGGGGTTTATGTGTACCTAAGACTCCACCATGGGTGTCATAATGGTGGACAGGTTTATGAGTACCGAAAACTCTCATGCGTGAACCTTAAGATGCCGGTAGATTGTATGTTAAGTGTTGAGGGAACATTTTTTGAATCTGTGTATTCGATGTTATGTTTTGTAAAGTGGGAACTTGGTAAATGATCATTTGGAAGCCAATATAATTGATAATGTATCATGAGATGGATTATGTTGTTTAATGTGGTTTAAACATGCGTTGCTCTTTAAGCCTTGTATTGGTAGTATAGATGGGAAAGCTTAAATTGAGGGTAGAAAATGGGACTTTGCTATAGAATCCATGATACATGTTGCATATGGTTTAATATGCTATTTTGGAAATGTTAAGTGCATGGTTTTGTTAAGGCATGATGTTGTGATGATGATTTAAAGAGTTTTGAAAAGTGTTTTTAAAAGAAATGTGAAACGGTTTAAATTGCATTGATGGCGGTTGTTGTTTGAGCATTCCTCACTAAGCCTAGTGTGCTTACGCTCTCTTTTCCATCAATGCAAAGAATTAAAGATTGTGGCAGCGGGGAAGCAAGGAAAGGATTTCTAAAGACTTATTTTCAAAGTAAGGTTTGGGATGTTAAATTGTAGTAATAAAGGCAATGTTTTGGGAGGGTTTTTGATGAACTTCCTGTTTGAGCAAGTTGTATTTGTTGGTTTGGTTTTGTAAATGTCTTTAAGTGATTGAGTTGTCATTGGTTTTACAATTTTGGATGTGGACTAGGAAGCATGCCTCTAGACTTTGTGATTGAATATGCTAGATATGCCTTTAATGCTGGTATGCTGATGCTCAAGCATGTTGAGGATGTTATATGTTGATTAGTTAAGTGTTAAGGTGGATTGAAGTGAGTCAAAGTGTCGTACGTTGGACCTAGAGATCATTACAGGCCTCTGCATACTGGTACAGGTACTCAGGATCGGTACGCGGGGTCTGATAGAGGCTCAAATTATTAAATTTAAGCGTAGGGTACCGGTAAGCTTAGCCATCGTATCAGTCCGCCTTAAGAGAAAACAAACCTGGTGTCGGTACACGGGATAGCGTACTAGTATGATCCCTCGAGTTTAAGCATGTCGTATCGATACGCGGGGTACCATATCAGTACGGGCTCTAGCTACTAGAATTTTGAGTTTTGAAATCTTAAAGGGGGATCGGTACGGGGTCAAGGCCATATCTGTACGGGTTAGTCAACAAACTGTATCGCTACAGAGAAATGTGTATCAATACGAGAAGCCGTTTTGTTAGTTGGATTGTATCGGTACGAGCTTGCCTGTATCGGTATCCCCTGTTGAATCTGTGTTATTCTGTTTGCTGAAGTTTGGAATTCTTGTAATTTATCCCTGATTGTTATGAATGCAATTGATTGAGTTTGGATGATTGTTTTGGAATAGAAATTAACCTGTGAGCATGAAATTGAAATAGTTAAGGTTTGGTAATCTTAATTGTGATAAATGCCTTGTAGTTTGCAATAATTATGTTTTTTCATTTATGTGAATCGTTGAGCAATCGAACCCTGATTTGTAATCTGATTTAAATGCAACGCTACCGCTGAAGTATGTTCACATAGGATATTAACGACATGCATCTATACAAGATAAAAAGAAAAGAATGGGCTCGGTTTAGGGTTTTAGTTTGGGTTTTCTTCGACAAACCTATTGTGGCACTTTTAGTCCGATTTCGGCTAGGCTGTGCTAAGGGGGTTACACCATATTTTTGGGTCAGTTTCGGGTGTTCAAAAAATCCAACCCGACCCATGTGCATCCCTATCCATTGGACCATTATCGTAAATATAAAAAGTCTCTGGCTCTAGATTTAAAATCAACAATGCTTGCAACCCAACTCCAGCCAAAAACGAATATAATATAAGGCTAATTTCCAAATCGTTCTCATCAAAATGTAATTGTTCGCAAAACTTAATGACTTCAATTCGGGGCTACAGTCGGGTGGTGACAAAGGTTTTTTTTAAGAATCAAACTTTAACGCGGGGTCAATTTTTTATATATAATTTTTGGAACTCAAGATTATTTGAGGATTTATTGGAAATTTGTGGACTAAATTGGATTATGGGGAAGGAAATCTTAAATAACATGAAATTTAGGAAATTATGTAAACATTTAATGTGGTAGTCTTCCGAAGTCGGTTCCTTGTTAATATTGAATATTAGAAACTTGGGTAAAGGGTTTAGGTTTTATGGTTCAGGGTTGATGGTTTTAGAATTTTTGAACCTCTAATTCGACCGTCAATTTTTATATTTTGGTCGTATATGTAAACCTTCACTTTTTCCCCTTTTTTCTCGACCTAGCTCTAAACCTCTTAAATGGTGGTGTTGTGACAATAAGGGGATACTTAGCTGGTGCGGTTGGAGGTTCCATATTTTTGGGTCAGGTTCGGGTGTGCAAAAAATCCAACCCGAACTATGCCCATCCCTATCCATGGGACCATTATTGTAAATATCAAAAATCTCTAACTCGAGATTTAAAATCGATAATGCTTGCAATCCAGGTCATGCCAAGCATTCGACCTCATCAAAATTTAATTCGGGGCAACAGTCAAGTGGTGACAAAGTTTTTTTTAGAATCGAACTTTAACGCGGGGTCAATTATATATATATATATATAATTTTTGGAACTCAAGATTATTTAAGGATTTATAGGAAATTCGTGGACTAAATTGGTACATGGGGAAGGTAATCTTAAATAATATGAAATTTAGGAAATTAAAGTATGAAAATTGTGTGTGCAAGAAAACGTACGCTTTTTCGACTTTGGGAGGTAGGCTTAATTAGGTACACATTTAATGTGGTATTCTTCCGACTTCGGTAATATCAGAAACTTGGGTTTTATGGTTCAGGTGGTTTTAGAATTTTTAAATCTCCAATTCGACGGTCTATTTTTATATTTTAGTCGTATATATAAACCTTCAGTTTTTCCCTTGTTTCTCCACCTAGCTTTAAACCTCTCAAATGGTGGCTCTGTGACAATGAGGAGATACTTAGCTAGTGCGGTTGGAGGTTCCATATTTTTGGGTCCGGTTTTGGTGTTTAAAAAATCCAACCCGACCCATGCTCATCCTGTAATACCTCAAAATTTTGGTTAGTGACTAAATTGAATAAAATGAAAGTTTGGTGACCAAAATGTAAAATTTGAAAAGTTTGGTGCCAAAGTGTAAAATTCAAAAAGTTCAGGGACTAAATTGTAATTTTAAAAAGTTATGTATTTGGTCCCGTAAATGAATAGTTCACCCCTAAAAGTGGCATTTTCGTGATACACGGATTTTTGATACGAAGTTTGTATTAAGAGCTATAAAGCGTTAAAGTTCGAGAAAATTTCCAGATATTTGGATCGAAATAAAAATTGCTAAGCATGCTCAGAGCAGAGTAGCATTAGGATAGGTGACCTTATGGGAAGGTCTCATGTCAACAGTTGATACTGATTAAAAGGGGAATTAGTTCGAGTTGAAATTTTATTTTATGGATATCTGATCAAGGATTAGTAAGAGAAATTTATCCGATAAAGATTTCGGGTAAATTATTAGTATATTGGACCGAGTCAAAATTTCAAGATTTTGATTTCTGCAAAATTATGGAATATTTTGAATGTCAAAAATATTTACATATGGAGATCAGAATTATGAGAATTTCAGATTTTACCCGACAGTTTGGAAAGTGGAGAAATCGTAGAAAGTGAATATCGGGTAATTGGATCGAATTGTAATTTTAAAGACAGTTCCAAGGATTATGGAAAACTCACAAAATATTATTTTATGGATATTTTATTATATTTGGTTGGATTCTAACTAGATTTAATTAGATGGTGATGGAATGGCAATTTTCAAGCCTTGTTAGTAAATAAAGTATAGTTGGAGGGCAAATTGGACATTTGCCATGCATGGCATTTTTGAAATATTTTGAAATGTTGAGGGCATTTTTAGAAAATGAAAAACACATGGATTTAATCTTGGCCCTTGGTTTATGATAAGATTAAATTTAGCCATTGGATTTGAAGGCTAAATTAGTAATTTTACTCATTAAATGAATTTAAAATTCATTTAATTATCACATGTTAATTAAAAGGATAAAAGATGGATTAATTTGTTCATCTTTCTTGGGATATTTTCGAAACACAAGAGGGAAAAGAGAAGAAAATTTTCGTTGGCAAATTTGAAGGTTTTAAAGTTAGAATCAAGGTATGTTGCTTTGAAATAAATTGATCTATGCTTCATGCTCTTTCTTTTGATAGTAATATTGTATGCTATTATGAAGAATAGTTCATGTTCTTAAAGGGAGAGAAATTGGAGTTTCATGAACTATGTTGGAAATAAGGCTTGATTTAAGTAACTCAAGTGATGTAACACATGAAAACAAGCTTGAATTTAGTTTAATTCTATGTTCAAGGTTGTAAACCCTAACCCTAGAATTTGGGGATTTAGTTAGGGAATTTAATAAATGATGGAAATGAATGATTTGTGTTAGAAGCCTTAATTTTGATGTTTGAATAAAAAATTTCCCTTAGGAAGAATAATGGACCAATTCGGTTAGAATTGGAAATAAAGGGGAAATTATTGTGAAAATTATTCTAGCATTAGAAATGATGAGATTTTGATCAAATTAGCTTGATTTGATAATTTAGGACCAAAATGGAAATATTGGAATGTAAGGGACCATTTTGGTCAAAGAAGAAAAATTAGAAGAAATTATGGAAAATTTTCCATAAGATTGGATATGATGAAATTATGACTTTACAAGCTTTAAAATGTCATTTGGACCATTTTAGAAGTTTGTAAAAACATAAGGATCAATTCGGAAATCTTGGAAAGTTTGGAGACCAATTTGGCATTTTGGAGAAAGTTAAGGACTAAAGTGAAAAAATATTTTCATGGAAGTATTATGCTGGAATTAAGGTTAGAATAAGTTATAAATCATTCTTTGAGTAAAGGTTGGAAGAAATACAAAGTATTGAGGATGAAATGACTTATGTCATGAAACTAATATTTGGAAAATATTAGGGTGTTTTTAGGAAAATTATTCCTATATTGTTTATGTGTTAGTAAAATAATAACATATAATTTGGAATGTACCTATGGTATTTTTAATACACTTGTAGACTGTGCACAAAAACAAGATCGAATTAGCAATCGAGGAAAGGAACGGGACCAAAGTTGAACTTAGTGAGGCTAGTTGAATATTGATAAAGTATAAAGTGCCAAGGTGAGTACATTTTTATGTATGTATAATACTATAATTATCATTTGGAAGACTTGTGATAAGTCTACGTTATTAATAATTGCTTGATAATTATATTTTTAAATAATGGACTTATATTTGACATATTGAGAATTGTCAAAGGTAGAACTATGATGCATTTGATCACTAGATATATCAGGTATGTATGTTTATGTTATATTTAGGGTAAGAACTGCCCAGTATTTAATTATATTTCCATGGATGAATCGAATATGGAATTGGAAAGTATGCCCAAATAGGTAATTGAGGTATAGAGTATAGTTGGCATGCCATAGAGTCCAACGGTCTAGCACTTCGCTGCGGTTTATTAACACTTAGGTGTGGTTCTTTAGCACTTATGTGCGGTCTCTTAGCACTTCGGTGCGGTTTATTAGCACTTTGGTGCATTTTTGACTCGTGTACTCAAGTCCTCAAACTATGTTGGGCAATAATCTATTTGATAGTAAATGGTTAATAAATTAGAGAGTAAGTGAACTCTCGGATAATGGTTAATAAATTAGAGAGTAAGTGTACTCTTGGATAATGGTAATAAATGGTTAATAAATTAGAGAGTAAGTGAACTCTCGGAAAATGGTGAATAAATTAGAGAGTAAGTGAACTCTCGGATAATGGCAATAAATGGTTAATAAATTAGAGAGTAAGTGAACTCTCGAATAATGGCAATAAATGGTTAATAAATTAGAGAGTAAGCGAACTATCAGATAATGGTAATAAATGATAAATAATTTAGAGAGTGGGTAAACTCTCGGATAATGGCAAGGATAATAATAGGATTTATGAATCTAGATTATATTATGTTAATTTGATTAACATAAGGGAAATACAGGAATAGTGATCAAACTGAATGTTTATCATATTATTGATATAATTCAAGCATGTTGATTAATATTAAATAGTTATAATGCCTCACTAAGTATATACTTAGCGTGTGATGATTTTTCACGCATAGGTAGGAAACTCGGGTCGGAGTAAGGAGTAAGGCATCATTATCAAAGAAGGATATATACACAATATCGGTAACTACATCTTTGATGTATTTTTATATTTTCTAGTTGGCATGTATAAATGAATATTAGCTCTTTTAAACTAGTCTAGATGTGGATTGTAATATTAACATCTAGATAAGTGGTTAATATATGATGTTGGATTTTATTAGACTTGATGCTAGCTTAAGGAAATTGCTAGTAAAGAAAATCGGGTAAGATTACAAAAAAAATTAGAGTAATCAAAACGATTTTTGTTTTAGGCAGTTTTTAGGCAGCTCTGTTAATCATAAAGTATAGTTATAAATTGCCAAGTTGCTGCCTGAAATCAGGGTCTATCTAATGGATTAAAAATTGGAAATAAATTTTACGCGATTAAAAGGAAAAATTTAAAATCGACATTTTGATTTGTACGGATAGCATAAAATGTGGTTTAAACATCAAGTGACACTCTATACTAGTATTCGGTAATAAGTACTAGTAAGGGTGTTACATTTAATGGTATTAGAGCTATAGGTTTAGCCGGTTCTAGATAGTAAATGAGTCTCTGTAGAAAGTCAGAGTTATATACATGCCACTAGGATATCTAAAAATTACTGATATTGTGTAGGATTATTATGATGCCTAATGTTGAGTAGATTACTCCTTACTTATTTTAGATGATCGTGACATGATCAGATGTCGGGTTATCGAGAATCCCGACAGGCTGTTGAGCAGGATGTGCCTGCTCGAAGCGAAAGTAATGAGGTGAATCAGAATCCACCTCAGGTTCAGCAAAAAGTAGAGCAACCAGCTCGGGAACAAAGAAATATGGCGGTACAAGATCAAGGCTTTATTTCTACAGTCTCTAGAGACAATCATAAATCGGCAGGCACCAGTATCAGTCCCAAAGGAATTAAGGAAAATTGGGGCACCAGAATTCTGAGGTGATACTGATGCAGATCCTATGGTTTCCGATTATTGGTTAAATGATATAAAGATCATGCTAAATAGGATTCCTTGTGATAATCAAGGAAAATTAGAAGGAGTAGTATCTCTATTGGTGGAACAAGCCAGCGTATGGTGGAGCGTGATAATTGCACAAGTACCTCAAGAACGAATTACTTGGGAATTCTTTCTACAAGAATTCAAGGAAAAATATATTGGAGATGTATTTGTCGAGGAAATGAGACAACAATTTATGCAGTTGAAATAGTATGACAGATCGGTTATGAATAAGAATATGAGTTCAATAAATTAAGCCGATTTGCAACAGAGTTTCTTCCAACCGAGAAGTCCAGAATAGACAGATTTATAGCTGGGTTGGATCTTCAATATAAAAAGATTTTTGTTTCTCGTAACTTCACTTCTTTTCAAGAAGTGGTAAATCGAGCCAAGGCTATGGAGAAAGTCGACCTCGAGGAAGAAGCAGATTCAGATCAGAAAAAAGGTCTGGAGTTTCATTTGCTGCATCATCATTTAAACGCAGTAAAGGAATGCCACAAAAGTATCCTGCAGCATCAGCCTCTTCAGTTAAGAAGGGGTATGCAGGAAGAAAATCAAAGCAATCCTAGACGAGTATTATGGGTACTCGAGATTTTGGAATTCGCTCTATTACAAAATGCAAGCATTGTAACAAAAGGCATCCTGGTCAGTGTTGGTTGACTGGGGCATGTTTCTATTATGGGCAAGCTAGTCATTTCAAGAAGAATTGTCTAGAACTTCACCCAAATCAGCCTATTGTAGCACATCAGGCGAGTAAAGGAAATAAAGGTAGTAACCCGGGAACATCTGTATTTACACCTAATCGAGAGAGCAAGGCTATAGCTCAGGTATACCACATCAAAACTGTTAAGGATCATGATGATGCAGAGATCGTAGCAGGTATGATCGAACTCTTTGACATACCTATCTTTACATTGATTGATCTAGGCTCTACTCATTCTTACATTAGTTCTAAAATAATACTCAAAAGAAATATCCCAATAGAACCAATTTTGAATTAAGTAGTTGCCGTCAATCTAATAGGACAAAGTGCCAAAGTGAGTTGAATATGCAAGAAATGTCCTCTAAAGATTCAAATAGTAGAATTTCTTGTTGGTTTTATGGAAAATATAAAAGGGTTAATCTTGAAGAAGCTAGACGGTTCAAAGATGGTATTTGTAGGTGAAAGACCGGATAATCTGAACAATGTGATTGGTGCTTTAAAAACAAAAATAAATCTGGAAAATGTACCAACAGTACGAGAATTGCCAGATGTTTTTTTGGATGAATTATCGAGATTACCTTCTTATTGAGAGGAAGAATTCGGTATTGATGTGCTTCCTGGAATAACACCAATATCGATAGCACCTTATAGGATAACTCCTACAGAGCTTAGAGAATTGAAAGCTCAGTTACAAGAATTATTAGACCGAGGTTTTATACGGCCTAGTATATCACCTTGGGGAGCCTCAGTCCTATTTATATAGAAGAAGGACGGATCAATAAGATAATGTGTAGATTATCGTTAACTTAATGAAGTGACGATCAGGAATAAGTATCTTTTACTGAGGATTGATGATCTCTTTGATCAACTTAATGGAGCAACCGTGTTCTCTAAGATTGATCTTCGAATCGGGGTATCATTAATTAAAGATCAAGAAGGCGAATAGACCAAAGATAGCTTTCAAAATCAAATATGGGCATTATGAGTTGTAGTAATGCCCTTCAAACTTACAAATGCACCGGCAATATTTAATAATTTAATGAATCGAATCTTCTAATTGTATATGGAATCGATTTGTGGTAGTATTTATTGATGATATATATTGGTTTATTTGAAAACCAAGGAAGATTATGATACTCATCTTAAAGTAGTTCTCCAGATCCTACGAGAAAAGAAGTTGTATGCAAAGCTGTCAAAATGTGAAATTTAGGTTATTGGAAGTAATTTTCCATGGGCATATAGTTTCAGCCGAAGGAATTTGAGTTGAACCTAAGAAGGTTCAAGTAATCCTTGAATGGAAAATTCCTAAAAATGTCTCAGAAGTAAGAAGTTTCTTAGGATTAGTTGGTTATTATTGGCAGATTGTGAAAGATTTTTTTTCAATGATTACCCCTCCGATAAACAAGCTGTTAAGAAAGGATATGTTGTTCGTTTTGAACGGAAAGGTAAACTCAATCCAAGGTTCATTAACCTTTATGAAATACTAAAGAGAGTTGGATTAGTGGCATGATAGCATTGCCACCCGAGATTAATCAAATTCATGATGTATTTCATGTATCCATGTTAGAGAGGTATAGATCACATCTTTCGCATGTCATTACACCAAAAGAAATTGAAATTTAACCGGATTTGACATACGAAGAAAAACCTGTTAGGATCTTAGCTAGGGATGAAAAACAGTTAAGAAATAAAAAGATTCCTCTAGTCAAAGTTTAATAGAGAAATCACAAAATAGAGGAAGCTACTTGGGAATTCGAGGAATCAATGAAAAACAATATCCGTATCTTTTTGAATTTCGTACATAAGGAAAATTTGAGGGCGAATTTTCTTAAGGGGGAGAATTGTAATACCTCAAAATTTTGGTTAGTGACCAAAATAAATAAAATGAAAGTTTGGTGACCAAAATGTAAAATTCGAAAAGTTTGGTGCCAAAGTGTAAAACTCAACAAGTTCATGGACTAAATTGTAATTTTAAAAAGTTATGTATTTGGTCCCGTAAATGAATAGTTCACCTCCCAAGAGTGGCATTTTCGTGATACATAGTTTTTTGATATGGAGTTTGTATTAAGAGCTATAAAGCGTTAAAGTTCGAGAAAATTTCTAGATATTTGGATCGAAATAAAAATTGTTAAGCGTGCTCAGAACAGAGTAGCATTAGGTTGGGTGACCTTATGGGAAGGTCTCATGTCAGCAGTTGAGACTGATAAAAAGGGGAATTATTTCGAGTTGAAATTTTATTTTATGGATATCTGATCAAGGATTAGTAAGAGAAATTTATCCGATAAAGATTTTGGGTAAATTATCAGTATATTGGACCGAGCCAAAATTTCAAGATTTTATTTTTACAAAATTATGGAATATTTTGTATGTCAAAAATATTTACATATGGAGATCAGAATTATGAGAATTTCAGATTTTACCCGATAGTTTGGAAAATGGAGAAATCGTAAAAAGTGAATATCGGGTAATCGGATCGAATTGGAATTTTAAAGACAGTTCCAAGGATTATGGAAAACTCATAAAATATTATTTTATGGATATTTTATTACATTTGGTTGGATTCTAACTAGATTTAATTAGATGGTGATGGAATGGCAATTTTCAAGCCTTGTTAGTAAATAAAGTATAGTTGGAGGGCAAATTGGACATTTGTCATGGATGGCATTTTTGAAATATTTTGAAATGTTGAGGGCATTTTTATAAAATGAAAAAAACATGGATTTAATCTTGGCCCTTGGTTTATGATAAGATTAAATCTTGCCATTGGATTTGAAGGCTAAATTAGTAATTTTACTAATTAAATGAATTTAAATTTCATTTAATTATCACATGTGAATTAAAAGGATAAAATATGAACTAATTTGTTCATCTTTCTTTTGATATTTTCGAAACACAAGAGGGAAAAGAGAAGAAAAATTTCTTTGGCAAATTTGAAGCTTTTAAAGTTAGAGTCAAGGTATGTTGCTTTGAAATAAACTGATATATGCTTCATGATCTTTCTTTTGATAGTAATATTGTATGCTATTACGAAGAATAGTTCATGTTCTTGAAGAGAGAGAAATTAGAGTTTCATGAACTATGTTGGAATTAAGGCTTGATTTAAGTAACTCAAGTGTTGTAACACATGAAAACAAGCTTGAATTTAGTTTAATTCTATGTTCAAGGTTATAAATCCTAACCCTAGAATTTGGGGATTTGGTTAGGGAATTTAATAAAGGATGGAAATGAATGATTTGTGATGTTAGAAGCCTTAATTTGATGTTAGAATAAAAATTTTCCCTTAGGAAGAATAATGGACCAATTCGGTTAGAATTGGAAATAAAGGGGAAATTATTGTGAAAATTGTTCTAGCATTAGAAATGATGAGATTTTGATCAAATTAGCTTGATTTGATAATTTATGACCAAAATGGAAATATTGGAATGTAAGGGACCATTTCGGTCAAAGAAGAAAAATTAGAAGAAATTATGGAAAAATTTCCATAAGATTGGATATGATGAAATTATGATTTTACAAGCTTTAAAATGTCATTTGGACCATTTTAGAAGTTTTTAAAAACATAAGGATCAATTCGGAAATCTTGGAAAGTTTGGGGACCAATTCAGCATTTTGGAAAAAGTTAAGGACTAAAGTGAAAAAATTGTTTTCATGGAAGTATTATGCTGGAATTAAGGTTAGAATAAGTTATAAATCATTCTTTGAGTAAAGGTTGGAAGAAATACAAAGTATTGAGGATGAAATGACTTATGTCATGAAACTAATATTTGGAAAATATTAGGGTGTTTTTAGGAAAATTATTCCTATATTGCTTATGTGTTAGTAAAATACTAACATATAATTTGGAATGTGCTTATGGTATTTTTAATACACTTGTAGACTGTGACAAAATCAAGATCGAATTAGCAATCGAGGAAAGGAACGGGACCAAAGTTGAACTTAGTGAGGCTAGTTGAATATTGATAAAGTATAAAGTGTCAAGGTGAGTGCATTTTTATCCATGGATAATAATGTGATTATCATTTGGAAGACTTGCGATAAGTCTACCTTATTAATAATCGCTTGATAATTATATTTTTAAATCTTGAACTTATATTTGACATATTGAGAATTGTCAAAGGTAAAACTATGATGCATTTGATCAGTAGATATATCAGGTATGTATGTTTATGTTATATTTAGGGTATGAACTGCCCAGTATTTAATTATATTGTCATGGATGAATCGAATATGGAATTGGAAAGTATGCCCAAATAGGTAATTGAGGTATAGAGTATAGTTGGCATGCTATAGAGTCCAGCGGTTTAGCACTTGGGTGCGGTTTATTAGCACTTTGGTGTGGTTCTTTAGCACTTATGTGCGGTCTCTTAGCACTTCGGTGCGGTTTATTAGCACTTTGGTGCAGTTTTGACTCATGTACTCAAGTCCTCAAAACTATGTTGGGCAATAATCTATTTGATAGTAAATGGTTAATAAATTAGAGAGTAAGTGAACTCTCGAATAATGGTAATAAATGGTTAATAAATTAGAGTGTAAGTGAACTCTCGGATAATGGTAATAAATGGTTAATAAATT
This sequence comes from Hibiscus mutabilis, assembly GCA_019671005.1. Taxonomy (NCBI): domain Eukaryota; kingdom Viridiplantae; phylum Streptophyta; class Magnoliopsida; order Malvales; family Malvaceae; genus Hibiscus; species Hibiscus mutabilis. Next base: position 14,976,807 of record CM033744.1, read on the forward strand.
AGAGAGTAAGTGAACTCTCGGATAATGGCAGTAAATGGTTAATAAATTAGAGAGTAAGTGAACTCTCGGATAATGGTAATAAATGGTTAATAAATTAGAGAGTAAGTGAACTATCAGATAATGGTAATAAATGATAAATAATTTAGAGAGTGGGTAAACTCTCGGATAATGGCAAGGATAATAATAGGATTTATGAATATGGTTTATATTATGTTAATTTGATTAACATAAGGGAAATAAAGGAATAGTGATCAAACTGTATGTTTATTATATTATTGATATAATTCAAGCATGTTGATTAATATTAAATAGTTATAATGCCTCACTAAGTATATACTTAGCGTGTGATGACTTTTCACGCGTAAGTAGGAAACCCGGGTCGGAGTAAGGAGTAAGGCATCATTATCAAAGAAGGATATATACACAATATCGGTAACTACATCTTTGATGTATTTTGATATTTTCTAGTTGGCATGTATGAATGAATATTAGCTCTTTTAAACTAGTCTAGATGTGGATTGTAATATTAACATCTAGATAAGTGGTTAATATATGATGTTGGATTTTATTAGACTTGATGCTAGTTTAAGGAAATTGCTAGTAAAGAAAATCGGGTAAGATTAAAAAAAAATTAGAGTAATCAAAACGATTTTTGTTTTAGGCAGTTTTTAGGCAGTAAAGTATAGTTATAAATTTCCAAGTTGCTGCCTAAAATCGGGGTCTATCTGATGGATTAAAAATTGAAAATAAATTTTACGCGATTAAAAAGAAAAATTTAAAATTGACATTTTGATTTGTACGGATAGCATAAAATGTGGTTTAAACATCATGTAACACTCTATACTAGTATTGGGTAATAAGTACTGGTAAGGGTGTTACACATCCCTATCCATAGGACCATTATAGTAAATGTCAAAAATCTCTGACTCGAGATTTAAAACTGACAATGCTTGCAACCCAGCTCATGCCAAACATTCGTCCTCATCAAAATTTAATTGTTGGCAAAATTCAATGACTTCAGTTCGGGGCTACAATCGGATGGTGACAAAGTTTTTTTTAGAATCGAACATTAACGCGCGGTCAATTTTATATATATATAATTTTTGGGACTCAAGATTATTTGAGGATTTATTGAAAATTTGTGGACTAAATTGGAACATGGGGAAGGTAATCTTAAATAATATGAAATTTAGGAAATTAAAGTATGAAAATTGCGTGTGCAAGAAAACGTACGTTTTTCGACGTTGGGAGTCCGGCTCAATTAGGTACACATTTAATGTGGTAGTCTTCCGACGGCGGTTCCTTTGTTAGTATTGAATATCGAAAACTTTGGTTTTATGGTTTAAGGTTTATGGTTTTAGAATTTTTGAACCTCTAACTCGATGATCATTTTTTTATATTTTGGTCGTATTTGTAACCCTTCACTTTTCCCTTGTTTCTCCACCTAGCTCTAAACCTCTTAAATGGTGGTGCTATGACAATGAGGGGATACTTAGTCGGTGTGGTTGGAGGTTTCATATTTTTGGGTCGGGGTCAGGGTCGGGTGTGCAAAAAATCCAACTCGACCCATGCTCATCCCTATCCATGGGGCCATTATAGTAAATATAAAAAATTTCTGACTCGAGATTCAAAATCGACAATACTTGCAACCTAGCTCATGCCAAACACGGATATAAGGCAAATTGCCAAATCATCCTCATCAAAATTTAATTGTGCGCAAAACTCAATGACTTAAAATATTAAAATGATTGAAAATTATTCCGTACTTCTAGAAAATTCAATAAAATATTAAAATGTCAAAAGAAAATATATTTTCTAAAAAAGAAAAAAGTATCCGAATTAAAATTAAAAGAACATATAAATTTATAAAAATAAAAATAAAAATTCAAAAGATTCAATCTATAAAAGTCAACACTGGCTGCCGTGGTTAATGCTCATCAAAAGTTGACAAAACCAGTCAACTTCGATTAACTTTGGTCAACAGTTAATCAACATCAATCAAAATTTTAATATATATTTAATATGTTTACATATTCTTTAAATTTTTAGGATTTTTATAGTTTTTTTTTTAATTTTTATATTCTTTTTAAGTTTTTAAATGGAGTAATTTTATCACTTTTATTCTTAAAAAACATTAGAATGGTTTGATAGAAAATTTGTATAGAAAAATTGTCGGAATTTCAAATTACGACAAAAATACATAAATACCAAATTGAAAGGAAATACAAATTCAAATGTCATGTAGATATTTTTTGGTTGCCCTTTAGGTTTTCTAGGGTTTTGTCTTGACTAATTTGGATTGACCCGCGTCGTACACTTAATTATGGTGGGTGAGTCTCCTAGCGAGAATTTTCTGCATACGCATTGCCTCGAACTGGAGACTTGCTTAAACGATACAAACTGCTTACCACTTGGACCAACCCCGCTGGTTAAAATCAAATAAATATTTTAACCTTCATACTATTATATTTAAGTTGAATTTTGATATTTATTGTTGATTAAATTTTAAATTGGGGTTATAACAGAACCCATGAGTGATGTTCATTCAAGTAGATCCAGATTCGAGCAACCTTATCTGCAAGGTGTATATGGTTGATCAGAAGATTAAGAAAAAATATGAACATACATTACCTTATATTCACCTTAGATTATTAAAAAAATAGAATCCCCATATATTTCCTACATTTTCTTTTCACATTAATTAGTCCCATCTAGAGTAAGCATATTTGGCCGATTGGCTAAGCTGCTCATCTTTGTTCCCTCACGTTCTCTTAGGTACGGGTTCTAAACCCGGTAAGAGCACCTTCTTCCTTTCCCTAGAATTTTTCCTTCCCCTCCCCTCTAAATAGGATTAGTATTAGAATTTGTCAAAAAAAATAGTCCCATCCACAACCATAAAAGAGGAGTATATCACAAATGACAAGCTAGTTAGTGCAATGATGGATATCTCTAGTTTCGCACAACTAAAATTTTATAATTTTATACCATTTGAATTTTTAATATAACTTTCTAAAGGTTTGCCCCTCTAATATAAAATTATGTGTTCGTCCTTGCGGACAAATATCTCTATTAACAAAGAATCCCATTGTGTGAAGCATATATCATATAATCAACACAAGTGTAACTTATTCTATACTCTTATCCTTCTCATAAGGATTTGCCAAAGATGTTGTAATCATCTATCAGAGTTGTTGAAATTCTCACGCATTGTGTCGTGATATTAGAAAAGAAGGGTAAAATACAATAGAGGCCACTTAGTTATATGTTTAGTAACAAATATGTCACTCTTCTTCTAAAAATAATAATTTAGTCACTCAATTATAGATTTAGGAACAAACATGTCATTATAGGTTTAGGAACAAACATGTCTTTTTTCTTTTAAAAGTGAGTGTTTGGTTGCTAGTTGTGCATTAAGGTTGTATTTTGAGGGCAAGCTTCTTTAAGTCCTATTGTACTTTTGGTGTGAGCTTTGTACTCTTGGTATGCTATGGGTTCCTGTAATCGTCCATTGCTTTGAATAAAAGTTGGGGCACTCTTTCCCCCTTATTGCTTCTGGAATTGTCGTTTGATGATTCGAGTTGCAAAGGGAGTTTTAACGATGTCCTATTTACCTTTCAAAAAAATCACTCAATTATAGGTTTAGGAACAAATATGTCACTCAATTACAATTTTGTGAAAAACAAATTACTCTATCATTAAAATTGAAACAAGGACTTGATATAATAATAATTTTAGTCCCAAAAACTTATGGTACTAATTCAAAATAATTCAATAAACTTAACCCTTCATATTTAAAAAAACCAACATTGCACCATCCTGACACACCCTCGACCACCTACCATACTTCATGCTATTGTCCATCAGTCTGATAATAAAAAAAAATGTGATAGCTAGATAGACATAGTCACAACACTATTGGACAATTGACAGACTAATAGAACAGACCCATTATGACTTTTAACGTTATCTGCTAGTAGACACATCACTTCAATAATGGAATTTTTAAGTATGATGAGTTAAGTTTATCGAATTATTTCTAATTATGACCAAATTAATAGAATGAATAAGTTTTGGGGACTAAAGTTGTTATTATACCAAGCCCTTGTTTTAATTTTAATGACATAGTGACTTATTTGTCACAAAATTTTAATTGAGTTACTTGTTTGTTCTTAAACTATAATTGAGTGGTTGAATTGTTAGTTTTAGAAGAAGAGTTACTAAACTTATCACTAAATGGCATATGATGTAATTTACACAAAAGCAACTATGAATCTAACGTGGAGTGTGTATTAGAATTGTTTATGGGATATATTAGTGCCTGTATATCACCTTTAATTTGTGAGGTCCTTTCTTGGAAACAGAAGTGTTATGTCCAATGAGCCAAAGCCCCACTACGACTCAGAGAGCAAGCATCCCACTGATACAAAAGAGTCATGATGTTGTAGAGCAATTTGGATGGTCAAATTAGCACAAGGTTTGGCTTTGGTGGTAAACTTCAACCCAAAATTTGCTTCTTATTTTGAAGTACTTTGCAAGTGCTAAACTAATGATGCCTTTATGTATTTGTTCATTTTGCTAAGCAATGGTGCCTTTATTTGCTGTAATGTTTCAACTTTCCCTTCTTGTGTCAAAGGCATTAGTTTTTACTAGTTTAAAAAATGTGCAATTGTTGGCCTGTGTCACTGGATGGCCCACTTTGGCATATAATATTTTGATGATGAGAATAAATACACAATAATTGCACAATATGGGAGATTCTATTGGCAATAGTGGGTGGAATAATCGCTGGACCTCATTCCTTATTCTACCAAAAGAAATTTGCTGAGTATAGCACAAAAACCACATTAGTTGAACGCACGTTCCTCTTCAATGCACTCACAGTCACATACGGGAAGAAAAAAAATCAAAACCTCAAGCCGCATACAACTTCAAGAATCCATGGTATAGAATCATATACACACCACCAACGAACTCTACAATATTTATTATATTATTTCTGTACTAAAAGTAAAATCATGCTTTGTCTTTGCATGTACGAAATGCATATAAATATGCACCCACATACGATCCTTTGCTAAACATGTTTCATTGTGTAAGTAGTGCTTGAGAACCCCTAAAACTACGAGAGAGGGAAACAACAAATAAAAATGATAGGGTGGGAAGATGTTTACAAGGTGGTTGCAGCTATGGTGCCTCTTTATGTTGCACTGATGTTAGGGTATGGTTCGGTGAAGTGGTGGGGGATATTCACTCCGGAGCAGTGCGATGCTATAAACCGCCTCGTCTGCTACTTCACACTCCCACTTTTCACCGTGGAATTCACCAGCCACATCAATCCGTTCGAAATGAATTATCGGTTTATAGGAGCTGACGCCATATCCAAGCTTGTCATCGTGGTGGTTCTAGCCATTTGGGCCAAGTGTAGTAGCAAAGGGAGTTATTGCTGGTCCATCACCAGCTTCTCTTTGTCTACTTTAACTAATTCTTTGGTCGTAGGTGTACCTTTGATGAAAGCCATGTATGCGCAAACAGGGGTTGATCTTGTTGTCCAGTCATCTGTTATTCAATCCATCATCTGGCTGACGATTTTTCTATTCGTGTTGGAGTTTCGGAGGTCGGGAGTGTCCATTGCAGCAAGTGATGGAGAGGGACATGAGAGGGATGTAGAAGGGAACACAAATGACGATGGTGGAGTGAGCAGCAGGCCTTCTGTCTGGCATCTGATGAAAGTTGTGGGGATGAAGCTGGCAATGAATCCTAACTCATATGCTTGTGTTATTGGCCTTGCCTTGGCTTTTGTTACAAACAGGTTTGTTTGTTTGTTCATCTGCTTTTTTCCCCATAATATTTGAGATCGTTTTTCTAAGTGATATATACTCCATGTCTCAGTTTTTAAAGGATGCTAACTTTCCTTTATTTTGTAGGTGGCATTTTGAGATGCCAAGCATTATAGATGGATCGATATTGATTATGTCAAAGGCTGGAACGGGCACTGCCATGTTCAGCATGGGTGAGTGAGATTATTATTATTATTATTATTATTATTATTATTATTATTATTATATATGTTCGAATATGTATGCTTATAAAATAAAAATTTACTAATAAAATAAAAATATGGACAGAAGAATTTATCCCGACTTCTTTTTTCCATATAACCATGCATGTGCACATATATGATTTCAGTATTTGAGATTGAATCATCATTCCTTTATCTAAACTTGTTCTAGCCCTTGATTAGACAAAAACTTAAGATTTGGTCCTTTTATTATTCTTAAATTTTATTTACTTCCAATCGAAAATATATTTATTATTTTTTAATAAAAGTGGCTTAAAGAATATGGAATGCATGCTGAAGTTCTCGGTGCTTAAAGCAGTCGGTGTCCATTATTTTTAAAATTTTAATTGATTAGAGTTAATGTTTAATTCTAAATTTGCAGGCAGCATTGCCACAAGCAATAATCTCCTTCATCTTTGCCAAGGAATATGGAATGCATGCTGAAGTTCTTAGTACTGCGTAAGAACTCACTCTTTTCAAACTGGGTTAAATATATTGAATAATGTTCTTTTTTAATATTTTAATGGAAGATTATTTACATAATTTTGTGATATTTTTTTTTTGCCTTTTGCAGAGTGATCTTTGGAACTATTGTGTCCTTACCGGTGTTAGTAGGATATTATGTACTTCTAGAATTTATAAATTAATCTTCCCCTACATTCTTTCTGATCGTTTTTAATGAATGGGATCCATGGACTTTAGCTTTTACGTTTTCCTCTTTATTTTTAATTTGATGAATTGTAACTCTAAATATAATTAGTTTGTAGAAGGTTTATACATAAAATAGTCTCCTTATTGTACTAAAGAATTAAGTGAGGTATTAATTTGAATTATAGATTAAATAAATCTTTATATAAAAATTATGATCAAATAAATTATTATTTGAAAAATCATAGGTCATATAAATTCTTATTTTCAGAAATAAGTAATCGCATTTAATTACTTGTTTGCCATTCTTGTGACTTTATTGTAGGCATGTAAATGAACCGAATGAACACGAACGAGGGTATGTTAATGTTTGTTCGTTTAATTTTAATCGAACAAATAAACAAACACAAACAACTAAACGAACATAATTTTCTGTTCGTGTTCGTTTGTTAAGGAATATAGCTTGTTCGTTCGTTAAAATAATAAACTAACACAAATGAACGAACGTGAAAGAATATATGTAAATAAATTTAAACGAACATAAACAAACGAACATATGTGAATAAATTTAATTTTTTTTAAATGTAATACTTTTGTTATGAAAATAATAAATATAATTGAGTATATGTGAATAAATTTAAACGAACAGAATCGAACAAACATAAATGAACGGATTATCGAACGTTCACGAGCATAAATGAACAAACGACCACTTTTTTCGTGTATGTTCATTTAATTAAACGAATAGAAATCATGTTCATGTTTGTTCGTTTAAAAAATAAACGAACATAAATAAATTTCTCGCCGAACGGTTAGTTTACAACCCTACTTTATTAAGCTCGGCGGTTCTTTATTTTATTTTATTAACACTTTATTTTGGGTTTGATGTAAATTTGTACATCTCATCCGGTTTTTTCTCTCTGATGGTTGTCGAGTAACCAAATATAATTTTCATGTTCTAAAATAAATGTTAAATAGTAGTATAGAAAAGTGTGGTCGCCCATTGAGACACTCGAAGAAGAGTAGCGTTATGAGAGAGCGTGAGAGAGGAAATTCTCAGCGTGAGGGAGATAATTCCCAGTCCCGCACTGTTTGGACCTGTTTTGCGGGGAATATACCTTCGCGATTCTATTGGAAAGGATTATGGCAAGCGTTTGATCGTCATGGTGTTGTAATAGATGTCTTCATCCCAAACAAGAGAGCGATAGATGAATCACGATTTGGATTCGTGAGAATGGCATGAGAGTTATTGAGAGACTTAATGGTTTTTGGCTTCACGGATCGAAGATCAGGGTTTTTTGGGTAAAAAGGGGGGCGCGCACTCGTTTTGGAGGCGTAAAAGGGATGATCCTAATAACAGACGAAGAACGCCAAATCAATCAATGGAATCGAAGAGCAGAGTTATTGGATCTAGATGATCGGAACTTGGTTGTCCTTAAAAATTGTGTGGTTGGCTGGTCGGATTGGAAGGAGTCAAGTGTAGAATTAGCGGCAACACTTAATCAGAATGATTTGACTGGGTTTTCAATTATACGATTGGCAGGGACTATGTTTTTGTTACAATGTGATGAATTGGGAACGAAAGAAAGATTGTTGTCATCCAAAGAGATAAGGAGATGGTTCTCGGATGTCAAGGAATGGTCGTCGGACGTAGCCATGGACTCTAGGAGGGTTTGGCTCTCGATCACAGGTATCCCAGTACATGCCTGCTCATGCCAAACCTTTAAAAACATTGCGTTGTTATGAGGATCGTTAATTCGATTGTCAGATTCTACGAATCAACCCTCATCTTTTGATAGAGGGAAGATAGTTATTAGCACATCAAACACAAAAGATAGAGGAGACGATTGGTTTAGTGGTGGGAGATCGGGTATATCCGATACGTATCTAGGAGTCTGGCATAGGGTTTGGGCCGAATCAAATGAATGAGTCTAGTTCTTCGGACGCGAACAGCTCTAAATCCATAGATGTAAACGATCACAAGTGTGCTTTTGAAAATGCGTGTGCCGTAAATGGGTTGGATGTGAGTTCACAAAAGGAGGTGGTTGTTGTGGGCGTGGATAACGCATCCTCCACAGGAGAGACAATTGTCCTACATTCTGTTTTAGTTAGTCCAATGGTACTCCACAACACGATGCAGAATAAGGATGAAGGAGAAATTCTGAACTGTCATAGGCTAGAGAAAACACGCATAGTAGATTTACGGGTGGAGGACATTTCAAAAGAATATGAGATATCCGCTGAGCAAATTGGTATGGTCGACCGGGTGTCAGATGAGAACCAGCATGGTATAGAGACAGTAGACTATGTTGAAGAAACAAACTTGGACAATTCGATCCATAATTTCAATCCTGGGCCGATGGTAACAAGTAGGGCTTTTCAATCGGAAATCATTCAACATAATGGTATATAAAGAAGGGTAAGGAATATGTCTGAAATTGTTTTTATCTTTTTAACACAATCAGAGAGGGAAGCGGCTGAAGGAAATTTATGAAAAAGAGGAAGAGGCAAACCAAAAAAACAAGCACCGATTACCAGGATTACCAATGGCTCTCTCTCAGACTCTGATTCTATACATCGGCGAAACGCTATCCTTTGTGAGGCAGAGGAAACAGTGGCTCTTGGGAAATTAGCGGGTGCAACGACGATAGGGAACGAACAGGAGATAGTGAAAGATATTACGCGCCTTTTGGATCCGCGGGGAAAGGGCCAATAGCGATCGGCATGAGGGTGTATCATGGAACGTGTGTGGTTTGGAAAGTCTGTTAAAGAAGAGAACTGTTAAAAATCTACTTTGACAGCACCGTTGTGAGATGGTCTTCTTGCAGGAGACGAAGCTAGAAACTTGTGACCAGTCGACTGTTAATCGTGTATGGTACACAGACAATTTTAAATTTCTTTTCAGGCCCTCTATCGGCAATTTAGGGGGTTTACTTGTGATTTGGGAGGCTTCAAAATTCCAGACTTAGAGGACTATGATCCAGCAACATTTTATATCCTTTAATGGTAAGTGGATTAGTGAAGATTGTGATTGCTTTATGATTAACATCTACGCTTCTTCTGTGTATGATGCCTATGTTCAACTATGGACTTCTATTTTCGAACTAGTGGGAAACCAGGATTTAGCGATCTGTGTGGAGGTGATTTTAAAGTGGTAAAATAGTCGGAGGAAAGGTGAGGTTGTACCAGTCATAGGCGAGGGATGGAGGATTTTGTAGAGTTTTGTGATAGTTTGGGGCTCTTGGATGTTCCGACCATTGGAAAAGCATTTACGTGGTTTGGTCCGCGGGGTAAATAAAGCCGTTTGGATCGCTTTATAGTGACCAGAAACTGGCTGGGCAGATTTATGAAAATCGTGCAACAAAATTTACCAAAAGGGATTTCGGATCATGCTCCGCTCTGTGTTGTTGGTGATGAATTCGATTGGGGAGCTTATTCATTCTGTTTCTTGAATGTTTGGTTAGACATGAAGGAACATATAGACTGCTTTGGAGAGGAATGGATGCACATATCTGATGATATTTGTCCTGGGCAGTTTGTTCAAAAGCTCCGCAAGATGAAGGTTTTTCTTAAGTCTTGCAACCAATCATATTTTGGGAATGTTGATCAGCGTATCAAAGACACTACGGCTGCAATCGAAGCAATTGATGCTTGTGAGGGGATGATTTGACAGGCAAGTTATAGAGAGAGGAATACAAAAATTTAAATACCGAACTGTGGCGTCTTCATAAACAAAAAGAGGCGATTTGGAGACAAAAATCTAGAGTATTATGGTTGAAAGAGGGCGATAAAAATACTTTTTTCCACCGTGTGGCTAAATTTTGGACAATTCGTAACAACATTGATGGCATGAAGGTAAATGGCCGTTGGATCCGCAATAGGGATGAACTAAAACACTTGTTTTTTTTTCACATTTCCACAAGCATTTTGCTCGCATTCCTACTGCGGGTGGTGTGTTGCTGGAGGTTAATTTTAAGTCTCTTAACTCGACACAAGCGATGGCTTTGGATATTTCATTTTCTGAGGAAGAAGTTCGTAGGATAATTTGGAATTCAGAGGGTGCAAAGGCCCCGGGTCTGGATGGCTTCACATTCGTTTTTTTCAAGAAGGGGTGGAATTTTCTTAAGGCTGATATTATGTATCTTTTGGAGGAGTTCTTTGCTACAGGCAAACTTCTAGGTGGAATTAATTCCACGTTTGTTGTGCTGGTTCCGAAGGTGGAATAACCAACTGTAGTGGCTGACTTCCGTCCCATATGCCTCCTTAACTCAGCTTACAAGGTGATTGCTAAGATTTTGACAGCTCGCATGTAGCCATTGATAGATTCGTTGATAGGTGATGTTCGGACTACTTTTATCCGAGGTAGGCAAATAAGCGATGAGATATTACTGACGAATGAAATTATTCACTAACTTCAAAAAAGTAGACATGGCGAAGGGGGTATAGTCCTAAAACTAAACTTTGCCAAAGTATACGATTGCATTCGATAGGATTTTTTAGATCAAATTATGTCTCGTATGGGCTTTGGTGTAAGATGGCAAAAGTGGTGAGATGTGTATTAGCATTGCTCGTCTTTCGATCCTAGTTAATGGGTCTGCGACAAAAAAATTTTCGATGCAACATGGAATACGACAGGGGGATCCATTATCACAGTTTATATTTCTTATGGTCACTGAGGTTCTACATCAATTTCTTTTGAATGCTGAAGATCAAGGATTAATCTCTGGGGTACATATTCAGATGAGATATCGATGTCGCACCTCTAATTTGCTGATGATACAATTTTTTTTTCTTAAAGGAGGGATTGAAGAAGCACAAAACTTGAAACAGATTCTTACTTGTTTCCACTATGGCTCGGGTTTACAAATAAATTTCTCCAAATCATATCTTTACGCAGTTGGTGTAAATGAGGACACTTTGAATCAAATTGCAGTGGTTCTTGGCTGCGCATGTGATGTTCTTCCATTCAATTATTTGGGTATTCCAATTGGATTCGGTCCAAGATGCAGTATAGTCTGGGAACCGATCCTTCGCCGCTTATGTCAAAAACTGGCAGGCTAGAAATGTAGCTCTCTCTCTCTTTTACGGCAAGATTGGTATTGGTAAACTCGGTACTCTCATCCTTGCCTTTATATTATATGTCGATCTTTGTGGTTTCGCAGGGTGTTATTCGTAAGATTGATCGCATACGTCTCCATTTCCTTTGGGTGGTTCTGGATCACAGAACAAGATGAGCCAGATCTGTTGGGAGGTGGTTTGTCGTCCAAAGCATCTTGGTGGGCTGGGGGTAATCGACCTAAGGCTTTGCAACCTTTCTTTGTTATCTAAATGGGCGTGGCGTTATGCCACAGAACCCACCTCATTGTGGCGTGTCTTGGTAGGCGTAAGTCGAGTATGTCATTTGTTTGGCGTAACAATGTCTTGTCCAGGAAAAGAGTAACGTTGATCAATTTATAGGAGTTGAAAATTTCTCGTTGTTTCTGGGAGATGGTTCATGTATTCTATTCTGGCATGATAGATGGTGCTCGGAGATGCTGCTTGCGCAGATCTTTTCCCATCTTTTTCGTCTAGCAATGAACAAATTGGCTATGGTTAAGGATTATGGTGTTCGGCGTGGTTTTAATCATAGCAAGTGGGGGGAGTTTTTTGCTAGAGAGTTGCGGTCTTTTGAATTAAACCATTTGCGGGAGCTTCGTGCTTTGGTATCACCATATCGTTTTTCAATTAGAGTGCTGGATCATTTGATATGGCAATAGGGCGATTTCGGGATCTTTCATGTTAAACGGTTGATGTCTCTCATGACTTCTTTTGGCATTACTTCCGATTGCGTTGACGTTTTTTTCATTTGGAAAATTCCATTACCGCCAAAAGTGTAATGTTTTCTATGGTTTGTACTGAGATGTCGTATACCTACACTTCGATTTTTTACAAGAAAGGGGTATCCAAGTTGATGATGCGGCTAAACGTTGTGTGTGGTGTTCGGAGGGCTTCGATGAGTTAGATCATATCCTTTACTCCTGTCCTTTTATTCAGAGGATTTGGTTCTTGTTTCTTCATTGGTGGTGTTTGGAGATTGCTTTGCCTGCGACTTTGGCTGATTTTGTGCACCAATGCCTTCATGGCTTCTTTTCGGGGGTGGTTCAACATCGGTGGTTAGTGGACTATTCTGCGGTCGTTTGGACGTTGTGGCTTGCAAGGAATGATAAGGTATTCAATGGAAAAATCTATTCAGAGGAGCTATTTTTTCTTATCCGAACAAGAAATTTTCATTGGCTTTCGGCTACTATTGAGTCATCTGATATGTTTGAAGCAGGCTGGTGGTCCTGCCCATGGAAGTGTGTAGGAGTGCCGCGTAAGATTAAACCTCGGTAGGGGGTACAATGGGAAGTGCCACCTCAGGGGACTCTCAAATTGAATGTGGATGGATCGGTTCAAGGTGAGATGCGACGAGCTGGTTGTGGGGTGTTTTGCGCGACCATTTTGGTAAGATCCTTGCAGTTTTTTCGGGCCCTTTGGGATCCATGGATATTCCCGAGGCTGAGGTGGGTGCCATAGCTCATGCATTACTCTTTTTGTCACTATCTAAATGGAACCATGGCTTCTTAATTGTGTTGGAATCGGATTCCATGATTGCAATCTCTTGGGTATTACATTCAGGACGTTGGCCTTGGCACTTATGGTCTTGGTTTCGGAAAATTGATGATTTATATGTGTCATTGAGTTGTGTGGAGTTTTGTCATATATATCGGGAAGCTAATTATGTTGCCGATGCTTTAGCGAAGAATGGTGTCACTAGGGTTGAGTGGTTTCAAGCTTGTGCATGATTTCAAGGCTGTTTTTGCCTTTGTCTTTGTTTTTTTTGCCTCGTGTTTTGTCCGTTTCTGTATCTTCATACTGTTATATGTATTCTTTTTCTCCGACTAGGTTTAGGGAGATTTTTAATGAGGCACATAATGGTATTCTTTTGTATGGTTCTCTTGCTAATAAAACAATACTTATCTATAAAAAAAAAGAGGTGTAGTCGATCTACATGGACTAGGATATTGTTTTCGTATGACAAGATTTTTATGTTGCGACATCTACTGTGTCCACGCCTTGTGACAAGCTTAGCTGAAAAGAAATAAAACAAACGATTAAATAAAATGGGGGATGTAGTTGATGATGACAAGAGAAATAAAAATCAATAGTAAAAATTAACAATTGAAAAATAAATTAGACAATCAAGTATTTAAATCCTTAGCCATAGACTAAGTGTACTTCAGTCTCAATCCTTGAAAAAAGGATTTTCCCTTCAGGACGAATAGTTGATTATAGCGATCAATGACGCCTTAATCGCCTACTCTTTCTCGTGTAGTTGATGCTGGTACGACCTGTAAATCAACCCTTATCGAATATCTAATCGTGTGCTTGAGTTTACAATTTAAAGATCTCAGCAGCTTTGCGTTCTAGACGAGCCCAACTCGAATTAACTACCTCAGCCACGTTGGGTGTTTAACTCCCCGGTTGGCTTTTTCCACCCGAACACGTCAATTTGTTTGCTAGAATCTGAGCTATATAGACAACCAACTCATCTTCCTAATTGTACGTTAAACAATCGTCAACCCAACGATCTCTTTTGAGTTGAAATCGAATTAACTGTACGGGACGAATTTTTACCATCCCATATTTTGGAGAGAAATTGAATATCGTGTTGAAAGATTTTAGTACGGATTTATCGCTCAAGATTTTTTTGTTCGGGAGGTTTATAGGCTTTTGGCTAAAAAAGATTAGTTGAACATGAAGTTAATCATACTCAAATAATGTATAAAAATGAAAATCAAAGTAATTTGAAGGTGAAGAAAGAAGAATGTTGAACGAAAGCAATTATTTTAAAAATTGAAATGCTAAACAATGGCAAAACACGCCAAATCAAAGAAAATAATATGATGCATGTCTTATATCGATTCTAATTGTCCCAACCATCAAGTCTTCGATTTGAATCATTATCAAATGAGCCCTTATTTGAAAAACATTATCTTTTTTTTACTCGGTAAAAGTATGATTTATTAAGGGTGAATCATATAAGCCACCATTCCTTCAAGCCTCATTAAAAACCTTCTTAATCTTAAATAGAGAAAAAAAAAGTACCCGAGAGAATGTTAAGATACATAACAAGCACAGGCAAAAGCCAGAAATTACATCATCATCACGCCCTTTAAGTCACAACCCAAGGACACAAAAAACCACAACACTCGGCTAGACCCTCAACCATCCTTATCTCAACCATTGTGTAACCCCTTAAACACGGTCCACAAGAAATGAGCCGAATCTAGAAAGTCGCTTTTGAAAATTTTTCCCTCAAGAAACATTTTTAGGTTAAAGTAATTTATAATTCAAGGTAAATGATCAAATAAGTAAAACTCATTGAATATTCTAGTTGTTATAAAACTCAATCTTTTAAATAATGTTCTGATAGCTGATAAAATATCTGGAAAAAATCATAAATTCATGCATCCAATAAATCCCAAATTATAATAGTATGAATGTCCGAATTACACAGTTGTCACAAAACATAAAATAATAATCTAAAAGTCTAAATAAAATAGTTCATACTGATGATAGATTATCCTAGTAAAATGTGAGATGCTCCAAGTACAGAGTCACCTAAAAATTTGGATATCTGAAAGAGAAAGACTATAGGGGTGTAAGCTAAAGAGCTTAACGTATCTCTAATGTGCAAGCAACCATAAAAACAAAACAATATTTTTATTTTCTAATAAAGTCTTTTTTGAAAACACAGTAAATTCGAATCATGATGATACGATGACCGATGCACAACTCAATACCCAATTATCCAATATCATACAGAGTGGAGGTTTCCCTCGCCAAATTGGAGGCTTCCCTCACTTTTTTCGAACACAATTACGATCTCATGACTCAAAGAATATGATTTGAAAACCGTAAATTCAAACTCTAACGAGTTTCTCATATATGAAAATCTGATGCTTGATTTAAAAATGCAGTTTAGTATGCCATGCATAATGTTTCAAAACATTCTCAAATCACAATCAGATAATAAATCAAGCAAGTATAAAATATCATTTCACAAATATATAGCACAGTAAGAAACGCATCTTAGGCAAACAGTAGCTCTAATGTCGAGAAGGGCAAGTATCACGCTCAAGTCTAGCTGAATCATAACCTACAAGGTATGAATTCTATATTAACTATCACTAAGCCACCAACTAAAACACCAACAACTAATATAAAAGCATACTTAAGTGTAAACCTTGAAGAACATGCACAGACAGTCTAAACATGAGTATGAAACTCGTCAGCCTCAGAGTCAAAATCTGAACACGAGAATAACTCGAGTCAATCCAATATTCAATTCTTCTAAAATTACTAAGTATAAATATTTGCAAGTAGTAAAATATGGTTTTCATGTTTAAATTAGACGAAACGGTTAGTGAATTCAGACTCGGGACATTGAAAAATGTCATGGTGAAAAATGTCTAAAAAAGTCAACTTGGGTTCAACGGTCAAAAGTTAACTTTGATGGAAATTCAATAGTCAAAGTCAACCCTAACGATCAAAGTCAAAAGGTCTACTGATCTAGGTCAATAGTTAACGGATCAAAGCTGGTTAAAAGTCAACTATCGGGTCAAAGGGTCCAAGGTAAAAGTCGGTTCTGTCTGGCTCACATGGCTCGGACCAGCTTTCACAACCGATTTAGATTGGTTCATAACTAGGTTCGCTCAATTCGGTTCACCAAAAGGTTCTAATCCAATTTGGGTCACACAAGGATCTAGGTTCCACTAAATAGGTTCTCCCCATGATTTTGGATTGGGCTCAACACACACAAAGCCCACTACTGAAGTGATCTCTTATTCCCTTGGCAAAAACTGATAGCCCAACACACATGATTTGCATCCCTTGTATACTAGGGTTTCCAAAACTCGCAAAGGCTGTGGCAGCAGCGTAACAACGCGACAATAGTAGTAGCATCGAAACAACACGACGGTGGCTCAACCATGGACGACAAACAACATAACGAAGACCCACATGGTCATTTCGGCCAAACACGTACGAACATAGAACTCACGAGGCTTACCAAAATGGATTCAGAGGAGGAGGATGGCGACGCAAGGGAATCAAACGGGTTCTTTATAGATTATAAGCAAACGGAGATGAGGGAGGATGAACCAAATGATAGTGATGATCGAACGATAATGGGATTCGAATGGTGGTCTTAGATCATCAAACGAATGTCGTTTGGGGCTTGGTCGGAGCTCGATCAGAACAAGATGGGTGAGGGTGGCTTAACTTTTCAAAGAGTTTGGGTGAGAGGGGGATATATCGAGAGAGAGTGATAAAAGGGGCGATGGCTGCAAATCAAATGGTATATCCCAAGTCTAGGGTTTAAAAGAGAGTTAAATACTCTGATCAAAAGGGTAAATCTCAAAACAAGACCTTTATTTTTGTCCAAAAATCAGAACATACCCTAAAGTCTAAGTTTTCACAATATTGCCACTGAAACATGGTTTAAGCCCAATTAATCCTTAAATTCAAATTAGGGTTTTAGACCAAAAATTCCCAAATTCTAGGGTTTTGAATTAGGGATTTTAAAATTTAGGGATTTTGAAATTAGGGGTATTTTTTAGGGTGTTACAACTTTCCTTCCATTGAAAGAAATTTCGTCCTCAAAATTTTTAGACTTGGTAATAGGTACCTAAAACTAACTGACACATGCTTATACTTCTCATTCTGAATTCATAATCCATCATAACCAAAAATAAAACTGAACACATCATAAAAGTACATGCTATGTCCTTAAATGCATCATCAAAATCGTCACGAGCTCTGGTCGCATATGCTAAACCTGGTCGTTTGGTCTCAGATCTAGCTGTTCTATCACTTTGAGAAAGTCTAACTCTACTAACATTTTCCAAAGCAACATGACTACCAGGACCTCTACTCCTCACAGATGCTTGTGCTGATGACTGAGAATTGTTCTGTTTAGTCGATACAGTAGGTAGACGTGGTCAATTCCTTATGTAATGACATTAAGAACCACATCTAAAATATGCTCTGTTCATCCATCTGCACTCTCCATTATGCTTCTTATTACATAAATTAAATATAGAAATAGGACGAGGAATTTTCAAACTACCCACATTGCCATTCAAAACTGTCGATACTATAGGTCTCACACTCCGATAACTCTGAGAAACAAACTCATCTCCAGGCCTCTTTCTGAATAGGTTGACAAAACTTGGATAATCGGGTTGACAAACTCGCACTCCTTAAGTAATGACATTTCTGTGTTACCCGGATTTTCGTACGGAGTTTGTATTAATGGCTATAAAACTATAAAGTTTGGAAAAATATTTGGATAATCGAATCAAGTTAAATTTCAGAGATAGTTCTATGGACCTTAGAAGAGTCATAAAATATCATTTTTATGGATACTTGGATGTTAAAAAGATCGGGAAAAATTAAAATCGATCAAAATGACATGGAATGGCAATTTTGTGAGTAAGTTGATCAATAAAGGGCATTTTGCCCATAAGGGACATGGAGGGAATTTTGAGATTTCTTTTGTGGATGAATAGTGACTGATTAGAATCTAGCTAAGTCTAGTTGGAATGTTACAAAATGGCAAATTAGAAATATAAATCTAGTTGGAGGGTATTTTTGGAAAGTAGAATTTATTGAATTAAAAGTTAATTTTTAATGATACAAGTGTCTTAAATATATGAAATATGAAGGAATTATCAGCAAAAATACTCTCCAAAATGTTGGTGAAGAGAAAAAGAAGAGAAAAATTTTACAAGCTCGATTTAAGCCCCGAATATCAATTTTCAAGTAATCTTTCGAACTACAAAGTTGTTCTACTTTTTGAGCTCTATCTTTTGATGTAAATAATTCATAGAATACTTGCTTGGTTGATGAGATTTGATATGAGGAAGAAACTAGGGTCTATGAATAAATTGAGGCTTTTATGATTTTATGAATCCATGGTTGATTTTAAGTTAGAATCATGCTTGTATGATGTTAGAATCATGTTATTGAGTTGGGATTAAAACCTACATATTTTGGATTGTATAGAGAAGATTAGGGTTTATGGATTGAAGTCTAACTTAGGGTTTGTGATGTTGGATTAATGATCTAGTAAGCTTGATTTGTTGTTTGGAAGCATAACCCTAAGTTAAATACATAGGGACCATTTCGGCAAGCTTCAAAAATTATGGGACCAGATTTGATTTTTATGAATTTGATGTGTATTTATATTATTAATGATGTTAGAGACATGAAAATGAAGTTAGAATGCTAAACCGACGATTAATCATATTAGTGACCATTTTGACAAATTGTCAAACTTGAATGGTCTATTCGGCAAAGAGGATATGTAGAAGGAGTAAATCTGGTTTTTAGTTAAAATGATGGAATTAAGGTAATAATGTTGATTTGAGGACTAATTTTCAAAGTTAAGAAGCTTGAATCCTTATATTTGAAATTTGGTGACCACCTCGACAAAACAAGAGAAGTTAGAGAAGTAAAGGTTTAAGCTTATTTTGATGAAGGATGTAAAGAGAACATATGAATACAAGCTTTATTATAGTCATTTGAAGTAAAGTGATGGGACTAAATTGACAAGTAGAGAAATAAGGAGAAGTTGGTGTAAATTAGAAGCTATTTATGGAAAGTTATGTTGGAATTTGAATTATGGTAGTAAGTTTAAAAATTTGCCATAAATTCTACAAAAATGGTTAGATGATGAATTTTATACTGTTGTGAAGATTTTTTAGTCTAGTTTCATTTCCAACAGACAGAAACTGATTTCGAGTTCCAGTTAAAAGATATGAATTTTTAATCGAATGAAGGTCAGAAAAATTACAGAGCAGTTTCTACCTGGACAACTCTGTGACGTGAATGTAAGAAATTTTCATAATTTTTGTAGATTTTATTAATTTATGTGGTTTAAACTGTTAGAACCGTTATCAAATCTAGTTTCTCCAGTATAAAGGAAATTAAGATCCGGTATGTATTCTGCCCTGTATAAGTAAATTTTTGAAAATAGTGCAAGCTATCAGAAAATGGAATTTGAAACATTTTGTATTTAAATGTTAGTTAGCAAGCTCGGAAGAATTATTGGAAGTTCAAATTGGTCACTAAAGACCATAAAGAGTTTTTGAACAATACAAGGAAGAAAGGGAAATATTTGGAAATTTTATATTCGAATGATTATATTAGACAGCATGTTTAAGGTATTGTTAGATTTGAATCTAACAAATATTTTATTGTATTCATGTGATTAATGAAGTTAAGTCCGAGTCAAAGAAGGTTCGAGGTACTATGAAAGAAAGGATCGAACTAGGACTTAGTGAGGCATTGTGTTAAGTGGCCAAGGTGAGTGCATTTTTACCTATTATATATATATGATATGAGGAAGACTTGCGATAAGTCGACCTTGATATTAATGAAAATGTATGTTGATCAAAGTTATGCAAATGACATGAAATATTAAATGGCATATGTGATACATTGATATGGCATAATGATTTATGTAAGATAAATAGGATTTTAGATATTGGGTATGAATTGCCTAATATCTATTTATATGATTTATATTGATGCTTTGAACATGGAATGTTGATTTTGCCCAAGTACTATTGTGAATTCTTTGGTATAATTGGATATCCATAGAGTCCTAGTAGCTGCGTCATAGCACTATGGTGCGAGATAGACTCTTTGGGATCCAGATAGACTCTCCGGGGTCGAGTTAGACTCTACGGAGTCGGTTCAAACACTACGGTGTTACATAGCACAAAATGTGCGAGTATGAGGAGCAAAGGGCGTCCTCTAGTATGTACTCATCATTAGACGCTACGACGTTGTAGACACTACGGTGTCAGTTATGATGACTCGTGTACCAAAGTATCACATTATATTGTACTTCGGGCTATAATACATGAAATGCATTTATACAGGCAGTTAAGTTAAAAAGCTTAACGTATATTTGATTAATAAAATAAAGGTTTGATGATATGATATAAACTGCAATTGGGACTCGCTTGCCATTTTGCAGGAACTGTATTGCACTGTTACATGATAGAGGAATAACTTTGATAAGTCGTTTTATACGATTCTATATTTTTATAAAATATACACAGTAATTTGTTTATTTATGTTATTTCTATACATTGAAATGCTTTACTTTAATTTATAGTTGCCTCACTAAGTGAATACTTAGCGTGTGCTATTTCACACATAGGTTATTGGGAACTTAGCAGAATAAGAGTCAAGGATGTTGATCAAGCTGCAATCTAATAAACATCAGTAAGATATTCTAATTTATGATATTCTCTAGTGGGCATGTATCAATTTATTCATTAGTTGTTTTAAAGTTATAAGTTTGATTAATAGTCAGATAAATATAAATTATTTGTATGGTTAAAGAGTTCCTGTAATGGTATTTAATCGGGTGAAATTTTATTTATCGTTTATCGCGTAACAATTTTAAATTTAAGAAAGGGCCTAGGCAGTGTACATAGTGTTCACCCTGAGTTACATACTTGTTTTAATAACTGACTAACATGTTTTGTAAACCAATTCAGGGTCAAAACTAGCAATCTGGAAATAAGCTATGAATACTTCAAAAGTCGAGAAATGGTTATTTTATAAACTAGTTTTATGTCAGATTTTTTTAAAAATTTACAAGTCTATAATTCTGTTAAATAATATAGTGACATCCTTAATGTGTATTCGTATACATTAAGGGTGTTACAGCATCTATCCTTTCAGTAATCTTATCTCGACCAACCAGCTCGTTGAACACCCTATCATGATGTGTAGAAACTTCTCTTTAAATTAATAGACGAAGCCTGTTCAAAAACCAATCACACTTATCTTTCTCAGTCGCAACTAACTCATGAGCATATTTGGCCAACTTCTGAAACTCCATCTCGTAATAATTTATTGACATATTGTTTTGCTTCAAATTCATAAAATCATTGCGACACTTTGCTAAAAACTCAGGTCCCACATAATGGTACTGAAATGCCTATAAAAAATACTACCATGTGATTTGACTAGCGGGAACGATATCTACCACTGACTCCCACCAATTTTGTGCTTCACCCTCTAGAAGTGATAAAGTGACCCTTAATTTCTGATTGACATGGTAACTCATCTTAACAAAAACCGTTGCAATTTCTTTAACCAATACTCTGCATTAACTGGAATTATACTACCAATTCTACCCTCAAACAATTTCATCACAACAACTATAAATTCTATAGATATGGGTTTCCTCAAAACCTTTGACTGACGTAGATTATGCAACAACTCTCAATTCACCATGGCATTGTCCGGCTGAACTGTCTCAATGTCCTCAACATCATGTGAGTCATCACTCTTAGTCTGATTTCCTCCCAACGGCTCGTCCTTATTATCTGATATCTCATTCTAATTTTCTATTTGATCAACAGAAGGTGGATTATCACTACTAGAAGCGGTGGTACGGCCTCAGCCATGACCTCGACCAATCACAAAGCTAGAACTCCTACGCGGTGGCATAACAGATTATCTACAAAAGGTAATAACCTTGAGTCAGATTCAGTACTAGAGTCTCAGATTTAAAACAAAATGAAAACAATAAAGTCAAAATCACATAATACTGTAATATATTTTTCAAAAAATTCCCATTTACCCCAAAATAATTTAAATATATACAGAAGTCAAAAATGTTTTGAAAACAACTACTGCGAGCCTCACATTTCGAGGGTTAAACTTAGATCAGATATCACTAAATGTAACCCCCTAAACCCGGCCAGAAGAAATGGGCCGATTCCAAGAAGTCGTGTTTGAAAACTTTTCCCTTAAGAAACATTTTTAGGTTAAAGTAATTTATAATTCAAGGTAAATGATTAAATAAGTAAAACTCATTAAATATTCCAATTGTTGTAAAACTCAATCTTTTAACTAGTGTTCTGATAGTTGATAAAATATTTGAAAACAAATTCATAAATTTATGCATCCAATAAATCCCAAATTATAACCGTCCCAATGTCTGAATTACATATTTTTCCCAAAACGTAAAATAATAATCTAAAAGTCTAAATAAAATAGTTCATAATTGTGATAGATTATCCGAGTAAAATGTGAGATGCTCCAAGTACCGAGTCGCCTAAAAAGATTGGATGTCTGAAAGAGAAAGACTTTGGGGGTGTAAGATAACGAGCTTAGTGCGTCTATAAGGTGCAAGCAACCATAAAAACAAAAACAATATTTTTATTTTCTAATAAAGTCTTTTCTGAAAACAAAGTAAATCTGAATCATGATGGTATGATAACCGATGCACAACTCAATACCCAATTATCCGATATCATACAGAGTGGAGGGTTCCCTCACCAGAATGGAGGGTTCCCTCGCCAGAGTGGAGGTTTCCCTCACTTTTTCTGAACAAAATTCTGATCTCATGATTTAATGATATGATTTGAAATCATAAATCCAAACTCTTACGAGTTTCTTATTTACGAAAATCTGATGCTTGATTTAAAAATGCATTTTAGTATGCCATGCATAATGTTTCAAAAATTCTCAAAGCACAATCAGATAATAAATTAAGCAAGTATAAAATATCATTTCACAAATATATAGCACAGTAAGAAACACACCTTAGGCAATTAGTAGCTCCATTGTCGAGAAGGGAAACTCTCACGCTCAAGTCTAGCTGAATCAGAACCTACAAGGCATGAATATATATTAACTATCACCAAGTCACCAGCTAAAACACAACAAGTAATCTAAAAGCATACTCACGTGCAAGCCTCGAAGAACATGCACGGGCAGTCTGAACAAGAGGATAAAACTCATCGGCCTCAGTCATAACCTGAACACAATAATAACTCGAGTCAATCCGATATTTAATTATTCTAAAATTGCTAAGTACAAATAATTGTTAATAGTAAAACATGGTTTTTGGGTTTGAATTAGACAAAGTAGGCAATGGATTCAAACTCATGACTCAAACATACTCAAATACATATCAAGTATCATTTCCAACATTTAACATGTAAGCATTTGATTGCTCCTAATATATATATCAAGCATTCTTCATACAAACATTTTATCTAATACTTTAAATTAAAGACTTACCTCGATTCCAAGCTTAGTGCACAAGCATATTTAAGAATAAAGTACAAACAACATATAATTAAAAATCGAATAGTATGCTCAGGATAGTTTTAATCTATCCCGAGACTTTAAACTACACTCACAGGCAATTCTGAGCTATTTATGTCCACTAATCATGATTCCCTTTTGCTTATCCACTGTTTGTCCTACATTAATCCTTAATCCTCCCATTTCTTTTTGGTCTATAGGTAACAAAAAGTATAATGACACATTAGAGAAGGTCCTAACATTCATTCTACAGCTTTATTTCATATACATATACATTTACAATTTCACCAAACAGCCCACTAACATTTATTCCAATACAAATCAGCCCTCTTTAACAATCATGATATCATTTATATTTTCACAAAACAATTTACACGGTTAATCCAATCTCAACCAAAATTCATTGTAACTTAAGTATTAAGATTCCAATTTTAACTAACCTAACATTTTTGGTTATCAAATAAAATCACAATCACTTCAATAATTTTACCTTCTTTTCATCCGAATGCTCTTAATACACTAACAACGGTCTTAAACATAGCTACAACTAAATCATCAGTCAAGTACCAAAATGCATGCTATGAATTCTACTCATCAAACATCCTAACATATACCTGAATCATGGACAACCTCTTAATCATTGATCAAGCTGAAATTTTAGACAATGATTAAGAAAAGGTTATCATCACCTTAATTTCCAAATAAAGCTGGTTATCAAATTGACTAGAATGAAGAAAGCTTCATTGATTTTCAAGGTTACTCTCTCTTAATTCAAGGGGATTCGGTTTTTGGAGAATGAAAAAGACAAAGGAATGGCTTAACCAAGTGGCCGAACCCCTCTCTCTTGTCTTTCTCCTTATTTGCCATGTGTACAAGTCATTTTAGTATTGTTTTATTATCATGCAATCTTCCCTTTTCAATATTTATTTATTTTAGTCCTTGCGTAAATAGCACTCTTTCTTTTATTCTCTCTTTTAGTCCTAAATTCTTATATTAGCTGTCTTTATTCACAATAATTTAAATTACTTAAGAAACAAAAGTGGTAACATTCTTCTAAGCCTAATTTTAGGATATCACATGTATTTTCCCTAAGGGTTGAGAAAACGAATCTAGAAAGATTGTCCATCTTAAATACTACTGAAATACTAGATCAATAAAATACAAAGTTTTGTTTCGACTTCGCAGCGAAAGGCTAATAATGAATATGAGGGTGATTGATTCAGCTTGTGATGCAGCTATGACTAAGGAAAGAACACTCGTGAGGCGTATCTGTTGAATACTGAGCACCCCAATAAAGTGAGTTATGGTTGAAGTGAATGGTTGTGAAAGTCTGATTAACCGCTGGAAATCACGTATATTGTGGGGTCAGTCTTTACCTCTTGAGATGAATTACCAAATAGCCTTGGGAGTTAAAATGACCCAAATTGCCCTTTTAAGCAAATTGTCTAGTACTTTTGGAGTATATTTAAAATCCTGAATAAATCTGGTATACCTGAAAGCTTGTTTGATCTTGATCCACTCAAAATCTCAAATTTATCTCAATATACCTAAATTCGTACATATTAATGGCTTACCGAAATTTCTGAATGACCATGAGGTGCAAACTCCTAAGTACTTGGATGAAGTCAATACTAATCAAACTCTTTCGAATAAGGTCCTCAATTCTGAAATTAGTCTATATGGACAGAAGATCAGTGTCTTCTGGCAGTGATTACCAAGGATCCCTATGTGTCGATCAAACCGTTTAGTGCGTTTCTTACACATGTATATTCCTTTTGATATGAAACTATGCCCCTCTCTCTGATCTAAATCATAAATCATATCTGTCTAAAATTACATTTATGTGTCTGATCTGAGAAACATACTCTCTAATTTTTGATATTCTGAAAGTATATGTATGATTATTGTTTAATTTTCATTTCATCTGACTTTATTAAACTATCTTATTTGGGGTACTTTTGGGATATGATATGAAGTCTTTGCAGGTTCAGCACTGGTAATTCCTTATGGACCCAAAGTCACCCTTGGGTAGGTTCCTATGCTCTGGCTCAGGTTGGCTCCTACACCCTATGGGTCTAGGGTAAGACCTTATGGATACAGTTCTGGAGCTACATATCGGAGTATGGTTGGAGGGTAGATATATTGATACTGAATTTTCCTGCTCATCCTTTGCCTTGTCAAAACTCTACAGTTGTCTAAAATGTTCCGTCTATCATTCTTGATCTATAATTGAAGGTATACACTAAATTTTTTTGGCTAATTTCTCGTAATCTATATACTTCTGTGATTATCTGAGTTATGGTCATCTTGTCTGATATTCGGGTGATCAATCAGAAATGACTTTGTTACCTTCAAGTGTAACAATAATATGAATTACTTTTCGTATCTAAAACTTGTTGATTTGGGCTTACTACATCAGTTCTGATTAACCTTATACATGTTTGTTCCATATAGCATCATCTAGTAGTTCTGTATTACTAAGCTTTTCCAAGCTCACGTTGTTTTCCATCGCAGGTTAAAAATAATTTGATCATGTTTTGTCGAATCGACATTACTGATGGGAGTTCCCTTGGATTTGCTTGCAGAGTATGGTACATGTGTAAATAGTGGGCATGTATGTCGAGTCTTATTTTGTGTCTGAGTCTGTCATATATATTTTGAATTTATATTTAATGTATAAAAGATTTTCTGTAATAATGATTCAAGCAAAAATTTATTATATGGTTTTAATTGTTTCAAAAGCAAAGAAATTATTTGGATTTTTATAGTGGGTTGCATCTGTGACCCAAATGTTACCTTTTAGATTAAAGTGTAACACATAGACGGGTCTAAAGGGTTACATTTAGTGGTATCAAAGTTTAGAGTTGTGTCTTTCTGGGTAGATCGGCCGATCATCTATCATAAGGTGTTTGATCTGTGCATGCCCCTGGGTCATAACCGTACTCTCCTGAATCGAAACTCCAATGTTGAATCTTTTTTTTTCTAAAATAAGTAAATTTAAACATTCTGTCCATTATAGCTCGATCTATACGGACAAGGAACGATTATAACATTCGCCTATGTTTTGGATTGTCTTGACGAATTGAATATGGATAAAGGACCTAAGATGGTCCCTTTATGTGAAGTTGAAGAGTTGATTCAGATTGAGAATAAATGCTTGATTTTGTGAGGTAACCGATATAAAATTTCATGTAAGTCTGTTCGATGACAATGATCATGTTTGAGAATATTCTGATGAAAATTGGATAAAAGTATTATTAATTTAAAGGAAATGTGTCTGTGAGCATGACGAAAGTGTAAATTATGTGGTGACTCTGTTATATGCGCAGGAAACAGTTGTCTGAAAATTACACTGAGGGTAAGTGATATTCGTTCAAAACCTTGGATATGTTCAATTAGCTTAAGGAAAGACTTTTTTCTTTGAAAATGTGGCATGGTGTATAGTTATGTATTCTCCCTGACAGAAATTCGATGTTTCATCTTGATTCTGGAAGGTCCTGTTGGAGACCTTGAGTACTCGTCTGAATCGTACTTGCAGTTTTTCATCTGTGAACTGATGGTCAAGCTAAAAGAGTAATATACATTCTAAAAGATATACTTCTGGGTCATATGATTGACTTTTGTGATTGTTGTAAAGGATTCTTATCCCTTTCTGAATCCACCCGTAATAACAATTATGAGACATGTGTTCGTGTGGCATCATATGAAGTTCTGTATGGGTTTAAATACCTTATTCTGATAAGTTAGTCTAAGATGTATGATGGGATAACTTTGGATCTAAAGTTAGTTCGAATGGTAGTGGACACTGCCAGATTGATTTGTGACCGTCTGTGAGACTCAAGAAATAAGCATATTTTGGTGGATAAATCTCAATAGAATAAGGATGTAAAAGAGGTTTCTGTATTTCCCCGACTCAGGTAAATTTTGAGGACAAAATTTCTCTTTAAGGGGGAGAGTTGTAATACCCTGAGTTTTTAATTGTGATAATAAAGTAAGGAGTATAAAAAGGGAAAGAAAAGGCGGGATTGCTGGTTGTGGGGTTTGAACCCACAACATGTGGCTTTTATGCCACATGCCCAGCCAATTGAGCTATAGAAGCTCTTGCTCATCAGTTGATCTAGGTTTATTTTAAACCAATACCGTAGGATATCCAAAAATAATAAGAAGTTTTAAAATATCTCAACTACCCCAATATGGCTCATTAATTCGATCCCCCCCAAAGAAATCTAATTGAAGGCTCTTTACTTCTCTACCACCCAAATCCGTTTGGCTTCTTCAATCATTGATCGTCCGACCGTAATCGTCACTGCCACTATTGGCGTATTTGTCGTCCTACCCCGAGCCCAGTGCTGTCAGCTACACGTTCGTCTATCCTGACGCTATCCATGAGAGATAGTTTGAATCTGGCAAGAACAACCTCTCGATCACTTTTTTACATATTTTGGCCATCCTCGTCATCCATTCAAGACACGGCCATTGGATCTTAGATCTTTGCGTTGTGAAGAGTGAAACCCCTCTAATCGATCACCGATCTAACGTTAGGAGAGGCCTCACTGGAGCTACGCCAGTTTCGGCCATTACCCCTCCATTTTGGTAAGCTTTTGACTCAATTGTGGTTGGTTGAATTGAATGGTTGATTGAGTGGGATGTTTCCATTCATTTTCTGGCAAAAAATAAGCCTTTAGAGTCACCAACGATGTCTTCAGAGAGACGCTGATGAGATTCTATTCGAGTAAGTAGGTCGCGTCGTATTCGATCCAATAAACTGTACCCGACCCGACTGACCTGTATTAGACTTGACCCACCTGACCCGAATCGACCTGACCCATCCGAGTCAACTCAATGAGTTGATCCGTCCAAGTTAGCTTAGTGAGTCAACCCGTCTGAGTCAACTCAGTGAATCAACCCGTCCGAGTCAGCTCAGTAAGTCAACCCGTCCAAGTCAACTTGTCTGAGACAACTCAGTTGACTTTGACCATTTAGTGTTTACTTTTACCATTGACCATTGACCGATGACATTAGCATGGCATCAATATTGACTTTGACTACTGAATTCAAAGTTAACTTTGACCCAAAAAGTCATAATTTTCAAAGCCCCCTATTTTATGTTTTTCGACGTCCTGAGTCTTATTTTGAAGTCTGTTTTGCAAAATTCTAACTCAAAAGCCTCCAAATCTGACCTTGAACCCCAATCATGTATGAGTTTAGGTATTCAACTTAGGAGCATTGTGAATAAGGACTAATTATAGGTTATGTTCAATTAAAGGTATTCGAAATTCTCGGTATCTGAGGTATCGAGGAATGTCGAATTTAGGCTTGGGAGTGATTGAATAGAGTATAAAGGATCAACCGATGTAGTATAGATTTGAGGTAATACTTTACTACCTCTTGCATGCTTTATGAAACATGATGGTATCTGGCTAATACATGCATGATTATGCTTAAGCGAGTTGTTAGCCCTATTTTAGGATTTCAAACTAAGGAAAGATCTAGTTTTAGGTCTAAAATTGAAGGGTTGTAGACTTATTTTTTCTTTTGGGTTTTTTGATGTCAAACCGCTCCAAGACAACTGAAGGTGGCCGTATGCCCACGCCTCGCCTGAGACCGGCTAGGTGCGGCGGCTGAGGGTGACTTTTAAGGGGTTTGGCGTTCTGATTTAAGAGAAAAATGAGAGAGAGGGATGTTTATTAAAAAAGTTAAAAAATTGGTGAAAAAGTTTGATTTTTGGCCAGATAAATGTGTTTTATAGGCCTCTTATCTTTTAAAAATGGTAAAATCCCGTATTAAATCCCTCCGCGTTTTCAACTCTTTCGTTTTTAGCTCGCTGCATGGGTTATTTACAACATTGGTCCCTCTTTGTTTTCAAAGCCTTTCAATTTAACCCCTAAAATAGATGAAACCCATTTTTGAATGCTAAAATTCCCCTTAAGCCATTCCACATTTTCGAAGTTTGCATTCCGAGCTTGCCCCTTGGTTATATTGCATATTTGGTCCTTTTAAGTTTGTTTCAGTTTATAATCTGGTCCCGAAATATCTTTTTCTTTGTTTTAAATTTCTACTTTCTGTTTTCATTTTATTTAATGCAGTCCATTTTTATGATTCAAATATTTGTCCCTTTTATTGTTTTTTAGTATGCTTGCATCTCCCATTTAAGCTTATATATGTTTTCTTTTTATATATTTTATGTCTATTTATGCTTTTACATATAATGTTTGCATTATTATGTAGTACATCATGCTTTTATGTTCATTTTATTTGTCCGTATTATGTCTTTTTTTACATGTTGTGTCTAATTTAATTCGTATATTCATGTTCCTGTTAGCAAGCTCTTTTGTTTGTTCATTTTGTACATTATGATATATGTTAGTTAATGATGTTTAAGTGTGTTTTTTTATTTTGTATTGTCCTTTTTTATGTATATATGAGTTGATTTTTCCATGTTTATTTATGCATGTTTTCTCTTATATGCATCATCATGCATATTTGATTATTTTGTTAGGTCACGATAAATTAGTCTTAGTTTTTATGTTTGCCTTGTTTCTTAGGTTACATGTTAGTTTGAAATTTTTTTATTTTTGTTTTGACATTATGTATACATATTTTGTTACATGTTAAGTTTTAGTTTTTATGCACCATTGTTGCTTTGTTAATTTAATCTCATACCATACCATGTGTAAGTTATGTATGTATTGTAGTCATGTCTCGTATTCATGTGTCTAGGCATGTTAGATTTAATTAATTAATTTTGAAATTATGTTTTTTCCTTTTTCGTGTTTATGTGCATACTTTGTTTTATTATTGTGATATATCATGTTCATGCATTTAATTATTTTGTTTAAATTTTGTAATATTCATATTTTATGTTTTTTTATCACGTCTATGTAAATTGTATGTTTTATATTTTGTTTTCTAAGATTGCATAACGAGATATTAATTGTCAATGCTGTACCCTTTTATTCGAGCGTAAACGTGGTCAGTAACAAGCGCAGTGATGGTGGTTTATTGGTTTACTCTCGAATAACGGGGTCTTTAAAATTTACTCGCACTTATAACCAAATTTTAATTTAATCGTCACTTTATTCCTGAAAGTCTAATATTAATAAAGCGGTAATTATTAAAGTACCAATTTTGGGCAGTGTGGGGGTGCTAATCCTTCCCCATCCGTAACCGACTCTAGAACCCAACAGTTTTCAAGTCTCTGGTTTTTATGGTGTCCGGCCTACCTCAGTGGCCGGTGGAGACTCCATTTTTAGAATTAAAATACGGTTTTTCTAAACACCTCACGAAAGACATCATTTTCAAAACAAAATAAAATAAAAATGTTTTTTTAGTGAAAGTAAAAAAGGGAGATCGCTACAGATGGCGACTCCACCGGGGAGACAAGTTTTTGTTTTCCAAAACAAAATGAGAGTCAAGTTTTTTTAAAATAATTACCACTTTGCTAATATCGGAAGTTCCAGATTAAAGTAACTATTAAAGTAACATTCGGTTATAATTGCGTGTTTATTTTAACGCATTTAAAATTTGGCATATAAACCCGTCTTTTTAAGTGGGGGGGGGGAAACGCTAATGCTTTCATGAGGATATCGTTCCTCTGTATGGGCCTAGCAAGTACCTTCGAGGCTCAAGTACCTTATGCTTTCGTGAGGATATCGTTCCTTTGAAAGGGCATAAGCGAATGGGTCCCCCTAAATTGAACCCGGTTGAAAGGAGCCTATAATGAGTGATGACCGGGGGCCTTGCTACTCTTAGTAGGGAACAACAAGGACAATTAAGGTACCTCTTAGCACAAAAACTGTATGTAGAGAATATAGAAAACCCACCCTTTTAGAGCCATTCAGATAATGTAGGTGTTTTAGATGGGATATAAATAGGGTTGTTTTGTTTGTTTACCTTATTTAATTTGCCCTTTTATTTATGTATTTATTTATTTTATCGGGTACTGACTCATTTTCTTTTTTGTTTTGCTTTCTTTTTTTTGCATACATCATTGCATTTGCATTACATAAAGGTATTGAATCAAGTGGTTTGCCCGATCAGAAAATCTTTCATCATGGAGAAAAGGTATCTTAAGAAGGACGAACTTAACTTAGCCGTTAGAAACTGGTCAGAAGTCAATTAGAGGATTCAAGGTAACAGTTTGGCGAGCGAGCGCATAGTGGCAGGGTATACTTATGTCAGCCTCCAACAAAATAACCTATGAGAGCTTAAAGATATTTAGGAAAGATGGGATCGATGACTACAAGACTTATTTTGTGATAGTTACAGCGACATAGCACAGTTGATGTATGTCCGAGTCAACCAGCCGTTACACCGAGCCATCTTCCAGTTCTGGAATCACGCTTTTTGCTGCTTCACTAACAACGGGCAGGATATGATACCTACGATAGAAGAGTACATAGCCTTGCTCAACAAGAAGAATGTTCAAAAATATTGGATCTATACGAAGCCACCAAGGAACTAGAATCACCATTTGAAGCTCAAAACTTTTGCTGGAATGAATGACGGCAGGGTTAATGGCCTGATTCAGGTTCGAGAAGATAGCCTAGCCTTTGCATGAGAGAGTATTCGAGACATCATACTGGTGCACCTAGATGAGGGGAAGAAGATAGACTTATTCGCCTTAGAGATATAGGGTTTGATCATTTGCTCGATGGTACTTGGAAACAGTGACGTAACCATCTTGGATCTGTTTGAACGCAT
Organism: Hibiscus mutabilis; assembly: GCA_019671005.1. Lineage (NCBI taxonomy): Eukaryota > Viridiplantae > Streptophyta > Magnoliopsida > Malvales > Malvaceae > Hibiscus > Hibiscus mutabilis. The sequence continues at coordinate 15,009,385 of CM033744.1, forward strand.
GAAGCAGAAGGCAAACCCAGTACCGACAATTTTCACCGAGACCTTTATTTCCTTGAGTGCGAGCCATGAACCTATAGAGGGGCATATATGTAGAAGTCTTCTTTTCTGGCTCTAGAATTTGGACCCTTTAATTCCCATGAAAGTAGTTCAAAAGGGTGATTACCAGCGGAATCAGTACCTTTATTTGCATACATTCTTGCATTGCATCATGACATTTGCATCATTATACATGAATTCATCTTTCTTTTCAAAAATATTAATAGTGTAAATATTGTGGTAGTTAAATTGCAACCATTCAGCATCCATATTTTACTCGGTTCCAAAGCAAATTGATGGAATACAGAATAGTCAGTTTAGAAAAGGGGCAGAAGGATTTGGAAGCTCGTTTTGATGAAGCCAAGAAGAGCCTCAGTGATCAGGTCGCTCAATCACAAGCTGCGATAGTATCCGACATAACTGCATTTCTTGTAAAAAGCCTTAGGAAGGAAAAGGTTGAAGACGAAGTCGCCCAAGAGCCAGAATGTACTGCATATCGCAGCAAGGTTCAACCAAAGACACCAAGTCCTGCTAGGAGAGTATACATTTACCCATCAGGAGTATCTGTTAGTCATCAAGCAAGGGCATCCGAAAGCCAACCCGTGGATATAGAGGCATTCTACGAAGAAGAGGTACCAAATTTGGAATTGGTCGAGAAAATTAGAAATGAAGTGGAAAAGAAATGGGAAGAAAGGTTTCGTCTCATGGAGGAAAAATTCAAAGCCATGCAGACTGTAGAAGAACCAGGGAATGACGTCAGTGATCTGAGCCTAGTATCTGACCTTGTTTTACCACCAAAGTTCAAGACCCCTGATTTCTATAAATATGATGGAACTTCGTGTCTTTCCACTCATATTACCATGTATTTCCAGAAGATGGATGCCTTTGCAAAAGATGAAAAGCTTTTAATCCATTGCTTCTAAGATAGTCTGACTGTGGCAGCCATCCAGTGGTACAATCAATTAAGTTGGGTAGTTATCAAGTCTTGGAAGGATCTTTCAAAAGCCTTCATAGAACAGTACAAGCATATAACAGATATGGCCCCGAATCGATTCGTGCTGCAAGGTTTAAAGGATAAGCCTGATGAGAGTTTATGTTAGTATGCTCAACGATGGCGAGATATGGCATCTCAGGTTCAACCCCCAATTCAGGAAAGTGAAATTACTCCCATGATTGTGGATACTTTGAAGGGAGTGTTGTATGATCGTCTGGTAAGCCACCATGCCGACAACTTTGCAAACTTAGTCATGGTTGGAGAACGCATTGAAGATGCAGTTAAGACGGGGAAGATAAAAGATCCCTATAGCACGGCTCCTCAAAAGGAAGAAGATTCTCATGTTCATATGGTGAGTGCTCGCCCAATCAGTCAGCCCAGGGTCGTCCTCACAAGTAGTCTTCACGATACGTAAAACCTGCAAAGGTATTCCATCCCATTCCTATGACCTACACTAAGTTGCTTCCGATGCTTATCGAAAAGAAAATGCTAGCCCCTATCCAATCTAAGCCAAAATATCCTCCGTATCCAGTGGGGTATGATGTCAATGCAGTATGTGATTACCATTTGGGGAGTACATGCCACACAACTGAAAATTACGGAGCTTTGAAAAATAAGGTCCAAAGTTTGATCGAAGCCGGTCATCTGAAGTTTTAAGGATAATGGCAGATATGAATTTTGGGGAGTTGCTAACTTCCCAGTTAGGTGTTTAACTAGATTTCATGCTTTTCAAAGGTAGTGCGAAGTTAGCTTTACTATTTTGGGCCTGAAACGTAGTGAAGACTTTTTGTAGGGGCATATGTCTTGTGAAATGAAAGTTCTTTCGCATATCATTTTTGTGCATGTTTAGCAAGCGATTTTCATTCTTTGATTTGTTAAAACATTTCACTCATTGGTAGGGGTTAGTTTTTGTTTTTCCATGTGCATACTTATATTTTTGCACAAAAAAATAATAATAAAAAAACATGTATCCGACTATCGTGTCCCTGTATATCATTTTCATAAGGGACACCATTTTAACCTAGGTGATTGGTTTTGAGCAACCTGCATCTACCGGAAATCAAAAGCTACGGCGAAGATGAATTTGTAATTACCTTCCGAGTTATTTTGGCCGATTGTTAATGACCCCACTTAAGCATAATTTACTGTCTTAAAAAAGGGGCATCCCCCACATTTAAAATAAATGAGAGAAAAAATCCTAAGAAAAAGCACTCCAATGTTTGAAGCCTGGTAATAGGCACGTTCGAAGCCTGATAATAGGCATGTTTGAAGTCTCGGATAAGAGTGTGGAAATTTTGGGGCACTCCTCTAAAGCGATAAGATGGCAATGCACCATCTAACAAAGAAAAAATAAGAGAAGAAGAAGAAAGAAAATAAGAAGAAAAAGAGAGAGGAGAAAATCTCTTCATGAGTGATGGTAATATTTTCGTCTCATGACAATGCTGAGTAACTCGGGGTATTGTTGTTTGCTCCATCATTATTCCCGAGCTAAAATAATGTGATGAGTTGAATTCCCAAAAAAAAGAAAATAAGCCAAAAAATGATAATTTAGAATTGAGGCTTATCTGATAGGGTCCTAACCCAGCTAAAAAAAAACTCAAAATAACTCGGAATGTATTTCACATTTTCAGATAACAATTCAGCTTTTGAGTTCCCCTATATACAAGATATGTTTGGGGCAATCGTCGGTAAGTTGTCTCAATGTCGTTTTTTCTCTTGATATTCAAGGTATACGTTTGACGTATCACTACGGTGTCAAGATTTTCTCATCAAGCATTATAAAAAAAGAGTTTGTTTTTTTTTCAAAATTTTGCCGTTCATTTCAAAATCCATTTTCTTTTTAGAGGATACACGGGCAATTTGCCTCTTTACATTTATTTAAGATTTAAAGCATAGAGACATAGATTCGGTTCCCCTTAGAATACTTCTTTTAAGTTCAAAGACATATATTGAACTCAGAGATTGGTTTGGGGGAGTTGGGGCATTTTAGCTCACCCCGATGTTGAGACAGATAAAGACTCTGCATGATGGGTCAAAGAAAATAAAGAATCCAAGTCCAAAATCAATGGGGCACCATTGTCTGTGAAACAACAGGGATAGTTATAAGAATTCAAGTCAGAATAGACCCGAGATGTCAGGTGGTTCGAAAGATTTTGATTAATAAAGAAAACAAAGGACTTTTTTGAGTAAAGAGATGATGTTGACCGAGGTCATTTGACTCGAAAGGTTGAACAAGGAATGAGCAACAAAGTTTTGGGGGCAAAAGCTGTTGGAGCATCAGAATGATTAATGGTTGTAGTCACATGACGAAGCCTGCCTAACCAGCAAGTGGTGACTTGAGTATTAAGATGTTTTAGAAGACTGTGACAGGGATTCATGCATCATTGCATCCTTATGAGTCCACATGAATAGGTTGCACCTTTGCATCCCCAACAATCGCGAGAATAGCATTTTACAAGAACATGTGCATCTTTACATCATAAGGTATTCTCATGTATCATCCTTAATTGGAAAACATTCATACAAGAAGACAGACAAATAGTTTCCAAGAAGATGACTTCAACAAAGACTTCGTGCACCTCTGCATTGATCCAGAAGACACGCGCTTGGGTGTCACCTTCCCTAAAAAAAGAGAAGAAAAAAGGAAAATAGGGAAAAAAGATCAGTTGACCAGAGAAAATGTCAACATTTTCGAGCTGCCACTCTGACGAATTTCTAGATGGACAAAGCCAAGGTATCACTTAAGGTTTTTCTTAAAAACCAAACTTTCTAGTGACATCCTTTCATAAGGATGATTTTCTTAAAATCAACTTCTTTAGTTGGATCCTTGCTTAAGGATGTTGTACTTAAAATTGACTTCTTTAGTTGGATCCTTTCATAAGGATGTTTACCCAGAAAGAAGAAGAAAAGCCAAGGAAAAAAAAGAAAAGAAAAAAAGAGAGAGAAAAAGAAAAAAAGGAAAAAGGGAGAAGAAGTAGAAAAAAACAACAAAACAAAAAAGAAAACAAAAAAGGGAGGAAGAAGAAGAAGGAAATAAGAAAGATTGATTAGAGAAAAATGTCACTAGATGTTCGAGCCGTCACCTTGGATGGATTCCTCGTGATGTCTAGACGGTTTTGCTTAAAATTAAATTCAATCCTTTCTTAAGGATATTTTTCTGAAAATTAATTCCTTAATTTATCCTTCCATAAGGATGTTTTTCTTAAAATTAAATTTCTTAATTCAATTATTTCTTAAGGATATTTTTCTAAAAATTAATTCCTGAATTTATCCTTCCATAAGGATGTTTTTCTTAAAATTAAATTTCTTAATTCAATACTTTCTTAAGGAAATCTTTCTAAAAATTAATTCCTTAATTTATCCTTCTATAAGGATATTTTTCTTAAAATCAACTTCTTAATGTAATCATTTCGTAAGGATCGTCTTTTTTAAGATCAAGATTGCTAAATTCAGGTGCATACCGCTCAAGGACACGAAGGAAGAACAGAAAGTTCCAGAAGAACATGCGATTCCAAAGCTAAAAAATAGGGAAGTCTGATAAAAATGAGTGCTTTTGGTCTTTGCTTTGTTCTCGTTCCACAAGAACAAGCAAAAAGGGGCAACTGTAATCACTCATTTTTATCTAGGTAAATTTTGTGTCAATTTGAAAATATTATGTAATTATTAGTGTTAGCGCATGTATACATATATTATATTATTAGCATGTGTGTTATTAATTTGCATTTAATATATGTGTGATGTGTGCAAATGCATGTATAGCATGTATGTTATGTGGTGTATGTGTACTATGTGTGTATTGTTTGTATATATGTCAATGTGTTCATAGTCATATTAAGTATGTGTGATTAAACCAATATATAAGTTGATATGTTATTTTAATTATGCATGTTAAGGATGGTATTTTGCATGTGCACCCGTATGTTGTAGGTATGTGTGTGCTTGCATGTATGTATTTTGTATGTGTATGTACGTATGTACTATTATTATTATTGTTATTACTATTATTTTTATTATTATTAATGTTGGGCCAAATCCAAATTAAATCCAAATAGATATATATTAAAACCTAAATATTAGTTGAGTCCAGTCCAATATATATTACAAACCCAAAAAATACATTGCAAGGCCTGATCGGCCCAAGCCCAAAAAGCCCAAAACCCTAATCTATATCAGATTGAATAACCCTAATACCCTCTCTATACTTTGCACAGCCCACTAGGAGTCGTTGGATCAAGTTTTGATCCAACGACCACGATCAAAGGGAAGCACCCTTCGGCTGGCCGCGTGAGGACACGCGCGGGTGGTCCATTTCCCACGTGCACGTGACGTCCACGCACATGACTCTTCGGATACCAAGAAGACACGTGGCATGATTTGTTGTAATCCCTCCCGTTTTCAAATCACATCTAAGCCATCCACGCAGCGAAGTATCCCAATCGTTGGATTAGATCTGATCCAACGGCCAGGAACAAATCTGACCGGATGACATCTCCACCATGCCTCCACCAGCTCAACCACTGCGTCAATCATCAGAAAAACACCAAAAATTTAGACTTGTCACTACTCAAATCAAATCAGATGTATTTTCATGTATTTTTTTGACCAAAACTCAGCTCAAAATAGAATATATGTAAACGAACCAAAATATGTAAGACTCAGTTATCAGTTCCGAGTTTCCAGAAATAGAGAAAAAAAATACAAAGAGTTTTTGTAGGTAATTTCTTTTTCTCTATCTTTTTCATGCATGCAAAGTGAAAACAAAACAGAGGATAACAAAGGTGTTTTTACCTTGGTCATTTTGGTGTCCCACTGGTGATGAACCCTTCTCGGTGAGCCTTTCGAAAGTTTTTTTAGGATTTCAAACTAAGGAAAGATCTAGTTTTAGGTCTAAAACTAAAGGGTGGTAGACTTTTTTTTTTCTTTTGGGTCTTTTGATGTCGAACCGTTTCGGTCCAGGATGACTGAAGGCGGTCGTATGGCCACGCCTCGCCTGAGACCAACTGGGTGCGGTGGTTGATGGTGACTTTAAAGGAGGTTTGGGGTTCTGATTCAAGAGAAAAATGAGAGAGAGTGATGTTTAGTAAAAGGATTAAAAAATGGTGAAAAGTTTGATTTTTGGCCAGATAAATGTGTTTTATAGGTGTCTTATCTTTTAAAAATGGTAAAATCTCGTATAAATCCCTCAGCGTTTTCAACTCTTTCATTTTTGGCTCGCCGCATGGGTTATTTACAACCTTGGTCCCTCTTTGTTTTCAATGCCTTTCAATTTAACCCCTAAAATAGATGAAACCCGTTTTTGAATGGTAAAATTCCCCCTAAGCCATTCCGCATTTTCGAAGTTTGCATTCCAAGCTTGCCCCTTGGTTATATTGCATATTTGGTCCTTTTAAGTTTGTTTCAGTTTATAATCCGGTCCTGAAATATCTTTTTCTTTGCTTTATATTTTTGCTTTTTGTTTTCATTTTATTTAATTCCAGTCCATTTTCATGATTCAAATATTTGTCCCTTTTATTATTATTTAGTATGCTTGCATCTCCCATTTAAGCTTATATATGTTTTCTTTTTATATATTTTATGTCTATTTATGCTTTTACATATAATGTTTGCATTATTATGCAGTACATCATGCTTTTATGTTCATTTTATTTGTTCGTATTATATGTCTTTTTTTACATGTTGTGTCTAATTTAATTTGTATATTCATGTTCATGTTAGCAAGCTCTTTTGTTTGTTCATTTTGTACATTATGATATATGTTAGCAAGCTTTTCTTTCTTTTCTTTCTTTTTTATCTCTTTTTTCATTATTCAAAAGTAATATTTTTAACTGAATTGGAGTTCACTGGCTTGTGCAACTCTTCACCATCAATTTCAGTTAAAATCAACGCTCCTCTAGAGAAGCCTTTTTGACAATATAAGGTCCCTCAGGCATCCATTTCCCACAGAAATCTCGATGTTTTGGCAAGATCTTTTTTAGCACTAGATCACCCTCTTGAAATTCTATAGGCCAGACCTTCTTATCATAAGCCCGCATCATTCTCTTCTGGTACATTTGATTGTGACGTATGGCTTTCAACCACTTTTTTCTGTCAGATTCAACTGATCAAATTGAGCCTGTACCCATTGTGCTTTATCCAATTTTATTTTAGACAAAATTCGAAGAGATGGAATTTCGACCTCAATTGGCATTACTGCCTCTATTCCATATACCAAAGAATACGGTGTTGCCCCAGTAGAAGTTCGCATTGAAGTTCGATGCCCAAACATAGCAAATGGCAACTTCTCACGACAATCTTTGTAAGTATCTGTCATCTTCGCTATAATTTTCTTAATATTCTTATTTGCCGCCTCCACTACACCATTCATCTTTGGGCGATAAGTCACATAATTGTGGTGCATGATTTTGAACTGCTCACATGCTTATGCCACTACTTCATTGTTGAAATTAGTAGAATTATCAGTAATACTATTTTAGGTAATCCATAACGACAGATAATCTCTTTCTTTAAAACTTGCAAACTGTTGATCATGTGATATTAGCATAGGAGGGTGCTTCTACCCACTTGGTAAAATAATCAATAGCCACAAGGATAAAACTATGTCCATTAGAAGCTTTGGGATAAATCTGACCAATGACATCTATGCCCCAAACAGCAAAAGGCCATGATGAATTCATTGTATGAAGAGGTACCGGTGGGGAATTGATTTTATCCACGTATATTTGACATTTGTGACATTTCTTGGCATACTCGATGCAGTCCCCTTCCATGGTTCACCAATAATATCCATATCTCATAATTTTTTGGGCTATCGAAAAGCCATTGGCATGTGTTCCACATATTCCATCATGTACCTCTACCAAGATACTTCTGGCTTCTTAAGCATTGACACATCTTAGCAATATCTGATCCTTGCTCCTTTTATACATTATTTCACCATCAAGCACGTATCCTGCAGCCATTCATCCAATTATCCTTTTGTCATTATCATTCACCTCTCTGGGATAAGTCTGGAATTTAATGTATTGTAAAATATCGTAATACCGCGGGTTACTATCTACTTCTTCTTCTATGTTGTAACAATGCGGATAAGCCTCGTAACTCTGTACTTGAATTGGCACCATGTCTTCTGGTTTATTTGCTAGAAATACCGAAGCTAGTGTTGCTAGGGCATCCGCCATTTGATTATCTTCCATGGGGAGATGAGTGAAAGTGACTTCTTTAAACTCCTTTATTAACTCAAGGATCAACTTTCCGTATTCAATCAACTTTGCATCCTTTGTTTCATATTTTCCATGAAGTTGGTAAATCACCAATGCAGAGTCTCCGTATACCTTCAAAATCTCTGTTTTTCTTTCAATAACGGCTCGCAAACCCATAACACAAGCTTCATATTTTGCCATGTTTTTGGTGCACATGAATTCCAACTTACTTGTGAAAGGATAATGTGTATTGACTGAGGAAATCGACACTGCTCCAATCCCAAGTCCCAGGGCATTAATTGCTCCGTCAAAGTATATTTTACAGGTTTCATTCTCTATAGTTTCATTTTCTTCTGAGGAAATATTCATCACATCCTTATCTGGAAAATCGAAACTCAGGGGCTCATAATCCTTCAAAGCACGACTAGCCAAGAAATCTTTTATTGCACTTCCTTCTATCACTTTCTGACTTCCATACACGATATCAAATTCTGATAACAACATTTTCAATCGAGCCAATCTTCTGGTTAGAGCTGGTGCTTCCATCAAGAATTTCAATGGATCAAGACGAGATATCAACCAAGTAGTGTGGTATAGCATATATTGTCTAAGCCTATGAGTTACCCAAACCAAGGCACAATATAACTTTTGAATTAGTGGGTACCGTACTTCACACTCTGTAAACTTTTTGCTCAAGTAATACATGTCTCTTTCTTTCTTTCCTGTATCATCATGTTGCCCCAGCACATATCCCATCGAATTCTCATAAATCGTCAGGTAAAGAATCAATGGTCTCCTCAGAACTGGCACTACTAGAATTGGAGCATTCATCAGATATTTCTTTATACTGTCCAGTGTTTCTTGACATTCTTTATCCCATTCGCCTGGATTGTTCTTCCGAAGCAACTTGAAGATTGGATCACATTTATCAATCAATTGAGAAAAGAACCGAGAAATATAATTCAATCTACCCAAGAAACCTCAAACTTCTTTTTTTGAATAATGAGGTGGAAGATTCTGAATTGCTTTCACCTTGTCTGGATCAATTTCAATTCCTCTTCTGCTTACCACAAAGCCTAAGAGCTTTCCAGACATGACTCCAAAGGTACATTTATTCAGATTAAGCTTCAACTGATGCTTCCTCAATCTTTAAAACAATTTCCTCAAATTCTGAATATGCTCCTCTTTAGCTTGGGATTTGGCAATCATGTAATCCACATAGACTTCAATTTCCTTGTGCATCATGTCGTGGAAGAAAGTTACCATGTCTCGCTGGTATGTTGCCCCAACATTCTTTAGTCCAAAGGGCATTACTTTGTAACAATATGTTCCCCACAAGGTTGTGAATGTGGTTTTGTCCATGTCTTTTGGGTTCATCTTTATCTGGTTATATCCTGAAAAACCATCCATGAAAGAGAACCATGAATGTTCTGATGTATTATCAACCAAGATATCGATGTGGGTCAAAGGAAAATTATCCTTTGGACTTTCTCTATTCAAATCTCTATAATCAACACACATGCGTACTTTTCCATCTTTCTTTGGTACTAGAACTATGTTGGCCACCCATTCTGGAAATTGCACCACCTTGAGGAAACCAGCATCAATCTGTTTATATACCTCTTCCTTGATTTTTAATACCATTTTTGGTTTCAATCTTCTAAGCTTTTGCTGAACTGGTTTACATTCTGGCTTTATTAGCAACTTGTGTACCACTATATCTGTATCTAGTCCTGGCATATCTTAATAAGACCAAGTGAAGGCATCTTTAAACTCTCACAGCAAATCGACCAACTTTTGCTTTATTTTTGGCGAGAAAACAACACCGATCTTCACCTCATTTTAAACTTTTTTTTGTGCCTAAATTCATAATTTCTATCCCTTCCTTGTGAGGTAAGATCTGCTTGTCATCTTTTTCAACCAGCCTCAATAATTTGTTAGGGATTTCACATTCTGTCTTATCTTCGACCTCATTAACTTCTATTGAACATCCTAGCCGCTCAAAATCTAATTTGGTATTGGGTTCAAAATCATTCATACAATTAATAGCTGAAGACCTGCAAGGAAAATAATAATATATGTTTGGAAAGGATGCAAGAAAAACAAGAAACATGTTTGCCATTTAAGAATCACAACGAAAACATCTTTATTGAAAGTAAAGGTATGATGTGGTTCTTGGCATTTACTCTGTTTTATTCTTAAAGACTAAGGGAAGACCCTCAAATGTCTAGTTGTTCAAGATTTCGCCAGGAAAACATGGACGTATTTCCTCCAAAAACCTGCTGGGCTGAGATCCCTCAAATATACCATTGATGCACAGCTTTCCCACACTTTCTCAAAAAATCTCCTCTTATTGGAGCCTCAGCGTCTCTTGGTTTTCCTTATCTAGTTGCTTTTCTACATTGACGAACCCATGCGACTTGAAGATGCTTGTCAAGTCCAGAAAAGTCATGGGCTCCCAAGTAGTTTCAATTCCTAGGAAATGACCCTTCTTCGATCCTCATTCCTTTTTAGATCTTTCTTCCTCTGTTGAATGTTTAGCTTAAAACCAAGCATAAAACAGTCATTCTTCATTATAATAGGTTTAAGATGCAGACAACCCTGTAAATCTTTCCCAAATCATTTATAATCTTTTCTCCCCTTCCAAGTGTCTCATGAACAGTCATCTTGGTGCAGTTCGATAGCTTCGGGCAAGGTATCAGCTTTTCTTCAACTACAAAAGTTGCATTTATAAATTTCAGAGCTCGAAATGAACATTCCAGAGCATTGCCATCTGTCTCAATATATGGAGCATCAATAGACATAAATGCAATAATGTCTTCTTCAGCTCAAATACTCACCGGCTTTCCTTCAATTACAAACTTTAGTTTTTGGTACAAAGATGATGGTATTGCACCAGCAGAGTGAATCCAAGGCCTTCCCAACAATGTCTTCTTTAGACACATCAGTCTTTAGCTGCTTGGCCTTATCATCTTTCTCTATTGCATTCACCCCTCGCCCTTCATGATTCGGTAAAGGATTAGCTACTATATTAGGTTCATCAAACTTCAACACCCCGATATTCACTAAATTCGGGACCACCTTCTTAAGTGTTGTGTAATTCTTAATTGTATGTCCTGAGATCCCAGTGTGATATTCACAATGTGCCTTTGGATCATACCATGGAGGGTATGGAGGTCGAAGTGGTGTAAGATAATATGGTATCATTAAATATGCATCAAACAACGGTGGATATAGCTCTGTGTATGACACCGGTAAAGGTGTAAAATTTATCTTGTCATTTCTTGAGCCTCTAGAATCTTTCCTATTCGAATTTTGTGAACTTCCTAATGCACCGGACGATGAAATTGTAACATTATTTGGAGCCTCATAAGCACTCGTGTTGTTCACTTCGTTATCATTCTTTTTAAAATTCTTACGAGAACTTTCTCCACTTTCCAAAATTCCACTCTTAATTGCTGCTTCAATCAACTCGCCACTTATTACCATATCAGAAAAATTATGAGTAGCGTTCCCTATTAGACGCTCAAAGAGTGGTCCTCTCAAAGTATTTATGAACATGTGATTAATTTCATTTTCCATTAATGCTGGTTGTACTTATGCTGCTACCTCCCTCCACCTTTGTGCATACTGACAGAAACTCTCACTAGGTTTCTGTTCCATAGCTTGCAACATGACCCGGATAGGAACTATTTCAGTCACATGCTTATATTGTTCCTCAAAAGCTCCAGAAAGATTTTTCCATGACCTAATATTGACCCGACTTAACTTAGTGTACCAGCGTGCCTTTGAGCCCGTCAAACTATCTTGAAAACAATGAATCAACAATTTTTCATCCTTCAAGTAAGTAGCCATCTTGCGACAATACATGGTGAGATGTGCCTTCGGGCAGGTCATTCCATCATGCTTTTCAAAATCAGGTACCTTGAATTTTGGTTGGAGGATTAAATCAGCAACTAGACTCAATTCAGCAGCACTAAACCCTTGATTATTTATTTTTTGCATTTCCAGTAGTCTATCTTACAGGGCCTTACAATGCTCCTAGTACTTCCATTCAATCACAACACGAATCTTTTCAACTTCATTGACCATATTCAAATCTGGTACCTCATCTCCACTTCCAAAATTTGTTCCAATATGGACCGGGTGGTTGGCAGTTGCTCCAGCTATATTGATTTGGACCTTATTCACAAGAGTTGGTCCTTTAGGCTGTTCCTTCATATAAGATGTAGTGTCTATCTGTTCATTCACATTGTCTTCAATACCCTTTTGTACCTTGCTCTTTCCAGATTCCTTTGGTCCCAACAAAGCAGTTAAGTGAATGATAATATCCCTCTGTGTTTGAGCAAAATGATCCTTCATTGATTGCTCAATCCTGTCAAATTTGTTCTGCACCTCAACACGATCATTCTCAAGACTAGTAATTCTGTCCTCCACAACCATGGTCCTAGAGCGTAAGCGTGTTCCGTATGAAATTGAAATGATTGCAATTCAAAAAAGCTGCCATAGAACCTTTCTTTGTTAAAAATCTTTTATTAATAGGAAAATGATGTCATATGTTATGGCATGAATGCATGAATATATGAATGCATAAGGGGTTAAGCTCAAAGACTAATCTTTAGAGAAACATCCATTTAACTAAGAAAAGTCGAATACAGGAAATGGATAACTTCGATTATAGAAAACTATTAGCTCTAACTCTTAGGTTTACTATCTCGTTCAGCAAACGGACAACCATTTCTTTGAGCTCCAGATCGATGTCAGGGGGTTGAAGTAGTTTAGTAGCATCCTTTGACAGTATCTGCACATACTGAGCAATGCTCCTTACTTGTCCCTTGATGATAACCAACTTATTATTCTGATCTTGGACTGTATGTTGAGCCACTTCATACTTCAACTTCCATACGTAACTTTCTTGATACAGTTCACCTTCAAAATTTGCAAGCTTTCCTTTTAGGTCCTGAACCATGCTTTCTAACTCAATCACCTTTTTCTTCAGCTCTTCATTCTTTTCTTCTGCAGCATCTCTTCCTTCATTGTAATGCCCTGTGAGGACTTGCTCCATTTGCGATATCTGGGACATTAATTCTTCATTCTACGCTAGCAGTTCCGTATTCTGGGTTGACAACTCTAAATTCTGTGCCTCCTTTCCTTCTAGCCCCTTTTTGGTGCGTTATATGATTCCCTCAAGTCTTGTATCTTTTTCTTGGATGATTTCACACTATCGTCGTAAATTTTCTTGTAATCATTCTTCCCCCTTGCAGCCTTGTCTAACTGTTCATATAAATTGTTGATCACATTGCTCTTGCCCCCTTTTTTGTAGTTTTTTTACACTCAAAATGAATTTCCTTCCGGCCCTTCAATTCTTGACTAACTTTTTGATTATGTTCACAAAGTTCCTTTTTCTTGCCCTTCTGTACATCTATCTCTAATGTTGCCATGGAAATTTTTGTTTCAGCTCTTCAATTCGTTTTTCATACCCTTTCAACTCCTTCTCGTGGTCATGTTTCAATTTTTCCACTACTGATGGTGCATCCATCACACGTTCATTGATCAAACCAGTATTACCCGAGCTTTTCTGTAGAATACGATCGTTAGCCCTTTGAGCCTTCCATTCCATATAATTTGGCATGACCTCTAACCCATCTTGAAGCTTTACTCTTCTCGGTGTCTCCCACGCTATTGCAACATCCTTCACTTTTACCTTATAGCCCTTTGTCTTATGCATATACTTGAACTCTTCCAACTAACATAGCAAGAATGAATTGTCTTGATCCAAATTGACAACGAAGATCCCTGGCAACGAAACCCAATCAAATTTTCCACATCGGTATAAGTAACTAATCAAATTCAACCAAGGAGCTTTCCAGACAACCTCTGATTCTTTCATGTTCAAAAAGTGTTCCTTCCACTAATCTTCTGTCATTCTCTCAATCGGACATGCAACGAGGTGTTCACCTAATGATAAGTAATCAACACAGAACCTACGAGCTCTATATGGTGTAACCCATCTATGACCCTGAAACCAAACCTCCAAAAATTAAGCACAACCCTAAAATTTTCCATCCCTTATTCTTTTACAAGCAGTCAGCGCTCTAGAAGTCTCTGCCAAGATGGCTGGTACCGGGTTTACCTTATTCCCTAAGCGTTCAAACAATCTTAGAGTTGATGGGTCTATATAATCCGGAGTTCTTGGAAATAACACCAGTCCATAGATACATAGAGCGTACAAGCTTCTCTTTCTTCCTGGCTCATCACTCGCTTGAATCAGTTCTTGAATAACCTTCCAATGTATGTCTTCATTGTCCTTGGACACCTTGTCATTCTCTTTTTGTTTTAACTTCCCGTCGAACCAAATCTCATTTTTTCCGGTAATTGCCTTCAACTTTCTTCTAAAGATTGAATTATTAGGGGGCCTCATATAAATGTTGTCTTTCTCAAATCTCAGGAAGTGAATCAAAGCCTCATACTCCTCTAATGTAGGTGTCATATGCACTTCTCCAAACGTGAAACAATTGCATGTCGGGTTCCAGTATTGTGTCATAGCCCTGATTAGTTCTCGATCTACCTGAACGTCTAATAAAATCACTAAATCCCAAAACTCTGTCTAAAAAGCCTTCTTCATGGTTTCATCCCATTGTTCCCATATCTTTTTAAGCTCCGAAAAACAACTATTCTGACATGAATTCATCCTTGCAATGTTCTTGGTTCGTGTCACATAATCTCACTGGATACTGTCTCCTTTATGAACTGGGTTTTTTCTGATCATGACCATACTGCAGTGTTATCCTCTCCCTATTTGTCAGACCCTTCAGCCATATGAGACATTTTCTATTCGATTAACTTCGAACTCTGTAAACCCCTCGACCCAGCCTAGTCACAAGACCAAACCGAGCGAGCTACATTAGGTTTACCAATGTAAATCGTAAAGAACTAAACCCGAAACCCGTCCATTTTTTCATTTTATCTTATCTAAATGCAAAATTTATATCCTATATGTGCATACTGATTCCTGGTGAAAACCCAACTCAATCGGGCGTCGAATTGGCATCCAATTGTTCATATATACAATTTAGGGACCAAACTATAAATTCTAAAAATTACGAGGAATTAGCCCAATTTTAAGTTACCAACCTTTAATTATATAGGTTACATGCTTACACGTAAAAAATCAGCCCAAAACGATCATCCAAACTTATTCAATTGCATCCACAAAATCCAGGGACCAAAATGCAAAAGACCAGAAACTAAAATCCATGAGATTATCTATAAAAACAGTCACCAGTACAGATATGAGCATAGCTGTACCAATACGGGTAGGCTATCTGTACCGGTACATAATGCACCATATCGGTACGCCACGTCAGCTTGCAACATATTAAAATTGTACCAATACGAGCCCTCGGTGTTCCGGTACACATGTTTTTCCTCAAAAAGTAACTTTCCAGTAACGGGTCCTCGTACAGATACACCTTACCCCGTACCGGTACGCCAAGCTTAAATTGCTTATCCGTTCCGATATGCACATACCTGTACCGAAACTGAATGCCCTATTTTTCCTAGTCGTACCGATACGGTCCCCAGGGTATCAGTACGTCTGAGCCTGTAATGTCATTTTCAACTGGTTTAACATGCTTTCAACCTTACCAAAACATTCTAACATGATCCTAAAACACAACCAACACAATATAGATTCAGACCACAACATAACATCACATATTCAACATCATTTCATGGCATCTTGCATCAAATGTAAATCTATAGGCATGCAACCTAGAAAACCATTCAAGTAAAACATGAAACTCCAAACCATCACCAAAATCAAACCATAAAGGCCACTTACAACTCAAGAGCAGCTAAACAAACTTGCTCAAACAGGGAGTTCAGCAAAACATCTCCCAAATAATAACGGGAACCCCCATTGCCTTTATTACTTATAGTCTAACTCAAAACATACTTTGGTTACCAAGTCTTGTACCGATCCCTTGCTTCCCGTTGCCTTCTAAGAATTTAATTCTCTGCATTGATGGACAAAATGAGCGTAAGCACCCTAGGCTTAGTGAGGAGTGCTCAAAAACAACACACCATCAATGCATTAAAACCATTTCTCAACATTACATTAAAAGTCATTTCAAACATCCTTTAAAACACTATTATGCCTTTAAAACATGCACTTAACATCTTTAAAACCAGCATATTAACTCATATGCAACATGTATCATTAACCAACAGCAAGTCTCATTGCTAAACCTCAATTTAAGCCTTCCTATGCATAACAAACATATGCAAAGCTTAAAGAGTAAACATGTATAAATCACATTATACCACATAAACTTTTCAATGCTACATCAACAATTATAGTGGCTTACAAGTGATCATTAACCAAGTTCCTTTACCAAAATAGTTCATCGGATACACGGATTCAACAAGTGTTTACCCAACACTTCAAGCCATCTCAACTGGAATAGCGATACAATCACAATCGCGGTACCTAAACAACCGGGTACACTTTCAACCCACGGGGAAACCAACCCCTTACCTCGATTAGATGCTTAATCTGCTAACGGGAGTATATGGTACTATAAAACCCCTCTACCGTTAGGGTACTTGGATGGAGTTTTCGGTACACGGATCTAAACCCCTCAACATCTAAGGCGACTTATTATAGTGCACTATCAATCCTATGGCCGGCCAACTATATCCGATAACACATTTAAAACCACATCACTTGCCAATATAATTAACCATTTACCTCACTGTTTTTAGCAAGCGTTAAACCAAACCATTTTCCAAAGCAACAACCACGCTTTAAACCACAAGCATAAACCATATACTTACAAGGATCACTTACCATATGCATCCTTCAGCATTTCATGCTTAGAAACAGTATCTGTAAAGTTTAAAACATGCTTAAATAGTAGGCTCAACGTAAGTTAAAACAAGTGCATACAACCATTTCAAACTAGCACAACCAAGAGAGAAAAACCACATTTACTTACTTTCGAGTTTAAACCAGCGTATCAAGCTAACTTTAAACTCCCATAAACCACCTTTAAAACATTCCAAAGCTGAAATTCTCGTTCTCACTCACCGATATGTGAAACCTCGATTCACCGATGCAAAATCAAGCGTCCGAAGCCTCCAAAGCTTCACCGATCACTTCTGGATCAACCTCCCCTATTTTAACCACATTACAACAGAGGATTAATACATCACTATGCATTCAAAACACTGCAACAACAATTCTTCATGAACTTCCACAATCCTCTCAAAATTACCCAACCACAACAACCAAAATCATCACCTAACCTTTCCAAACACATCCCAACCACAATCTAACAATCCAACACTCCCATAATCATCAACTAACACTAAAAAATAGGATTAATTCATTAATATACTCACAGTAATTAAACAGCCACCACAACTTCACAAAAACACAAATCTAACAACATTCAAGACTTTCGAGATTCCATTGATAAAGACAACTTATCAACATAATAATACGTCTAAGATATGATTAAAACCGATCTCCAACATTAGAAAATAGATCCAAAATGAACACTCTTTCATCAATTTCACCCAATTTAATCAATTAATTCAATATAAAAACACAAAATCTGATTACAAACCATAAATCAAGGATTAAACACTTGGGAATATCAATAAAGAACCATTCAATGGAGGATATCACATACCTTACCCCTATTGTGTGTTTTCTCCCTCAATTGTCTTATTTAATGCTAAGAAAACACAAGATTTCAATAAGGTTTTGTAAAACAAAGTTAAAGAATCAATTACAAATCAATAATCTGAGTAAAATGATCTCTCACCTCTGATTTTTAATGAAAACTTGAGTGTTTGGTAGAAGAAAAGTGGAGAGAAAAGTTACGTCAATTTTCTTGAAAATGATAACTAACTTTTTAATAACCAAATCCTCTTTAATTAACTTTTAAAAAACATGTTAAAAAGGTTTAATTGATAGGAGAAATCACCAGCAAAAACTTGGTAAAATAGCTCCTTAAGGATTCTAAGAGTTTGATTCCTTTTATTTTAGTCACCTTTAAAAACTAGTTTTCAAAAATTGCATTTTGGTCACTAACTAAAATGGCACACTTCCAAAATCCATTTTCCAAAATTGTTTTCACCAATATTAATCATATATTAAAATATTATTTTTAACCATTTTCCATATTTTTATCTTACCAAAAAATATTCACTTCCAAAACCGACTCGAATCCTTAACCCGGACCACTAGACCGTCTAACAAGCCACAAAATTGCCAGGCCCAAAATCGGGGCGTTACAACTCTCCCCCACTTACGAAATTTTGTCCTCAAAATTTCTCCCGGAGGAAACATGTGCGGAAACTGCTCCAGCATATCCGACTTGCGTTTCTACGTGGCCTCCTCAACACCGTGGTGCCTCCACAACACCTTAACAAGCTCGATCGTCTTTCCACGCAGAACCTTACTACTGGTATCCAGAACCTCTACTAGTTCCTCATCATAAGATAGATTCGGTCTCAACTCAATATCATCCACTGGCATAAATGCGAGGGATCCAACAGATACCTCCGCAACATCAAAACATGAAACACATCATGAATCCTCTCCAACTCTGGAGGTAACCTCAAACGCTAAGCAACAGGACCCACATGCTCAACCACCTCGTATGGTCCAATAAACCACCTGAAACGCATCACCTTCTTCCAAGGCGATACTTTCAAAAACACTCAATCACCAACATCATACTCAACATCCCTACGCTTCAAATCCGAGTAGGATTTCTGATGATCCGAAGCCGCTTTCAAGCGTTCACATATCAACTTTGCTTTCTCGCTTGTGCCTTTCAAAACATCGGGCAAGGAAAGATGCTTTTCCCCAACCTCAGCCCAATACATAGGCATACGTCACTTCCTGCTATATAATGCCTCATACGGTGCCATCTGTATACTGGCCTGATAACTGTTATTATAAGCAAACTCCACCAATGGCAATTACTTCTCCCACGTTCCCTGGAACTCAAAAATATAACATCTCAACATATCCTCTAGAACCTGAATAACGCGCTCCGACTGACCATCTGTCTGAGGATGATACGAAGTGCTGAAATTCAGCTGAGTTCCCAAAGCACGATGCAAGCACACCCAAAACCTTACCGTGAAACGTGGATCTCTATATGAAACTATGGATTTAGGCACCCCATGCAAATGCACAATCTCATAGATGTACAGATCAGCCAACCTATCTAAGGTATACGTAGTATGCACTGGAACAAAATGCGCACACTTCGTAAACCGATCAACAATCACCCAAATGGAATCTTTTTTGTTCGGCGTCAAAGGCAACCTAGACACAAAATCCATAGTGATCATTTCCCACTTCTATTATGGTATCCTTAACGGTTGCAACAATCCGAATGGAAACTAATGCTCAGCATTCACCCGCTGACATACTGTGCATCGAGAAACAAAATCAGCCACATCTTTCTTCAGTCCCACCCAATAGTAGTCCTCCTTCAACCCACGATACATCTTAGTACCACCGGGATGCATAGCAAAAGGACTAGCATGCGCTTTGGTCAAAATGGTACGCCTCAACTCACTATCTTCAGGCACTACAATTCAACCTTTAAAACACAACACCCCATCATCATTAAAATGAAAATCCGTAGGATTCCCATCCATGATATCCTTCACATGCGGAACCAAACTCTCATCATGCAGTTGTCTCTCTTTAATCAACTACGATAAGGACGGTTTCACTTGCAACAAAGCTATCAACCCACCGTCACACGTCACACTCAACCGAGCGAACATAACTCTTAACTCCACAATAACCTTCCTACTCAAAGCATCCGCCACCACGTTAGCTTTGCCAGGTGATACTCAATAGACAAATCATAATCTTTAAGCAACTCTAGCCATCTTTGTTGCCTAAGATTCAGCTCCTTCTAGGACATCAAATACTTCAGACTTTTATGATCTGTATAAACCACATATTTCTCTCCATAAAAGGTAATGCCTCTAGATTTTCAAGGGAAACACAACTACGGCAAGCTAGAGATCATGAGTAGGGTAATTACGCTTATGCCCCTTCAACTACCTAGATGCATATGTAACTACCTTACCTTCTTGCATCAACACGCAACCAAGCCCAACATATGATGCATCACTATAAACAACGAACTCCTTTCCTAATTTAGGTTGAACCAAGACTGGAGCTCATGTCAAAGCTTCCTTCAATCTTTCAAAAGCCCGTTGCTTATCATCTGTCCACTCAAACTGAACATTCTTTTGCAACAATTTGGTTGAAGGAACCACCAAACTAGAGAACCCTTTGACGAACCTACGATAATAACTAGCCAACCCAAGGAAACTCTGAACTTCTATCACAAACTTAGGCACCTTCCAACTCATCACAACCTCAACCTTGTGCGGATCAACACGTATTCCCTCGGCCAACACAACATGCCCAAGGAAAACAACCTCTCTAAGCCAAAACTCACATTTGCTTAACTTGGCATACCACTGATTAGCCAACAACGTCTGAAACACAATCTGCAAATGTCTATCATGGTCCTCCTCAGTACGAGAGTACACAAGGATATCGTCGATAAACACAATCATAAATTGGTCCAAAAACTCATGGAACACATAAGTCATCATGTCCATGAAATCAGGTGGTGCATTGGTCAAACCAAACGGTATCACCAAAAACTCATAATGCCCGTACCTCATACGAAAAGCTATCTTGGGCACATCTACATCCTTCACTTTCAACTGATAGTACCCAGACCTCAAATCTATCTTAGAAAAAACCAAGGCACCCCTAAACTGATCAAACAGATCATCTATCCGTGACAAGGGATACTTGTTCTTTATCGTCAACTTGTTCAATTGTCGATAGTCTATACACATCTGCAACGTACCATCATTCTTCTTTACAAACAACACCGGTGCTCCCCACAGTGAAATACTAGGTCTAATAAAACCTTGATCAAGCAACTCCTGCAGTTGCGTCTTCAACTCCTTTAATTCTTTCGGAGCCATACGATACGGGGTAATAGACATTGGTTCCGTATCCATAAAGACCTCGATGCTGAACTCAACCTCACGTTCTGGTGGCAACCCCGATAACTTTTCCAGAAAAACACTCGAAAACTCACACACGGTGCGAATATCCTACACCTTCAACTCCTTTGAACCAGGATTCATAACGTAGGCCAAGAAAGCCTGACATCCAGAATCCAACATTCGACTTGCTTCCAAATCTGAAACATCATTAGACAAAAACTTAGCATTCTCACCAACAACTACCACCTCAAAATCATCCGATAACCTCAAGGATATTCGTTTGGTCTCAAAATCCACCATAGCCCTATGTTCAGTTAAACAATCCATATCCAAAATCACATCAAAACTATGGAATGACAACTCCATCAAGTCCACGGCAAACTCATGTCCCTGAACCATCTGCGGACACCTATGATACCACCTCATAACCACGACCGTCTCCCCAAGAGAACTAGTCACTCTAACACCCATATTAAGAATTTCAATAGATATATCAAACAATTGTGCATGCTCACTCAAGATGTATGAATGGGTAGAACTAGAATCAACCAATGAATACAATGGCAAAGACTGTAAAGAGAATGTACCTACAATCACATCGGTGTCATTGCGACCCTCTCAGTGCGCATACACCCTGGCCAGTCAACCTCTCTAATCTGGATAGCAACGGCATGAGCCACAGTCTTCTGCCCACCATCTCTACGCTAAAACAGTCCACAACCACGACCATGGCCTCTCTGTGGGGCACCAATAGGTGCAGCACCCTGTCTACCTACAGCCAACAAAGGACAATCACGTCTCAAATGGTCTCCAGACCCACAACTGCAACAAGCATTCGCCGCAACAAGCACGGGGGCCTGACCCTCCCTAGCCAAACACGGACAATCTCGCCTCAGTTGATCTCAGGATCTACAAACCCAATAGGTGTTAAACGGAGCTCTAATCTAGGCACTTTCCTCTAGACTCCACGTCCAACAACACCTCCGCCACTCCTCAGCTTCGAGTGAAACCTTCAATCATGGTGTCTCTTGGCCTGACCACCGCCACTACTAGAATTAGCCGCTCTCTTACCAGAGCTAAAGCTCTGAGACCCATAAGCCATACCCAGATTCTGCTCAACATCCTTAGCTCGCGAAACCAACATATCAAAATCTGTGTTATCAGCAACAAGCATGTATGTCTTAACCTCCTATATGAGCCTGTAGTAGAAACGATCACATCGTGTACGCTCATTGGAAACTAACTCAGGTGCGTACTCGCTCAACCTCACGAATTGCACCTTGTACTCAGAAATAGAACCTCGTACTTAGTAATAGACATACTACCCTGCACCAAAGCCATAAACTCATGCTTCCTATCGTCCTGATATCGAACTCCCAAGTACTTCTTCCAGAAAGTACCACAAAAGAACTCCCAGGTTACATCCTCGGTCACCATACCAGATATCGTGATAGTCCACCATGTATACACATCACCCTATAATAGGGACACAACATAACCCATCTTACGGGCATCAAAATAGCCCATCTGGCCCAGTATCCTCTCAGTACTGGCCAACTATCACTTAGAAGCCTCAGGTGACAAAACTCAAAACTCAACTCCACCTAGACTGCAAAGACGATCTAGCGGTAAACCCTGCCCAACTACTGGTGGTGCCAGCACATGAACACCCGCAACTACTGCCTGAAAAGTATTGGTCATGGCCTGAATCAATGGCGTCATATCACCCATCCCTGGCCCAGCTGGCACAGGTGATACTTGCTCCACTACCTCAGGTGGATTAGGTGGGCGTGGTGGCAACCCTCCATGAGGTATAACATTCTCCTCGATTTCCTGCCTACTGGAAACGGCAATTATACCAGATCACAACTCTCTCCTTGGTCCCATCGTGCTAACAATATATCTAAGGCATGATAATCATTCAAATACAAAACAATTAGGTTAGCTTCAAGCAAGGATCCAAGACTTCTATTTCAAATTCATAATATTTCATACTATAATAATAAGGGAATGGTTTTCCCCAAAATTTCCCCCAACATGGCATAATGCAATCATCGTGCATATTAAACATTAGATAACAGCTCACAATAACATCATAACAATCAAACCAACTCCCAACTATCACAAACCTATCTCTGATAGCACCAAATGTAACCCCCTCGACCCAGCCTAGTTGCAAGACCGAACCGAACGAGCTACATTAGGTTTATCGAAGTAAACCGTAAAGAATTAAACCTAAAACCCATACATTTTTTCCTTTTATCTTATCTAGATGCAAAATTTATATCCTATACGTACATACTGATTCCTGGTGAAAACCCAACTCAATCGGGCATCGAATTGGCATTTAATTGGTCATATATACGATTTAGGGACCAGATTGAAAATTCTAAAAATTACGAGGACTTGGCCCAATTTTAAGTTACCAACCTTTAATTAGACAGGCTACATGCTTACACGTCCAAAATTAGATCAAAACGATCATCCAAACTTATTCAATTGCATCCACAAAATTTAGGGACCAAAACGCAAAAGACCAGAAACTAAAATCCATGACATTACCTGTAAAAACAACCCCTAGTATCGATACGAGCACAGCTGTACCGATACTGGTAGGCTACCCATACCGGTACATAATGCACCATATCGATTCGCCACGTCGGCCTGCAACATATTAAAATCGTACCGGTACGAGCCATTGGTGTTTCGGTACACGATTTTTTCCTTAAAATGTAACTTTCCAGTAACGAGTCACCATACCAATACACCTTACCCCGTACCGGTACTCCAAGCTTAAATTGCTTATTCGTACCGGTATGCACATACCCGTACTGAAAACTGAATACCCTGTTTTGCCTAGTTGTTCCGATACGGTCCCCAGCGTATTAGTACGCCTGGGCCAGTAATGTCATTTTCAACTGGTTTAACATGCTTTCAACCTTACCAAAACATTCTAACATGCTCCTAAAACACAACCAACACAATTTAGATTCAGACCACAACATAACATCACAGATTCAACATCATTTCATGGCATCTTGCATCAAAGGTAAATCTATAGGCATGCAACCTAGAAAACCATTCAAGGGTTGTTTTATCTGAATTAATTGTAAATGGTGGGGAAAATTGTAATGGGTTTTGGGCTTTAATGTATTTAGTTCTTCTAAAACGTAATCTAGACTTTTAAGAACTCGACTTGTATTCGTAATTTGGACATTTGGACTCTAGTTATGGATTATTACTTATTTACATATTTGGGTTTATTTATTTATATAACCCGGTCAAAATTCAGGTATTACATGATCAATTTGGTCATCACAGAAACTCTAGTCCCTTCAGTCCTTCCGAACAATTTATTCATTTCAGAAACTCGAGGGTATATCTATCATTTCATATAATTTAGAAATTTCGTTGCTTGAGAAAATTTTAGATAATTCGATTATATAGTTCAATTTTAGAGTTCCATGTCACTTCCAGAAAATTTTATCATCAAGCTTTGTCCATAATTCCAAATAAACTCGAGCCATTTACTATCTCTTATATTAGATTCATGATACAAGATCTTTCCCAATAATTCAAGCGTTTCAGATAGCGTAAAAGATTTATCAAATCAAGTGTAGATTTTAGGTCATTTTCATAGTTGGAGGTATATTTGACATTCATACAACTCAAGGGTAACTTCGTCATCTTAAAACCAATAATTTAGATATTAATTTTGTTAACATGAGTAATTAGAATTCGAGATTTACTGAATATTAATTATTTACTAAACTCAGAGATTCTCTTGATTATCAAACTTCTTATTTGAATTTCCGATCTTGGCCAGATTACCCTTCTCATGTTTCGTAATAACTTAACTTAAACAGGGATAACAACTCGCTTAAGCATAATCATGCATGTATTAGCCAGATACCATCATGTTTCATAAAGCATGCAAGAGGTAGTAAGGTACTTCCTCAAATCCGTGCTACATCGGTTGATCTTTAGACTCTATTCAATCACTCCCGAGCCTGAATTCGACATTCCTCGACACCTCAAATACCAGGAATTTCGAATACATTCAATTTAACATAACCCATAATTAGTCCTTATTCACAATGCTCCTAAGCTGAATACCTAAACTCATGCATGCTTGGGGTTCAAGGTTATATTTGGAGGTTTTTGGGTTAGAATTTTGTGAAACAAACTTCAAAATCAAACTCAGAACGTCGAAAAACATAAAATATGAGTTTTCAAAAATTTTAACTTTTCGTGTCAAAGTCAACACTGACGTAAGCAATCAACACAAACATCATGCTGACGTCATCAGTCAACGATAAACAATAAAAGTCAACAGTCAAAGTCAATTAAGTTGACTCGAATGAGTTGACTCACTGAGCTGACTTGGACGGGTTGACTCACTGAGCTGACTTAGACGGGTTGACTCCCTGAGCTGATTCATAAGGGTCAGCTCACTAAGCTGACTTAGATGGGTCGGTCAATTCTGGTCAGGTGGGTCAGGTCAAATACAGGTCAGTCGAGTCGGGTACGGGTTATTGAGAGAATACGACCCGACCCACTCTCGAACAGAATCTCATCGGTGTCTCGTCGGAGACATTGTCAGCGACCCTAAAAGGCTTAATTTTTGTCAAAAAATGAATGGAAACATCCCACTCAATTAACCATTCAATTCAACCAACCATAATCGAGTCAAAAGCTTACCAAACTTACCAAAATAGAGGGGCAATGGCCGAAAATGGCGTAGCTCCGATGAGGCTTTCCCAGTGTCGAATCGGTGACCGATTAGAGGGGTTTCACTCATCGCGATGCAAGGAGCTCGAATCTAATGGTCGTGTCTCAAACGGACGGCGAGGATGGCTGAAATATGCGAAAAAAACAAAAAGGGACCAAAGGGTTATTCTTGCCAAATTCAAACCATCTCGCACGGCGAACGGTGGCATAGATGGGTGTGTGGCTAATGACACTAGGCTCGATGTGGGACGGCGAGTACGCCGATGGTGGCGGTGACGATTACGGACGAACGATGAACGAGATTGAGGAATCCAAACATATTGGGTGTAGGGAAGGTGAAGAGCCTGTAACTGGATTCCTTTGAGGGTGGATCAAATTAATGAGCCATATTGGGGTAGTTGAGATATTTTCATACTTATTTTTATTTTCGGATATCCTAAGGCATTGGTGTAAAATAAACCTAGTGCAATTAATGACCAAGAGCTTCTACAGCTCAGTTGGCTGGGCATGTGGCATAAAAGCCACATGTTGTGGATTCAAACCCCACAACCAGCAATCCAGCCTTTTCTTTCCCTTTTTTTATACTCCTTACGTTATTATCACAATTAAAAACTCAGGGTGTTACATATCTTGTGTAATAATTTTTGTCTTAATAATTATTATCGAATATGATGATTATTATTGTTTGTGTTTTTGGAAACACTAATTTTGTCTATTGACTAAGATTAAAATTTTTGTATTTTTTTGTACTAATAATTTCTTTGTGAAATTTGTAAATTCAACAAGACAGTTGTAATTTTGTATAAGTATGGTGGAATGAGACTCCAAATCAAACAACTCTCAATTTTTGGTAAAATTCTCACGATCTGTTGGAAACTAAAGATAAGAAAATTTTATTTCTGTTAGTAAATTATTTCTGAGACTAACCTTTGTCTGTGTTTAGAGTTGAACATATTATGTTGTCATTGTTCTTCTCAGATTCATAATTATGAATGGCATTTAGTTCCTAACTAGGGATGTGAATGCACTGAGCTTGAACGAACAAAATTATGTTCGTGTTCATTTAAATTTTTAATATTGTTTCCGTGTTCGTTTATTTATTTTTGAAGGTGTTCATGTTCGTTTGTTTAGTATTCACGAACGTGTTTATTTAAGTGTTCGCAAACATGTTCATTTAACTGTTCACAAACATGTTTATTTAAGTGTTTGCGAACGTGTTTGTTTAAGTGTTCACTAACGTGTTCGTTTAAGTGTTCACTAACGTGTTCGTTTAAGTGTTCGCGAATGTGTTTGCTTATTTGTTCACAAATATGGTTTCTTATATGTTCAAAAATTTTAACTAAATTAACGATAAATAAATAAAACAAAAGCAAAAAAATGAAATAAAACTTACATTTCAACATGAATTTATATAACATCCTTAGCAACAAAAAAAGGTAGTATTTAGATACATCCACAAGCATTTTCATCCTATAAACGAGCCTATAAATAAGCTTATAAACGAGTCTATAAACAAGCATGTTCGTGAACATAAACGAACTGAACACACCTCTGTTCATGTTCGCTCGTTTATTAAACGAACATAAATAATTTTGTTCATACTCGTTTATTTAGCTTAATAATGAACATAAATGAACGTTAGACTAACGGTTCACGAACAGTTCATCGAACACTATGTTCATTTACACCCCCTATTCATGACTTTGCCATGGAACAAACCAAGAACTCATTTAGTTCTTGGTATGATGTTATAATCAGTACTTCAACTCCAATTTTGAACCAAAGTTCAACATTGTTAGTAACTATAAGCCACAATGAAAAGCTTATGGAGAGAATGTTAAAACGTGGTAATAGAAAAATGTTATGATGATCCTCCTATTGTTAGAGAGGATGATGTAGATGTTGCTACGACCTTCAAAGTTGCCAAGACATTGAAGTACTAATGTTGCTACCGTCTTTGATGTTGCCAAGGCATGGAAGCCCTCTGATTTCCTATATTGTAAAAATATTTTCAAAATCGTAATTGATGCACATTATGAAATGCACGATAATATGAGAACGATGAGAAGTTCTGGATTATCATAGAACATGAGGGGGAAGCTGTAACACCCCGGTTTTGGGCTAAGATGCTTTAAGGGTTGGTTTGAAGGTTCGGTGGACCGGTATTAGAGATTTGAGTTAATTTCGGGATTAAATGGATTAAATATTTTTTAAGGTGATAAAATTGTGGGAAAATATTCTAAAATCATTATTAAATATATTAATGATTATAGTAAAGTCAATTTTGGAAAACGAGTTCTAAAAATCAGACATTTTGGACTAGTGACCAAAATGAAAACTGTTTTTGGTGGTTGTTTTGTAAAGAGTCAAAACTTTTAATCTTTAAGGAGCTAACTTCCCTAAAAGTATAATATCAGACTTTATCCCTTAATTGGCTATTTTTAAAGTGTTTTAGAAAATATAAATAGGTTGTGGAGAATTAATTTGTAATTAAAAGCTTTAAAACAAAAACCACGTAACCAACTTTCTCAAAATATTTTCTCTCAAAATCTCTCCAGCCAAACATCAATTTCTTCTTCTAAATCTTCAGGTAAACAATTATTTTCTTAAATCTTTTGTTTGTAAATGATTCTTTGTTGTTATTTTACCAAAACCTTATTGTTTTAACTTTGTTTTCTCCTCCTCTAATGAAAGTTTCTTTATTGAAATTCCTAAGTTGTTGACTCTTTACAATTGTTTTATAATGTGTTTTGATAGTTTAATTGAGGAAAATTGGTTTAATTGTGTTTTGATTGATGAAATTTGTAGATTTTTGTACTTATTATGTTTTGCTGGGATTTTGATCAGATTAGATCATGATTTTGATGTTTAATTGAGTTAATAACTTGGTTTTAACATTGTAATACCAAAACAAGTTGAATCTCTAATGTTTAAGGTTGTTAATCAAGGGGTTTTGGGGTGATAGTTGAGTTTAATCATTGATGGAAGTAAAAGGATGTTGGGAAAGGGTTTTTAGATGTTAATTGATGGTGTTTAATGGGTTGAATCGTTATATTATGGATGGGTTGAGTTTCAGAAGTGTTTGAGAATGTTTTCGATATGTTTCAGATGGTTTTTGAGTAGGCAACTTAAGAGTTACGGGTAATTGCTTGTTGGAAATGGTTTGAATTTATAATGATGCATTTCCTCTCTAGTTTTATGTGATTAAAATAGGGGATAATCAAGGCAACAAAGCTTGACGTTGTTTATTGCTTGCCGGGAGATCGATTCGCGTTGGCGAGCAAAGCAAGGTGTATCGGTGAGTGGAAACTGGTTTAAACGCCTTTAAGAGGTTTAATAAAGGTTGTTGAGATTTTAGGATAAGTTTGAAACGCTTACCTAAGCTCAGAAGTAAGTTTTCCCTCTTTTTCTCTTTAATATCGGTTCAGATATGAGCATGTATAATTCATGTTTGGTCGTAAACATGGTTTGATTTACTTACTGGAAATGCATGATTTTAAGTACATATGCAGGGGGTTAAAAGTATAAGAAATGCTAGTGAGCATTGGTTTTCATTCCGGTCAGGAATGGTGTTATTGCTTTGGCAATGTGATTGCATATGTGGTGGTTTTGGTATAATGCATTGTAAAACAGTGAGTAAATTGTGAAAATGATATATTGGCTATGTGACATGATAAGAAAAC
Source organism: Hibiscus mutabilis (assembly GCA_019671005.1). Classification (NCBI taxonomy): domain Eukaryota; kingdom Viridiplantae; phylum Streptophyta; class Magnoliopsida; order Malvales; family Malvaceae; genus Hibiscus; species Hibiscus mutabilis. The sequence continues at coordinate 15,039,105 of CM033744.1, forward strand.
ATTCGGATATAGTTGGCATGCCATAGGATGAAGTGCACTATAATATGATAAAAATCGATTGTGGTTAAGAGTCCTTGAGGTAAGTGGTCGGCTACTCGAACTATAAGGTTGTCACTTGGGTTGAGCGGTCGGTTCCCCTTGTTGATGTTGATCTTGCAGTCGACAAAGGTGTTGTATCATGCGGTTGGCATGGTATGGTCATGGTAGTGGTTAACTATCATGGGAGATCTGTGTATCCGAAATGTAAGGTTAACGGTCGGTTACCTTAAGATTAGCGGTCGGCTAATCAAGGATAGTGGTCGTCTATCCGGGGTCACTATAAATGCCAATATATGCAGGTTCATGTGTTGAACCTACTTTATAATGCTTTGGGATTTAAGCATGGTTTTGTAAATTGATGCTTTGGGATTTAAGCATGGTTTTGAAAATTGATGCTTTGGGATTTAAGCATGGTTTTGTAATTTAATGCTTTGGGATTTAAGCATTTGGTTTGTAAAGGTTTTTGCATATGGTCGATATGCATGTTTGAATTGGAATCATTGAAATTGCTTAGGTCATAAGCATGGGTTGAAAACAAGTGTTTAGTTTTCAAGGGTTATATCACATCATTGTTTTAAGAGCATCCTCACTAAGCATGTGTGCTTACGCTCTCTTTTTCCTAATGATGCAGAGCATTAAAGTTTGGGGGCTGTAAGGGCAAAGTTTAAAGCGATCCAAGATAAGGACTACTTTGAGTATGACCTCAGTTTATGTTTTCGGTTAATAAGGCAATGTGTTCGCCATATTTTGAGGATTTGTAATTCTGTTTTCCCATGGTTTTTAAGCATGTTATGTGTTGGATTGTAAGGCTGATTTGATGCTGATAAATTGGTTAATGATCTTTGCTTATAGTTGAGACTAGGTGGTTGCATAGGAATGCATCGAGTTAACCTTTGATGGTTGCCATGTTTTGATGATTCAAGGAAGTTTGTTTTGATGCTTTAGATGTGTGAGCATGATGAGTATGCCTTAAAAGTGCCTAATGTGAGTTTTGGTTGCTTGGTAGAATGTTATTAGGAAGCATGCCTATAGAATATCTTAGGGTGTATGAAAGCTATGTAATGTTGTTGATTCTGTATGCCTTGGTATGATTTGTATCCAAGTAATGTTGTATAAGTATTTGAGGCATGTTAGAACGTTTTGGTTATCATTAAAGAATGTTTAGACAACAATTTGGGACATTATAGGTCTAGGCATATCGAAACAGGTGTCCCCGTACCGGTACGGCTAGGCCATTTTAGGCATAGCGTTTCGATACGCGGGAGGGTGTTTCGATACGGGAAAGCCTTTTCAGGAATAGCGTTTCTGTACTCGAGCAAGTGTTTCGATATGGTCTCAAGCATTTTGGCTAGGCGTTTCAATACGCTGCAAGTGTTTCGGTACGAGTTTTAACTACTAGAATCCGAGTTTTGGAAATTATTAAGGCGTACTGAAATACCTACACGCGTACCAATATGGGCTGCAGTTATTTCAATTATTGGAATATTTGGAAGTTTCTATTTCTTTCATTTTGGTCCTTGAATTTTGTAAATGCAATTGTATGAGATTGGATGATCGTTTTGACCTGAAATTTGACATGTAAGCATGTAATTGGAATAATTGAGGATTGGTCACTTTAATTTCAGTTTTGTTCCTTTATTTTATCAGATTTGCATTTTAGTCCCTAAAATGTATGTTATGCAATTGGTCGCCTTTCCGTGGTCTGATTCCTTTGTAAATTCACCCGCTGCAGGTGTGTACACATAGGATTAATAATATGAATCTAGACAAGATAAAAAGAAAAAAATGGACCGGTTTTCGTAATCTTTCTCCGATTAACTTCAGCAAACCTAATGTAGTTCTCTCAGTTCGGTCAGGCATCTAGGTCGGGTCGAGGGGGTTACAGAAGCTGTGTTATCAGTAAATTACCTTTTAAATAAGGTGTCCCATAAGAAAAAGGAAAAGACGTCATATGAATTATGGAATAGTAGAAAACTTTCATACAACTACTGAAAAGTGTGAGGGTGTCTTGTCAAAGTAATGACTAATTTATCGAAGCAAATGAAAATAAATCCTAAAACGATGGATTGTATTTTCATCAGTTATGATTTCCATAGCAATTATGGTAATGGTATTAGTGGTGAAAACGAAAGAATTTCGTTACCATGGATTATCCTCATAACGTGTTTGTTTTTGTGATAATTGGTTATGTTTTCCATAACAATGCATAACGATTTCTTTGCATGAATCAAAGATTCTTGAAATTCACAAGAATAAGATATTGAAATCTAAAATGTCTTATTTCTTTTTTTAAGACTAAGGAAGTTGGTCAAGTTCAACGAACCAAACTATAGACTATTGATGAAAATTGTCAAGACTTTCAACAAGAGGTTGATGGGAAATAATGGAAAAGTCTTTTGAATCAAATTTTCTAAACTATATGCTAGAGGTTGAATAAGTACAAAATTTTTTGAGGATACTCCAGAATGACTAAAGCATATGTGCCCACAATATGTATATTGTGATAACCAAGCAACATTTGGTAGAGCACAAAACGTAACGATAAGTCGAGACATGCGCGTCATCAATATAAATCGTTACACAATTGATCTTAACTAGAAGTATCTTTATTAATTGTGAAAGATCAAAAGATAATAATGCGGATTCGCTAGCCAAAAGGCTAAATCGAGATCAAGTTGATAAAACATCGAAAGGAATATGACTAAAGCCATGAATTTTTAAGGGGTTATGTGAAGGAAAACCTGCCTAGTTGTTTGGAGATCCTAAGATATAGGTTCAATGGGAGAACCTACTTGTATAGAGCTTTGTGCGATCATTGTGGGGGTTCTTATCCCAAGTCCATTCCTATGATGTAAACAATGACTAAAATGTAGGAAAAGGTTAAGCAATGTTTTTAATGACCATTGTGTGTTTTGGTAAACCAAACAACATAAGTCACCTATGTGAGAGTGAAGTGGAGCCGCTTCAAAGAGACTATTGGGGCACAGTTCTCTAAGCTCTTGTAGAACCAGGAGATGTCCAAGACTATATAAACATAACCATGAGAACCAAATTCTTGTCAGTAAGATATTTGTGTGAGGTATGCCATCACTTACACAAACGGCATGAAAGTTCAAGGACATCACGTCTACTGGATATCTAGTAAGGTAAACATATTTTCACAAGTGAAGGTTCAAAAGGGGACACCTACCTATCCTATGCAAATATCAAATGTATAATCTATCACCACATCGAGTCAATGTTTTGAACCATCAATTTTATTCGTGTGGGGGATTGTTGGAAAAATTATATATATTGGTTGAATAATATTGATGCTAAGTCATGTCACTTGGTGAATAGACATGCTAATAATAAGTCGTGTCACTTGGTGAATAGACTTATTAATTTTTGGTTTAAAGTTGCATCCATTCAATCGTATATATTAACTTTTCAACAAATCTTTCCATCAAAAGGTTTAATCTTTTCATCAAACAATTTAATCTCTCCATCCCCTTTATAAAGGAGGATTTCCAAACATTTTCACAACTTCAACATCACATCTTTGAAACTCAACAATACATCAACTTCGAAAACCAACATAGAAAAACATTTTTGGTTTTCGGTGATAGAGGAAGGCAAGATTGTGTTTGATTGTTCACTGAAGGTGTGCCACTGCTGTGAATGTTTATTGTTGTATCCTGGGAGATAGACGTCGAACGTTACTCAAGCACCGAGCATAGGAAGAATCTGTCTTAAAGAAACTGTTCATGCATGCCTCAACCAAAATTCTTCTAATTTTCAACTATGTCCGATTTCAGGTTCTATTTTTAAATTATTATTATTTATTTTTCTTACGATATTCTATTATACTTGGATTATTACTACATCCATTTTTTCTAACAGATATTGTTACAGTTCAATGAAAATAGTCTATGCACTAGTTGGCGGTCACCTCAATTATAGGGTATTTGAGTTTGAAAAGGATTAAATTGAAACAATATTTAAATATTGAGGGATGTTTTAGAATGGGGCTAAATTAAAGCAAAATGTGAAGGTTGAGGGTTAAATAGATTATTATACAGATTTTATTAAATGACATATCATCTGTCGTTAATTTTTTAGCTTCAATGGACAAATTTGTAACCTTTTTTAAGTTGAGTGATCATTTTATAACTTTTTATAGTCAGAGAATTCAACAAAAAATATCTTATAATCGGGGGACTATTTATGTAGTTTATTCTATTTTATATATAAGCCTAAACAGGCCCAAGTCAACTGATTTATAATGGTTTAATTTTAATTTTACCAAATCTTTGTTTCTTAGAATACAATTAAAATGATAAATTCTAAACTCTAAATTTAATAAACTTGTGTATATTTTCCTTATAATAAATCACTTATAATTAGTTCAATAAGTTCAGCTTTGTTACTAGAAAAATGTACAGAGCTATCACCGACAAAAGAGGTCCAAACAATATATATTTTTAAATCTTTATTTTAATGAGAAGAAAAAAAATATTTCCAGAAATTATATAAATTTGATTAAGAAATTTTTCATCTGATTTATTTTCTTTTTATCATATCAATATATATTTTTGAGCAAGCACATTTGGCCGGTTGGTCAGACTGTTTATATTTGTTTCCTTATATTCTCAGGCCATAGGTTCTAGACCTATTAGGAGCACATCCTTTCCTTCCTCTAGAGTCCTCCATTCCCCTCCCTTATGGCTAGGATTAGGATTAGATTTAAGATTTGTCAAAAAATTATATTTTTGAAAAAATCTCAAATTTACCAATGAGTTTTAATTTAATATGTAATATGATACATAAAATTTAATTTCATCCATTTATATATAATAAAATTTTGATTTTGTTCAATTATACACAATAAATTTTGATCTTAATTCAATTGTAGACATTTAGAACCCAACGAGTGACTTCAGTAAAAAAAAAGATATTCCTACTAAGAGAATAGGGTTCAAGCACCTATGTGTGGAAGGTGTGTGTCTTATTAAAGGGTCAAGAAAAAGTATGAACATGTACTACTATGCAATCACACCAATATATTAAAAAAATATGGACGATTTAAAAAAAACAAATAAATCCATTTATTTTCATGATAGATAAATATAATTATTTAATTTATATATACAATGTGTAAACATAAAATGATGCCACGTCGATAATGATAGCGGTAGCAATCAGATTGAGTTAGATCATTACGGGTTGAGTCAATATCGAATAAGTTGTTTTTAGGTTAGGTTAATTGTTGAATCTTCGGGTCAATTCGGGTTGAGTTAGGTATGATTCCAATTGAATATATTTTGAATTATTGATTTATTCTTGTAAAAAAATAATGTCTTTTTGGATCAAATAGGAAGATGTTGTTTCAAAGGAGGAAATATCACATTGAAGCATTAAATTATTACCAAAGATGATGGTTAACTAGTAATATAATACAAACAGATAATAAAATACACATCATTTTGCTATTTATCGCATTGATAAAAATGGATAATAGTAAAAATAAATTAATTGTTCACTTCAACACAATTATTAGATTAAAATTAGGTCGATGTTCGGTTTAGATTGGAATTGGGTAAATTAAATTCAGATTGCTTGCATTTCGAGTTATTTCATTCGTGTTGCTTTATGTTTGGTTGCTTTTAGTTCAGGTAAAAATTAGTTCGGGTTCATTTTAGTCTAGCTAGAATTTGGGTCAATTTCGGTTTAATTCAATTTGTTTCAAGTTTCAGATCAAATTAGGATTATCATGTTCGCATTCATATAGGGTCTCGGATCGGATATTTGTGCTCGGATCAAATTTACTAGGTCTATTAGTGATTTGTGAAAATTAAAATAAAATAAATTTCATGTATATATAATTGTATGAAATTAAATTCTATACATCACATAATATATTAACTAAATTTCATGCACATTTTTAGGATTTTTCTTTCTTTTTCCTCCTGTATTGATTTTTCAAAATACCGATGGTTTGTTGTGGAATAACAATCGGAAATGATTATATAAATTAGCATTCAAATAGAAAATAAAACACTTAAAACCTTGTAAAATTTAAAAAGAAAAATTAAGAAAACATTTAGAAATCCTTTGCCCTTTTTGGTACCTTATTTATGTCCCAACACAAAATGATATTAGATTTAGGGTTTGAGATGAATTTTTTAGGGTTAGAGTTTATGGTTAGGGTGTAGAGTGTATGATGTAGGGTTTATTTTTTTAGGTTTTATGATTTAGAATTTAGGGTTATGACTTAAGGTTTAGATTTTTAGTGTTGAAGCATAGATAGGGTATCAAAAAGGAGCAGAAGATTTTTGTTCATTACTACTAGGTATATACAATGGTTGTTTTGAACATGTGTAATATGAGTGACCAAACATGACCCAAAACGGAAAAGAAATCTCCTACCTTTTTTGTGTCTCTATTAATGCCTAACACTAAAAATAGGTTTTGAGGTTTAGTGTTGGGGTTTAGAGTTAGAGTTTAGGGTTAAGGATTTATGGTTTAGGGTGTAGGGTTTAGTTTTTAGGTTTTAAGGTTTATAATTTAGGATTTAGATATTAAGATTAGGGTGTATGGTTTAGTCTTTGTGTTGGAGCATAGATAGAAGCACCAAACATGTGCAGGAGAGTGAATTACATAGTCCCTAAATTTGAATAGCCTCTGGATTTATACGGAAGTCAAGAGAGTGATTGAGGAAAAAATTACAGAAAAATTATGATGCATGCATGATAATATTTTTTTTCTCGAAAGTGCGTGATAATATTTTGAAACCAAAGAAATAACGGTAAACTACACTCCGTGGTCGTTCAACTATGGATAAAATTTTATATATTTCTTTAATTTTAAAAAATAATCTCAGGAAATGATCCCCCAACTATGGATAAAATTTTCTTTCAGTCAATTATAAAAAATATTAAATGATCACTAATATTTTTGAATTTCTCATTTTTGTCACCTACTGTTAAATTTAGCATATTGTTCAATTTGGCCTTGATCTAAAAAGAACCTCAAACTTTACGTATTATATGAATTTAATCTTAATTTTAAAAAATTCAAACAAATTTTCAAAAATTCGGAAACTCGCCTCACCCACCCACCACCCCATGCCCGCCACTATCGCCTCAATACCAGCAGATGAACCTTGTTTGGGGTAATCAAAAAAGAATATGATGCTAAGGAAAAGAATCTGCTAAAGCCTTATGATTGTTTTTGTAATACCCTAAACTCGGTTCGAGCGGCCTGACGAATGTGGACTGCTCAATCGAGTTACTGAGATGACTGACAACTGACTTCCATTCACATTTCAAACCATGCAAAAATTTAATCACTCTTGACCATAATATATAAAAAATCAAAATATGAAATCATGATAACAAAAACAAACGAGTAGCAGTCGTATAGTAATCTGGAGCTCTGATAGTTTTAAAAAACAAATACAAAATGATTAGGATATAAAAGAGTTGCAGACTGAATGTAAGGGTCTTACAATATGTTAGCAAAAAAAAAACAGGAATGAAGCTATGACGTGGTGATCCACTTCCTTGAAAGCAAAATTCCGGTACAGCTGAGGTGCAACTAATATCGCCGTTCGCTCCCCAAGGCTAACACAGCTACCCCCAAACACGTGCACTCGTGGTTAGGAGCTGGAATAGCAACTACAATTACCCAGAATAAAGTTTTTAACATAAGAGAGTAAACCAGAAAAGTTTTGCAAAGTCTTTGATTATTTTTTAAAGTTCTAAAGAGCTTCTTTTGTACTGATTTGTTTGGCCAAAATAGCAAAAATAAATCCCACAAATTTTAGAAAATATTTGTTGCTGGGAAATTAGAGAAATGTGTTGAAAATGGCTTAGTTGAGAAAATGCTCAGCTAAAGAGTTTGAGAAGTATTCAAACATTTCATCCAAAAAGATATGATAAATAAAAAGAATTTATTTGAAAATCAAACACCAGGATAAACGTATTTGACCAGGTTTGTTTCACTTTATTTTTGTCATTTCCAACAATCCCCACGAATGACTAACAAGATTGAACAAAAAACTATTTTCTGGGTAAAGGAAGGATTTGTTACTTAAGTATTAATATCTTTCGATTGAATTAATACGTAGTGAAATGAGGCAACAACTTTTATAATGAAAGTGAAATAATTCTTGAACTTTCAAAGACATAAATTGACACCCCCACAACACGTAAAAATTCCTTAATGTATGATATTCCACGACAAAATGAAATTATCAATACGCTACTAAAGGCCATGTGTACATACTTTGAGTTTCCATGAGAGCTCTAGAAAGATAAACCATTTTTATTCTTTCATAGAAGGCGGCTCACCTTAACAGTTATCATACAAAAACTTCATCAAGCCTACATCACAATAGAGCTATGGTAAAGACCCGAATTTCGGAATTCGAGGGTAGGGTTAACCCAAGGTTTGGGCCACGAGGTAAGGCCGAAATATAAGGCTTTGGGTGTCTTTTGGGGCAACCTATTGTTGTTGGGCTTGCTTAGGTTGAGTCGGGTTTGGGTTAGGGTGAAATTGAGAGGGTTAATATGGTAAAAATATGGTTGGAAGAAAAAGGGGCTGGTGACTACTTAAATTTCTGAAGAATAGTAAGATGGGTGAAGTCACCATTGTCCCCCATTGCTCCCCCTTTCACCCATTCTCATCTCCTACCCAAAGTTTGAATGTTCAAGGTGAAATAGTTAAGGTTTTGAGTCTGAATCACGTTTCGGTCAAGAAGGAAAGTTTGTTCAGCATCTAGGGATCTCTAAATCAAGGTAAAAATGGTTGGAAATGGTGATAGAAGAGGTTATGGTGGTTTTTCTTGGAAATGGTGATAGAAGAGGTTATGGTGGTTTTTCTTAGGAAGAATGGGAATGGGGTGTTGGAGGCTCCATTCTTGGTTTAATTTGTTTTTAGCTTCCTAATCTCCTCAATGATGTTGTAACACGGTTATCATCATCTTTTGTAGTCAAAGAAGTAGGGGGCATTCCAAGGCTCAAGGCAAAGCTTGAAACTAGTGTTAAGGGGGTTGTTTTCTTGTGCTTGCAATGAAGGTTAGTACACTTCCAATTCCCTTGATTTCCTGCATATCATAAATGTGATGCCTTGTGTGTTAGTTTGGTGGTTTTGTATGCTTGAACTTCCATGGTTGGATGTTAATGGTGAAAGTGTGAATTTGTAACACCTCATTTTCGTATCCATCACTGAATATGAGTCAGAGATGTCACATGACACTTTATAAAACAACTCACTCTTAAAAATTTGTAAAAATTTTTTTCTAATAAATCAAAACACAAAATCGGAGCTCCCTTTACCTTTCAAAAATAACAAAATGACTATTCAATAAATAATAGAATTTGAAACAAAATAGACAATTTCATTTCATTTATACATGCCGCTAAAATTAATCAAAAACCTCAAGTAAGATGTCATTGCTGTGGTAGCTTGATGAAATTCTCTTAACATGATGTGACTCCTTACTTACTCTAATATCTTGAACCACCTACGTGTGCAAAATCAAGAACACGCTAAGTATGAACTTAGTGAGGCAATTAAACCTATTTAATTAAAAACATGCAATAATGCATTACAGTATATCATATGGAAGTGCAATACAGTCCCTGCAAAATGGCAAGCGATCCCAACACAGTTTATAACATTTCATCATTTATCATAGTAAATACGAGTCATCATAACGACACCATAGTGTTTGCAATGCCGTAGCGTCTGATGATGAGTACGTACTCGAGGACGCCTTTTGCTCCTCTTTATCACACCTTTTGTGCTAGTTGACACCGAAGTGTCTAAACAACACCGTAGTGTCTCAAGTCAACACCGAAGTGTCTGGATCGCAGCATAGGCTAGAACGCAGCTGCTAAGACTCTATGGATATCCAATTATACCAAAGACTCTCACACTAGTACTCGGACATAACAATATAATATTTTCACATTCAATATCCAATCCATCAATACTATCGCCCATAATTCGATAATGGGCAGTTCATACCCAAAACCTAAAAGTTTGATTTATCTTAGATAAATCTATAAACTATGACAATGTATCATACATGTCAAATGCCATACATGCATGTGATGCACTCACCTTGGCTACTTAACACAATGCCTCATTAAGTCCTAGTTCGATCCTTTCTTTCATAGTACCTCGAACCTTCTTTGATTCAGACTTGACTTCATTAATCACATGAATACAACAAAATATTTGCTAGATTCAAATCTATCAATACCTTAAAAATGTTGTCTAATATAATTATTCGAATATAAAATTTTCAAATATTTTTCCTTTCTTCCTTGTACTGTCCAATGACTCATTATGGCCCTTAGTGACCCATTTGAACTTCCAATAATTCTTCAGAGCTTGCAACTAACATTTAAATACAAAATGTTTCAAATTCCATTTTCAGACAGCTTGCGCTACCTTCAAAGATTTACTTATACAGGGCAGAATACATACTGGATTTTAATTTCCTTTATATTAAAGAAACTATATTTGATAACGGTTCTAACGGTATAATCCACATAAATTAATAAAATCTACAAAAATTATGAAAATTCCTTACATTCACGTCACAGAGTTGTCCAAACAGAAACTGCTCTGTAATTTTTCTGACCTTCATTCAATTAAAAATTCATATCTTTTAACATCGAACTCGAAGTTAGTTTTCGTTTGTTGGAAACAAAACTAGACTAACAACTTTTTACAACGGTATAAAATTCATCATTTAACTATTTTTTAGAATTTATGGCGAATTTTTAAACTTACTACCATAATTCAAATTCCAACATAACTTTCCATAAATACCTTCTAATTTACACCAATTGCTCTTTATTTCTTTAATTGTCAATTTAGTCCCATCACTTTACTTCAAATGACTAGAATAAAGCTTGTATATTCATATGTTCTCTTTGCATCCTTCATCAAAATAGGCTTAAACCTTTGCTTCTCTAATTTCTCTTGATTTGTCGAGCTGGTCACCAAAATTTCAAATATAAGGATTCAAGTTTCTTAACTTTGCAAATTAGTCATCCAATCAACATTACTACCTTAATTAAATCATTTTAACTAAAATTCAGATTTACTCCTACATATCCTCTTTGCCGAATAGACCTTTCAAGTTTGACAATTTGTCAAAATGGTCACTAATGTGATTAATCGTCGGTTTAGCATTCTAACTTCATTTTCATGTCTCTAACTTCATTAATAATATAAATACACATCAAATTCATAAAAATCAGATCTGGTCCCTTAGTTTTGAAGCTTGCTGAAATGGTACCTATGTATTTAACTTAGGGTTTTGCTTCCAAACAACAAATCAAGCTTAGTAGATCATTAATCCAACATCACAACCCTAAGTTAGACTTGAATAAATAAACCCTAATCTTCTCTATACAAACCGAAATATGTAGGTTTTAAATCCCAACTCAATAACATGATTCTAACATCATACAAGCATAATTCTAACTTAAAATCAACCATGGATTCATAAAATCATAAAAGCCCCAATTTGTTCATAAACCCTAATTTCTTCCTCATATCAAATCTCATCAACCAAGCAAGTATTCTATGAATTATTACATCGAAAGATAGAGCTCGAAGAGTAGAACAACTTTGTAGTTCGAAAGATTACCTGAAAATCGAGATTCAGGGCTTAAATCGAGCTTGTAAAATTTTTCTCTTCTTTTTCTCTTCACCAACGTTTTGGAGAGTATTTTTGCTGATAATTCCTTCATATTTCATATATTTAAGACACTTGTATCGTTAAAAATGAATTTTTAATTCAATAAATTCCACTTTCCAAAAAACCCTCCAACTAGATTTATATTTCTAATATGCCATTTTGTAACATTCCAACTAGAATTAGTTGGATTCTAATCAACTATTCATCCATAAAAGAAATCTCAAAATTCCCTCTATGTCCTTTTTGTGTAAAATGACTGAAATGCCCTTTATTGATCAACTTACTCACAAAATTGCCATTCCATATCATTTCGGTCGATTTAAATTTTTCCCGATCTCTTTTAACATCCAAATATCCATAAAATGATATTTTATGACTCTTCTAAGGTCCATGGAACTATCTCTGAAATTTTAGCTCGATCTAATTATCCTAATATTTTTTCGAGCTTTATCGCTTTATAGTCATTAATACAAACTCCGTACGAAAATATGGGTAACACAAAAATGTCATTCTTGGGGTAAACTATTCATTTACGGGATTAAAATACATAACTTTTGAAAATTACACTTTGATCCCTGATTCTTTTCCAAAGTTTATACTTTAGCCACAAAACTTTCAAAAATTACATTTTGGTCACTAGCCAAAAATTGGGATATTACAATTCTCTCCCCCTTAAGAAAATTCTTCCTCGAATTTTCAACACGTACCTGGTTCAAAAAGGTGAGGAAAATACTTTCCCATATCTTCTTTTCTTTCCCAAGTCGTTTCCTCAGTTTTATAATTTGACTCCATGTGCTAGTATATTTACCGGTTCTTCCTCGTAAGTCAAATCTGGATGAATCTCTATTTCCTCCTGGATAATGACATGTAAAGAATCTGATCGATACTTCCTGCGCATCGATACATAGAATACATTGTGAATCTTGTCCATTTCCGGAGGTAAAGTAGTTGATAAGCTATCGAACTAACTCTTTTCAAAATCTTATATGGTCCAATAATTCTCTGACTCAGCTTCCCTTTTCGTCCAAATCATAACACCTTCTTCCAAGGTGAAACTTTTAAGAAATACTTTATCCTTAACTTCATATTAAATATCTTTTCTTTTCAATATCAACATATAATTTTAATCATTCTAAAGCAATTCTAAGATTGCTTTGAACCATTCTTATTTTATTCTCCGCTTCTCAAAATAAATCAGATCCAATCACCTTTTAGTTCTCTTTTTAGCTCATTATCATCGGGGATATAAATTACCCCTTGATAATATGAACATCCTTTAGACTTAACATCAAAATCTTTAGTTTTCCCTTTTCACCTTTCTGAATTCTTTTTAGGCATATCTTATCTCTCATCTGTAAATCTTTGATCCGATTTGTAAATGTATACTTGAACTAAAGCTGTGTAATCAATACACTATCTTCTTCAAAAGATAATTGGGCATTTAATGCTTATAAGGCAAAGAATGACTTTCAGCAAGATACATCAACTACTACTTTAGCCTTATTACATCAATATACATCCCATCCTATTATGGGATATATCATTAAATAACATGGAATCCGTATTAACTTTAGACTGTATTAATACTAGTGCTATCATCTTAACTTTCTTAGGATCTACTTAGATCCTCTTTGTTGAGACAATGTGACCTAGAAATGCAACTTGAATTAATCAAATTCACATGAGTAACTTTGCATACAACCACCTTTCTCACAAGACTTATATCACTATTCGTAAATGTCTATCAAAATCTTCTTTTACACTATGCTTTTGATAAACCCATCTTTATACTCGACTGATAGTTGTTATTGTAAGAAATTTCATCTAGTGGCACATACTTTTCCCAAAAGCCTTCAAACTCAATAAAATAGAAACTATACATATCATTCAAAATCTGGATTAATCTTTCAGATTGTTCGTCCATCTATGGATGCAAAGTAGTGTTGAAATTATGTCGAGTCTCTAATGTCTTATGCAGGGAACTCCAAAATCTAGAGATAATCTTGGATCTTAATCACACACAATGAAAATAGGTACATCATGTCACTTTACAGTACTTCATATTTATCGCTCAGCATATTTATTCATTACCAATTGTTTCAATCTGTCCACAATTACCCAAATCGAATCGTCTTTAATCGGTATCATTGGTAACCTAGTTATGAAATCCATAATAATTCTTTTCCACTTCTACTAGGGGAATGGAAATATGTTACCACATTTCTGAAGGTACGTGATGTTTCATTTCTAATTGCTAGCCTGTTAAGCATGTAGCCATAAATTCAATTACTGTATTTTTTTATTTTTGGACATCAATATTTGCTCTTCAGACCTAGATACCTCCTATTCCTTTCTGGATGCATCGTCAAGGACGTAATATTTTTCTCAAACATCCAACATACTTAACTTTGAAGTCTTTATTTTCATCAATTTGTTCTAATCTTGGCAACATTTTTCATCTTTCAACTGAAAATCTTTAATCCGACCTAAATGAATAGGTCTAAACTAAAGTTTTGTAATTAACATACCAATCTTTTTCCAATACAGTTGCACATTCATTGCTCTTAACGTAAAGAGTATCTTCCAACTAAGTGTATTGGTTACTATATTGGCTTTTTCAAGATAACAGTCAATCACAACATTATAATCCTTCAGAGGTTCGATCCACCTTCTTTGCCTCATGTTCAACTCCTTTTAAGTTAGAAGATACTTTAAACTTTTATGATCTGTGTAAATGTAGCATCGCTCACCATATAGATAATGGCGCCATATCTTTTAAGCAAATACAACTGATACTAACTCTAAATCATGAGTAGGATAATTCCTGTCATGCATCTTAAGTTGCCTTGAAGCATAGGCCACCACTTTTCCTTCTCGTATAAGTACGCATCCCAAACTATTATGAGAAGCATCGCTATAAACCACATAATCTCTGCCCGATTCTGGTTGTACTAGCACCAGGGCTTTTGTTAAGATCATTTTTAATGTATCAAAACTTTCTTGGCACTTATCCGTCCAAATAAATGGTACATTTTTCCTCAATAGCTTGGTCAGTGGGGAGGCAATTATCAAGAATTTATTTACAAACCTTCGATAATAACCAGCAAGTCCCACGAACTTCGAACCTCAAAAACATTCTTCAGAGTTTTTCATTCAACTATAGCTTGCTCTTTCTTGGGATCTACTCTTATCCCCTTTGCCGAAACCACATGGCCAAGAAAAGCAACATCCGGCAACCAAAATTCATACTTTGATAGCTTAACATACAACTTCTTTATTCGAAGGGTTTGAAGAACAATGCGAAGGTAGGCATCATGTTCTTCCTTTTTCTTTGAATAAATTAAAATATCATCGATGAATACCACCAAAAATTGATCCAAGTAAGGTTGAAATACTCAGTTCATCAGATCTATGAATGCCTCATGAGCATTTGTCAAACCAAACGACATCACTACAAACTTATAGTGTCCATACCGAGTTTAGAAAGCTATCTTTGAAATATCTTCTTCCTTGATCTTTAACTGATGATACCCCGATCGTAGATCAATTTTAAAAAAAATGCAGTTGCGCCTTTTAACTGATCAGAAAGATCATCAATCTTCGAAAGATGATACTTATTCTTTACTGCCACCTTATTTAACCAACGATAATCTATGCAGAATCGTATGGATCCATCTTTTTTTCACAAATAACACTGGTGCGCCCCAGGGTGACATACTTGGCCTTATGAAACCTTGATCTAACATTTCTTGCTATTGTACCTTTAACTCCCGAAACTAGGTTGGAGACATTCTATACCGGGGCATCGATATAGGTGCAGTACCTGGTAACACTTCTATTTTGAATTCTACCGCTCGATCCATAAGAGAGTTGGGGCTCCCAAGAGGAAAGTTATGATGAGGATTTCATCCCAGAGACGGATAAAAGGTCGAAAGGCGTCAATGAGCTAACTACTTCTCCCATCTGTATAGGGTGCTTGATCATATTATGAGAGCTATCCCAAGAACTCTTGCCACCCCTCACAAGGCCCTAATCAAGAGGCTTCGTAGATATGGTGCAACTAACTTCTTAGGGTCGGGACAAGATAACCCAATAAAAGCGAATCAATGGTTGAGGGATACGCATTGGATTCTATGTCAAGTTGAATTGGAGCCAAGAGACAAGTTGAAGTGTATTCTTTCTTTTCTTAAGGAGAATGCTCGTGAGTGGTAGGAGATCGTAGAGTTAGGTTGGTACCCTAACCAGCCCACTTGAGATGATTTTCTTGATGAGCTTGAGAAGCAGTATGTTAGAGAAGCTCACATGGATAGTTTATAAGACTAGTGTACACATTCGGTACAAGGAAATCGACCAGTTTTTTATTATGATCAAGAGTTCCTACAATTAGATAGCTATGCTCCAAAACTTGTTGTCACCAAGACGATGAAATATAAGCGGTTCAGAAAAGGTTTTAGGAAAGAAATACAGACGTTCTTGATAGTAGATCCACGAAAGGTGTTTTCCAATTTGGCCGCTAGTGCCAAGTCCCTTGAGCAAGTGCAAGGGTTGACATATGGTAAATCTAGAGGCCATGTCAATGCAAGTGGAGGAAGCTATTTCCACTATAATCAGTCTCAGTCCTTCTCGAGCAGAAATAGGGGAAATTAGAACGAAAGAGGTAGGGCGTCAATCCAGTCAGAGAGTGTTACAGCAATGCCAAACTATACTATGGGTGCAAGCACCATGGGGAGTGTTACAGCAATGCCAAAGTATACTATGGTTGTGGATCATTAGACCACTTTTTGAGAGGCCGCCATGAGGCCATGTATGTTGCCTCAGTTCAGAATCAGAGGAACTCCTTCGCGGCTTAGAGGGGTTGAGGGTTCGCTAGACGAGGGGTGAGTCATGTGATGGGACATTAAAGTGGTGGTACCTTTCAATCGACAGCAAGGGCCCCCACAAAATAGTATGTGGTCAAGGCACAAGAGGACTTTGAGGATACTAATGTTATTGTAGGTATGTTTAATTTGTTTTCTATTCTTATTGTTGTTCTTGTAGATTTGAGGTCTACCCATTCGTGTATCCGTAATGGTATATCGGAGTAGTGGGGCGTACTTGCCGAGGATCTTGAGGTGGGTGTCTGTGTAACTAGCCTATTGGGGGATGATGTGTTAATTGATAAAGTTTATAGGAGGTGTCCTATAGAGGTTTAAGGTACAATGTTCCCTACAGATTTGATGGTGCTACCATTTCAAAAGTTTGATGCCATTTTAGGGATGGATTGGCTGTTTGAACCTGATGCAAGTTTGGGTTGTAGAACCAAGAGTTTGAAACTCTGTGTTTTAGATGGGTCCTGACTTGTGGTTAGAGGATGAAGAAATCCTTGCCTTCTGAATGTGGTGTCATATTTAACAACTTAAAAGCTTATTCAACAAGGTTGTGAAGCTTCCTTAGCCCATATGGTAGATACTAGAGTTGAGAGCATAGTGCTAGTGAGTCTTCAAACTGTGAGAGAGTTTATTGATGTGTTTCTGAAAGAGTTACCGAAATTACCTCCTGATTGAGAGTTAGAGTTTAGGATTGTGGTGATGTTTGGAACGACACCAATATCCACAGCTGTTATGAACTTGGTGAACCGAATCTTCCAACCTTATCTTGACCAGTTTGTGGTGGTTTTCATAGACGACATCTTGGTGTACTACCGCTCGGAGGAGGAGCACGACTACCATCTACGAGTTGTCCTTCAGACCTTGAAAGAGAGGAAGCTCTATGTCAAGTTCAGTAAGCGTGAGTTTTGGCTTTTTGAGGTGGCATTTTTGGGCCACATTGTTAAAGCGGATGGGTTTCGTGTTGACCCTCAAAAAATTCAATCTGTGGTGGATTGAAAACCACCTAGGAATATCTAGAGGTCTGTAGTTTCCTTAGACTTGCCGGGTATTATAGACGATTTGATAAGGGCTTTCAATCATAGCGGTGCCTATGTCCAACCTCTTATAAAAGGGAGTTCCTTTTGAGTGGAACGAGGAGAGGCAACAACATTTTGAACAGTTGAAGCTGTATCTTACCGAGGCCCCGATGTTGAGGCAACTCGAGCCGGGAAAGGATTATGTGGTTTTTAGTGATGCCTCATTGAGTGGGCTAGATTGTGTTCTCATGAAAGAGGGTAAGGTTGTAGCTTAAGCTTGAAGACAACTTAAGCCCCCATGAAAAGAATTACCCTACGCATGATTTGGAATTAGCAAAAGTTATCTTTGCCTTAAAGATTTGGAGACACTATCTCTACGGGGAGAGGTGTTATGTCTACATGGATCATAAAAGTTTGAAGTACATCCTCACTAAAAAAGAGTTGAATATGAGGAAAAGGAGATGGATTGAGTTGTTGAAAGATTATGACTACATCATAGAGTATCATCCCAGTAAAGCTAATATGGTGGCTGATGCTTTAAGCCGAAAGTCTATGTTAGATTTGAGAGCGATGTTTGCTTGGTTAAGGATGACCGAGAATAGAGGGTTGCTAGCCGAACTTCGTATGGAACCCACCTTGAAACAAGAGATCAAGAGAAAGCAAGTGTTGGACGAGGACCTTGTGGCCGAGATTGAATCAATTCAGAAAGGTGAGGTATTCGACTTGAGGTACAAGATGGTGGATTTTTTTACTTCAAGGGTCAGTTGTACGTTCTAGCTTTAGGTCTTCAGGATCGTATTCTTAGAGAGGTACATCGTAGCCCATATACCTTGCATCCAGGGAGTAACAAGATGTATCAGGATCTTCATCCCTTCTTTTGGTGGCCTAGTATGAAAAGAGATGTGTCAGAATTGTGACCAAGTATCTTGCTTGTCAGCAAGTAAAGGCGGAGAACCAGGTTCCTTCGAGCTTGCTTCAGCCCATTCAAATTCCCCAATAGAAGTGGGATAGAGTGACCATAGATTTTGTTATGGGTTTATCGTTGACCTAGAAAAAGCATGACTCTATTTTGGGTGATTGTGGATCGTTTGACTAAGTTTGCACACTTCCTACCCGTGCACATGGATTTCACCCTTGAGGGGTTGGCCAGATTGTACATCAAGAAGATTGTGAGATTGCATGGAGTGCCATCATCGATCATATCCAATAGAGACCCCCGTTTCACTGCAAGGCTTTCGAAAAAGATTCATGAGGCTTTGGATACCAAGCCGGCCTTGACTTCATTAATCACATGAATAAGATAAAATATTTGTTAGATTCAAATCTAACAATACCTTAAATACACTGTCTAATATAATCATTCAAATATAAAATTTCCAAATATTTTTCCTTTCTTCCTCGTACTGTTCAAAAACTCATTATGGTCCTTAGTGACCAATTTGAACTTCCAATAATTCTTCCGAGCTTGCTAACTCACATTTAAATATAAAATATTTCAAATTCTGTTTTCTGACAGCTTGCGCTACCTTCAAAGATTTACTTATACCAAGCAGAATACATACCGGATCTTAATTTCCTTTATACTGGAAAAACTAGATTCGATAACGGTTCTAAATATATAAACCACAAAAATTAATAAAACCTACAAAAATTATGAAAAGTCTTCAAACTCCCGTCACAGATCTGTCCTTACAGAATCTGTTTTATAAATTTTCTGACCATTCGATTAAAAATTCATATTTTTTAACTCGGAACTCGAAATCAGTTTCCGTTTGTTGGAGACGAAACTAGACGAACACATCTTTACAACGGTATAAAATTCATCATCTAACTATTTGTTTAGAATTTATGGTGAATTTTCGAAGTCACTGCCAAAATTCATTCTTCTACATAGCTTTCCTTAATAAACTTCTAATTTCTACTAACTTCTCCTTATTTTTCTACTTATCAATTTAGTCCCATCACTTACTTAAAACCACCAATTCATCCTCTTCTTCATCAAATAACTATTCAAAATAATTCCCTCTAATGTTTTTTCTTTGCCCAAAATAGTCACTAAAAAGCAAAGGTAAGAATTCAAACTTCGTAACTTTGCAATTTAGTCCTCAAATCAACACTACTACCTTAATTCTATTATTTTAACTAAAAATCAGATTTAATCCCCATCGAAGAATTCATTTCCTATTTGGTCACTTGATTTTGACAACTTGTCAAAATGGTCACTAATTCGATTCAACATCGGTTTAGCATTCGAACATTAA
The DNA here is from genome assembly GCA_019671005.1 of Hibiscus mutabilis. Classification (NCBI taxonomy): domain Eukaryota; kingdom Viridiplantae; phylum Streptophyta; class Magnoliopsida; order Malvales; family Malvaceae; genus Hibiscus; species Hibiscus mutabilis. Next base: position 15,058,993 of record CM033744.1, read on the forward strand.
TTTCACGTCTCCAACATCATTAATTACATAAATACACTGCAAATTCATAAAATTCAGATTCGGTCCCTTAACTGTGAAACTTGCTGAATTGGTCCCTATAATTTTAACTTAGGGTTTTACTTCCAAACAACAAATCAAGCTTACTAGATCATTAATCCAACATCACAAACTCTAAGTTAAACTTAAATCCATAAACCCTAATCTTCTCCATACAAACCAAAATATGTAGGATTTAAATCCTAGCTCAAAAACATGATTTTAACATCATATAAGTTTGATTCCAATTTAAATTAAACCATGGAATCATAAAATCTCAAAAGACTCAATTTTGTTCATAAACCCTAATTTCCTTCTCATGTAAAATTATCATCAATCATGTATTCCTAAAAATCGAGTTTCGGGGCTTGAATCGAGCTTGGAAATTTTCTCCCTTTTCCCCCCATATTTTCAAAAATAGAAGATGAAGAAGGCTTTATCAACTTTTTTTGGCCTTTTAATTTTCCATTCCTCCAATTATGCCACTTGTATTATATAAATGAATTTTAAATTCATTCAAATAGGGAAATTACAAAAGTGCCCTTTTATCCAACGGTTGAGATTGATTTTATCATCAATCAAGGGCCAAGATTTAATCTTTAATTTTCTTCTTCCAAAAATAGACCTTGTAACTTCAAATATTTCAAAATTTCCATCCCTACCAATTGACCAATTTGCCCACCAACTAATCTTTATTTACTAGTTTGTTTCAAAATTGCCATTCCATTAAAATCTAACTAAATTAGTTCCTCCCTAACCGGCCACCATTCCATAAATATCATTTTATGATTTTCCATGGATTATGGAACAACCTCTAAAATTTCAATTCAATCTAATTTCTCGATATTCACAAAATACTTCTACTACAATTTTACCTTTACCGAGCTATCGGATCTATTCCGAAAATTCTATATTTCCATAATATTCCTCATATCATCATCCTTCATCCAATGACCTAAATTTAAATCTCGAGTTAGTAGTTTACCAACTTAGCCCTTATGATTTTCCGAAATTACGATCTTGCCATTTTTCATCTAACGACTCATATTTAGCATGGAAAATCAACTTAAATCCAAGGGTTCATATTCTTCCAAAACAACAAAAATATCTCAGACATGTAAAATGACATAATCAACCATGGCTTATCATCCTTCTAAATATCTTGGATATTCGATTCGATCCGATTATCCAAATATTCTTCCGAACTTTATCGTTTTATAGCCAATAATACAAACTCCATACAAAAAATCTCGGTAACACGAAAACGTCATTCTTGGGGTTAAACTATTCATTTACGGGGTTAAAATACACAACTTTTGGAAATTACACTTTGGTCCTTGAACTTTTCCAAAGTTTACACTTTAACCCCTAAACTTTCAAAATTTACATTTTGGTCACTAGCCAAAAATTTGGGATATTACATGGAGTCTGTTATTTATCAAATAGTTAATTTATTTTTCGTAAAGTAAAGGAGCTCCGATTTTGTGTACAAGTCAATTTAAAATATTTTCAAAAGTTTTAAATTTATAGAATTTTTTTGAATAAAAGTCATGTTATTGTTATGTGACATCTCTGACATATATTCGGTATTCAAATACGGGAATAAGGTGTTACATTTATTGGTATTAGAGCTACAGATTTAGCCAGTTCTGGATCCAAACCGAGCTTGTTATCAGTTAGTAAGTGTATGCATGCCACTAGGACGTCATTATTAATGTATTGATGCTTGTGTGACTTGATGCAACTGCTTATTGAATTGATTGAATAAAGTTATAGATGTCCGAAGTTGAGAGATCGCGTAGAGCGATCGAACAGTTGGGTAAAAAGAAATGAGGCCCATAAAAGTAGTAACAAGGTTAATTATTAACTGTTTTTCGCTCAATATGATGTTAATGTGCTAGTGTAGTTGGAAATGCCTAGCTAAACCAAAGTTTATTACTTCGAACCTTGGATATGATTTTAAATAAAATTCAACCCTAAGTTCCTTAAAATTTTATTACTAGAGAGCTAGGAAGTCTTGAAGTGTGAGACTTCGGTGGGGTATTGACGAAAAACCAATATCAATAGACTATTGGTTTGATAAATATATATATAAACAAAGATACAAAAAGGGCTTCGTTGTGATAATCAGGGAAAGCTCGATGCGATAGTAACTTATCTCTTGGGACATAGCACAAGTGTAAGTTAAATATGTAAGAATTACTCGATAGTAATTCAAAGAAATCAAATTTTAGTAAACTTAATGGAGATGCTTCTTATGAATTTTTGCTTGAAACGAATAGTTCTGAAAGGAACTAGAAAGTTCGAAGATTGTAATTATGAGGGAAAAATCAGATTTTTCTAATCAATGTGGTTCAGTAGTATTTTTCTGGAAACTTCTATCACAAAGATGTAATAACTTTTTAGCTTATGTTGTGAACATATAAGTATTCAAAGGTGAACTTGGAAAGTATCTCAATTGTCAATGAATAACAGGATGTGTTCCCTCAAGAATTGCCAGGTTTACCATCTGATCGTGAAATGAAATTCAGGATTTAGGTTTTCTCTAGCACTGAACTTATATCAAAGGTACTATACGAAATGGCTCTTACAGAGATAAGAAAGTTAAAGGTTCAGTTACATTAAATATGGGATTGAGGTTTTATACGACTTAATATATTACCTTGGGGAATTTTAGTAATGTTTGTGAAAAAGAAAAATGGTTCGATGAGATTATGTATTGATTATCGTTAATTAAATAAAGTGGTAGTAAAGAATAGATAATTGATGTTGTAGATTGAAAACCCCTTCAATCAATTGAATGGAGCAGAAGAATTCTCCAAAATTAATCTTTATTCGAAGTATAACAATTGAAGATCAAGGAGGATAATATTCTTAAAAATTGTTTTCAAGACACGATTTGGGCACTATGAGTTCCTAACGGTGCCTTATTGGCCATGCTAATGCTCCAGCAGCATTCATGAATTTGATAAATAGAGTGTTCTAATCGTATTCTGATCGATTTGTCGTGGTAATCAAGAATGATATATTTTAAGTACCCAAAAACTAGAGAAGATTATGATTTATAGTTTTGGGTGGTATTACGGATTAAAAAAATTGTAAAACAAGTTGTTCAAGAATGGATTCTAGATATTTGAGTTTGTCTAACTATGAATTTTGGATATCTGAAGTTGCATTTTTAGGCTATATTGTTGAGACCAATGTAATTTGATTGGATTAAAAAAATGGATTCTAACAAAAGCTCTAGTGTTAGTATAGTGAGACTTTACACTTTGTAGTGATGTTTCCATAATAGATTGGGATACGTACGGTAAAAAGGGGCAAATTAGTGGCATGTGCATCATGGCAACTCAAGATTCATGAGATAAATTATTCGACTCATGATCTAGAGTTAGATACAATAGTATATGCTTTAAAAAGATGGTGTCATCATTTATATGGTGAACGATGTTATGTGCTGGGATTATAAAAGTTTGAAAATGCTTGATGAAAGAAAAGATCAAAACTTACGGCAGAGGTGGTAGATAGAACTCCTCAAAGATTATGATGTTACGATTGACTACTATCTTGGAAAGGCCAATATAGTAGCTAATTCATTTAGTTGAAAGATATTCTTACTTTAAGAGTAATGAATGTGCAACTATAATTGGAAAAGTATGGTAGGCTAATTACAGAACTTTAGCTTAGACCTATTCATTTAAGCTAGATTAAATATTTTTAGTTAAAAGATGAAAAAATGTTGTCAAGGTTAAAACAAATTGAAAATGGTGAAATTAAAGACTTCAAAGTTAAGTATGTCGGATGTTTGAGTTAGTAGTTTACCAACTTTGCCCTTATGATTTTCCGAAATTACGATCTTGCCATTTTTCATCTAACGACTCATATTTAGCATGGAAAATCAACTTAAATCCAAGGGTTCATATTCTTCCAAAACAACAAAAATATCTCAGACATGTAAAATGACATAATCAACCATGGCTTATCATCCTTCTAAATATCTTGGATATTCGATTCGATTCGATTCGATTATCCAAATATTCTTCCGAACTTTATCGTTTTATAGCCAATAATACAAACTCCATACAAAAAATCTGGGTAACACGAAAACGTCATTCTTGGGGTTAAACTATTCATTTAAGGGGTTAAAATACACAACTTTTGGAAATTACACTTTGGTCCTTGAACTTTTCCAAAGTTTACACTTTAACCCCTAAACTTTCAAAATTTACATTTTGGTCACTAGCCAAAAATTTGGGATATTACATGGAGTCTGTTATTTATCAAATAGTTAATTTATTTTTCGTAAATTAAAGGAGCTCCGATTTTGTGTACAAGTCAATTTTAAATATTTTCAAAAGTTTTAAATTTATAGATTTTTTTGAATAAAAGTCATGTTATTGTTATGTGACAACTCTGACATATATTCGGTATTCAAATACGGGAATAAGGTGCTACATTTATTGGTATCGGAGCTACAGATTTAGCTAGTTCTGGATCCAAACCGAGCTTGTTATCAGTCAGTAAGTGTATGCATGCCACTAGGATGTCATTATTAATGTATTGATGCTTGTATGACTTGATGCAACTGCTTATTGAATTGATTGAATAAAGTTATAGATGTCCGAAGTTGAGAGATCGCGTAGAGCGATTGAACAGTTGGGTAAAAAGAAATGAGGCCCATAAAAGTAGTAACAAGGTTAATTATTAACTGTTTTTCGCTCAATATGATGTTAATGTGCTAGTGTAGTTGGAAATGCCTAGCTAAACCAAACTTTATTACTTCGAACCTTGGATATGATTTTAAATAAAATTCAACCCTAAGTTCCTTAAAATTTTATTACTAGAGAGCTAGGAAGTCTTGAAGTGTGAGACTTCGGTGGGGTATTGACGGAAAACCAATATCGATAGACTATTGGTTTGATAAATATATATATAAAAACAAAGATACAAAAAGGGCTTCGTTGTGATAATCAGGGAAAGCTCGATGCGATAGTATCTTAACTCTTGGGACATAGCACAAGTGTAAGTTAAATATGTAAGAATTACTCGATAGTAATTCAAAGAAATCAAATTTTAGTAAACTTAATGGAGATGCTTCTTATGAATTTTTTCTTGAAACGAATAGTTCTGAAAGGAACTAGAAAGTTCGAAGATTGTAATGATGAGGGAAAAATTAGATTTTTCTGATCAATGTGGTTCAGTAGTATTTTTCTGGAAACTGCTATCATAAAGATGTAATAACTTTTTAGCTTATGTTGTGAACATATAAGTATTCAAAGGTGAACTTGGAAAGGATCTCAATTGTCAATGAATAACAGGATGTGTTCCCTCAAGAATTGCCAGGTTTACCATCTGATCGTGAAATGAAATTCAGGATTTAGGTTTTCTCTAGCACTGAACTTATATCAAAGGTACTATACAAAATGGCTCTTACAGAGATAAGAGAGTTAAAGGTTCAGTTACATTAAATATGGGATTGAGGTTTTATACGACTTAATATATTACCTTGGGGAATTTTAGTAATGTTTGTGAAAAAGAAAAATGGTTCGATGAGATTATGTATTGATTATCGTTAATTAAATAAAGTGGTAGTAAAGAATAGATAATTGATGTTGTAGATTGATAACCCCTTCAATCAATTGAATGGAGCAGAAGAATTCTCCAAAATTAATCCTTATTCGAAGTATAACAATTGAAGATCAAGGAGGAGAATATTCTTAAAAATTGTTTTCAAGACATGATTTGGGCACTATGAGTTCCTAACGGTGCCTTATTGGCCATGCTAATGCTCCAGCAGCATTCATGCATTTGATAAATAGAGTGTTCTAATCGTATTCTGATCAGTTTGTTGTGGTAATCAAGAATGATATATTTTAAGTGCCCAAAAACTAGGGAAGATTATGATTTATAGTTTTGGGTGGTATTACGGATTAAAAAAATTGTATAACAAGTTGTTCAAGAATGGATTCTAGATATTTGAGGTTGTCTAAATATGAATTTTGGATATCTGAAGTTGCATTTTTAGGCTATATTGTTGAGACCAATGTAATTTGATTGGATTAAAAAAATGGATTCTAACAAAAGCTCTAGTGTTAGTATAGTGAGACTTTACACTCTGTAGTGATGTTTCCCATAATAGATTGGGATACGTACGGATAAAAAGGGGCAAATTAGTGGCATGTGCATCATGGCAGCTCAAGATTCATGAGATAAATTATTCGACTCATGATCTAGAGTTAGATACAATAGTATATGCTTTAAAAAGATGGTGTCATCATTTATATGGTGAACGATGTTATGTGCTGGGATTATAAAAGTTTGAAAATGCTTGATGAAAGAAAAGATCAAAACTTACGGTAGAGGTGGTAGATAGAACTCCTCAAAGATTATGATGTTACGATTGACTACTATCTTGGAAAGGCCAATATAGTAGCTAATTCATTTAGTTGAAAGATATTCTTACTTTAAGAGAAATGAATGTGCAACTATAATTGAAAAAGAATGGTAGGTTAATTACAGAACTTTAGCTTAGACCTATTCATTTAAGCTAGATTAAATATTTTTAGTTAAAAGATGAAAAAATGTTGTCAAGGTTAAACCAAATTGAAAATGGTGAAATTAAAGACTTCAAAGTTAAGTATGTCGGATGTTTGAGGAAAATATTATGACTTGATGATGATGAGTGGAAAATAGAACGTCTTAATGAAGAACACTGTAATCCATTGTCAATACATCCAAAAGGAAATATGATGTATCTAGATCTGTAGAGAAAACATTGATGGCCAGATATAAAAAGGACAATAACTGAATTTATGGCTACATGTTTGATAGGCTAGCAACTGGAAGCAAAACATCAAGTACCGTAAAAAATATGGTAACATATTTCCATTCCCCTAGTGGAAGTGGAAAATAGTTACGATGGATTTTGTAACTAGTTTACCAATAATACCGAGTAAAAATAATTTGATTTGGGTAATTATGGATAGATTGAATAAATTTGTAATGAATAAATATGCTAAGCTCTAAATCTGAAATATTGTGAAGTTACGTGGTGTACCTGTTTTCATTGTATGTGATTAAGACCCAAGGTTATCTCTAGGTTTTAGAGTTCCTTGCATAAGGCATTAGGGACTCGGCCTAAATTTTAACATTGTTTTGCATCCATAGATGAAGAACGATCTGAAAGGTTAATTTAGATTTTGAATGATATGTATAGTTTTTATTTGATTAAGTTTGAAAGCTCATAGGAAAAATATGTGCTACTAGATGAAATTTCTTATAATAACATTTATCAATCGAGTATAAAGATGACTTCCTTAAAAGTGTAGTTTAAAATAAGAAGTTGATAAACATTTACGAATAGTGCTACAAGCCTTGTGGGAAAGGTAGTTATATGTAAAGTTATCCAAATGTGAATTTGTTAATTCAAGTTGCATCTCCAGGTCACATTGTCTCAACAAAAAGGATATGAGTAGATCCTAAGAAAGTTAAGATGGTAGCACTAGTATTAATACAATCTGAAGTTAATAAGGATTCCATATTATTTAATGATATGTCTCATACTAGGTTGGGATGTGTATTAACGTAATAAGGCTAAAATAGTAGCTGATGTATTTAGCCGAAAGTCTTTCTTTGCCTTATAAGCATTAAATGTCCAATTATCTTTGGAAAAGAATGGTGTGTTGATTACACAGTTTCATCTCAAGTCTACAATTGACAAATCGGATCAAAGATTTGTAGATGAAAGATAAGATATGCTTGGAAATAATCCAGTAAAGTGAGAAGGAGAAATTAAAGACTTCGATGTTAATTCTAAAGGATGTTCATATTATTAAGGGATAATTTATATCCCCGATGATAATAAGTTAAAAATAAACTAAAAGGTGATTGGATCTGATTCAGCTTAGGATGTAGAGATTAAAGTAAGAATGGTTCGAAGCAATCTTAGAATTGCTTTAGAATAATGGAAATTATATGTTGATCTTGAAAGAATAGATATTTAATATGAAGTTAAGGATAAAGTATTCCTTAAAAGTTTCACCTTGGAAGAAAGTGTTATGGATTGGACGAGAAATAAAGCTTACCCTAAGATTCATTGACCTATATTAGGTTCTGAAGAAGAATCAAAATCCATGATGCCTTCCATATGTCGATACTTTTGAAGTGTTAATATGATTCTTCACATATCATAATACCAGAAAAAGGTTGTGATTCAATTAGATTTCACTTATAAAGAGGAACCGACAGTGATCATGGCTTATGGAGTCAAAAAATAGAGAAATAAAAGTAGAAGCCATATGGAAGATTGATTAGAGAATTAGCATGTATGTGCTAAAATTCGAGGACGAATTTTCTTAAGGGGGAGAATTGTAATACCTCAAAATTTTGGCTAGTGACCAAAATGAAAGTTTGGTTGCTAAAGTATAAACCTAGGAAAAGTTGAGGGACTAAATAGTAATTTTTAAAAGTTATGTATTTAAGTCTCGTTGATGAATAGTTTACCCCCAAGAATGACGTTTTCGTGTTACTCGGATTTTTTGTATAGAATTTGTGTTAAAAGCAATAGAAGGGTTAAGTTCGAGAAAAAATATGATAATCTGATTGAACATGGACCATTGGATTTAAGTTGGAAGGATTTAACATGGACCATTGGATTTAAGTTGATTTTTCATATTAAGTATGAGTCGTTGGATGAATAATGGCAAGATTGTAATTTTGAAAAATTACAAGGGCAAAATTGGAATTTTGATTTGTTTCAAGGGCAAAGTTGTCAACTACTAATGGAAGACTAAATCTTGGTCATTAGATAATATATTTTGACAAGTGGCAAGCTTTGGAGCATTGGATATCAAGGGTAAAACAGTCATTTGGCTATTAAGAAGATTTTTATTCATGAAATAAGGTTAAATAATGTCATTTGGCATGAAAAAGAAAAGAAAATAAAAGTGTGGACTTTTGGTTCATCATTCTTGCTACCGTGGGGTTTTGAAGAATGGAGAAAAAAATTTTAAGCTTGATTTCAAGCATTTAGAGTTGGATTCAAGGTTAGTTAATGAGATACAAAATTGTTCTCCTTCGAATTCTCTTTCATTTGGTACAAGTTTTACATGGTTTTCTTGTTCCTAAGTTGAAGTTGGTGATTAAGGTTGTTGAAGAGCATTTTAAAATTTCATGCTTTAAGGTTCAATCATGTTGGAAATGTTGTTGTGATGTTGTTTCTATGCTTATAGGATGAAAATCATATGGTATATGGTATAGGGACCATTTGGCTATGTAGAGAAATTGAGGAGGAAATATTGTAAAAATTAATTTAGAGATGCAAATAATTTGAATAATGTTCTTTATGCTTGATTATGTAATTGAAGGTTAATTTGACGTGTTAGAATGGTTAGAGGATGCTAAAGATGTGAATTATGAAATCTGCTTAGAATTTTAGTCTCTGACAGTGAGTTTGGAAATTCACCAAAAATTCCATAAAAATGATTAGAAAGTGAGCCAAATACCATTATATTTCTGGTTTAGTCTAGTTTTGTTTAAAAAAATGGTGATGGATTGATTGGTATATCAAAAGATATGAATTTTTAAGTGACGAAAGGTCAAAAAAAAAGTAGCAGTCTGCTCTGAAATTCAACACTGGAATTTGACTTTGAAAATTTGTCATAAATCGTACGAGTTGAATTTGGGCTACTAGTTTATATGGTTGATCATCTTAACGAATCTAGTTTTTGTCAGAACAAAAGGAATCGAATTCCAAGTTTTAGATTATTTTATATAAATATTTCTTTAAGGTAGCGCAGACTGGCATATTATAAAATGAGTACCATATTATAAATACTCAGGGGGACCCATTCGCTTATACCCATACGAAAGAATGATATCCTCATGAAAGCATAAGGTACTCGAGCCCCGAAGGTACTTGCTAGGCCCATACGGAGGAATGATATCCATACGAAAGCACTAGCGTTTTTCCCCCACTTAAAAGGGCGGGTTTATATGCCAAATTTTAAATGCGTTAAAATAAATGCGCAATTATAACCAAATGTTAATTTAATAGTCACTTTAATCTAGAATTTCCAATATTAGTAAAGCGATAATTATTTAAAAAGCTCGACTCTCTTTTATTTTTAAAAACAAAAAAAATGTCCCTAGCGGAGTCGCCATTTGTCGCGATCCTTTTTTGAGTGTCTTCGCTAAAAAACGAGGTTTTAAGGTGTTGGGGTCTTTTATATTTTAAAAAATGTCTTCCATTGGGGCTTTAGAAAAAAAACATATTATTTTAAAAATAGAGTCGCCACCGGCCACTAAGATAGGCCGGGCACCATAAAAACCAGAGATTTTAAAAATTTCAGGTTTGGGAGTCGGTTACGCATGTGGAAGGGTTAGCACCCCCACACCGCCCAAAATTGGTAATTTAATATTTACCACTTTATTAATATTAAACTTTCCGGATTAAGGTGGCGATTAAATTAAAATTTGGTTATAAGCGCGAGTAGATTTTAAAGGCCCTGTTATTTGAGAGTAAACCGAAAGACCACTATCACTACGCTTGATACTGGCCACGTTTACGCTCGAATAAAAGGGCACTGTATTGACAATAATATATCCAAAATGCAACTTAAAACATGACAAACATAAATAAATACAATGCAATAAACATATAAATAAATACTAACAAAATAAAATACTAATCTAACATAAATAAAATACTACTCTAAAACATTCATAAATATTAATCTAACCTAAAAATATAATAATTAAGGTAAAATATTTAATACTCATACCTATCAAAAATATCTAGATATATTTAAAGTTAATAGATTATATATGTTATTATTTTTAAAAAAATGTATTTATTTATATTATATATGTAGCAATTAGATAAAAACCATATTTTATTTTAAAAATATATAAAGCCTCATATATATATATACAATATAAAAATATATACATAAAAATATGTACTATAGATAAAAAATATACATATATCTTATATGATATTAATATACATATATATGTATAAAATAAACTACTTGATTATAATAATAATAATAATAATAATAATAATAATAATAATAATAATAATAATAATAATAATAATAATAATGCATGGATACACATAAAACATCTTAAAACTAAACATTAAGGACTAAAATGCAAAGATTAATACATGGCAAGAAATGGCACAAAAAAGGGACTGAAATAAAGCAAATGCGAAATATAAGGGCATAAATATAAACTAACAGAAATATCATGCTGGAATTAAATATTAAAAATACAATGGCTAAATTGAAAGAAATCAGAAATTAAAAGCTAACAAAGGTAATATTAAAAACGAATAAAAACAAGAAGGACTGAAGATCGAATTATCCTAGGACGATAATGTAAACGGGGAAGAAGAGTAAGGACCACTAGTGTAATTTGACCCTTAAAAATGAGCGGATCCTCCTTTGGGTTTCCGGGTCAAAATGCGGGTTGGGGAACCTAAACGACGTCGTTTTTTTTAAAATCAGTTTTAAAAAAATAGATTAAAACAAAGGGATAAAACTTAACTTAAAAACATATCTCACACTCTTCTTCTCTCAGATTCAAACCAGAGTAGAGGCGGTGGCTCACTTCTCCGTTTGACACCGTTCATCGGCAACAACGACCTTACGACGGTCACTCAACGGCGACCAATATCTTGAGGTAAGATCGAAATCCTCTTGTTCTTTCGATTAGGAGTTTAAAACAAAATAATAATAATAATAAAGCTTTGGTTCGAAAATAAAAGATGAAGTTTGAAATTTTTATTTTGAAATTGTTTTTTTTAAGAAATCTTACATTTTTTTTTTATCAGGAATCCCCTTTTTACAGATTTTTTTCTTTTTTTTCTTTACATTCGGGTTTTATAAACCCATTCAAAATAACCACTCCCCTATTCTTCATTCCATAGATCTCATGACAGCGGATTTTTGCGGATTGGTTGAAGATATGGCCGAGTTAGGGTGATTGATAGGTATGGGCATGGGGATGGTGGCAAGCTAGGTTTTGGGATTATTTTATTTTAGGGTTCGGTAGTTTAGAGACTTTGGATTCGATTTGGGGTTTGTAATTTGGGGATTAGGTTTAATTTAAGGTTTTTTGGTTGTTACCAGTGACGAAAACGACGGGCGGTAGCAGTTGATTTAGGTTATATTAGGGTTTTGGTGTTGGGTCAGGTAATAGGCTTGGATCCGGGTCAGGTTGATTGTAAACGGGTTTGGTTTAGGGGCCCAAATGAAATGGGTTATTACACGAAGCGACTGATATGAGTACGTACTCGAGGACGTTCTTTGCTCCTCATATAATCAAGAATGCTCTTTGCTCCTTATAATCGCACAATTTGTGCTAACAACACCAAAGTGTATGAGCAATGCCGTAGCGTCTAAGTCGACATCGAAGTGTCTAAACATCACCGAAGTGACTGAAACGCACCGTAGTGCTAGGACGCAGCTGCTAAGACTCTATGGATATCCAATTATACCAAAGATTCTCATGTTGTAATACTTGGGCATTCAATGGCCTAACTGCCCGCATAAAAGCATTTCACAAATTATAGCCCAAAGTACAATTTCATGTGAACCAATGGTATACGAGTCATCATAATGACACCGTAGTGTTTGCAACGTCGTAGCGTCTGATGGTGAGTACGTACTCGAGGACGCCCTTTGCTCCTCTTTATCGCACCTTTTGTGCTAGTTGACACCGAAGTGTCTAAAGAACACTGTAGTGTCTGCAATGTCGTAGCGTCTGATGTCAACACCAAAGTGTTTGGAACGCACCGTAGTGATGAAATGCAGCTGCTATGACTCTATGGATATCCAATTATACCAAAGACTTTCACACTAGTACTTGGGCATAACAATATAATATTTTCATATTCAATATCCAATCCATCAATACTATTATCCATAATTCAATAATGGGCAGTTCATACCCAAAATCTAAAAATCCGATTTAACTTAGATAAATCATTTTGCCATATTAGTGTATCACATATGCCATTTAATATTTCATTCCATTTACATAACTTTGATCAACATACATTTTCATTAATATCAAGGTCGACTTCTCGCTAGTCTCCCTTATGTCATATATATAAAATAAATAAAAAATGCACTCACTCATATCACATATATAATAAATAAGTAAAAATGCGCTCACGTAGGCCATGCATGATATTAGCCTCACTAAGCTATTTCGATACTTTTTCCTTGTTTTCTTTTGATCTAGTACCCTTAGCCTCATCAATAGATGTACAGTACCATTTGAACATACATAACAATATTCATGTTAGATTTTTAATCTAACATTGCTTGACTATAAAATACTAGTATAATTATTCGAAAATAAAAATTTTCCAAAAATTTTCCCTTTTTCCCCCTTAGTAGCCGAATAGTCCATTTTGGTCCCTAGTGACCATTTTGCACCTTTTTGCAATTATTCCAGCTCGAATCACAATTATTCCATACTTCTACCATTTTTCACTAACTTTTACTCAATGCCCTTCAAACCACTAACCGTTTTTAAAGTGACATTTTAGTCACCAATTTCACACAAAAGTTTGCAAACTTGTACAAATTAATCAATCAAACATTTTTACAATGTTTCTCAAAATTTTCCTTCCAATTTAATCTTTGGCTGAATTGGTCACTAAACCTTCCCATGGTTGTTTTTTCATTCAAACAACACTCTAATATGCTCAAAATAAATTTTCCAACATATATTCTTCATTTCCAAGAATTAACACTTAAAACCCCAATTCTTTCTACATGGCAAATTGAGTGTCTAAACTTTTCAAGGACTTTATTTTAGTCCTAATGCCATAATCAAGCTTGTAAGTTCGTAATCTCTTCAAATCCACCACTAGAATAATTTTCACAATGTTTTCCCTAATTTACCAAAATGCCAAAATAGTCACTTAGAAGACTAGTTGAGGATTTTTCGTTCTAACATCAAAATCAAGCATGTAGAATCATAAATCTTCCATATTCATCCTTAATTTCAAAACCCTAAATAAAATCCCAAATTCTAGGGTTAGGATTTATGTCTTCGAACATGAAATTAATCTAAATATAAGCTTGATTTCAACTCCACAATACTTGATTTATTTAAATCAATCCTCAATCTCAACATAGAACATGAAACCCTATTTTCTCTCTCATCAATAGCATGAACAAATCTTCAAATTACCTTGCAAAATTACTATCAATAGAAAGAGCATTAAGTGTAGATCATTTTTTCCAAAGCAACATACATTGATTCTAACTTTGGACCCTTCAAAATGCCTAGGAAAAATTTTGTGTATTTTTCCCTTTTCTTCCTTGATGTTTTCGAATTAGAGGAGAGAAGATGAACATATTTTTGTTCATCTCTTTATCTTATTTATGCCAAGTGTGTTTAATTAAAAGAATATTAAATTCATTTAATTACTTGATTCCAATAACCCTCCAACTAAGACTTATTTTCTAATTTGCCATTTTGTAAAAGTAGAACCAAATCTTGTTAGAATCCAACTAGAGATATTAAAATATTTAGAAAAATAATACTTTATGAATTTTCCATGGCTTATGGAACTATCTTTAAAATTTTAATTCGATTCGATTACCTAATAATCACTTACTATGATTTTCCATTATCTGAAGTATCAGATAAAATATGAAATTCTCATAATTCTAATTTCCATAAATAAATATGGTTGATATACAAAATATTCCATAATTTTTTTAAAATCAAAATCTTGAAATTCTGACTAGGTCCAATATATTGCTAATTTACCCAAAATCTTTATCGGATAAAATTCTCTTAATAATCCTTTATCAGATATCCATACGCATAATATTAACTCGAACTAATTCCTTTTTATTAGTCTCAAGTACTAACATGAGACCTTCCCAAAAGGTCACCCATCATATGCCCTGAGCACGCTTAACCTTGCATTTCGATCGAAATTCGATGTCTTATACTGCATTTTTGTTCGAATCAAGTATTTGCATATCCCCTAATCGTTCGATCAAAAATAGATTTCTATCCCTTACCAGAAATCTAATTATACAGATCAACTTCCTGTAATCCTATACTACTTATCTGTGGAATAAAAACATTTAATGGTAAAAATATTCCATCAGATGCCTAATACTTTTCCCATTAGATTTCAAACAAACTTCTTAAGTACCCTATTTTGCTTACTCTCCTTCACACGGTACTCTGAATTCTCAGAAATTCCTTTCTTAGAATCCATAATTAAAGAAATCCTAACTTTTATATTTTGTCATTTTAGTCACCATGTTAGCTTTTAAGCCCTTATCTTAGTTCTAAATGACTCTTAAACAACTTAGCAAATTTCGGGGTATTACATTTCTCCCCCTTAAGAAAATTCATCCTCAAATTTTAAATGTACCCGATTTAAATGGTTTTGGGTACTGGTCTCTCATTTTCTCCTCGGTCTCCCAATTTACCTCATCCACTTTGTGTTTCCTCCAAAGAACTTTGACCAATGGAATTTTCTTATTTCTCAATTCTTTGACTCCATACGATAAAATCTCAAAGGGTTCTTCTTTATATGTTAAATTAGGTTGCAATTCAATTTCTTCTAAAGTGATAACATGCGAGGGATCTGATCGATACCTTCGCAACATAGATACATGAAATACATCATGGATCTTGCTCATCTCTAGAGGTAAGGCCAGTTGATAAGCCACTAGTCCAACTCTTTTGAGAATTTCATAAGGTCCAATGAATCTAGGACTTAATTTCCCTTTTTGACCAAAACGTAGTACTTTCTTCCAAGGTGAGACCTTCAAGAATACTTTATCTCCAACTTGAAATTTAACATTCTTTCTCTTTTTGTCTGCATATGCCTTTTGTCGATCCGTAACTTCTTTGAGATTATTCTGAATAATCTTCACCTTATCTTGTTTCTGAGTCATTAAGAGCATTTTGATCTTGTAATTCGAACCAATTAAGAGGAGTTCTGTACTTTCGTCCATAAAGTGCTTCAAACGGTACCATTTTGATGCTTGTCTGGTAACTGTTATTATATTTGAATTCAGCTAATGGAAAATACCTTTCCCATGATCCATTGAACTCAATAATGCAATCTTGTAACATATCTTCTAAAATCTAGATCATTTGTTCTGACTGCCCGTCCGTTTGCGGATGGAATGCAGTACTAAAATTTAATTTAGTACCTAGAGCATTGTGTAATGCTCCCCAAAACCTGAAGGTAAACCTCGGGTCTCTATCCGATACAATCGATACTAGAACACCATGTAGTTGAACTATCTATCTGATATACAATTCTGCATACTTATCCATTGAATAGTCCATACAAATTGGAATAAAATGCATAGACTTCGATAAACGATCTATAATGACCCATATTGAATCTTTTTGTTGGGCGTAACTGGTAACCCTGTTACAAAATCCATAGTCACTTTTTCCCATTTCCACTGAGGAATGGAGATAGGCTGTAATAGTCTAGAAGGTACTTGATGCTCTGCTTTAACTTGTTGACAAGTAAGACATTTTGCTACAAACTCTGAGATTGCTCTTTTCATTCCCGGTCACCAATAACGGGTTTTTAAATCTTGATACATCTTATTACTTCCTGGATGCATAGTTAATGGGTAATAGTGAGCTTCTGTTAAAATCTCTTTCTTCAATTCACCATTGTCAGGAATATAAACTTTTCCTCAATAGTACAAACAATCATCAGACTTGATTTCATAGTCTTGCGCTTCCGTAAATTCAGCTTGTTTCCTCTTTTCAAGGCATTCTTCATCCGAAAGTTGTAAGTCTTTAATCTGATCCAGAAAAATTGACTTAAGTTGAAACTCTATTGTTAAATAACCATCTTGTCCCAAAGATAGTTGTGCATTCATTGCGTGTAGAATAGAAAATGTTTTTCTGACTAAGAGCATCAGCCACCACGGTAGCCTTTTCAGGATGATAATCGATAATCACACCATAATCCTTTAAAAATTCAACCCATCTTCGTTGTCTCAATTTAGATCTTGTTGTGTCATCAAGTATTTCAAACTTTTGTGATCAGTGTAGATATGGCACTTTTCACCATATAAATATTGTCTCAATATTTTCAGTGCAAAATCACTGCTTCCATCTCAAAGTTATGAGTCAGATAATTCTTTTCATGACTTTTGATTTGTTATGATGCATAAGCTACAACGTGTCCTTCTTGATACTTCTTTGTCCATACAAAAGAAACACATTTCCTTAACAGCTGGTTAAGTGGCATGGCGATGATAGAGAAGTTTTGGACAAATCGTCTATAGTATCCAGCTAATCCCAAGAAACTTCTAATTTTCGAGACATTCTTTGGTGCTTCTCATTCAAAAATAGCTTGTACCTTCTTGGGATCCACTCTTATTCCATCAGCAGATACAACATGTCCGAGAAAAGTTACTTTAGATAGCCAGAATTCACATTTGGAAAACTTTGCATAAAGCTGCTTATCTCTTATTGTCTGTAATACTACTCGGAGATGTCGATCGTGATCATCTTTAGTCTTTGAATATACCAAGATATCATCTATAAATACCACCACAAATTGGTCCAAATAGGGTTGAAACACCCTATTCATCAAATTCATAAACGCGGCAGAGGCGTTTGTGATACCAAACGACATTACTAAAATCTCATAGTATCCATAACGAGTCTTGAATGTTGTCTTTTGTATATCTTTTTTCTTAACTTTTAATTGATAATAGCCTGATCGAAGGTCGATCTTTGAAAACACAGTAGCACCTCTGAGTTGATCAAATAGATCTTCAATTCTTGGCAACGAATACTTATTCTTTATCGTTACCTTATTCAGTTGTCAATAATTTATACACAACCGTAAAGATCCATCCTTCTTCTTTACGAATAATACTGGGGCTCCCCATGGCGACACACTCGGTCGAATATAGCCTCGATCTAATAACTATTGTAATTGAGCTTTTAGCTCCCTTAATTCTGTTGGCGCCATCCTATATGGTGTCATCGATACCAGCTCGGTTACGGGGTACACATCTATTCCGAATTGTACCTCTCTATCTAGAGGTAACCGTGGAAACTCATCTGGAAATTCTCGCACAATTGGGATATCTTCAAATTTCTTGTTTAATACTTGGGTATCCATCACATTAACTAAATAGGCTTCACACCCATTATTTAACATCCTCTGAGCCATCGCTGCAGAGATTACTGAGTTTAAGCATTCATTTCTTTCTCCCACTACAACTACCTCAGAACCATCCAGTCCTTGAAGTACTAATTGCTTATTTTTACATGTAACATCTGCATCATTTACAGATAACCAGTCCATGCCTGAGATAATCTCAAATTTATGGAATGGTAGCTCTATTAAATTCATTGAAAATTCAGTCTCTTAAATCACTAAGGAACAATTCTTACATATCTAGGTCACTTTAGCACTATGACCAAGCGGATTACTTGCAATCACATCACTACTAATAATCTCCAAATTTGTAATGAAAAATCACAGCCTTCAGCTTATCTTAAGCAGACTGCCAGATTACATATGCAGTAATCTCCAACAATTACATGTTTAGCCATTAGAGTCTTATTCATACTATTGAGGAGCTACATCAAGTTATACAAGCAATATATCAGTAACATCACATCCTAGGGGCATGTACACTTTAAACAAATCATATCGGACTCAGTTTAACCTCCAAAATCGGCTAAACCTTTGCTCTGATACCACTAAATGTAACACCCTCAATGTATATTCGATATTCAAATACACATTAAAGATGTTACTAACTGATTTATACTGATATTCAGACTTACAAAATTTTTTTATTGTAAAACTAATTTGATTAAACAACCCTTTCTCTGTTTTCACTAAATTACAAATCTATCTAAAGTCACCTAGTTTCGACCCTGAATTGGATTATAAAATACTTTAGGCATTTATTAAAATGAAAATATAATTTAGGGTGAAAACTATGTGTGCTGCCTAGACCTTTTCTTGATTTTAAAATCGCTACGCTATAAACAACCAACTAAGTTTAAAATCGTTTGAAGCATCTTTTCTAATATTCTTAATTTCTCAACTAAGTCATTTTCCTAGATCATACAAAATAGCTACTTATTTAATATCTATACATGCCCCACTAGACCAGGATGTGGTGATACTTACTAATAATGCAGGCTAACTTGATCCAATGATGTGCATCTCCTCCTCTACTATATGGTCCGAAGTACCTACGTGTGATACGAAACACACGCTAAGTATAACTTAGTGAAGCATAATCATAACAATATAAAACAATAATTATAAATACCACAACCTGCAAAATGTCAAATGATTTCCAATTGTAGTTGATAACATTTTATCATGCATAGAACTACCTTATACGTATAGTTCATTAAACCAATATAATATTCAAATCATATGATTCGATCTATTTTACCAGTCTTGTGTACATTAAGCTTTTTAGCTTAACTACCTGCATAAACACATTTCAAGTATTATTGCCCAAAGTAGAAAATTATGCGATGCTATGGTACGGGAGTCATCACGACACTGTAGTGTCTACGACATCGTAGCGTCTGCATCACCGAAGCAACTGAGATGAGTATGTACTCGAGGACGCTCTTTGCTCATCATATAATCAAGGATGCTCTTTGCTCCTTATAATCACATAATTTGTGCTAACAACACCGAAGTGTATGAGCAATACCGTAGCATCTAAGTCGACACCGAAGAGTCTAAACATCACCGAAGTGACTGAAACGCGCCATAGTGGTAGGACGCAACTGCTAAGACTCTATGGATATCCAACTATACCAAAGATTCTCATGTTGTAATACTTGGGCATTCAGTGGCCTAACCACCCGTATAAAAGCTTTTCACAAATTATAGCCCAAAGTACAATTTTATGTGAACCTATGGTATACAAGTCATCATAATGACACCGTAGTGTTTGCAATGCCGTAGCGTCTGATGGTGAGTACGTACTCGAGGACACCCTTTGCTCCTCTTTATCGCACCTTTTGTGCTAGTCGACATCGAAGTGTCTATAGAACACCGTAGTGTCTGCAATGCCGTAGCGTCTGATGTCAATACTGAAGTGTCTAGAACGCACCGTAGTGCTGGAATGGAGCTGCTATGACTCTATGGATATCCAGTTATACCAAAGACTCTCACACTAGCACTTGGGCATAACAATATAAAATTTTCATATTCAATATCCAATCCATCAATACTATCATCTATAATTCGATAATGGGCAGTTCATTCCCAAAATCTAAAAATCCGATTTATCTTAGATAAATCATTTTGCCATATCAATGTATCACATATGCCATTTAATATTTCATGTCATTTACATAACTTTGATCAACATACATTTTCATTAATATCAAGGTCGACTTCTCGCAAGTCTCCCTTATGTCATATATATAAAATAAATAAAAAATGCACTCACTCATATCACATATATAATAAATAAGTAAAAATGTGCTCACCTGGGCCATGCATGATATTAGCCTCACTAAGCTATTTCGATACTTTTTCCTTATTTTCTTTTGATCTGGTACTCTTAGCCTCATCAATAGCTGTACAGTACCATTTGAACATACATAACAATATCCATGTTAGATTTTTAATCTAACATTGCTTAACTATAAAATACTAGTATAATTATTCGAATATAAAATTTTTCCAAAAATATTTCCTTTGTCTCCCTTAGTAGTCGAATAGTCCATTTTGGTCCTTATTGACCATTTTGCACCTTTTTGCAATTATTAAAGCTCGAATTACAATTATTCCATAATTCTATCATTTTTCACTAACTTTTACTCAATGCCCTTCAAACCACAAACCTTTGTTAAAGTGAAATTTTAGTCACTAATTGCACACAAAAGTTTGCAAACTTGTACTAATTAATCAATCCAACATTTTTACAATGTTTCTCAAAATTTTCCTTCTAATATAATCCTTGGTTGAATTGGTCACTAAACCTTCCCATGGTTGTTTTCATTCAAACAACATTCTAATATGCTCAAAATAATTTTTCCAACATATATTCTTCATTTCCAAGAATTAACACTTAAACCCCCAAATTCTTTCTACATGGCAAATTAGGTGTCTAAACTTTTCAAGGACTTTATTTTAGTCCTAATGCCATAATCAGGCTTGTAAGTTCATAATCTCTTCAAATCCACCGCTAGAATAATTTTCACAATATTTTCCCTAATTTACCAAACATGTCAAAATAGTCACTTAGAAGACAAGTTGAGGATTTTCCATAACATCAAAATCAGGCTTGTAGAATCATAAATCTTCCATATTCATCCTTAATTTCAAAACCCTAAATAAAATCCAAAATTCTAGGGTTAGGGTTTATGCTTTCAAACATGAAATTAATCTAAATATAAGCTTGATTTCAACTCCACAATAGTTGATTTACTTAAATCAATCTTCAATCTCAACATAGAAACATGAAACACTATTTTCTCTCTCATCAATTACATGAACAAATATTCAAATTACCATGCAAAATTACTATCAATAGAAAGAGCACTAAGCATAGATCATTTTTTTCCATAGCAACATACCTTGATTCTAACTTTGGAGCCTTCAAAATGCCTAGAAAAAGTTTTGTGTATTTTTCCCTTTTCTTCCTTGATGTTTTAGAATTGGAGGAGAGGAGATGAACATATTTTTGTTCATCTTTTTATCATATTTATGTCAAGTGTGTTTAATTAAATGAATATTAAATTCATTTAATTACTTGATTCCAATAACCCTCCAACTAAGACTTATTTTCTAATTTGCCATTTTGTAAAAGTAGAACCAAATCTAGTTAGAATCCAACTAGAAATATTAAAATGTTCATAAAATAATATTTTATGAATTTCCCATGGCTTATGGAATTGTCTTTAAAATTCCAATTGG
Organism: Hibiscus mutabilis; assembly: GCA_019671005.1. Lineage (NCBI taxonomy): Eukaryota > Viridiplantae > Streptophyta > Magnoliopsida > Malvales > Malvaceae > Hibiscus > Hibiscus mutabilis. Next base: position 15,080,978 of record CM033744.1, read on the forward strand.
ATACGACTACCTGATAATCACTTATTCTCCGAATTATCGGATAAAATCTGAAATTCTCATAATTCTAATTTCCATAAATAAATATGGTTGATATACAAAATATTCCATAACTTTGTAAAAATAAAAATCTTAAAATTTTGACTCGGTCCAATATACTGATAATTTACCCGAAATCTTTATCGGATAAAATTCTCTTAATAATTCTTTATTAGATATCCATACAAATAATATTAAGTCGAACTGATTCCTTTTTATCAGTCTCAAGTACTGACATGAGACCTTCTCAAAAGTTCACCCATCCTATGTCCTGAGCATGCTTAACCTTGCAGTTCGATCGAAATTTGATATCTCATATTGCATTTTTATTCGAATCAAGGATTTGCTTATCCCCTAATCGTTCGATCAAAAATAGATTTATATCTCGTACCAGAAATCTAATTATATAGATCAACTTTCTGTAATCCTGTATTACTTATCCATGGAAGAAAAACATTTAATGGTAAAAATATTCCATCAGATGCCTAATACTTTTCCCATCAGATTTCAACCAAACTTCATAAGTACCCTATTTTGCTTACTCTCCATCACACGATACTCTGAATTCTTAGAAATTCCTTTCTTAGAATCCACAATTAAATAAATCCTAACTTTTATATTTTGTCATTTTAGTCACTAAGTTAGATTTTAAGCCCTTATCTTAGTGCTAAATGACTCTTAAACAACTTAGCAAATTTTGGGGTATTACAGAACTATAGGTCATGCTTTTACTTTAGACAACAGAATCACTTGAGAAATCAAACTGTATAGACATCGTTTCCAAATTAGGGAGGTCTGCCATGCGTACGTGGTACACACCAAATGGTCTAGTTTATTGTAGACTCTCGAGGTGAAGTGCTGGCAAAAGGGGCAGAAGATATGTATTGGAAAAGTATAAAACATTGCCAAGATAAGTCTTTTGCGTACAAGTATACACGGTCTGCAAGTAATACAACAGTTAAGCTGAGTATCGATGAATTTGATTGTCTTGATTGTTACTTGCCTTGAGAAAAAGTTGTTTTGTTTTGAAGTTGGTTTTGGAAATAATTGAATAGAAAAGAAATAAAAGTAAAGTAAAGACGTTGGCAAGGAAGGTTCTTTAATGAATGATCAACGTTGGCAGGGAATGGTTGGTTTTCACGCTATTCATGCTATGTCAGCCTTTAATAACAACCTGTCTTGGCATTGTTTGCCGAGCAGATTCTAAATTAGCAAAACCTCTCTCGACGGTTATTGCCCTAAATTGATCATGTAAAAACCGTTATATCTCTATAGTGCTTGCTTTTAAATAAACCAATTTGATTAAGATCCAATCTATACTCCTAAGGGGTATATTTCACTCCCGAAGTAAGTTTATCTACTTGAACGACTTCTCTCGAAGCTTTTCTCCTTAGTATTCAACAACTTAATCGTTGCCACCCCAAGTCTATTAAGATATTGATGGGCAATAGGCCAACAATGCCAGCTCTCGCTTGGCTTAGTATTTAGAAACATTAAAGTATGCCAAATGGATAAAACGTTGCCAAAGCAGATTTATTATCAAAAATTGAAACATAAAATAGCGTTCAACACAAACATCCCCCACCAACTATTAGATTAGTTCATGGTGAGGGATTTAACCAAAAAACCATAAACATTTTCAAAGTACATCTTCATTAAAAATAAGGTAAAATAACTCAAAAGAGAAAATGGGCGAGAAGGGTTCTCTCGTTGCAGCCCTTCAAGATCCAGGCTCTCGGCCAAGCTGGTCGAACCACCCTTCCTAGGTGCAGCTAGTTGTCAATCGTCTTGCATTCCAACTCCTCACTCGATCACCCGAAAAAACTCTCCTCCAAAAAACTTCCCCCAAATAGGCGTGCAAGGAAGGGATAGGATAAGCTCTTCAATTTTTGAATTTCAAATGCTCAAGGGATAAGGGATAATCATCTTATCCAAGTTTGAATCAAAGCTGAACAGGCTAGGGCTGACATCATACTCCCGACGCTGCCTTGGCATCCAAGCTTGGCATGAATCTGCTAACCAATTTTGGCACCATCTTATCTGTTGTTTTCTCATAGATTGATCCGATTGCTATCATTTTAGAGCCTGATCTTGTCCTATTTTTTCGGGGTCCAATAGCTTCTTGGCATGGAATCAAGTTCACTTTTCTGCCAACCGGTGCTTGGCATTATCTGGTCCAACTATGCCAGAAACACTCGGCATTCTCTCTGGCATTCCTTACTGTGCTACTTTTCTGTGCCAAATACTATGCCAAACCTTCAAAACTGCCAACAAAACAACCCTTCACACTGGCATAGACAAAATTCTAAACTCGTTATGTAAATGCATGATTTTAAAATCCTATTGCAACTAAATGTACCTAAAAACAAGCAAAAGCATTGTAAGTTTGACATTAAAAACAATACTTTTAGAGAGGCAACACACCCCCAAACCTAACTCATTGCTTGTCCTCAAGTAATGCAATCAAAATAAAAACAAAAATAGTGAAAACGTTACCTAATAAATTTTTGGATGGAATGCCAACAAGTGCTGGCAAGCATAATTTGGCTCTATTTCTGTCCTTATTATATCAGTGCAATAATGACAAGCAGGTAGTAATTCATGTGTAGCAATATAGCTCTAGTCTAAGTTCATTAAGGGTGCATGATGTGTAGGCAATATGAATCAAGTATCCTTTCACTCACTTAGTCAATTTTACTACCTAAACTTAGATTCTTATTTTTATCCTTTTTTTCTTTGCCAAGGGTTTTTGTTGCATTAATTTAAGCTTGCTTCATGACACTATTTAGCGTGAGAGATAATAGGGAGCATACCAAGAATCCCCACCTTAATCTAGACATCACTAGGCTTTCTCTTCAACTCATACCCTAAGGTTTTGGACTTGAGAATTAAGAGGGAGCAAACCACGAAGCCCCAAGTAACTTTTTATCCCTAGGTAGAGAAGAGTTCATTTTTTTCATTGCCCTGGCAGAACATTGCTGCCTTATTAGGTTCTTTTACCCTGGCATCATTTGTTCTTTTTTTTAATCCGACTATAGTTTTAAAAAGTCTAAGTTTGCTAAGGAACTAGATACATACTACGTGTTAAGTGAAATTCCAGTTCCCTAAACTAGAGATCAATTGCCTAGCTAACCTGGCATGACATGACAACTAAAGATTAAAACTTCCTCATTGGACAGACATCTAGATTAAATTAAACTGACCTAACAAATGTTAACATTCTTCAAAATTAAACCGAGGTAAAATTTTCTTTTCTCTTTTTTTTGTGGTTCGGTATGCATCTATTCTAAATGACCTAGATGGCATGGCAACGAAAATTAAATATGAAATGCATGGCATACCATAAATGTGAAGAAATGCACACCCCCAAACCCAAGATGTGCATTATCCTCAATGCATGAAATAACACATATATACAAAAAACAGAAAAATAAAATGCATGATCATGTAAATGCAATGCAATAAAATGTAAATGAGTTTAGGAACACGGGTCCTTTTCACATAGGGGCCATGATCAGGGGCCATGTGCTTCTTTCTTTTCGGGCTGGGTTTTGAAGCGGCAGTAGAGGCTCCAACTTTTTTTCGTTTTCTTGGCAGGTTCTGACGCGACAGGTGCATCGGTGGCATCAGATGGCGTATGTATAGCAGGTATCACTGGTGACTTGGCATTAGTAGACTTGGCTTTGGTTTCCTTCGATTCAGACGAGGAATCAGAGCTGACAGACTCGACTTGAACTAGAGACAATAGGACTGTGGCATCGGATGAGATATGGACTAGACTGGCTGGCATGGCATCATCGCCTGCAGAGGGCTCGGTAGGGAAATCTAGAAATTTTGGCACAAAATTAGGGGACATTTTTAAGAGCCTCCCTGATTACAACATCCCTGCCTTGTATGTAATGTCTCAGCTTGACATTGAGCTCCTTGGCTTTCTCTAACGTTCATAGAATGATCCCTTAGCGATGGTAAATTTGTGACAGCTCTGCCAGTGAACTGGTTGGCATGGTGTCTGGCACTGCCTTTGACACCTTTGGATTTGGCGTGGGCACTTTTACCTTTCCCTTGCCTTTGTCTTTTGGCTCGGCAACAGTGAGGTTTCTCCATATAGCAGCTGTGATTGTTGTTCCCTTTATTATTTGTCATTTATATGTATCAAGCTTTGGCACACCATAGAGCATGCAAATGTTAGAAATTAACAAAGGAAAGAACAAACTGTCATTACCTTTTGCTGCACATTTATAAGTTTCATCAATAATGAGCCCGCCAACATTAATCTTGCACCCCATAATAATGAAATGCAATAGGATCAACCTCTCTTCTGATACAGCCTTGTTGTGGGATGTTGGCATCAGATTTGCCTTTACAAAGTGATTACATCCTCTCCATTGGGGCTTCAATGTCAACCACTTTACCGTATGGTGTCCATTTGATGACACTGTCCATGCTGTGCCAGGCACACACAAGTCTGCTAGCAGCTTCTTTCTCTTGGCAGCATTCATTGAATCAGCATACTCAAAATGTTTATCCTCTGCACCGTCCAACTCAAACGAAATGTTAATATACCCTTCATCAAAATGTACACAATTACCTCGAATCATCAAGAAGGGTGAATCCTTGGTCACAAGATGAGCGTAGACTTCTTGAACAATTGTGCCATAAATCTCCCCTTTTTGATGGCAAAACAGATTCCATTTGTACATGATGACTATTGCCATGACTTCTGGAGGGAAGCCTACGCTTGTCTCCATTTTGAAATCAAAGTGTTTTTCATAGAAAAAAAATCTTGAAGCAAAGTTAGCTTCAAACTTCTTTCGAATCTCCTCATTGAAAAATCGGTTGAAAGGGGTAGAGGAAGAAGCCATTAAAATTTTTTAAGAATTTGGAACGGTTTTGAACAAGGATAAAGAAGAATAGACGATATGGATCTCGGTTCTTGCTTGATGAAAAAAAAGTGAAAGAGTGAGAGAGATTTGGTTCTTTAAAATAGGCTAGGGTAAGAAAGTGAAAATGTTAGGTGTTTTAATAGGTTGAGTAAATAGGGATAATGATGGAAGATAAAATGATTTGATTTGAAAGGGGGTGAAGTGATAAGGTGATAAGGTTGTAGGTGATAGGATTGGGTAAAGATTGGAATGATAAGATGATTAGATTCAATTTAAATTTCAACCTAATTTTTGGGCGACTAGGTTTTAAGCTTAAAGAAAAATATTCTCTCTTATTTAATGGGTCGATCAAGCTAGGGTTTACCTCCTCTTTCCATTTTTTTCAATCTTCCGTACGCCAAGCTGCTTTGGCATTGTGCTTGGCGTGCGTAATTTTCTCTTTGTGGCATCGACTCATGACAAGTCTCCCCTTGGCATTGTTCCTGGCATACTGAATCTGCATGAACTCAAAGAAACCTTTCAACACAGTAAAGGAATAAAAAATGAAAATTAAAAGAAAGAAAAACTACTAAAAAATCCTAAAACCTAAAAATAAAGAAAAAACAACTAATCCTAATATGTACAAAAATTCAAACCTGATGATGTTTTCACTTTACCTCTGCCAAGAGGACCACCTCCTTGGGATTGTTCCGATCACCTTCCATGTAGTGCTTTAAACGTTGGCCATCCACCTTAAAAATTTCTTCCGACTTCAAGTTTTTAATGTCTACAATTCCATAGGCATAGAGCTTTACAACTTCAAAAGGGTCAATCCATCTTGATCTAAGTTTCCCTGGAAACAATTTAAGCCGCGAGTTGAATAACAAAACACGTTGGCCTACCTCAAACTGCCTTGGCATTATTCTATTGCCATGCCAACGTTTTGTTTTCTCTTTGTAGATTTTGCAATTCTCGTAAGACTGTGTTCAGAATTCCTCTAATTCATTTAGGTCTAGTAACCTCTTTTCTCCGGCAACTCTCCATGCCATGTCAAGTGTTCTGATGGCCCAGTAGGCTTTATGTTCAAGCTCTACTAGTAGATGGCATGGTTTTCCGAAAAGAAGTCTAAATGGTGAAGTACCCAAAGGGGTTTTAAAGGAAGTCATGTAAGCCCACAAGGACTCATCTAGTCTTAAGGACCAGTCCTTCCTTCATGGATTAACAGTCTTCTCTAGAATGTTTTTAATATCCTTGTTTAAAATCTTGGCTTGTCTATTTGTCTGTTATGCCGAGGCAATTCTCTGCTGTATACCATATCTGCGCAAAGCTTTAGAGATTAGATTACATTTAAAATGGGTGCACTCATCATGAATAATCCCTCTAGGGGCACCAACTCTAGTAAAAATATGTTTATGTAAGAACTTGGCAAAGACCTTGGCATCGTTTTTTGGCAGGGCGACAACTTCTACCCATTTAGATACATAGTCAACAGCCACAAGAATATATGCATTACCAAATGAGGGTGGAAAAGGACCCATAAAGTCTATCCCTCATACATCAAATAAGTCTACATGTATAATGTTTTGGAGCGGTAGTTGGTTTCTGCCAGAGATATTCCCTGTCCATTGGCATCGGTCACACGTCTTGGCATACTCGTGAGCATCCTTATATAGTGTGGGCCAGAAGAATCTTGACTGCAACACCTTGGCAGCAGTCCTCATCCCAGCAAAGTGACCTCCATAAGGTGCGGCATGGCACAAGTGCAATATGTTATGCCGCTTATCCTTGAGCACACACCGGTGAATCACTTGGTCGGCAAACTGTTTGAACAATATTGGCTCATCCCAATAGTATTGCCTAACTTCTCGTAAGAACCTTTTCTTGGCATTGTATGCCAAGTCTAGTGGTAGACTATTACTTACCAAGTAGTTGACAATGTCAGCGTACCGTGGCATGACATTAACTGCAAGCAAATACTTGTCAGGAAATTCACCTCTTATAAAATTGGTCTTACCATCTTCAAGATGATGCTCTAAACGTGAGAGGTGGTCAGCTACTAAGTTTTTACTACACTTTTTATCTCAGATCTCAAGATCAAATTCTTGAAGTAGGAGCATCCATTGGATTAGTCTAGGCTTGGCATCCTTCTTTTCCAAGAGATACTTCAATGGTGAATGATCTGTATAAACCACAACTTTGTTACCAATTAAATAAGATCTAAATTTGTGAAAAGCAATTACAATCGCGAGAAATTCTTTCTCAGTCGTATAGTAGATCAGTTGTATTTCATTCAAGGTTCATCTGGCATAGTAGATGGAATGGAAAACCTTGCCATGCCTTTGTCCCAAGACTGCTCAAACGGCATAGTCGTTGGCATCGTACATGAGCTTGAATAGCTTATTCCAGTCCTGTGCCACAACTATAGGGGTATTGATCAACTTCTCTTTAAGTTCTTGAAATGCTCTCAAACAAGAATCGTCAAATGAAAAAGTGGCATTATGTTCTAATAACAAGATAAAGGTTTAGCAATTTTTGAAAAGTCTTTAATAAAACGTCGGTAAAAACCAGCATGTCCTAAAAAACTCCCGATACCTTTGACACTTGTTGGAGGCAGCAATTGCGTAATTACCTCAACTTTTAATCCTCTCTCTGTTACCTTGTGCCCGAGAACATTGCCCTTCTTCACCATGAAGTGGAATTTTTCCCAGTTCAACCTAGGTTTGTCTCTAAGCATCTCTTCAAGACTTGCTCCAAACTTTGAAGAAATTCCTCAAATATTTTGCCAACCACTGAGAAATCATCCATGAATACTTCCATGTTATGCTCTATCATATCAGAAAAAATAGACATCATGCAACGTTGAAACGTTGCTAGCATATTACATAGGCCGAATGACATCCTTCTAAACGTAAACCGCCCATATGGACACGTGAATGTGGTCTTCTCTTGACCATCAGGGGCGATGGCAATCTGATTATAACCTGAATAACCATCCAAAAAATAATAGAAAGCTTTACCTGCCAACCTGTCTAGCATCTGGTCGATGAATGGCAATGGGAAGTGGTCATTCCTCGTGGCATTGTTCAGCCTCCTATAGTCCATGAACACTCTCCACCCTGTGATAGTTCTAGAGGGAATCAATTCAGCTTTACTATTTTGTACCATGGTCATGCCACCCTTCTTTGGCACGCATTGCACCAGGCTAACCAAGAGCTATCGGAAATGGGATAAATAATCCCGACATTAAGCTATTTTATGATCTCTTTTTTCACTACCTCTTTCATGCTCAGGTTTACCCTTCTCTGGCCTTCAATGGTCTTGTCATGGTACTTCTCCAATATAATCTTGTGCATGCAAATGGTTGGGCTAATACCTCGGATGTCTGCCAAGGTCTAACCCAATGCTTGCTTATAATTGCATAATATTCCCAACAATCTTTCCTCCTGATCATTAGTGAGATCAGTGGCAATGATCACTGGCAGAGTTGAGTGTTTACCTAAATAAGCATATTTCAAGTGATTTGGTAATGGTTTTAGCTCCAATCTAGTGGCTCCTCAGTTGATGGTTTAGGTGCCTTGATCTCTCTGTCGGCCCACTATAGCGGTTCAAAATAATTCGCCTTCTCAGCCTCCAAGATTGATTTTTTAGGTTCCTCAAACAGTTTAGCTATGCCATCTAAGTTGCTGGCATCAAATTCTGTATCCTGTCATAATTGTACCATGTCCAAAGTGTAAATGGACTCCATCATCTCCTCTACTTGGCATTTATCAGGTTCATCTGCACATTTCAAAGCTTGAAACACATTAAATGTAACGTGATGGTCATTCGTGCGCATTGTTAGTCCCCACTTTATGAACATCAATCAAAGCCCTACCCGTGGCAAGGAAAGGTCTACCCAAAATAATCGGGACATTAACACCAACCTCATAATCCAAAATGATAAAATCAGCTGGAAAATAAATTTGTCTACCTTTACCATCACATCCTCAATCTTCCCTTGGGATGTGCATAGGATCGGTCTGCCAGCTGAAGTGTAACCGTGGTAGGTCTTGCTTCTATGCCAAGCTTCCTGAAAACTGACATTAGCATCAAGTTGATGTTGGCTCCCAGGTCACACAGTGTCTTGCCCATGAATTTGTTGCTAATGGTGTAGGGAATAGTGAAACTTTTTTAATCTTTCAGCTTTGGTGGCAGTCGGTTTAGGATCATGGCACTGCATCCCTCGGTGAGAGCAACAGTTTCAAAGTCTCTCAACTTTCTCTTTTTGGACAGAATATCCTTCATGAATTTGACATAGTTGGGCATTTTCTCAAGGGCTTCTACCAATGGAATGTTGATTTGCAATTGCTTAAGAACTTCCAAGAAGCGCTTGAATTGTTGGTCTTGCTTATGCTTTTGAAGTCTTGCTGGAAATAGTGGTGGATGATAAACATGTGCCGGCTCTACTGGCTTCGCCAAGGTAGTGCTGACATCAGTCTATTTGGCATCAGTGACGGCATCGGTATGTTGTTTGGCATCAGTTCTGGCATCATTGGTTTTTGTTTCCTCTTTCTCTATTTCTTTGGGGTTCTCTGTCGACACTGGCTTCTCAATTTGGCAATTAATTGGCTACTTAGCAACCTTCTCCATCTCACACTACTTACCACTCCGAAGAGTTATAGCTTTGCATTGCTCAATGTCTTTGTGTTGAACATCTTCTGTGTCGCTTGGAAATGCTCTTTGGGGTCGATTGCTGAGTGCACTAGCAATCTGCCCAAGCTGGACTTCCAAGTTTCTCATTGATGCTGCCAAACTCTGGACTGTGGCATCATTCCTCTCCATGTATTCTGTGAGAGTGCCTCATTGGTTGAGTCTATGCCCTTGCTGGAAATTATTTTGAGCTTTCTGTGGCATGGCATTCTGATAGAATGCTGGCATGACATTGTTATTATACCTCTGGGTATTCTAGCGTCGGGCATTGTACTGGTTACCTCCTTGATTTCCCCATGCTAAGTTAGGGTGTTGTCTCCAACCTGCATTATAAGTATTGGAGTTAGGATTATAGTAATGATTAATATTGCCAACAAAATTTACCAATTCAGGGTTGGCAGGGCATTCGTCCACATGATGGTTCTCTCCACAAATTGTACAGAATGGGTCTAATGCTTTAACTTCTTGGGACTCCTTGTTCTTTTTGCAACGTTCTCACCATGCTAGTGAGGTTGGAAATCTCGACATGAATGGACGTTATTTCATCAACATGCAATTTCACACTGGTTTTGGCTCCGATCCCAAGTCTCGCAACAGAATATTCAAAATCATTGATTGTAATCCTCTCAAGAATGTCAACAACCTTGGTATACTTCTTGTCAAGCAACGAACTGGCTGTTGAAGCATCAACAACAGTCCTTGTTTGTACATTCAATCCATTGTAAAAGGTTTTTATTTGGGTCCAATTCGGGAATCCATGCATAGGACACCTTCTCAATAGATCTTTAAATATTTCCCAGGCATCATATAAGGTCTCATCCTCAACATGTCTGAATGTAATGATCTTACCTCGCAGCTTAGCAGTGACTGTTGGAGGCTGGAATCTTGTCAAGAACTTCTGGCATAGGTCTGTCCATGAAGTAACTAAACCAGGTGGCAAAGAATTGAGCCAAGCCTTAGCTCTATCTCTCAAGAAAAAAGTGAATAACTTCAGCTTCATTGTATCTTCAGACACTTCAGTTTGTTGAAATAACTGGCAAATCTCTACGAACTGCTTCAGATGTTGCCCCGAATCTCCAGTAAGTGCTCCATCAAACTGACATACATTCAAAAGAGCTTGAATCATTACCAGATTAAGTTCAAAATTGACAGCGTTTACCTCTGTGCCAACAAGTCCTGGCATCAGATTGTCAATGGTTGGTGCCGAATGTTCTCTAACAGGTCTCTCTTCATCAACAATTGGGACAACAGGTGGTGGTGGCATCTCACTCTTAAGTGGATTTCCTTCATTGTTCACCACACCTTTCCCTCTATTACCTTGATTATTCATCTCTCAAAATCTTCTTTTTAACCTCCACAAGGTTCTCTCAATTTCAGGATCATATGGCCGCTTATCCACCACAGGGTGGCTTCTGGTCATACACCGATAAAATCAAAAATAAAAAATAAAAGAAAGACGAGTAAAAAATTTGAAAACAATCAACTCCGTTGTAATCCCCGGTAATGGCGCCAAAACTTGTAAACTCTCTAGGTGAAGTGCTGGTAAAATGGGCAAAGGATGTGTATTGGAAAAGTATAAAACAGTGCCAAGATGAGTCTTTTGTGTGCAAGTATACACGGTCTGCAAGTAATACATCAGTTAAGCTGAGTATCGATCCCATAGAGATTGACTTAGAATTCGATTGTCTTGATTGTTACATGCCTTGAGAAAAAGTTTTTTTTTTAAGTTGGTTTTGAAAATATTTGAATAGAAAAGAAATAAAAGTAAAGTAAGGATGTTGGCAAGGAAGGTGCTTTAATGAATGATGAGCATTGGCAGGGAATGCCTAGTTTTCATGCTATTCCTGCTGAGCCAGCTTTTAATAACAACCTGTTTTGGAATTGTTTACCGAGTAAAATCTAAATTAGCAAAGCCTCTCTCGACGGTCATTGCCCTAACTTGATCATGTAAAAACCCCTATATCTTTATAGTGCTTGCTTTTAAATAAACTAATTTGATTAAGATCCAATCTATACTCCTAAGGGGTAGATTTCACTCCCAAACTAAGTTCATCTACTTGAACGACTTCTCTCGAAGCTTATCTCCTTAGTATTCAACAACTTAATCGTTAACACCCCAAGTCTATTAAGATATTGAGGGGAAATAGGCCAACAATGCCAGCTCTTGCTTGGCATAGTATTTAGAAAACATTAAAGTATGCTAAATAGATAAAACATTGCCAATTTATATTTATTATCAAAAACTGAAACATAAAACAGCGTTCAACGCAAACATCCCCCACCAACTACTAGATTAGTTCATGGTGAGGGATTTAACCAAAAAACCATAAATGTTTTCAAAGTACATCTCCATTAAAAACAAGGTAAAACAACTCAAAAGAGAGAATGAGCGAGAAGGCGTCTCTTGATGTAGCCCTTCAAGATCCAGGCCCTTGGCCAAGCTGGTCGAACCACCCTTCCTAGGTGCAGCCAGTTCTCAATCGTCTTGCACTCCAACTCCTCACTCGATCACCCGAAAAAACTCTCCTCCAAAAAACTCCCACCAAATGCTTGCTTGGTTGGTGTTTAAATAGGTGTGCAAGGAAGGGATATGATAAGCTCTTCAATTTTTGAATTTCAAATGCTCAAGGGATAAGGGATAGTCATCTTATCCATGTTTGAATGAGAGCTAATCAGGCTAAGGCTGATTTCATACTGTCGATGCTGCCTTGGCATCCAAGCTTGGCATGAATCCGCCAACCAATCTTGGCACCATCTTATCTGCTATTTTCTTAGAGATTGATCCAATTGCTATCTTTTCAGAGCATGATCTTGTCTTATTTTTTCAGGGTCCAACAGCTTCTTGGCATGGCATCAAGTTCACTTTTCTACCAACCGGTGCTTGCCATTGTCTGGTCTAACTGTGCCAACAACACTCGGTATTATCTCTGGCATTCCTTACTACGCTGTTTTTCTGTGCCAAATACTATGCCAAACCTAAAAAATTGCAGAAAAAACAACCCTTCACACTGGCATAGACAGAATTTTAAACTTCTTATGTAAATGCATGATTTTAACATCCTAATACGACTAAATGTACCTAAAAACAAGCAAAAGAATTGAAATATTGGCATTAAAAATAGTAATTTTGGGAGGTAACATTTATCACTCAGGGGTCATCGATTCACACTGACAGGAATCACTGGTCTATAATCCTTTGTAGATTGATTTCTGAATCAAAAACCTTATTCAAAGGAATTCGATAAATATCTTTATCTAGGTATTTAGGGATTATAGCTCAAGGTCATTTAGAGTTTCCCCCATGTTTTGTTTATGAAAGATTTTCGACATATCAGGATCAATCAAATTTCTGGATTCATCAGGAAGATTATAGACAATTAGTTCTTATGGGCACCTTTTTACTTATTTTAACTTACGATGGCACTTTTGTAATCTGGTCAAAAAGAGTAACGCGGTTACTTATTGTATCCAAGGCTTCTAACGGCTTATCCATCTTCCAATTCCATTGGAACTGAACAGTTTGCAATATCACGGTACTTACCAAGTATTCAAACACATACATTTCACACGAACTCTATCCCTAGCACTGATGTACCTTTTTGAAGAACGCGATATTCTGTCAATTAACAATGTACTTTCTCCAAATAAATTGAACCTACCCTATCTAGGATTCTTCCATTATTTCTCTAGTATGAGGAACAACCTACTAACACGGTTCGTATAATACATCTTTTTAGAGTCGTTATAATCGTTTGGCCTTAATAGTATTTCTATTCCAAGTCTTAGCGTTGTTCCAGTCGTTTTTAACATCCATGGGCAGTTCAGACTCTTCAATGCCTGATGATGTTTCTATTCCAAGTCTTAGCGTTGTTCCAGTCGTTTTTAACATCCATTATTTTGGTTAATTTAGACATTTTAGACCCCGAGGGTATTTTAGTTACTTTAATATTTACGATCATTCGATCAATTCAGCCTTATCAGTATTTTCAATCCCTTTAGTCATTTCAATCAAATAAGTATCTTACGCAACTTTGGTTACTTTAACATAATAATAATTTTTCATAACTTTATCATCAAAGATTGATTTAGAATTCGAGAAAATATCCAAATACTTTACAACCTCAAATACGGAGATATGTGAATACCTTCAATTAAACATAATCCAATATCAACATTTAGCTTTATCACAACTCTTAAATTGAAAAACTAAACTCATGCATTCTCGGGTTCAAGGTTAGATTCAAAGGCTTTCGGGTACGAATTTTGCGAAACAGACTTCAAAAATGAACTTAGGACGTCGAAAAACACAAAATAACGGTTTTCAAAAAAATTAACATTTTGGTCAAAGTCAACGCTGGCGTTAGTAGTCAAAGCTGACGTCATGCTAACATCGCCAGTCAACGGTCAACGATCAGCGCTAACTCTAGGTCAATGGCCAATGCTAACGTCACCGATTTGACTCGCTCACTAATTTGACTCGCTCACTGATTTGACTCGGGCGGGTTGACCTAGTGAGTTAACTCAGATGGGTTGGTTCAACACGGGTTGGGTCAGGTTGGTTTAGACTCGGGTTGTTAGGTTTGGGACAGGTGGACTAGGTCTGGCTAGGCATGTTTAACACAAGAACGACCTAGTTTATGGGCCACCGTCTAGGGTGGCTGAAAATTGCCCCAGACAGTGCGTGCACTCCATATGTGGCCCAAAATCGGCCAAAAAATAGCCTAAAATACAAAGAAACCACCATTTATCATAACCAACACAAATTTACTACCAAAATCGATCCAAAACTTACCCCAAAACAATTTGAAATGGCCGAAATACTCGTAACTCTGATCAAAGCTCTTCCGGTGGAAGATCGACGATTTGTTATATAGGTTTTGCTTGCACCGACGAAAGGAGCTTGGATCCGACAGCCTTTCCTCGAATAGATGTCGAGGGTGGCCGAATTCAGCAAAAAAAAAGAAGGGCGACGCTTGGTTTTGACAAGTCTTCAAATTGGTCTCTACGGTAAACAGCATGTAATAGCGGCGAGTGGTAGACTGGGTTGTGACCGAGGTGAGGCACTGAACAATCCGGTAGCAGCGGTGATGTGCACGGCGAGGCAGCGGCCGGGATCAAGGACGATGAACGGTGGAGAGTTTGGGGAGGACTTTCAGAACCTTTTGGGTTCTCAATCTAGAACAAACATCCATAATGCGGGTAGCTGGGGAGTCGGAGGGGTTATTAAATCTAATTTAATATACTTCAAAGACTTAATTCAAATGTAATTCAAGGTAGCATTTGACAAAAATGAACACTTGTCTTAGTGGTTCAGCACCTATAGGAGAAGGAAGGGGTGAGGTTGTGGGTTCAAACCCCTCCAGCCCCGTTCTTATTCAACATTCACTCATTTTTTTACTCCCCTGCTTCCTTATTTTATAACTTTATTTAAATAAATTTGGGGTGTTACAACTCTCCCCCTCTAAAAGAATTTCTTCCTCGAAATTTACCTAAGTTAGAGAAATATAGAAACCACTCTTTCATCCATCCATACATCTTCTGAAAGTTTCTATCAGAGTATGCTAGTTTCTTGATCATCTTTGATGGTCACGAATCAATCTGACGGTATCCTCAGTTTCTCGAAACTGTCAATCGATTATGGATCAATATGGTAGTGTCCTCAGTCACTCGGACTATCTTTGGACCCAAAGTCATCTCATCATACATCTTAGACCAACTAATTAGAATACAATATTTGGATCCATACCGAACATACAGTGCCAAGCGAATACTTGTCTTATACTTTTATCATGAATGGTCTTAGTCAGGGAATAAAAACCTTCCCAACTACCACAAAAGTCAAACATACGATCTTGAAGTATCTCCTATAGAATTCGAATTACTCTATTTGGTTGACCATCAATTTACGGATGAAGAACGGTACCTGAAATCTAGATGAGTACTCAAGCCCTCTAACAGGGCCATCTAGAATCAGGAGGTAACATCGAATTTCAGTTAAGAATGATACATAACGACACTCCATGCCACATTTTATAAGAAAAAGTCTTTCGTTATGACGACCAAACATAAACAAGATCTTGAACGGATATCATTTACCTTAAACGCAAAATTCAAACAACTTTTCCTTCGAATAAAACAGAGTCATCACAGAATTTACACTCTCATCATGTTCACAAACACCTTTCTTTTAATTTCATAACCTTTTTTTATCAAATTTCCATCAAGATATTATCAAACATAATCATTATCACCGAATAGCCTTACATGTAATCTTATATCGGTTACCTCACATGATCAAACATTTATTATCAATCTGAATCAGATCTTCAATTTCACATGTATGAACCATCTCAGGTTCTTTATCCATATTCAAATCCGTCAATTTAATCCAAAACACAGACGAATGTTATAGACATTTCTTGCCACTAAAGATCGAGCTATGGAAGGCAAAAATACTTAGATTCACTTATTTTAAAAAAAAGATTCGACATTGAAGTTTTGGCTCGGAGGAGTACGGTTATGCTAGGGGCATGCATAGACCAGACACCCTATGATAGACGATCGGCTGATCTACCCAGAATGACACAACTCTAAGCTCTGATACTACTAAATGTAACCCCCTAGACATGCCCATGCGTTACACCTAATTCTAGAAGGTCACATTAGGGTCCCAGAAGCGACCCATAGTAAAAACCGAATAAAATTCTTTAAATACATTAAAAATTGTAAAACAAACTTTTTGTTTAATTACTATTTCATAAATTATATAAACATATAATGAAAATTTCAGAAAACATATTACAGACTCTGACATAAAATAAGACACGACATACATGCCCACTAATTGTACCGGTACCGTACTCTGAAAGTAACGCCGATAGAACTCCAACCACTGATGTCGATCATTATACCATGATAGATTTCTTCTATCCTGTGATGGTTAAAAAACAATGTGAGCTTGGGAAAGCTCAGTAATACAAACTACCAAAAGATGCTATAAGCACATGCATGTATAAGGCAATGCATGAAATTGAAATATCGATCATGGCATCCTATAAATCAGCACTCGAACTTTTGAGTCTCAATAAGGCATTCTACAATTCAGGGAAAAATTGAACAGAGTGATATTTTTACTGGAATTAAGCCACGGGGTTAGTGTATATCTTACTTACGAATTGAGAAAGTAGACAACATGCTTCATATATCAGTAGAATTCATCATGGGCACAAGAGGAGACATGAAATTTAGTTTCAAACTAACTACCATCCATTCGAAATCCAAGATACAGTTTCCCTAGAGCTGCATCACATACTGCGTTAGCTCAAGCCCATTGGGCGAGGGTACAATCCTAAGGGGATGCCTCAAGTAACGGACGAAATTACCTCAGCCGAAGCATGGGAACCTAATACGGGCGGAGCCACTCTAGCTGTAGTTGAGGATCCGAATACGGGCATTAACCCTGGCCATTAGGTGAGGGTACCATCCTAAGGGAATACCTTAGGTCGCGGGCAGAATTACCCCAACTGAAGCATGGGAACCTAATACAGGCAGAACCACTCTAGCTGAAGCAGAGGATCTGAATACAGGCGGCATTACCCTAGCAAAACCATAGAAACCTAAAAGGAGACTTGTACGCCCTAGTTTCTATCAAGAACTTATCACGTTTCCCTATAATACCCCAATAAAACAATATTAAACAGAAACTGTTACATCAATATTTAGCAACAGGATGCCAGGAATCAGGATACAGACTGATGTTTAATCGAGAACTAGAGGTCATGCTTTTACTTCAAATAACAGGATCACTTCTGATCAAACTGTATAGACTTTGTTTCCAAATAAGGGAGGTCTGTCATGCGTACCTGGTACACACCCAATGGTCTAGTTTATCACTCAAGGGTCATTGATTCACACTGAGAGGAAACACTGGAATATAATCCATTATAGATTGATTTCTAAATCAATAACCTTATTTAAAGGAATTCGATAAATATCTTCATCCAGGTTATTCAGTGATTATAGCTCAAGGTCATTTAGATTTCCCCCCATGTCTTGTTTATGAAAGATTTTTGACATATCAGGATCAATCAAATTTCTGGATTCATCAGGAAGATTATAAAAATTAGTTCTTATAGGCACCTTTTTACTTATTTTAACTTACGAGGGTACTTTTGTAATCTGGTCATAAAGGGTAGCATGGTTACTTATGGTATCCAAGGCTTCTAACAGCTTATCCATCTTCCAAGTCCACTAGAATTGAATAGTTCACAATATCACGGTACTTACCAAGTATTCGAAAACATACATTTCACACGAACTCCATCCCTAGCACCGAATGTACCTTTTTGAAGAACGTGATATTCTTTCAATTAACAATGTACTTTCTCTAAATAAATTGAACCTACCCTATCTAGTATTCTTCCATTATTTCTCTAGTATGAGCAAGAACCTACTAACACAATTATTATCATACATCTTTTAGAGCTGTTATAATTGTTTGACCTTAACGGTATTTCTCTTCCAAGTCTTAGCGGTGTTCTGGTCATTTTTAATATCCATGGATAGTTCAAACTCTTTGATGCCTGAAGATGTTTATGTTATTGTGTTCCTTTCGATTCTTCCAAATAATCATTCATTTCCAACCCAAGGGTATATCCATAGTTCTGGTTAATTTAGAAATTTTAAACCCTGTGGGTATTTTAGTTACTTTAATATTTACGATCATTTGATCAATTCAGCCTTATCAGTATTTTCAATCCCTTTAGTCATTTCAATCAATTCAGTATATTACGCCACTTTGGTTACTTTGACACACTAATAGTTCTTCGTAACTTTATCATTGAAGATTTATTCAGAATTCAAGAAAAAAATCCAAATACTTTACGATCTCAAAGGTTTAAGTCATGTTACCGTAACTTCCAAACAAATCGAGGTTTTTAGAGGAATCAATTGTTTTACCAAATCTAGTGTAGGTTTTTAGATTGCTTTCATTGTCAGGGGTATTTTAGTCCTTCTTATACCTCAAGGGCATTTTTGTTATTTCTCAACTAAGCATTCTGAACATTAGATCTTTTATTAAGAAATAATCTGAATTGGAAGTTTCGAGGTAAACTATTTTATCGATTATTAATTAAACTTGGATTACTTACCAATCATCAATTCCTTATCAATTCCTTAATCGAGTCATTCGAGTCTTATCCAAATTATTATCTTTCTATAGTAATTAGTATGACTTTAAAATATTCAGGCATTAATCAAATTTATTCATTTATTAACCAATACCAACCAGTTCCGTAAAGCATGCAAAAGGTAGTAAAGTATTACCTTGAATCCTTGCTATATTAATTGACCCTTGAAACAACGTTCGAACACTCTCAAACCTGAATTCGACGTCCTCTACCTCTCTAATATGGAGATATGTGAATACCTTCAATTAAACATAATCCAATATCAATCCTTAGCTTTATCATAACTCTTAAACTAAAAAACTAAACACATGCATTCTTGGGTTTAAGGTCATATTTGGAGGCTTTTGGGTCGGAATTTTGCGAAACAAACTTCTAACATGAACTTAGGATGTCGAAAAACATAAAATAAGGGTTTTCAAAAAATATAATTTTTTGGTCAAAGTTAACGATGACGTCAGTAGTCAACGCTGACGTCATGTTGACATCGATAGTTAGCGGCCAGTGCTGGCGTCAGGTCAACAGTCAAAGCTAACGTCACCGAGTTGACTCAGTCATTGAGTTGGCTCGGGTAGGTTGACCCAGTTTGTTGACTCAGATGGGTCGAGTCAACACGGGTCAGGTCGGGTCAACACAAGTTAGGTCAGGTTGGTTCAAACTCGATTCAGTTCGAGATAGGTGGACCGGGTCTGGCTAGGCTATTTTAATACAAGAATGGCCCGATTTATGGGCCACCATCCAGGGCAGCCAAAAGTTGCCTCAGACAGCTCGTGCACTCCACGCATGGCCCAGAATCGGCCAAAAAGAGCTCAAAATGCAAGGAAACCACCTTTTATCATAACCAACACAAAATTACTACCAAACTCGAGCCAAAACTTACCCCAAAACAATTTGAAATGGCCAAAATGCTCAGAAATCTGATGAGAGCTCTCCTGGTGGTGAATCGACGATTTGTCATATAGGTTTTCCTCATACAAACGCAAGGATCTTGGATCTGACGGCCGTTCCTCGAACAGACGTCAAGGGTTTCCAAAATCGACAAAAAAGAAGGGCAACGCTTGGTTTTGATGAGTCTTCAACTCGGTCTCTACGGCAAACGGCATGGAATAGCGGCGAATGGTCAACTGGGTTGTGACCGAGGTGAGGTAGCAAATAATTCGGTAGCAGTGGTGATGTGCACGGGCAGCGGTGGCCTAGATCAAGGATGATTAATGGTGGGGAGTTTCGGGGAGGACGTTTAGAACCTTCTATGTTCTCAATCTAGAACAAACATCAATAATGCGGGTAGTTGGGGAGTCAGAAGGGTTATTAAATCTAATTTAATATACTTCTCAGACTTGATTCAAATGTAATTCAAGGCAACACTTGACAAAAATGAACACTTGGCTCAGTGGTCCAGCACCTATGGGAGAAAGAAGGGGTGAGGTCGTGGGTTCAAACCCCACCAGCCCCATTCTCATTCAACATTCATTTATTTTTTTACTCCCCTGCTTCCTTATTTTGTAACTTTAATTAAATAAATTTGGGGTGTTACATGGCATGCCATAAGAGACTATCATTCTGGGACTGCATTGTAGCTACACTTGCCACATGGTGGCTACCATTCTGGGAATGCATTGATATTCGGATCTAGTAGTCTGGGACTACTGTCACTTTGGTGACTAGTGCTTTGGGAGCACAACGAGCTCGTATTAATGTAATGTTTGCCTTTATCCTTAGGGGAAATGGCTAGTACTCTAGGAGTACACGATCTCGTGTACTTAGTTTCTCTCTATATGTATTTCTTGGGCTATTGATAAAAAGAACTTTTACAAAATATATTTATAAATATTTTAACTTTGCTTTAAAGAAATATTGATTTGAAATAGTTTTATATAGAAATTTTTTATACAATGTTATACTTAAAAATTGATTATTATTTAATTTTATGATCAACTTATAATGCCTCACTAAGTTCGTACTTAGCGTGTGTTTGCATGTGCGCACGTAGGTGGTTCGAGACATTGTGTATAAATAAGGCGTTGCATCAAGTTCAAAAATTTTCATCAAGGTACCGTAATAATGGCATCCTACTTGAGGTTTTTAATTTATTTAGTGGCATGTATAAATGTGATAATTTTTTCTATTTTGGTTTAGAGTATGTTATTTATCAAATAGTTAATTTATTTTTCGTAAAGTAAAGGAGCTCCGATTTTGTGTACAAGTTAATTTTAAATATTTTCAAAAGTTTTAAATTTATAGATTTTTTTGAATAAAAGTCATATTATTGTTTTGTGACATCTCTGACTTATATTCGGTATTCAAATACGAGAATAAGGTGTTACATAACCAATCTCGGAGCATACTGGATCAACCTCATAAACTCTATCTCATACTCATTTATTGTCATGTCATTCTGCTCTAGGTTGATGAAATCATCCCAGCATTGTGCTAAGTACTCTAGTACAACATATCGGTCTCAGAATGACTGTCGGAAATACTCCCAAGAGATCTGACTGGCTAAAACAACACTTTTCTCTACCTCCCACCAATTTTGGGCTTCATACTATAGTAATGATACAATGGCCCTAAGCTTTCAATCGGCGGGATATTCCATCTCAGCAAACAAATGCTGAAGTTTCTTAAGCCAATACCCTACATTACCCAGATTCGTACCAATCTTCCCCTCAAACATAGTTATACCGACAGCCAACAAGTCAGAAGATATGGTTTTCTCACACCCTCAAACTGGCAGAGGTAACGAAGCAACTCTCTGTGCACTGTAGTAGTGTCTATGCCAACAGTCTCACTGTCTCCAGAGTCGTGTGGATCTCCACTCAGAGTCTGGTGAGCAGAAGAATCCCCACCTCTCATATTGTCCTCAGGCTACTCATCCCCATCAGTATTGTGAATCTCATTCTAACTCTGCGTCTAATCTATAGGGGTTGTAGATCATTCTCTCAAACAATGATACGAGCTCGACCACGGCCTCGGCTACGACCACGATCGATCGCTGATATAGTGCTCCTACGAGGTGGCATAATAATCTAGATACAAAAGGAAATAATCCAAAATTAGAGTCGGTACATAGAGTTTCAATTAAAAAATATATTATTTCTTTAAACTAACAGTTTTATCAAAAATTCTCATTTTGCCTGGAAATATTTAATATGCATGCAAAAATCAATTTCAGTTTAAAATTTTATGTGAGACTCACAGTACGAGGGTTGAACTAAGCTCTGATACCACTAAATGTAATCACCTAAACCCGACCTAGAAGAAATGTGCCTAATATAGGAAGTTGTGATTGAAAACTTAACCCTCAAGAAAACCAATTGTTGGGAATTATAATTTAATTTAAATATATAACAATAATTAATTAAATCACTTGAAATAAATAAAACACAAATGACATAATTAAAATTTGAATATTTAATAAAATCTTCTGAATAAAAACCAAAGTAAATGAATGCTAAAAAAACATAAATAGTCTCAAAGTTTGAAATTACATCACTATCCTAAAATGATAAATAATAATCTAAATAAATAAATATAGTTTTGTATTGAATAATAAATAACCAGATAAAATGTGAGATCCTCCAAGTACCACATCGCCTAAAGTCCAAAGATATCTGTAAGAGGAAAATATGGATGAGTAATCTAAAGAGATCAGCCTGTCTCTAAAGTGCAAGAAACCATAATTGTAAAACACAATAATATTTTCTTAAAATTCTTTTAAACATAAAACAAATGGTACAATTTCACAAGAGTAATGCAATGCGCCCAACTATATCTGCCAAAGATGAAGAAGGTTCCCATAACCTCCTCGCTACTTCTGCCATTCGAAGTGGAATTCAGCCCGAAGGGTGAAACCTCTTAACTTCTCCGTACAAATCCCAACCCATGCTCAAACATATATGATGCTTAAAACTCAAATTTCATAAACACAATTCCATAAATCTGATATTCCATGAAAAATACTTTATAAATCATAGTCCATAAATCCATAAATCATGGTTCCGTAAATCTGATGTTTCATAAATCAAATGTTTTATAAGTCATAATTAGAAATACATTCTGAAATCGTATGCATGTGATGTCAACCATACAAGCCATAATGCATATAAATAATCACATAAGGTGTAAAACATATGCAACATAGTAAGAAAACACACCTCAAATAGCAATAGCTCTAACGTCGAGAAGAAAACTTCTCACGTTTAGGTCTAGCACTGGGCCTAGCTGAATCAAAACCTACGATATCAAACTCTACATCAAAAATCTATCACTATACCACCAAACTAAACACTAATACTAATCTAAAAGAATACTCACATGTAGTTTTTATGGTATATTGCGTGATTTAAGTGCAACACAAATGGTGCAAGTATACACGTCACAAGTAATAAAGTGATATGTATCAAGTATCGTCTCCATAGGGATTGATTTGAGCCACTTTGCTCAAGTTACTTTATTGTAGAAGAAATAGATTGATGGTGATGAATATTAAGTAAAATAAACTAAGTAAATAGAAAGAAGAAATCGATTAAAGAGGGTAGGCCGAGTTATCGTGAGTAGTGATGCAATGGCTGAATGGATTGTCGTGGCAATTGATTGCTGTGGCAACTCAATTGATATGGCAACTAAGACTTTCTGAATTGCCGGGGCAACTAGGTCACAATTTATACCGCGGCAACTGGAACTGGTTTGAATGTCGTGGCAACTAGGTTTCCTCCTTCAAAGCTCGGCGAAGTGTTCTTCAATGTCTTCTTGTTATCCCTAACCGAAGAACTGGTTAATTGTGCATGCCTTGGTGATACATTCCTGCGATAACCTTGGGTGAACAACAACCGATCTTACACTCCTATTAGCCGTTGAAATCCTTTCCTTATCCCTAATGCGGATTGGTTCCCACCAACGATTGTTTGAATGAGAACCATGTTCATTCGTTTCATGAATCTAACTCTTTCGAGTCTAGAGAAATAAATAAAACTCGGTATCCTCTCCCAATTCTCTCAAGATGAAAAATAAGAAATCAAGAATAAACAAACTTTGAATTTATTAAAAATCAAAAGCCTAAACCATCTAATCATTTATCACACCACAAAACCCAAATAACCCCAACCAATTTAAACTAGTTCATTGCTGGGTAAAAAAATAATACAAAGAAATTAAACCCAGACATGGATCGTATGAAGAAGAAAAGATGCGTGCGTGATAGATCTTGCGATCTAATTCATAAAAACCGACGCTCTCTTTGTGTTGTTGATGCAATCTCTTTAAATAGATGAAGAAGAAGAGTTTGAATACGTTTGAAATCCATGGGGAAACAATCTCTATCTGTAATCACTATTTTTATCTGGGGTTAACCCGCTTTTTACATTTTTGTTAGCGTTTGAATAATGGGCTTGGGTTATCATCTTTTTATATTACTTAATATAATTATTATATATTATTATTAAAAACTCAAAAAAATTATTTTTAGTATATTCGGTTAATGTAATTATTATACTTATTACTATTATTTATTACTCTATGATTTGAAAAGAAAAGAAAAAACACAAAAAATTATTGTTATTATCACTTGTTTTTGTTAGCAATATTTGTTGCCATCCCTTTTTTAATTGTTTCGGTCTACTTTTATTTTGTTATTATATTATTATATGTTACTATTTGTTACCATCATTATTTTTGTTTTAATATTATTATATAATAATTATTATTATCAAACATATATATATATATATAAGATTAAATACCATAATAAATAAACAACAAGCTAAAAATTTTAAAAGTCCATTTATAATTATTAAAGACCAAAAAAATATTAAATTATTACACCGGCCTGTTTTTGGCCCAATGAGGCCCTAAATAAAAAAAAACTAAAGCCTAATATCCTAACCCTAGTGCTTCTTTGTTTGTGCACAGTTGAGTCTTAACCGTTGGATCAGGATTAGATCCAATGGTCCAAATAGCCATATCAGATGGAAACCCTAGCAAAGCCAGCCTCGCCCTTACGCCGTATCACTCCAGCCCTTGGATCAAAGGACATGTCAACGGCCCAGATCGACGCGGAGAAGCTTCTAGAATTCGTACATGCCCACGCACGGCTCTCCGACTCGCCCCACGCGCGCGCATAACTCCCATGTGCGACCATTCTGACCACCCTCCAGTTCTTCATCTTGTAATACCCTAAAATCGGTCTAGGAGTTCGGTAGGGCAAACCACGTTTTAAGAAGTTATAATTGAATTTCTAAAGACTCAAATTTAATCAATTGAGTAAGCAAGTCAATGAAATTGTAGGTAAAAGAGTTAATTAAGTTAAGGTTTAGTTATCAAATTAGTTAAGTGGTTATGTTTTAAAGAAATTATGTAGGAGAATATATGAGAATTAAGAGGTGATCTTAGTATGCGACGGGAATTATTAAGTGATTAGGGACCGTTTTGAAACAAAGGACAATGTGTATCACGAATTTTAGAAGGGACCAAACCGCACCTATTGATAAATTAGATGGATGCATGTTAAATAAAGAAAAATGAAGGACTAGAACACTTGTCCATTCGAGTAGGCCGTGTGTGAGTGGAAGAAGGTCTCGGCCTTTGGGGAAAAAGGGAAAGTAAATAAAAAAAGACAAGCTATTGTCATCTTCCTTGTTCCCTTCATCACCGTAAGTCCCCACCATGGAAGAAGAATAGGAAAGCTTGGTTGGAAGCTTAATTCCTATCACCTTGCCCATTACCTTCGAGTGTTTCTTAATTTGTGGTAAGCTTGAGCTTTTAAAGATAACATTGTAATATTCTATTAAGTTTTAAGTTTACATGATTTTGAAACAATTTTCCATGTTCTTAGCTAAGATTAAAGTAGGTAATTATAGGAAAACTAGGAGGAATTTTGGAGCTTGGAAAGTGATGACTACGATTTTAGAATAAAAAAAATAGTAGAATGTAATCCCCGACAGTTTTGGAAATTACATGATTATTAAATTTAGAATTTAAGTGATCTTAATTATATTATTAATATTTTTTGTGTTAAACAATATACTAGATCGGTTTAACACTAAAGGAGAAGCAAAACCTCAAGAAAAAGTTAAAGCAAACAACCAAAGGATTGTGTCTCGTGATCGACCCTAGCTTCGGAAGGTCACGGTGAGTGTAGTTTAAAGACTCGAGATAGGATCAAAACCATCCCGAGCATTCTTAATTGCTTTATTTTACATTGCTTATTCATTAAATTAAGCTATATCATAAGCTTAAACTTGGATTCAAGGTAAGTATCTAAATGTTAGATTTTATGAAATGAAATGCTTGAATTGATGCTATGCTCTTAGTAATATCAATTCATGTTTTAATATAGTCGATAAGTAATATTTGCTACGTTATCATTCGATAAAAATATATGCTTGAAATAAGGATTATACATGGATTATAAATACACTTGAAGAGAATAACAATAAGCTATGTTCGATTGAAGCCTTGATTATGAAGTTATGCTCAAATTTTGATTCTAATATGATATGATAAGTTATAAGCTTTGCTTAATTGATTATCAAAATATATGGGGTTGATATGATAAGTCATAAGCTTTGCTTATGTGATTATATAAATGTGGAGCTAAGCTTAACCTTGATTTTGACTAGATAAGATTATGTGAAAAGCCTTGGTTTCGAGTCAGTTATAGGTATAGTTGGCATGCCATAGAGTCCATAGAGCTCAAGTTTGGGGTGAACTATGGTCCTGGACTACGGTCCTTATTTGGCGACAGTAGGAGGGAAGTATTGTGGTCAGTTGGCAACAGTAGGAGGGATTGACCAGAACTACGAGTTCCATTTTATTTGGCGGCAGTTGGTTGGGGATTCGTGTACCTAGACTGATACTTGATTCTCAAGGCTAAGTTAAAGATAAAATAAAGAAAATTTCAAATAAAAGAGAAGAATTTCTATGAACAAGTTCCTGACTAATTTATATGTGTTGGTAAAATGCCTAATTACTCATGTGTTTGGTCTAAATACTTGTATGATAAGTGATAACTGACGATTGAATCTTGTGTATTCTTTATGTTAAGGGCTCATATTAGATTTGAATATTTTAGTTCTGAGGTGCTTTATTTGATAATCTAAGTAAGAAGTAACATATGTTTACAATATGTTAGATTTGACAGTTATCTAATAAGTAATTATATTTGTAATAGGCCATGTTTGATGATTGATATGATAAGTAATAAATGTATAAACCAATTTAATGGACTGTTTTGCATAGATTCAAGTATGCTATGGGTTGTTTTGAATGTGTAAATGTATAAACCAATTTAATGGACTGTTTTGCATAGATTCAAGTATGCAATGGACTGTTTTGAATGTCTAAATGCATAAACTAATTTAATGGACTGTTTTGCATAGATTCAAGTATGCTATGGACTGTTTTGAATGTCTAAATGTATAAACAAATTTAATGGGCTGTTTTGCATAGATTCAAGTATGCTATGGACTGTTTTGAATGTCTAAATGTATAAACCAATTTAATGGGCTGCTTTGCATAGATTCAAGTATGCTATGGACAGTTTTGATTGTCCAAATGTATAAACCAATTTGATGGGCTGTTTTGCATATATTCAAGTATGTTATGGACTTTTTGAATGTCTAAATGTATAAACCAATTTGATGGACTGTTTTGCATAAACTCTAACAAGAAGTGGGTCGTTTGAATATATATATATATATATATATATATATATATATATATATATATATATATATATATATATATATATAAACATGTGTGTATCGAAATCGAGACGGTTTTGCATGTAAATAAGTATGTATTGGGGTGTTTTGTATGTATATATATATATCAATATGAATTGATACGTTTGATATATATTATATGCTAGTTAACTTGAGTGTTGATATGCTAGTTTGATAACTTTTGAAATAAGTAACAATGTTCAAGAAACACTAAGTTCAATAACTTATATGAAAAATAAGTGTATTTATGAAATGCTATGTAGAATAGTTTATGTGATAAGTATCATCTGTCCTTGATTTATTATATTACTTGTATGATAAGAAGTTATAACTCTGATATGCTATATATGATGCCTTGAGTACTAGTAATTCATGAATATGATATGATATGATATGATTAATGTCTTATATGCCAAGTAAAATATGACCAGTTAAACTATGATTAATGACTTAAACAACAAGTAATTTATGAGTTAATATGCTAAATTAAAAGGAAACTAAGAAAGTTTACTAGATAAATTCCTGAATTGAATAATGTTTTTCTCTTGATATTTGATTATCATTTGGGTAAAGAAGTACGCTTGTTCAAATGCCTATGTATATTTTGGTTCATGTAATTTTGCTTGAACACTCTCTTTGTATATATATATATATATATATATATGAAAATGCTTGCTTGAGCGGTTATATATATGTGTCTGTGTGCTTCGTACTAGTGATAAAGTATACTTGTGAATGCCTTGTTTGAAAACAATATGGATATGGTTATACATGCCTGATTTGATTACCATGTATTAGAATAAGCGCTCGTTTATGAGACATGTCCTAAAATGGCTACTCTCTTGTCCACTTATAAGCTCGTTGTAGGGATATGTATAGAATTCTATGAAAGGATAGGCTTTCAAACTCACACTATGAACCTCTTTAACCTACCTCATTAAGCTTATGCTTACATTATCCTTTCAATACATTTCAGGATGAACTTGCTATTAAGTACTTTTTGAGCTTGGGCGAGATCACGAGGGTCAAGGTGTATGTTTGTATTCTCCCCAAGAACTCCTAGACCGTGGCACATAGTCATTAAGAATGCATTGTGCATTACAAATTCTTGTTTGATTTTATATGTTTACAAGCTTCATAAGTATTCAAAGTTGTAATAGGCCTTTAATTATTCTAAAGTTGCTTGCTATATGAGTTATAATTGTTCGTGTGATTGTAAGGTTGTTTAAATAACTATATGTGCCTTAAGTTGTTTGACCACCTTATTGTTATGCGTGTATGTGGGTTGATGTCTATGTATATTTATTAAAATGTGTTAACACTAAAAAGATAACGTAATCTGTACGATTAGATTGTTGGTTAAAAATGAAAAATTGGTAGTATGTCACCGAATACGTATAAAGTATTGCTATGTGAAAAATATATGTAGTTGGATAGGATTGGTTCAAGCTTTGAAATAATTTGATCTAGAATTAGATAGTAACTATCACCTATTTGTAAATGGTCTATAAAACCTCATGATTACTTATTGGTTAAACTATATTAGACTTAATGACTGAACACTTGTTGCTATGGTTATATGTTTGGTTGTGATACGTGATTTTTGAATAGTAATCTTAGATTATAAGTCTGAGTTTTAAATGATATAACATGTAAGATTAAATATTATTAAACTATGGTTTTTATGATATATTGAACAATCTTAACCATTGATCGATATGTTTTAGAAATGGTTTGTTATGTATAATATGTAAGTATGCATGCTTAGACATGAAATGTATTGTAGCCTTAATCTTTGTATGTGACTAAAAAGTTTTAATTTCCCCTGATTTCTGGTTTCATACGTATTTCAGTTTTGTTAAGATGTTTTATGTCTGTTTTGAGTTTTTGTTTTGTAACACTTCTTAAACCGGTTTCCTCCTAGATCGGGTAAGGGGTGTTACACATCTGGACCCCATGGCTTCTCCGACGGCCACGTCGTTTGGTCCCCTCCTCCGTACGGCTTAGTATTGCACGGCTTAGTATTGCATGCAAGAAAACAACAACAAACATAAATTAGAATTTCAGAACAAAACAACCAAAAGCATGTTATGTACTCTTTTTCATTTATTTTTAATCGATTATAATTTTTGGGTATAAAAACGAAACCCTATTAGTTGTAAAGGGGGATTCGGAAAATTAAAAAGCATTATACAAAAAGATTTTGAGAGAAAATAAAGAACTTTGAAGGTATTATTTTCATTTTTAATGTACGCATCTTAGATTTAAAGTTTCGAGTTTACCTTCGCCATAGCTCCAAGCTTTCTCCGTCTGAAGGACTATCCCGATGAAAGACGTTCCCCTCCGATAATAACCCTTGGTTCTTCCAGAACTTGAAAGGTGAGTCGGTTCGAAAAGGAGAGGCTTCCAAATCCGTTTTGTAGAAAAGAAAAGAGTTTTTATTTTGTTTTCCAAATATTTGGTTTTGATCCCGGTTTTAAAGCAAAAGAAAGGTTCAAAAATAGTTTTCTTTTAGGGTTTCGGCGCCGACTTGCAGTAGCCAGTACGGAGGAGCTCGACAGAGCTCCCGTCAGATTCTGGAAAAAGAGAAGGCTTGTGTTGGTTTCTGGGTTCGAACCCAGTTCTGGTTGAAGGGTGCGATGGAGTTTATCCCGTTTCAAAGGTTTCTGATAAAATGTGAGGGGAATTAAAGGTTTTTTCCATTTATGGCAAAAAAAATATGTTTTATATTTTGTTTTTAAAAGCGAGTGAGTTATTTACCCATTTAAGTCCCTCTGTCTTTTCACCCACCAAGGCTTCCGCCTTTTCAAATTACAACCTAGGCCCTTGGTTGTTTTAAATTTCTTCCAATGTCACCCTTCTTTCAGATTTAATCCCGTTTTAAATGGTTTTATCCACTTTAGGTACTTCTGTGTTTTCAAATTATTTTTCTAGCCCTTCCGCGTTTCAAAACCACCTCCGCCGTCTTCTTTTTTCTTTTACTTTCATCCCTATTTTAGATTGATTCTGATTTTAAGTTGTCTAATACCATTTCTGATCCCCAAAATCTTTCCTTTTGTTTTAATTTGGTCCTGTTTTCAGTGCATAAACCTCCCCTTTTTTCCTTTTTAATTTTGTTTTATTTTCATTTTGACCCTTGTATGCATATTTAATTTCTGCCCCCAGTTTGTTTCCTTTATATTCTATTAATTTATTCTATGGTGTAGATGTATGATATTCAAGCCTTTTTATTTGTTTTTTTATGCCTTTGTTTTTATCATGTTATTGTTCATATGCTATGTAAATATGCATTCGGATTTAAATTTGTTAATGTGGTGCCTTGTTATTCGGGGGTAAACGCGGCCAGTATCAAACGTAGTGATGGTGGTTTTGCGGTTTACTTTTGAATAACAGGGCCCTTAAAATTTACTCGCATGTATAACTGGATCTTAACTTAATCGTCACTTTAATTTGAAAAGTTTAATATTAAAAAAAGCGGTAATTATATTTTTCTTTTGGTACCAATTTTTTCAGGCGGTGTGGGGGTGCTAAAATCTTCCCCATCCGTACCCGACTTCCGAACATGCTTTCGATCAAATCTCTGGTTTTTATGGTGTCAGGCCTACCCTAGTGGCCAGTGGCGACTCTAAGTTTTATTGTTCTTTCAAAAACACGAAATTTTAAAGAACTCCACATTTTCCAAATATTTTCCCAAAAAACAAAAAGAAACCCACTAGTCCATTTTTAGCAATCCTATTCGAAACTTATTAAATTTGAATTTCCAAAGAAGGTCTCTTAGCTGGCGACTTCACTGGGGACTAGTTTTGATTTTTTTTTAAAAACTAAAGTGAGTCAGGCTATTTTTCAAACAGAACAAAAATAATAATTACCGCTTTATTAATATCAGAAATTGTGAATTAAAGTGACGATTAAATTGATATTCGATATAAATGCGAGTTTATTTTAACGCATTTAAAATTTGACATTTAAACCCGTCCTTTTAAGTGGGGGAAATGCTAGTGCTTTCGTGTGGATATTGTTCCTCTGTATGGGCCTAGTAAGTACCTTCGGGACTCGACTACCCTATGTTTTCGTGGGAATGTTGTTTCCCCGTACGAACATAGTGAAAGGGTCCCCCTGAATTGAAATCGATTGAGAGGAGCCTATAATGGGTGATGACCGGGGGCCTTGCTACTCTTTAGAAGAGGACAGCGAGGACAGTCTAGAACCAAAACTGCATGAAGAGAACATAGAAAGCCCACCCCTTTTAAAGCCATGTGGTTAAACCTAGGTTTGTAGAAAGGATGTAAATAGGTTTGCTTTGTTTAATGTTTGATTTAAATTTTCATATGTTTATTGATTTCATCCGGTACTGACTTGTTTCCTTGTTGTCTTCTTTTGCATATATTTTTCATGTGCATTGCATAACATGAAGGTGTTGATTCGAGTGGTTTGCCGAGTTGAAATCTTTCACCATAGATAAAAGGTACCTCAAGAAGGAGGAAATTAACTCTGTTGTTCGACATTGGTCCGAAGTTAACCAAAGAGTCCAAGGTGATAGTCTACCAAGTAAGCGCATTGTGGTGGGATACACATTGTAAGTCTACAACAAAATGACCTATGGGATTTGAAACAAATATGGGAAGGATGGGACCGACGACTACAAAATTTGTTCCGAGAAAATTATGATGACATAGCACATTTGATGTATGTTCGAATTAATCAGCCTATGCTCCGAGCCATTTTTCAGTTTTGGAATCTTGCCTTCTGTTGCTTCACTTTCAACAGGAAAGATTTGATGCCTACAATCGAAGAATATATAGCTTTGCTCAATCAAAAGAACATTCATGATGATTGGATTTACAAGAAACCGTTAAGGTCTCAAAATTACCATTTAAAGCTTAGAACCTTGGTGGATGAGTGAAGATTGGGTTAAAGGTTTGATTCAGGTTCGAGGTGACAATATCGCTTTTTTCATGGGAGTGTATTCGAGATATCATAAAGGCACACCTGGATGAGGGTGTGAAGATGGATTTATTCGCTTTGAGGATATATGGTCTGATCATTTTCCTAGAGTTTTGGGTAACATTGATGTAGCCATCTTGGACTTATTCGAGCGGTTGAAGAAGAAAGCCAACCAAGTATCGGCCATCCTAACTGAAACTTTTATTTCCTTGAACGCAAGCCGAAAGCATGAAGAATGGCACTTTAGAAGATGTGCACAATTACTTCAAGTATTGATCCGAAGTCACCTTTGGAAGACACCAAAAAAGTGCTACCCGGGATAATTTTAGGAATTTTTTCCCCTTTACGAGAGTACCTAGCAAAAGAATGGTGGGAAGAGCCAGA
The DNA here is from genome assembly GCA_019671005.1 of Hibiscus mutabilis. Lineage (NCBI taxonomy): Eukaryota > Viridiplantae > Streptophyta > Magnoliopsida > Malvales > Malvaceae > Hibiscus > Hibiscus mutabilis. The sequence continues at coordinate 15,113,798 of CM033744.1, forward strand.
CAAACAGAAATGGATGGCCATCTTCAAGAATATTCAAGATGAGGACATTGTGTAGAGGGTGCCTTGGCTTGGTAGCGTACTTCATTTCTTATACAGTTGTGGAGATTATGATGGCTAATGGTGATAGGCTTATACGGTGGAATCACTTGCACTCCTTTGTTGGTGTTAAGGCAGTTTGGTTCGCGACAGTTTGAGTCCATCACCGTTGGTTTGAGCACTTTCGAGTTCCCATTTAATAATGAATATAAGGAGAAGGTTCAAGATTCTTCTAGGCTTGGGACCACCTCTACCACATAAAGGTGGAAGAATACAGTAAGTGTATGTTTACCCCAGACTATGCCTTTTGGAGGAATAAGAGAATTAATGAAAAGACTCTGAAGCCCGATCAAGGGCCGACTATGTCACTTGAAGAACATTTGAGAATGGTTCCTTCTGAGGCTACATCCTAAGAAGTGAGATAGAAGAGGTTAAGAAGAAGATGGGTGCTTTGCAAACCGAGCACACAAGCGAGCTTTATAAGGTCAGCTTAGATGTGGATTAGTGAGACGGGACTATCAAGCGGATAATGAAGCTCAATGCAGATTTAAAGGAAGAGAATGCCCTTTGCCAAAGTGATACTCTTAAGCTTTAGGCTCTAGTAGAAAATATCGATCGAAAAAAGTTCATAGCTGTGGAAAAGGAAATAATGAACGGGATACACTTAGTCGAACAAGAAATTGAGAGAGGAAAGCAAGCAATTGAAGATACCCCATGGAAGAAAAATCCCAAGAAAGCAAGAATCGACTATCTAAGATGAAAGGTCTGTATAACTCTATCCTCGAGAGCTTGAGTCGAAGCCAAGCCTGTAATGTTCAACTAGAAGAAAAGATTAGTGAGCTAGATCAGTCCTTTCATGAATACCAAGCTCAAAATGGCTTTCTTGAGTTTCAAGCTAACCTACAAGAGAAATGAAACACTTCAAGCTCAGATTGAGACATTAGAGGCCACAGTCAAAGATTACCTCGGAAGAATTGTGGTTCCTGAAAAAGCTACCGAGGGAGGAAACAATTATTGGTTAAGGCGTCTTTTCGACGCTCCTCGCATGATTCAAGATCGAGATCAGTATGACACAGACCTTATGGTGCAAGTGTAAGAAGTCACCCAACATGTAAGGAATCTAGTCAACGAAGATGAAGCCCTTCTTTCTTTTGTAGCTCCAGACATAGAGGAGGCACCCATGTTCATTCAGTTGCTCAGGGCTATCGAAGAGCAAGCAGTTAGGGCCGGGGCATATTTGTAGGAGTTTACCTTTATTCATAATGAGAACCTTTTAATCTGCGATGAAAGTTGTTCGAGGGCGATCACTAACGGAATCAATGCATTTACTTGCATACATCCACGCATTTTAGTTGTTCCATGCATTGCATAAAGCATATATCATGCATTAAAAAATTAAACAACAAGATTGATTGTGATGGGGTTTGTAACACCCCGATTTTGGGCTTAGGAGTTTTGAGGAACGGTTTAGTCAGTTCGGTGGATCGGGATTAGAGATTCGAGTCAAATTCGGGATTTAAATTGGATTAAATATTTTTTATTAAAGATAAAAATATGGAAAATAGTCTAAAATCATTATTAAATATATAAATGATTTTGGTAAAAATAATTTTGGAAAATGAAATTCAGAAATGGGACATTTTGGGTCAGTTACCAAAATGCAAGTTTCAAAACTGTTTTTAGTGACTATTTTGAAAATGGGTCAAAACTTTGAATCTTTAAAAAGCTATTAATCCAAAAGGGTTTCATCAGATTTCTCCCTTTAATTAAGTTTTAAGAGGTATAAATAAGGAGTGAATTAATTAAACACAATGAAGGCTTTTAAAAGAATTTCACGTAACTAATTTTGTAACTTCTTTTCTCCCAAATTCTCTCTAGCCAAACATATTTTCCAGCTTCAATTTCCTCAGGTAACATGAGGATTTCAAAGAGTTTTTGGTTTCCAATTGATTTCTAAAGCTTTTACATCAAATACTTATTATTTCTACCTTGATTTTCATGGTTTATAAAGCAATTAAGGGGAGAAATCGGCATTGGAGGTAAGGATTCGTTCTTCTCCTCTAATGAAAGGTTCTTTATTGAAATTCCTGAGTTATTGATCCATTTTATATGATTTGTATTGGGTTTTGATAAATTAAACTTGGATTTATGGTTTAATTGATGATTTATGTTGAAAAATTGTTGAAATTCGTAGTGATATATTTTTTCTGAGTTCAAGATTGGTTTGTATCTTGATTTTGATGTTTAATATGATAATGAAGTGAGTTTTGATGATAGAATCCCGAAATCTATTGAATCTCTAGTTTGTTAGTTTGGTAGTTAAGAGATTTTGAGGTGTCGAGGTTAATTTTTGGTTGCTGGAGGTATAAAGTTGTTTTAGGTTGTTGTTTTGATGTTAATTGATGTTATTTGAAGGTTGAGATTCGTAGTTGTGGGTTGGGTTGAGGTTTTTGGTGAATCGATGATGTTTTCGGTTGTTAAGATAGAGTGTTGTGGAGGGCTATAGTTGGGTGCTGTTAATTGTTGTGTTGCTTTGAGTTTGGATGCATTGTAATGCATTGGATTCTCTGTTATGATGTGTTTGAAATAGGGGAAAGTAGTTCGGAAGCGAATCTTGGTGTTGAGGAGTTGCCGAAGGCTTGATTTGACATCGACAAGGAAGGCGATTGATTTGTCGGTGAGTGAAACAGATAAGAATGGCTTTTCAAAGATTTGAAAAGGTTTAATGGGAGTATAGACTAGGCCTGATACACTGGCCTAAGACTCGAAAGTAAGTAAAGTGGATTTCTCTCTCTCGATTTCGATTAGCAAATGATTTATGAATGCACGTGTTAAATGATTGTTTACCTCCTATTTTATGCATAGAATGAGCATGGTTTAATGTTGGAAATTGATATGAAATGATGATACATGCGTTTGGAAAGTAATGTATGATTTTAAAGAATGTTTATGAACATGGCTTATGCGTGGTTTAATGCGCAATGAAATGATTTGAATAATGCATAAGAAAACAGTGAGGTGTGTTTATAAAAGTGGATTATATTGGCAAGTGATGAATCAAAAATGTTATGGAAATGTTATCGGATATAATTGGCTGGGCATAGGATTTAAAGTGCACTATAATAAGTCGCCCATGGTTGTAGAGGTGGTACGAAAGGTACTTACTCCAATCATGTGAACCCCAATGTTGTTGAGGTAGCACTTTGATGGCTTTTACTCCAGCCGCGCACTGTAGAGGTTGATGCGTCGAATGTGTTTACTCCAAGTTGGAGTATTAGCCTTGGTAGTGTAGAGGTGGTGCATGTGTTGCACGACTCCATGCCATTGAGCTGAAGAGATTGCGAGATCTCTTGGAAATTCGTGTAACCAATGTTACCGATGTTAATGATGGTTTTATGGAAATGTTGTAGTTGAGATTGATCACTTGTAAGCCAATATAATGTTTTAAATGTATCATGTTCATGGATTGATTTGGAATAAAGTGTTTACACATGTTTTACTCCTTAAGCTTTGCATATGTGCTGTTATGCATAGGAAAGGCTTAAGTAGAGGGAATTGCATATGAGATTATGCTGTGGAATCCATGATACATGTTGCATATGGTTTAATATGCTGATTTTGTAAAGACTAAGTGCATTATTTGAAAGAATGGCATGATTGTTTTGAAATGGATTTTAATTGCATTGGATGATGGTTTGTATTTTGAGCGTTCCTCACTAAGCAACGATTGGTTACGCTCTGTTTTATCATCCATGCAGATTGATTGAATGCAAGTGGCCTAGCAAGGAAGGAGGAAATTCCAAGACTTGATTTACCAAAGTATGTTTGGGTTTTAAAGTAGTAATAAAGGCAATGTGGCTTAAATATTGTTGGGAGGGTTTGGGTGGTTACTTCTCAGTTTGAGTAAGTTTATACTGTTGCTTTGGACTTGTGATAAGCTTGGTTTGTTGGATTTTGCATATGGTTCATGCTTTGGATGCTTGAGTATTAGTAAGCATGCCTATAGTTTACCTTTAAAGCATGATGATTGTTTCTTGATGTTTGGTTTATGGTAGTTGATGGTAAATGACCAATGATGATGTTATTTGATTGATAAAAGTATGCTTAAGTGTTAGAATTCCAAAACGAGGCTAAAACCCAGCAAATTTTGACGTTTCAGATTAGGGAGTATTGATATGCTTGTGCCCGTATCAATACAGGTAAGTGTTTCCAGGCACAGCTTATTGATACACGGGAGACTGTATTGATACGGGTAAACACATTTTCAGGCTTAGCGTATCGGTACACGGGTGGCCATTTTGATACGTGTCTATGATTACAGGCATAGTGTATCGATACACGTAAAGGTGTATCGATACGGTTTTGAGCTACTGGAATCCAGAATTTTAAGAAAGCTCAGGCGTATTGATACACTTACACGCGTATCGATATAGTCAGTGGTTAAGTTAGTTAAAAGTATGTTTTAAGGTTTCTGTTTTCTTTCATTTTAGTCTCTAAGTCATATACATGCAATTAAATGAGTTTGAATGATTGTTTTGACTTGAAATTTCACCAGTATGCATGTAATTGGTTTAATTGAGGATTGGTAACTTTAATTATGAAATTGGTCCTTCGAAATAATGGAAATTACAAATGGGTCCCTGGTGTTATGTATGCAATTGGATGAGTTCGGATGATCGTTTTAAGTTGAAATTTGGCATGTATGCTTGTAACCTGGGAAATCAAAGATTGGTAAAGCAAATTACAAGTTAACCCTTATAGATTTGTAGATTTATGTTTTGGTCCCTATTATTGTAAAGTGACCAATTGGATATCAATTTGATGCCCGATTGGGTTGGGTTTTCACTCGTTGTTTGTATGTACATGTAGGGTAATAACCAGCATCTAGATAAGATAAAAGAAAAAAAAGTCATATTTTTAGAGTTTTCTTCACGATTTACCTCGGTAAACTTTATGTAGCTCGTTCGGTTCGGTCTTGCGATTAGGCTGGGTCGAGGGGGTTACATTTGGTGGTATCAGAGTCAAGTTATGATTGTTGGGGTTGGGTTATGGTTGGTTATGTATGTTGGGAAGTTGTTTGAAATGTATGTTGATTGAATTGACTTGATTGCTATACACAGTGATGGATTGTATGTTATATGCCATGTTGGGGTATGATTTGGGACACATTGCCCTATTACTATCGATGGGAAATGTTTTGATTTGAAATGGAAGTCTTGGACTCTTGCTTGAAGTTGGCTAAACTATTTTTATTTTGGTGTTATCATGCCATAAATTCTTTGTTTACAATGCCACCGGGGAGAGAATTACATTTCAATGCAAATGGGGGGAGGCAAGATGATGAGAATAATGTTGTATCTGAGGGGTTGCCACCTCCTCCACCGAATCCACCTGTGGGTGTAAAACAAGTACCAATTGTGCAAGCTGGGCCAGCACTGGTGATATGACGCCTTTAATAAAGGCAATGAAGGGAGTGTTCCAGGCCGCGATGGCTAGAGTGCAGGTGCCTGCACCAGCACCTGTTGCTGCTGCTAATTTGGGATTACCCTTAGAGCGTTTATGTGGCCTAGAAGGGATCGAGTTTAGAGGGTTGTCGATTGAGGCTTTTGAGGAGTGGTTTGACAGTACGAATTGTAATTTGGATCAGATGGGTTGTTCTAATGCTCGTAAGCTGGGATATGATGTATCTCTGCTATAGGGAGATGCGTATAGCTAGTGGACTCGGTGATTGCAAGTATGGAGACCAACAATGTAACATAGAAAACCTTTCGGTCTGCCTTCCGAAAGAAGTATCTTGGAGCTAGATACTAAGATGAAAAGAAATGCGAGTTCATGGCTTTGGTGCAGGGGGATATGTCGGTATCTGAGTATGAGATAGAATTTGTAAGGCTGAGTCAGTATGCTTCTGAGTTAATGCCTGATGAGAGGACTCGTTGTGACCGGTTTCGTTACGGATTGACGTATGAGGTTAAGACATATATGTTGGCTACTGAGTATGTTGATTTTGATGTATTGGTTTCGAGAGCCAAGGATATTGAGCAGAGTTTGGGTTTGACATCCCGTGCTGGAGGATCTGGTCATAGTAAGAGAGTTGTTGATGCTAATGCTGGGGGTGGCCGATATAACAGGCACCGTGATCGGAGATACCGACCCGAGCTTAGGAGAAGAGGTCAGCTAGGGCAGAGTTTTAGATGTGGGATACCCGAGTGTGTTTAGTGTGGGAAGAAGCATTCGAGGGTTTGCTGGAGGTCGGATAGAGTTTGTTGGGTTTCTGGATCTTGAGACCATGTTAGACGCGATTGTCCTCAGATTGGACGAGTAGGGCCAGTTCCTGTGCCTGTTGCAGCTAATGCTTGCTGGAGTTGTGGGTCGGCTGATCATGTGAGGCATGACTACCCTGTGTTAGCTAGAGGTGCGTATGCTCTTGCACCTGTTGTGGCTGCCCTGAAAGGTCAAGGGCATGGACGGGGACATTTTCAGCCAAGAGATGGTGGGCGTAGGAATGTAGCATACACCATTGCTATTCAGCCAGAGGGTGGTGGTCCTGCGAGGGTGTATGCGCATCGCGAAGAACGCAACGATACCGATGTGATTGTAGGTACCTTTACTTTGCAATCTTTGCCATTATTTTCTTTGGTTGATTCTGGTTCCACCCATTCGTATATTCTTAGTGAGCATGCACAGTTGCTTGATATACCTGTGGATATTTTGAATGTTGGGTTCGAGTAACTAGTTCTTTGGGTGAGAAGGTTGTGGTTAGGAAGCTATACCGAAGGTGTTCTTTGATAGTGCAAGACCATGTGTTCGTTGTGGATCTGATGGAATTGATATTCCATGGTTTTGATGTAATATTGGGGATGGATTGGCTATCCGAGCATAGGGCAGTTGTGGATTTTGAAACCAAACGGATATCCTTGCGTCTTGCTGATGATTATGAAGTTGTGGTGGTTGGCGATAATGCAAAGTTCCTGACCAATGTTGTTTCGGCTTTGGAAACAAGTCGAATGTTGGAACACAGATGTCAGGCATATTTGGCCTATGTTATGAATCCTGGATCCAAGGATTTATGTGTTCAGGAAATCCGCACAGTTTGTGATTTTTTGAGGGTTTTCCCTGAAGAGTTATCGAGGTTACCGCCAAATAGGGAGGTGGAGTTTCAAATCGAGAAGTATGTTGATTCGGCACCGGTGTCCATTACGTCGTATTACATGGAACTTAAGGAGTTGAAAGAGTTAAAGACACAACTCCAGGAGTTGCTTGATTAGGGGTTTATTAGACCTAGTGTTTCACCCTGGGTGCGCCGATGTTATTCGTGAAGAAGAAATATGGCACAATGAGGATGCATATCGATTATCGGTAACTGAATAAGTTGACATTTAAGAACAAATATCCCTTACCGTGGATTGATGATTTGTTTGATCAATTCTGAGGTGCATCAGTATTTTCTAAGATCGACTTGAGATCGGGATACTATTAGTTGAAGGTGAAGGGTGAAGATGTGCCAAAGACTGCCTTTTGTACGAGGTATGGGCATTAAGAGTTCTTAGTGATGCCATTTGGGTTGACCGATGCACCAGCTGTGTTTATGGATATAATGAATCAGGTGTCTCATGAGTACTTGGACCAATTTGTGGTAGTGTTTATTGATGATATTCTTGTGTACTCTCGTACCGAGAAAGACCAAGATGAGCACTTACGGATTATGCTTCAGAGATTCCTGGATAATCAATTGTATGCTAAGTTGAGTAAATGTGAATTTTGATTGAAGGAAGTAGTTTTCCTTGGACATATGGTGTCGGCTGAGGGAATCAATGTGGATCCACAAAAAATTGAGGCTGTGGTGAGTTGGAAGCCACCTAGGTCAGTGACGGAGGTGCGTAATTTCCTTGGGTTGGCTGGATATTATCATCAGTTTGTAGATAGATTTCTGAAGATTGCTGCACCTGTAACCAAGTTGTTGCAGAAGAACGCTCGTTTTGAGTGGACAGAGGATCGTCAGCAAGCTTTTGAAAAGTTAAAGGAAGCTTTGACGCAAGCTCCAATCTTGATTCAACCTGAGTCGGGAAAAGAGTTAGTGGTATATAGTGATGCATCCTATGTGGGTTTAGGGTGCATGTTGATGCAAGGTGAGAAGGTGGTAGCTTATGCATATAGGCAATTGAAGGTGCACGAGCATAACTATCCTATTCATGATCTTGAGCTTGTCGCGGTGGTGTTTGAGCTAAAGATTTGGAGGCATCATCTTTATGGTGAGAAGTGTGTAGTGTACACAGATCACAAAAGTTTAAAGTATTTGATGTCGCAGAAAGAGTTGAATCTTAGGCAACGACGGTGGTTGGAGTTGCTTAAAAATTATGACTTGTCCATTGAATATCATCCGGGTAAAGCAAATGTGGTAGCCGATGCTTTGAGTAAAAAAGCTGTGGTTGAGTTGAGAGCTATGTTTGCTCGGTTGAGTGTAACCCGTGATGGAGGTTTTTGTTAGTCGAGTTGCAGGTGAAGCCATCGCTATCGCAAATGATAAAGGAGAAACAACCGTATGATGATGAGTTGGTACCTCATGTTAGGGATATCTTGGATGGGAAACCATCAGATTTTCACTTTAACGATGATGGGGTGTTGTGTTTTAAGGACAGGGTAATGGTGCCGCAGGATGAGGAGTTGAGACGTATCATCTTGACTGAGGCTCATTCTAACCCTTTTGCTATGCATCCCGGTAGTAACAAGATGTATCAGGTTTGAAGGAGGAGTATTATTGGGTTGGTTTGAAGAAGGATGTGGCTGATTTTGTTGCTAGATGCATGGTGTGTCACTACGCGGATTTAAAGCGTAGAGAAATAGAGTACGTTGTTGGTGACAAAGTCTTTTTGAAGGCTTCACCTTGGAAGAAGGTGATTTGCTTTGGGCGTAAAGGGAAGTTTAGTCCGAGGTTTATCGGGCTGTATGAGATTTTGGTTCGTGTGGGTCCCGTAGCTTATCAGTTGTGGTTGCCTCCTGAGTTGGAAAAGATTCATAATGTGTTCCACGTTTCGATGTTGCAGAGGTATCGGTCGGATCCCTCTCATGTTATGCCGATTGAGGATGTTGAGTTGAGGTCGGATATGACTTATGATGAGGAACCAGTAGAGATCCTTGATACCAGCAGTAAGGTTCTGCGTGGGAAGACGATAGAGCTCGTTAAAGTGCTATGGTGGCATCGAGGAGTTGAGAAGGCTACTTGGGAGAGTAAGTTGGACATGAAAAAGTAGTTTCCGCATCTTTTTCCTCCAGGTAAATTTCAAAGACAAAATTTCTTAAGAGTGGGAGAGTTGTAATGCCTCGATTTTGGGCTTAAGACTTTTGGGGAACGATTTAGTCGGTTCGGTGGATCGAGATTAGAGATTCGAGTCGGATTCGGGATTTAAATTGGATTAAATATTTTTATTGAAGATAAAAATATGGAAAACTAGTCTAAAATCATTATTAAATGTATAAATGATTTTGCTAAAAACAATTTTGGAAAATGAAATTCGAAAATGGGACATTTTGGGTTAGTGACTAAAATGCAAGTTTGCAAAACTATTTTTAGTGACTGTTTTGAAAATGGGTCAAAACTTTGAATCTTTAAGGAGCTATTAATCCAAAAGGGTTTCATCAGATTTCTCCATTTAATTAAGTTTTAAGACGTATAAATAAGGAGAGAATTAATCAAACACAATGAAGGCTTTTAAAAGAATTTCACGTAACTAATTTTGTAACTTCTTTTCTCCCAATTCTCTCCAGTCAAACATATTTTCTAGCTTCAATTTCTTCAGGTAAGATTAAGATTTCAAAGAGTTTTTGATTTCCAATTGATTTCTAAAGCTTTTACATCAAATACTTATTATTTCTACCTTGATTTTCATGGTTTATAAAGCAATTAAGGGGAGAAATCAGCATTGGAGGTAAGGATTCGTTCTTCTCCTCTAATGAAAGGTTCTTTATTGAAATTCCTAAGTTCGTGATCCATTTTATATGATTTGTATTGGGTTTTGATAAATTAAACTCGGATTTATGGTTTAATTGATGATTTATGATGAAAAATTGCAGAAATTCGTAGTGATCTATTTTTGATGAGTTCAGGATTGGTTTATACCTTGATTTTGATGTTGAACATGATAATAAAGTGAGTTTTGATGATAGAATCCCGGAATCTATTGAATCTCTAGTTTGTTAGTTTGGTAGTTAAGAGATTTTGAGGTGTCGAGGTTAATTTTTGGTTGCTGGAGGTATACGGTTGTTTTAGGCTGTTGTTTTGATGTTAATTGATGTTATCTGAAGGTTGAGATTCGTAGTTGTTGGCTGGGTTGAGGTTTTTGGTGAATCGATGATGTTTTCGGTTGTTAAGATTGAGTGTTGTGGAGGGCTATAGTCGGGTGTTGTTAATTGTTGTGTTGCTTTGAGTTTGGATGCATTGTAATGCATTGGATTCTCTGTTAGGATGTGTTTGAATAGGGGAAACTAGTTCGGAAGCGAATCTTGGTGTTGAGGAGTTGTAGAAGGCTTGATTTGACATCGGCAAGGAAGGCGATTGATTTGTCGGTGAGTAAAACGGATAAGAATAGCTTTTCAAAGATTTGAAAAGGTTTAATGGGAGTCTAGACTAGGCTTGATACGCTGTTCTAAGACTCGAAAGTAAGTAAAGTGGATTTCTCTCTCACGATTTCGATTAGCAAATGATTTATGAATGCACTTGTTAAATGATTGTTTACCTCTTGTTTTATGCATGGAATGAGCATGGTTTAATGCTGGAAATTGATATGAAATGATGATAAATGCGTTTGGAAAGTAATGCATAATTTTAAAGAATGTTTATGAACATGGCTTATGCGTGGTTTAATGCACAATGAAATGATTTGAATAATGCATAAGAAAACAGTGAGGTATGTTTATAAAAGTGCATTATATTGGCAAGTGATGAATCGAAAATGTTATGTAAATGTTATCGGATATAATTGGCCGGCCATAGGATTTAAAGTGCTCTATAATAAGTCGCCCATGGTTGTAGAGGTGGTACGAGAGGTCTTTACTCTGATCATGTGAACCCCAATGTTGTTGAGGTAGCACTTTGATGGATTTTACTCCAGCCACGCGCTGTAGAGGTTGATGCGTGAAATGTGTTTACTCCAAGTTGGAGGATTAGCCTTGGTAGTGTAGAGGTGGTGAATGTGTTGCATGACTCCATGCCATTGAGCTGGAGAGATTGCAAGATCTCTTGGAAATTAGTGTATCTGATGTTACCGATGTTAATGATGGTTTTATGGAAATGTTGTGGTTGAGATGGATCACTTGTAAGCCATTATAATGTTTTAAATGTATCATGTTGATGGATTGATTTGGAATAAAGTGTTTACACATGTTTTACTCATTAAGCTTTGCATATGGGATGTTATGCATGGGAAAGGCTTAAGTAGAGGGAATTGCATATGAGATTATGCTATGGAATCCATGATACATGTTGCATATGGTTTAATATGCTGATTTTGTAAAGACTAAGTGCATGTTTTGAAAGAATGGCTTGATTGTTTTGAAATGGATTTTAATTGCATTGTATGATGGTTTGTATTTTGAGTGTTCCTCACTAAACAATGATTGCTTACGCTCTCTTTTATCATCAATGCAGATTGATTGAATGCAAGTGGCCTAGCAAGCAAGGTGGAAATTCCAAGACTTGAGTGGTTACTTCTCCATTTGAGCAAGTTTATATTATTGCTTTGGACTTGTGATAAGCTTGGTTTGTTGGATTTTGCATATGGTTCATGGTTTTGTTGCTTGAGTATTAGGAAACGTGCCTATAGTTTACCTTTAAAGCATGATAATTGTTTCTTGATGTTTGGTTTATGGTAGTTGATGGTAAATGACCAATGATGATGTTATTTGATTGATAGAAGTATGCTTAAGTGTTAGAATTCCAAAACGAGGCTAAAAACCAGCAAATTTTGACGTTTCAGGTCAGGGCGTATCGATACGCCTGTGTCCGTATCAATACAGGTAAGTGTTTCCAGGCACAACGTATCGATGCACGGTAGACCGTATAGATACGGGTAAGCACATTTTCAGGATTAGCGTATCGGTGCACGGGTGACTATTTCGATACGCGTCTACGGTTACAGGCATAGTTTATCGATACACGTGAAGGTGATCGATACGGTTTTGAGCTATTGGAATATAGAATTTTGAGAAAGCTCAGGCGTATCGATACACTTGCCCACGTATCGATACGGTCAGTGGTTAAGTTAGTTAGAAGTATGTTTTAAGGTTTCTGTTTTCTCTCATTTTAGTCCCTGAGTCATATACATGCAATTAAATGAGTTTGAATGATCGTTTTGACTTGAAATTTCACCAGTATGCATGTAATTGGTTTAATTGAGGATTGGTAACTTTAATTATGAAATTGGTCCTTCGAAATAATGGAAATTATAGTTGGGTCTCTGGGTGTTATGTATCAACTGGATGAGTTCGGATGATCGTTTTAAGTTGACATTTGGCATGTATGCTTGTAACCTGGAAAATCGAAGATTGGTAAAGCAAATTACAAGTTAACCCTTATAGATTTTTAGTTTTATGTTTTGGTCCCTATTATTGTAAAGTGACCAATTGGATATCAATTCGATGCCCGATTGGGTTGGGTTTTTACTCGTTGTTTGTATGTACATGTAGGGTAATAACCAGCATCTAGATAAGTTCAAAGAAAAAAATGGTCGTATTTTCAAAGTTTTCTTCACAGTTTACCTCGATAAACTTAATGTAGCTCGTTCGGTTCGGTCTTGCGATTAGGCCGGGTCGAGGGGGTTACAAGGTTTGTGACAGTAATTAAAGACTCCACACTCACGCATTCTCGACATCAAAGAGAGCAAATGGAAGACAATTTTGCTAAAGCAGAAACTAATTTGAGAGGAGCATTCACCTCAGATAATAGAGAGAGCAAAGGGAGGACTTCGAGTCAGTACAACTTCAGAAGTATGAATGACCTAGTGGCTAGGGTTGATAAGCTCGAACAGCTCCAAGAACATCTAGTTTGGAATCAAAGAGAGATAATAACACATACGAAGAAGCTCCAAGAGGAAACTATGAGGAAAATTGATGAATTGACAAGTATCATGGCCAAAGGAAAGGGCTTGACTGAAGACTCATTTGATCAAAGGGAGATGGGAAAAACAAGTGAGAATGGGGACGACGACCTTATGGCAGAAAAGACTTTGTCTGATGAAGATCTAGCCATCATCAACCAGTATGAGATAGTCTGCTCAATTTTCGAATGTCCCATTGAATTGGAAATAGATAAGATCAAAAATTCTCTCTTGAAAATCTTGTCTATGCCAAAGGACCAAGAACCAGCTCAGAAGCAATTTAAAAAATTAGATCATAAGGTTAATAACACATACAACTATAAAGCCCCTAAGGAGCAGATGGTCACCTCACCCCAGGCCATGTCCCCAAATGTGCAAGGCTCGAATAAAAAAGAGACTAAGGGTCTTAGAGAGGAGACAGAGAAGGAATCCTTTACCTCTTTATCAGTTATGTATACAGAGTTGTACTCGCAACTATGAAAGGCTGATTTGGTCTGACCATGACATCTGGATCTCTTTCAATCGCCTTACTCAGTATGGTATGACCCTAACGCATATTGTGATTACCACGCCGAAGTAGTCGGACACATGATAGAGAATTGCCCAGCATTCAAGAAAGTGGTGCAAAACATGTTAAAAGTTGGAATCTTGAAGTGTGAAGGACCTAGTGTGGAAATTAATCCACCTTTCAACCACAGGGGCCAGGATGTGAGTGCTCTTGAAGAGGTAGAGATGCAACGAGGGCAAAGATGGATATGCAAGAAGTTAAGTCTCCTTTAAGTTGGAAATTTGGACTATTGTGCACGGCAGGGATGACCGAAGACTCTATCATGAATGAAGGGATTGAAAATATAAGTGAAAGTCGAGATTATGGCTTTGTAGTAGAAAAGACCTTATCTGATGAAAATCAAGCTATCACCAACCAGTATGAGGTAGGCAGTGTCGCCTCTAAATGTTCTGCCAAACTAGTGAAGGGTGAGACCGAAGACTCTCTCTTAAAAGATTTGTCTTCGCTAATGAATGGAATGATAGATGAGGTAGAACCACAAGGATCTCTCCAGTTGTCGGCACACCCAACTTTCAATTCTCAAGAGAAAGGCAAGAAAGTACAGGGCTTTCAATTTAGTCATATTTCTCTTACCTACCAAGAGTTGTTCTCAAAGTTGCTAGAAGCTCGATTGATTGTACCATACTTTGTCAAAGCTCAATCACCTCCATATTCGAGAGGGTTCAAAAAGGAAGAACATTGCGATTACCATGTTGGAATTCAAGGGCATTCTCTCGAAAGATGTATAAGTTTTAAGCATAAAGTTCAACATCTTTTAGATCTTGGAATGATAGAGTTTGGGACAATGGGTCCGGGTCTGAAGATTAATTTCCCAACTGTTGTCAGCACTATGAAATAGGGGAAAGATCAGGTCACCACGATAGAAGGGGAGGATAGAGCAAAATTGCCAACATCATCAAAATCTAAAAAGTCAGTAATTATCATGATCCCAACTATCCCATAGAAAACGTTGTTCTGAGCCCACTTGAGAAGTCAGGAGCAGTTCCAGAAGAGTCCACGAAAATGACAATGCTTGAGAATAATGACATTCTCAAAGAAAGGGAATTCCGTTTAAGGAAAAGGGGGCAAAGAAGGCTAAAAGGCATAACAAATATGTGAAAGGGAGTAACAAGAGGACGAAGATATTATTCCCGATGTCAAATTCTGAGCTACTACCATTGTTAGTTCACAACAAACTCGTGAGGCCACCTCCCATGAAGCGAAATGCTTATTTCAATCCTAATGTGTTTGGTTTCAAGGTCCCATGCGGATATCATCAAGGTGATCTTAGCCATACAACATAGGAGTGTGTGTTTCTAAAAGGCAAAATCTATGAACTTTTTAGGAAAGGAATACTTTCTTTTGAGAATGGGGAACCTAAGATCAACAAAGGGGTTAAGTCTTCGAGAAAGATTGAAGATTCGGGGTGATTGACCGATGTTGCAATGTTCGAGGAATTATAGTGCATCCTATCCATGTTTTTTAGGTGTCACCTTTTTGGCTTTGTCTCGCATGTTTCTCTTGTTGTCCTTTTATGTGTGTAATCAACTTTGCTACTGTTGGACCTAAAGTAGCAAATACCTTATGTAAGGGCATATGTCATGTTTGCTTTGTTTTCATTTCAATGAAAATGTGCATATTTTAATTAAATATATATATGTATATTCTTTGTTACCCTCGTAGATCCCTGGATATCACGTGCATAATGTGGCATTGATTCTAATAAAAAGATCAATTGAATGTTGTGATCACGATGAAGTATAATTTTTTGCTCAGCCTACTCTAGTCGGTAAAGCACGAGACGTAAGATTACTACTCCTTCGATGATGATCGATGATAAAAAAATCTCCTAGAAAAGCCCATGCGAGAATTCTTTAAAAATTAACTAATTAATAATTAAATTAGAAGGGTACTCCGCTATATCAAAAAGGCTAAATAATGATGCTTTGCTCCACTTACTCTAATTGAGTCAAAAGCCTTGGCTATATGAGTAAGTTTTCAACTCATGACTATGCCGAGTAACTCGGGGTATTGTTGTATGCTCCATCATTATTCTCGAGGCAAAGGACTGTGATGAGTTGAATTCCCGGAAAGAAAGAAAATTTTAAGAATTAAGAAATGAATGAACAATCAAATAAGTCTAGGGACATCCTAATGGAGCTGTTAGGGGAGAACAAATCTAATAAGGAGATATGCTCCACTTGTCCAAAACCCTAGCGTCAGAGATGACTCTTTGAAGGTACTGACACGATATTAACTGCATTTGGAATAATACACTTGTACTAAAAATCTTGAATTGATATATTTTTCTTCTTTTACACCTCATGTGTTAAGCAAATTCGAAAACCATGAATATATTTTGAGAAAGATAGTGAGAACTAGAAGGAGTAGTTTTCAAGCAAATACCATAATCATGAGGATGAACCGAGCAATCTGTGATGAATTTCACAACTTTAAATATCACCGCAACATTCAAAGGCAAGCTATTGATCACCGGCGGATTGAATCTAAGCCGCTCTTGCATTTGATATTCGGGGCATTCTATTCGTTTTCTATCAATTTTAATTTTGTATATTAATCCAAAAAGCATCTGTTGAAACGTTAATCGGCAAACTGTCATAGATAAAAAAAGAGAAAAATTAAGGAAAGAAAAAATAAAAGAAAAGAGAGAGAGAAAATAAGAAGAATTAGGTTTCATTGTATTGTTTTGAGAATAAAATTTAGAATTCAGGGACGGAGACGTACATGATCGACCTAACACCAGTGACCTGTTAGTGATCCAGAAGAGAATGATAGCAAGCCTTGGTATGTTGCATGGCTTAAAGACTTTAAGGGGCATGTTTTTGGCCTACCATTGAAATAGAAGAAATAACATCCTATTGGATCAGAGGCAAAAAATAATAGCCTAAGCTCGAAGGCGAGATACGTTATTACCAAAATCCAGAAAAAAAGAAAACTATTCTTGTACATGGTTTCGGGGATAGAGTTTTAGGTCAAGGATGTACATGGTCGACATAATACAAAACCCTTCAGTGATCCTGAAGAGAATAATAGCAAGACTCAGTGTGCTGCATAGTTCAATGACTCAACTTGATTGGATATGTAAAATGATAATTGAGTCTAATTGAAGGAATGATAGTTTGGGGATTTGGGGGGCATGTTTTCAGCCCGACATTGGGATAGAATGAAGATTGTACTGATGGGTCAAGGAAAATAATAGTCAAACCCAAGGGCAAAGATCTAGAAGTGGAAGAACGTGTCTCCGTATGGCTTCAGGGATAAAGTTTTAGGTCTACATGGTCGGCCTAGCATGAAAGAATAATTTGTTAGAAATTTAATTGAGAACAATAGCATAATTTCTTATGCCAAACAATTTAGAGACTCGTGGTAAATTTCTACCACAATATGTCATATGGCTCAAAATGTTCAAGGTTCAGGACCTTATTAAATAAGGAAGGTTTGGGAATCTGGGGACAGAACGTTCACCCCAATGTGGAGATAGAAGAAGGCTCGTTGTGAAGAGTCATAGAAGAGGTGATAGTCGTGCCTAAGTTGAGTGAGGACAATTCTACAGGATGGACAATAATAGATTCTGTATGACCAATATAAGGCAATGATTACCTTTCAAAAGCTTAGAAATTCGGTAAAGACAGAAGAAATACTTTGTTTGGTTCAGGAGATTGAAAATTGAGCCTTATCGAAGTATGGAAAGCTTAGAAGCTTGGGGGGCACGGTGCTCACCCTAATGTTGAGAATGAAGGAGACTCATCATGAAGGGTCATTGAAGAGACAACATTTAAGCCCGAGTGAAGCAAGGGCAATGATCTAGAGTTGAACTTCAGTAAGTGACAGATTGTGTTCCAACCACTGCAAGTTAGCCATACCCATTCAAGATAAGATTGTGCTAAGACAAAGGGCCTATGGGAGTTAAGTGTGACCAGACTGAAAGTGAGGGTTTCCCCAACAAATTTAAAGATGATTCTACTCATGCACCATTTGTAGTTAGATGTCCATATGTTAGGAGCATGATAACTCATACGATCATAGCATTTTCTTTATTTTAAACAGTTTTTTGAAGATTAATAAATGATTTGATCTACAGCTTCAGTAGAGGAGAAGTAGATCTCAACAAAGAATTAAGAGTCCTTTGACTTGCATGATTAGAATTTCTAAAAGTCTTTCGATCTTCAGTTAAATCATGAGTGGGGAGCATCTTTTTATTCCCGGACGATCCGAAGTTCAGGCATCCAGTTATCGAAGAGTTCCTTGTGGTAGCCATGTCAGCATGAATACAACTATTGAAGATTTGTGATGGGTAGCCATGATGGCGTGAATCCAGTTAGTGAAGATTTCATTTGGTAGCCATATCGACGTAAGTCCACCTCGTGTGAAGAGGATTCTATGGTCAAAGGTTCTATATAGGAGAGACCAACATTTTCAAAGATTTTAGAGCGAAAGGAGGTAGATATTCATAACTCAAGGATTACATGCGAGTAATTTCAAACTTGCAACATTAGGATTTCAGAGCGAAAGGGGCAAGTACCCGTTGCGCAAAGACTTTGGAGAGAATGAGGCATATACTTATAGCTCTAGATTTCAGGAAGAGGAAGGGTGAATGGTTCTATATAAGAGGAACTCGCTGCTCAGAATCTTCAAACAGGAAAGTCGGATAAAATTAGTGTTTATGCTCTTTGCTTTATATGGGATCCTCAAGACAAGAAGCCACTCCAAGCCAAGACGATAAAGATTGAAGGCATTTCGACAGTCTCTAAACGAGATGTCATTCAGTGTTAAGACGACCAAAATTTGAGACATCATATGTGGGATCCTCAAGACGAGAAACCAATCCACGCCAAGACGATAAAGATAGAAGGCATTCTAGAACACTCAAAGCGAGATATCATTTGGTGTCAAGACGACCAGTAATCGGGACATCATCAGGCGGGATCCTCTAGACGAGGTATCACCCTATGCCAAGACGATAAAGATCGAGGGAATTCTAGAAGACTCAAAGTGAGATATTTGGTGTCAAGACAACCAGTAATCGGGATATCATCAAGCGGGATCCTCTAGACAAAGTATCACCCTATGCCAAGAAGATCAAGATCGAGGGCATTCTAGAAGACTTAAAGCGAGATATTTGGTGTCAAGATGACCAGCAATCGGGACATTATTAGGCGGGATCCTCAAGGCGAGGTATCACCCCATGCCAAGATGATAAAGATCGAGGGCATTTTAGAAGACTCAAACCGAGGTACCACTATCTGCCAAGACTATCAAGGATCGAGGCATCACTTAAGGGGCTTCATTTCTTCAGGCCTTACATGGGAAGAATTCGGAGTTCTAGAATTTTCGAAAAAGGAAGGGCTAACGGTTCTATATAGGAAGGACTTGCAGCTCAAAATCTTCAGACAGGAAACTCGGATAAAATTAGTGCTTATGGTCTTTGCTTTATTCTTGTTTTACAAGGATAAGCAAAGAGGGCAACTTTAATCACTATTTTTATCCAGGGGTTAACCCATTTTTTACATTTTTGTTAGCGTTTGAATAATGCGCTTGGGTTATCATCTTTTTCTATTACTTAATATAATTATTATCTATTATTATTAAAACACTCAAAAAATTTATTATTAGTATATTCGGTTAATGTAATTATTATACTTATTACTATTATATATTACTCTATGATTTGAAAAGAAAAGAAAAAACACAAAAATATTATTCTTACTATCACTTGTTTTTGTTAGCATTATTTGTTACCATCCCCTTTTAATTGTTTCAGTCTACTTTTATTATATTATTATATTATTATATGTCACTATTTGTTACCATCTTTATTTTTGTTTTAATATTATTATAGTATTATATTATTATACTATATTATTATATAATTACTATTATTATCAAACAAATATATATATAAAGATTAAATAGCATAATAAATAAACAACAAGCCCGAGTTTTTAAAAGTCCATTTACAATTATTAAAGACCCAAAAAATATTAAATTATTACACCGGCCATTTTTTGGCCCAATGAGGCCCTAAATAACAAAAATCCTAAAGCCTAATATTCTAACCCTAATGCTTCTTTGTTTGTGCACAGCTAAGTCTTGACCATTGGATCGGGATTAGATCCAACGGTCCAAATAGCCACATCAGATGGAAACCCTAGCAAAGCAAGCCTCGCCCTTGCGCCGTATTACTCCAGCCCTTGGATCAAAGGATGCTTCAGCAGCCCAGATCGGAGCAGAAAAGCTTCTAGGATCCGTACGCGCCCACGCGCGGCTCTTCGGCTCACCCACGCGTAGCTCCCCGACTCTTCAACTGGCGCAACACGCGCACAGCTCCCATGCGTAACCATTCTGACCACCCTCCATTTCTGCATCTGGTCCCCATGCTTTCTCCGATGGCCACGCCGTTTGGTCCTCTCCTCCGTACGCTTGATATTGCATGCAGGAAAACAACAACAAACATAATTAAGAATATCAGAACAAAGCAACCAATAGCATGTTATGTACTCTTTTTCATTTATTTTTAATCGATTGTAATTTTTGGGTATAAAAACGAAACCCTATTAGTTGTAAAGGGGGGATTCGAATAATTAAAAAGCAATATAGAAAAAAGATTTTTGAGAGAAAAGAAAGAACACTGAAGGTATTATTTTCATTTTTAATGTACGCATCTTAGATTTAAGGTTTCGAGTTTACCTTCGCCGTAGCTCCAAGCTTTCTCCGTCTGAGGGACTATCTCGATGAAAGACGTTCCCCTTCGATAATAACCCTTGGTTCTTCTAGAACTTGAAAGGTGAGTCGGTTCGAAATGGAAAGGCTTCCAAATCTGCTTTTTAGAAAAGAAAAGAGTTTTTGTTTCGGTTTTCAGAGATTTGGTTTTGATTCTGGTTTTAAAGAAAAAGAAGGATTCGAAAGTAGTTTTATTTCAGGGTTTTGGCACCGACTAACGGTAGCCGATATGGAGGAGCCCGAGGGAGCTCCCGCTGGAGTATAAAAAATGGGAGACTTGCATTGGTTTCTGGGTTCGAACCTAGTTCCGGTTCAGGGGTGCGGCAAAGTTTATCCCCGTTTCAGAGGATTCTGATAAAATGTGAGGGGAATTAAAGGTTTTTCCCTTTTGTGGCAAAAAAATATGTTTTATATTTTGGTTTTAAAAGCGAGTGGGTTATTTACCCATTTAAGTCCCTCCGTCTTTTCACCCACCAGGGCTTCCGCCTTTTCAAATTACAACCTAGGCCCTTGGTTGTTTTAAATTTCTTCCAATCTCACCCTTCTTTTCAGATTTAATCCCGTTTTAATTGGTTTTATCCACTTTAGGTCCTTCCATGTTTTCGGACTATTTTTCTAGCCCTTTCGCGTTTCAAAACCACCTCCGCAGTCCTTGAACCTTTCTTTTTTTCTTTTATTTTCGTCCTTATTTCAAATTTATTATGATTTTAAGTTGTCTAATACCATTTCTGATCCCCAAAATCTTTCTTTTTGTTTAAATTTGATCTTGTTTTCAGTGGATAAACCTCCCCTTTTTTCTTTTTAATTTTGTTTTATTTTCATTTTGACCCTTGCATGCATATTTAATTTCTGCCACTTAGTTTGTTTCCTTTATATTCTAGTCATTTATTCTATGGTTAAATGTTACCTTTTTTTGCTTATTTATTTTAGACCTTGTACCTTAGTGTTCGAGGTTGTTCATTATTTATTTCCTTTAAGCCATATGTTACATACAAATATTTTGATAAATTATTTTTAGGTTGTACATAATGTTTTTATAGGATGTATTATATAATGTATATATATGTATACATGTATTTTACTAAATTAAACTGTCACACATATTTATATTGCTCTGCTTTTTAAATGTATGCTACGTTATTTTTTTTCTTTCTTATGTAATATACGTATAGTGTATAATATGTAATATGTAACATGTGGTGTATAAATTGTATAAGAATTTATAGTATATGATAATATAGTATGGAGTGTATATAGGCATATGCTATATGTTTTCTACATATTACGTATCATAACTTAAATGCTTTAATATATATAAAAAAACCCTTATAATAAAACGATAAGGACGTAGTGTAGATGTATGATATTCAAACCTTTTATTTGTTTTTTTATGCCTTTGTTTTTATCATGTTATTGTTCATATGCTATGTAAATATGCATTCGGATTTAAATTTGTTAATGCGGTGCCTTGTTATTCGGGGGTAAACGCGGCCAGTATCAAACGTAGTGATGATAGTTTTGCGGTTTTCTTTCGAATAACGGGACCCTTAAAATTTACTCGCATGTATAACCGGATCTTAACTTAATCGTCACTTTAATTCGAAAAGTTTAATATTAAAAAAGTGGTAATTATATTTTTCTTTTGGTACAAATTTTTTTGGGTGGTGTGGGGGTGCCAAAACCTTCCCCATCCGTAACCGACTCCCGAACCTGCTTTCGATCGAATCTCTGGTTTTTATGGTGTCTGGCCTACCCTAGTGGCCGGTGGCGACTCCAAGTTTTATTGTTCTTTCAAAAATTATGAAATTTTAAAGAACTCTCCATTTTCTAAATATTTTCCCAAAAACAAAAGGAAACCCACTACTCCTAAAATTTTAGCGATCCCATACATTCGAACTTTAAATTTTGAATTTTAGATAGGTCGCTACACTATCCAGCTGTGTATTTAAATTTAAATGTGGAGAATTATTCTATGTGATAAGGATAATAATAAGAGATAATTCTTGGGAAAAAAAGATAAATTCTATTTAATTGTAAAATAGAATAATTATCCTCTTTAATCTCTCTTTATCTTCTGTCTTTATCTGTAGTAAATTCCCATTTGAATCTGGGCTTTATCTTTTGCTTTCTAGATAATCCTACGGATAAAGATGTATTTATCCAGATATGCCGCAGCAATCAGCTTCGGCAACTCCTTTAGTATTCTCCTTACTTGCCATGGCAATCCTGTCTTGCACAAAATAGAGCGAACCAGCCGCGGATTTTCCACAAAACCAACAAAATGTAATACCAAGCTCATTAACCAAGAAAACTAGGAAAGTATGCATGAATGTCTATCAATGCAACTAAAATGAGCCTAAGTCTAACAATAATATGAGTAAAAAGGGCAAGAAAAACAATACTTTTACACACTTATCATGGTACTGCATGGTTAGATCGAACAGGCGCAGGAGATGGTAATTAGTCTTCATCAAAGTCAATGTCATCTAAAACATATATATAAACTACATCAGATCTCATATTCAAATCCCTCAAAAAATACTAAGTGCAAAATAATTTACAATTAGTAAAACTAGGTGATGGTTTTACCCACGAGACGAAGGGGAAAATAACAATTATAGTTGTGCAATGTCAGAGACTCACCAGGGTTTGATCAAAATAAAAAGCATAAAAAGGGAGATGGTTATACTTGTTGAGAGGTGGAGAGGGGAATGTGCGGCTGTAGAGGTGAATGAAATTGAAGGGGATTTAGGGTTAAACTAAGTTAAATACTCCACTAAGATGGGTAAATTGCAAGATAAGGGTCTCATATTTAACCCACTATTTAGAAAAGCCCTCAAATTCTAAATTTTCCAAATTAAATCACCTAATCAAATTAAATTCAATTAATCTTAAAATTAAGAGAGGGTTTTCAATTTAAATTCCTAAATATTTAATTAGGGTTTTCAAGTTTAAATTCCAGTTTCTAGGGTTTAAAATTAGGAAAAATTTTGGGCTGTTACATCTGATAAGTCAAAGATCAGTGTTTTATCCAAAAGATTAGAAGGCCTTTCCCTTCTCGATTGATGCCTTAATAACTGCAAAAAACACGGAATGTAAAATCTAATTCTAAAGGATAAAAAAGAAATATTAAATAAATTACAGAAAATTAAATGTGTATGAAATTAAAGGCGGAAAAGTAAAAGGGAGAGACTGGGATGGTTTAATCATCCAACGACAAGATCGCGGATTTATCGCGATGGACCGGTGCTCCTTTGTAAATTTTCAACCACTTCAACACCTTGGTAAGCTTGCTGAAGCATTGATCAAGAAATATTAATGGGTACTGATCCTATGAACTATCCAAGATGGGTTAAATAATTCCATCGTCTAGCCATTTGATGATTTCCTCTATTCTATAGTCTATATGATAGGATTTAGTTTCCCTTGTGGTTCCATCAAGCTATTGTGATCATCTACGAGCAAAATCTTATGCCTATTCAAAGTAGAGCTTATACCCTTCGAATTAGAAATATTCCAACCAATAGCTTTGTCATGTTGAGACAAGTCATGCAATATTTTTGTTCCTTAGTTAGATGTTAACCTAGAAGATATAATAACAGGCAGCGTATTATTCTCCCATAAATATGCATATTTTAATTGTGGGGGAGAGGTTTAAGATCAAGTACCGGTGGATACTCTAGTGATGGCAAGGGAGGTTTGAACTCAGCATAATCCAAAGGTTTAAAAGTCATACCAGGTCGGGTAAGCACAACATTAGATTGTTTAGTCTCAACTGTATCGTCTTATTTAACTTCATGCATGGCCTCATCAAAGTTAGCTTGCTCTATAGCAATAAGAACATTACTGCAACATATCTCTTGCAAACTTTCTTCAATTATAGTTTCTCCACTTTCTACAAGCTAGCATTTTTCATAACCATCTACGTACTTGACTGTGCTAAAGGCTTTAAGTGTGATCTTTTGGCCGTTCATCTTCATAGTGAATTCACCCTTTTCACAATCAATCACAATACGCCCGGTGGCTAGGATGATGGGAGGAGTCTTATCAGCTTCATAGTCAAGGATGATAAAATCTGTCAAGAAGACAAACCTATCTACCTTAACTAAGACATCTTCAATACTGCCCTCGGGTCAGATTTGAGAACGATCAACCAATTGAAGGATCACTGATGTAGGATTAGCTCTTCTCATCCTTAGTCGTGTGAACACAGATTTTGGAATCAAATTAACATTTGCACTGAGTTCACATAAAGCACAACCAAAATAGTTATGGCATATGGAGCATGGAATGGTAAAACTGCCAGGGTCCTTTATCTTGGGTGGTAAATCACTTAGCACAGCCACACACTCGCCTGTAGTAGAAATAATTTCAACTTCACCCACTATCCTTTCTTTATCACGATCTCTTTTAGAAAATTTACATATATAGGAATTTGATCAACGGCCCCCAGGAATGGGACATTGATATGTAATTGTTTGAGCATATCCAAAACAACTAGAACTGGACATCTAGTTTTTGAGCCTCCAATTGCTTTGGGAATGGAGGTGGTGGTGTGGGATCGTCTTGTGGTTTATTGGATGTAGGAGAATCCTTATATTTATCATTATTGCCTTCAGTAGTCTGTCACTCACTGTATCAGACACAAGAGTTGTTTCCTTAGGTGCAAGAGCATCGGTGGATGGCTTGCTTGGAGTGGAATCAACAAGAGAATCTCTCCCAAACTTGTCATCTTTCTTTATTTGGGTCTCACTACGTAGTGCGATGGCATTATGATGTGAGCATACCAGCACCGGATATAGAAGTCATGACACAAGGACCTATCACCCGTTCTAAGGCCAAACAATTTAGGGAAGCTCTTTCTCAAAAATGCATACATGCTTTTAAATCCATTGATGAACATTCGGCCTTAGAAGATCAACTATATAATTTATTACATCTTAATATGTGATATATTATATAATCCACATCTTTATTGAACTAGTCTACCATATATCACATATTTACCTTTTATTATAAGCATTAATTATTGTCTGTTTTATTTTTAAGGTGTTATTATAGCTCAAGATTAAAGAAAGTTGGCTCAAGTACCTCAAATCTATGGAATGGTAGCTCAATCAACCCAATGTTAATGGAATGAAAGCTCAACAAGCTAAAACTGAGCTCAATACTAAAGCAAAGAAGTTGAATCAGCTGCTAAGGATTTCAAAGCTAATGATGGGAGCTAAAACCAACTACAAGGATAATGAGCTCAGCTGTGGAGTGAAGCTGACTACAAGTAAGCTAAGGAGTGAGCTCAATGAGCCAAAGGGACACTAAGTGAAGCTAGATTCTGTGGAAGGACACTACCTATTCGGCCTTGGAGGGAAAACCATGTGGCCATTCATTTTGGCACCTAAATGAACCATCACTTAACCATTCGGCCATGAGAGAAGAGCCATGTATTTTCATCAAACAATATGTATTTTTAAGGGTTTTCTATCCTATCTGAATAGATAAATGACCATTCGGCCGTACCCCTTGAAAACTTTAAATAGCCAATGCCTTCGCATTTGTAAGGCATGTCATTTCACATTAATATAATTTCTTTTGTGAGAAATTCTCTTTTCAAAGTTCTTCATTGAACTTTATCGACTTATCAAGTCTTTGTGCTTGTGGCGTCAACCTTCTTATTTCCATCTTGATAATTGTGGTTCCTAGTTCTCTAACTAGTGGGTCCAAGTCCTTTACACGCTTTGAGCTTATAAGGTTTTGGGTTTATGCTTCATATAACATAAGTTCTACCTTGTTCATTGTCCATACTATCTTCCTTTATCACCACCACCGTCTTTCTTCAACACCATCGTTGCCACACCAAATTGAACATCAAAATAGCCCCATTATTTTTTACTTTATTTACTCTTTTCTTGTTCATTTCTAAGCCTATCCCTCAGCCATTACATCAACTAACACTTACTTGCCTTCCTAGATCTGCAATCAAAGGGCAACCATCTTCATCAACATCTTTGGCATGCCTAACAATCGCATCATATGGTAATCAAAGCTTTGGTGGAAACAAGTAAGTGCCTACCTTTGTAAGTCCATTTTCGTGCAAAAAAATAGAAAGGAAAAGACTTTCGCTTTATCTTCTTTAAAGGAATTCAAAAGTTCAAAAAAAAAAAGAAAATAAATTTCTTGAAAGCACAAACAAATGTGAGAAAAGCACAAGCCATCATCAACAACCAAGCCTGAAGCCATTCAAAACTTTGATTGTTTTCAAGGAAGGTTGTAAGTGCTTTTGTTAGTAAGTACCTCTTTCTTTATATTCTTCCTATTTCTATACCTACATGTACATTATATATACATTTCCTACCTAACATTTCTTTTAGCCAACGCCAAAAGAACATACTTGACAAAGTCTCGGGTTAGTTTCTTAAAGAACCATACAAGAGAGAATGAGTGGAAAAAGGCAATGAGTGTGTGAGATCAGAAGGGGAAGTAAAAGCCATATTCCTGAGAGTAAACATGAGATAAGAATGGAGTGTCATCTAATACTTTCGTTGGAGTGACCTTGTGAGGATTTAGTGAGCGTGCTGGTAAGGTTCACATTAATTTTACTAACAATGCCACAAGATTTACGTCCATCTATTTTAGGAAGGGTCCTTGTTGAAATTAAGTAAGTCCTCATAGTTTTCTAGATTTGCAATTTGTTCCCTAAAGTACAATTACGCATAATTGGATGTCAATTCGACGTCCGATTCATTTGAAAATTTATCCCCGAGTAAGTATGCACACCTTAGGTTATAATGTTGCATCTAAACAAGATAAAAAGAAAAAAAGGGACCTAATTTGAGTTAATTATTACGGGTTTGTTTATTCAGTCTTGCGTCTAGGCCGGGTCAAGGGGGTTACAATAAATCCTTAGAAAGTAAGTTCATTAGCGTAGAAAACATATTTTTTAAGATTTGCATAAAGTTGTTCCTTACTTCCTTAGGGTGTTAAGAATAGACTTGAGATGTTTATGATCCTCCAAAGTTTGACTACAGATTAGGATATCATAAAAATAAACAACACAAAACTTACCAATGTAGGGCCGAAGGACATGATTCATCAACCTCATAAATGTACTAGGAGCATTGGTTAAGCCAAAAGGAATGACCAACCACTCATACAAACCTTATTTAGTCTTGAATGTCGTCTTCCATTTGTCCCCTTATCTCATTCTAATTTGATGATATCTACTCTTTAGATCAATCTTGGAGAAGATGCTAGCACCACTCAATTCATCCAACATGTCATCTAAGCAAGGTATAGGATGTCGATATTTGATGGTGATCTAGTTTACTGCATGACAGTCAACACACATTCTCCAAGTACCATCCTTCTTTGGCACCATTAAGACAGGTACAACACAAAGACTTAGACTTTCTCGGATGTAGCCCTTTTCCATCAATTCACCAATTTGCCCTTAGAGTTCTTTTGTTTCCTCGGGGTTATTTCTATAGGTAGGCCGATTGGGAATGGTTGCTCATGGAATAAAATCTATTTGATGCTCAATTCCTCAAATAGGTGGTAAACTGCTAGGAATCTCCTCAAGAAATATATCTTCAAAATCCTATAAATGAGATGAAATAGAAGAAGGCAAGACTTCAGGAGGGTTAGTGATAAGAAAACCTTCTTTTTAAATAAGTACAAGAAGAGTTTGTTGTGATGAAAGATACTTCCTGATTTCCTTTCTACTTGCATATACGTTCATCTTTCTTGTCTCATTTTCCTGGATTCTTTAGTTTTCTCAATCTTCTTCATTGATTCAATGCTTTTCTTCAACAGGATTTGATCTTCATTCACTTGACTTGGAGTTAGAGGCACCAGAGTGATTTTTCTACCTTCATATGATAAGGAATATTAGTTGGTGTAGCCATCATGTGTTGCCTTCTTATCATATTGCCAAGGACATCTTAGAAGTAGATGGCTTGCATTTATATGCACTACATCACATATGACTTCATCCTTGTTATTTTTAATGGATAATAGAATGAGTACTTGTTTGGTGACCTTCAACTCTCCTCCATCATTCAACCATTGCAACTTGTATGGATTTGGGTGTTTGGTTTTCTTTAAGCCTAATTTCTTCACCATTAGAGTGCTTGCAATGTTGGTGCAACTTTTTACATCAATGATCACGAAGCACACCTTCCCATTCACACTCACAGTCCTTTTAACAATAAGGACCCTCCCTGAAATAGATGGACGAAAATCTTCTGGCATTGTTAGTAAAATTAAAGTGAACCTTACCAGCACGCTCACAAAATCCGCACAAGGTCACTCCAAAGAAAGTATTAGATGACACTCCACTCTTATCTCGTGTTTACTCTCGGGGATAACATCCCAAATTTTGACTAGTTGGAAAAATTGAACCAAGTACAGGCGAAATTCTCAAAGCAACTAGAAGAAACCAAGAAGGATCTTGAAGAGAGTTTTCGAGTAAATGAGGATAAAGAAGGCTCATATGAGTTAAATGCTAAGGAGCTTAGCTTGGTCTTGGATGTAGAAATCTCGTATAAGTTTAAAACTCCAGAATTTGAGAAGTTTGATGGGACAACTTGTCCCACCGCTAACATAACCATGTTTTTTTGGAAGATGGCGGGATTCACCAACAATGACAAGTTGTTAATCCATTGTTTTCAAGATAGCTTGGTGGGATCTGCCACGAGGTGGTATAATCAGCTAACACAGGCTCAAATCAAGTCATGGAAAGATTTGGCCAAAGCTTTCACCGACCAGTACAAGCATATAACTAATATGGTCCCTAATCAGCTTCTGTTGCAGGGATGGAACAAAGAAATAATGAGAGCCTTCGTGAGTATGCCCAGCGATGATGCGATGTGGCAGCAAAAGTTTAGCCTCCGCTTCATGAGAACCAGATTTCTTCGATGTTCATAGACACACTAAGGGTTATACTTTATGACTGTTTGATCAACAACCCTATTAGTAACTTCGCAAACATGTTTATGACGGGCAAACGCATCGAAGCTTCCATCAAAAGCGGAAGAATTGATGAAGAAGAATCATCACGAAAATAGTTCAAGAAAAATGATCATGAGGTCAACAATGCAAGCACTTTTGAGGCCGTTAAGAACCTCACAATCTACCAACCCCAGGCTACAACTGGGAATGCTCGAAGTTTCAATAGAAAAGAAGATCAGGGGCCCAAGAAGGAAAGTGAGAATAGGTCCTTCACTTCATTACCTATTTCTTACAAGGAGCTATACTCGCAATTGTACAAGGCAGATTTGGTTCGGCCTTACCATGTTACTCCTTTTAACCCACCTTACCCAGCATGGTATGACCTCAATGCACACTGCAAATACCATGCTGATGTTCTGGGGTAATCGATTGAAAACTACGTAGCATTCAAGAAGTTCATCCAAAATCTGATAAAAACCAGAGTGTTACAGTTGGGAGAACTGAGTACCACCAATAAACCCCTACCAAACCATGGAGATCAGGGGGTAAATGCGGTTAAAGAGTGCTTCAGTAATTGTGCATGGCTCACCTCATTGAGCAGGCAATGGTGATCATAAAAAAGGGTTTGGCCCATACTATGAGTATCATCAGTCATAGGATTATGAAATTCAAAATTGTAAAGAGTTCTGCCAGGTGGTTCAGAAATTGATGGATGATAAAGAGATTGAGTTCTTTGAGAAGGAAAAGGGAAAGAATGAATAAGAAGTTTGCGCATCGGATAGTCCAAACACCAAGTATAGTGCAAGAAGATATTTTGTCCTTGGTTTCAAACCAAGTGAAGAGAGCACACCCCAAGAAGAAGACCCTAAGGTGGCCCCCAAGATCATAATTTTTGACCCGATGTCATTTCTTTTCAAGAATGCTTGGATGGTCCCATGGAATTACTCCGCTAACGTTTCAATATCAGGGTGCCCCAATTCACAAGAAAGTGGAAATTATCGGATGAAGTAAAGCCTGCTCAAGGAAAAGAGTTGATAGAACCCAATCTCGAAGGGGTAAACGATGTTGGGCACTTTACAAGGAGTAGTCGGTGTTACTCTCCAAAAACTCCAAAAGTGGCAAAAAAGCAAAAGGGCAAAGGCAAAGTAATCAAGTCTAAACCCAAGAAGATATTCGGAGAGAAGCCACCTCCAAAAATTAATGAGCCGATAACAAAGTGTCAGCCTAGGAATTTTTAAGGTTTTTGAAGCACAGCTAGTACAGCATAGTGGATCAATTCGAAAAGCAATCAGCACGGATTTTAATACTTGATCTCCTATTAAATTCAGAAAAACACCGTAAAGCCTTGTTGAAGGTTATAAACCAAACTTTTGTTTCAAGTGATATCTCAGTCGGCAAGTTAGATTGGATAATTAGCCATATCACCATCGACAATTACATAACATTCAACAATGATGAAATACCGAAGAGAAGTATGGGGTCCACCAAGGCTCTAAACATCACTACCCATTGCAAAGGACATGTGCTACCGGGAGTGCTTATCGATAATGGCTTCGCCTTGAATGTTATACATTTGGATACTTTGCAATGTCTACATATCGATAGCTAACATATGAAACCTTGTCAGAATATAGTACAAGCATTTGATGGGACACAACGAGATGTGGTCGGGAAAATTGAAGTACCCCTGCTCATTAGCCTAAGTGAGTACACTGTCAACTTTGTGGTTATGGATATCCGGCCATCCTATAGTTGTTAGTTGGGAAGGTCATGGATACATTCTGCCATGTTGTTCCGTCATCTCTACAACAAAAATTGAAGTTTGTTATTATAGGATAACTGGTGATGGTTAATGTCGAGCAAGACATTACTGCTTCGGTGACCTCCGATACACCATATATTCAGACCAATGAAGAGGCACTGAATGTACCTTTAGGGCTTTAGAGTTTGTCAATGCCACTTTCGTTGCCGAAGGGAAGAGGATTTCATGCCCTAGGCTATCCAATTGTACTAAGATGGTGGTGTCAGAGACTTTGGGACAAGGAGCAAAGAAAGGAAAAGGTCTGGGAAGAAATCTGCAATCATGTCTTTAGGCTAAAGGCGTCATCAACAAGAATTATTGTTTCAGGCTAGGCTATAAGCCCAATTTCCTGCAAAGGAAACAAGAGTGGAAAAAGAGAGAAGAATAACAAAATGCTCGGTTCAGATGGGAAGATATTCTGTAGGGACCCATGACTTATTCTGATATCAAGAGTGTCTTTTTATTCGGTGGAATAGTCAACCCCTAACTGAAGGTGCAAGAAGAAAATCAAGAGAGTGAAAAGTTCTTCAATGAATAATTGATCCGTGAAGCCTTGGAAGTGATGGATGTTAGCGTGATCTCTAAGGACATCAAGACTGTCCAGCCTTTGGCCAAGATCCGCCCATGCTTCACAGGGGAAAAGCTCAACAATTGGACTTGTGTGGACATGCTTGTAGCTTTTAGGTCCGAATCAAAGTAATGCTCTGAACAACCCTGTTGCTTTTGCCCGAGAGCAATAGGGATCTTTTGTAAAGAACGGCTATGTCAATTTTTTTTTGCTTTCAATGAAAATGATGCTTTCTATATTTCTTTCACATATGGCAAACATAACATTCATTCATTCATTGTTTATTAATTTATTATTTATTCATTTTATAAACTATTCATTTCTATTCCCAATACATATTTTCAAACTCATGTAGGCCCCTTAATATTAATTGTATCAATGATTTTGAATCTAATCCTAGGGTAGATTTCGAACAACGCATGTGCTTGGCAGAAATCAATGAAGAAGGGGATAAAATAGAATATGAGGTCCCAGATGAATTGTTAAGAATAACGGCAAGTGAGAGGAAATAGATCCTTCCACATTAGGAAGAATTAGAAATCATGAACTTGAGAACTGATGAGGAAAGGAAAGAGGTGAAGATCGGCACTACTCTATCATCAAAAGTTAGACAATATTTGGTGGAAGTGCTTTTAGAATTCAAAGACGTATTTGCTTGGAGATACCAAGATATGCCGAGTTTAAAAATGGATATTATGGTACACAAGATTCCTATAAGGCCAGAATGCAAGCTCGTCTAGCAAAAGCTTCGAAGAATGAGAACATACATGTTGCTAAAGGTCAGAGAAGAAGTAAAAAAGTAGTTTGATGCTGGATTCTTGAAAGTTGCTAAATACCCAAAGTGGGTAGCTAATATAGTCCTGGTGCCAAAAAAGGACGGAAAAGTATGCATGTGCATGGATTATAAGGACCTCAACGAGGCAAGCCCCAAAGACAACTTCCATTTGCCTTACATTGATACTCTAGTTGACAATATTGTAGGTCATTCTTGGTCCTTGTTCATGGATGGCTTTTCGGGGTACAATTATATTAAAATGCACCCTGAAGACAAGGAAAATATCACTTTCGTGACCACGTGGGGCATGTTTTGTTATAAGGTAATGCTTGTTGGGTTGAAGAACGCTGGGGCAACTTATCAAAGAGCCATGGTAGCCTTATTCCATAGTATGATGCACAAGGAGATCGAAGTGTACGTGGATGACATGATAGCTAAATCTTAGACCGAGGAGGAGCACGTCTGAAATTTGCAGAAGCTATTCTAAAGGGAATTGAGATTGACCCTAATAACGTGAATTGATATTGACCCAACCAAGTGTACCTTTGTAGTTACATTTGGGAAACTCTTGGGCTTCGTGGTTAGCCGAAAGGGAATTGAGATTGACCCCAATAACGTAAAAGCAATTCAGGCTCTGCCACCACCTCAAACACAAAAATGAAGTTTAAGGATTCTTGGGAATATTGAATTATATATATCGGTTTATCTTCTAGTTGACTGATAAATGTGATATTGTCTTCAAATTGCTCCAGAAAATCAATCCAGGGATATGGGATAAAGATTGCCAAGAGGAACTCAAGAAGATCAAGAAGTACATGACTAATGCCCTAGTCTTAGTAACACCGGTGCTTAACAGACCCTTAATTTTGTACTTGACAGTATTTGAGAATTCAATGGGTTGTGTGCTAGGGCAACATGATGATTCGAGAAAGAAAGAAAGGTCTATTTATTACTTGAGAAAGAAGTTCATTGAGTGCAAAACACTGTACCCACTAATCCAGAAGCTGTATTGTGCCCTAGTATGGGCTACCAAGCGACTCAAGCAATACATGTTGTATCACACCACTTGCTTGATTTCTCTATTAGATCCTTTAAAAAAAATTATGGAAGCACCAGCACTAACAGGAGAATGGCCCGTTGGCAAATGCTATTGTCAAAATTTGATATTGTTTATGTAAGCTAGAAAGCGGTAAAGGGAAGTGTAGTGGTAGATTTCTTAGCAAGTCATACTTCGGACGACTACGTGCCATTGGATTTTAGTTTCCCAGATGAAGATCTAGTGTGTGTTTTGTTTAAAGAAAATCTTGCCTTGAAGAACGAGTCTTGGAAGATGTATTTTGATGGAGCGTTTAATGCCCTAGGCCATGGAATAGGGGTAGTGCTGATTTCTCCCAAAAATGTCTATTACCCCTTTACAAGTAGATTGGAATTCTTCTGTACCAACAATATAGCCAAATATGAAGCTTGTGCTACAGGTATCTGAGGGACCATAGAAAGAAAGATCAAGGTACTTCAAGTCTTTGGAGATTCATCTTTGGTAATCTATCAGCTTCGGAAAGAATGGGAGACAAAAGATCTGAAGTTAATCAAGTATTACGATCTGATCCAAGAGTTGATTAAAAACTTTGAGAAGATTAGCTTTGCTTATTTTCTGAGGGAATATAATCAGATGGTTGATGCCCTAGCCGCATTGGCTGTCATGTTCGAGATAAGCCCGATGGTTGAAATAAAGCCAATCGAAATGCAGGTTTTTTATGTGTCGACTCA
Source organism: Hibiscus mutabilis (assembly GCA_019671005.1). Classification (NCBI taxonomy): domain Eukaryota; kingdom Viridiplantae; phylum Streptophyta; class Magnoliopsida; order Malvales; family Malvaceae; genus Hibiscus; species Hibiscus mutabilis. Next base: position 15,148,067 of record CM033744.1, read on the forward strand.
TTGCTATAATTTGGAAGAAAAAGAAGACAGAAATCTATGATACTATGACATTCTCCAGTACAGCAAATTCCAGGATTTGTCAACGCTTGAGAGGCTAAAAACATTTTAGTGAAAGTACACAGTGGTTTGATCAGTTGAACCTCATCGAAGAAAAAATATTAAAGGCTGTCTACTATAGCCAAATGTATCAGAAGAGGTTGATGCGAGCTTATAACAAAAAAGTTCACCCGAGAGAATTTTAAGAGGGGGATCTGGTGCTTAAGAAGATCTTGCCAATTCAGAAAGATTTTTGAGGGAAGTGGATGCTTAATTAGGAAGGGCTTATGTTGTTAAAACAGTATTTTCCAGGGGAACATTAATTCTAGCAGAGATGGATAGAAAGGTGATGAGTAATCCTATAAATTTGGACTCTGTCAAAAAGTACTACGCTTGAAGTTAAAAAAATAGAAGAAAAAAAAAGCAAAGTGAAAACCTGAGAGGGCACTCCGTAAAATGAAAATACTTGTGGTGAAAACCCGAAATGGCGCCTCAAGTATGAAAGAAAAAGAAAATGAGAGAAAAATGAAAAAGAAAAGAAAGAAGGGTTTAAGATAAAAACTCGAAAACGTGCTTGTTAAAACCAAAGGAAGATTTGAATTGAAAATCCGAAAAACACGGTTCAGATAAATTTTGAGAAAGCATCCGATTGATAAGCTTTGCTTCATTCGAGGGGATCTTCTTCTGTCAATGGCAGAATCCCTCTTGGTTATCAAAAATTTTAGTCAAGGACGGCAAGTGAGAGATCTACCACGGTCGATGGGCTCTCGCATCATTCATACAGTCAATGTTTAGGGATGTTGCACCATCTATTATTTATTTTTTCTTTTTCATTTTTTGATGTTTGTCGTGACTTTTAAAATCATTCCAAAATCCTTTCAAATATTAATAAAATATTATTTTGTACCGTCCTTTAACTTTTTTATGAGCATCCAACAAGTGGATTGATGTAGATTTTTGAAAAAAGAAAGATTTATTGGCATTACTATGATTTAACCTATTAAGTGTAGGTTATCAAAAGACAAAAATTGGTTTCGTTAAAAGGGGTTTGCCAAAGTCAATGCCAGAAGATGTTGGATGCAAAGTTAGTAGAATTTGCCGAGAAAAGATGACAAATGCCTCCTACGTCTGAGTTCAAAGCAAAGAATGATCCAGAGACAAAACCCGAAAGGGCACCTAAGAAAAGAAAAAAAGAAAAAAAAAGAAAAGAAGAGAAAAAACCAAAGTGAAAACCTAAAAAGGGCACTTTGAGAAAAGCAAATCTAAAGTGAAAACCTGAAAGGGCGCTTTAGAGTAATATTTTGGAAAGGATCTGAATCCTAGCACAATGTGATATAACAAGTGTGCATAGACAAAGAAGACAGCAAAAGGAAGCTGAGAAAAGAAACCAAGAAAGACGGCGTCCGAATGATGATTAGATTTTATTTGTCATGCATCATTAGTTAGGTATCCTTAAGATAAGAGCATGCTAACTCGCATCATCATGTCTGTTTTTAGGTACTTGAAGAATGACAAAAATTGGATCATGTTCTTCAGGAAAGGAGAAGTAGATCGCAACAAAGAATCAAGTGTTCTTTAACTTGCACATTTATGATTTCTAAAAGTCTTCCAATCTTCAAGTTATTTGGGGGAAATGAACATCTTATGCCAAGACGAATAGAAATGACACATTCCAATAGTCTCTAGGTGAGATATCGATTGATGACATCATATTGAGGTTTTTAGCCTTTAGGAATACAGTGAAAATCTTTTCGGTAGTCTCAAGGTGAGATATCATCCCATGCCAAGACGAACAGAAATTGGGGCATTTTGATAGTCTCTAAGCGATATATCATTTGGTGTCAAGGCGACCAGAAATCGGGACATCATCCCAAGGTTTTCAGCCCTCAAGAATATGGTGAAAATATTTTCGGTAGTCTCAAGGCGAGATGTCGTCTTAAGCCATGACGATAAGAGATCATGGCATTCTGGTAGCCTCAAAGCGAGAGATCATCTGATGTCAAGAAGATCAAAAATCGGGGCATCATTTCCAGGGTTTCTTTTCTTTAGTCTCTACGTAGGAAGAACTTAAAGCTCTAGCACTTCAAGAAGAGGAAGGGTGAACAGTTTTATGTAAGAGGGACTAGAAGCTCAAAATCTTCAAACAAGGAGGTTGGATAAAATTAGTGCTTATGGTCTTTTCTTTATTCTTGTTCCACAAGGATAAGCAAGGAGGGGCAGCTATAATCACTAATTTTATCTAGGGTATTAACCCATTTTTACATTTTGTTAATATTTGCAATAACGGGCTTTTATTTATCTATTTTATTAATGCTTTGTTATTATATGTTATATTATTATTATATATTACTAGTATGTATGCTTATTATCATTATTAAAACTCAAAAAAAGAAGATTATTACTATTATTATTATTTCTTTATTACTATTAATTAGGTATTTATGTTTTTGTAATTACGTATTATAGGTAATAGTAATATATATCATATTTTTATCCTAGGTATATGGTACCATTTGTTATCATGTTTAATTTTATTATTATTATTATTTAAAAAATTAAAACATAAAAAAACAAAAAAGAGAAAGACTAATATGTAATTAAATAAATTAAAGCCAAAATGTTTATTTAAACGTCCATTTACAATGTTCAAAAAAATAGTTACATTATATTTGGCCCGATTGGAGCCCAAATCCACAAATAATATTTTCTTATCGAGAAATTCCTCCTTAATTTCTAGTTTATTATCATATTCACTTTTGTTCTCTAGTCTAGAAAGATGATCAGCAACTTGATTTCCAGTGCCCTTTCTTTCCCTAACCTCTAAGTCAAATTCTTGCAAGAGAAGTATCCACCTAATAAGTCTAGGTTTAGCATCCTTTTTAGTCACTAAGTACTTAATGGTTGAATGATCAGTATGTACAATGACTTTAGTGCCTATCAAGTATGCTCTAAACTTATCAAATGCAAACACAACAGCCAACAATTCTTTCTCAGTGGTTGTGTAATTGATTTGTGCGTCATTTAAAGTGTGGCTAGCATAATAGATGACATGAAAGATATTACCTCGGCGTTGTCCAAGTGCTGCTCCCACTGCATAGTCACTTGCATCACACATAAGCTCAAATGGTGAGTTCCAATCTGGGGGAACAACAATGGGTGTTGTGATAAGTTTCTCTTTCAATTTCTTGAATGCGTTGTAGCACTAACATGCATATTTGAAAAGTAGCCAAAGCATTGCAAAGTCCAAAGGGCATCCTCCTAAAGGCGTAAGTACCATAGGGGCATGTGAAGGTTGTCTTCTCTTGATCCTCTGGTGCTATTGCAATCTGGTTGTACCCTGAGTATCCATCAAGGAAGCAATAAAAAGATTTGCTCACCAATCGGTCTAGCATTTGATCGATAAAGAGGAGAGGAAATGGTCTTTCTTTGTTGCCTTGTTGAGATTTAAATAGTCCATGCAAATCCTCCATCCCATGATGGTTCTTGTTGGTAAGAGTTCATTGTCCTCATTGCTCACCACGGTCATGCCTCCTTTCTTTGGTACGCATTGTACCGGGCTGACCCACAAATTGTTAGATATCGGATAAATAACTCCAGCATCGAGCCACTTGATTATTTCCTTCATCACCACCTTTTTCATGACTAGATTAAGACTTCTTTGGGGTTCAACAGAATTGTTGTGGCATTCATCAAGCAAAATTTTGTGTATACAAATAGTAGGGCTTATACCCTTCAAGTCATCCATAGTCCAACATAGAGATTTTTTATGTTGAGCTAACACATTTACCAAGCTATGCTCTTGGATGGGCTTAAGACTAGAGGAAATTATCACAGGCAAAGTTTCATTGTAACCCAAATAAGCATATTTAAGGTGTAATGGTAAGCGTTTTAATTCTAATGTTGGTGCATGCTCAAGTGAGGGTTTTGGAGGTATAAATTCATCAAATTCTAAAGGTTCGAATCGCGTACCTAGTCTAGCTATGAGCAAGCTAGATTGCTGCACCTCCATTGGGAACTCCTTGAGCTCCTCATTGTCATATTCATTGAGCATTAAATAATTCTCAACCTCTAAAAATTACTACAGCAAAATTTTGCATCTTCTTTTTTTTTATAGAATCCATTTCCTAATGACATTGACACTTCTCTGAATCATCCACATATTTGAGGGTGTTGAAGACATTTATGGTCACCTTCTCATTAGCCACTTTCATGGTGAATTCACCCTTTTCAAAGTTAATCAGAATTCGGCCGGTGGCTAGGAATGGTTGCCCCAAAATAATGGGCACATTATCATCAACTTCACAATCGAGAATGAGAAAGTCAACTGGGAAAACAAATTTGTCGACATTCACCACAACATCTTTGATCCTCCCTTCTGGATGAACATGTGATTGGTATGCTAATTGCAAAATAAAAGTGGTAGGCCTTGCATTTCCCATACCAAGCTTCATAAAGACTGACTTGGGCATTAGATTCACACTGGATCCAAGATCGCATAGAGCTCTCTCCACATAATTATGTCAATCAAACATGGAATAATAAATCTTCCGGATCCTTCCTTTCACGGGGTAATTTGCTCAACCCAGAGTAGTACTCTTTTGTTGTAGCAACAGTCTCATACTTTTCAACCTTCCTTTTCTTGGTGATAATATCCTTGAGAAACTTTACATACGTGGGCATTTGATCCATGGCCTCCAACAATGGGACATTGATGTACAGCTGATCAAGAATGTCTACAAATTTCTTGAATTTAAGGTCTTCATTCTGCTTCTTCAATCTTTGAGGGAAGGGTGGTGAGGGTTTGACTTCTGCCTCTACTGGTGGGGATCTATCTTTTGTTGTAGTGATATTCTATCTTTATCAGGGGTTGAATCCTCTTGCGATATAGGTTCTTCATACACCATCTTGGGGTTGGGATCATCCACTTTCTTCCCCCAAACTTATCCTCTTTGTTAAGTTGGGTGCCACTCCTTAGAGTAAGTGCACTACACTGTTATTTTCCATTAGTTTTAGTGACTTCAGTATCACTAGGTAGACTGCCCTAGGGTCGGACATGTAAAGCTTGCGCAAATTGACCTACTTGAGTTTCCAAAGCCCTCAAAGACGAACTATGACTTTGTAGCAATGCTCCTTGGCTCTTGATAGACACAACATGGTCTTGAAATAAAGCTTTCGTAGTCGTCATAAAGTCTTGGAAAGTAGCTTCCAAAGAATTGTTGTTCGATGAAGATGTTGAACCCTTGTTGTTATTATGCCATGGCATATTTTGTTGAAAACCTAGGGGTTCAGTTAGATTTTGTTGCTGATTCGAGCTGCCATCATTGTTGTTTCCCTGATTTCCCCAAGAAAGATTAGAATGCTGACGACATACAGGGTTATAAGTGTTCGAATAGGGGTTGTGGTTGTTGCTATTGAAGTTCCCTACATAGTTGGTAGACTCGTGGTTTTCGGGGCACTCTGTCACATAATGATTTCCATCACAATGAACACAAGCAGTTGCTACCTTCACTTCCTTCACCTCATTAGGACGTTGGAGATTCTTCAACATATTTGCAATGGCTAACAATTGAGCTGAAACAGATTCATTGGCATCAAGCTCACGTGTCCCATGAGTTTTTTCTCCCATTCTAAGTCTTGAAGTCGGAAATTGGTAATCATTGATTGCTATCCTATCAAGGATATCAAATGCTTCTTCAGGTGACTTGTCTAGTAAAGTTCCATTTGCTGAAGCATCTAGCATTATCCTCGTACGAGCATTGACACCATTGTAGAACATCACAACTTGCGTCCAATCATGAAAACCATGATTCGAACATTTGCAAAGCAGTCCCTTATATCGATCCTAGCACTCATACATCGACTTGTTATCATCTTGACGAAAGGAAGCAATATCATTCCTTAGTTGGGTATTCATGTTAGGTGGATTATATCGCAGCAAAAATCTCTTGCACAAATCTGTCTATGACTTCATAGAACCAGGGGCACTTCACTCAACCATGCTCGTGCTCGATCATACAATGGATAAGGAAATAACTTGAGCTTCAACACATCTTCATGCACACCTTGTTGTCTAAAAGAATCACAAACCTCTAAGAATGCACGAATGTGTTGTCTTGCATCTTCACGAGGTGATCCACCAAATTGCCTAATGGAGTTCAACATTTTGAACATCACCGATTTAAGTTCAAAGTGGGCTGCCTGAATCTCAGGAGCTACAATCCCAAGGTTGAGATCATCCAAGATAAGATTCAAGTGGTCTCTAATAGCACGTGGGCGGACTATGACTCCATGATTTGCCTCAGCATTAAGATTCTCATTTGGTTAACCTCCTTGATTTTAAACTCGAACATGGCTCTTTGAGCTCTTTGTAAATGTCTTCTTTGTCAAAAAAGACGTTCGATTTCATGAATGAAAGGTGATAATGGTTCTTTAGGTCTTCCTCGGGTCATGCAACAGCACAACACCTGCAAAAAGGTAAACAAAAATAGCAAATAAAGCTATACAAAACGAATAAATAAAATGGTGCAAAAACTAAACTCAAAATAACCAAATGCAAATCCCCCAGCAGTGGCGCCAAAAACTTGTTTGCATGTAGAGATATACTAATAATGATGAGCAATCAGTGCAAGTATACACATCGAAAAAGTAATAAAGTGATGAGTGAGATCATCTCACATGGATTGGAGGTAATTCAAGTCAGGTTTAAGCACTCAAACATAAAGATGAGATAGTGAATGAAAGAGTTGATATGAGTAGTTGAAAGAAATGTTGTAGCAAAAACTATATCAAAAACTAGGATGATACGATAAGACTTCAAACGTCCTTACACGTACGGAAACTCTCAAATAGGATGATAGGCCTGGTTTATCAAGAATCCTATGCCTAGTTCTCATGAATGACTAACACTTTTCAGCTTATAAGATGCTCGATAGAGCTTACGCACGTGTTTCTAAACTATTTCTAGCAAGAAACTGATAGTAAGAATGCTACAGAAATACCTCTCAGCGTGAACCCTAGCAAGCTACTATCCTTGAAGTAATACTCTCTTTAGTCGTTGAAACTCCATAGTTATCTCTAAGGTGAGTTAGGGTTCTGCCTCTCAGCATCAAACTCCATTGTCCACGTAGATCTAAGCTTAACTCTCTTGACCATTAAGCATCAAACAAAGGTAATGGCTAACTCTCGAAAGCTCTTACAAACCCAAGTCAATAAAATAGTGAACAAAGCATATATGAAACTGGAAATAGATAAAGCATTCATTCAAACAAGAAACATAATCATCCAAAATAAACTCAAGCCACTTAAAGTTAGTTCATGGATGGGCAAATATCATCCAAATCCATTCGTTTAATACAACCCATTTTAGAAAAATAAAGAAATGTAAGAAGCAAAGAGCAACTAAGAGTAAAGGAAACTCCCAAGTCACCTTGGACTGCCGTGAACCACCCAAAGCTTGTTGCTTCTCTCAAAGGCCAGCAAGATTGTCCCTTGGAGCTTCAACAATGGAGGACACCAAGATGAAGGAGAAGGAAAGCAGTCGCATTTTGTTTCTCTCTTTCTTAGCTCATAAAGTACTTTTTTCTAGCTCTCCCTTTAAATGTGGGTGTCTTATCCTTTATATAGTGGGGGCTCCTAGGGTTTAGTGCCCTTAACTCCTTGGGTACCCTAGGGAATATTCCCTTCACATGTGTGGCACAGCTGGCTAATGGTGGTTCACATGTGAGGTGCAAAATATCTTCTTTCTTTTGTTTTTGTGCCCCCAAAAATGCCATCCAAAATGCCACAACATATTTTCCTTTCCCAGCAACGCTCCTTAACGCACATGCACATCACCACACCAAAACAACCCTTTCTCTCAAGTAGCACCAATTTTACAAATATGTAAAAACAACCAAGCAAACAACTCCAAATGCAATTATATGAGCTAAATGCATCTATATGAAATGAAATAAGCTTAAAATCAAACAATAATTCAGAATCCAATTGTCGTTTCAAAATGGTTTTATCCCTTTTAAGTCCCTCCGCATTTTTTATATCTTTTTAAACTCTTCTGCACTTTGAATTCACTTTCGCAGTCCCTCATAGTTTTTTAAAGCTTGCAATTTCATCACCGATCTTAACTCTATCCAATTTAAATGGTTTAATGCATCATTTAGTCCCCAAAACTTCATTTTAGTTCTGATTTAGCCTAAAATCTAGTGTAAAAATTCCCTTTTTATTTTTTTTTTGTTTTCATTTTGGTCCCCTACATTGCATATTTAATTTTAGTCTTGCACTCTATTTATATTTAATTTTAGTCTTTCACTCTATTTCTTTTATGTTTTAGCCCTCTTACTTTATATTCGAATATTTCTTCTTGTTTATTTTGGTGCAGGTGTTTAGTATGTATGTTATTTGCCCAATTTTCTTTTATGCCGTGATTAATTTAGTTTCCTTTCAATTTCAGTCTTTATTAGTGTAATACCCATAAACTAGTCTAGGAGACGAACCTTGTTAATGACTACTATTAGCTAACAAGCACTCACACAACAAAGTATCAAATAAGATTTATCAAATCATCAAAACGCCATAACCAATCAAGTAGAAAGAAGCACCAAATTTAGCATATAGGCTCAAATAAGAAAATCATGCTTAAACCTCAGATAACCTATTTCTTATAAACAACTTAATTGTTTAACTTACATGAGAATTAAGCTTCGAAAGAAAGACAATCATTGAAACACAAGTCAAACCATTTCTTTAGACTTCAAGATCAATAAAGTATTGTTGAGTCTTAAACTAACATTCCAGATTTGTCTATTGCATACCAATACTAATTTCATTTGTTTAATCAAGATTATAGGATTTACATTGCTACATTCAAACAAGCATGGACAATATATTAACGTTTTAGCATGCTAGGAATCAACTCACATCACCAAGTATTAACTCATCCATTCGAGCAACATAGCAATCCATCATGATCAATTCATCATTTATACCTCATCCTAATTGATCACATCAAACGTACAATTTATGAAAATATGTTAACATATTTTACTCAACGATTTACCAATCAAATAACACACTTTCTTAACTAGTTTATCAAGTATTTAAAAAAACAACCAATATTCACTTAAGTATACTCTCAACATTAACAATATGAAACAACAAACAACAATTATAAGGCACGCTAGATCATATATATTTATATGTGGAATTAGCTCAAGACCATTACATACCAACTTAAGCTATATAACCATTATAAACATTAGATACGCTATTACAAATATTTAGAAATACCAGTTGCATAAACATTACATACCCAAGTCTAATTAGCAAACTATATGCAATACAAAACATGTTGCCACCCATCTAGGAGTTCTATCAAAAGAGATTACAAAACATATTTTATGTACTTGTTCACGACCCAAGCTCCAAAAGTGTCCACTAGCAAGTCTTACCTTGTAAGTAAGAAAAAGAATTATAAGTATACTCTCAGTGAGGCAGTTTAAAGTAATTGCTAAATTATGATCAAAATTAATATTTCATTAGATGTCTCAACCAATAAAATTCTAAGCTTGAACGAGGATTAACAAATTTAGAGCAAACCATTCGAAACAAATCTATGTATCTATTCACATGAATATATACTTTCAAACAAGCATAGATATACAAGTATTATTCGAATTATATATAAATAAACATTCATCTACTTTCTAGTAATATCCAAGAAGGTCAATAGATATATCTTTCTTATCACATAAGTTATTACCAAGGTTTAAATATATAAATATCTCGAAACATTCAATTGGAACAAAATCAATAAACTTCATTTAACAATATATCATATATTATGTTTCTAAAACATATAATTTGAAACTCAATATTGATCAATTATGAACTAGATCGATTGCATTCTTATATCACAAGTTACAACAATATCACATTAGTCAATACATAATCTTTCATGAATTTTTTTTAATAAAGCCTTGTGAATCAAGCAATCTAAGAACACGAGTCTCCAACCAACTGTCGCCAGATAAAAATGATACTCAAAGTATCGGTCAAATCCTCATACTGTCGCCAAGTGACGATATACACATCCCTCCTACTATAGCCTCATAGGGACCGTAGTCCACCCCAAACATGAGCGCTAAAGACTTTATGGCATGCCAACTAAACTTATGACTGACTCGAGACCAAGGCTTAACATTATTCTGTCTTAATTGAATTAGAATTGAACATAGATCCATATTTCCTTATTCAAAGATCTTATTATAATCATTCATGTCTCCAACATGCACATATACATATCAAGTACCTTTTTCCATTGTTATCATATAAGCATTTGAATGACTTTAAACACATATCAAGTATTTTTCATACAAAACATATCATTAAGTACTTTTATTTAAATACTTACCTCGATTCCAAGCTTAGAGCACAAGCATATTTTAAATTAAAATATAAACGACATATAATTGAATCGAATAGCATGCTCGGGATAGTTTTAATATATCCCGAGACTTTAAACTACACTCACAAGTAATTCCGAGCTATCTATGATCACGAATCACAACTCCTTTTTGTTTATCCACTATTTGTCATTCGTTAATCCTTAATCCTCCAACTTCCTCTTGGTCTATAGGTAACAAAAGGTATAATGACACATTGAAAGATCCTAACATTCATACCTTTGTACAACATTAAATTTTCACATGTGTAGCCACCAATTCATATAAAACAGTCCACACAACCAAGAATACTCTAAAATAGTTTTAAACTTTATAACTCAGTCCCCTATACATCCACTAAGTAATTCCCCTGTTCTTAAACTATTCAAAACAGCTTATATATTTCGTTACATATTCAAAACAGTTCTGATCTTATATATACTTATACATACAACTCAACCTGTCCAGCATGCCTTCTAAATATCCGAAACAGTCTCTAACATGCTTCTATTCATTCAAACAACTACATTTCCATATACATACACATTTACACATTCACCAAACATTCACTAAAATTTTCTTTAATACAATTTAGTCCATTATCATTCATAAGTTCATATGTATTCCCAAAACAGTTTGCACAATTAACTTAACCTCGGCCGAAATCTATTATGATTCAAGTATTAAAATTCCAACTTCAACAAATCTAACAATATTGATTAATAGACAAATTTGTAACTACTTCATCAAATCTTTCCTATCTCATTCGAATGTTCCTTGTCTTGCTATCCAAGGTCCTTTACCAAGAAAAAAATATATCATCATTCCAAACACTAAAAATGCATGATATAAATTCTATTCATCATATTTCCTAGCATACACATGAATTATGGACAGCCAATTCAACATTGTTCAAGCTGAAACTTTAAACAAAATTGAGGACAGAGTGACATCACCTTAATTCCAAGCAAAGTCGGTTCTACACTTAGTAGTTTAATTAGATTGAAGAAAGCTTTCATGGATTCTCATAATTCTTTCTCTCTCAAATCAAGGTTTCGATTTTTGGGGGATGAAGAAGACAATGGAGAGTCTTAACCAAGTGGCCGAGACCCCTCCATCTTGTCTTCCTCAAATTTTTCCATGTGTGCATAACCTCCTTCTAAAATTTTGTTATCATGCATTCTTTCTATTTCAATTTTCATTCATTTTGGCCTTGCACGCAAAGCACCCCTTTCTTTTATTCTCTCTTTTTAGTCCTAGATCCTTAGATTAGCTACCTTAATCCACAAAAGGCTAAATTGCTTAAGAATCAAAAGTGGTAACATTCTTCTAGGCCTAGTTTTGGGATATCACAATTAGGCGTTAATGTTGAGTGAGGTTTTTTTGTTTTATTTATGGATGCTTTTAATTTAGCTTATGCATGTGTTTTTAGGGAGGTATAATATTATTTTCATTTAGCATGTAGTTCGAATGCGCTCTTATATGTTCTTTTATCTCGTTCTTATATGCCATGTCTTGTTTAGTATTGCACCCAGTATACAAACTATCAATGTGGTGCCCCTTTATTCGAGAACAAGCTTGGCTAGAATCAAATGTAAGGGCCCTTAAAATTTACTCACATGTATAATCAAATTTCAATTTAATTCTCACTTTAATTTGGAAAATTTTATATTAACAAAGCAATAATTATTTATTCTTATTTTTATTTTATGGTACCAATTTTTGGGCGGTGTGGGGGTGCCAAAACCTTCCTCATCCATAATTGACTCTCGAACTTGCTTTTAAAGGAATCTTTGGTTTTTATGATAACTTCGAGTTCTTTTTTTTCAAAATTACGAATTTTTAGAGAATCTTCATTTTCCAAATATTTTCTCAAAGACGAAAGGAAAACTACTACTCTTTTTTATTGATTTCATTCGACCTGATTTAAGAAAAAAAGAGGTCGCTATAAGTTTCTTGAGGAAAAGCGGTTTAACTGGGGTACTCGAACTATGGGTTGTCACTTAGGGTATGCGGTTTAACTAGGCAGTCCAAGTTATGATACCTTGCGGTTTAACTAGGCAAGGTATGAGATTTGGTGGTGGTAACACCACCAGAATTCGTGTACCCGATGTATAATTATAATGTTCCACTATTGTGGATGTGTGGATAGAGGTGAGACTATTTGGGTCACTATGAAAGTCAATATATGAGATTTTAAAAGATTCATGAAATGAATTTAAATGCATATGGTTGTTATGCATGATATGTTTTGTTGAAATATTCATGAAATGGATTCAAATGCATATGGTTTTTATGCAAGGTTTGCTTTGTTGAAACATATGAGAAAAACTTATTTTAAGATTTAACATACGGTCACTCATGTGTGACAAGGTTTTAAAAAGAGTTTTACATTGCATCAAAGTTTTTGTTCATGAGCATCCTCACTAAACATGTATGCTTACGCTCTTTTTTACCCTTTGATGCAGAGCAATAAAGTTGAAGAGGTTGTTGTTGTTTGGCGAGAAAAAATTCCAAGAGCGAGGCAATTGTTTAAGTATGAAAACTTAATTTTAAATTCAGTTAATAAGGCAATGTGTTTACCATGTTTTGAGGGATTTGTAATTTGGTTTTCATTTTGTTTGTTGATGTTATTTGCTATGGTTGATAGCTCTTATTGATGTTTGTTAGGAGTATGTTTGATAGGAGATTGCTTATGGGGTAATGTTCCTTGATTGCCATGTCATTAGTATGTTGCTTGGATGCCTAAGTCTAGGGTCTTTTCGATGAAAGCATGTTTAGATTGATGTTAGTAATTCAACGGTTATATGTCTAAGCTGAGATATGCCTTGATTTCTAGTTTGAGTGTGGAGTTGGGTGAGTTTAGGAAGCATGCCTATAGATTTGGAGTATTGGTGCATAATGTTTCTATTTAGTTTTGTTTGCCACGCTTCGTGACATGTTTTACCCTCTTGAATTTGTAACACAAGTATGTGATTGATTGGAACATGTATGGTTTGCTAAATGGATGAATAAACAACTAAATTGGACATTACAGGTCTAGAGGTATCGATACGCGTGGCCAAGTACCAATACCAGTAGGCAAAATTTAGCCTGGGTATCGATACTCAGGAATACGTATCGATACAGGTGCACGAAATTTGGCTGGAGTATCGATACTCGGGTTTGGGTATCGATACCGGTTTTGGCTACTAAAATCTGAGATTTTGGAATTTGTATGCAGGTATAGATACTGGGGAGTGTGGTATCGATACCCTTTGGAAATCAAGCCTGGTATCGATACCCAAGCACAGGTATCGATACCACTAGTAGTTAATTCAGTTATTTTGATGTCATGATTTTGTATTCTTTCATTTTAGTCCTTAGATTGGTATGTTCGCAATTGAATGAGTATGGATGATCGGATTGAGTTGAATTTGTACATTTAAGCATGTAACCTAATTAATTGAGGATAGGTAACTTTAAAATTAACTAATTCCTCATATTTTTCCAAATTTACAATTTGGTCCCTAAATCACGAATACGCATAATTAGATGTCGATTCACGCTCGATTCAGTCAAGAATTTATTCGTTGTTAGCATGCACACCTTAGGGTTAAAAGATGCATCTAGACAAGATAAAAATGAAAAAAATGGACCTAATTTGTGTTAATTTTCTCTGGGTTTGTTTCGGCAAACCCTATGTGGCTCGCTCAATTCATTCTGGAATCTAGGCCAAGTCAAAGGGGTTACACATGGCCCACAATTTTACCTGACCCTAGTTTGCACAGGAAAAAATAGGATGCCCAATGATGCGAGCATGGATTCGCCCAAAGACGATCTAATCGAGCTTCTACAAGGACCGATCACTCGAGCAAGAGTCAAACAATTCAAGGAAGCTCTCATAGGATTTGTCGAACAAGCTTCGGACATTGGGAAAGCTTTGGACGTTTGACTTGTGTCGTGCAATCCATGCAATTTGTTGTATGCGAACATACTGAGGGAAAAGGGAACATTTTAATTTAATTGAAGCTATATGTTTTTAATTGTTACATTTTAGTTAGTTTATTTGTTGCTACATGTTTCTTATATTTTTATTATTTTCACATTTTTATGTTCCCATATTTATGTCACATTACATGTTATTTTTGACCTATTATTAATTGATTTTAGTGTTCATAAATTATGTCCTAAATGCATCTTACATGGCTAGCCACATCAAGCTTGGAAGAAAAACTCTTGGGATGCCACATGCACATTCATGAAGAGGTGGGAAGATTCAAGCCATACATCCATTCACCAAGACCATTCATTCCTCCTTTGAAGCATGCATGTATGGCAACGAGGGTTGCTATGAAGTTTCTTACACTTGGAGAATACATTTGCAGATCATTCATCTATTCAAGCCTTTCACCTCCCAAAACAAGTGCATTATTCATATGCCTTAGCCTTAGCCTTAGCCTTAGCCTTAGCCTATAAATAGAGGCTTATTTCACTTTTATAAAGAAAACTTTGATTTTAATAGAATTTGAGAGTGTTCTCTTTCTTTGTTCTTAATTGAACTCCAAGTGACTTATCAAGAATATCTTGTGGTGTCAACCCCTTTCTTTCTAACTTATCATTATCCTTAGTGTGGCAATCAACCCCTTTTGATATCGTTGGTTCCTATCTCCTTATAGATAGTGGGTCATGATCCTATTATCTTGTTATTAGTTAAGAAACTGTATAAGCCTAGGGTTAACATTACATATAGTGTTGGTTCTCTCTTGGTTCCCCTTAACCGATTTCAAGCCTACCTTCCATCACCATTCCCATATTTCATTTCTTTTTCAATCATTCCAAGCCCATTTTCAAACCTCTATAATTATCATCTGAAGTACTTTGATTTCGATCAAGAAATATAAGTGACTCAAACTCTTACTCGAGGACGAGAACACATCACCCAAGATCCACAAAGATTCATAATGCTATGGACATGCCTCAATGAGATCCTACCGGACAACCTAGACTCTGCGGATATTATAGACTATTGGATCATAAAATGCCAAATTGTCCATCTATGATACGATCATCTAATCGTTGATAGGGCCATTTTTTTCTAAAATCCTTTGTTGTATTGAACTTTCGAGTGTTTGATTAATAATACAACCCAAGCAATCTTTTTCTCCTTCGCCTTGACCAACTCCGTCTTTTGGGGTTGTTCTTGAAGGAGATTTTTAATGAGGCCCAACAATATTTCAAAAAAATTGTTGCTTATTTGTATAATAAGTACCCTTGCGTTTTTTAACAAAAATTTTAGTATGAAACTTCACTCTAACTATTTACCACTCCATAAATTTAATTGTTTATAATATTGAAATTAGTTATTTAAATTCAATTATTTACATTTTCGTGGGAAGGGGAGCGATCAAATTTAAATACAATTGCTATTTCCTTTACAATTACTAATTTATTTAAAAGGTTAAATACTTTACAAATTTGTTTTTTTTAAATTATGTTATTTTTAAAATATATATATATTATTTTTAAACAAAACTCGTCGTGCATGCACGACGAGTTTCATGGTTTAAAAAGGCCGTTATGGCCAGTTATGGATCGTCATGACCAACCATTACCCAGATGAAACTCGTCGTGCATGCATGGCGAGTTCAGATTACAATTAACTTAATCATATGTTTAGGTTTAAAACTAGGAGATATAGACTTTTTGGTGCTATTTTGGGGAATTTTACCCATAATGGTGGGATGGAAATCGTCTACCCCCTAATTATGACCCTTTTGGTGCTCCTACTTTTAAAAAGTGGGTTTAGGGTTTATGGTTAGGGTTCAGGGAATTAGTGCTAGGGTGTATTTTTTAAGGTTTAAGATTTAGGATGTGGAATTTAGGGTTAGGATTTAAAATTTATTTTTAGTGTATTTTAGTGTGGGGTATAGAAAGAGGCATACTTAAGGGTAGAAGATTTTTGTTCATAATGGTGCTAGTTAGGAGATTGACCCTAAATAGGGATGTCAATGGGGCGGATTTTGCGGGGATTTGCCCCACTTCACATTCAATTGGGCAAGGATGGTTACAAATTTCGCGGGTTGTAGGGCAGGGATGCTGATAAAAATTAGATTCGTCGTGGGTGGTAGGGAAGGCGTGAATATGCCTTTGTACCCGTCCCATCCCCACCTGCCTCGTATCATCCCCTACCTGCCCCACATCGTCCGCACCCACCCCAACAAATCTTATAACATGTTATTATAAATATTATTAAAAATATAATATCATTTTCGATCACAGTCAAATTTAAGGTAATTCATATTGACTTCTCTTTAGATATTAATGAAAATTTTTATATATATATATATATATATATATATATATATATATATATATACAATTGAGTTTGAAATTGATCATATTAAATATATAAGTATTTTTTAATATATCAGTTTGAATCAGAGTTAAATTTAATAGAATTTATATTGACTTATCTTGAAATATTTATGAAATTTTATATATATATATATATAGATGTATTTATGTTTATTGGTTTCTTTTTTACTGTTGCCTGTCGTTAAGCCTTTTTTAAGGTTTGTTTTCTTCTCTTCAGTAATCATCATAGGTATGTTATTCTTCTACTTTTTTAATTTTGTTTTCCTAATATTGTATGTTATTTAGATTGTATCGATATTTTTTTCTTATTTTTAAGGTTTTTTTAATTGTTATTTTCTTTTTAATTCTCTCTATATTATTTATTTGTTACAGCAATTGAAATATTATTTTACATGTTATTTGTGTTATTTCAGGCCCTTTACAATAGACTCTAGTATCTTTTTTAGTTCAGACATTTTTGTTGTACAAAATTTAATTTTGTATATTTTTATTTTTAAAAAATTGAGATAGAATAATTTCACATGTGGTGGGAGTCTGAATGACAAATATTTTATATTTTTTATAACAAAATTGATTTATATTTTTAACTAGTATTTATAAAAAATATTATATGAAAGGGTCATGAGATGGATAAAGAGGGGATTAGGTGGGTCTCAGGACCCATGTGAGTAATGGGGTGGGGATGCTTTTAATTTTGTAGGTTGCAGGGCAGGAATAGTTTTAGATTTCATATTCGCAAAGAGTCGTGGGGCGGGGATAGAGATGAAAATTTTTGACGGGATGAATGCGGAAAGAGTACCCTTCGCACTCTCCCGTCTAATTTACATATGTAACCCTAAACACAAACTACTATCCTTCTACAAATAGAGCTGCAACAACTAGACTCCTAAATAATAGTAGCAACCACTTGGACAAACAAGAAAATATATGCATTAACTTAACAGTTGAATGGGTTTAGGATTTTTGGCTTTAGAATAGCAGTCCCAGATAAATATAGCTGTAAAGTGCAATCGGCCATTTTCAATAGGAATCAATCAGTTAGGAGGATTTCCGCGGAACCAAAACAGGTTACTGTTCTTGAAGAAAAAAAAAAACGAGTGCGAGCTGTTGTGAAACTGGGGAATCTAGCAGGCAAAGGGAGAAGGTTCTAAAGAGAATCTAGGCCCTAGGGGCTATGGAGGAGGAAGATCTATGGAGATAGAGCAAGTGCCTGATTGGCACAATGGCGTCGGTCTGTAGATTTGAAAGGGTGAAGGAGGAGTTTCAGGCGTGGGGCCTCGGAGAGATTATAGTAAAAAGTCTGGGTGGCCGGAGCGGAGGTTCCTTTTGGACATAAGAATTGAGGAATTACGTTTAACATGGATGAAAGGAAGATCTTATCTCAGAGAGGTGTTCTTCTTGGAGGTGGTCTCTTGGACAGAGTCTTATCAGATGCATGGGGTGGAGGTCACATTACTTATTTCTTCTACAGATATGTTGCAAAGCATGAATGATGTGTTAGAGGTGGAAGTAGGACGAGAAAGGAATTGGGTTCGTGTAGTTGAGGTAGACCCCATCTTGGACCGGGACTAAAAATTTATTCAAGGGTGTCAGTTTTTTTTATGTATTTAAAGAGAGTTAATTATTTATAAAGGGGTGTCATTTTATTTATGAAAGTATGTTATTTTATTTATATTTTTAATTTTTTATATAAAAATAATGTAGGAAAAAATTTCCAAAAAAATTTGGGTGTCATCAGACACCCCATTGTATCATATTCCTCCGCCCTTCATGAAGCCTGTTCGTTAAAACCAGGGGTTGGACGAGAGGAAGGAGGCAAGCGCGAAAGATGTTCCAGTACCAAGTGATTGTTCATCGGAATCTGTTCGGATCCAGGTGCAGGGGGATTTCCCATTGTATCGAATAAAGCATTAAACGTTGTTTGCATGGGAAATTACAGCATTGATCGCGTAGGCTGGGATAGAGAAGCGAACAGACACATGGGAGAACTTGAGCTATTGGGCGGCGGCATTAATGGTGCATCAGGGAGTTTTGAGGTGATCCATGAGAGTATGGTTATCGATTTCGTTGAGTCTTGGCTGATGTTTTGGTGTCTACGTTGTTTTGAGGCGAGTGTCGTAGGGTATGTTAGCAGAAATATGGTGATCAGCTTAGTTTCTTGTATGTCCTTATTAAGGCAGCTTTCCCCCTTTTATTTTAATAAATAAATTAAATTTTACCGAACAAACAAATATTAGTGTGCAAGTACAATTAATATATCTTCAGCATGTATCTGACACGACTTACTATTCTACCGATCACCATAAACTTCTATATATGCTTATCACGCTTTATCTAACTGGCCACCATGATTTCAGGATATTCTCACAACACATAATCAAAATAAAAGATCACTACATTGTATGACACACCAACTAACTTAACATCAAATGCATTAAGGTACAAGGGCATTACCAACATTACCAATCATTCACCTTCGCATTTTACCAAGTAAGTTTCATCATATTACATAATTTATTCGTAAGAATAATCTTTTGCATGTGGATAATAAGTCATCAGAAGTGTCACATGACACATTCTAATAAAGTTATGTGTCCAACCATATTTTAACACAGTTATAAAAAAGGACTAAATTGACTAACGGAATATACTTTAAAGATCAATTTAGACCAGGAAAAGTTTTAAAAGCTAGCATAAAAAATGATATACATGAAAAGAATTTTAGTATACCTAGTCAGTAGTAATAACGGTTTGGTAATGCAGCATACATTCATTACGGTTAACAACAGAATAACTCAAGTGTGCCATTTCATGGGCAGATACTAATAATTAAAATATTATTATTTGATATATTTCAATAGAAAATATTAAAAAAAACTCAAAATCATGAAAAATGTTTTTTTTTATATTTTTTTTTGAAAATTTATTTAGGAATATATATTTTAAAATTCAAACCGTAATTAGATGAGACATTTTTCCAAAAAATTATATCATAGGTCTGGCTTACCACATCAGTCATGATCCCAACCGATGAAAACTACCCACTATATCATTTTTTTCTATGTCATTTTTTCCAACTAGTGAATCTTCACTAATATTTTTTATGTGTCATTTAAAAAGCAGTTTTTTTTAAGTTATTATATAATGAAAAAATGAAATGGATAAAAAAAATAGTGTAGTGGTTGATTTTCATTGGTTGGGACCATGGCTTATGTGGTAAGCCAGGCCCATGATATAATTTCTCAATTTTTCCTATTTCAATGTTGTTTTTGAAAAATAAAATTATTGATAATGCACTAAATAATTATCCATAGTTAAATATATTGTCTATTAGCTTGTGTAAAATATAAATAAAATATTTAGTTTTTATCTTAAGCATCCCTATATAAAATTGATTATCTTGTATAATATCTATATTATTATTTAAATTTTTGTTCGTTGAAGTTTGATTTTAAGTATTTTGATATAACAAAGATTTGTAAAATATTGTGGACTTCATCAAATTTTTAAAAAATAATTTACAGTTCACAAAACCTGAAAAAAAAACCCATTTAAAAATGTTTTCTAACTTAGCCAAACCTTTTCAAAATAAGTAGGCTTAATAGCACTATTGTCCCCTAAAGTATGCACTTTATGTAACACCCTTATCAGTATTTATTAACCAATACTAGTATAGAGTGTCACATAATATTTAACTATATTTTTATACTAACCAAATTAATCAAAAATAGTACTTTTCGAAAATTTTCATTTATCGCGTAAAATCAATTACTAATTTTTTTTACCAGTCAAATAGCTTCCGTTTTCAGGCAGCAATTTGGCAGTTTATAACTACACATTTTAATTAAGTAAACTGCCTAAACTAAAACTGATCTTAATTACTATAAAAATCAAATTTAAAATTTTACTCGATTTCCTTTACTAGTAATTTCTTTAAACTAATATAAACCACATTATAAAGTAACCACTTATATGGATATTAATATTACAAACCATATCTAGACCAGCTAAAATGAGCTACTAATATTTTATAATGTCAACTAGGGATAATCAAAATACATCAAAGATGTAAATTACGGATATAATTATTATCCCGCTGAATGATGATGCCGATGCTCCTTACTCCTGTCCGGGATTACTACATACGCGTTAAAACCATCACACGTTAAGTATACGCTTAGTGAGGCATTATAATTATTTAACATACATCAACATGCTTGAATTATAACAATAATAAAATAAACATGCAATTTGATCACCATTCTTTTATCTTCCTTATGTTAATCAAATATTAACATAATATATATTCCGGATTCATAAATCCTATTAACATCCTTGCCATTATCCGAGAGTTTATCTACTCTCTAATTTATTAACCATTTATTATCAAATAAATTATTACCCAACATAGTTTGAGGACATGAGTATACGAGTAAAAATTGCACCAAAGTGCTAATAAACCGCACCAAAGTGCTAAGAGACTGCACATAAGTGTTAATAAACCGCACCGAAGTGCTAAACCACTGGACTCTATGGCATGCCAACTATACTCTATACCTTAATTACTTATTTGGGCACACTTTCCAATTCCATAATCAATTCATCCATGGCAATATAATTAAATATTGGGCGGTTCATACCCTAAATATAACATAAACATACATACCTGATGTATCTAGTGATCAAATGCATCATAGCTCTACCTTTGACAATTCTCAATATGTCAAATATTAATTTCATGATATAATTGTCAAGCAGTTATTAATAAGGTGGACTTTCCAACAAGTCTTCCAATTGAAAATCATAAAATTTTCCATGCATAAAAATGCACTCACCTTGACACTTTATTTTTTGTCGATGTTCAATAGGCTCACTAAGTTCAACTTTGGTCCCATTCCTTTCCTCGATTGCTAACTCGATCTCGATTTTGTTCACAATCTACAAGTGTATTAAAAATACCATAAGTACATTTCAAATTATATGTTAGTATCTTACTAACACATAAACAATATAGGAATAATTTTCCTATAAACACCCTAATATTTTCCAAATATTAGTTTCATGACATAAGTCATTCCATCCCCAATACTTCGTATTTCTTCCAACCTTTACTCAAAGAATGATTTATAACTCATTCTAATATTTATTCCAGCATAATGCTTCCATAAATATAAATTTTCACTTTAGTCCTTAATTTCTTCCAAACTGCTGAATTGGTCCCCAAACTTTTCAAAATTTCCGAATTGGTCCCTATGTTTTCCAAACTTCCAAAATAGTCCAAATGACATTTTAAAGCTTATAAAATCATAATTTCAACATTTCCAAATTTATGGAAATTTTTCCAGAATTTCCCTTAATTCCATCAAAATGCCGAAATCACCCTTATACTTTTCCAAATTTCCAAATTAGTCCACTTAACACTTAAACATCATTTCCAAGCTTCACAATCATTCCTAACTCAAAATCAATCCAAATTCAACTTTTCTACTAAAACCCTAACTTTGAACAATTTAGGGTTTAGCTATTTCCATGTAGTTTCAATCATCATACAAGCTTTAATATGATTCTACAACATCATATTCATCAAAAACTAACGTTAATTCATTCTAAATCAGCATCCCCTTCATCCATCAATTTCCCAAAACTAAGGTTTTAAGTAAGAAAAGCATGAACAAATGGTACCAAGAGATTGAGAATTTTAAGGAGATTAATTCCTTGTTTCAAGCTTTCACCCAAAATCCAAAGAAATAAGCTTGAAAAATCAAAATAAAGTTTGGTCTTACCTTGAAGAAGGGTTTCGGCACTTTGGAGAAATACAGAGAGAATTCTTGATTTTTGTTTTGATTTAATTTAGGCCATTTGTCCATCATTTAAAGTATCATAATTAAAAATTCTTTTATGGCAAAATGACTATCTTGCCCCTTTAATCCAAGGTTCCATAAATTTCGACATGTCACTTTGATCATCCAATGGTCCAAATTAATACAAGGAGTTAGTGATTACCAACTTTTCCCTTGCCATCTTCAAAAATTACCATCTTGCCATTTTTCATCCAATGGCTAAGATTACACATGGAAAAGTAATCTTTAATCCAATGATCCATATTAATTTCCATTAAAATAAGGTAGGAAAATAACCCTTTTACCCTTGCCTTATTTTAATAAATTATCTTCTAAAATATCTCATAAAAGATTTCTCATTTATCCGATTAAATCCGATTATTTGGATTTTTCCCGAACTTTAAAGCTTTATAGCTCTTAATACAAACTTCGTATCAAAAATCTGTGTATCACAAAAATGCCACTCTTGGGGGTGAACTATTCATTTACGGGACTAAATTACATACTTTTGAAAATTACAACTTAGTCCCTAAACTTTTCAAAGTTTACACTTTGGCACCAAACTTTCAATTTTTACATTTTGGTCACTATACTTTTCAAGTTTTTCATTTTGGCCACTAACCAAAATTTTGAGGTATTACAATTATCCCCCTTAAGAAAATTCATCCTCGAATTTTCCTAAGTACTAGGTTGAAAAAGATGCGGATACTGCTTTTTCATTAATTCCTCTGGTTCCCAAGTAGCTTCCTCTACTTTGTGATTTCTCCATAACACTTTGACTAGAGGAATCTTTTTAATTCTTAACTATTTTTCTCCATGAGCTAATATTCTCACAGGTTCCTCCTCGTATGTCAGATCTTGTTGAATCTCGATTTCTTCCGGTGTAATGACATGTGAAGGATCTGATCGATACTTCCTCAACATGGATACATGAAAAACGCCATGGATCTTACTCATCTCGGGTGGAAATGCTAATTGATATGCCACTGGATCAACCCTTTTTAGAATCTCATAAGGGCCAATAAATCTTGGACTAAGTTTACCTTTTCGTCCAAAGCGTAACACTTTTTTCCACGGTGATACTTTTAAAAATACCATATCCCCGACTTCAAACTCAATATCTTTTCTTTTAAGAACTGTATAAGATTTTTGTCGGTCGGAGGCAGCTTTGAGATTGTCCTGAATAATTTTTACCTTGTCTTCCATTCTCTAAATAAGATCAAGTCCAATAACCTTTCGATCCTCAAGCTCGAACCAATTTAATGGCATTCTGCATTTCCTCCCATATAATGTTTTGTAAGGAGCCATTTTTATGCTTGATTGATAACTATTGTTATACGCGAATTCTGCCAATGGGAGATGCTTTTCCCAGGAACCCGCAAAATTTATTACACACGTTCTAAGCATATCTTCCAATACTTGGATAGTTCTCTCCGACTGCCCACCCGTCTGAGGATGAAAAGCAGTACTAAAATGTAATTTAGTTCCCAATGCCTCATGTAAAGCACTCCAAAATCTTGAAGTGAACCTAGGATCCCTGTCCGATATAATAGACATAGGAACACCATGCAATCTAACATTCTCCTTGATATATAGTTCCACCAGCTTGTTCAAGGAATAATTCGTGCGAACTGGTATGAAGTGTGCCGATTTAGTTAATTGATCCATGATCACCCAGATTGCATCCTTTTTACTTGGTGTCAAAGGCAAGCCCATTACAAAATCCGTAGTAACTCTTTCCCATTTCCACTGTGGAATGGAAATTGGTTGAAATAATCCGGATGGTACCTGATGTTCGCTTTTACTTGTTGACAAGTCAAACACTTGGCAACAAACTTTGTGATGGCTTGCTTCATGTCGGGCCACCAAAAATGACTTTTCACATATTGATACATTTTGTTACCACCTGGATGCATTGTTAAAGTGTTGTAATGGGCTTCAGAAAGTATTTATTTCTTCAGCTCATCATCCCCGGGAACGTATAAACGTCATTTTATAATATAAGCACCCATTAGACTTTACTTCAAAATCCTTAGATTCACCACTTTCTATTTGTTTTATTCTTTCTAGGCACCCTTCATCTTTGGCTTGTAACTCTTTAATTCTCTCTATCAAAGTTGGTTTGATTTGAAATTCAGCCACTAATGCACCATTCTCATGCATTTTCAACTGGGCATTCAGGGCTCTGAAGGTAGAAAATGTTTTTCGGCTAAGTGCGTCTGCTACCACATTAGCCGTTCCAGGATGATAATCAATAATTACATAATAATCCTTGATTAATTCTATCCATCTTCTTTGCCTCAAATTGAGCTCCTTTTACGATAACAAGTACTTCAAACTTTTTATGGTCAGTGAAAATATAGCATTTTTCACCATATAAGTAGTGTCGCCAAATTTTTAGAGCAAACACCACTGCAGCCAACTCTAAATCATGAGTGGGATAGTTTCTCTCATGAGTTTTGAGTTGTCGCGAAGTATAAGCTACCACCTTTTCCCTATTGTATCAACACACATCCCAAATCATTATGGAGGCATCGCTATATATTACAAATTCTTTTCCAGGTTCTGGTTGCACTAAAACAGGAGCTTCTGTCAGAACCTTCTTTAATTGATCAAAGCTTTCTTGACATTTTTCCGTCCAAATGAACGGTACATCTTTTCTTAATAGCTTGGTTATTGGAGAGGCAATCATTGAAAAATCTTTCACAAATCGCCGATAATAACCAGCTAATCCCAAAAAGCTTCTCACTTTAGAGATATTCTTAGGAACTTTCCATTCAAGGATTGCTTGAACCTTCTTGGGATCAACTCGAATTCTTTCGGCTGAAACTACATGCCCAAGGAAATTTACTTCTGATAACCAAAATTCACACTTTGACAGCTTTGCATACAACTTCTTTTCTCGTAAGATCTGGAGAACAACTCGAAGATGAGTATCGTGCTCCTCCCTATTTTTAGAATAAACCAATATGTCATCAATAAATACTACCACAAATCGATCCAAAAACGGCTGGAAGATTCGATTCATTAAATCCATAAATGTCGTTGGTGCATTTGTAAGTCCGAATGGAATTACTACAAACTCGTAATGCCATATCTGGTTCTGAAAGATGTCTTTGGTATATCCGTCTCCTTAATTTTTAATTGATGATACCCCAATTGAAGATCAATCTTAGAGAACACCGTTGTCCCCTTAAGTTGATAAAAAAGATCATCAATCATCGGTAAAGGATACTTATTCTTTATCGTCACCTTATTAAGTTGGCGATAATCCACACATAGTCTCATTGATTCGTCTTTCTTCTTTACAAACAAGACTGGAGCTCCCCAAGGTGATATGCTTGGTCGAATGAAGCCTTTATCTAACAATTCTTGCAATTGAGCCTTCAACTCTTTGAGCTCTGTAGGAGCCAATCTATAAGGTGCTAATGATATTGGTGTTGTTCTAGGGAGCACATCAATACCAAATTCCACCTCTCGATCTGGGGGTAAGCCTGGTAATTCATCCGGAAAAATATCTGGAAATTCCCACATCGTGGGTATGTTTTCGAGATCTATCTTTGTCTCCAGAGCACTTATCATATAAGCTAAATAAGTTTCGTATTCACATGATAATAACTTTCCAGCAGCTACAGCTGCAATCTCAGGGCTCAAATAATTCTGTCTTTCTCCCTTAAACACTATTTTCGAACCCTCTGGTCCTTTTAAGACTACTCTTTTTAATAAGCATTCAACCATAGCATCATATGCCGATAGCCAATCCATTCCAAGAATAATTTCAAATTATTGGAAAGGCAATTCCATAAGATCTACAGGAAATTCTACTGCTTGAATTTTTAAAGGACATTTCCTGCATATCCTACTCACTCGGGCACTTTGTCCTATTGGGTTGACGGCAACTATCTCACCCAAAATTAGTTCTACTGGATGTTTCTTTCAAGTATTACTCTAGAACTAATATATGAATGAGTAGAGCCTGGATCAATTAAGGTAAAAATAGGTCTGCCAAAGAGTTCATTCATACATGCAACAATTTCTGCATCATTGCAATCCTCAATAGTTTTGATGTTGTATACCCAAGCTATAGCTCTACTTTCTTGATTAGGTGTTGATGCAGATGTTCTCGGTTTTCCACCTTTGTTTCCCTTGCCCCTTGGTGGCACTACAGCAAACTGATGCGGGTGAAGCTCCGAACAATTTTTCTTGAAATGCCCAACTTGTCCACAATGGAAACATGCTCCGATCAACCAGCATTGACCAGGATTCCTCTTGCCACAATGCTCACATACTGAAATTGGGTGAACTCCAGAACCTCGAGTACCCATAGTATTCATCTGAGATTGCTTCGATTTTCCTCTTGCATACCCCTTTTTAACTGAAGTGGCATATGCTGCAAGATGCTGCTGTGACATTCCTTTGTTGTGTTTAAATAATGATGCAGCAAATGAACCTCCAGGCCTTTTCCAGTCTGAATTTTCTTTTATGCCTTCTCCTCGAGGTCCACTTTTTCTATCGCTTTGGCCCTGTTCACCATTTCTTGAAAAGTAGTGAAATTACAAGAAACCAATATCCTCTTATATTGCGAATCCAACCCAGCTATGAATCTGTCGATTCTAGACCTTTCAGTTGCGAGAAATTCTGTCGCAAATTGGCTCAATCTATTGAACTCGCATTTATATTCATAAACTGATCTGCATGTTGTTTTAGCTGTAGAAATTGTTGTCTCATATCTTCAACAAATACGTCTCCAATATACTTTTCTTTGAATTCATGAAGAAATAATTCCCAAGTAACCCGCTCCCGAGGTGTGCAGTTATCACATTCCACCATATACTGGCTTGTCCCATCAAAAGGGATACTACTCCTTCCAATTTTCCTTGATCATCACAAGGAATTCTGCTTAACATGATCTTGACATCGTTTAACCAGTAATCAGCATCCATTGAATTTGCATTAGTATCACCTCAGAATTATGGTGCTCCGATTTTCCTTAGCTCCTTAGGGACAGATACTGGTGCTCACTGATTTATAGTTGATAAAAGGATTATAAAAATAAACCTTGATCCTGTACCGGCATATTTATTTGTTCCCGAGCCTGTCGCTCTACATTCTGCTGAGCCGGTTGCTCCACATTTTGCTGAACCTGAGGTGGATTCTGATTCACCTCATTACTTCCGCTTTGAGCAAGCACATCCTGCTCAACAGCCTGTCGTGATTCCCGATAGTCCGACATTTGTTCATGTCACGACTATCTTAAATAAGTAAGGAGTAATCTACCCAATATCAGACATCATCATAATCCTATACAATATCAGTAATTTTTGATATCCTAGTGGCATGTACATAACTCTGACTTTCTATAGAGACTCATTTACCATCCAGAACCGGCTAAGACCTAAGCTCTAAAACCAATAAATGTAACACCCTTACCAGTATTAAATAACCAATACTAGTATAGAGTGTCACATAATATTTAACCGTATTTTTATACTAACCAAATTAATCAAAAAGCAGTACTTTTTGAAAAAAATTATTTATCGCGTACAATCAATTACTAAATTTTTTTACCAGTCAAATAGCTTCCATTTTCATACAGCAATTTGGCAGTTTGTAACTACACATTTTAATTAAGTAAACTACCTAAACTAAAAATGATCTTAATTACTATAAAGTAACCACTTATCTAGATATTAATATTACAAACCATATCTAGACCAGTTAAAATGAGCTACTAATATTTTATGCATGCCAACTAGGGATAATCAAAATACATCAAAGATGTAAATTACCGATATAATTATTATCCCGGTGAATGATGATGCCGATGCTCCTTACTCATGTCCGAGATTACTACCTACGCGTGAAAACCATCACACGTTAAGTATACGCTTAGTGAGGCATTATAATTATTTAACATACATCAACATGCTTGAATTATAACAATAATAAAATAAACATGCAATTTGATCACCATTCTTTTATCTTCCTTATGTTAATCAAATATTAACATAATATATGTTCCGGATTCATAAATCCTATTAATATCCTTGCCATTATCCGAGAGTTTATCTACTCTCTAATTTATTAACCATTTATTATCAAATAAATTATTGCCTAACATAGTTTGAGAACTTGAGTACAAGAGTCGAAATCGCACCAAAGTGCTAATAAACTGCACTGAAGTGCTAAGAGACCGCACATAAGTGCTAAGAAACCACACTTAAGTGTTAATAAACCACACCGAAGTGTTAAACCGCTGGACTCTATGGCATGCCAACTATGCTCTATACCTTAATTACTTATTTGGGCACACTTTCCAATTCCATATTCAAATCATCCATGTCAATATAATTGAATATTGGGCGGTTCATACCCTAAATATAACATAAACATACATACTTGATGTATCTAGTGATCAAATGCATCATAGCTCTACCTTTGACAATTCTCAATATGTCAAATATTAATTTCATGATATAATTATCAAGCAGTTATTAATAAGGTGGACTTTCCAACAAGTCTTCCAATTGAAAATCATAAAATTTTCCATGCATAAAAATGCACTCACCTTGACACTTTATTCTTTGTCGATGTTCAACTAGCTTTACTAAGTTCAACGTTGGTCCCGTTCCTTTCCTTAATTGCTAACTCGATCTCAATTTTGTTCACAGTCTACAAGTGTATTAAAAATATCATAAGTACATTTCAAGTTATATGTTAGTATCTTACTAACACATAAACAATATAGGAATAATTTTCCTATAAACACCCTAATATTTTCCAAATATTAGTTTCATGACATAAGTCATTCCATCCCCAATACTTCGTATTTCTTCCAACCTTTACTCAAAGAATGATTTATAACTCATTCTAATATTTATTCTAGCATAATGCTTCCATAAAAATAAATTTTCACTTTAGTCCTTAATTTCTTCCAAACTGCCGAATTGGTCCCCAATCTTTTCAAAATTTCCGAATTGGTCCCCTATGTTTTACAAACTTCCAAAAGGGTCCAAATGACATTTTAAAGCTTGTAAAATCATAATTTCAACATTTCCAAATTTATGGAAATTTTTCCATAATTTCCCTTAATTCGATCAAAATGTCGAAATCACCCTTATACTTTTCCAAATTTCCAAATTAGTCCACTTAACACTTAAACATCATTTCCAAGCTTCACAATCATTCCTAACTCAAAATCAATCCAAATTCAACTTTTCTACTAAAACCCTAACTTTGAACAATTTAGGGTTTAGCCATTTCCATGTAGTTTCAATCGTCATACAAGCTTTAATATGATTCTACGACATCATATTCATCAAAAACTAACCTTAATTCATTCTAAATCAACATTCCCTTCATCCATCAATTTCCCAAAACTAAGGTTTTAAGTAAGAAAAGCATGAACAAATGGTACCTAGAGATAGAGAATTTCAAGGAGATTAATTCCTTGTTTCATGCTTTCAGCCAAAATCCAAAGAAATAAGCTTGAAAAATCAAAATAAAGTTTGGTCTTACCTTCAAGAAGGGTTTCGGCACTTTGGAGAAATAAGGAGAGAATTCTTGATTTTTCTTTTGCTTTAATTTAGGCCATTTGTCCATCATTTAAAGTATCATAATTAAAAATTCTTTTTATGGCAAAATGACTATCTTGCCCCTTTAATCCAAGGTTCCATAAATTGCCACATGTCACTTTGATCATCCAATGGCCCAAATTAATCCAAGGAGTTAGTGATTACCAGCTTTGCCCTTGCCATCTTCAAAAATTACCATCTTGTCATTTTTCATCCAATGGCTAAGGTTACACATGGAAAAGTAATCTTTAATCCAATGATCCATATTAATTTCCATTAAAATAAGGCAAGAAAATGACCCTTTTACCCTTGCCTTATTTTAATAAAATATCTCATAAAAGATTTCACATTTATTCGATTAAATCCGATTATCTAGATTTTTCCCAAACTTTAAAGCTTTATAGCTCTTAATACAAACCCCGTATCAAAAATCTGTGTATCACGAAAATGACACTCTTGGGGGTGATATTCATTTACGGGACTAAATTACATACTTTTGAAAATTACAACTTAGTCCCTGAACTTTTCAAAGTTTACACTTTGGCACCAAACTTTCAATTTTTACATATTGGTCACTATACTTTTCAAGTTTTTCATTTTGGCCACTAAACAAAATTTTGAGGTATTGCACTTTATATCGAGTTGCCTACTAAAAAATTTTTGGGACGTTTTATCCCCTAAACTAAAAATTGTGATCCCATATGGTCTTTCCGTTAACCTTTCATTTAAAATATTTTTGTTGGCCAATTAAAATGCACCACGTGTCAATTTATTAACAAAAAAGCACTTGACTTGAATAAAAGGGTAAATTGCACGTTAAGACTGTCAGATTTTTATTTTTATTCAATTTAGTCCTAAAATCTTTACTTAACCTGAAATTTACTCTAATTTCTTTATAATTTTTATAATTTAGTCTAATATTTTTAATATGATGATATTTTTGTTAATTTTAGTCCTTAAAAATTTATTTAACCTAAAATTCACCCTTATTTCTTTTTATTTTTTATAATTTAGTCCAAAAATTTAAATATGATAATATTTTTTAATTAAATTTTTTTGACCAATTAAAATATGCCACGCCAACGCCCATTAAATATTAAATAAAAAATTAATTTAATTAAAGAAATTAAATTTAAAAATCTCTCTATCTCTCTCCCATGTCTCTCGTTGCATCTTCTTCAACAGAGATTTTATAACCACTGCCACCACCACCTTAACCTCCATAACCACCAAAATCACCTCCGCCGTATGCCCCATAACCAGCAGCTCGGCCCCATAAGCATCACTTGATCTATTATAACCACCGCTACCAAAATATCCATGCTAGAAATGACAAAAAAGCCAAACTTTTCAGTCAATTTACGTTTTTCACATGTAATTAATTTTTCTCAAGAAACAAACAGAATAAAAGAGATTTACCCATGAATGGATTAATTTTTTCGGTGCAAGGGTTGGGCTTGTCGTTTTCGAGATGGTCAAATGATCTAAAATTGTTGGTTTCGGCATCGAGAAGGGGTTCACCGCATTGAGGGTCCATCTTAACCCTAAAAATTAAACAACAAATGTATCAAAGTTAATGAAGGAGGAGGACAACTGTAAAACAGGGGAAATACACTTGAAACCATTGTTGCTATGGTGGGTGATGGGATTAATGATTCTCGTGCTCTAGCAGCTCTAGATGTTGGTATGGCGTGAGGACTGATAACTTTTTAGAATGTTTTGAAGAAGAAAAAACAAGAAGAAAATGAAACAAGAAAGAGAGAGATTTTAATATTATTATATTTTTCATATATTTTTCTTTAATTAAATTTAAAATTTTATTTAAAATTTAATATATTCAATTTTGAATTAAATAAAAATTTAGGGACTAAACATAACAAAAATAAAACATGGGAGGCTTAAGATACAAATTACATACTTCTATTAAAGCCAACCATAGATATTTTGGTGTATCTTGATTGAACAATGTTTTCTTTTTAAACGGGTGTTAAAGAAAGGACTATATGAAGTCATGATTTTTAGTTTAGGGGGCAAAATGTCCCGAAAAATTCTTAAGTTAAATTCTAACAAGAAATCCATGTTCTTAAGTTATTCATGATCAAGGTTTAAGTCAACGGTAGAAATTCCATGTTTTCAAATTTTCTAGAAACCTTAGCTTTGTGTATATCACGGAAAACAAGTCAATATTAATGAATCCTTTCTTTATGCTAGAGCAATTTATTGGTGGTGAAGTCCAAGCCCCGAACAAGGGAGTTGTCATCCAAGAGTCGAAATAACTTCGAATTATCCACTGAGTGTAGTTTATATATCGAGTATGGCTAGGTGTCATCTTGATTGTGTAATGCCCCAAATCTGGGCCAAGATGTTAGTTAGATCGATTAGACGGTTTAGGGGAACCGAATTAGGCGAATCGAGCTAGTTTCAGGAATTAAATCATACTAAATGGTTTTTTGGTTAAAATAAAATATGGGAAAATATTAGAAAATGTTTAATTAATATTCTAAGGGTTTTGGAAAGTTCAATTTGAAGGAAAAAAATTGGATTTGAGACATTTTGGTCTGGTGACTAAAATGTAAAGTTTCAAAACTATTTTGGTGACTAAATTATAAAAGAGACAAAACTTAAAATCTTTAAGGAGCTAATTTACCAAAATTTTAATCAGATTTTCCCTTAATTTAAGCTATTTTAAATGGTTTTTAAAAGGTTTAATAAATAAAAATAAAGGGGATTTTATTAAAAGGATTTTAATAACTAATTTCATTTTCTTACGTAACTACTTTACTCTCAACTTTCTCAGCAGCCAAACCATCAATTTCACTCTAAAGTTCTCAGGAATCATTCATTTTTTATTTCCTTTTGATTTCCTAATTGATTCCTTTAATTTCTATATCGAATCCTAATTGCTTTCTTGAATATTTCACTCAAATCTTGCCAATTAAGGGGAAATCAGCAATTAGAGGTGATTTCGTTTCTCTCCCCTAATTAAAGGTTCTTTATTGAAATTCCCAAGTTCTGGATCCTTTACAACTGATTTTTATTATGTGTTAATGATCAAATCATGATTTTATGGTTGTAATTGAGTTTTAATAAGAAATTGGATGAATCTTGTTAAAGATCTATTTTATATCGATTCTAATTGATTTAGATCATTTAAAATAAATGTTTTAATGTTATGAGAATAGATTAATAAAAGGAATTCTGAAACTAAGTGAATTGCTAATTTTCTAGGTTATAAATAGTTAGATTTTGAGGTGATCTTGGTGTTATAAGCTTGCTGGAAGTGTAAAGATGGTATAATGTTGTTTTTGGATGTTAATTGATGATGTTAAGATGTTAGATTAGTTATGTTTTGGCTGGGCTTTGTTTAGATTGAGTTTGGTGATGTTTTCGGATGTTTTAAGGAATCGTTTGGTGGTTTTTAGTGAGGTGAAGTTGAGGTGATGTGCTATTGTGTTTAGAGATGCATGGAGATTCATTAATCCTCTATTTTTGTGCGGGTAAAGCATGAGAGATAGATCCTTCATCTTTTAGAGAGTTTCTAGAGGCTTTGGAAGCTTGATTGTGCATCGACAAGAGAAGCGTTTGGTGTCGGTGAGTGGAAACATGATTTACTTCTTTTAAAAGGTTTGAAGATGGTTTTTGGAAATTTAGATTAAGTTTGAAATACTTATCTAAGCTCGAAAGTAAGTATTGGTTGATCTCGCTCTCGTTTTCGGTTTTGCAAAATACAATCTCATGCATATATTTATTATTTGGATTACCTAATGTTATATGCATGTTTTAGAAATGAAAGATGTTGCAAATGTTCATATATGATGATTATTGAGTATTACAAACGATTTATGGAAAGATTTTGAGAATAGTAGAATGCATGATTTAATGTGTTAGAAATTAGTTTGATTTGATGCATATGTAAAACAGTGAGGTAATGTGGTTTTTATGGAGTACATTGGCAAGTGGCTGAGATTAAAAGTTATCATATATATTTGGCTAGCCATAGGGTCTAAAGTGCACTATAATAAGTCGCCTCATGTATGTCGAGGGGTCAATAGTGTGCCAATTCTCCCGCTGGTGGATTTATACATCATAACCATTGAGGGTTGCTCCGGTTCGAGGATGTATGTGAAGTGGTCGAAGAAACCACTTGCGAAATCTGTGTATCCGAGGTGTTTCATAAATAGAATGGAAATGGTTTTTGGGTCACTTAAATGCCAATATATGATATAATGTATCATAATAAATGGATTATATTTTATAAAATATGGTTTATACATGAGATGCTCTTTAAGCTTGTTATTTAGAGATTTTGGCATGAGAAAGCTTAAATTGAGGTTTATGCTAGAAATCCATGACACATGTGTTGCAATTGCTTAAAAGTGCATATTTGAAAGATTATAGAAGAATGAGATGTTTTGGCATGAGTTTAAACACTTATTTGAAAGTAAAATGGTTTTAAATGCATTGATGAGTGTTTTTGAGATTCCCTCACTAGGCTTTATAAGATTACACTCTCCTTTCTCATCAATGCAGAGAAATAGGCTTTTTGGGGCAGCAAGCAAGAGGCAATCCAAGGGAGAAACATTTTCAAGTATGGTTTTATAAATGCTATGTAGTAATAAGAGGCAATGTTAGCAAGATGTAATTGGGAGGGTTATTTTGGTTACTCTCTGGTTTTATAAGTTTCATTTGATGTTTTGGACTTGTATAAAGCATTATATCTTGATTTGAGGGATTGAGATTCATTTTGCATGCTTGGGTAGAGATCATGCCTATAGGATCTTTACTTGGTTATGTGATGATGTGAATGTAACACCCTGATCTCATCCAGGATTTGGAGCATCATATTCGGGTCACCCAAAACCGACCCAATAAAATTTCTCAATTTAAAACCGCAAGTTGACCATGCTCAAATAATCCATTACCATAAAATCCATGTAGATAATGAGATTAAAATGGTTTACAAAATATAGTTCCAAATAAAATACACCGTTTGACCAATAGTAGTAAATCAAAATAAAGATACAGACTCGACTGTTTCATGG
Organism: Hibiscus mutabilis; assembly: GCA_019671005.1. Classification (NCBI taxonomy): domain Eukaryota; kingdom Viridiplantae; phylum Streptophyta; class Magnoliopsida; order Malvales; family Malvaceae; genus Hibiscus; species Hibiscus mutabilis. The sequence continues at coordinate 15,183,352 of CM033744.1, forward strand.
TCCTATGAATACAATCAATCCAAAATAAACATCAAGTACTGTACTCTGAGATTGGCTCGGTGCTGGGAAATCCTCCTCGATATGCTCCTCCAAAAGCAATCTGTCAACCTACGTACGGAAAAACCATAATTCTGCATGTTGAGCTAACAAAGCTCAGTAGTACATTTCTACTCTACTGCAATTCATGAATATCATAAAACAAGCATGCATGATAATATAATTAAGAGTGCACAGAAAGACTTCCCAACTTCTAAGGATCATCTTTCAGCCTGTCCTAGCTAGAGCTTACAATTGTCTCGAGATACCACTATTATGTAAGAAGACTACCAAGCCATCCCAGGCTTACCATACTCGAGGCCACTCCGTTTATCGAGTTACATCCCATAACCTTATCACATAGCCCAAGGGTAATATAACCCATACTCAAGATCACACGGCCCTTCGAGCTCACACTACCCGTCGAGTAACAACCCTACCCTGATCACATAGCCCAAGGGTAAAATAGCCAACATCTATTATCCTACAACAACGTAAATAACAGACATTCCCTAATGGCCAATGAAGCCCTACTATTTTTCTCGTGCTCACACAGCCGTCGGGTTACCCGTGATCACATAGCCATCGGGAAAGGATCATATCCGGATCAATATAGCCACAGATACGTCCTAAACATACTTGGATCACAATATCCACAAGAAGTCTTTTCCTGAGGTCACATAGCCAATCAGGTTACTCGAGATCACATAGCCCTTCGAGTTACTCGAGCTCACACAGCCCCTGAGTTGATTTCCATATCCTGATCACATAGCCCAAGGATAGGTTTCTAACTGCATCTAGATCACATAGCCCGTGGATACGTCAGATGTACTTGATCACATAGCTCGAAGTACCCATCCCCTTATTTAAGTGCCCTTGCACTAACTCTAGGATATCTGGATTCCTAACCAAGACACATACGTTAACACATGCTCCCCCGAGCATCAATATATCTCATCGAGAGATAAAAGGCATCCAGCCAACCATTACCAATGCCCCAAGGCATAACTCGTTTGTTACAATAATTAATATATGTCTTTAGGATTCATTTACGCCTTTCTCGTTAGATTATCTTATTATTCGCGGCAACCAGCCTATATGGGAATCCCTTCAGCACACAGCAAGGACCCCGATCTTCCATGTGCCATTAAACGATCCACCATGGATCCCTATGGGTGATTAATACAAGCGATCCACTCAATAATTACCAAGAAATTAGCCATTTATCCACGTATGGGTTACCAACCTTGATTTTCAATTTTAGGATTTGTTTTATACTTTTAGGGACCCACCAGACCCTTTACCACGAATTAATAACGCCTCAAACTCATTTTCAACATTTACGGGCAAATTGCTCTCCGAGTACCGATACTTCTACATGGGTATCGGTATGCCTCACCGGGTACCGGTACTCCTCCTTGGGTAATGATACTCAACTCAGGTTTGAAAGAATTAAACGTCTACCCATACTGATACGCTCTTCCCCCGTATCGGTACTTAGCATTAGTACTCAGATTGCCCCGTACTGATCCCAACCAATATCGATACCCCTGCCCTAGTGTACCGATACGCGAAGGCCTCCTCAGGCAATGGAACAATGGGTACCGATACCCCCTAGCGTACCGGTATACGAACACGCTACTGGAATTCTAATTAAGTGAGGGGTACCAATACATGGGAAGGCATACCGGTACCCCCTCACAACCCGACTCTCACATTACAAAGGAGTACCGATACACAGCCACCCCGTATTGGTACTCGAGCCCAAATTTCGAAACCTGAAGCTCGGGATTTCACCAATCCCATCCTTAACCTCAATGGTTAAGTCCCAAATCGTTCCTACAAATTATTTAGAGTATAATAGGTGGTTTTCTACCAATTTTATCCATTATCAACACCCAAATCGTCATTACCATTAGAAGGGTTTTAAGCTCTTAGAACCCTAACTATGCAACCCATAAACATAAACCAAGCAAGGCATTCATCTTATGATGCTCATGAAATGTAGGAGTCAGAGATATACTGACCTCAAGCAAGCAAATCCCGGAATAAAGCTCCCACCAAGCTATTTCCTCTTTTCTTCCTTGAACCAAGCTTCCAACTCAACCTCCACCAACTTTGGGGATATTCACCTTGATGGATAGATCATTGCTTACTGATTAACTCTTCATTGATGACAATTTCGAGATTCCTTACACAACCACAAAGTTTTCAACTTGTTATTTGTGTTTTGGGTGGGAGTTTGATGAAGAAGGGAATAGGGAGAGAGATAGATGGGGACAAGGTGACTTCATCCACCTTCCCCTTTGTAGGAAATTAAACAAGGCACAAGCCTTGTGTCTTACTTTGAGGGGAAATTACCTTTCTACCCTTAACCATTCCTTAACCAAACACAAGCCCAACAACCAAGCCCAACAACACATAGAGGCCCACAAAGCCCAACAACAAGGCCCAACATAACTCGAACATTCGACCCGACGTGTCAGTCCAAGACCTGAGTCAACACCCATTGTTGACTCAAAAATTTGGGTCGTTACAAATCTCCCCTCCTTAAGGAAATTTCATCCTCGAAATTTAGATGGATGAAAGGGAGATGAAACCAAAATAGATCTAACCACTTAACCATTCAAACAGGATCACCTTGATTGGGGAGAGTTTTCCCTCAATCTACCTTAATTAGAACCATAGCATTTAACCACCCGCTCTCAACACTTCTCTTGAGATTTCCCATGACTTTTTTCAGCATCCAACGACACTTATGATGAACCGCTACGCTTGGTAACATAACCAACCTCGAGCCACGTTGTTCAAACATCAACTTAAAGAACTCACTTCTAAAGGATTCTATCTCGGTTAACCAACCTTCCTACTAGCATCCATCAGCCAAAACTAAACTTAGACTTTATCTACGTCCAAGACGCTACACCACATCCACAACCCATTGTCAGTAACGCATCATGCCTAACAACTATATCTCTTTCAAATCACTAAAGGACAAGCAACCTAACAACCGATCATTATCATCAATCTACTTTGAACTAACAGCTCTTTTCTCCAGACTTGGGCCACCAAGATGAAATTTAAAACTTCACTTTATCCAAACTTGCTTTCAATAGGATCAAAAGCCACTTATGATTCACCTACTTGGTTTCAAGAAATGACCACCGTCACTTACGAACTCATACAAGCAACCCAAAACTAACCATTCTATTTGCGAAAGTCCAAACACCTTCTTCTAACCCTTGACTCGGTCCAAACAATCAGACGTGAAAAGCTATCTCACTATTCTTTAGGATTTCCAACTGGTCTATCCAAAAGCATTTCTTTGCAACACAACTATCTGTTACCCTTAACACAGCTATTGATCCACATTTCCACTACGCCACTCTGATAACTTCCATGTTGGTTGCCTTAATCGATAACAACTTTGGTCGAACTCGATTGGCCAATCCTCTAACTCTACAAGATCTAGCTTAACAAGTGCACAAACCAAGCAACTATCCTCATGATTCACCCTTAGGACCTCAACCATAATCATCACAACCTTCATTTACTCTTTTCTACGATACCTTACTTTGACAAACAACACATGAAACTCCCACATTCTATGGCCAAAACAAGGTCGCCAATATCACAAACACGGTATCGGTCTTCCACCATTGCACTATGGCTCAACACATCCAAAGCCACTATACAAGCTACTCTCACGCAGACACAATCTCGGCGAAGCACTTGGCAACGGCACCCAATTGGTCACTTGCACAAGTGGGCCTCCAACAAAAAGTTCGTTAAGTACCATACCACGGAGCGATGGACACTAACAACAAACTCAACCTTACCTTTATTGTAGTTCTAAACCACAATCAACATCTAAGATTGCTCATTCACCAAGGGTACCCTCATACCCTTAGAACACTCACAACACTTGGACCAGGAACTCTCAACCTTCACGTCTAAAAAGCAAGCTAAGAACACCTTGCACCCTATAGAGCCTTCCTTGAGCTAGCACTACGGAGCACAACATCCACCTTAGAGAGGTTAAGATCCTACACAACTGACACTAACAACCAGCTTCAAGCGATCTAAAACTTCACAACTTCTCACACACAACTCACGACACGCAATGCACTCTCAACAACCATCTACGATAAGAACTTATCTAGCAACGGATGTAATTCTAATTACCATCTAAAACAACACGAAACCCAAGATTTACCAAGGTGCACATCACAAGAATCGGTCTATTACACAGCCGAAGAGCTAAACGGCTTTCACAACAATTGGAACCAACACAAAACTTAATTACCTAACATATCCTCAATCGCAATGCTATCAACTCTAATATGAGCAGTAGACTGCATAGCAACGCCTCACGTGCCAACCCTGGAGGTGGGTCTCACAGGACCTCCACCTCGATAACCTAACGGTGCCCTAACTCCGCCTCTAGCAAAACTCTGATTATGATAGAAGTAGCCAACCTCTGAGACTGAGCTGGTGAATCCTCATCCATAACTGGGCAATCCTTTTCCATATGTCCTAGTGCTCGACACTTGTAGCAAACCCTCTGAAGAAAAAAAAGAACACTCCAAGGTGATGTCGGCCGCAATGCTCGCACACTGGTGAAAGTGATGCTCCAACAGAACCATTAGTACTCCATTCTAGAGTAGAAATCAAAGGGCCTCCATAAACCCTCAATCTAGATCCTGAGCTGACTCTCGGTGGCTGGTCTGAAGCAACTCTCTTCGAACTCCTCAAGGCATAAAACCTCTCATGTGGATAGGGAGAAGGAGCTATGATATTCTGGGTCTCCACCTCATGACCCCTAAAATCCTCGAACTGATTAGATGCTGAACTTTGAAGTCGCTCAAGTGCCTTCGCACTATTGGCTAACTCAGAGAATGTCCTAAGCAGACCTGCTGTCATATGCAACTGAAGATCAACATTCAAGCCTTGTCTGAACCTCTTGCACCTCAACTCTTTCATGGCAACAAACTCTGAGGCATAACGGTTCAAACGCAGAAACTCTTGCTCATAAGCAAACACCGTTTGATCTCCCTAAACCAGATGCAGAAATTGGTCCCTCATCTCATCCATGTGTACCTCACTGATGTACTTCTTCTGGAACTCATTGTTGCGCATAATAAGTGCTTCGCAATTGTGCAAGTGTACACGTCGCAAGTTATAGAATAAAAGATATCGTCTCCATAGGGATTGGTACCACTTCAAGAATTCAATCTCTTGCATTGTAAAAAGTAAAAACACAAGTAGGTGATTGTATGAGTTTTAATTAACAACTAAACTAGAAAGCAATAAAGTAAAAGAAGATGTAATCAAAAGAGAGGGAATAGACCAGGTTATCTTGACTTGAGTAGTGATAGCCAATTGGATCGTCTTGGTAAAAGAGTGCAAGGGCAACTCAGTTGTCGTGGCAACTTGCCCAGCGGGGTTGCCTTGGTAACTAATCGACGGTTGCCTGGGCAACAGTTTGGGCAGCTAGGCAGCAACTTCAAGGTTTGGCAGAGCGCTCTTCAATGGTTTCTTCTTATCCCTAAGTCGAAACTCTAGCTAATTGTGCATGCCTTGACAATACATCCCTACGTGAATCAAGGGTGAACAACAACCAATCTCGCGCTCCTCTTAGCCGTTGAAATCCTTAACTTATTCCTATGCCGGATTAATCTTCACCGTTAATAGATTGAATAAAGACCATACTCATTCGTTTCTTGAATCTAACTCTCCCGATATTAGATAAATGATAGAGTTACGAGATCATCTCCCAATTCACTCACAAACAAGAATAAAAACCAAGAATGAGTAAACCTTGAATTGAAAGTGCAAACTCTTATTACCTAAACAAAATCCAATTGTATCTCACAACCACAAAACACAATAACCTTTGCCAAATAGATTTAGTTCATGGCTAGGTTCCAAAGAAACACAAAACAAAGAATCCCTAACATAAACGTAATTGAACAAGAAAGAAAAAGATGAAGAATGATTGAAAGCCCTTGTCGAAATCTCTCCCCTTTGCTCTCCCTTGGAGTTTGACGGCTTGGTCTCCTTTAAATAGGAGATGGCTAGGTCAAAGTCTTTCTTAAAAAGGAAGTTGAATTGGAATTAAATACTTTAAAAGAATATAATTCTTTATTATATTTAAATTCCTTCTAGATCTTCTCCTATCTTCTTAGAATTTAATTTCTCTTTGACCTCTTCATGGAAATTAAACTCCTTTGGGATTTAACTTTGCTCCACGAAATCTTGGGCTTATCTAGTCATCAATTTCAACTGCCATATCATCTTATCCCTTATCGACAATTGCCCTGGCAACTAGCTGGGCATCTCCTTCATGCGCTGCCCTGGCAACTGCGTCCGCATCTCCTTCTTGTATTGCCCTGGCAACTGGTTCCAGCCTTGCTTAGGCAAGTGATTCTGCACACACACACAAACAACTATCGGCAGCACCCTTTTTCCATAAAATTAAGCAAAATATGAAATCAAGCTTGTCCACCAAGGAAACTGTGCAAACATGTATGAATGACTAATAATGCAACTAATATGAGCCTAAGTCTAGCAATAATATGAATAAAAAGGGTGAATAAAATAGTACTTTTAGACACTTAATACACCCCCAAACTCGAACTATTGCTTGTCCTCAAGCAATGCAAACTAATAATTTCTCGCCAAGACTTCAATTTTCACAAACTTAGCTTTGAACTTGATTTTAGTTCTCAGAACCATGGCATAAAGTATGATTGGCTTTTCATTTTTCGAAAAACTTAGGAGTTACTCGGAATCAAACTATAATTCTTGTGAGTGTGTGCAGACTTGTGTACAAGTTGATTTTTCAAATTTTATGCAAACAAGAGGTTTTCAAATTACTTCCTTGGGTTCTTTTAACATGTTTTAACTAGAGCCGACTTTGGGCACCTCTAGTGTTTTTTAGTTTTCTTAAGTTAATAATTTTTTTATTCGACTAGAGTCAATTTCGGGCACCTCTAGCATTCATCCAATTTTATTCTAATCCCCCAATTTTTTAACTATCAACCTAAGTTCGCTAGAATTCCTTAAATCTATCAAGCTACAACAGTGTTTCATCAAGTTTAGCATCATAGTGTGATTCTAAGTGTTTCCACAGTTATCCTAGAATAAAAAATTCTATCAATTAAGTGCATTGGCAAAGTCATCATCGGAAATTCATCAAATCTAGGCAATTCTTGTTCCAACTAAAGGCATGGCAAGCAATTTATGTATCCTAAATGCAATACTTAAGATGAATGCAACTAAACATGGTAACTAACTAATAACAATCCCTCCAAACTCGAGTGAGGCATTGTCCTCAATGTATGCAACAAAGAAAAATAAAAATAACAATAAAGAAAAGTAAAATGCAAACGAGGACTTACTCTGAGAGTTCGTCATCGTGGATGATTAGTTTGCTTTTGGCCGATGTCTTGATTCTTTTGCTTGAACATGGTGGTTGCTTTCTTGTTGCCGATGGTGGAATCGATCCTCGTACGGGGGTGTCCTCATCATCAATGTCATTGGCCTTTCGCTTGGGCTTGGAGGATTCAATTGGTTCGGTCTTTGTTGGTGCAATGGAGGACTCGTCCGAATTTGAAAAATTAGATAATGATTCAGTACGAGTTGATTCGGGCATAGGTGATTTACCTTTGGCTTTTGTAGTGGTTGCCGGGGCATCTTTAGCTTTGGTTGCTGCAACATCTTAAGTGTTGGTTACCGTGGCAACTGCTTGGACAGGCGCAGTGTAGGTTGCCGCGGCATCATCTGTTGCGGTTGCCGTGGCAACTGCTTCATTGGTTGTCGTGGCAAGGATTTCGGCAGGAAAGATAGGGAACGGCACGCAGCTGTCCAGGTACTTTTCCAGGATGACTTGGGTGATAGCATTGTTGTGATCCTTCATGTACCAAATGAACATTAGTTGTCGGTCTTCAATTTGCCTAAGGTGATTCTCGAATTGTTGTAAGAGTACTTCAAGTTGTCTCGGGTTTGCTGCCTGAGTTGCCCGGGTATCAGTTGCTTGGGCATTAGGAGTTGCCGAGGTGGCAGAAGTTGCCGCGGCAATTGAAGATGTTGGGGATTTTATCGGTGCCTCTCCCATTAGCTTTCAGATTTGTGCTCGATTCCAACTGAATTTGGTAGGGCCTTTTCATTAGTGGACTCACTTGGGACATGCATCTCCTTGCAAAGATTGGAAATTAAGAAAAGGAAGAAAAGAGAACACTTGTCTTTTGTGCTACATACAAAAATCTCATCACAAATAATTTTTCCAATGTTAATGATGTGATTATGCAAGATAGAATGTATGAGCAAAAGACGAGGTGTATCAAAAGTGGTATTGTGTGTTGTGGGCATTAAAGAAGTTTTAACAAACTTATTCCATAATTTTGCCTCGGGTTTAAGCTGAAGGTGATTTACCGTGCCCTTGTATTTACCGTCGTTCCAATGAGTTCCCGGTAGAGTTAGTTCTTGAAGCACCTTGTCAAGTTGCTTGAGCTTGAGTTGATCAACAAAGGCTTGATGCTCGTCCTTCTCAACGTGGAGCCCGTAAAAGGTGTTGATGCTTTCCGGGCTTATGAGTATAGCCTTGTCACGAACAAAAACATAAGGATTATTCGGGTTAGGTGAGTGAGCATAGAATTCTCTTATCCATGAGATGTTACCCGGTTCCGATTGATGGCAAAAGATTTGCCACTTTTGATGTGCAATCTTTTGGAATATGAATGGTTCAAGGTCAAAATCTTGATGAGAGTTGGAGTATTCGAAGCCTTTTTCTTCGCAAATCTTTCAGCTTTCAAACTCGGAGTGAAATCTTTCTTGAACCACCGATGTAGCAAACTTCTTGTATCTTGGTTCTTTGGAGGAACTTGGATGAACCAAAATTTTGACTTTGGATGCCATGGATGATCTTGGTTGTGAGTTTGGTAGAAATAAAGAAAAGAAAGCAAAAGAAACTAGAGAGTTGCAAGGTGAAAAGTAGGAATAGGTTTCTTGGAAGTTAAGGGTGATGGGTTAAATAGAAAAGATAGGTAGTAAATATGGTGGGTGGAATTAATTGGAAAGAAAGAAAATAAGGGTTTTGATTGGGGGAAGGGGACGGCTAGGGGATTTGGGGAAGGGGCCAGCTATGTAGGGTTTATCTAGGGTAAATTGGAGGCTTAATATAAGCCTCAAGGGTTGTCGAGGCAGGCGCATCAGTGGTTGCCGAGGCATACGCATTTGGAGTTGCTGAGGTGTGTGCGTCAAGGATTGTTGAGGCATGCTTCTAGAGTTGCCGAGGCGTCGAGGGTTGCTGAGGCATGCGCATCCATGGTTGTCGAGGCATACGCGTCTGGAGTTGCCAAGGCTTGATCGTCAATGGTTGCTGAGGCATGCACGTCTAGAGTTGTCGAGGCATGCGCATCTGTGGTTGCCGAAGCAACTAATTGTTGCTCATCTCCCATATCTCTAAATCTGCGTCCTCCTCCCTATCGCGTTCTAAGCGTGATAAGTGATTGGCCTCTTGAGTTTTTGTTCTTTTCATGTCCTTAATTTCAATGTCAAACTCTTGTAAAAGCAATATCCAACGAATCAAACGAGGTTTGGCATCCTTTTTAGCAAATAGATACTTAATTGTCGAATGGTCCGTATGGACAATTACCTTTGTACCAATCAAATAGGATCGAAACTTGTCAAATGCGAAAACTACGGCCAGTAACTCTTTCTTCGTTGTTGTGTAATTCACTTGAGCGCTATTAAGAGTTTTACTAGCGTAGTATATCACATGAAAGGCCTTACCTTGTGTTGGCCTAGGACTGCTCCTACCGCAAAATCACTTGCATCACACATGAGCTCAAAAGGTAGCGTCCAATCAGGTGGAACAAGAATGGGTACTGAGGCAAGCTTTTCCTTTAGGGTTTCGAATGCTTGGGCGCAAGAATCATCAAAATTAAAGACTTTATCCTATTCAAGCAAATTGCACAAGGGTTTAGTAATCTTAGAAAAATTATGAATAAACCTCCTATAAAAACCTGCATGTCCAAGAAAGCTTCAGATTCATTTAACCGAACTTGGTGGGGGTAATCTCTCGATCACGTCCACCTTGGCTTTGTCTACTTCAATTCCCTTGGATGAAATCTTGTGGCCGAGCACTATTCCTTCATCTACCATAAAATGTCACTTCTCCCAATTAAAGACTAAATCGGATTCTTCACATCTTGCCAACACCTTCTCTAAATTGTCGAGGCAAATGTCGAAGTCATTACCAAAAATGGAAAAATCATTCATGAAGATTTCAAGGAAGTCTTCGACCATGTCTGAAAAGAGTGCCATCATGCATCTTTGGAAGGTTGTCGGGGCATTACACAATCCGAACGGCATCCTTCGGAAAGCATAAGTACCATAAGGCATGTGAAGGTTGTCTTTTCTTGATCTTCTGGTGCTATGGAAATTTGATTGTAACCTGAATAACCATCAAGAAAACAATAAAAAAAGTTTACCTGCAAGACGGTCAAGCATTTGATCAATAAAGGGTAAGGGGAAGTGATCTTTCCTAATGGCTTTGTTTAGCTTTCGGTAATCCATACAAACCCTCCAACCGGTCATAGTCCTGGTTGGAATGAGTTCATTGTTTTCATTACTTACCACTATTACGCCTCCCTTTTTCGGTACACATTGTACCGGACTTACCCATGTACTATTAAAGATAGGGTATATGATGCCGGTGTCAAGCCACTTGATGATTTCTTTCATTATAACCCCTTTCATGGCATGATTCAGTCTCCTCTGGGCCTCAATCGAAGGTTTGTGATCATCTTCCAACAAAATCTTGTGCATGTACACTGTCGGGATAATTCCCTTCAAGTCGAAAATTGTCCATCCTATCGCCTTCTTGTGTAGCATCAACATGTCGATCAGCTTTTTTCTTGCTCAGGCTGTAACTTAGAGGAAATAATTACAGGCAGTGTATTATCAGTTCCCAAGTAAGCATATTTTAGTTGCCCTGGTAAATGTTTCAACTTAAGAATCGGTGGTTGTTCAATGGAGGGCTTTTCGATTTTACCTTCTTTAGCTGAGTAATCCAATGGTTCAAGGTATGTACCTGGTCGATTGACTAACCCATTTGCCTCTTCTTGTTGTTCTTCATCGATCGGGTTCTTCATACTCCTCAGGTTTCTCTAAATCGGCAATGTAATTGTTGAGGCAACTAAATTCTTCATCAAAGTCAAACCCTGGGGTGGCATGAAGAAGTTTGCATTCTTCCAGATCATCGGCATGCCTTAGTGTTTGTAACACATTTAGTTTAACTTGCTAGTCATTCACCCTCATTGTGAGTTCTCCTTTTTCAACATCAATCAAGGTTCTCCCTGTCGCTAGAAAGGGTCTCCCGAGAATGATAGGTGCATGTTCATCTGCTTCACAATCCAAAATAATAAAGTCAGTGGGAAAAATAAATTTATCAACTTTTACCAATATATCTTCGTTTTTTCCCTCTGGATGCACATAGGATCTGTCGTCTAGCTGTAGCATAGCTGTTGTAGGTCTTGCCTTCCCGATTCCTAGTTTCTGGAAAACCAATTTAGGCATCAAGTTTATGCTTGCTCCAAGGTCACATAATGCTTTCCCGACATAGTGGTTTCTAATGGAACAGGGTATTGTGAAACTTCAGGGATCTTTCAACTTGGGTGGCATGCAATTGTGCAACATGGCCATGCATCCCTCTGTTGCGACAACTGTTTCAAACTCTCCTAGCCTTGTTCTCTTGGACACAATGTCTTTCAAAAAATTGGCATAGTTCGGCATTTTTTTCAATTGCCTCAACTAACGGCAAGTTGATATGGACTTGCTTTAGGATATCAAGAAACTTCTTGAATTGATATTCTTGCTTTTGTCACTTCAACCTTTGTGGGAATGGTGGTGGAAGTCGGATATCTTCGATCCTTTCATTGGTCTGGAACCTAATTGATGGCATTGCTGGGGCAACTGGAACTGGTGTTGTTGTGGCATCCTTATCACTGGTTGCCGCGTCATGCTTATTTTGGGCATGCTTATCGTTGGTTGTCGCGACATCGTCAACTAGGGTTGCCTTGGCATTTCCCGGTTCAACATCTGAGGCTTTACTACTGAGTTCATCTTGTTCTTTTTATGGAGTTTTGTTTGATGAGGTAGCTTGAGCCTCCTTAAGTTGTTGCCCACTTCTAGTGGTGATTGCCTTACATTGCTCGTGGCCAGTTCCTCTTGCGACTTTAGTATCGCTGGGTAAACCTCCTTGTGGTCTAGTATTCTAGTTTTGAGCAAATTGTCCGACTTGAGTTTCCAATTATTTGATTGCCACCTCTTGGTTTTGCAATCTCATCTCGGTCCTGTTAATAAAAGCATCAGCTCTTTTTATGAAGTTACTATTCTCAGCCATATAAGATTCAGTTTTCAACATAAAAGCATTGAGAGAATTTTCCAAAGAACTAGACGTTGTCGGTTGTTGCTGCGGCAACTGTTGCCATGGCATATTCTGCTAGAATCTCGATGCTTGTGCATTCTGATTGTTCTGGTTTAGAGCATTGTTGGGATTACTCCATGAAAAATTTGTGTGCTTCTTCCAAGCTAGATTATATGTGTTGGACACCTCATTGTTGTTCTGGTTGTAATTCCCCACATAAAAGCTGGATTCCGGATTCTGCATACATTCAGAAGAATTATGGTTACCACCACATAACTCACAAAAGGAATCTATTACCTTGACCTCATGTGTATTGTTTTGTTTTTGCATGTTCTATACCATCTTGATTTAGAGTGGCCAATTGTGCCGAAATAGAATCTGATGATCCTAGTTCATGTATTGTGGCTTGGCGTCTAACTCCTCCTGATATGGAACACAGGATCCAAGAATTACCTCAAAATCTAGGATCTATATAGAGAATTATATATTTTTTCTTTTTTCTCAACTACTAAAACAACAGTAAAAGATAATTGTTTCAAACACCTAAACCAAGGCTCTGATTACCAATTGATACGGAAGCCAGGATCCAAGAATTACCTCAAAATCTAGGAACCATCTAGATCACCATTAATCTAGCAAACTCACTAATATGATCCGAGAAAACCCCAAACTCCACGTTCAGCAAACCGATAATAAAGCATGATCTTGATGTAGAGAACGAGATAGGATGAATTTGATGGTGGCGGTGTTGGATAGATTTGTCCTTGGCACCCTCCTAATCGCAATTGAATAGGCAAACACCTACAAATAGCATGAATCTCTCCGATGAATGGATGATGACGAGATAGATGTTGTAGGATACTTTGTCCTTGGCACCCTCTTAGACGCGATTATCTAAGCAAGCAACCTCAAGCGGCTCTAGCCCACCCTCCTAGATGCAATTAACTAGGCAAGCAAGAGTGTGAAGATGATCTCCATTACAAGAACTTGACGAACTTACGTTGAAGAAGACTTCTGATACGAAAAATAACAAGGCAAATCTACTACCTTGAAAATAAAATGGCCCATGGCCAAAGGTTTTTGCAACTCATAAATTCATGATGTTCTTCTTATTAATGAAGAAAATATGCCTTTAAATAGGCTACAAATGAAGAGTTCAACTTAAATTAGGAAAAGTAAACATAATAATAAAATAAATAAACATATTTTATCTAACCTAAAAAACTAATAAATAAATAACAAATCTAATCCTAAATCATCTAAATATCTTCATAAAGAATCCTAGGTTAAATTTAAGTATAAATAATCAATAAAATTATTGAAAATTCGTAATAAATAATATTTCCCGTAATAAATCCGTATAGAGATTTCTGCTCGCATAGTCTTCACTAAAATGGACATAATTTGAGCTCCCGACGTCGAATTGATGCGTTTCAAGATGCTTTGGAAAGCTAAGAGACATAAGAATATGTTTGAAGCAGGCATGTAGACTCAAAAGTGCCTGGATCCCATCCGAAAATTCGATGCAAGTCGGATGAAATTTCAGACTTGTAAAACAGCTTCAACTCTTTGGCTACAATGCATCATTTTAGCCCCCCATACATGTATCACCTCCTCTTCTAGTAGATGGGAATTGATAATCATTCTTGGCAAGCTTGTTCATAATTTGCATTGCTTCTTTCGGCGACTTATCTAGGAGTATGTCGTTTGCCGAGGCATCTAGCATCATCCTTGTTGGTGTATTCACAGCATTGTAAAACATTGTTACTTGTGTCTACACCGGGAATCCGTGTAGGGGGCATTTGTGTAGAATTTCTTTATATTGCTCCCAAGCCTCGTACATGGATTCATCATCTACCTACCGAAAAGAAGTAATTTCATTACGAAGATTATCAGTCAAATTTGTAGGATTAAATCGAGCTAGGAAATCACGACAAAGATTGGTCCAAGATCCTATTGATCCGGCAGGAATACTATTCAACCATGCTTTCTCCCTATCCCTCAGTGAATAGGGGAATAATCTTAGTCGTAAGAAATCGGGGGTGACTCCTTGTATTTTGAATGAATTGCAAATCTTGAGGAAATATTTAAGATGTTGTCGTGCATCTTCGGTTGCTGAGCCGCCAAATTGACCAATTGTGTTGATCATATTGAAAATCACCGGTTTCAACTCAAAGTGGTCGGCTTCAATTTCAGGTGTGACAACTCCTGGATTGAGTACTTCAAGATCTTCTTCAAGATAGTCTCAAATAGTTCTGTTTCGTGCAAGAATCACTTCTCATACTGGAACATCCTGATTCATATTGCCGTCTTGATTAGCCATTGCTACTCTTAACCTTTTTCTGAGTCTTTGAAAGGTTCGTTCGATTTCTGGATCAAAGGGATATTCTGATGTAGTTGGTCTCACCCTGGTCATATACCAATGCAAAACCAAAGTTTGTTAGTCACTCGAATCTTTAAACAATAAAAATAAAAAGTGCAAGGAAATAAAAACAAAGTTGCTATTGCCAATCCCCGACAACGACGCCAAAAACTTGTTGCGCATAATAAGTGCTCCGAAATTATGCAAGTGTACACGTCGCAAGTTATAGTATAAAAGATATCATCTCCACAGGGATTGGTGCCACTTCAAGAATTCAATATCTTGCACTGTAAAAAGTAGAAACACAAGTAGGTGATTGTAGGAGTTTTAACTAACAACTAAACTAGAAAGCAATAAAGTAAAAGAAGATGTAATCAAAAGAGAGGGAATAGGCCAGGTTATCGTAAGTTGAGGAGAGATAGCCAATTGGATCATTTGGTAAAAGAGTGCAAGGGCAACTCAGTTGCCGTGGCAACTTGCGCAGGGGGTTGCCTTGGCAACTAATCGACGGTTGCCTGGGCAACTGACTCGGCAACTATTTGGGCAGCTGGGCAGCAACTTCAAGGTTCGGCAGAGCATTCTTCAATGGTTTCTTCTTATCCCTAAGTCAAAACTCTATCTAATTGTGCATGCCTTGACAATACATCCCTGCGTGAATCAAGGGTGAACAACAACCAATCTTGCGCTCCTCTTAGTCGTTGAAATCCTTAACTTATTCCTAAGTGGGATTAATCTTCACCGTCAATAGATTGAATAAAGACCATACTCATTCGTTTCTTGAATCTAACTCTCCTGATATTAGATAAATAGATAGAGTTACGAGATCATCTCCCAATTCACTCGCAAACAAGAATAAAAACCAAGAATGAGTAAACATTGAATTGAAAGTGCAAACTCTTATTACCTAAACAAATTCCAATTATATCTCACAACCACAAAACACAATAACCTTAGCCAAATAGATTTAGTTCATGGCTAGGTTCCAAAGAAACACAAAACAAAGAATCCCTAACATAAACCTAATCGAACAAGAAAGAAAAAGATGAAGAATGGTTGAAAGCCCTTGTCGAAATCTCTCCCCTTTGCTCTCCCTTGGAGTTTGACGGCTTGGTCTCCTTTAAATAGGAGATGGCTAGGTCAAAGTTTTTCTTGAGGAGGAAGTTAAGTTCGAATTAAATACTTTAAAAGAATATAATTCTTTATTATATTTAAATTCGTTATAGATTTTCTCCTATCTTCTTGGGATTTAATTTCTCTTTGACCTCTTCATGAAAATCAAACTCCTTTGGGGTTTAACTTTTCTCCACGTCATCTTGGTCTTATCTAGTCATCAATTTCGACTGCCATATCATCTTATCCCTTATCGATAATTGCCCTGGCAACTAGCTCGTCATCTCTTTCATGCACTGCCCTGGCAACTGCGTCAGCATCTCCTTCTTGTATTGCGATGGCAACTGGTTCCAGCCTTGCTTAGGCAAGTGATTCTGCACACACACAAACAACTATCGGCAGCACCCTTTTTCCACAAAATTAAGCAAAATATGAAATCAAGCTTGTCCACCAAGGAAACTATGCAAACATGCATGAATGGCTAATAATGCAACTAATATGAGCCTA
Source organism: Hibiscus mutabilis (assembly GCA_019671005.1). Taxonomy (NCBI): domain Eukaryota; kingdom Viridiplantae; phylum Streptophyta; class Magnoliopsida; order Malvales; family Malvaceae; genus Hibiscus; species Hibiscus mutabilis. Next base: position 15,199,800 of record CM033744.1, read on the forward strand.
AGTCTAGCAATAATATGAATAAAATAGTACTTTTAGATACTTAACACTCATCCACAAATATATCCATATCGAGAGCGTAGGCTGTAGACCCAACTCTACGGTCTCCCACCACTCGTGTGTATTGCCCTTAAGAAGGGAAACAATTCAATCAAGATCATATTACGGGCTTCCCTTCACCTGTCTCAAGATTCTTTGTGTGTCACGCAACCACTGGTCAGCCTTAACTGGGTCATCCTTACCCAAGCCTTCGAAATTCTTAGGCCCAAAACGATGAAGCCTCTCTACAAGGGTCTTGTGAGGCGTCTCAGATTGCCTCAAAATAGCTTGCACCACACGCAAGAAGGCAGAGGTAAGGTCACGAAAGTGACCCGCCTCTCTACTATCAGTTATAGCTTCCATCAACTCTTTTTCTGAAACACAACAAACAAGGTAGCACATTAGGATTCCCAGTCTTGTAAAGTACACTTAAATTTAGGGACTTGTATTACTAGACACCTTACCACGACCTCTATACCATCCCAGGGTTTTCTAGAACCGACTAAACCTAGGCTCTAATACCACTAAATATAACACCCCGATCCCGTCCCAGATTTAGAGCATCACATTCGAGTCACCCAAAATTGACCCATTATTCTCAATTTAAAACCGCAAGTTAACCATTCTCAAATAATCCATTACCATAAAATCCATGCAGATAATGAGATTAAAAGGGTTTACAAAATATAGTTCCAAATAAAATACACTATTTGACCCAATAGTAGTAAATCAAAATAAAGATATAGACTCGACTGTGGTAAGGTCCTTTGAATACAATCAATCCAAACTAAGCATCAAGTACTGTACTTTGAGATTGGCTCGGTGCTGGGAAATTCTCCTCGATGTGCTCCTCCAAAAGCAACCTGTCAACCTACACACGGAAAAATCACAATTCCGCGTGCTGAGCTAACAAAGCTCAGTAGTACATTTCTACTCTACCGTAATTTATGAATATCATAAAACAAGCATGCATGATAATATAATTAAGAGTGCACAGAAAGACTTCCCAACGTGTAAGGATCATCTTCTAGCCTATCCTAGCTAGAGCTTACAATTGTCTCGAGATACCACTATTATATAAGAAGTTTACCAAGCCATCACATGCTTACCATACTCGAGGCCACTCTGTCTATCGAGTTACGTCCCATACCCTGATCACATAGCCCAAGGGTAATATAACTCATACTCAAGATCACACAGCCCATCGAGCTACTCGAGCTCATACAGCTCGTCGAGTAACAACCCTACCCTGATCACATAGCCCAAGGGTAAAATAGCCAACATCAATTAACCATATAACAACGTAAATACAATACATTCCCTAATGGCCAATGAAGCCCTACTACTTTTCCCGTACTCACACAGCCGTCAAGTTACCCATGGTCACATAGCCGTCGGGTAAGGTTCATATCTAGATCACTATAGCCACAGATACGTCCTAGACATACTTGGATCACAATAGCCACAAGCAGTCTTTTCCTGAGGTCACATAGCCAAATAGGTTACTCGAGATCATATAGCCCTTTGAGTTATTCGAGCCCATACAGCCCCCGAGTTGTATTTCCATATCCTGATCACATAGCCCAAAGATAGGTTTCTAACCGCATGCAGATCACATAACCCGTGGATACGTCGGATGTACTCGATCACATAGCACGGAGTACCCATCTCCTTTTTTAAGTGCCCTTGCACTGACTTTAGGACATCCGGATTTCTAACCAAGATACATACGTTAGCACATGCTTCCCCGAGCATCAATATATCTCACTGAGAGATAAAAGGCATCCAGCCAACCATTACCAATGCCCCAAGGCATAACTCATTTGTTACAATAATTAATATATGTCTTTAGTATTCATTTATGCCTTTCTCGTTAGATTATCTTATTATTCACGACAACCAGCCTATATGGCGTCCCTTTAGCTCACAATAAGGACCCCGATCTTCCACGTAGCATTAATCGATCCACCACGGATCCCTATGGGTGATTAATACGAGTGATCCACTCAATAATTACCAAGCTATTAGACATTTATCCATGTAAGGGTTACCAACCTTGATTTTATAGTTTTAGGATTTGTTTTATACTTTTAGGGACCCACCAGACCCTTTACCACAAATTAATAACCCCTCAAACTCATTTTCAACATGTACGGGAAGATTGCTCTGACAGTACCAATACTTCTACATGGGTATCAGTACACTTCACCGTGTACTCTCGTACCGATGAGGATCACGATCGACACCTACGAATTATGTTGTAATTTTTTTGGAGAACAAGCTTTATGCTAAGCTGAGCAAGTGTGAGTTTTGGATTAAGCAAGTGGTTTTCCTTGGTCATGTTTTTTTGGTGAAAGGTATCCAGTTGGATCCGTAGAAGATTGAGGCAGATGGGAATTAGAAGTAGCCTAAGTTGGTGTTAGAGGTTCGTAGTTTCTTGGGTTTAGTAGGGTATTATCGTTGCTTTGTGGATGGTTTCTCAAGGATTGTTTCTCATTTGACGAAGTTCTTGTAAAAGGATGTAGGTTATGAGTGGAGGGGGGGTAGACAACAAGCTTTTGATAACTTGAAGGAAGCTTTGACGCAAGCTCCGATCTTAATTCAACCTGAGTTGGGGAATGAGTTTATAGTGTATAGTGATGCATCCAATGTTGCTTTGGGGTGTGGGTTGATGCAGAGAGGAAAGGTTATGGCTTATACATCTAGGCAGTTGAAGGTGCATGATTGCAACTATCCTACGCACGATATAGAGCTCGCTGTAGTGGTGTTTACGTTGAAAATTTGGAGGCATTATCTTTATGGTGAGAAGTGTACTATGTATATAGATCACAAGAGTTTGAAATATCTAATATTGCAAAAGGAGCTGAATCTTAGGCAACGAAGATGGTTAGAGTTGCTCAAAGATTATGATTTGATGATTGAGCATCATCCTGGTAAGGCTAATGTTGTAGTCGACGCTTTGAGTAAGAAGGTTGTAGTGGAGTTGAAGACTATGTTTGCTTGGTTGAGTGTGACGCGAGATGGTGGTTTGTTGGCTGAGTTGCAAGTTAAGCCATCATTGTTGCAGTTGATCAAGGAGAAACAACCGTATGATGATTCGTTGGTACCGCATGTCAAAGATATAATGGATGGTAATCAGATAAGTTTTTGTTTTAGTGACAATAGAGTTTTGTGTTTCAAGAGTTGGGTAGTTGTGCCGAAGGATGAGGAGTTAAGGCACACTATCTTGACTGAAGCGTATTCGAGTTCTTTTGCCATGCTTCCGGGGAGTACAAAGATGTATCAAGATTTGAAAAATGAATATTTTTGGGTTGGTTTGAGTAAAGATGTAGCGGATTTTCTTGCTCGGTGTATGGTATGTCAGCGTGTTAAGGCTGAGCATCAGTTTCTTTTCGGGTTGTTACAATCGTTGAGAATTTCATAATAGAAATAGGAGATAATTACCATGGATTTTGTGACCGGTTGGCCTTTGACACCATCCAAGAAGAATTCTATGTGGGTGATTATGGATAGGTTTACGAAGTGTGTACATTTTCTGGCTGTGCATACGATGTATACTTTGGATAAGTTGGCGGAGTTGTATGTTGCTAAAATTGTGAGGTTTCATGAAGTGCCTAAGTTTATAGTATCGAATAGGGATCCGCACTTTACAACAAGATTTTGGGAGTGTTTGCATAAGGCTTTGGGTACGCAGTTGAATTTCAGTACTTCGTATCATCCTCAAACGGATGGTCAGTCTAAAATCATTATCCAAGTATTGGAAGATATGTTGCGGTGTTGCATGATTGATTTTCTAGGAATGTGGGAGAAACAGCTACCTTTGGTGGAGTTTGCCTATAACAATAGTTATCAGGATAGTATTCAAATGGCTCTGTATGAAGCTTTGTATGGTAGAAGGTATCGCACGCCACTTTGTTGAGTGGATGGAGGAGAAAAGTATATTTCCTTGCCTAATATGCTGAATGATACCAATGAGAAGGTGAAGCTTATTAGTGATCGGTTGAAGGCAGCTTTGGATCTGCAAAAGTCATATGCTGACTTGAAGCGTCGAAAGGTTGAGTTTGTAGTTGGAGATAGAGTGTTTCTAGAGATTTTGCCTTAGAAGAAGGTGATGAGGTTTGGAAGGAAGGCCAAGTTGAGTCTAAGGTTTATTGGGCCTTATGAGATGTTGGAGCGTGTTGGTACAGTTGCTTATAGGTTGAGTTTGCATGTGGAGTTGGAGAAGATACATGATGTTTTCCATGTATCGATGCTTCGGAGATATAGATCGGACTCGTCACATGTGATGCCTATTGAGGAGATTGAGTTGAATTAGGATTTGACTTGAATTAGGATTTGACCTATGATGAGGAACCAGTGAGAATTTTGGATTCTAGCTACATGGTCTTTCTTGGAAAGACCATTGAGTTGGTAAAGGCGTTGTGGGGACATCGTGGTGTAGAGGAAGCCACATGAGAAAGTAAGGAGGACATGAAGAAGCAGTTTCCTACCTTTTTTCTTCAGGTAAATTTCAAGGAAGAAATTTCTTAAGAGGGGGAGAGTTGTAATGTCCTGATTTGGGACTAGATGTTTGTTAGATCGATTAGACGGTTCAAGGGAACTGGATTAGGCGATTCTAGCTAGTTTTGGGAATTAAATCATAATAAACAGTTTTTGGTTAAAATAAAATATTAGAAAATATTAAAAAATGTTTAATTAATATACTAAGGATTTTGGAAAGTTCAATTTGAAGAAATAAAATCAGATTTTGGGACATTTTGGTCTGGTGAATAAAATGTTGTTTTTGGATGTTAATTGATGGTATAATGTTTTTGGATGTTAATTGATGATGTTAAGATGTTAGATTAGTTAGGTTTTGGTTGGGCTTTTTTTATGTTGACTTTGGTGATGTTTTCAGATGTTTTAAGGAAGCGTTTGGTGGTTTTTAGTGAGGCGAAGTTGAGGTGATGTTCTGTTGTGTTTAAAGATGCATGGAGATGCATTAATCCTCTGTTTTTGTGTGGGTAAAGTAGGGAGATAGATCATTCATCTTTTGGAGAGGTTTTAGAGGCTTGAGAAGCTTGATTGTGCATCAGCAAGAGGAGCGTTTGGTTGTCGGTGAGTGGAAACATAGTTTACTACTTTTAAAAGGTTTGAATATGGTTTTTGGGAGTTTAGATTAAGTTTGAAACACTTATCTAAGCTCGGAAGTAAGTATTGGTTGATCTCACTCTCGTTTTTGGTTTTCCAAAATACAATCTCATGCACATATTTATGATTTAGATTACCTACTATTATGTGCATGTTTTAGAAATAAAAGATGATTCAAATGTTGTTATATGATGATTATTGAGTATTACAAATGATTTATGGAAAGATTTTGAGAATACTAGAATGCATGATTTAATGTGTTGGAAATTGGTTTGATTTGATGCATATGTAAAACAGTGAGTTAATGTGGCTTTTATTGAGTATATTGGCAAGTGGTTGAGATTAAAAGTTATCGTATATAGTTGGCTAGCTATAGGGTTTAAATTGCATTATAATAAGTCACCTCATGTGTGTCGAGGGGTCAAGAGTGTGCCAATTCTCCCAATGGTGGATTTATACATTATAACTGTTGAGGGCTGCTCCAGTTTGAGGATGTATGTGAAGTGGTTGAAGGAACCACTTGGGAAATTTGTGTATCCGATGTGTTTTTTAAATAGAATGGAAATGGTTTTGGGGTAAGTTGAATGCCAATATATGATATAATGTATTATGAGGAATGGATTATATTTTGTATAATATGGTTTATACATGAGATGCTCTTTATGCTTGCTATTTAGAGATTTTGGCATGAGAAATCTTAAATTGAGGATTATGCTAGAAATCCATGATACATATGTTGCAATTGCTTAAAAGTGCATATTTGAAAGATTATAGAATCATGAGATGTTTTGGCATTAGTTTAAACACTTATTTGAAAGTAAAATAGTTTTAAATGCATTGATGAGTGTTTCTGAGATTCCCTCAGTAGGCTTTATAAGCTTACACTCCCTTTTCTAATCAATGTAGAGAATTAGGCTTTTTGGGGAAGCAAGCGAGCAAGAGGCAATCCAAGGGAGAAGCGTTTTCAAGTATGGTTTTATAAATGTTGTGTAGTAATAAGAGGCAATGTGACCAAGTTGTAATTGGGAGAGTTATTTTGGTTACTCCCTGGTTTGTATAAGTTTCATTTGATGTTTTGGACTTGTAAGATGCTTTATATCCTGAATTGAGGGGTTGGGATTCATTTTGCATGCTTGGGTAGAGATTATGCCTATAGGATCTTTACTTGGTTATGTGATGATGTGAATGATCCTTTGCTATGCTTAAATGTTTGTGGAAATGTTGTTAGACTTGTTACATGATGTTTAAATGATGTTTAGAGTATGTTAGATTGAACCAAAGTGTCATATGTTCGACCAATAGGTCATTACAAGCCAGTCCGTACCGGTACCAGTCCTCAGATATCGGTACGTGAGGCCTGTCTAGGCTCAATTCTGTACAAAATTGCACAGGCGTATCGGTACGCCTTATCTCCATATCGGTACACGAAGCTGGAAATTAGGCCTGGTGTCGGTACATGGGCAACCGTATCAATACGCCCTTTAGCCACTAGAATTTCTCTGTTTCGAAATTGTACACCCGTATTAGTATGCTTGAAGACTATATTGATACGCCTTTGTAAATTATGTCTGTTGCGATACGGGTAAGGGTCGTACCGATATGCATGTCGTTATTTTTTGGTAAAATGCTTTCTAAAGTTTGAATTCTTTGCGGTTTAGTCCTTGTTTCTTGATCATGAAATGAGTTTTGATATTTTTTTAAGTTGAAAGTTAACCAGTACGCATGTGTAACACCCTGATCGGATCCCAAGCACTAAATTTTGGTCTCCCAAAACCGAACCATCAAAATTTTCTAATTTAAAATCACAAGTTGGTTAATTCTCAAAAACAATCTATTTTCATAAATCCACACAATTAAATAACATAAAAAAGTTTACAAAATAGGAGCTCCAATTAAAATACATTGTTTGACCACTTAAATAGAAAATCAAATAAAGTTACAGACTCGACTATGGTAAGGTCCTAAGAATACAATCAGTCCAAACTAAAACATCAAGTACTATACTTTGAAGCTGGCTCGGTACTGGGAAATCCTCCTCGATGTGCTCCTCCAAAAGCAAATTGTCAACCTACGCACGGAAAAAACACAATTCTGCATGTTGAGCTAACAAAGCTCAATGGTACATGTCTACTCTACCGCAATTCATGAATATCATAAAACAAGCATGCATGATAATATAATCAAGAGTGCATAGAACGACTTTTCAACACTAAGGATCGTCTTCTAGCCTACCCTAGCTAGAGTTCACAACCATGTCTCAAGATACCACTAGAATATAAGGAGTCTCACATGCCATCCCAGGCTTACCATACTCTAGGTCACACAGCCCTTCGAGTTACTCGAGCTCACACGGCCCATCGAGTTATACATTTTATACCCTGATCACATAGCCCAAGGGTAAAACAACAAACATCAATTATCTACACGGCAACGTAAATAACATATATTCCCTAACAATAGCCAATGAAGCATTACATTTCCCGTGCTCACACAACCGTCGGTTTACCCATGATCACATAGCCGTCAGGTTAATAGACTATATCCGGATCACCATAGCCACAGATACGTCCTAGACATACCTGGATCACATTAGCCACAAGCAGTATTTACCTGAGGCAACTCAGGCAATCAGGTTACTCGAGTTCACATAGCCCATCGAGTTACTCGAGCTCACACAGCCCTCCGAGTTATGTTTCCTTATCCTGATCATATAGCCCAAGGATAGGTTTCTAACCGCATCCAGATCACATAGCCTGTAGATATGTCAAATGTACTCGATCACACCGCCTGAAGTACACATCCCTTAAACAAGTGCCCTTGCACTGACTCTAGGATATCTGGATTCCTAACCAAGATATATAAGATAACATATGCTCCCCGAGCATCCATACATCTCACCAAGAGAGAAGAGGCATCAAGCCAACCATTACAAATGCCCTAAGGCATATTTCATTTGTTGCAATAATTAATCTATATCTTTCTAGCCTATTCACAATATTGTCATTAGATCATCTCAATATTCACTGTAGCTAGCCTATATGGGCGTCCCATCAACACACAGCAAGGACCCCAAGTTTCCACATAGCATCAACCTATCTACCACGGATCTCTAAGGATTACGAGTACCAACAACTCACCCAATTATTACCAAGCCATAAGCCATTCATTCCACATGTGGGTTATAACCCTGATTTCTCTGTTTTAGAATTTGTTTTATACCTTTAGGGACCCATTGGACCCTTTACCACAAATTATCAACCTCTTAAACTCATTTTCAACATTTATGGGCAGATTGCCCAGTAGGTACCGATACTGGAAAACATGGAATACCAATACTAGAAAACACCGTAACGATATTGGAAGACATGGTGTACCGATGCTAGAAGACACGGCGTACCGATGCTGGAAGACACTGTACTGGTGCTGGAAGACATGGCGTAACGATGCTGGAAAACACTGTACCGATACTGAAAGACATGGCGTACCAATGCTGGAAAACACAGTACCGATACACCTTTCAAGAAAAGCCTGAGTTCATCCTCGGAACACAGGGTATCGATACTCGCTCCCGAGTATCAATACCAAAGCCCAGAAATGGCTTCCAAGGCTCGTGAAATCACTTCACAAGCCCCCAACATAACCTTTAACCCTTAACATAATCCTACATCTTATGGGAGTTGATTAGAGTGATTTGTTACCCTTATTACACCTTATTAACCATTAATTCGAGATTCACCATTATCAAGGCTCTATGCTACCTTAACGCCAAAACTAGCCATCTCAACCACAAAATCATGCAAAGCAACCATTTTAGGATATTTAAGAATCAAAGAAGTCAAAAATGTACTGATCTTAAGCAAGCAAATCCCATAATGAAGCTCTCATCAAGCTTTTGCCACCTCTCTTCTTTGTTCCAAGCTTCCAAACTTTACTTCCACCGATTCTAATGATGCTTATCTAAAAATGGAGATCCTTTAATGCTGATAAAACTTCCCTTGACAATAATTCCAGGATTCCTTACAACAACAACAAAGTTTTCAACTTTTTACTTTGTGTTTAGAATGGGAGTTTGAAGAATAAGGAGATAGGGAGAGAGATGGGGACAAGGCGACTTCATCCACCTTCCCTTTTTGCAGAAAATTAAACAAGACATCAGTCTTTTGTCTTCCCTTGAGGGGAAATTACCCTTTTACCCTTTATTAAACCTTTCTCATCCAAACACGAGCCCAACAACTCAAGGAGCTCCACAAAGCCCAACATTTAGGCCTGACAAGATCCGAACATCCAACCCAATGTGGCAGTCTAAGGCTCGGGTCAACACCCATAGTTGACTCAAAAATCTTGGTCATTACAACTCTCTCCTCCTTCAAGAAATTTTGTCCTCAAAATTTAAACGGATGGAGGAGATGAAACCAAAATAGATCCAAACACTTCGCCAAACAAACAAGATCACCTTGACTAGGGAGAGTCTCCCTCAACCTACCTTAATCGAAACCATAATACTAAACCACATGTTCTCAACACTTTTCACAGAAATTCTAACGACCTAATCACCACAACCATTAGCACTCACAACGAACCTTAAAACAGAGCAACAACCCAAACTCAAGCTATGTTGTCCAAACACTGATCTAAGAAACTCAACTCCTACAGATTCTTCCTCAGATAACAATTCTTCCTACTAGTATTCGCTACTCGTAACCTTGAACCTTGACCTTATCTATGTCTAAAACGGTGCACCACTTTCACAAAACATTGTCAGGAACACCTCATCTCTAGCAACCATACCCGATCAAACATCAAATGACATACAAAACCTTGACAACTAAACCTTATCATCAATCTACCTTAAACTAACGACTCTTTTCTCCAGACTTGACCCACCAGGAAGAGACTTAAAACCTCAATTTATTCTAACTTGTCTCCCACACGAATGAAAACTACTTACAATTCTTGAGACTACACCATTTAACTACTTGATTTTGGAATTAACCATTGTCACTTATGACTTACACGAGCAACCAAAACTAACCAATCTATCCACGAAGGTCTACACATCTTCTTCTAACCCTTCACCCGGTCCCAACTATCAACGAGAGAAACCATCTAACTGCTCTCGGGAATTTCCAATTGGTTCATCCAATAATATTTCTTTGCAACACAACTATCCGGTTACCCACAACACGGCTATTGATCCCACATTTTCGCTGCGCTACTCTGATAACTTTTACACTGCTTTCCTTAACCAAAGATAACTCATATCATACTCGATAGAGCAATCCTCTAACTCCACAAAATCTAGATCAAGAGGTGCACAAGCCAGGTTACCGTCCTCACGACTCGCCCTCAAGGCCTCAACCATGTTTATCATAACCTTTATTTACTTTTACTACGGTACTCTTACTCTGAACAACATATGAAACTCTCACATTCTATAACAAAAATAAGGTCATCGATCTCACGAAATAGGCAATGGTCTTTCATGGTTATACTTCGGCTTAACACATCAAAAACCACCATACGAGCCACTCCCACACAGACACGTTCCTAGCGAAGCACTTGGCAACAACACCCAATTGGTCACTTGCACAAGTGTGCCTCTAAAAAAGAGTTAGTTAAGTGCCATACCACAAAGCGATGGACACTAACAACGAACTCAACCTTACCTTAATCGTGGTTCTAAACTGCAATCAAATGGTAAGCCTGCTCATTCACCATGGGTATCTTCATACCCTCAAAACATCCACAACTCTAAGGCCAAGAGTTCTCAACCCCCGCGTCTACAGCACAAGCTAAGAACATCTTGTAACATACCGAACCTTTCTTGAGCTATCACTATAGAGCACAACGTCCACCCTAGAGGGGTAAAGATCCTATCCATCTAACACTAACAACCAGATACAAACAATCTAAAACTTCACAACTTCTCGCTCGCAACTTACGGCATACGTTGCACTCTCAACACCCATTTACGGTAAAAACTTATCTAGCAGAAGATACAATTCTAATTACCATCTAAAGCAACAACAACCCAAGATTTACCAAGATACACATTCACAAGAAACAACCCATTACATATCCCAAGAGCTACACGGCTAACAAAAACAACTGGAATCCAAACGAAGCTTAATTACCTGACATATCCTCGGTCATAACATTGTCATCTCTAGTCTAAATAGCAGATTATCTAGAAATGCCTCGCGCACCAACCCTGGCGATGGATCTCACAAGATCTCCACCTCAATAACCTGATGGTACCCTAGCTTTGCCTCTAGCAAAACTCTGATCATGTCGTGAAGTAGCCATCCTCTAAGATTGAGCTGGTAAATCCTCATCTATAATTGGGCAGTCCTTTTCCATGTGTCCTGGTGCTCGACACTTATAGCAAACCCTCTGAAGAAAAAAGCACACTCCAAGGTGATGTCGGCCGCAATGCTCGCATGTTGGTAAAAGCGATGCTCTAACAGAACCATCAACACTCTCTTTTGGGGTAGAAATCAAAGGCCCCCTACGAACCCTCGATCTAGATCCTGAACTGACTATTGGTAGCTGATCTGAAGTAACTCTCTTTGAACCCTTCGAAGCAAAAAACATCTCATGCAGAAAGGGAAAATGACCTATGATATATTGGGTCCCCACATCATGGCTCATGCATCCTCCATCCTACTATGTGTCGTATCCTGAAGTCGCTCCAGTACCTTCACACTATTAGCTAATTCAGAAAATATCCCAAGTGGACCCGCTATCACATACAGCTGAAGCTCAACTCTCAAACCTTGTCTGAACCTCTTGCACCTCAACTCTTTCGTTGCAACAAATTCTGGGGCATAACGGCTCAAACGCAGAAACTCTTGCTCATAAGCAAACACCATTCGGTCTCCCTGAACCAAATGCAAGAACTGGTCTCTTATCTCATCTATATGTATCTCATTGATGTACTTTTTTCGAAACTCATCCAAAAAGATATCACATGTCAGGAGTGTAGGTTGTAGACCCAACTCAACGGTCTCTCACCACTCGTGTGCATTGCCCTTAAGAAGGGATACAATGCGATCAAGGTCATCTTCTGGATTCCCTTCATCTGTCTTAAGATTCTTTGTGTGTCACACAGCCACTGATCAGCCTTGATCGGGTCATCCTCACCCAATCCTTCAAAATTCTTAGGCCTAAAAAAATGAAGCCTCTTTACAGGGGTCTTACGAGATATCTCATATTGCCTCGGAATAGCTTGCACCACTTGCAAAAAGGCAGAGGTAAGATCAAGAAAGTGACTTGCCTCTCCATTATCGGATTTCGCTTCCATCAACCTATTTCTGAAACACAAGAAAACAAGGCAACACATCAGGATTCCCAGTCTTGTAAAGTATAACTCAAATTTAAGGACGTGTATTCACTAGACACCTTACCACGACCTCTATACCACCCCGGGTTTCCTAGAACTGATTAAACCTAAGCTCTGATACCATTAAATGTAACACTTCGATCCTGATCTGAATCCAAAACACTACATTCGGGTCTTCCAAAACTGACCCATCAAAATTTTCTCATTTAAAATCACAAGTTTGGAAATTCTCAAAAACAATCTATTTTCATAAATCCATATAATTAAATAACATTTTAAAAGTTTACAAAATAGGAGCTCCAATTAAAATACACTATTTGACCACTTAAATAGAAAATTAAATAAAGTTATAGACTCGACTGTGGTAAGGTCCTAAGAATACAATCAGTCCAAACTAAAACATCAAGTACTATACTTTGAAGCTGGAAAAGTGCTGGGAAATCCTCCTCGATGTGCTCGTCCAAAAGCAACCTGCCAACCTACGTACGAAAAAACCACAATTTCGCAACTTGAGCTTACAAAGCTCAGTAGTACATTTCTACTCTACCGCAATTCATGAATATCATAAAACAAGCATGCATGATAATATAATCAAGCAAGCACAGAAAGGCTTTTCAATACTAAGGATCATCTTCTAGCCTACCCTAGCGAGAGTTCACAACCATGTCTCAAGATACCACTAGAATATAAGCAGTCTCACATGCCATCCTAGGCTTACCATACTCGAGGTCACACAGCCCTTCGAGTTACTCAAGCTCACACAGCCCACCGAGTTATACATTTTATACCCTTATCACATAACCCAAGGGTAAAATAGCCAACATCAATCATCCACACAGCAACGTAGTAAATAACATACATTCCCTACCTTTTCTCTCAACTTCTTTTCTTCCAAACAATCAGAATTTCCTCAAAATCCAGAGGTAAGGAACTCTTTTCACTCAGATTATTGATTGTAATTTGATTCTTTAACTTTGTTTTTCAAAATCTCATTGAAATCTTATATTTTCTTAGCTTTCAACAAGCTAATTGAAGGAAAAATCACATAACAGGGGTAAGGTCCATGATCTCCTCTGCTAAATGGTTCTTTATTGATATTCTCAAGTATTTGATCCTTGATTTATAAGTTGTAATGTGATTTTAATGTTTTATCAATGTTTAATTGAGTTATTTTGGAAATATTGATGAAACATGGTGATTTTCGAAGTGGATCTGATTTCCAGTATTTGAGATTGATTTAATATATGTGTTTTGGATGTGTTTTGATGTTGATAATTTGTTTTTGTCAATAGAATCCTGAAACTCTTGAACTCTAATTGTTTAGGTTGCTAGTTTTGAGTTATTGTGGAGATAATCGAGTTTAATCTTTTTTGAAAGTAAAAGGATGTTAGGAAAGGGGTTTTGGATGTTATTAGATGTTGGTTGATGGGTTAAATTGTTGTTTTATGGATGGGTTAAGTTTCGGAAACGTTTGATGGTGTTTTCGGTATGTTTTGGATGGTTTTTGAGTGGGCAACTTGGGAGTTGTAGGAGATTGCTGTTAGACAATTGTTTAAATGCATTTTAATGCATTTATCCTCTGGTTTTAGGTGTTGAAAATAGGGAATAATCAAGGTGACGAAGCTTGACGTTGTTTGGTTGTTTGTCGGGAGCTTGTTTCGCGTTGGCAAGGAAGACGAGTCGTATCGGTGAGTGGAAACTGGTTTTAAATGCTTTACAAAGGTTTGTAAAGGTTGTTGGGAGTTTAGGGTAAGCGTAAAACGCTTACCTAAGCTCAAAAGTAAGTTTCCCTTATTTTGCTCTTGAGAATCGGCTTAGATATGAGCATGTTGTTTGCTTGTTTTGGTGATAAACATGGTATGATTTACTTACTGGTAATGCATGATTTTGAGTACATATGTTAGGGTTTGAAAGTATATTAAATGCTATTGAGCATTGGTTTTCATTCCGGTTGGGAATGGTGTTATTGCATTGGCAATGAAATTTGCATATGTGATGTGTTGTTAAATGCATTGTAAAACAGTAAGTAAATAGTTGTAAATGGTTTGTAAATGGTATATTGGCTATGTGACAAGGTGAGAAAACAATCGGATATAGTTGGCATGCCATAGGATTAAAAGTTTACTATAAAATATGAACAAAATCGATAGTGGCCATGGGTCCTTGAGGTATGGCGGTGTAACAAGGACACTCGGACTGTTGGGGGCCTCATTTGGGACTTGCGATTTAACTAGGCAACCCAATTTGATGGCGATCTTGCGGATTAACTAGGCAATGTCGGAATACTTGCGGATTAACTAGGCAAGGGTGAGATCTCGCAGTTTAACTAGGCAAAGGTGTCAAATCTTGCAGTCTAACTAGGCAGGGTTTGGGATATCATGCGGTTTAACTAGGCATGGTATGAGAGATTCGTGTATCCGATATGTGTATAGGATAGAGGTAGTCTATCTGGGTCACTATAAATGCCAATATATGAGAAAGTTCATGTGTTGAGCCTTGTTTGTAATGATTTGGGATTTAAGCATGGTTTGTTTAAAATGCTTTGGGATTTAAGCATGAATTGTATATGATGTTATATAAAGATTATTATGTTTTGATTCGGTTGGAATCATGGAAAAATGCTCAGGTTGTAAGCATGTTTTTAGAAAAGTAAGCATGTGGTTTTTAAATGGTTTCTAGTGCATCATTGTTTATAAGCATCCTCACTAAGCATGTGTGCTTACGCTCTCCTTTCCCTAATGATGCAGAGCATTAAAGTTCGGGGCAGCAAAGGCAAGGTTTGCAAGGATCCAAGAGATAAACTACTTTTGAGTATGAACTCGGTTTACGATTCAGGTTAATAAGGCAATGTGTTCGCCATGGTTTTTGGGAATTGTAAATCCGTTGCATTGAGGTTCTCTAGAATGATTCTATGCTAGTTTTTGATGATGGTTATATGTTGTTTAGCTTGATGTTGTTATTTGCCTATGGTTGAGGTTAAATGGATGATTAGGTATGCATCTAGAGCTTCTTTGTGGGTTGCTATGTTGTGCTAGTTTGACCATGTTTAATATGCTATGTTGAGTGTGTTGGCATGTTGCTTATGCTGAGAATGGTTTAAATGTACATTTTGGTATGTTTGGCAAAGTGGTATAGGAAGCATGCCTCTAGAATGGTCCTTTGGAAGTGTGAGGTTGTATGGGTTGCCTAGCTTGATACAAATGGTAGTTTGTGTATATTCAAGTGTTGATCAACATGTATGCAAGTTGCTAGGGGTCAATTGCATCTAAGATAGGGTGAAAACCAGCTAATTTTGACATTACAGGCCCAAGCGTACCGATACGTGGGGGACCGTATCGGTACAGCTAGGAAAATAAGGCTATGGCATTTCGGTACAAACAAGGTCATTTTGATATGCCTAAAGGTTACTGGAATTACACTTTTTGGAGAAGAGGCAGCGTACTGAAACACCAAGGGACCGTATCAGTACGGTGTGAAATGATTTTAAACCGTGTTTTATACTCGAAGTAGCATACTGGTACGGGTCTTACCGTATCAAAACGATAAGTTCATAACTGTATCGATATGGGACTCAGCGTATCGATATGGATACCGTTGTTTCTATTAATGTCATGGAAAGGCAGTTCTGGTTTCTTTTTTATAGTCCCTGAATCTTGTTTTGCCAATTATTTGAGCTTTGATGATCGTTTGAAGCTGATTTTTGACACATAAGCATGAAATATACTTAATTAAAGGTTGGTAACTTAAAAATTGGAAAAGTCCTTTTATATTGCTAAAATTACATTTTGGTCCCTAAGTCATATTTGTGGCCAATTGGATATCGTTCGATGCCCGATTGATATGAGTGCTCACCTATGAACAATATGATCATGTAGGGAAGCATCAACACATCTAGACAAGATAAAAAAATGGACGTGTTTTAGGTTTGATCTTCCCGGTTTACTTCGGTAAACCTAATGTAGCTTGCTCAGTCCGGTCTTGTGACTAGGCCGGGTCGAGGGGGTTACAGATAGAACCTGTCTATCTATTCAGGCATAAAGAGAATGGAACCCGCCTATCCGTTCAAGTATAAGGAGAATGGAACTCGTCTATTTGTTCAGGCGTAAAGAGGATGGAACCCACATATCCGTTCAGGCATAAAGAGAATGAAACCCGCCTATCCATTCAGGCATAAGGAACATGGAACCGGTCTATCCATTCCGGCATAAGAAAGATGGAACCCACCTATTCGTTTAAGCATAAGAAGAATAGAACCCGTTTATTCGTTCAAGAATAGGGAGAATAGAACTCGCTTATCCGTTCAGGCGTAAAGAGAATGGAATCCATCTATCCATTCAGGCGTGAGGAGAATGAAATCTTACTTTTTAGCAAACTGCCTATCCGTTCGGGCATGAGGAGAATGGAACCCTACTTTTTTGCAAACCGCCTATCTGTTCGGGCGCGAGGAGAATGGAACCTTTATTTTTTAGCACAACGCTTATCCATTCGGGCTCAAAGAAAATGAAACCCTTATTTTTTTTGTAAATGCTTATCCGTTCGGGCGCGAGGAGAATGAAACCTTTATTTTTCAGAACAACGCCTATCCGTTCCGGCGCGAGGAGAATGTAACCTTTATTTTTCAGCAAAAGCCTATCCGTTCAGGCGCAAGGAGAATAAAACCTTGCTTTGATGTCCATCAACCTATTTGCAGTGTGATTGGCTAAAATTAGTGCCTTTGTTTTTTGCTCTATTCGTATTTCACCGAAATAAGCAAAGAGGGGCAACTGTTGTCACTGATTTTTTTGGAACAAAATGAAAAAAAAAGAACTACATATTCGAACGAAAAAAGAAATATATCAGCCCCTATTTACTCAGCCAGACTCGAATATGGATAACTAAGAAAGAGACAACCAAGAATCAATCGAATTTGGAAAGGAAATTGGAGTCAATTATTATGATTAAAGGTTGTAATCAAATCACAATTTTTTAGGGAATAATTTACCTGAATTTTGGGATTTTTGGGTTGAGTTTCCATGTATTTTCAAGATCAAAATGCTATATAAACCCCTTCCTATTCACTTGTAAACACACAACACATTCACAACCCATACAATACTGCCATATTGTATTCGAAAATTACAAGGAAAAGTTAGGGATTGTATTGGAGATTCAAAGGAAATACAAGAAGAAAACTTTATGTCTAGGTATTCTATTCTTGTTTTCTCTTTATTTTATGATTATTATTATTGTTTCTAATTGAATATAAAAGTAGAATTTTATCTTTCTTTTAATTTTCGGAGGAATTCAATCGAATACAAAAGAATTTTTTGGTGTTTCGCTATCAGCGGATGGTTGCCAGCCATGGTGGTTTTCCATCCTTGTCCTTCAAATTTTTGTCTAGAAGATGAACACTTGTGAATTTTTAAAAAGGAGGAATTTTGATCCACTTTCCTTAATGAAAGTTAATAAACAATGTTTTTTGGGGCTCTAATCCATTTCAAATAAAATGAGTCATTTTAATTTGAACTCATACTTTTTTTTATTCCATGAAACTCATTTAAATTTTATTTAAATTTGACATATCAATTTATATTTACTTTTAAGCTAACCATTAATTTCTTTTCCTTATTTATTCCATTTTTTTTTAAAATGCCAAACCCTTCTCCAATTTAGTGTAGGGGTTGAATCATAAACCATAGAAAATTGATCTTTTATAACATTTCGAATGCCCTCATTGTCCTCCACCATCGCACCATCTGCCCTGACTTTATGAATCCAATTTGTGTGCCTTCTCGCTAAAGCGATTACATGAAGAAGAAAAAAATGCGTGTTCCGGTACCCAATTCTTAATGACCCCTTTTCGATTCTTTTAGAATATTTCCAATTCTAGACCTTCTCTAGTTATGCATAGACAATCCAATCATCGAATTAAAAATCACGTCTTCCATTCAGTGATTGAAAAACTTGAAAGGCTGGGTCAAGATCTGAATACCTCGACCATCGCAAGAATAGGATTATGGTCAGACAATGACTTAGGCAAGCTCGAAGAATTAACCCTGGTAACAGAATGATGATCTCCAGAGATACCAGCAGCCTATCCAATCTGCACATAGTGGTACACTCTTTGAAATTGCTCTATGTGACCTTTATTTTTTATTTCACTGAATCGCCCTCTAGACCAGATTGAATCTGATTTTCTAGCAGGGAAATTCTCCCCTCAATTTTTGCGATCGATTCCTTAAAGCTCTTCTTTCTATCCATAGATACCCAATTCTTAATGACCCCTTTTCGATTCTTTTAGAATATTTCCAATTCTAGACCTTCTCTAGTTATGCATAGACAATCCAATCATCGAATTAAAAATCACGTCTTCCATTCAGTGATTGAAAAACTTGAAAGGCTGGGTCAAGATCTGAATACCTCGACCATCGCAAGAATAGGATTATGGTCAGACAATGACTTAGGCAGGGCTCGAAGAATTAACCCTGGTAACAGAATGATGATCTCCAGAGATACCAGCAGCCTATCCAATCTGCACATAGTGGTACACTCTTTGAAATTGCTCTATGTGAAATGACTTCCCATTAGAGGAACGTCCATCAACCCACAACTATCAATAAAGTCCACGATAACTTCCATGGATGCCTGGTTGTAAGATCATCCTATCTTCTCCTCTTGACATTTTACTAAGTTGAAATCTCCACCAATAACCCACAATATGTTCATTGATGATATATATGAACGAAGCTCCAAGAAAATTGTCTTCCTATCAGACGCATCATTAGGGGCATGGATATTGATGAATTCGTTTCTCCTATTCCACCTTGAAACTGATCCAATGATTATGATATAGCTGGTATGAATCACATGACTTTCAATTTGCAAGAAGGTACTATTCTAGAAACACGCAATGCCCTCGGCGGAACCACGAGCTAGAACTGAAAGGAACTGATCCATAGAAGAATTTCATATAGCTTTAACGGCTCTCCCGTCAAACACCTCAAGTTTTGTTTCTTGAATGAATAGAATTTCTATACCATACTTACAAACCAAATTCCTAAGGGCTCTGCGCTTTTCAGATTTTTTGAGGCCCCTAACATTCCATAGAAGTAAATTAAATGAACTCATGAAAGGAATAACATCACCTGAGAGTGGACCAGATCTTCACAATTAAGCCACTGCTTCAGCCTCCACGTCTAGCCGCTTCAACTTTCGAAGCACAATGGGTCTATCCAAGTAGATTCAAAATCTTACTGATTCACCCACCTCAATAGTCAATAAAGCTTCAATTGAGGGTTCAAGAGTAAGCCCATCGCTCCCAGCACCCCGCCAAGAATTTCTGAATTTACCGACACTCCAAACATAGTTTCAGAGGAGACACCCACTGAGCTCGACTTCTTTTGCCTCTTTTTCTTCCTTAAAATTTTAAGCTTAGGCCAGCTCCAATGATTGTTTAGTTTTAGCCTAGTGAGGGAGGAGTCCTTTCTCCTATTCCGTTTCTTTAGAGCCGTTGTAGATTTAGGGCCCATACCGGGAGGCCAACCCTAGAAATTAAGAAGCCTTGTGTTGTGATCATCCCCTCACATGGTGTTACAACCGAGTCACTTTTATCATGCCCCATTTTTAAGCACATCAATGTTTTAGGAAAAGAGTCTTTGTTTTCAATTATTTCTTTGGTTAGAAAAAAGTATCTTCATTTCAAACAATAGAATGTTTACTCAGGTCATTTCTATAATGTTTTTTTCGCATATATGTAGGGGTGGACAGTCGGCAGAGTTTGGGTTGATCCACTGATAAAGGTATGTATCCTACACACCATCGAGGCGGCCCCTACCGCCCAAGTCGATGGTGTGGGTGAGTTTTTCTAATGTAACCCGATGCTTTCTCTTTTAATAAAATAAAAACTATTTTTCTTTCCTACGGGGAAGTTGGGGGTCGACTGTGTGCATCTGCTATGCCCCACGTAGAAGAATGGTTTTGTGGCGCGAGACTAATGTGTTGCTTGCTTATTTTGAGCAGATCAATCGAGAGAAAAGGCTGACTTGATCGGGAAGAGTCCTTTTCAAGTGCCGCACGACTTAGCGACCGAGTGAACTAAAAGCTAAGGCCGTGACACCTTGCTCGTTCTCGATGCACTGACTGGATTCTTCACTTTCAGCCGAAGCCACAATCGGTACATCGTGGAGAAAGGGCTTAGAAGGAGCCAAATTCCTTTGTCAATGACTCACCCACAATTAGCTAATTGGTCGTTTCTGTCGCAATTTTTTTCAAGGCTCGACGTTTTTAATAAGACAAAAATAAAAAATAGAGTCGACATCAATTTTTTTAAAAAAGTATAATTTGATCACCTAATAACGGGTTAATTTAATAAAATAATTTTATTTTATTAAAACAATATTTTTAGTCTGCAAAAAATACAAAAACAGGTTCGGGAGTCGGTTACGCGTGAGGAAGGGTTAGCACCCCACAGCGCCTAAAAATTAGTACATAGCCGATTACAAAATGCTTTGATGTCAAAATTTGCAAGTTCGTATAAAATTTAACTTAATGTCCATTTGTGAATATGATTCAATTTTAACGGTCTCACCATCCGAAGAATGAACTCTAGTCACCGCCAACATTTTTTGCGCTAACCCGTCATCTCCTTTTGGTAGGACACCGCATTAATTAGATTTCACTTTTATTAACAAACAATCAAAGAAAAGATTTATGTGTTAAAGTTTTTATTATTCTAGTTGGTTATTGACCCTAAGAATTGTCTAAGTGTATCTTACCTATCAGGGTTAAAATATTATTAATTGTATTTTATGATTTTTATTGTGAGAAGAATTTTATTTCAACTTCAAAGGCTCTAAACTAACTAAGGCTCTAACACTAAAGAACCTAAACCTAGGGTTTATCTAAACTAAAATTTTAATTAAAGATATATAGTTAATAAATTAAATTAACAAGATAAAAAGGTGACATCAATTCAATTTATAAAATTAAATAAAATAATAAAAATGAAAAGAAATTAGGTAAATTGTATGTGAACAAGTCAACACTTGCAATCTTCATCATTTAAATCACTCCTCCTACCAATGGTTGAGCAAAAGTTAGGGGATGAAGAAGTTGGGAGGTTATTTCCTCGGCTAGCGACAATAAAGCCCCCAGGTTGGATGGCTTAAATCTTGGGTTCTTCAAGAAGTATTGGAATTTACTTAAACTGGATGTGATGCAAGTCCTTCATAATTTTTGGGAAAGAAAATCGTGGGAGCCAAGTTTCAACCACTTGTTTATTTCTCTAATTCCAAAGGTCGAGCAGCCGGAATCTGTAGATGATTTTTGCCGAATCAGTTTGGTAGGGAGTGTTTACAAAATTTTGGCTAAGCTCCTGGAAAATAGGTTGGCCCAATGCATGGATGAGATTATTAGTAAGAGCCAGTTTGCCTTCACAAAAGAAAGATTCTGGATTGTGCTTTGGTAGCTAACGAGGTGGTGGATTATGTCATAAGACGTGAGACAAAAGGGGTTGTCTTTAAAGCCAACTTTCAAAAAGCATATGATACGGTAGACTGGGATTTCTTAGACTTGATGTTAAGAAAGTTGGGGTTCGGGGCAAAATGGAAGAGCCAGGATTAGGTCTTGTATCTCAACTATACTTGTCAATAGGTCTCACACGTACAAGTTCTTTATTAAAACAGGGATGCGGCAAGGATGTCCTCTTTCTCCACTACTGGTCAACATCGTAGCTGAAGGCCTAAGTTTTGTTCCGGTCAAAGCTGCCAGAACTGGTTTTTTTGAAGGAGTCAAGATTGGTCCAGCTAGCCTCAAAGTGACGCACCTTCAGTTTGCGGATGATTTAATAATATTTTGTTGACTGAGTCTATCCAAAATTTGAAACATCAAAAGGATTCTACGTTGCTTTGAACTAGCCTCGGTATTAAAGTTAAATTTGAAGAAATTTGCCTGGTTTGGGATTAATATTAAAGATTCAGTAATCAATCCTTGGGAAAGTGTCTTTGAATGTTCTTTTAGGGCTTACCCATTATCATACCTCGTTTTGCCTCTCAGTTGCAAGAAGAATTCTCCTTCCATTTGGAAACCGGTGATTAAAAAGCTTCGGAAGGAACTGTCTCCTTGGAAAGCTAAGCTGTTGTCATTTGAAGGCAGGGTAACACTTGCCAAATCTGTGTTGGCTAACCTCCCAGTTTATTACCCGTCCTTTTTTTGAACGTCGCCATCCATCTCTCGAGAGTTGAACAAACTTGTGTGCAACTTTATTTGGAGAGCCCTGGGTAGCAAAAAGATCTATTGGATTTCTTGGGAGACTGCCTTCCCAAACAATATGAGGGCTTAGGGTTGATTGACTTCAAAGTGAAAAATAAAGCTTTACTCTATAAATGGATTTGGCGTTATGGTAATGAGGAGGGTCACTTGTGGAGACATGTAATTAAGGCGAAATATGAAAGAGGTGTTGATGGGCTTCTATCTGCAAACGTCTCGTCTCAGATCAAATCCTGGATCTGGAGGGACATAATCTGCCCATTGGACCCGACAAAGGAGGTGACTGACCCTTTTGTCTCTAATATTCATTTCCATGTGGGAGATGGAAAATTAATGAATTTTTATTCGTCAAAATAGGTGCTAAACTCATCTCTTATGGACATGTTTCCCCGTATTTATGCCCTCTCCACAAAGAAGTTTGGGAAGATTATTAGTTCGACTTTTGGGAGGGGAATGAATGAAAATGGGAGATACCCCTTCATATAGCTCTCTTTGGACGGGAAATGAATATGTGGGGAGAGTTTATTAGAACTCTTAAAGGCTGTCGTTTGGGCTTGTTTACCTCAGATTGCATTAGATGGTCAAAGTCTTCATCTGGCTACTATTCAACGAAAACACTTGTCCAGTTCGTATGTGCAAGGCATTGTCCGATGGAGAAATAATGGTCTTTTGTTTGGTCCGGGATGGCACCATACAATGTGTAATACTTCGTATGGAAAATTTTCCATGAACGAGTCCCCACTAAATGAGAACTAGCGAAAAGGTGAGTTGTGTTGGGTGGATCTGCAAGCTGCGCCCTGTGCCATGACAATGATGAAACAATTCCTCACCTTTTCTTTTCATGCAAATGGTCTTGGCAGATATGGTGTAGGTGGTGCAACTGCTGGAAGGTTCAAACTCTGTTCCCCTCAGATGGTAAGTCCTTTTTTGATAGCTGGATCGGCTGTTGCCCTCGTCCCAGCTTGATTGTTCTATGGAAAATGTCTTTTTTTGTGATTGTGTGATCGATTTGGCTGCTTAGAAATAAAGAAATATTTCGTGGAAAATCTATTAATGCAATCTGCCCTTTTGATTTCATTCTTATGAAGATTGGATGGTGGCTCCGTGCGAAATAGCCTGAGGCAGGCCTTTCGGTTAATGATTTTATTGCAAATCTCTCAGTTTGGACCCCTCTCAAGGGTGTCCAAGTCTTTCCCAAGGTGAGTGAATGGTCTGCCCCTTTCATGTGGTGTATGAAGTTTAATACGAACGGGGCAGCGTTGGGCAGCTACGGCTCGACAGGGATTGAAGGACTTCTTAGGAACCATTTAGGAGAGACCCTAGTTGAATTCTCAAGATCCATTGGGTCTACAGATCCTGCTTCTGCTGAACTGGTAGCTATTAAGGAAGCTTTGTTAATTTTTGCAGGATCAAGATGGGCAAATGAGATAATGATGATGATGAAATCGGATTGTGTTAATGCAGTTTAATGAATTTGCAAGCCTTCTTTAGCCCTTGTCACTTTTAAGAGCTTGGTGATATCTTGCCTTGAGGCTGGAAAAACTTAAATTGGAAAATTAATGCTGTAAGGAGAGATCAAAACCTCGAGATGGATATACTAGCCAAAGTTGGAATCAATCGTCAAGAGGCTTATCTTAGATTTTTTACCATGGCTACTCCGAGGGAGTACAAATAGTATGAAACAGGGGAAATGTTGTGCCTGCATTTTCGTTGTTGATGGGGTTTTGTTTCACCTTTGGATTGATGTTGCTCGTTGTAAAATGGTTGTATTGACTGTGTATTGACACTGAGCGTGTGAATGGCACCATCATGTTGCACTCTTTATCTTCCGTTTAGGTTTAGGAAGGTTTTTTAACGAGACTCATGTTTAGTTCTAGTTTAAGCTATTCTTCTTAATAAATTAAACTTATTCCCTTTCAAAAAAAATTATATGGGTTCAAATTCCACGGTGGAAATATAATACATCTCTATTTAATAAAAATTGTATAGATTGAAGCTGATGGTTAATCTTCTTCTTGATAGGAAGATGTTTTAAACCCTTATAAAAATAAAAGATATCGTTTTTACTTTCTTTTTGGTCAGAATCTTTTGGGTAAAATTCATAAATTGGCATTAAACTATATCAAAAGTTATAAAGTAGTCATTCAACTTGCAAATGCTACAAAATGATCATTAAACTTTGGTTTTTGTTACAAAATTATCATTGAACCGTTAACTGTTATTAAAGGGTGACATAATAGTTAAGAAATTTTATATAATAACATATGTAGTCCTTCATATTTATACATTCAATCAATTTAGTCCTAATTTAAAAAATTTAGGATATGTAAATAATGAGGGTTTAATTTATTGAATATTTTCAAATTAGGACTAAATTGATTGAATATATAAATATGAAGGACTAAATATGATTAACTGTCACGTTCCCTTAACAACAGTTAACGACCCATTGATAATTTTCTAAAAAAACAAAATTTAATGACCATTTTGTAACATTTGAAAGTTGGATGACCATTTTGTAACATTTAAAAGTTAGATGACCATTTTGTAACATTTGAAAGTTGGATGACCATTTTGTAACATTTGAAAGTTGGATGACCATTTTGTAATATTTAAAAGTTGGATGTCCATCTTGTAACTTTTGGGATAGTTTAGTGACCATTTTTAAATTTTACCCAATTCTTTTTACATTTAAAACTTAAGGTTTTCGTATATAGCAAATGGAATTTTAACAAAATCTTTGAAGTTTAAAATTTTATTACAATTTAAGTTCAGGAATTATTAATTTTTAGGGTAAAGTACCAAAATGATAACTGAATTTTGTTAAAAAAACAAAATGGTAACCAAACTTTTAAATGTTACAAATTGGTAATTAAATTTTGTGTTTTTTTAACAAAATGGTAATTGAGACTTTAAAGGTCGTTAAGTACTTAACGTGGCTGTTATGAAATTTTGTATAATAGCATATTTAACCCTCCATATTTACACATTCAATCAATTTAGTCCTAAATTCGAAAAAAAATTAGTAAACTTAGCCCTCGCTATTTACACAACCTTTCAATTTGGTCCTTAAAGCAAAATTTCAAAGTGAGAGAAAGAGTGTGTTGCAACACCATGTTTATAAATTGCCGAATATATGTTCCTGAAGCTATGTGACACCGGGTCTCATTCGAAGATGCTCTACGAGAGATTTCAAGCATGGGTGTACGTTCCTGAAGTTGTGTGGCACCGAGCTTCACCCGATGAGTGTATGTTTCTGAAGCTGTGTGGTACCGGGCCTCACTCCAGGTTTGTTGGTATTGGTATGTTTTGTATGAGGGTAATGTTTCCCTTTGATTGCTATGTGTTTAGGCGACTAGAGGTAGTGCCAATGTTGTTAAGCTATGCCATTATATCATTCTTTTAACTGCATGCTCACACTCATGATTTGCATGAAGCATGATTGAGTGGAAGTGTATCCACTGATCTTTGTTAGCTCAACATTCGAAATTGTTGTTTCCGTTCGTAGGTTAGTAGGTTTGGCGTGCATCGTTGGAGCATTATCGGAGTAGCACTTCAGCATCGACTTATGTCCAAGTACAATACTTAGATTATATTAGGCAATGTATTCGTAGGACCCTATGATTGTATTGTAACTCATATTTTGGATTTTAACTTAGGGGTCGAATGCTTTAACTTTGTATTTTTATATGGGACTCCTCATGTAACGTTTTAATTATTATTATTCTACCTTGAAATATTTGAACTTAATGAGTTTTATGAAATGAGTGTGATTTGAGCTAAATCTAGTTGCAAAATTTTATAGGTATGGGTTTGATGCCCAAATGTGACACTTGGGTCGAGAGTGTTACAGTATCTATACTTATAATACTTCCAAGAAAAAGGGAATGCAATGAGGCAAAATCAAAACAAAATAACTTTAAATGATGGCTTCATAATTAATAGTTCTCAGGATAAAATATTCCATACAAATATCTTTGCCAAAATGCACAACTATAAACTTAATAAAATCAAGAAACAAAGCTAAGCAAAGAGGAAAAGGAAAAAAATAAGATTTAGAAACAGAATCTAAAAGGCCAACAGCACCAGATAGTCTTAATCTAAATCATTTCGGCTTAAAAGCCTCGCCTTGGTCTTTGCTATGCAACATTTACTCTTACTGCTCTTCCATCCTGACATTGCAACGATGGAGTCGCATGAAACATGCTTAAAATCAGAAAATCTATGCTACTAGAACATGGGGGAGAAATTTTGGATACAGGTAATGTGTCCTGCAGGTGTATATTTAATGTTTTTAAACAGCTAATGGAGAGTATTTAGAGAGTAAATAACGAGGGCATTCATATTTCAACATTTTATGCATATTGCGTGGCTAGGAATATAGTGGAACTTGCTTTAAGGACCAAACTGAACGAATATGTAAAAAATGAGGGCTAAATTTAATAATTTTTTTTAAATTATGACTAAATTGATTGAATATGTAAGTATGAATAATTAAATGTGCTATTATAAAAAGTTTCATAACAGCCACGTTAAGTACTTAACGGCCTTTAACGTCTCAGTTACCATTTTGTTACAAAACACAAAATTTAATTATCATTTTGTGACATTTGAAAGTTTAGTTACCGTTTTATTTTTTTTAACAAAATTTAATTACCATTTTAAAACTTTACCCTAACTTTTAATTCAACTTAAGCCTAATTTTTTTTATCATGGTTAAGAAGTAGTTTTGGAGTCAAAAATATTTTTGATATTATAAACAATAAAGAACAAGAAGCTTTTAAGATAAAAAATGATTTTCAACTCAACACACAAGGGCCAAACAATTAGTGCTTCTGACTTTTGAAAATTTGCTTTTGAGTTTAAAATTATTAAAACACACAATCATTTATACTTTTTAGCATACTGTTTAAAATAAACATTTTAATTTCTCATAATACTTTTTAATATTAATATCAAACACTACAGTCTACTGACATTTTTTGCCTTCATTTTTTTTAAAAGTCATTTTAACTCTTAATTTTTCCCCTTTTCGCTCTCAAGCTTTTATTTTTATCAAATTAAACCAAAAGAAACACAACAAACTTGTTATGTTGACGTAAACTATTTAGTCTTTTCATCAATTTTTATATTTTTATATTTACAATTTTAATAATTTGAACATATTGTTTTACATATTTTAATATTTCATCATTTTAAAATATTTTTAATATTTTTGAATATAACTCTGGGGTTAATTTAACTTATGGCCCTTGTCTTTGGATTTAATATGCAATTTGGCGTTTGACTTTTTTGGTGCAATTTGGTCCATGACTTTGACTTTGATATGTAATTTGATCCATGACTTTGATTTTGATATGCAATTCGGCCCATGATTATTTTCTTTTATAAAATTTTATAATAATGAATAAGCTTTTATATATAAATTTAAAATTATCTAAAGTATTGAGACTTATATTTCAAATTTTAATTTAATACGAATTCAAATAATTAATTAAGGATAAATTTATATTAAAAACGTTGAGGATAAATTTTAGATCAAAGCCAAAGTTATGGACTCAAAGGTACATTAATCTTAATTTTTTTGAATTTTTTTCCAAAAGACAAAATAACTTATGCCATCGTTTACAAATGAAAAAATAATTACATCAGCTTAACATGTTTGTTGTTTTTGTCAATAGATTCAGCTTTAACAAAAAAAAATAGAAGTTTGAAAGCTAAAGAAAATAAGTGTTAAAATAGTTTTTTTTAAGTTCGAAGTACAAAAAGTTTCTTAGACTTAAATTAAAGAACTACATTTTTTCGCAGCATTTTCACTTTTCAACCTAACAATAATGTAGAACTTAAACATTAAATCTGTCATCACATTTCGTAAAATCATTTTCTCATCGATTTTTTTTTAAAATAATATTAAATTATTTTTTTAAATTTAAAACGTAATTATATAAATAAGATTTCTTAAAATTTAAATAAATTGTTCACATAAATTATCAGGTCGATGTTTTTATCATGCACCTTATTATGTTATCTATATAATAATTATTTTTAGAATATTAAACATTTATAAGAAATTTGATTAATTAAAAAAATAAGATGGGTAAACTACATCCACGACCAGTCAACTATAGGTTTGATTCTATTTTGACCACTAAACTAAAAATGTTGTCAATTAAACCACTAAACTTTTAAAATGGTTTCAATCAAGCCACTTACCGTTAACTTTTGACGGAAATGATGACGTGGCAGTTAGATAAATTTATATAATTACACATTTATTCCACTTTACTTAGTCATTTTATTAATTTGGTCATAATTTTAATTTATATCAATAAATTAACCCACCAATCATATATACATTTGTTGCATGATTATTTTATTGTATTAAATAAATATAAAGTTTCCAATCAGACCATCTAATTGGTGGGTTAATTTATTTATATAAATTAAAATTATGACCAAATTGATAAAAATGTAAGTAAAGAAGATTAAATGCATATTATGTAAATTTATCCAACTATCACGTTATCATTTCCGTCAAAAATTGATAGTTAATAGCTTGATTGAAACAATTTTAAAAGTTCAGTGGTTTAATTGACAATTTTTAATTTAGAATCAGACTTATAATTAGATAGTCATGGATGAATGTAGTTTACCCAGATAATATTTATATTTTATTATTATAGTTACTTATATGACATTTAATAAAATTATCATTCAGCATAAAAAAATCAAATCAATCTAGAAAGTAGAAAAGGACAAGTTTGTGAAACAGGAAAATCGTGTTTTGAGTATTAACACATAAATCAGTCAAAAAAGAAACCCCAGAAAACGGCAATACCTCCAACTAATTATGTCACTTTCCACTTTCAATAGTGTCTCCCCATACAGAAAAAAATTTCAAGCGTGGCACCGACAAAAAAGGGAAATGGACAGAAATAATTATAATAAAGATTTAATATTATCTCTCACGTCAACTTATTTAAATTTGAATAATCATATTTTTTAGTTATTTAAGTTGTTTACCTTTATTCTCTTATATTTATTTAAATTATAAATTTTAGACCCATTAAAAATATCTATTCTTTTTCTTAGAGTCTCTCTTCTCTTCTCTCCTCTTTTAGGTAAAATTACTGTTAAAATTAGAATTTATAAAAATAATAGTTTAAATTCGTACTTATATTTCTTATCTAAGTTGACATGAATTTAGTTTTATGGTTTAAAATAGAATTTAGTTTCTTTTTGTCTAAATTAGCATTTATATTTGTTTTTATCACGTATTGTAGTATTTTTTTTATAACACTGTCATTAATTAAATGCATCATGATATCTTACTGAATTTAAGTTTAAGTATATAAAAGGTGTTCATATCAATTTAGACTAATAGTTTAAGTCTTAAAGTCAAATTCATGTATTGATAAAATATATTAACTTTGTTAAAAATAATATATTAACTAATAATAGTAACAATAAAATGAATGGTAAACTACATCATATAGGATTAAACTTTAGGCGTTGTATTATTTATACAATTGGATTTTCGATTGCTTAAATTATAGCACTAAAGTTTCATTTTGCTGCAATTATACCATTGGACTGTTAAAATTCAAATAGCCTAATTATATAGACAAATCTTTCTGTCACTGTGATGACGTGACCAACACAACGTCGTTTCAGTGTGTTTGTTGATGCCTAAAATGATGTCATTTTAATCACTGATTTTTAGGATGTATCAATTTTGCCACTAAAGTTTAAATTGTTTTATTTTTGTCGTTGAACCTTCCGGTCAGTGTCTTTCAATTGAAGCATGCTACCTGTCGCCATTTGCGACAAGAACGGTATCAAAACGTTTGCATTCACTCTTTTTTTTCTTGGGTTGGATTTTCACGAAACTCACTCAAAATAGATGAAAATTCATTAAAAGGTTTGACGTGTGAATACTCTGATCTCCTTCAACGACAGTCCGATGAGGCTAGTTTTGAGGTATGTTGTTCGTCCACTCAAAAGAATGATTATCATCATTCGATTTTTCAAACAAGCACCTCAAATCAGACATCGTCTGATCTCCACTAAGGTTTATCGTTCTTGTCACAAATGGAGGTCAGTGACGGGCAATAATTGACTCACAGTGACGATTGAAATGTTGGCGAGAGAGGCTTGCAAGGAGAAATCAGATTTTGAGGGTTCTTCTAACATGAATATAATCATTGTATTTGTGTTGAACATCCCTCCTAAGATGCACTAGAAGGGATTGTGGGCACCCTTTGCTCATCAAGGTGAGGTTGTGGATGCATTCATCCCGTTGAAAGAGGAGTAGAAAAGGTAAAAGGTTCGGTTTCATGAGACTTTTTAATATGGTTGATGCTTGAAGGGCTATTTCCATATTGGACGGTTCTTTCTTTTGGGAAGTCAAATCTCGGTGTCTTTGAGCAGGTTTAACACAAGAACAACGTTATGGAAGAAAGTTCTTTCTAAGTCGTAGCAAGCTGGGAATGAAGGTTTTTTCAATAAAATAAATTCGGTGTCTCAAGAGCTGGATTATGTGGAAGGTGTTATTGACAAATTGGTTCTTGAAAGATTAAAGTCTAGTATTGTTGGCACTACCTTAAAAGTATGCAGTGTTGATAAACTTTCTCAACTCCTGGAAGCAAAAGGTTTATGTGAGTTTGAAGTTCATCAGCTAGCTGGTAATCAATTCCTTTTAGACTTTGATCTGAAGGAAGTTGTTAAACTGTGTCTCTGTTGGAAATAGGATTGGTTGGTGGATGTCTTCTCATATTTATCTCGGCGGCATGAAGGCTTTTCTCCATCGAACCGGGTTACTTTGGTGGCCATTCTTGGTGTACCCATTTTTGCGTGGAGCAAATTTACCTTTAATAACATATTTAAGATATGGGGGGAATTCTTTTTCTTGAAGATAAATTTTGGGGTTGTGACTTATCTATTATTAGGGCGAAGATTTTAACAGCTCATATGAACTTTATAGAAGAGAAGTTTAATCTGTCTTACGTTACGATGGTAGTTCTACTCCAATATGGTTGAGAGAATTCAACTTCTCATTCTGGTCTAATTCATAATGTCATAACCCGTTTTGTCCGGGTATCCCAAACCCGGATCCATACCCGACCCATTAACCTAAACCCTAATTCAAAATTCTAAATTAATCTTAAAACCGAGTCAATCCCAAATATACCTTAAACTTGACCTTTAAATCTAAAACCCCCAAATTCAGTCCTCAAAATTAACCAAAATCCTTGAATCTACCATCCCTAAATTAAATATGAAACCCTAATCCAAAAATTAATTGAACACCCTACCCAACAGCCCTAAATCGATCTATGCCACCACCATACTCTGTCACCATTCAATCCATACCCTGCTAAGCCCTACAAATCTGGCCATCTCCCATCAAATGGATCTGCATCAACAAATAGGGGTCATTTTATTTTTTAGAAATGGGTATATAAAACCGAAACCAATGTAATCTTTGGGGGTTCGTTCGAAAAAAATTGTAAAAAAGGGTCTGAAGTTCATTCTGAAAAAGGGTAAAGGGGTTTTTTTGATGTATTTTTTTTTCAGAAATAAAAACCAATCAAAAACTTTTCGGGTAAAAAACATTTTCTTTTTTTATTTCAAAAATAAAATCGAAGAGGAGAAAAGGGGATCGAAACTCACCCTCACCGTTGCTGCCGCAAGGCCAAACGGCCTGCTCCTCGGTTGCCTCTGGTTCGAACGAAAGGTGAGTAGAGATGGATGCTCTGGTCGAGAAGAGAGCCGCGTTGTGGCTAAAAAGAATCCCATCCTCGTCACCGTGAGGCCTCATGGCCGATGACCGGCTAAGGACGAGGTAGCGGCCCCCGTCAGTTGAGAGGATAAAGAATAATTTAGGGTTTTTTTTAAACTGTTTTTACCGTAAAAAAATATAATAACCCTTTGATTATTTAAATCGGGCCCTATAAAACGACGCTGTTTGGCGTGACTCGACCCGCGCAGTGACCATGTAATCCGAAGAGGATCTGCGCTTTCTTGAAATGGGGTAACTACCCTCCAAGTCCCTAGTTTTTCACCCGGCCTTCATTTCTACCCATTGATTAATTACACGATCAGTCCCTTTCTGTCTTCCCGCCTCTCTCTTTATCCCTTCTTTTTATTTTTTTTCATTTCTCGCCCTCCAGTTTGCCTTTTATTAAATTTTAGTCACTGATTTTTTTTATTTTGTGCCTTATATGATATATATATATATTATTCATGCATTTATTATATGATATATATATTTATGTATTATGTATTATATTATATATATTTTATATATGTTTTTATTATGCTATATATATTTATCGTATTGTGTATATATTATTACTTAATATATTATAGCAATAGTATTATGTAAAGTATATCGTATAGTTATTATAATATTAAAGTATAATGTGTATATATATATATACATTTAACACAATATTCAATAGCTTTGTAAAGTTTCAAAATAAAGTTTAATATGTTTATATTTGTTTTTTTCTCTGGATAATGTATGTTTTAATATTTATTCATGCACTTATATTTATTTTGTTACATGTTCGAATATATTAATTGTCAATACGGTGCTCCCTTTTTCGACGGTAAACTTGGCTATCAGTCTGAGACGTAGATGGTAGTTTTCGTTTATCCCTCGAACAACGGAGCTTTTAAAATAAACCCGTACATATAATCGAATTTTAATTTAAATGACACTTAAACTAGCAAATTTTGATATTAATAAAAATGCTAATCGACTTGGTACCATTTTTGGGCATATCGGGGGTGCTAACCCTTCCCCATACGTAACCGACTTCCAAAACCAAACTTTTGAATCTCTAGTCATTTTATGGTGTCCGGCCTACCAAAGTGGCCGGTGGCGACTCCATTTTTTTTTATAAAAATTCCATTTTTCCAATTTCCAAAATCTATTTTCGTTTTAATTTTACCCCTATTTTGTCAATTTTCCTTTTTTAAATTTCCCCATCTCCCCACACACATAAATATATAAATGTGAATATTAGAATATTTTAATATTTTAAATTTTTCTTTGGGTGTTTAGAAAACCACGATGATAGATGGCGACTCCGTTGGGGATCTTTTTTAAAAAAAAGTTGAGTCGTGAGTCGATTACCCTTTTTATCAAGTTTAAGTTCCATATAAATTAATATTCGCTTATATATTTGGGTATTATTTTAACGCATTTTTGTAATAGCATACCCGATCGTTTAAGTGGGGGGAAATGCTATTGCTTTCGTGGCGATATTGTTCCTCTGTATAGGCCTAGCAAGTACCTTCGAGGCTCTAGTACTCTATGTTTTCGTGGGAATGTCGTTTCTCCGTATGGACATAGAGGAATGGGTCCCTCTGAATTGAACCCGATTGAGAGGAGCCTATAATGGGTGATGACCAGGGGCCTTGCTACCCTTAGTAGGGGACAGCGAGGACACTTCAGGTACCCTTTTTAGCACCAAACCTGCATATAGTGGCCCATAGAAGCCCTCCTTGTAGAGCCACACGAAACTTTGCCTATTAGCGGTCACCCGGTTCAGGTTTTGATGCCTTTGATTGCATATGTACAGTTTTTAATTGCTCTATTTTGTGCCTTATTTATCATTTTATTTATTTAATTATTTTATTCGGTACGAACCTGTTTTGTCCTCATGTTTATATTGCATCCATTTCACCCGCATTATAGTTGCATAACATCATCACAATTTCATTTGCATTTCATCATCATATAGCATTGACTCGTGAATGACGAATAATGTGGAAAACGTTCATACATAAAGAAAATCTAGTAACCTAAATGTCTATTAAATGCAATATTCAAAGGTTGCAATTCTCGTATAGTTATGGGTATTATTCCACAAACTCTATGTCTAAATCAATGCTTTTGCATTTAGAACGTATGACTTACATCTACATGCATTTCAAAATTTTGAAACTGGCCTTTAGGATGTCCCAAAGCATTAATGCCAGACAAAGCAAAAATTGATTGATTCAAAGCCACTTACAAGAGTTTGGTCTTGGGGCATGTCCAAAAGCACTCTCTGCATTTTTTACAAACACCGTGCCTCTAACAAGGCCTCATTCTGGGGATATTCTCTATTAAGGTTCACCCTTTGCTACTGAGCCAAACTTTCGTATCCTAAAATGTCTACTCAACCACCACCATCGACAGTGCTTCGCCTGACCCGAAAGAGATGAGCTGCCATGAACCAACACACAACTTATGAACCCTACTTAGGGGGCAACAAGATGCACCCCAAAGTTTCAAATTTGTTACAAGAGCAGTCTTAGACGATGGTACATAATGAAAAGTTTTTGGGGCATGTACCTAGATGAAAGCTGATTCAAAGAAATATAATCGAACCCAAGAAGAGGTTGGGCACCGCCACATGCAAAAGAACAAGATCCTGACAGGACCAGTAAGGAGTCAGGGTGTCCCTTTGAGGGCCAAAAAAATATATAACATTCACGCATTTAGCTACCTTTATCTTGCATTGAATCATTTTTGCATACATCATGCATTTAGATTAAGTGCATAAACTAAAGTAACCATACTTTTAGGATAGACACATGCATTTAGGCATAAAATTAGATGCATTCATGCATGCATTTTTGCTTGTACATACAAACAAGTTCGAAGAAGAGACCGAACATCCTCAACTATGGGGGCAATGGCACGATGGCCAACCTTAGTCTTGGAGGAGGCCAAACACACACAAAAATGATGAAACGTCTAAATAAAAGGTATCAGCGACAAGTTTTTGAACAATTACTAACAAATGTTTTTTTCTTTTTATGATCTCATTTCTCCGACAATGGTGTGACAGCCACCAATGTTTTCCAGATTCTCACTCCTGCCAGCAGAAACAATTCTTCCCAGATCCTACCCTCTATCGATGGAGTAACAGAGAAAATTTTTCCCAAACATTGTCTCACTGTCAATGGCGCAACAATCCAACGTTTTGCAAATCATGCCTCCGTCAGTGGTGGTAGGCCAACTTAGTGTAGATCTTGCCTTCGTCGGTGGTGTTGCAGATCAAGTTTTCCAACCGGATCCTATTTCCCTATCGGTGGTGTAGTGGATCCCATATTTAGCTGATCTAGTCTCTCCGTCAATGGTGTAGCAGATCAAATCCTATCTAGGGTCCCATATTTAGCTGATCTAGTCTCTCGATCTTTTCCCTCTATTGATGGTGTGGCTGAGGTCCAAGTTGCTGAAATTCAATCCTGCTCCTCCGTTGATGGTGTAGTAGGGTTCAAGTTGCTGTTCTGCTTCTTCATTGATGGCGTGGTAGAATCTAAATTATTCGATCTTGTCCCTCTATTGATGGTGTGGCTAGGGTCCAAGTTGCTAAAATTTAATCCTGCTCCTCTATTGATGGTGTAGTAGGGTTCAAGTTGGTGTTCTGCTTCTCCGTTGATGGCGTGGTAGAATCTAAATTATTTTCTGATCTTGTCCTTCCGTTGATGGTGTGGCTGGGTTCAAGTGGCTACTATCCAATCATGCTCCTCCATTGATGGTGTAGTATGATTCAAGTTAATGTTTTGCTTCTCCGTTGATGGAGTATTAGAATACAAATAATTATTCGATCCTCTCCCTCTATTAATGGTGTGACTGGATCAAAGTTGCTGAAATTCAATCCTGCTTCTCCGTTGATGGCGCAGTAGGATCCAAGTGCTGAAATTCGATCTTACCTCTCCGTGGATGGTGTGGTAGATCCTACTTATTAAACTTTTGGTTCTGCCTCTTCCTTGGTGTTGTAGCTGAACCAAATGTGCCAAATTCCGATCATGCCCCTTCGTTAGAGTCATAGCTTGAACGTAAAAAAACAACCCTCTGATTCCGCCTTTTCGTCAGAGTCGTAGCTGGATCAAATCCTCGGACCTTGCCTCTTCGTCGGTGTTGTAGCTGAACCAAATTTTATAACTTGCGGTCTTGCCTTTTCGTCGGTGTTGTAGCTAGACCAAATTCATTAACTCTTGATCCTGCCTCTTCGTCGGCGTCGTAGCTAGATCAACATTACTAACTTTAGACCTTGCCTCTTCGGCGGTGTTGTAGCTTGGTCAAAATTTACTGACTTTCAACTATTTATCTTTATTAATAGTAAGCAAAATTCAAAAAAAAAAGAAAAAAAGAAAAAGCAAAAGAAAAAGTAAAAAAATCAAAAAATAAGAAAAAAAGATATATATATATATATATTAAAATAGGCTTTCAATTATACGATCCTGCCTCTTCGTCAGAGTTGTAGCTGGATCAAGCATTAGAACTTTCATCGACCAATCCTACCTGTTCGTTAGTGTTACAGTTGGATCAAATTTTGTAGACCCTACTTCTTCGTCAGTGTTGTAGCTGGGTCAAATTTTCTTTAGGTATTATCTCATCGTGAATAATTTAGTAGCCGCACTCGTTTTGCTTCTGCAACCCCCTATTTTGAAGATTTACTTCCCCAAAAGTGACAAAGTGGATCAATCAAGTCAAGAAAGAAGACATGTGTTGAAGAGAAAAAAATTTACCGAAGAAAAAAGATATGTATCAAGAGGAAAAGTTCAGCCGAACCGGACAAAATAGGTTATTTTTAGTCTTTGCTCTATTGTCGTTACACAATAATGAGCAAAGAGGGGCAACTGTCATAACCCATTTTGTCTGGGTATCTGAAATCCAGATCCATACCCGATCCATTAGCCCAAAACCTAATTTAAAACCCTAAATTAACCCTAAAATCGAGTCAACCTTAAATATACCCTAACCTTAACCCTTAAATCCAAAAACCCCAAATTTAGTCCCTAAAATTAACCAAAATCCCTAAATTTGTGACCCTTAAATTAAATATGAAATCCTAATCCTAAAATTAATTGAACACCCTACCCAACAGCCCCAAATCGATCTCTGCCACCATCATACCCTGTCACCATTCAACCCATACCCTGCTAACCCCTACAAATTCGGCCATCTCCCATCAAATGGATCTGTATTAACAAATAGGGTTATTTTATTTTTGGAAATGGGTATATAAAACTGAAACCAATGTAATCTTTGGGGGGTTTGTTCGAAAAAATTGTAAAATAGGGTCTGGAGTTCATTTTGAAAAGGGGTAAAAAGTGGTTTTTTTATGTATTTTTTTTTTCAAAAATAAAAATCAATCAAAAAAATTTCGGGTAAAAAACATTTTCTTTTTTATTTCAAAAATAAAATCAAAGAGGAGAAAAGAGGATCGGAACTCACCCTCGCCGTTGCTGCCGTGAGGCCAAACAACCAATGATCGGTTTACTCCTCGATTGCCTCTGGTTTGAATGAAAGGTGAGTGGAGATGGCTGCTCTGGTCGAGAAGAGAGCCGCGTTGTGGCTAAAATGAATCCCATCCTCGTCGCCGTGAGGCCTCATGGCCGATGACCGACTGAGGACGAGGTGGCCGCCATTGGTTGAGAGGATACAGAATAATTTAGGGTTTTTTAAAATTGTTTTTACAACAAAAAAATATAATAACCCTTTGGTTATTTAAACCGGCCGCTATAAAATGACGCCGTTTGGCGTGACTCGACCCGCTCGGTGACCCGGTAACCCAGGGATGATCCTTGCTTTCTTGAAATGGGTTAATTACACTCCAAGTCCCTGGTTTTTCAGCCCGCCTTCATTTCTACCCATAGATTAACTACGCGATCAGTCTCTTCCTTTCTTCTCGCCTCTCTCTTTATCCCTTCTTTTTGTT
Source organism: Hibiscus mutabilis (assembly GCA_019671005.1). Taxonomy (NCBI): domain Eukaryota; kingdom Viridiplantae; phylum Streptophyta; class Magnoliopsida; order Malvales; family Malvaceae; genus Hibiscus; species Hibiscus mutabilis. The sequence goes on from CM033744.1 coordinate 15,238,281, forward strand.
TTTTTTTCATTTCTCGCCCTCCAGCTTGCCTTTTATTATATTTTACTCACTGATTTTTTTTTGTTTATTTTATGTTTGTGCCTTATATTATATATATATATATATATATTTTATACATGCATTTATTATATGATATATATATATGTATTATATATTATATTATATATTTTTATATATGTTTTTATTATACTATATATATTTATCGTATTGTGTATATATTATTACTTAATATATTATAGCATTAGTATTATGTAAAGTATATCGTATAGTTATTACAATATTAAAGTATAATGTATATATTTATATATTTAGCACAATATTCAATAGCTTTGTAAAGTTTGAAAATAAAGTTTAATATGTTTATATTTGTTTTTTTTCTCTAGATAATATATGTTTTAATATTTATTCATGCACTCATATTTATTTTGTTACATATTCGAATATATTAATTGTTAATGTGGTGCTCCCTTTTTCGACAGTAAACTTGGCTACCAGTCTGAGACGTAGATGGTAGTTTTCGTTTATCCCTCGAACACCAGAGCTTTTAAAATAAACCCGCATATATAATCAAATTTTAATTTAAATGACACTCAAACTCGCAAATTTTGATATTAATAAAAATGTTAATCGACTTGGTATCAATTTTTGGGCGTATCGGGGGTGCTAACCATTCCCCGTACGTAACCGACTTCCGAACCCAAACTTTTGAATCTCTGGTCATTTTATAGTGTTCGACCTACTGAAGTGGCCGGTGACGACTACATTTTTTAAAAATTTTCCATTTTTTTCCAATTTCCAAAATCTAATTTTCTTTTTAATTTACCCCTATTTTGTCAAATTTCCTTTTTTTAAATTTCCCCATTTCCCCACACACATAAATATATAAATGTGAATATTAGAATATTTTAAAACTTTCTTTGGGTGGTCAAAAAACCACGATGACACATAAGAGGAGGTTGCTTCCTCCGATGGTTGCTCGGAGTCCCATAGGAGCAAAGAAGGAGCTGGCTTTATGGTTAGCAACTCTTCCAAAGATTGTTCATTTTCATGCCATGATCAAGCTGGTTTAGGGAAGAGAGGTATCTCAAAATCCCCTATGTGTCAGGTCTGCCCAAGTAGATAATCTAAATCCTACTCAGTTAGTTTGTTCGCATGTTGAACAAGTCTCTTTCCTAGATGCAGCTCTGGAGGAAGATTTAGCTTTAAGAGGTGATGGTTCCAATGATGCCTGGCAGGTTTGACCGACTCCCTTGATGGATCTTTTTTAGTGTTCCCATGTTTGGGGCGGTGGCTTTGGGAATAAGGAAGTTTGGGTTTGAGGGTGACAACTGGCGGGTGGGGTATCTTTAACCAGGTCATTTATCGACCTTCGAAGATGATGTTGATGCGTACTATTTTGGTGGGGTTGTATCTACTCAGAACATGATTTTTCAGTGTTGGTCTTACGAGAGAGAGGCAGAAAATAATGTTGTTGTTTTTCTGGAAATAGGTGAAGTTGGTTTGTTTTCGCCTGCATAAACCCGTGCCATAGAAGATGCTAGTATGATGGGGTTGTGTAATGGTAATGTGGAAGAAGATTGTGAGATGGTTCCTTGATCCAATAATGGTCTATCTTGGGCAGACATTGTTGAAAAGGCCAATAATTCTTTGGTTGAAGGTGACTTTGCTCCCTTGTAAGATTATGTTGATGATCCAGTGCATTTGACCTGGTTCCCTGAACTTCAAGTGCCTCGGGTTAAGAAGAAATATGTATCTATGTACGATATTCAAGACAAAGCTTTATCAGTGAATGAGAAAAAGAAAAGAGATCATACACTAAAAAGAAGTAAGAAGTTTGAGACATCGAACGTCCCTATTGAAATTTCTGGTTATTGCCCTTTGGATTTGGATATAGCGAGGAAACAAATTCTTGCTAAATCGTCCAGGAAAGCTCTGGAGCTGGGGAAAAGCGTTGGAGTTGAGATAATTGGAAATGAGGTAGAGGTTGCGGATGAATTGGTAAGGATAGAGGAACTTCAGCAAAGTTAGTTTCGTGTGTAGTATGGATCAGTTAGTTCTTTGATGGGGCTTAGGCGGTATGTTTTTTTTCCATTTTCGACTTGTCTTTGGGGATGTAGGTGTGAGATTATCGATATAGAGGGGTGCTTGTGATAGGGCTTTGATGCTTGCAAAATAGATATGTGCTTTAGATTAAATATACTCGTCGATCAAGTAATTAAGTAGAGTGCCGAACTCACGAGGATTGGATCAATAAATACGAAGTGATCATACTTAAGAATGGTTGAGCAAGTATTGGTTTAATGGTGATTTATCAAAACTAAATGCAAATAAAGTAAAGTAGCTATGATCAAGACAAACAAATGTTGCGGCACATATTCAGATAATTATGCTGGACAATGAAGCTAAGGTAATACATGTATGCGTAAACTTTAACAACACTATTATTTATTTAAGTTCTCCTTATTAGTCGTTGAAACCCTAAACTTATGACTTAGCTGGATTAAAAGTAAGTTAACAACTTAGCCCCACTGTTCACGTTTGTTTAACTTAACTCTCTCAATATTCAACCACGGATCAATAGTTAAAAGGACTCTCTCGATAGCTATTACAATAACTACGCATGAAGAAAGATGGACAGAATAAATAAAGGAAAAGAACTATAGCATTAAAACAAAGTATTCAAAACATAAAATCCTATAAAATAATAAACCCAACTAAAAGTATTTAGCTCATGTATGAGCCTAAAACATATGTAACAAAACAATTAAAAACATAGCAATTTATCAAGGAAGGGACAGAAAAGGGTCAAGCGTCCTCGACGATCTCCTCCAAGATTTCTAACTGTTGCTGCAGATCCTGCACTCCTTCACCCTCTCTTGATGGCTTCCGTTGTGTGGAGACTCCTCTAGCACTTAACTATGGTGGTTCTCCGGTAGCTGAAGACTAAGGGTTGTCGTCTGTGATCGAGATCTTCTTAATTGTAGCCCAAGTCTTCTTTATATATGTGGAGAAGTTAGGGTTTCATAACCTTAAAGCGCGTACAACCTCCTTTAAGAGGATCTTGTTTTTCCGCTACCTTTAATGAGTTTCTTATCTAAAGAGAGTCCACGTAAGCCAAAGGTAGATTTATCTCCAACTCTTCTTGCCTCGTCAGCTCGTACATAGAGATCTACTATCCTTCTGCTCTAGCATTCTTCTGGCTCCAATAGATCCAGCGCATGCACCACAAAAACACTATATTTCTCATTAAAAGCACCAAAATACACTAACTCCCTAACTGCATGCAAACTATGTGCAAACTACTTCTAAATGAACTAAATGAGCTTAAACACATGCAAAAGCTAATCTAAAAGGGTATACAAAATAGGTTATTTGCACACTCGTCGGGTTTTGGTCATGCGAGGTTTTGCAGACTTTGAGAAGGGGGTGTGGTTTTGATTTCAGGAGTTTTGGTTCTTTGATTTTCAGCTATCGTTTCATTAGTCGGGGCTTATGTTGGTTTGATGTTTTTTGGTCAATCAAGGAGATTCAAATGGAGTTTCAGCGTTAGTCGTGCGAGGTTGTGCAAGCTTTGAGGAATGAATGCAGATTTAATTTCTAGAGTTGGTTCTTTGGTTTTCAACTGTTGTTTCATTAGTCGTAGCCTCAGTTGGTTTGTTGGTCTTGTAGATTTTCAATGTAATCCAGGGATAGCCCTTAGGAGATTCATCCATTGGGTGCGTGTTTAGATCTCCGTCTATAGTCTTTCCTTGGATTGAATGGTTTTTTGTTGCCTTGCAGTGATGTTAGCTGTTGTTTTGGTAGATTCTATTCTGTGAGCAATAGGTGGGTGGATTGGAGGTGTTAATCGACTTTAGCTTTATATTGGCATTTGGCATAAAGTCAAAAAATACCTGTAACGTTTGATTGAATAGTCACTTTGACTCCTACTTTTTTTAAGCAATTCAATCCTCAACTTTTCATTTTGGGTCAAAATAGCCCATACGGATGAAAATTGTTAGAAAATTGATGGTAAACATTTTGAAATGACTTGATAGAATGATAAGTCAGCAGACAAAAAATATTTTACATTTTATATATTTTATAAAATTATTTTTTGATTGATGTAACATTTTTTCAAGTCAACACATTTGTTTATATGATACTACCATGACAGCGTGCCCATATAGATTTGTCATATCATCTCAAGCTATTTACCGTCAATTGACTGACAGTTTTCATCCGCAGAGGGGATATTTTGACCCAAAATAAAACATTGAGGGCTGAATTGCTCCAAAAAAATAGGGCCAAAGTGACTATTCAATCAAACGTTTGGAGTATTTTTGGCTTTATGCCTTGTTTTATTATTAATAAACAACCTCTATTGTCGAGTAAAAAAAGATTAACATAGAATTGTTTTAAAATTTAGTGAAAAAATCTATACACCCCTAAAATTTATAGTCTAAAACGGCGTTGTTTGGAGCATCCATTGCCACACCAAAACGATGATATTTTGTCCACATCATCACACTTTAAATTTTAGAGGCCCAATTGTATAATTAAAGTATAATGGAAAATTTAATATTATAGTTAAAGCAATTAAAGATTTAGTTATATAAATTATACGCCGTTTAAAATTTTAATGATATCTCGTGTAATTTAATGAAAATTTTAATGTTATAATAATTAAAGTAATTAAAGATTTAGTTATATAAATTATACGCCGTCTAAAATTCAGTGATATCTTGTGTAATTTATTGAAAATTTAATGTTATAATTAAAGCAATTAAAGATTTAGTTATATAAATTATGCACCGTCTAAAATTTAATGGTATCTCGTGTAATTTAATGAAACATTTAATGTTATAATTAAGGAAAATTCTAGAACGGGAGACTCATACCACTAACGCTAGACACCACTGCACACCATTATTTTTTTAGTTTTGTATAATTATATATTTTGTCTTAAATATGTATAATGCTATCAATTTAGTCATCATTATTTACTCATTCAATTAATTTAGTCGTAATTCAAAATAATTCAACCTTCAATGTTTAAAAACTCTATCAATTTGGTCCTAATTTCAATATAATTCTATAATTTAATTTAATTTAATTTGATCATCAACATTTAAAAATTCTATCAATTTAATCCAAAAATATCTACTAAGTATCACATAATCTAATTCAATCTTTACACATGTCTTATACTTTTAGACTTTTGGTGCATAAGTTGTGAGTTCAATGGATTTAGATGTATTAAATAATATGATGGAGTTTTCAGTGGATTTTTCTGATTTCATTTCCTGGAATGCTTATGGTTATCAGGTTTTGTTTTGAATTGAGGCTTGTTAATACTTTTATTTGTATTTTGTTCTCAATTCTGATGCCAGGATAATGAGTGAAGTTCTATCGCAAGTGGCTCATCTTGCTCTGTGACGTCAGCAAGCCTGACACCTATAAAAGGGAGAGAGAGAAAAGTTAGTGGCAATTATTAATCATTAATTAAAGCTATTAAATAATAATAATAATAGTGAATAAGGGGAGAGAGAGAGAAAGCTTACGTCGGGAGCAGAGCTGTCATCGGAGAAGAGGAGCCGCCGGAGATGCGAACGGGCGCCGGGAAGACAAACAGTCGTAAGAACCGAAGACCAGAATACTGATTTCACCGCCGGGAAGGTAACTTCCTTCACCTTTTTGATTACCTGTAAAACAAACCCGGAATAAGTTAGATAGAGATCAAAATAGTGGAAACAGTAAATAAAATGAGATCTGACACTCATATGGTGGCTAGGACACTGTCCAAGCGGTGGCTGAAGTTTTTCTTTTGAATTCGGAGTTGAAAAGGCTAGGGTTTCGGGTAGTGTAGGCCTAGGATTGGGCGGATTCGATTAGATCCGGGCTTAGATCTAGGTTTAGGAGGGAAAATAGAGGTTTTTTTTAGAAGTTTTAGGGTTTTTAGGCGGCGGCGGAAGGCGGCGGAAAATCGCCTCGCGGCGGTGACTGGTCGTTGAAAAAGAACCTTACGGTGGTCGGAAGTTGTAGACGGCGGCCTGAGTTTTAGAGGCAATCGGAGATAGGTAGAGGATGACCGGAGACGATGACCGGAGGTGGCCGGCATTGCCTCTGGTGCCCAGCGAACATGTCGGAGATGTCTAGGGTGGAGGACCTAGATCTAGCGGTGGTGGATAAGGTGGAGTTAGGCCGGAGTTTTAGTGTTTTGGCAGGTTTAGGGAAGAACAGTGGAGAATGTATGTAGAAAGTTGGGGTTTTGATCTTAGAAAACTGAATTGAGGATGTAATTTTATGTTTGTAAAGATCAAAAGGAGGAATTCTGAAGAACAAGGGTTGAACTTTGGGTGAATGTGAGGTTTGATAAAAAATAAACACGAAACAATGGGTTTGGGGTGTTTCTGTTGGATCAAAATGAAGATTCGAGTTGAATTTGGGATGAATAATAGATGAACTAGGTGTTTTGATCCATTTTGATGATGATTTCTGGGTTTTCAAGTGTTTAAATCGAGAGGATTTGAGAAAGGAGAGAGAGTAGGAGAGAGAATGAATATCAGAAAAATGAGAGTTTGGATTTAAAATTGGGCTTTTATAGCCTGAATGGGACGACGTCGTTTTGGGAGCGGGTCAGACTTGGATCCGCGCGTTTATATACGGGTCGGTCCAGATCCGCGTCTTTTGATTTGGATATTATTTGGTTTTGGCCCGAAGTTTTGTTTTTATTCAATTCAGTCTCTAATTCCCTTAATTTGTCCCCTGGATTTTACAATTAATTCAATTTAGCCCCTAATCCCCTTAATAGTTCCCCTTAGTTTGTAATTCTTGCAATTGGGTCACATGTGATTTGTAATTGGGCATTTGGATTTTGTAATTCTATCATTTTAGTCCATATAGTAATAAAACCAGATTTATTTTTCAATTGTTTTCAATTTAATTATTTTAATTAATTGTTTTATTTAATGTAATTAAATTATTTGTTTGATGCATGTTTTAAAAATGGCATATAGAATATTATGTTAGATAATTAAATGCACTTAGATATTAATTAATAGAGCCTTTAGTTTAGGTTTCTTTAATTAGGGTTCAATAATAAAATAGGGTAGATAATTGTAGATATTAAAAGTATATTAATATGATTTTAGAATCCAAATATGGATGGTGTTCCATTGTTTACAATGGGTGTTATCATATGAATTTCTTTAAATTATATTTAATATATTTCTTACTTAAAATTGATTATTAATTTAATTCTTCTTAGTTAAAATCAAATAATTAATACATTGTAGTTAATTAAATGTATATCGAATAGAATCTTTGAGGTTCAAATCTGGATGGTGTTCCATTCTTTACAACGAGGTGTTATCTCAGCCTTGGTCATAAAGGTGTATATTCGATATACATTTCCACTTATAAAATTTATTAAATAATTTTTAGAGCCGTAATTAGGATTAAAACTTTAATTAATTAGAAGAATTAATTAATTAGGAATATGATTAATTTAAAGGCTTTAAATATATGAAAGGTGTTCATTAAAATGACATTTTCTCATAAAAGCCATTAAATTAATTAATATTCATAGTTTTAAACAATTAATTAAATAGAGCCTTTTTAGGAATAGAACTTAAAATTGACAAGACAATACAATATCATTCATTAAAAACCTATTATGTTGGGAATTCATTTTTTAAAATACGAATGGGGGTGCCACCGAACGGGGTGCTTTTAATCTCGTGTTCGAACAAAAATGAATTTCCTTATAGAAGGATATCTGCATTCGGAATTAAAATTCAATTAATAATTATGGGATAAATTAAATTCAAATTGTTATTCAAAAATGCCAAAAATGCCACGTAAAATTAAAGGCATCGATAACGGGCGTTCGTAGGGGGTGCTAATCCTTCCCTACACATGACCGACTCCCGAACCCAGTCTTTAAAAACAGAATCTCTGGTTTATTTTTCGGTTTCCGGTCTACCTCAAAGTGATTGGTGGTGACTCCAAAATGGTTTTTTAAAGATAAATAAAGGAAAATTCGATTTAATATAAAAACCCAAATTTTCAAGATTAAATTAAAAATGGCCAGAAAACCCTGATTTTCTAAAAGATCGATCGTCATGCTATTTTTTACACGTCCTGACTTTTTTTAAAAAATGGCCGTGACAACTTGGCGACTCTGATGGAGATTTTAAAAACTGAGAGTTAGGCCTAATTAATTTTACGAGGCATTTTGGACAGTAATTTGAATTTGAATTTTCTTATAATTATTGGATGAATTTTTTGGAAAAATGCAGGTAGCTTTTTCTTGTGTGATATAAATTGTCATTCATGCATAAGCCTTATACTCGGACTTTTCACCCTTGAGTGTGAGTGAGGCGTGATCTTACGTGAGTTATTTAGCTCCGTGATCGGGTTTTGTCCTCCTTCCGGCATACCAACCTTATACACCGTGAGGTTACGCCTCTGCTATAAGGTGTCGTATACTCCCGAATCGATGTCTTATTAGTCCAGTAACGACAGTTTGGGTACCTAGAGTCAAGATCGAAACCCACATGCTGTAATAGAAACCTACCCCACTAGAGCCAGACAGGGACCTAGGACAGGGTGTTGCTGATTTAAATTCATTTCTATGGTTATTCTTGTGTACAAAATAAACTGTTATTTGGTTAATTTTATGCAATATAAATAGTTTTTACAAAAAATATTTTTGCTTACAAAATTAATTCACCATACTGACACATTTTTTGTTTTGTCTTTTGTTTTGTGTGGGTGTGTTTTATTCGATAAATGTTGCATCACATTGCATTCCTGAGAGGTATCAGTTCGAGGATTAGTCGAGTAGGCAGTGGTCATAAGAGCTGAAGGATATGATAGACAAGTGGTGGATAATATGTCACTGTAGACTGGATTCGAGAAGACTCAATACCAGAACAAAGACAATATGCATGGAGGCTAGGTGTCATTAATGCAAAATTGTACCGGAAATTTCTAAGAGTAATGAAGGTTTGGCATAACCAGTTTAATTTGAGAACCATAAGGTGGGGAATATGAAGAGTTATTTCTAGAAAGATCTATGGATTATAGTATTGCTGCTAGACAGTCAAGTAGATCAAGAGTTGTAACCTGTTTATGAAGCCGGTGTAATTGTTTACTTTTTGGGAGAATATATGTAACACCAACAATAGAGAAATACGAGGTTTTTTAGGGGTCAAGAAAGACATAGTTTATACAAGACTCAACAAAGGTTTAAGGTTCAAGATAGGGTCAGTGGCAGTTATAGAGATAAGCAAGATACAATATTTGGAAAAACAATGATAACCAGATGAAAGATAGAGGATGAATAAATTGAATGGACATTCAAGATAGATAAATTAAGAGGGGCATTCAAGGACTGTTTCTAAACCTAAGAAAGAAGAGAAAGCTTTAAACTCAGAGATCCAAGCTTCACAAATGATGAAAGTTACTGAAGGATACTATAAAAAAGAAAATGCTGATAAAAATGAGGAGCTGAGGAAAATGACAGAATTAGAAAATACAGTACCACATTTGAAAGACCAGCTCGTAAGTTTTAAAGAGGTACCATGATGAAGGATAAAGCACTGAAAGTCAAGCTGAAGCAGTAGTCCAGGCTATCCAGGAACAAAGTTGTGAAATGGTTAACTTCAGGAGCTAATTCCGAGGATGTCGCCTGGTATGTGTAGATTTTGTTCGATGAGATTGTGAGGCTGCAACAACATTTTGATATCGACATCGAGCCAGTACAGATGATGATTCAGAGGCTAAACAAAGTGATCAACCAAAGGATCTAGAGCTAGTGAACATATTGCCTTTGCTCTGTATTCGACCTTTCAGTTAGATGGGTGTTGTTCTAATGGCTCGTTCTTGAAACCGATACCTCGTGCATTCATGCATTGCAGTATTTAAATATTATATTGCCTTTTGTTTTAAATATTTCATTACATGTTGCCTATCTAGCTTGAACCAGACATGAACCTAGGTCAGGTGCTGTAAATTTAAATACGTTTCTCTGGTTATTAACTTGCCTTGTTGTATGTATTTAATTTAATTTTGCCTTCAAGATTATTTCACGTTACTGACTTATTTCTTTTGCTTTTGTTTTTTATTCTTTCACATCATATCATCATTACATAGAGGTATTGATTCAAAGGTAGTCGTCATTAGAAAACGATCATGAGGGATAAGGGGATTCATAGGCCGATAGAAAAGAGTGCAAGTATGAAGCAATGTTCTGGACAAACAACATAAGGAATTAAGGACAGTTCATCCAAGTGTTACACATCAGGTTTTGTTAGTGTTGATGCTGACAAGAATGAGATGCAAGAGCTGAAAAGACAAATGGCTGAGATGATGACTATGATGACAGCTATGACCAAGGAAAAGGGGCATACTGAGCTGAAAGGAGAAGTAAACAAAAAGCAGTACAAGAATAAACAGTCGAGTTGGGGCACCAATATAACTCACATTAATAAATCAACTGAGGTATAATTGATCCAAATCCCAAGAAAGTGATGACATACCAGAGAGAAATGCAAGAAAGAAAGAAGGATGGATGATCTTTTAATACAATCCCGATGATATATGCAGAGCTGCTTCCGATACTGATAGAGAAAAATCTTATGGCCTAGGCCCCGTTTAAGTTTACAGTGCCTTCTTCACTCAAAGGTTATGGAAATAGTATATCATGTGATTACCATCAAGGAAATTTAGACCATACTACCGAGAATTACAAGGTTTTGAATAGCAAGGTTGAAAATCTTATCAGAGAAGGCATGCTGAGTTTTGAAGATGGAAGACCCAAATTTTCTAAAAGCCTGACAATTAATGAAGCACCTGGAGATACGTGAAGGAAAATACAAGCCCATCAGAATCAAATAAAGGTCCAAGGCAGAGTTCAAATTTTAGCGTTCCCTCAGCCAATTATTAGAAGACGAAAGATCACAAACATCATTTTGATCTAATCCACATTTCATATAAAGAATTGTATCCTCAATTGTTAAAGGCTCGATTGGTGTCCCCATTGTTTCTTGCACCTTTGCAACCTTCGTATCCAAAATGGTACAATGCTAATGCACACTGTGAATTTCACAATAGAATCCAAGAACATTCTATTGAGAATTGTCTCGCCTTCAAACGTCGAGTTCAAGTTCTTTTGGAATTTGGAAAGTGGAAATTTGGAACAGAAAACCAGCCTTATTCAACGGACGGTTATGAAACTCAAGATGGCGATATTCAGAAAGAAAGACATCAGTTCGAATAAGAAGCTCAAATAAGCAAATTGAACCAAGATAGATATGATTTGAATGAGCTGAGAAACTTGCAGTTCAACTATCAGGAGCTTCGTTCGATAAATGTCTGTTTGGGTGTAACGCTAGAACAGTTGAAAGAAAGAATTAAAGAGCTGAAACATGAAGCCGAGTACTGGAAAAAGAGTTTTGAGGCAAGTGAATGTCGAGTCAATACAATTTCATGTGATCTGCAGGCAATAAAGCTACAACACAATACTTTTATGGATGATCTAAGGGTTAGTGAAGCTAAACGTGAGATAATAACAATGTACATGCAGATGTGTGAGGATAGTGCTACCAAGTTGAATGACAGTCAAGCTGAAAAAGAAGCACTAAAGAAGAAGGTAGACGAATGCCTCAAGCTTACGCAGATGTACAAAGCTCTTGTTGATGATGTTAAGAAAGACTATTAGGAAAGTGAGGAAAAATGATATGCCCAGTTTCAGAGATCAAGAGTAAAGACTATTAGGACAGTGACATGAAAGATGCTGTTACTCAAGCAAAAGAAGTTGCTCAACAAGTGGCAGATATAGCTGATGTAGCAATGACATTGAGCCAGAATATTGATCCAGCATTAGATCACGGAGGAAAGCTGACTTGGCTTTTAGAGGAAGTTAGAAAGTTAGGAGTTAGAGCTCACCAATATCTGTAGTATCTAGTATCTGATATATTGAATCCTTTTACTTCAATGAAAGTTGTTCTATGATGATCACTTTTTATAATCAATACCTCATGCATTCATACATTCATGCATTGCATATTTATCAATATAACATTATTATGTAATAACATGGCATTAACATTCATGGCCTAGAGCAGTCGGAGTTTCAACAGAAGCAATCTGGGAATTAGCGAAAGTCTGGGAATTTGTTATCATGGATGGAGACATGAGAAGAATTGAACAAACACAAGAAGGGTTACAAGAATTGATGACCAAGCATCAGCAAAATGTGAAGAACTACATTGCTACACCATGTTTGACAATTTATCATGGGGCATCTAATCCAAGTACAAAGATAGGGTCTGTAAAGCCTATTATCCTAGGATCAAGACTCGAGAAGTTGAAATATAATTGTGCAAAACTTGAGGAGGAGATCAAGGAAAAGAAAGGCATTGATAATTCCAAATTTGATGCAAAAGAATTTTGTTTGGTCCCTGATCTAGTCATTCCGCCTGGATTTAAGATCCCCAATTTTGATAAATATGATTGTTCCAGTTGTCCTAAAGTCCACTTGGCAATGTTCTGTAGAAAAATGGAAGGGTATTTAGATGATGATGAATTGTTGATCCATTGTTTTCATGATAGTCTAGCTGGACCTGCTGCAGTGTGGTACAACATATTAAGTCGAGAGCAGATTCGATCATGGGTAGATTTGGCCAAAGCATTTTTGGGGCAATACAAGTATGTTATAGACCTGGCTCTAGATCGCTATTTTCTGCACAACGTGAATATGAAGGCCAGTGAATGTTTTAAAGACTGTGCATTAAGGTGGCGAGGATTAGCAGCCCAAGTACAACCTCCCTTAATAGAAGAAGAAGTATCTCTTATGTTTCATCAAACTCTTCTATCTCCTTTCTTTGAGGAAATGCTTGCGAATTCAAGGCGCAGATTCAGTGATCTCGTGGTGATTGGAGAAGTAATAGAAATAGTGACCCGACAAGGGAAAATTAGATCAAGATTTGAAGACCATGTTGATCAAGAGGCAAAACAAGGGAAAGAGGTGAATGAGTGTAATGTTCAAAGTTTTCAGAGTCGCAAGAGAAAGAGGCCAGTTAATTCATCAGAACGACCACAAAAAATTCCTCGAGCAAGTGCAAATATGGAGATCTTTGGAGTGTTTATTTCATATTTATTACCTCACCTTATTGAAGGACAACATATTACTCCTAGGCCAATGCAGGTGGTGCCAAGCCCCTTTGCTCACAGCTCTGATCCAGACAATGTTTGTGACTTTCATATGGGAGTACCAGAACATGCTAAAAAGAAGTGCAGACCTTTAATGAAAGAAATTCAGAAGCTAGTCAGTAATGGAATCTTGACACAAAAATTAGTTCAACAATGGAAAGGAGTGGGGCAAGCCGTTATACTAGTCAAGGAATCAGAGAATCAAGATGAGTGCTTCCAAGATTGTCTAGAATTCTAAGAAGTATGTGTTACCAATATTGCTGCATCATGTGGTTACAATCTACAGGGACCAATACTGAAGTAACACTAGAAATAAGTCTGCTACTCCTGGTCTGAAAGTAGTAGAAGTTTTTTTTTCTGAAGCCATATGTCATGTTTGTTGGTTTTCATTTCATTGAAGGAATGATTTTGAAATAAATATATGTATATCTCTTCTTATCCTTGTGGGCCCCTAGATTCCAATTGCAAGATGTGACACTGATTTCGATACAAAAAAATATTTGGATGTTGTGAAGACAATGGAGTGAAACTTGTTTCTTAATTTACTCTGGTCGGCAAGGCAAAAGAAGGTCAGATCATTATGCCTTTTGATGATGTTCGATGATAAATCTTTGAAATTCATAAACAGTGAAGTGGACTAGACGATTTTAACCAAGTGGAGTTGCTTGAAATTGAAGTTCTAAGTGTAGTTTTCTATACCTTAAAAGCACAATAAGAGAAAAAAAAAGAGAAAAGAAGAAAAGAAAAAGAAAGAAAAAAACAAAAGAAAAGTGAGGAAAGAAAAAGAAAGGAAAAAGAAAAAGAGAGGAAAATGAGATGAAAAAAAGAAAAGAAAAGGTGAGAAATAATAAATTATTTGAATAAATAAGTCTCGGAATATCCTGATGGAGCTGTGGGGGATGTCGACAAATCTAATAAGGAGCTATGATTCACCTGTCCAATACCCAAGCGTCAGAGATGTATCTTTGAAGACATGTCTATAAGGATATAATAAAAATAATTATTAATAATCAGAATCACACATGCACTTATAGAATTTTATTCTTAGAATGATATTTTTGCACTCTACTAGTTAAACAAGTTCGGGAAGCTTGAACACATTTATGAATGGAAATGAATGATAAGAACATAGAAGGAGTTGTTTTTGGCTGGATCAAGCAACGCGGTAATCATAGGGTATGAACTGAGTGATTTGGAAGAAATTTTAACTTCAAAAATCGACGCAACATTCAAAGGACTATAAGAGGGTTGAATCAAAGATGCTCTTACAGTTGGTATCCAGGGTATCCTATTCTATTTTCTTTATTTATACCCAAATTTTTTCGGGTCTTGAAAAGTATCCTTCATTGAAATGTCGATAAGCAAGTTGACATTTTTACAAACAGATAGATTTTCTTAATAAATATATGACAGAGTATGAGACTCTTATCTGTTCGGCAGTCTTCTGGTTAGAAAGAGGAATCATCCATGAATGGACATAGTGAAAATGATGGCAAGAATGAAAGTTTGGAGACTTGGAGAAAGTTCAGGGACTTGAGGCACTTGTTCGCCCCAAATGACGGAAGAAGGGAAAAATCTATGAGGCAAGGAACAAAGAGATCAATGAGGAATCATGGTGCATAAGAATTCAAATCAAAATAGGCAAGAGAGTGTACAGAGCTTGAAAGAATTCAATCACTAAAAAGAGTCAAAATTGGATCAGAAAGAAGAAAATGAGCTTAACAACAAAGATTATGGGGTAAATTTCGACGACAGAAGCTTAAGATAAATCTCAAGAAGATCAGGACAAGAAAGAAGATCAAGTTAAGAAAGAAGATCAAGCCAAGAAAGAAGATCAATCAAAGAAAGATTCAAGGAAAAACAATCTTGTTGTTGTAACTGAAGCAAGAGGCAAAGATGATTAGAGCTCATTTGAGCGATCCCGAGTTGTCACAATTCATGCATCATATATAGTCAGCCGTCTATTAGATAGAAGCATACTAATTCATGCATTCAAAAGCATATTTGTACATTTTTGCAGGAATTTACAAGAATCAGCAAAGAACAGACGAAGATTTCAATCTACAATTTCATATTGAAGAAGTAGAACCAGTAAAGATTAGTAAAAAAATTTCAATCACATTTTTGAAGCAAAGATATTGATCCGTTTATAGATGTGGATCTCAGCAAGATTTCAACCCGCTTAAAGAAACAGATCTCCGAAATATTTAAATCTGTTTGAAGAGGCGGATCTCAAAAGATTTCAATCCGTTTGAATAGGCAGATTCCAACAAAGATTTTAATCTGTTTGAAAAGGCAGATCTCAAAAGATTTCAATCCGTTTGAAAAGGCGGATCCTAGCAAAGATTTCAATCAAGTTTGAAGAGGTGGATCTCAACAAAGATTTCAATCCGTTTAAAGAGGCGGATCTAGCAAAGATTTCAATCCGTTTAAAGAGGAGGATCTTAGCAAATATTTCAATTCGTTTGCAGAGGCAGATCTCAGCAAAGATTCTAATTGCTTGCACAGGAAAGGAAGTGCAATGCAATTCTAAATCCTTCAGGTCATCAGTAAGTCATTCGGGCATGATGTTAAATCCTTCGGGTCATCATTAAGTCCTTCGGGCATGATGTTAAATCCTTCGGGTCATCAGTAAGTCCTTCGGGCATGATGTTAAATCCTTCGGGCCATCACCTTCGGGAATGATGTAATTGTTTGCACAGAAAAGGAAGTGAAATGCAATTCTAAATCCTTTGGGTCATCAGTAAGTCCTTCGGGTCATCATTAAGTCCTTCGAGTATGATGTTAAGTCCTTCGGGCCATCACCTTCAGGAATGATGTAATTGTTTGCACAGGAAAGGAAGTGAAATGCAATTCTAAATCCTTCGGGTCATCAGTAAGTCCTTTGGGTATGATGTTAAGTCTTTCAGGCCATTACCTTCGGGAACGATGTAATTGTTTGCATAGGAAATGAAGTGCAATGCAATTCTAAATCTGTTGGGTCATCAGTAAGTCCTTCGGGAATGATGTTAAATCCTTCGGGTCATCAGTAAGTTTTTCGGGCATGATGTTAAATTCTTCGGGTCATCAGTAAGTCTTTCGGGCATGATGTTAAGTCCTTCGGGCCATCACCTTTGGGAGTGATGTAATTGTTTGCACAAGAAAGGAAGTGCAATGCAATTCTAAATCCTTCGGGTCATCAGTAAGTCATTTGGGCATGATGTTAAATCCTTCAGGTCGTCAGTAAGTCCTTCAGGCATGATGTTAAGTCTTTCGGGCCAATACCTTTGGAAACAATAAGAACTTTCTGAATGTTATTGTAATAAGATGGTGGGGCATGATATCAACAGAAATACTAATCCTTTGGGCCCTCGGTTTCAAAAAAGAAAAGAAAAAAGAGAAAAACAAAAAGAAAAAGAAAAGAGAAAAGAGAAAAAGAGAGAAAAAAATAAAAGAGAGGAAAAAAGAGAGAAAAAATAGAAAAAAAGAAAAAAAAAGAAAAAAGAAAAAATAAAAAGAGAAAAGGAAAAAGAACGGGGAAAATAAAAGGAGAGAAAAAGAAAAAAAGACAAAAAAAAACAAAAAGAGAAAAGAGAGAAAAATAAAAAAAAGGAAAAAAGAAAAAGAACAAGAAAAAGAAGAAGAAGGAGAAAAAAGAAGAAAAAGTAAAATGAAAAATGGAGGAAGAAGAAAGATAAAAATAAGAAAAAGAGAAAAAAGAAAGAATGAAAAGAAAAGAAATGAAGAGGAAAAGAAAGAGATGAGAAAGAAGAAGAAGAAGAAGAAGAAGAAGAAGAAGAAGAAGAAGAAGAAGAAGAAGAAAGAAAAATGATTTAAGTTGCCAGATTGAGAAGCAAGATAGATCAACTTCAGGCTCAAACGAAGAAGATTCATAGTTTTAGTGTCTCCTATTGAAGCACTTGAAATTTTAATGATATACCCAAATTGTGCATTTTTACAATTAATGTTGGAAGATTAATGATAAATTTGACTTTTGCAAGAATATAAGAAAATTGATCAACAGAGAAAGAGAAACAAGAGATGAGATTCCATATGAGCTTCAGATAGAAAGATCAAGATATCTTAGGCAGAATAAGCAATGACATCAACGAACTCAGCGCTTTAAGCGAGAAATTGAAAATTTTTCATGATATTTCATATTGAATTTGAATTAATTGATGATGTTTCTATTTGCAGGATCAATTGTTCCCTAGAGGAGAGAAAAACCAGCTCAACTAGCAAAGAATTCAGAGTTCATAATAAGAAGAACTCACCAGCAAAGAATTCAGAGTTCATAATAAGAAGAACAACAAAGAATTCAGAGTTCATAATAAGCATTACTCACCGGTAAAGAATGAAGAACTCATAATAAGAAGAGTTCACTCTTTTGAAGAATGAGGAGGTTCATAATAAGAAGAGCTTGCTTATTCGACACCTTTATAGAGAGGCAAATCAATATGTTTGAAGAATTTCATAATAAAAAGAACAGCTTCAAACCTCGAAAGATGAAGAATTTCATAATAAGAAGAACAGATTCAGATTCCACAATTTGGCAGAAGTTTGAAGAATTTCATAATCAGAAGAACAACTTCAAACCTCGGAAGATGAAGAATTTCATAATAAGAAGAACAGCTTCAGATTCCACATTTTGGTAGAAGATTGAAAAATTTTGTAATGAGAAGAATAACTTCAAACTTCAGCATTGTTCATAATGAAATATCTGCCTTTTAGAGGACGACCAAGAGGTCTGGACAAAATTCGTGTATTTTCAATCTTTGCTCTATCCCTGTTCCACAGCAATGAGTAAAGAGGGGCAGCTGTCATACCTGAATTTTAACTGGGCTTATTAAATAAATAAATAAATAAATATAAATAATATATAAGTAAATAAATATAAATAAACCTAATAAATCTAATACCCCAAATAACAGTCCAAAAATCCTTTTAAATGTCCAATTACATTTATAAAATCCTAAAGCCCAAATATAAATTCACAAGGCCCAATCTACATTCAATTTCCCTATTCTAGTATCCAACAAACACAAACCCAAACTGATATCCATTTTCTCGCCTGGATTTTAACCCAGAAAGGACACGTGGTAGCTTTTGATTGGCCCGAACCAAAGCACACAGATTGTGCTTTCTCTTCCCGCTTGTCTGGCTCTGTGACGTCAGCAAGCCTGACACCTATAAAAGGGAGAGAGAGAAAAGTCAGTGGTAATTATTAATCATTAATTAAAGCTATTAAATAATAATAATAATAGTAAATAAGGAGAGAGAGAGAGAGAAAGCTTACATAGGGAGTAGAACCGTCATCGGAGAAGAAGAGCCGCCGCCGGAACTGAGCTGCCGGAGATGCAAACGAACATCGGGAAGACAAACGGTCGTCGGAACCGAAGACTAGAATACTGATTTCACTGCCGGGAAGGTAGCTTCCTTCACCTTTTTGATTACCTGTAAAACAATCCCAAAATAAGTTAGATCGAGATCAAAATAGTGGAAATAGTAAATAAAATGAGATCTGACACTCATCTGGTGGCTGGGACACTATCCAAGCGGTGGCCGAAGTTTTTCTTTTGAATGTCGGAGTTGAAAAGGCTAGGGTTTCGGGTAGTGTAGGCCTAGGATTGGGCGAAGATGGGCAGGTTCAATTGGATTTGGGCTTAGATCTAGGTTTAGGAGGGAAAATAGGGTTTTTTTAGAAGTTTTAGGGTTTTTAGGCGGCGGCGGAAGGCGATCGGAAATCGCCTCGCGGCGGTGATCGGTCATTGGAAAAGAACCTTACGGTGGTCGAAAGTTGCAGACAGTGGTCGGAGTTTCATAAGCGATCGAAGATAGGTAGAGGATGACCGGAGACGATGATCGGAGGTGGCTAGTAAAGCCTTCGGTGCCCGGCGAACATGTCGGAGATGTCTAGGGTGGCAGACCTAGATCTAGCGGTGGTGGATAAGGTGGAGCTAGGCCGGAGTTTTAGTGTTTTTGCAGGTTTAGGGAAGAACAGTGGAGAATGTATGTAGAAAATTGGGGTTTTTATCTTAGAAAACTGAATTGAGGATGTAATTTTATGTTTGTAAAGATCAAATGGAGGAATCGTGAAGAACAAGGGTTGAACTTTGGGTGAATGTGAGGTTTAATCGAAAATAAACACGAAACAATGGGTTTGGGGTGTTTTGTTGGATCAAAATGAAGATTCGGGTTGAATTTGGGATGAACAATAGATGAACTAGGTGTTTTGATCCATTTTGATGATGATTTCTGGGTTTTCAAGTGTTTAGATCGAGAGGATTTGAGAGAGGAGAAAGAGTGAATATCAGAAAAATGAGAGTTTGGGTTTAAAATTGGGTTTTTATAGCTTGAATGGGACGACGTCGTTTTGGGAGCGGGTCAAACCTGGATTCGCGCGTATATATACGGGTCGGTCCAAATCTGCGTCTTTTGATTTAGATTTTATTTGGTTTTGCCACAAAGTTTTGTTTTTATTCAATTCAGTCCCTAATTCCCTTAATTTGTCCCATGGATTTTACAATTAATTCAATTTAGCCCCTAATCCCCTTAATAGTTCCCCTTAGTTTGTAATTCTTGCAATTGGGTCACATGTGTTTTGTAATTGGGCATTTGGATTTTGTAATTCTATCAGTTTAGTCCATATAGTAATAAAATCAGATTTATTTTTCAATTGTTTTCAATTTAATTATTTTAATTATTTGTTTTATTTAATGTAATTAAATTATTTGTTTGATGCATGTTTTAAAAGTGGCATATAGAATATTATGTTAGATAATTAAACGCAGTTAGATATTAATTAATAGAGCCTTTAGTTTATGTTTCTTTAATTAGGGTTCATTAAATAAATAGGGTAGATAATTGTAGATATTAAAAATATATTGAATAAGATTTTAGAATCCAAATATGGATGGTGTTCCATTGTTTATATTGGGGTGTTATCACATGGATTTCTTTAAATTATATTTAATATATTTCTTACTTAAAATTGATTATTAATTTAAATCTTCTTAGTTAAAATCAAACAATTAATAATTAATACATTGTAGTTAATTAAATGTACATCGAATAAAATCTCTGAGGTTCAAATCTGGATGGTGTTCCATTGTTTACAATGGGGTGTTATCTCAGCCTAGGTCGTAAAGGTGTATATTCGATATACATTTCCACTTATAAAATTCATTAAATAATTTGTTAGAGCTGTAATTAGGATTAGAACTTTAATTAATTAGAAAAATTAATTAATTAGGAATATGATTAATTTAAAGGCTTTAAATATATGAAAGGTGTTCATGAAAATGACATTTTCTCATAAAAGTTATTAAATTAATTAATATTCATAGTTTTAAACAATTAATTAAATAGAGTCTTTTTAGGAATAGAACTTAAAATTGACAACACAATAAAATATTATTCATTAAAAACCTTTTATGTTGGAAATTCATTTTTTAAAATACGAATGGGGTGCCACCTAACGGGGTGCTTTTAATCTCGTGTTCGAACAAAAATGAATTTCCTTATAAAAGGATATCTGCATTCGGAATTAAAATTCAATTAATAATTATGGGATAAATTAAATTCAAATTGTTATTCAAAAATGCCACGTAAAATTAAAGGTACCGATAACGGGCGTTCGTAGGGGTGCTAATCCTTCTTTACACGTAACCGACTCCCGAACCCAATCTTTAAAGACAAAATCTCTGGTTTATTTTTCGGTGTCCGGTCTACCTCGAAGTGATTGGTGGCGACTCCAAAGTGTTTTTTTAAAGATAAATAAAGGAAAATTCGATTTAATATAAAAAAACCCAAAATTTTAAGATTAAATTAAAAATGGCCAGAAAACCCTAATTTTCTAAAAGATCGATCGTCATGCTATTTTTTACATATTTCGATTTTTCAAAAAAAAATGGTCGTGACAACGGGTGCTGGTGGTTCCTTTAGCTAGGGATGGGAATTTCATGAGAGTGAATGCGTGAAAGAGATCACTACGAAAAGAAAGAGGCTTTGGCAGCTGACTATGGTTTACGTTTCCGAGTGGACTGAGTAAGATTATACTTAATGTTGATGGGAATCGGGATGATTAATATGGGAATATCATCGCTATTTTTTCTTGTCCATAGAGAAATATTGGGGTTAATGGAGAAGTGGCAGCATTGGAGTCTGGAGATGAAATGGTGGGATGGTAATACATGCGTAAAGATTGAATCAGATTATATGATGCTTAGTACTAATAGATTTTTAAATATTGAGAGTTAATTTAGTTAAATTATTTTGAATTAAGATTGAATTGATTGAATGGATAAATAGTGATAGCATGTCTACGTAATGAGGACAAAATATTTAATTATACAAAATTAAAAAATAATAATGTACAACAGTATATAGCGTTAGTACAGTATAGCAGTATACGTCGCCGTTCTAAACTTTATCTTATAACTAAAGCAATTAAAGATTTAATTATATAAATTGTACACAGTCTAAAATTCATTGATATCTCGTGTAATTTACGGTAAAATGAGAAAAAGAAAACGCGGGAGCGTGGAACCGGAAATGAACAAATATCTGCAAATTTTCTTTCCACTTCACCGTGTTCTTCGGCTTACCTGTTTTCCTAACAATTAAACTTTAGGTGTTTTTGTAAGTATAAGTGCCCAAAATTTTAAAACTTATAATTTTAAGTGTCTGACCGTTAATGAGTGTTAAATTTTTTTAACCAATCAATGCTTGACACGTGACATATTTAATTTATTTTTACAAAACTAAAAATAAAAAAAACTTTTAGTTTTTTAAAAAATCTTGAAAATTTACAATGTTTAATGAAACAGTCCCCAAATCCCTAAAATTACCCAAATCCAAACCCCCAAATCACCTCCGCTTCCGTCGTCGATCGTCGCCCCTGAGCACATCGGTTTGGTCATCGAAACAAGGCGGTCATTTCTCCTAACATGCATCGCCAGAAATGACGAACGGCGTGCAGCAGAACGTCGAACGCAAAATCGACATTCGGCTGGCACGCCGTTTACCGTTTTCGGCGACGTCGTGTTGAGAGAAATGACCGTCTTGGTTCGGCGATCAAACCGATGTGCTCAAGGGCGACGATCGGCAACAGAAGCGGCGAAGATTTGGGGGGTTTTGGGTAATTTTAGGGATTTGAGGACTGTTTTGTAAAAAATTTAAAATTTCGGTATATTTTGAAAAGCAAAAAATTTTGGGTATTTTTCTTTAAAAAATAAATTAAATATATCATATGTCAATCATTGATTGGTCAATTTTTTTAACGCCTATTAATGGTTAGGCACCTAAAATTGTAAGTTTTCACACTTTGGACATTTATTTTTATAAAAAAATACTTTAAATACTTAAAATCTAAAAAAATATACTTTATACACCTATTTTTTATTTGAGCCTATTTAAATAGATAAAATATAAATAGTTCAATCTCTTCTTTCTCTCTCCAATCATCATTTATATTTGTCCGTGAAAAACACTTATTTTATGGGAAAACCCAGACATAGCAGCTTAACCTGAAGTTCTTTCATGTTTCATTGATACGAACTATGAAATCAAGAGATCGTGTAAGTTCTGTTTATTGAATATAATTATCTCCAACTTATCTATCTTTTTTTATTGGCAAATTTAATTCATGGTGCTTGACTTCAGTTCTCTTTCTAATGTTCATGTTCTGCACTGCAAAAATTACTCTCCGGCTTTCCAGTTTTTAAATTCTTTTTCCCACTTAACTAGAAATTTTAGCTTCTTTCTACTTTCTTTATGATCTTTATCTTTGTTTCTTTTTTGCTTGAAAAGTATAACCAAAGCAAAGAAATTCTATACAGATTTGTTTAAACTTGTACTTTATAGCTCTTTGAGAATTACATCTGCTGTCACTGATTTTGGGTGTGCAGGTAAATTTTTTGGGATGCATCAAGCTCTAAGTTGTTTTAATTTTTCTATTTTGTGAATCACTAATGTTTATAATCTCATTTTTTATATTGAGATTTGTGCCCTCCAATCTTCTTGTTGGTCACTGCCTCCAATTCTTTAGATAGTTCTGGGTTTGGTTCAATTAGTGGATACTAGTTCTGGGGATAGGTGGAGACCCTAGTTAAATTATTATGCCTTAGTATTCTCTTTGTTGTCTTTGTTCTTCTCTTGACAGATTCCTCTGGTCGTTGAACGAAAATGTTCGAGCTCATGTCTTTGTAGCATTATTCCAGCCACTGCTCTGCTTTGTATAATTTACTTCATTGGGAGTTCATACGTAGCACCAGAAAGTGACGAGGTATATATGCCACTTTTCATGAGCGCGCATCCGTTTGTGTGTTTTTCTTCAAACATTACTTATTTTAATTCATTATGATTCAATTTTATCTGAGTGTCTTTTGGAAGTTGGTCTCAGAGATCAAATAGAAAGCAATGTATTGATTGGAGAATGATAGTTGTTCCATTTATGCAGAAATTGTCTATGTGGGGAGTGGCTGATCTTTTCCAAAGCTCAAACAAGTGCAAGGTCTGTTCATGAGTCTTTGTAGGTTTTACTTAGATTACATTCTTCATTTCTGAAAATTTTCTGTTCTACCAATCAACATTCTGATATATTTGTTTCGTATGTTTGTTTATATTTTCAGAACCAATGCAGGCCCCTTGGAACTGAGTCATTGCCTGAAGGTATCGTCACAAATAGGTCTAACTTGCAAATGAGACCTTTATGGGGCTTCCCAAAGGTAAAACTCTATGAAATGACTGACAGAAGTTTCAATCAATGATGACTAGGCACTTAATCTTGTAGACTTCTTTCTCACTTTAATTTTGAGTATCGAATTTGTGGATCAATTATTTTTCTCATTCAGTTGGCATGTAGTTAATTTCCTAGCAGATGTTAATTTGGTTAATGTGACTAATACCATTTAGACATCCAACTTTAGTATTGAATTTTGTTCTGATTATGTGCGCGTATTGTTTGTAAAGAAGGACAAGACTTCCACCAGCTTGTTTGCGGTTGCTGTCGGAATAGAGCAAAAGGATCTTGTACATAAGATGGTCAAAAAGGTAAAATACGATTCCTTTGATCTTTACTATAATGTTTGCTTCTATTTATATTTGAATTGCCCTTTTTTTTACTATTGTACAGTTTCTATCTAGTGGTTTTGTTGTAATGCTTTTCCACTATGATGGTATTGTTGATGGATGGAAGAATTTTGAATGGAGTGATAAAGTCATTCATGTTTCTGCTCGCAATCAAACTAAATGGTAAGACATCTTAGGCTTCCAAACCAGTAACAACTTATAGCGGTATTCTAAATCTCTCTTTGGATTTTGTTTCTCGGTGCCTAGGTGGTTTGCAAAGCGTTTCTTACACCCTGATATAGTTTCGGAATATAGTTACATTTTCCTCTGGGATGAGGACCTTGGAGTAGAAGATTTTCACCCCAAAAAGTAAGTTGAATTTCAAATGCAATTGTCTCAGACCAGAACATGATCTATGTCAAAAACTTGTTTTTCATTTCTGTCCCTTTGAGGGATGGAAATCCATTACAATCTAAATAGAAAAGTATTGCTAATAAACCTATACTGCGTGATAAGTAATGGAAGTTGCAGCGGTGTTGAACGTGCATAAACTTTGAAGTTTATGTTGGCTATTGATGAAGAATTATTCTCCTAGCAGTGTAGCAGTTATAGCCATAGGTTACTCTTATGCTCTGAAGAGTTGAAAATGACTGCATCTTTTATATAATTTCTACTGATAATCTATCTTATAGATGCTCGAAATTGAAAATTAAAACTTAATTTGGTATTGTCAGATATATGTCAATTGTTGAGCGTGAAGGGTTAGAAATATCACAGCCTGCTCTTGATCCGGCCAAATCAGAGGTACACCATCAAATTACTGCACGTGGAAGGAAATCAATAGTGCACAGGTTCTTGTGTTCATTTTTTTCTTGCATCTCCTCTGAATGCTAATTCTGTTATAACTGGAATATTATGAATTCATTGCCTTTTCCGAACCGCACACGCATTGTTTAATATGCATACCGTTTAAATTAGTTTCTTACTTTGCCATTGTGTTTGGTTTCTATTTGCAGGAGAATTTTTAAACATGGTGCTAACAGGACAGGTTGTGATGGTGATAGTAAGGCACCTCCATGCACGGGGTAAAGTTTTATATTGAGAAAATACTAGATATTTTTATTTCGTTATTAAAATTTGTGCTTATATTCAGGACAAAATTATTCGGTTTGAAAAGATTTTCAAATGTTGGTTCTACTTAATAAATTAAGAAGTGAATGTTACAGATGGATTGAATTGATGGCTCCTGTTTTCTCAAGAATTGCCTGGCGTTGTGTATGGTACATGATTCAGGTTTGCCTTCTCGACCGCTGTTTTTTTACTTCCTTATTTTTTCCCTTTTCCGGGAGGGGGAGGGCGGTAAATTGCTATGTGACATTTTTATCATGGAGCTAAATTAATTGAACTTGATCTTTTGTGGGTTAACACCTTGTTATATATGACATTTTCTTATGTGGTATTCCTTCCTTTTATCTGTTGCTCTAGTTCTGCATGCGGATGAACATCCCTCGATTTTAATATCGTCTCCTACATCTGTTATTCAGATACTTGGTCAGTTATTTAACTTCCTTTTTTCCCTTTGGTTTTCTAGAACGACTTGATTCATGCATGGGGCCTAGATATACAATTTGGTTGTTGTGCACAGGCAAGCTACTTTTAGATCAGATTCTGTAGTATTTGTTAAGGCAAAAAGAATGCTGCATAACTTGTTTTTTAATAGGGTGACCGAACCAAAAACATTGGTGTTGTGGATGCTGAGTACATAGTCCATTTCAATCGACCTACGTTAGGGGGCACAGTTGGAAAAAACCACTCTACTACTAAAAGTGGAAACAAGGTTAGAGATTTAACAGCTTTTTTCTTCTTTTGGTGGACAGAAATTAACGGCTATATCAACAAGATGTTAACGGTGCACTATTTTTCTGTATTTAAGCAACATAATCCGAGAATAATGTGCTAAGAAATTTGGAGATTGTAGCATCTCTGATCCTTGTTTATGCTAGTTCTTTACTGCTACTGTTGTGTCACTTATAATATAGTTAAATTGCATCTCAAATCCAAGTTATTCATCCTGGAACTGAGTTTGTTTTCTTGCTAAAGTCTAGTGCCTGAAGATCAATATAAGAAACTTACACTTAGTTTTCTACTACTTACAGTCTGAACTTATTCATCACCATAACACAATTGTGCACTAATTGTGAAAAAATTGTACACTTTGCTAACCCCTTTCGGTTGTTTCTTTATTGCAGACATTTTCTCATCCACAAGGAAAAGATCCTAGAGTAGAAGTAAGTGTATCTGGGTATATTGCATTCTGTTGTCCAGCTTCCTTAGATAGTCGAACTTACCGTTCCTTTGATCTTTATCCATGTTTTGAGGCTACTGCACTGATAGATTTTTCTTTTGAAATGATGCATTGATTAATTGTTAGTAGTCGGAGACATAGTATATTCATCTCCTGTTCTAAACCGACTGCCATCTAGAATCGAAAAGTCCCACATTTCACATACATTGTTTTCCAGGACCATGATGCAAAAGGCTTATGCATGCTATTTTTAGGTACTTCTTTGGTCATAGTTTCAACCAAATGGAAACGGAAGTTTTGAATGTTCCATTATACAAAATGCCACAAAACTTGAACAGATTGAACACTTTTTTTCTATTACGTTAGGCATTGACTCCCTTGGTAATCATCTAAATGTTTGAAAACGCTTTTTTCTTAGTGGAGTATGAATTTGATCTGTATAGGTAAGGAGACAGTCGTATATCGAGTTAGATATCTTCAAAAAACGGTGGGAAAACGCTGTCAAGAACGATAAATGCTGGGTTGATCCATATCAATAGCAGAAATAACAAGTGCTCCTGCTAAAGCCATGTAAACTATGTACACCATTGTGCATTTTAGATGTTGAAAAAAAAGAAAGGAACAGACTGCGCCGGTACTATGATCATTCTTTCCTCTGGCTTCGAGAACCTGATTTGATTCGACAACTTTATCATCGTATGGCTGCCAAGTTTAGTGCCAGCTTCAGTTCATTTGTTTATATCCAATACAGGTCTGGAATTAAAGTCATCCCATTTTTTAGCTGCAATAAAGAAAATATGTATATAGGAACTGATTTGGTGTTATAGCTGTTACCAAGGATCAATTTAAGAGAAATTGGTGCATGTGTTTAAACTTTTGGCCTGCTTTTTTAATCATTGCTCTGCTTTCCGTTTACATTAGCCAGTCACTCGCCATTAAAGTAACAGAGCAACTACCAATGAGTTGATCCAAATGATAAATAATTTGATCGCTTAAGTAAGCATCGAGTTTAAAACCTTGTGTAGGTAGAAAATTTTCGCCGGAAGTCTCACTCACTAAAGCCAGTCAGGTTTATAATGCTAATCGATCTAGATTGGTCAGAATAAAATTTTAAAAAATCGAGAGGACAAAAAAAAAAAATAACAGATCAACTGATTGCCACAATAAAGAGGAAGATGCGTTGCGTTTGCCGGATCCGATGACTGTGTTGCTGCTGCTGACTGATACCTGAAAGTCTTCTGCCTGTTACCTTTTTCACGCTGTCACGCCACTATTTGCTCCAAAATCTCTCATATATATAAGGATTTTTTTTTTCTTTTTCATGTGCTTTTGTAACTTTATTTCTAAAAAAAAATGTTTATTTGTGATTTACTTTATCTATTTTGCTATTATAAAAAAATTTAATTGGATTGAAATTACGAATCAAATAACATTTACTCAAAAAAGGAAAGAATTAACAATTCATTTAAATAAATATAGGTCTTGTTTGGTCCTTAGCCGAGAGTCGATTGCAGTAACTGATTTGACTAACTGATTATATTAGTTGACTATATAAGAGTATTTGGTAAAATTAACTGATAGCTTATAGTTATTTGATTCTTTAAACAAGCAAAATGATATATAAGGACATGATTATATTCAATACTTGTTTGAATAGTTTATTAGTTATCAATATTTTTTATCTATTAATATTAATTATATTATGAAAAATAATTTTTTATAGATAAAGGGTAATTACTACGAGCCTCGTTAAAAACCTCCCTAAACCTAAATAGAAGAAAAGAGTACTCATAGTAAAAATACAGTTAAAGGACTGTCTTACTCATATAAACCCGAAAAAGCCACATGACGAACAAGAACTAAACAACAAAAGAGAAACATAAACAACTAAGGCTCATGTTGGTCTGCCCAGGGACAGATTTATGTGGGGGGTAGGGAGGGGCAATCGCCCCCACCCCCGAATTTTTTTTTCACCTTTGTCTTTTTTTTGATTTTTTTAAAAAAAATAGTTTACTTATGAATTTGCCTCCCTACTTTCAAATATTTCTAGTTTGCCCCCAACCTCAAATCCTGGCTCCGTTCTTGCATCTGCCACAACCAAAGCAAGCATTTCCGCCGGTGGTTGATCATAAACAAACTCCCCAGGACTTTGATCTCTAGTCATCTTTGCCAATCTATCCGCAACGACATTCCCAGTACGACCAATATGGGAAATGCACACTTCCCAATCCCTATTTAAATTATTTATATAATTATTTTTAATATAATTTAATTAGTTATTAAATTTAAATGATATTGAAGCACATGTATTAATATCACATATCTGGAGAAAAATAATTATTTAAAATATATGAGAATAAGTCGTATTTTGAAAAGTATATGTGAGTTACTTAAATACAAATATAAATGTGAGACTAAAAAGAAAAAATCAAAAAATATTAGCTTACAAATGTCACCATGTAAATTAAAATAGATTTTTTTTTGTAAATGTTAAGGGTAAAAGAGTCTTTACCACTCTTATGTCAAAACCCCTAATTTCAAGAAGCTCCTATTAGAAATTTTCTCAAAATTAGAGGTTTTACCCCTAATCTGTTCTTACAATCTACTATTCACCAAACATTCAAATTAGCATATTTGACTGGTCAAACTTCTATTTTAACTCAAAACGTTGTTTATCAAATATGACCATAATAGAATAGATACTTGTTTCTTTTTATGTTTTTTTTAATTTCCTTGTTTTTTGGGTGTAATTGCTCACATTAAATACAATGGTTTATATAATTTTTTTGACTATATACAATGGTTTATATTAAGGGCTATATTTTGATACACAAGCTGCGTAAAAAAATTACACAACCTTTTATATTTTAGTTATAAAATCTAAAATCAAAATTCTTAACCCTAACACCTAAGCCTTAAACCCTAAACCTTAAACTCTATTCATAAACCTTAAATTCTACACCCTATACACTAAACCCATAAACCCTAACCTAAATCCATAAAACTTAATTGAAAGACTTGTGTAAACTTTAAACAAGCTTGTGTATCAAAGTATTTTTCTTATATTAAATGAACTGAATAGATGCCTTTTTATTTTTATTTTTAAAAATAACGCTAATCCTTTTAGGAAAATACTTTGATACACAAGCTTGTGTAAACTAAAGTATACATACGCCTTTCAATTTAGGGTTTATAGATTTAAGTTGTTGTTTAGGGTTTATGTTGTAGGGTGAATAATTTAAAGTTTATGGTTAGGGTTTGGGGTTTAAGTTTTATGGTGTTATGGCTAGGAATTTTGATTTTAACCCTTCATTTTATCCTTAAAAAATTATAAACTTTTATCTATATATTATTTTTTTGTAAAATATGATCATTAAAAGCTCATTTGTACCAGTATTATTATTATTATTTTTTTTATCGAATTTAGTATCTTGAGTTAAAACCACTAACCCAACCAAGCAGATTATAAAGCAGCAGCAGCAGCAATAATTGTTATTATTATTAGAGGCTTTTAAAGTTTTAAATTTCAATAGAATACTACCCTTAAACATAATACTCACTTAAGAACTTTTTTATTTTAATTTTTCTAAATAATAAATAGCCATTAACTGGAAAGCCACTTTTTCATTTTTCTTAAGTTTTATTTTCTATAATTATTTTTTTAAAAAATATTAGTATTGTTTTAAAATAATATTTTCTTTCCTCCATTGAGTGTGTGTATGAACTTAAGTTGAGATTAATTTTAGATACAATAAAGCTACATCCGATTACTATTTAATAAATAAAATGAATTTTATTTAAAGTTAACAATGAAAATATAAAAAAATCAATTTAAAAACATTGTGCACTATTAAATTAGTTTTTTTTTTCTATATTTAAAAGCTTTGGTGGCCAACCAGCAACCCGTTGGTCTAGCAGGATGATGTGCTAGTTCTCTTAAGCAGTGTTAGAAGTTCGAATTCTGGTATTGTGAATGGAGAATATTAGATTGTGAGAGTCGTCCCCATAACAACCTTTACAAAACTCGATTTGAATTAATCGGTCAGTGGATAGATAGCTGTGGTTAAACAAAAAAAACTTAGGTTGTTAAAAATTTATAATTTTTAACCATTCATATTCTTTGGAATTTTTTTTTTTGGTTTCTTTGTTACCCAATCTAAATTATTATATACATAGATATGCACTTAGTCAAAGGAATATTCACTTAGTCAAAGGAAGTGTTGAGTTATTCACATTCAATACATAGGGTAGGATATAACCAAACATAGCGATCTAAGAGATCTCACAGTTGCAATCTCATTGAATATGTTTCAACCTAATATGTTTATTTTGAACACAGGAACCATCTTGTAATCTCGTGCTGAAATAACAATTTTTTTTTGGGAAAAAGTATCTTCCATGCAAGGACGAAGTTACTGTATAGATTGGGGGCAACTGCCTCTATTTTTTGTATTAAAATATATATAGGGATAATTAATAATCTAGACTATGGATTTTAATTTATTTAGAGTTTCTCATCTTTAAATTTGATTTATGGCTCCGTTCCTATTTTTTATCTTAATCAATGACCAGAGTTATTCGTCTTAAACATGGAACAACTTTATAACTTGTGGTTAAGGTCTATTTTTATGCAAACCAACATAAGGTAAATAATTAATTATTGATCTCATTCCAATAAATACCTTGAAAAATAAAAGAAATGACAATTTGTTATGAATATCTTTATTTATGGTGGATAACCATTTATTAAATGAGACTTTAATGTGCTTTATTATTATGGTTTAATATCCATTGAAATTAGGGTTTCCATCTTATGCCTATAAATATAGAGTTTGAAGAAAGCATTGTATACAATCCTACGTTGAGAATATAATACAAGTCTCTCTCTTTGCCTCTCATCTTTTTCTTTTATTCTTGTTCTTTGTTCTTCTTTATTTTACTCGCAACACGTTATCTACATGATCTCGCTCAATAACCGTGGTTCTTGTTGGCAATTCCCGAAAAAAAAGATTTCAACAAGATATTGGTGACTACATATACCGTATATTCAACTTAACTTAGAAATCCTGGTATGTTTTCTTATTTATATATTGATATAGTGGTTGGTTAATCACTCTTATATTAATGTCAGTGTATTTTGATCTATTATTTGATTATTATTTCGTTCTAATATTTAATGACATTTTGGTGCACCGAGTTTAGATAAATAGCTCCAGGAACAAATATTGAACCTTCAACGAAACCTACGGGATCAACTTACTTTAAAAATTATGGTGATAGAATGACCATCCGCTACTTTAAGGAAAATGAAGAGAGCGGTGGATTGGATATGCCACTTGACATTGGTGTTTTTCGAGTTCCCCAGGCTATATGAACCTCAACAATTTTTCCATTTACTTTTGCTTTATATATATACAAACATATATTTGAGATTATTTTTTTATTATTGTCTGAATTTGACGTTTTGATTTTTAAGGTTCATAAAATATTATGATAAAAAGGTGTGATTATTTCATGGTTCGCCGAGGATGAACCAGGTTCCAGTGTGGTTCTTTATTGGATTGAAAACTCCAATCAAAAGGAAAAGACTGAAGGCAAATTCAATACCTATAAGTTTTTTATTTGGCGTCTTGATTTTTTAAGTCTGGTAAGTATTATATATATTGGTTGATCAATTATTCATTAATAGTATGACTGTTATAAAGTCTATAGTTGTTCAAAAGTAATAATTCTTCTACGTCAAAAAGCTCGACTATAGACTTCTCCCGAGTTCAAGTTACAAAAATTCATCTTGATAAGAATTTTTATGGGAGACATTTCCTGAAGTGAATGCAAGCATGATGTTTATTCCATGCAATTATTGAATTTGTTTCATTCCCTAAAGTAAATGCAAGCATGATAATTCACTATATGGTTAGTGAATAAAACCCAGTTATGTGAATGTTTCAAATTAAATTGAAATTTCGTGATCAGAGCATCACTTATGAGGATATGTTAGAAAAACATACTCCACTTTTCACGCAAACAATATTATCCAGCAGACACAATATCGTGAAATAGTTTTAAAGACCTATAGGCTCTGATCCATTTCTTGAAGAGAATGCGACATTTTATAGCGGAAAGAATAAATGTCACATTAGCAATTGTGGTGCAATTGAGGCCATGGACATAGACATGGACAAGATGATCATTTTAAGAATGCTTATACTCACCAGAAGTGGGATTATAAGGATGACAAGAGTAATAGAGATCATATTAAAATCTTTATGTTATCAATGCGATGGTACAAACCATTGGTCTCGTACTTGTCAAACGCTGAAGCATTATGGACCTTTATCCATGTTGGCCGACTAATGCTTGGCAAATTATTGATGATTTAATGTAATAATGTAAGTAAATAATTCCAAGAATATGTCGTTTTGCGTGCAAGTATACACAGTCAGCAAGTAATACATGAGTAAGCTGAGTATCATATCCACAGGGATTGTCCAGGAATTAAATGTCATGATAGTTACTTGTGAAATGGAACAAATGAGATGGAAATTGATTTCAGATTTCAAATTAAGAAAATGATTAAAGGAAAATAAAGTAAAGATTCAGGCAGATTGGTAAACACTTGTGTCAAGATGATTGATGAACTTGACAAGAGATGTTTGGATTTCACGCTAACAATGATAGCAATTAATAGTGTTTGACCTTGGTTTTATTGCCAAGCAAATTTTAAATTAGCATTGCCTCCGTCAATGACAATACTCCAAGTTATTCACGTTTAACACCTATATGTCTATAATGATGTTTCCAAATAATTAACTTGGTAGAGTTTTAATATTTACTCTAAAGGAGCAGATTCACTTCCGAAGTAAGCTCATCTACTTGAACATCTTATGTCGAAGCTTTCTCCTTAGTATTTGGTAATTAATCCTTATCTTCTAAGTCTATTAAGTTATTAGGGGATAATGAGCATTCAATGCCAATTGTCGTATGGCATAAAATATAATAAATTTAAGCACAAGCAAAATAAACAATAATACCAAGACATTCAATTATTAAAAACCTAAACTAAGCGTTAATCGCAAAACATCCCTAGCCAACTAAAAAGATTAGTTCATGGCTGGGAAAACCAACAAAATATTATAGTTTTTAAAAATCATCATCAAATCAGAAATAAAACTAAGAGAAATGAACAAGATAAGAGATCCGTTGATGCAACCCTACAATGAATCCAAAGCTCTCAGCTAGAGTGCCTAGTCGGACCTTGGTCTGTCCTCTACCATCTCTTCTTCCTCACAGCGTAGCCTCCTTTGCTCAATCGATGGACTTCTTTATATAGGCGCTCGTGGAAACCCTAATTAGGATTTGATTTTTGAAAGTTTGTAACGCACCATTGTAGGCGCGTTATCCTCTTTTGGAATTAGGGCTGACCTGGCTCTAACTAACGGCTATCTGAATGGGCATCAGTCGTTCTTTTTTTGCCAACCGAGCTTGGCATTCTTCCTTCTTGCTTTTGCCAACTGTGTTCGGCATTTCTCTTCTACTCCACCTGCTCCTGACTTGCCAAATCTGCCCACCACAACAAGAAAACACCCCTTCACTCTAGCAGCGAAAAACTGTACATTCCTTAACTCCTAGATGCAAATGCATGAATCTACTGGCAAAATGCACAAATATGTACCCAAAGTCAAGCGATAACATGAAAATATATACGAGAAAAGTAGAACTTTTGAGGAGTTAACATTCCCCCAAACCTAGCTTATTGCTTGTCCTTAAGTAATCAACTAAAAACTATAAAATACAGTAAGGTAAAGTACCTCAACAATTTTTTTTGATTAGAAACACAAGCTAGCAAGCAAAATTTGGCCTTAGTTTTGTCCTTAGATATCTTAGAGCAGTAATGGCAATAGATTAGCAAATTCAGGTGCAGCAATATAATTCTAACCTAGGGTCATGAAGTGTGCATAATGTAATACCCCAAAATTTGCTATGTTGTTTAAGGGTCATTTAGTACTAAGATAAAGGCTTAAAAGCCAACTTAGTGACTAAAATGACAACAAGTCAAAAGTTGGTGTCTAGAGTCTAAAGATGGGAAAAGTATAGGCACCTGATGGATAATTTTACCATTAATAATTTTTATTCCACAGATAAGTAATAAATGTTGTAGGAAGATGATCTGTATAGTTAGATTTCTGGTATAAGATTTATATAGAAATTTATTCTCGATCGACCAATCAGGGGAATGAGCAGATATTTGATTCAAATAAAATTACATGGAGAATTTATCAGTAATTATTTTATCCTGTACATGGATTAAACAGATTATGGAGAAAAATCTGATATAAATTCTGGAAATAAAAATATAGTATAAGATATCGAATTTCGATCGAACTGCAAAGTTAAGCGTGCTCAGGGCATAGGATGGGTGATCTCTTGGGAAGATCTTATGTCAGTACTTGAGACTGATAAAAAGGAATCAGTTCGAGTTAATATTATTCGTATGAATATCTGATAAAGGATTATTAAGAGAATTTTATCCGATAAAGATTTTGGGTAAATTATCAGTATATAGGACCGAATCAAAATTTTAAGTTTGACTTCATAAATATAGAATATTTTATTTGATAATATTATTTATTTTTCAGATATGGAAATAAGGAATTTTTAGAATTTATTTGATAGCCGGTGAAGGGGAAATTGCAGTAGAAATAGTAAGTGAATATCGGGAAATCAGATTGAATCAAAATTTCAGAGGCTGTACCATAAGAAACAAAAAATTCATAAAATATTATTTTATGTATAAATTATTAATCGGTTGATTGTGATCTAACTAGAATAGTTGGATTTTTACAAAATGGCAAAAATTTGTGACTTAAGTGACTAGTTTTGGTAATTTGGTATTTTGGTCATAATGGCAATTTTGAAATATTTTGGAAGTACCATGAGTAATATGGTAATTTCCCATGTGAAAGCATTACTCTAGTTTGGTTAGAGTTGAATGGAATTTGGTTGGAATTGAACTAGAATGGCAACTTGTAAATTGTGATTTGGTTGGAGGTTAATTTTGGAATAAGGACTAAATTGAATAAAAAAATTCAATTCAGCAAATACATGTGGCATAAATAAAAAATATGAACAAAATGTTCATCTTCTCTCCACCATTTCGAAAACAAGAGAAAAACAGGGGAAAAATACACACCATTTTTCCTAGGCATTTTGAAGGCTCCAAAGTTAGAATCAAGGTATGTTGCTTTGGAAAAAAATGATCTATGCTTAATGCTCTTTCTTTTGATAGTAATTTTTATCAAGATTTATGAAGATTTGATTATATTCTTGAAGTGAGAGAAAATAAGATTTCATGTTCTATGTTTATATTGAAGCTCGATCTATGCAAATCTAGTGTTGTAGAGATGAAATCAAGCTTAGATTATGATTAATTTCATGTTTAAGGTTAAAAACCCTAACCCTAGAATTTGGGATTTTATTTAGGGTTTTGAAATTGATAATTAAAATGAAAGATTGATGATATTAGAAGCTTGATTTTGATGTTAGAATGAAAAATCTTCAACTAGTCCTTTAAGTAACCATTTCGGCATACATTGGAAAGTTTGGAGAAATATTGTGAAAATTATCTTAGTGATGGATTTGAAGAGATTATGAACTTAGAAGCTTGATTATGGCTTTTGACTAAAATAAAGTCCTTGAAAAGTTTAGACACCCAATTCGGCTTGAAGGAAGAAATTGGGGTTTTAAGTGTTAATTCTTGGAAATGAAGAATATATGTTGGAAAAATTAATTTGAGCATGTTAGAATGTTGTTTGGATAAAAAATGAGCCTAGAGAAGCTAAGTGACCAATTCGGCCACATGGAAGAATAATGGGAAAATTTTATGAAAATTATGATTATGAGATTTTATGATTCGAATATGTTGTACGAAGTTAGAATCAAGATTAGAATCCAAGGGACTAAATTGAAAAGAAAGGAAATGGCAAGGGACCATTTCGACAGCCCTGGTTAGTTCAAGGACCAATTTAGCTTTGGTCAAAAAGTTGAGGAAAATGTGAGAAAAATTATAGAAATGTTGGATTAATTATTTGATACAAGTTTGCAAGTTTATGTGTAAAATTAGTGACTAAAATGTCACTCTAGTAAAAGTTAGTGGAGGAAGGGTATTGAATAAAAGTTAGTGAAAATGATGGAATTATTGAATAATTATGACCCGAGCTTAAATAAATTGCAAAATGGTCACTAGGGACCATAATGAACAATTCGACATTATTAAAGGAAAAAGTGAAAATTTTTGGAAATATTTTATATTCGGATAATTATACTAGTATAGTATAGTTAAGCAATGTTAGATTAAAAATCTAACATGAATATTGTTATGTATGATCAAATGGTACTGTACAACTATTGACGAGGCTAAATGTACCAAATCAAAGAAAAACAAGGAAAAAGTATCGAAAAAGCTTAGTGAGGCTAATATCATGCATGACCTAGGTGAGCGCATTTTTACTTATTTATTTTATATGTGATATGAGTGAGTGCATTTTTACTTATTTTATATATGTGGTAGCGGGAGACTTTCGAGAAGTCGACCTTGATGTTAATAAAAATGTAGGTTGATCAAAGTTATGTAAATGGCATGAGATATTAAATGGAATATGTGATACATGATAATGGCATAATGATTTATCTAAGATAAATCAAATTTTAGATTTTGGGTATGAATTGCTCACTATTATATTGTTATGCCCAAGTACTAGTGTGAGAGTCTTTGGTATAATTGGATATCCATAGAGTTATAGCAGCTGCATTCCAGCACTACGGTGCGTTCCAGACACTTCAGTGTTGATATCAGACGCTACGGCGTTGCAGTCACTTCGGTGATGTTTAGACACTTCGGTGTCGACTAACACAAAAGGTGCGATAATGAGGAGCAAAGGGCATCCTCAAGTACGTACTCATCTCATTCGCTTCGGCGATGCAGACGCTACAGTGTTGCAGACACTACGGTGCCGTATGATGACTCGTATACCGTAGGTTCACATGAAATTGCATGAAAATCTTTGGTATAGTTGGATATCCATAGAGTCCTAGCAGTTGCATCCTAGCACTACGGTGCGTTTTAGTCACTTCGGTTATGTTTAGACACTTCGGTGTCGACATTGTTCATACACTTCGGTGTTGTTAGCACAAAATGTGCGGTTATAAGGAGAAAAGAGCATCCTGATTATGAGGAGCAAAGAGCGTCCTTGAGTACGTACTCACCCCAATTGCTTCGGCGATGTAGACGCTACGGCGTCGTAGACACTACGGTGTCGTGATGACTCACGTACCATAGCATCACATAATTTTGTACTTTGGGCTATAATACATGAAATATATTTATGCAGGCAGTTAAGTTAAAAAGCTTAACGCATATTTGATTGATAAAATAAATGTTTGATGATATGATATAAACTGCAATTGAGACACGCTTGCCATTTTGCAAGAATTGTATTGTACTATTATGTGACAGAGAAATGACTTGATATTTACCTTGGGCCATAAGATTTTACAGTACAGTTACATGACTTTACATTACAAAATTATTGCAGTACAAATTTTGTTGGGATATTTATTTTGATATAACAAAGTGAAAAATATTTTTGAAATTAAACAAATATTGCAAAAACAATTTAAATTCCATTTAATTTGAAAAATATGTTTGAAAGTTTTAAAAGTGTTTTTGACTCAAACATATATTTTCAAGTAATTTAAAAGTCCCCAACGGCTAGTTTTCCAATGGCTAGTTTTCATTTCACACTATAAATACAAGCAAAAGACACCTGAAGAAGAAGTCGAGAGAATATATCCAAGCATGTTGATCAAGAGAATTTGATTCCAATTCTTATTTCTTCATTTCTCTTGTACATATTCTAGAGAGTGCTTTTATTGTAAATCTTTTGTACTCTTTCTTGTGAACTTAATTGTGTAAACACCCACCTTGTGAGGTATTTACTTCACCAAACAAATCCCTTGTAAAAGGAGATGTTCTAGTTTAGCCTTAGACCAAAACTAGAGTGGTTCTATCTTACCCAAGTTAAAAGATTGGGTTGTAAAGGTTTCCTTCTAAGCCTTGAAAAGGGGAAGAATTCATAGTGAATTGGGAAATCCTTAGTGGTGTGCTAAGGTAGTGTATGTAGACTCGGTTGGGTAGTTGAACCACTCTAAAATCCTTGTGCATTTTGTCCAATTATTTATCGGTTTTAGCCAATTCAACAAATGATAAAAAACAACCCTCTTGACGGTAATCGGAGATCGATTTGAGCGTGCAACAAGCCTTTCAATTGGTATCAGAGCCTCGTCTCCATCGAAGGAATAACATCTGAGAGTAAGGATTATTTGCTCGTAGTCCACCGTTCAAGCAAAAATGGCAAGATTTGAAAAAGGGCGCTCTATCTCGTGTCCTCCGCTCTTCGAAGGAGAAGCATACTTCCAATGGAGCAATGTCATGAAGTACTTCATCAAATCTCATAATTATGAGGTTTGGGACATTATTAAAGATGGCTACTTGGAAGCTCCTAAGAAGAAGAAGAAGCAAAGGAGTGCAAACGACATGAAGCCAAAGCTAAACGCAAAAGCGATGCACATGCTTCTTTGTGGCCTCAACGAAGACGTTTCCAAGAAAGTCTCCACATGCAAAAGTTCCAAAGGTATGTGGGAGAAGCTTGAGAAACTTTATAGCAAAGAAGAGAAGAAAGACGGTGTTCCATCATGTGCTAACCTCCTTCAGTCACCCATGGTGGATGGTGTTATGGCTTTCGATGAGCCCGAGGTATCTTCTAACTCTAGTGATCCAAATTCATATTCATTTGAGGAGTTACAAGATGCATTCGATGAATTATTTTTGAAATTTGAGACCATGAATTCCAAATTTAAGAAAATAATTTCTAAACTTGAAATTGAAAACGATTTTCTTTTGAAAACAAAGTTGGATTTTGAAAACCAAAATGAAATTTTGAAAAAGGATTTAGTGTTTTCAAAACAAGCAATGAAATTTTAGAAAAAGAAAATCTTGATTTGAAAGTTAAGCTTGAAAGCTTAACAAAAGAAAAAGAAATTATTTCAAATAATTCATCTTGTCACATAATGGCAAACTGCTCACATTGCCATTATCATGGTCATTCTTTACATACTTGTCCTATAAAGAAAAGAAAAACTTATAGGATTTGACAAGTATGGGTTCCTAAGGGAACTAGGGACATTGAAATTAATGTAAATGGATCCAAAGAAATTTGGATACCAAAATCCAAGTGAATGTCTCTTGTAGGTGTGTTGGAGCAACGACAAGCAAAGCAAAGATATAAAAATGCTCTAGTCACACAAATGAAGAAGATAACCTCTATACTAATTCTTTATTTGGTTATCTATTCTTTTATTTTTAAAGTCTTGGATAAAATGAATTTCATATGCTCTTAATTTGATTTTATCTTGAAAATTCAATGCCTTTTAAGTGTCAAACATTTGAGCTAAATTTATTAAAATAGAATGCTTTGTTTAAGGGGGAGCTTTTGACTTTTTTTTAAAAAAATCTTATCTCCATTTTTATTTTACACCAACAATTGGTACTTAACTTTCCAACATTTGGTGTTTTGAACTTAATGAGATTTCCAACTTTGTTTTGAAATTATTTTTGATATAACAAAAAAGGGGAGATATGGATTTGAAAAATTCAATTTCAAAAAGAAAAAGAGGGATACTTAAACTTTTTCACAAATATTCTCTTTTTCTAAAATTATTTTCCTAAGGGGGAGCAATCTCAAAAATAAATTTTCAAATGTTTTTGTTATATCAAAAAGGGGAGATTGTTGAGATATTTATTTTGATATAACAAAGTGAAAAATATTTTTGGACTTAAACAAATATTGCAAAAACAATTTAAAGTCCATTTAATTTGAAAAATATTTGAAAGCTTTTAAAAGTGTTTTTGACTCAAACATATATTTTCAAGTAATTTAAAAGTCCCCAACGGCTAGTTTTTCATTCCACACTATAAATACAAGCCAAAGACACCTGAAGAAGAAGTAGAGAGAATATATCCAAGCATGTTGATCAAGAGAATTTGAGTCCAATTCTTATTTCTTCATTTCTCTTGTACATATTCTTGAGAGTGCTTTTATTGTAAATCTTTTGTACTCTTTCTTGTGAGCTTAATTGTGTAAACACCCACCTTGTGAGGTATTTAGTTTACCAAACAAATCCCTTGTAAAAGGGAGGTTCTAGTTTAGCCTTAGACAAAAACTAGAGTGGTTCTATCTTAGCCAAGTTAAAAGATAGGGTTGTAAAGGTTTCCTCCTAAGCCTTGAAAAAGGGAAGAATTCATAGTGAATTGGGAAATCCTTAGTGGTGTGCTAAGGTAGTGGATGTATACTCAGTTGGGTAGTCGAACCACTCTAAAATCCTTGTGCCTTTTGTCCAATTATTTATCGATTTTAGCCAATTCAACAAAGGATCAAAAACAACCCTCTTGACGGTAATCAGAGATCGATTCGAGCGTGCAACAAAACTTTCAAATTTCTTACGTGATTATTCCTGCATTACAGATTACATGGGTTTATACTTTGGGCTATAATACTTGAAATGCATTTATACGAGTAGTTAAGCTAAAAAGCTTAATGTACACAAGACTGGTAAAACAAATCGAATCCTATGATTTGAATATTATATTGGTTAAATGAACTATACATGTAAGGTAGTTCTATACATGATAGAATGTTATCAACTGCAATTAGAAATCGCTTGCCATTTTGCAGGGCTGTGATATTTATAATCATTATTTTACATTGTTATGATTATACCTCACTAAGTTATACTTAGCGTGTGTTTGTATCGCACGTAGGTATTTCGGACAAGATAGCAGAGGAGGAGCTGCACATCGTTGGATCAAGTTAATCTGCATTATCAGTAAGTATCACCACATCCTAGTTTAGTGGGGCATGTATAGAATTTAAATAAATAGCTAATTTTGTATGTCTAAATTTTCATACGCTACTTATAAGTTAATGTGGATGTATGATCTAGAATCCTAACTAAGTTTGAGAAATTAAGAATATTAGAAAAGATGCTTCAAACAATTTTAAACTTAGTTGGTTGTATATCGCGTAGCGATTTTAAAATCAAGAAGGGGTTTAGACAGCACACATAGTTTTCACCCTGAATTATATTTGCATTTTAATAACTGCTTAAAGTATTTTATAAACTAATTCAGGGACGAAACTAGGTGACTTTAGATAGATTTGTAATTTAGTTAAAACCGAGAAAGGGTTGTTTAATCAAATTAGTTTTGCAATAAAAAATTTACAAGTTAGTGTAAATCAGTTAATAACATCTTTTATGTGTATTCAAATATCGAATATAAGTTGAGGGTGTTACATATAGTGGTATCAGAGCAAAGGTTTAGCCGATTTTGGAGGTTAAACTGAGTCCAATATGATTTTGCTAAAGTGTACATGCCCCTAGGATATGATGTTACTGATGTATTGCTTGCATAACTTGATGTAGCTCCTCAATAGTATGAATAAGACTGTAATGGCTATAAGAAAAATAAGATACTGTTAGATTTCGTCAGTTGACGAATTTTGAGGGTTAAGAAAAGACCCATAGTGGATATAACACAGTGAAATAAATATGGTAGTTAACTCTTATCCAGGATGAGTTATCTGTATAATAGAGAACTGGTACAGTAATTATAAGATGTTAGTCTCTAACATCTGATTAACACTTACACTTATAATAGCATAAGTTATAAGAAGTTTAGAGAGTAAGGGCTCATACGCACATTTCAAGGTAAAAGGTAGTCATGGGACGATAAGCTTATTATTAAATGGAATTGTTGGAGATTTCTGCAGATGTAATCTGGCAGCCTGCTTAAGATAAGCCGAAGGATGTAATTTTGCATTACAAATTTGGAGACATTATCTATATAGTGAAAAGTGTTATATCTACACAAACTATAACAGTTTGAAGTACTTAAGGACACAGCGAGATCTAAAATTTAAGCAACGAAGATGAATTGAATTTCTAAAGGATTTTCGATGTTATTATTGATTAGGAAAGGCTAATGTAGTAGCTGATGCTCTTAGCTGGAAAATGTTCTTTATTCCGCATGCAATGAGTGCTTAATTGTCTTTGGGAAAGAATGGTACACTAAGTACTGTTAGATCCAATTGAAGATTTGCAAGTGGTAGATGAAGAATGCCTTGAAAAGAGAAAGCAAGTTGAATCTAGAGAAGCCTAAGATTATGAAAGTAGATTTAATAGATTGCTATTGAGGAAAAGTTTATAATGGTGAAATGAAGAAGGAATTTTAATAGAAGGACAATCAGTTGGACTATTCTGATCTTTGAAGATAAGTTACGAGCCTATATTATTGATAACTTAGGATTGTGGGAAATGATTAAAATGTTCGGAATAATCCAAAAGTGGATGGAGTTGATCTTACTCGAGAAATAGAAGACAAAGTGAGGACTCTTTAAAATAATCCTAAAGCAGCTGCAAATCGACAATAGGTACATGCGTATAAAAAGAAAAAAGATATTGAGTTTAAATTCAGAAACAAGGTATGTATGAAAGTTTCACCTTGGAAAAATGTACTATGCTTTGGTCAAAAGGAAAGCTTGGTCTTAGATTCATTGGACCGTATGAGACTCTTAAAAGAGATGGACAAATGACTTATTAAATGACTTTACCTTCGGAGACGAATAAGACTCACGATATATTTCACGTGAATTTGCTTCAAAGGTATCGATCAGATCCTTTTCATATTATCAACCCAAAAGAAGTTGAATTACAACCCGATATTTGACGTATGAAGAAGAACCGATGAAAATCTTAGCATATGGAATTAAAAGGAATAAGGAATAAGAAAATTTCATTGGTAAAAGTCAGTTAGCAGAATTATAAAGTAGAAGTAGCTACTTGAGAAATCGAGAAGAAAACAAAAGAGTAGTACCTGCAACTTTTTGAATCATGTACATTTTGAAAATTCGAGGACGAATTTTCTTAAGGGGGTGAATTGTAATACCCCAAAATTTGCTATGTTGTTTAAAGGTCATTTAGTACTAAGATAAGGGCTTAAAAGCCAACTTAGTGACTAAAATGACAGCAAGTAAAAAGTTGGTGTCTTGAGTCTAAAGATGGGAAAAGTATAGGCACCTGATGGATAATTTTACCATTAATAATTTTTATTCAACAGATAAGTAATACAGGTTGCAGGAAGATGATCTGTATAGTTAGATTTCTGATATAATATGTAGAAATTTATTCTCGATCGACCAATCAGGGGAATGAGCAGATATTTGATTCAAATAAAATTACATGGAGAATTTATCAGTAATTATTTTATCCTGTACATGGATTAAACAGATTATGGAGAAACATCTGATATAGATTCCAGAAATAAAAATGCAGTATAAGATATCAAATTTCGATCGAATTGAAGAGTTAAGCGTGCTTAGGGCATAAGATGAGTGACCTCTTGGGAAGATCTTAT
Source organism: Hibiscus mutabilis (assembly GCA_019671005.1). Lineage (NCBI taxonomy): Eukaryota > Viridiplantae > Streptophyta > Magnoliopsida > Malvales > Malvaceae > Hibiscus > Hibiscus mutabilis. The sequence continues at coordinate 15,282,362 of CM033744.1, forward strand.
GTTAGTACTTGAGACTGATAAAAAGGAATCAGTTCGAGTTAATATTATTCGTATGGATATCTGATAAAGGATTATTAAGAGAATTTTATCCGATAAAGATTTTAGGTAAATTATCAGTATATTGGACCGAATCACAATTTAAGTTTGACTTCATAAATATAGAATATTTTATTTGATAATATTATTTATTTTTCAGATATGGAAATAAGGAATTTTTAGAATTTATTTGATAGTCGGTGAATGGGAAATCGCAGTAGAAGTAGTAAGTGAATATCGAGAAATCGAAACGAATCGAAATTTTAGAGGCTGTACCATAAGTCACGAAAAATTCATAAAATATTATTTTATGAATAAATTATTAATCGATTGATTGTGATCTAACTAGAATAGTTGGATTTTTACAAAATGGCAAAAAATTGTAACTTAATTGACTAGTTTTGGTAATTTGGTATTTTGGTCATAATGGCAATTTTGAAATATTTTGAAAGTACCATGGGTAATATGGTAATTTCCTATGAGAAAGCATTACTCTAGTTTGGTTTGAATGGAATTTGGCTGGAATTGAACTAGAATGGCAACTTGTAAATTGTGATTCGGTTAGAGGTTAATTTTTGGAATAAGGACTAAACTGAATAAAAAAATTCAATTTAGGAAATACATGTGGCATAAATAAAAAAAAAGATGAACAAAATGTTCATCTTCTCTCCACCATTTCGAAAACAAGAGAAAAAAAGGGAAAAAATACACAATTTTACCTAGGCATTTTGAAGGCTCCAAAGTTAGAATCAAGGTATGTTGCTTTGGAAAAAATGATCTATGCTTAATGCTCTTTCTTTTGATAGTAATTTTATCAAGATTTATGAAGATTTGATTATATTCTTGAAGAGAGAGAAAATAGGATTTCATGTTCTATGTTTATATTGAAGCTTGATCTATGCAAATCTAGTGTTGTAGAGATGAAATCAAGCTTAGATTGTGATTAATTTCATGTTTAAGATTAAAAACACTAACCCTAGAATTTGGGATTTTATTTAGGGTTTTGAAATTGATGATGAAAATGAAAGATTGATGATATTAGAAGTTTGATTTTGATGTTAGAATGAAAAATCCTGAACTAGTCCTTTAAGTGACCATTTCGGCATACATGGGAAAATTTGGAGAAATATTGTGAAAATTATCTTAGTGATGGATTTGAAGAGATTATGAACTTAGAAGCTTGATTATGGCTTTTGGACTAAAATAAAGTCCTTGAAAAGTTTAGACACCCAATTCGGCTTGAAGGAAGAAATTGGAGTTTTAAGTGTTAATTCTTGGGAAATGAAGAATATATGTTGGAAAAATTAATTTGAGCATGTTAGAATGTTGTTTGGATAAAAAATGAGCCTAGAGAAGCTAAGTGACCAATCCGGCCACATGGAAGAATAATGGGAAAATTTTATGAAAATTATGATTATGAGATTTTATGATTCGAATATGTTGTATGAAGTTAGAATTGAGATTAAAATCCAAGGGACTAAATTGACAAGAAAGGAAATGGTAAGGGACCATCTCGACAGCCCTGGTTAGTTCAAGGACCAATTTAGCTTTGGACTAAAAGTAGGGAAAATGTAAGAAAAATTATAGAAATGTTGGATTAATTATTTGATACAAGTTTGCAAGTTTATGTGCAAAATTTGTGACTAAAATGTCACTTTGGTAAAAGTTAGTGGAGGAAGGGTATTGAATAAAAGTTAATGAAAAATGATGGAATTATTGAACAATTGTGACTCGAGCTTAAATAAATTGCAAAATGGTCACTAGGGACCATAATGAACAATTCAACATTATTAAAGGAAAAAGTGAAAATTTTTAGAAATATTTTATATTCAGATAATTATACTAGTATGTATTGTTAAGCAATGTTAGATTAAAAATCTAACATGAATGTTGTTATGTATGATCAAATGGTACTGTACAGCTATTGACGAGGCTAAAGGTACCAGATCAAAGAAAACCAAGGAAAAAGTATCGCAAAAGCTTAGTGAGGATAATATCATGCATTGCCTAGGTGAGCTCATTTTTACTTATTTATTTTATATGTGATATGAGTGAGTGCATTTTTACTTATTTTATATATGTGATATGAGGGAGACTTGCGAGAAGTCGACCTTGATATTAATAAAAAAGTATGTTGATCAAAGTTATGCAAATGACATGAGATATTAAATGGCGTATGTGATACATTGATATGGCATAATGATTTAACTAATATAAATCAAATTTTAGATTTTGGGTATGAACTGCTCATTATCGAATTATGAATGATAGTATCGACAAATTGGATATTGAATGTGAAAATATTATATTGTTATGCCCAAGTACTAGTGTGAAAGTCTTTGGTATAATTGGATATCCATAGAGTCATAGCAGCTGCATTCCAGCACTACGGTGTGTTCTAGACACTTCAGTGCTGATATCAGCCGCTACGGCATTGTAGTCACTTTGGTGATGTTTAGACACTTCGGTGTCAACTAGCACAAAAGGTGCAATAATGAGGAGCAAAGGGCATCCTTGAGTACGTACTCATCTCAGACTCTTCGGTGATGTAGACGCTACGGCGTTGTAGACACTACGGTGTCGTATGATAACTCGTATACCATAGGTTCACATGAAATTGTATGAAAATCTTTGGTATAGTTGGATATCCATAGAGTCCTAGCAGTTGCGTCCTAGCACTACGGTGCGTTTCAGTCACTTCGGTGATGTTTAGACACTTCGGTGTCGACTTAGATGCTATGGCGTTGTTTAGACACTTCGGTGTTGTTAGCACAAAATGTGCGATTATAAGGAGCAAAGAGTATCTGATTATGAGGAGCAAATAGCGTCCTTGAGTACGTACTCATCCTAGTCGCTTCGGTGATATAGACGCTACAGCATCGTAGACACTACGGTGTCGTGATGACTCGCGTACCATAGCATAACATGATTTTGTACTTTGAGCTATAATACGTGAAATATATTTATGCAGGCAGTTAAGTTAAAAAGCTTAACGTATATTTGATTGATAAAATAAAGGTTTGATGATATGATATAAACTGCAATTGGGACAAGCTTGCCATTTTGCAAAAATTGTCTTGTATTGTTATATGACAGAGGAATGACTTGATATTTACCTTGGGCCATAAGATTTTATAGTACATTACATGACTTTACATTACAAAATTATTGCAGTACAAATTTCTTACATGATTATTCCTGCATTACAGATTACATGGTTTTATACTTTGGGCTATAATACTTGAAATGCATTTATGCAAGTAGTTAAGCTAAAAAGCTTAATGTACACAAGACTAGTAAGACAGATCGAATCCTATGATTTGAATATTATACTGGTTAAATGAACTATACATGTAAGGTAGTTCTATACATGATAAAATGTTATCAACTACAATTGGAAATCGCTTGCCATTTTGCAGGGCTATGATATTTATAATCATTGTTTTACATTGTTATGATTATACCTCACTAAGTTATACTTAGCGTGTGTTTTGTATCACACGTAGGTATTTCAGACAAGATAGCAGAGGAGGAGCTGCACATCGTTGGATCAAGTTAATCTGCATTATCAGTAAGTATCACCACATCCTAGTCTAGTGGGGCTTGTATAGAATTTACATAAGTAGCTAATTTTGTATGTCTAATTTTTCATACGCTACTTATAAGTTAATGTGGATGTATGATCTAGAAACATGACTAAGTTTGAGAAATTAAGAATATTAGAAAAGACGCTTCAAACAATTTTAAACTTAGTTGGTTGTTTATCGCGTATCGATTTTAAAATCAAGAAGGGGTTTAGACAGCACACATAGTTTTCATCCTAAATTATATTTTCATTTTAATAACTGTTTAAAGTATTTTATAAACAAATTCAGGGACGAAATTAGGTGACTCTAGACAAATTTGTAATTTAGTGAAAACCGAGAAAGGTTTGTTTAATCATATTAGTTTTGCAATAAAAAAATTTACAAGTCAGTGTAAATCAGTTGATAACATCTTTAATGTGTATTTGAATATCAAATATACGTTGAAGGTGTTACACATAAAGTATGGGTGGTTTGCATCAAGATTCCCTCAACTCTCCTAGTCAATTTTACTACCCAAACTCAGAATTTTTATTTTATTTTTCACCAAGCTTTTTTTTTATTTGGCAATATTTTTAGGCTCGTGTCATAACGCTGTTTGGCGTGAGAAGTAAAAGGAAGAATACAACGAACCCCTACGTTAATCCAGACTTAATCACTAAGCGAACCCATTGCACTCATACCCTAAAGTTTTTGTTGGACTGAGAACTAAGAGGGAGCAAACCATGAAGCCCCAAGTTACATATTATCTCTAAGAAAAAAGAGGGTTCTAAATTTTTTTCTTGCCTTTAGCAAAACATTGTTACCTTATTCTTTACTTTTACCCTGGCATTTTTTTTCGAGTTCAGTTTCAATAATCCTAAGTTTGTCTTGGGAACTAGATGCATACTATGTGTTTAAGTGAAGCTAAATTTCCCTAAGCTAGAGATCAATTGCCAAGAAACATGGCATTACTAAATCTACCAGCTCATGCTAAACTAGATATTCTAATTTCATTATCGGACAGGGCATACTAGTGCAAATTCTAACTATGCTAACAATGTGTTGGCAAAATTATCAGTTCAAAAATCAAGCTGTGGCAAAAAATCTGTTTTTTAATGGTTTGGTATGCATGGTTCAACCTAAATTACATGGCTATAATAGGATGCAAACAAAAACATAAAAATGAATGAATGTCATGGCAATAAATGTAAGGCAACAACCTCCAAACCTAAGGTGCGCATTGTCCTCAATGCAAGAAAACCTATATATACAAATAAAATGCATGCTAAAAATGAAAAAATATGAAACTAAGGAGTTAAAGGTATGATGAATCCCCTTTGGAATGCTCGACACGAGTGACACGAGTCTTATTTTTTATGAAGCTCCCTCGATTTAGTGCCAACAACTTCTTCCTTTTCAAATGTAGCTTTGAGGTAGCAGTAGAGGCCTTCGCGTCTCATAGGACCTCCTCAATTACCCTTGCCGACTCAGATGCGGCAAGAGCTACAAGGGCGGTTGAAGAAGTTGGAGCTACTGGTGGCAAGTCAGTCTTGGCAGGCACATCATCATCTTACTACTGCTGAGTCTCAATTCTGGTAGATTCTATATGGATAGGTGATACTGGTACTGTGGCATCAGATTGTTGGGTTGGAGTATGGGCAGTCTAGGGCTGGCTGGCATTTCTTCTAGTGCATGAAGCTCAGTTGGGAACTATAGATACAGTGGCAAAGGATTGGTGGACATACCCTCAAGTGTCGACATCAGGGCATGGTCTCTAGCTCCAACATATTGCCAGAGCACCAACTTTTGTTCCTCATCCTTCTCTAACTCTTGCAGAATAAGTTTCTAGCATTGATAGATTTGGGAAAGCAATGCCATTGCATCATCCAACAATTATGTGGAAGGTTCTTCCTTGGGCATCTTGGCAGTAGATGTCGGCTAGGCAGCTTTTCCCTTGCCCTTCTCTTTAGCTTCCCTGTTAATCAATTGCGCCCAAAGAGCAAGGGTGATGCTTTCTTTGTATTTCTAGATGTTGTCGGAGTCGAGAGTTGGCACCTTATGCTATATGCAAATTTTAGAGATACGTGAAGAAAAAATTAAACTGCCACAATTATTTCCAGCACACTTGTAGGTCTCGTCCATGATTAGATGACCTATATTGATTTTTTCCTGTCATGATTGAGTGCAGCAATGGCATCATGTCTTCTAACACTGTGTTATTGTGTGTGGTCGGCATCAGATTTGCCTTTAAGAAATGGTTCCATTCTCTCGGCTGCGGTCTTAATGCCAACCTTTTCACCGTCCTCTTGCATTTGGATGAGACGTTCTACTTTGTGCATGGTTCAGACAAATCCTTCAATAGCAGCTTTCTCTTGGCATCATCCATGGATTCGGTGAATGCCGTGTGCTCCTCCCCTGTACTATCCAAACTAAACATGCGATTAACATACTCCTCATCAAACTAAACATACTTACCTCGTACGAGCACAATGGGCGAGGCCTTGGTGGTGAGGTGGGCATAAAATCCCCGAACAATGGTTGAGTAAACCTTCTTGGGCTGAAGGCAAAAAACCTCCCAATTGTGTTTCTTGATAATGGCAACCACCTCCGGTGCATACCCCTAGTTGGGCTCATTCTTGAATTCGAATCCTTTTTCATAGCAAAAGGTTTGCGCATCGTAGTTGTCCTCATACTTCTTCTTTATCTCATTGTTAAATAATATTTGGGGTGGCGCTAATGAAGATGCCATTGAGGATTTGGGGAATTGATCAGAGTGGAAGATGAAAGATAAAGTTGGGTTCTTGATTTTCTTGCCAGTTCGAAAGAATAGAAAGGGGAAAGGTTCTTGATTATGGGAAAAATGAGAGTTAAATAGGGTTAAATGAGACCATTTGGGTTGTCTTAAACTGGAGTTAGTGGGGGTAATGATATCATGACTATTAAGACATGTATGAGGGAGTGTGATAATCATGTTTCTGGGCGAGTGGGAGAGTGACGACGCTAAAATCTGGGCATGGCTAAAAATAGGATAAAAATTTCAAACTTTGAAATTTCAATTGTGGCGGTGGCAATTAGGGTTTCTCGCTCAACAAAAAGTGGATCTCCCTTGGGCCTGACCTAAAAATAGTCCACGTGTTATCTACACTTGTGATGATAGGTGTCCGAATGCCAGCATGTCATGATATACTACCTTGGCAAAATTACCTACAATAACACTCACAAAAACCTTTCAAAACTGAAAAAGAGAAACTAAGATAAATAAATCAAAATACCAGAAAGAAAATAACTATCCTAACTATTTACAAAAGTCATACTATGATGGCAAAATTTACTAAATCTCCTCTAGGAGAATAATCTCCTTGGTATTACTCTGACTTTCTTCCCAATAATGCTTCAACCTCTGGCCATTCACTTTGAACTTTGTCCCCATTTTTAATTCATTGATGTCTACTGCTCCATGAGCATAAGCTTTGACTATTTTAGAGGGTCCTGACCACCTGGATTTGAGTTTATCCAGAAACAACTTAAGCATTGAATTGAGCAACATCACTTTTTGTCCAACTTCAAACTGTCTTGGCAATATTCTACTGTCATGCCACCTCTTTGGTTTTCTTTACACAACTTGGCATTTTCATAGGCTTGTGCTCAAAACTCCTCCAGCTCATTCAAATCTAACAACCGCTTCTCACTTGCAGCTTTTCATTCCATGTTCAATTACTTGGTTTCCCAATAAGCTCGGTGCTCTAATTCCACTGAAAGATGGCACGACTTTCCAAACACAAGCTTGTATGGAGAAGTCCCTAATGGTGTTTTTGAAAGCTGTTCTGTATGCCCATAAGGAATCATCTAGCCTCAAAGAGTAGTCATTCTGAGTTTCATAGTCTTCTCCAAGATATTCTAGATCTCCGTGTTTGAAATTTTTGCATGGCCATTTGTTTGAGGGTGATATAATGTAGCAATTCTTGATTTTTTAAATGTTTTTATTACACGGATAAGTAGTACAGGTTCAGGAAGTTTACCTATATAATTAGATTTCCAGTATGGGATTTATGTAGAAATCTATTTTTGATCGAACAATTAGGGGATAAGTAGATAATTGATTCGGATAAAAATGCAGTATAAGATATCGAATTTCGATCGAACTGCAAGGTTAAGCGTGCTTAGGGCATAAGATGGGTAACCTCTTGGGAAGGTCTCATGTCAGTACTTGAGACTGATAAAAAGGAATAAGTTCGAGTTAATATTATTCGTATGGATAACTGATAAAGGATTATTAAGAGAATTTTATCCGATAAATATTTTGGGTAAATTATCAGTATATTAGACTGAGTCAAAATTTCAAGATTTTGATTTTTACAAAATTATGGAATATTTTGTATATTAACAATATTTATTTATGGAAATAAGAAATATGAGAATTTTAGATTTAATCTGATAGTTCAGAAAATGGAAAATGGTAGTAAGTATTATCAGGTAATCGGATCGAATTAGAATTTTAAAGATAGTTCCATAAGCCATGGAAAATTCATAAAATATTATTTTTATGAATATTTTAATATTTCTAGTTGGATTCTAACTAGATTTAGTTCCACTTTTACATAATGGCAAATTAGAAAATAAGACTTAGTTTGAGGATTATTTGGACTTAAGTAATTAAATGAATTTAATATTTATTTAATTAAAAGCACATGACATTAATAAGATAAAAGATGACCAAAAATATGTTCACCCTTTACTCCTCCATTTCGAAAATAGAAGAGAAAGAAGGGAAAAATACACAAAATTTTTCCTAGGCATTTTGAAGGCTTCCAAACAGGATTCAAGGTATATTTTTGATAGATAATTAATCTATGTTTAAATTTCTTTCATTTGATAGTAATTTTACAAAGAGTTATGAAGATTTGTTCATGTTATTGATGAGAGAGAAAATAGGGTTTCATGTTCTATGTTGAGATTGAAGATTGATTTAAGTAAATCAAGTGTTGGGGAGTTGAAATCACGCTTAGATTTAGATTACTTTCATGTTTGAAGACATAAACCCTAACCCTAGAATTTGGGATTTTATTTAGGGTTTTGAAATTAAGGATGAATATGGAAGATTTATGATTCTACAATCTTGATTATGGTATTAGGACCAAAATAAAGTCCTTGAAAAGCATGAAGGAATAAATTGGGGTTTTAAGTGTTATTTCTTGGAAATGAAGAATATATGTTGGAAAAATTATTTTGAGCATATTAGAATGTTGTTTGAATGAAAAACAACATTGGGAAGGTCTAGTGACCAATTCAGCCAAGGGCTAAAATAGAAGGAAAATTTTGAGAAACATTGTAAAAATGTTGGATTGATTAGTTAGTACAAGTTTGCAAACTTTTGTGTGAAATTAGTGACTAGAATGTCACTTTAACAAAGGTTAGTGGATTTAAGAGCATTGATTAAAAGTTAGTGAAAATGTTAGAATTATGGAGTAATTGTGATTCGAGCTTGAATAATTGCAAAAAGGTGCAAAATGGTCACTAGGGACCAAAATGGACTATTCGGCTACTAAGGGAGAAAAATGGGAAAATTTTAGGAAAATTTTTATATTCGAATAATTATACTAGTATTTTATAGTTAAGCAGTGTTAGATTTAAAAAATCTAACACGTATGTTATTGTATATGTTCGATGGGCAAATTTGTAGCATTTGAGCACAACAAGGAAAAACGAGATAAAAGAGGCAAGGAAAAAGTAGTGAACTAGCTTAGTGAGGCCCAATATTTTGGATAGCCCAGGTGAATGCATTATATGTATGGCATATTACAAATAGGACAACTTGCGACAAGTCAACCTTGATATTAATTAAAATGCATGTTAATTAATAATTGTATGAATGTTATGAATTAATAATGTGACATGTATGATACATTGTCATAGTTTAAAGATTTATCTAAGATAAATTGGATTTTAGATTTTGGGTATGAACTGCCCATTATTGAATTATGAATGATAGTATTGATGGATGGGATATTGAAGTGAAAATATTATATTGTTATGCTCGGGTACTAGTGTGAGAGTCTTTGGTATAATTGGATATCCATAGAGTCTTAGTAGCTGCATTCTAGCACTACGATGCGTTACAGACACTTCGGTGTTGACACCATACGCTACGACATTGCAGACACTACGGTGTTGTTTAGACACTTTGGTGTCAACTAGCACAAAAGGTGCGATAATGAGGAGCAAAGGGCTTCCTTGAGTGCGTACTCATCATCAGACGCTACGGTATTGTAGACACTAGGTGTCGTTATGATGACTCGTATACCATAGGTTCACATGAAATTGTACTTTGGGCTATAATTCATGAAATGCTTTTATGCAAGTAGATAGGCCAGTAAGTCTATCGTATTTATTAGCGATAAAGTAAGAATGATATTATGACTTTGAATACATATACAACAACCATGATTCATTGCAATAAGTTAGTTTCTCATTTAATATGATAAATGATGAAATGTTATAAACTGCACGGGAAATCGTTTACCATTTTTGCAGGGATTGTGATATTTATGTTAATTGTTTATGTTGTTATACTTATGCCTCACTAAGTTATACTTAGCATGTGTTTCGTAATACACGTAGGTCGATCGGGCTAGTATTATCGAAGAAGGAGCTGCACCTTTGGAAATCGAGTTATCGCTTATAAGCAATAGTATGTACACTTACATCCTAGTCTAGTAGGCATGTACTCGTATTTTAAATTTGCAGTTGTTTTGTATTACTGAACTTATAAGTTAGTTTACTTATTTTAAGTGGGTTTGTAACCTAAGTATTATGGATGAATAGTATGGTTTTAAACTCTTAGCAATGGTTTTTGGTATAATTATTACGTAGTTAATGCTAATGGAGTAGCGGTTTTAAAATCAAGGAAAGGATCTAGGTAGCACACATAGTTTACACCATGAATTATATTTTCATGTTAATAACTGTCTTAAATATTTATTTAACCAATTCAGGGTCGAAACTAGGTGACACTAGACATGTTTATAATTTAATGAAACCGAGGAAAAGTTATTTTACTAATCTAGTTTAAATTTTTTTACAAGTCAGGAAATCAGTTAAAAACTTTAGTAACATCTTCAATGTGTATTTAATCATCGAATATACGTTGAGGGTGTTACAGTTAGAGTGCATAACTAAATATATGAGTTTCATTCGAATGCTTAATGGTAAATATATATGTGTTGTCCAAGTAATTATGACTATATGAGTAAATGAATGTTTTGAATGTCTTATTGTGCAATAGTTAACTTTTTGTTCAAAGTTTCTTGTAAGCTCTTTTGAATTATGGTATATGTAATTTGATCAAACACTCTAGTTTACAATCACATAGATTAATGAGATTAACAAGCTAAACAATAAAATACATTGTTACTTGAATGACAATAATTGCTTACTTAACTTGATACATGTTTTATACTTAGTGAAAATAGAAGGCTATGTTAAAGAAAAATAAAGGAAGTCATAAGTTAAATTGATGGATCCTTGTAATAACTTGCATAACAAGTAAATGGGTTTATGAGATTTTCGAGCATTCTCTTTGTTAAAGTAAAACATTTTGATAGAATGCCTATGTATACGTGTGTTTATTTAATTATCTGTATGATAAGAAACAATCTTACAATTGAATCTTTTGTATTCATCTAGATAAGGCATAATTGGTTTGAATACTTTAATCTATGATAGTACGTGTGCCTCTTGTGACAAGTGAAACATGTTTTTAAGTTGTCTTGTCAGATAACTGGTAAAACAAGTTTGTGAAACAATATATCTGAACCCTTTCGATTATATTGCTTGGTCATTCTTTTAAGTTGGTATTTACTTGGACCTTGATAAACCTTGTTGAAAGAATAGGAATGGTTCAAATGAATTCTTATATATTGCTTTCGATTATTAGTACCACTTCACTAAGCGTTTGCTTACCCTATTCTTTCATCACCTTTCAGGGTAACATTTCCTTCAGTTAACTTTCGAGCTTGGGCGAGATCACAAGAGTCATGAAGTATGTTTTTTAGTCTCTCTTAAGAACTCCTAGATGGTGGCACATAGTTTATATGTATGCATAGTGCATTTATGTCATCCTTTTTGATCATACATGTATATAAGCTTTATGAGTATTTAATACTTGTTGTAATGGGCCTTAATATGTTTCATGGTTGATTGTAGAATGAGTTATGGTAGGTATGATGTTTGATTGGTTGCTAGTTATAAAGATCAATTGGTAAAATTTCTATGAATGCTTATATGGTATGGATAGGCATATGAGTCTTGAAAAGAATTGAATGGATCGAGTTTTGGTTCAACTTATGTATCTATTGTTTGGTTGAATTTGTGATAACCGATGATTTAAGATCATGAAAGCATAAGTATGGTATCTAAATAGTTCGAACACAGTTTGTGTCTATGATTAAAGGCTTGCTTGATTTTGAAGTAGTCACTTGTTTGAGTAGCTTGTCATAATTGTGTATTTGACATTTGTATATTGTTTAAATGAAATACAAAATATAATAAACAAATGATTTACACCATCTTTAGATAATGTTCAAATTGCAACTAGCTTTCTAGCAAAGTCTCTTGGATTGCTTGATATTTAGGTCACAGTCTTGGTTAACCTTCGAATGATATGTACCCGAGATTAGCTTGTATTTTAACTTGCTATCGAAATAACAAAAACGCCTATAAGCTAAGTTATAGTTAATTTGATAATATATCACACTTTATTATACAAAATGTTAAGAAATGGTCTTAATCTTTCTTGATTTGTATATGAGTTCATCTTCGTGTTTTGGTTGTACATTCTGGTTATAAATATTGGCATTGAAATGCATCGTAATCTATCTAGTCTATTAAGTACTCATTCTTTGATTATTTTAGATACTATGCTTTGTTTGCTTGTAAAGATTCTGATAACGTGTAAGTTTAAAGATCAGTAAACCATAGTTTTTATGTTACCCTGAATGATCTTGAATATTGATCGATATGTCTTAGAAATAGTTTGTTATGTATAACATGTAAGTATACCTACTTAAACATGAAATGTATTGTGGGCTTAATCTTTGAAAGTTACTAAAAAGTTTTAATTTCCCCTGATTTCTGGTTGCATGCGTAGTTACAAATATCCGAATATGCGATGATTTAAGATATGCGAATGTTACTTGCAAATAATAGGCTGGAATACGAGGTAAATACTTGTTTTAAGTACAATGTGACATGGGATAAATGATTATAGACTATTTAAGTTCAAATTTATGTATGTTATGAATGATAATGTGCATCTCTTGTTCATGATGAGCTTTGGTGAATTGATTAAGATATTTATAATAAGGATTATATGTGATTCATGATAATGGAAACTTTGCTATGATACTCTTCGAATAAGAGGAATGAATCAATGAGATATTCACATAAGGTGAATATTTTCTACATATTATAAAAGCGACAAGTTTGATAATATAATGCTACGGCAAGGAGCTTTGCTCACTCTACTTTTAAATCAGACATGATAAATGTGAAAGCCTTGGTATCGAGTCAGTCTTAGGTATAGTTGGCATGCATAGAGTCCATAGAGCTCGTGTTTGAGGTGGACTACGGTCCTTATTTGGTGATAGTAAGAGGGATGTTTAGTGGTCACTTGGCGACAGTAGGAGGGATTGACCGGTACTTCGAGTACCATTTTGTTTGGCGACAGTTGGTTGGGGATTCGTATACCTAGGCTACTTGATTCTCAAGGCCATGTAAAGATTAAATAATGAAATTTGTGAACTAATTAATGGAGTAAGCTTGGTATCTTGTATGTTAAGAAATTTATGTCTGTGATAAGTCATGTTGATATCTTACACTATATGTAAGTTATGCCTATGAAAGTTTATAAATTAACTAATAAACTCCTCAATAACGTGCATAACAAGTAAATTCTAATTAATTGAGGTTTGTATATTCTTTTGAGGAAATATATTTGCTATGTTAGAGTACATAACTAAATATATGAGTTTTATTCGAATGCTTATGGGTAAAAATATGTTGTCCAAGTAATTATGGCTATATGAGTAAATGAATGTTTTGAACGTCTTATTGTGCAATAGTTAACTTTTTGTTCAAAGCTTCGTAAGCTCTGTTGAATTATGGTATATGTAATTTGATCAAATACTCTATTTTACAATGACATAGATTAATGAGATTTATAAGCTAAACAATAAAATACATTGTTACTTGAATGACAAGAATTGCCTACTTAACTGGATACATGTTTCATACTTAATGAAATAGAAGGCTATGTTAAAGAAAAATAAATAAAGTCATATATTAAATTGATGGATCCTTTTAATAACTTGCATAACCAATAAAATGGGCTTACGAGATTTTCGAACATTCTCTTGGTTAAAGTAATACATTTTGATAGAATGCCTATGTATACGTGTGTTTATTTAATTATCTGTATGATAAGAAATGAGTTACAATTGAATCTTTTGTATTCCTCTAGATAAGGCATAATTGGTTTGAATACTTTAATCTATGATAGTACGTGTGCCTTATGTGACAAGTGAAACATGTTTTTAAGTTGTCTTGTCAGATAATTGGTAAAACAAGTCTGTGAAACAATATATCTGAAACCTTTCGATTATATTGCTTGGTCATTCCTTTAAGTTGGTATTTACTTGGACCTTGATAAACCTTGTTGAAAGAATAGGAATGGTTCAAATGAATTCTTATATATTGCTTTCGATTATTAGTAGCACATCACTAAGCGTTTTCTTACCTTATTCTTTCATCACCTTTTAAGGTAACATTGCCTTCGGTTAACTTTCGAGCTTGGACGAGATCACAAGAGTCATGAAGTATGTTTTGTAGTATCTTTTAAGAACTCCTAGATGGTGGCACATAGTTGATATGTATACATAGTGAATTTATGTCATCCTTTTTGATCATACATGTATATAAGCTTTATGAGTATTTAATACTTATTGTAATGGGCCTTAATATGTTTCATGGTTTCTTGTAGAATGAGTTATGGTAGGTATGATGTTTGATTGGTTGCTAGTTATAAATATCAATTAGTAAAATTTCTATGAATGCTTATATGGTATGGATATGCATATGACTCTTGAAAAGAATTGAATGGTTCGAGTTTTGGTTAAGCCTATCTAGCTTTTATTTGGTTGAATATGTGATAACCAATGATTTAAGATCATAAATGCATGAGTATGGTATCTAAATAGTTCGAACAAAGTTTGTGTCTATGATTAAAGGCTTGCTTGATTTTGAAGTAGTCACTTGTTTGAGTAGCTTGTCATAATTGTGTATTTGACATTTGTATATTGTTTAAATGAAATACAAAATATAATAAACAAATGATTTACACCATCTCTAGATAATGTTCAAATTGCAACTAGCTTTCTAGCAAAGTCTCTTGGATTGCTTGATATTTAGGTCACAGTCTTGGTTAACCTTCGAATGATATGTACCCGAGATTAACTTGTATTTTAACTTGCTATCGAAATAACAAAAACGCCTATAAGCTAAGTTATAGTTAATTTTATAATATATCACACTTTAGTATACAAAATGTTAAGAAATGGTCTTAATCTTTCTTGATCTGTATATGAGTTCATCTTCGTGTTTTGGTTGTACGTTCTGGTTATAAATATTGGTATTGAAATGCATCGTAATCTATCTTGTCTATTATGTACTCATTCTTTGATTATTTTAGATACTATGCTTTGTTTGCTTGTAATGATTCTTATAACGTGTAAGTTTAAAGATCGGTAAACCATAGTTTTTATGTTATCCTGAACGATCTTGAATATTGAACGATATGTCTTAGAAATAGTTTGTTATGTATAATATGTAAGTATACCTACTTAAACATGAAATGTATTGTGGGCTTAATCTTTGAAAGTTACTAAAAAGTTTTAATTTCCCATGATTTCTGGTTGCATGCGTAGTTGAGATTTGTTAAAAATGTCTTTTGCCTGTTTGGATTTTTGTTTAGTAATACTTCTTAAACCGATTTCCACCTAGACCGGGTAAGGGGTGTTACATTTATTTGTATCAGACCGGGTAAGGGGTGTTACAAACATTGTCCTCAATGTTCCCTAACCTACATGTAGAAAATAAAAGTATGCAAATAAAAAGTTAAGGGAGAAGAGTGCTCCCTCATGCGACATGCGTCTATTTAGGGGGTGTGGAGGGTCGAACTCCGTGTGCTCGAAGAATGCCCTTTGGTTCGCCTCAACTTGCTGCATCCGATATTCCAAGCGAGCTAGACGTTGCTCGGCGGTGATGGCTTGCGAAGAGGAGGCTTCCTCCGTGGTTCCATAAGGCGACTTCGTGACAAAGTTCCCCCTTGCATCCTTATTGAGCATCTTCATTGTTTGTAAGCAATTGATGTCGATTGGTTCCATTTTTCTAACTACCTGTAGGTTAGTATTTGCGGCAACAAGCCTTCTTTGAAAGCTAAATGACAAATATAAGAACCAAGGATCAATGGCTTACTTTTTTGATTTTCTACGGTAACAAGTTGTTGCGCGAACCAATAGTCAAGGTTTACTTTTCTCCCCTTTACCATGCACCAAAGGAAGAAAAATTCGCTTCATTTAATATGCTTGCCGAGTTTACTCTACTGGAGAATGAATATGCTAGGAATCGAGGAATGTGTTTTAGCGCCGAATTTTTGAGTTCATGATCTTTCGAGTGGCTTGGGTTATACCCTAAGGTGCTCGTCGACCATTCTTTGAAGAGGATTGTGGGCTTGAAATCTGCACTATAGTCACACAAGCTCGATACATAGAAATTAGATAGTGCATAGTCATTAGAAATAAAGCCCATGGCAAGATTAAATTTAGTAATGGATAAAGAAAATTGTTTGTTCATCAACCGAAATTTAGTAACATTAGGAGCATTTAAATCAACACATCCTTCATCCTTAAGCTCAAAGGTAGCATAAAATTCCCATAACAATTCGATATAAATCGGAAAGGTAATAGTCATGTAGTTCATCCAACCAATTGTATGAAAGTAATTTCTTACCTTCTCTAACAATCCAAGCCTAGAAAGAGTTTCGTGATGAATGTACTTACAGCCTTGGATGGTTCTTTTTTGTATGTCGGCTAACTTTTCTTGTGTTTCGATGACATGAATGTAAGGTTGTAGACATGGGCAGCATTGATTGGAGGGGGATGCGTGCGGCGGCGGTTGCAAGTGCGGGAGGAGGAGGCGCGAACCGGCGGCTGCTCAGGCTACTCTTCGACCAGTGGCGGTTGTTCGAGGTATCTTCCTCCATCCCTCCTTGATTGACTCTTCGTTCTTGGTAAGCTTAAATGATTTCTTGGTGAGATTTCTTTTGGTGTTTGGCAGATCCTTAAGGAAAGAGAAATCCTTTTTCTTGTAGAACAATAACAAGGGTGAATTTATGAAAGAAGATAGTAGATGAAAAGTGAATAGGTTATATCTCTTTATAAAGAATCTCAAATTCTTGGAAAACAAGAAAGGTGAAAGATGGAAATTTTTGTTGGATTGAAAGACTTAAAGATGATAAGACTTTTAAATTAAAGCAAAACTTTCCCTATTTTTTCCCAAATTTTCGGCATCTATCTTGTAGGAAGGGGACCCAAATTTTTTCACCAATTTTTGCTTTTCCACCGGTGGTAAAAATTCCCTCAAAAAATTTTCATGAAATTTTCGCAGCATGGGTACGCCTTACTCTTCAAGTGTTTCTGCCTGCTTAAGTTTTAGCGGGCGTGGACACGCCTTATTTCAAGAGTGTTTCTGTCCCCTGTACCTAAGAAATAAAGATTGCATTAATTAATGAAATTAAAATATGTAAAAAATTAAACTAAGGACATAATAATAATAAAAATCATGGGTTGACTCCCAAGAAGCTCTTTTCTTTAACGTCTTTGGCTAGATGTAACTCCCTTTAATCCTCATAGTGCGGTTCTTCCAACTCGGTCGTTTCTTCATTCCTCTCAATGATCCTTCATAAAATGGTTTCAATCAATGTCCATTTACCTTGAACACCTTGTTGGTGTGCATGTCTTGTATCTCAATGGCTTCGTCGATCTTCATGTTGAATTGCTTGATTGTCCTATAGGCTTGATGTTCCAATTCAACGGGTAGATGACATGCTTTTCCGCAGACAATCTGGTAAGGGGACATTCCTATGGGAGCTTTATAGGCTGTCCAATATGCCCACAAAGCATTGTTGAGACGTAGACTCCAATCTTGACTTGTGGGTTTGACGGTCTTTTTTAATATGGACTTGATTTCTCTGTTAGAGACTTCGGCTTGACTGTTGGTTTGAGGATGATATGCGATCGAGACTCAATGTACCATGTTGTACTTTTTCAGTAAGTTCTTTATGATTTTATTGCAAAAACGTGTCCCTTGATCACTTATGATGGTTTTGGGTGTCCCAAACCTGGAAAAGATATTAGTCCTGACAAAATCGACAAAAACTTTTGAATCATCAGTTCAGGTAGCTCTAGCTTCTACCCACTTCGATACATAATCGACGACCAAAAGTATATGGGTATTATTGAATGTGGAAGGAAAAAGACCTATAAAATCTATGCCCCAAACATCGAAGATTTCACAGAATAAAATTGGTGATTCTGGCATTTGATTTCGGTGTCATACATTACCTGTCATTTGGAATTTCTCACAAGATTTGTAGAATATGTATGTATCTCGAAATAAAGTGGGCTAATAAAATCCACTCTTTAGTACCTTGTGAGCCATCCTCTTTGAAGCAAAGTGTTCTCCACAATTGCCGGTGTGGCAAAATTTGAGGATTGAATGAGGCTCATGTTGGTGTACAGATCTGTGGATTATTTGATCAGCCCCTATCTTCCTTAGGTATGGATCGTCCCATATGTAATATTTTGCATCGCTTTTTATTTTGTCTATTTCTTCCCTAAACAAGTGATGTGGTAACGTCCTCGTCACTAGGTAATTTACGATGTCAGCATACCATGGTATGATGTCCTTGAATGCTTGGAGGTGTTCTAGGTCGTATCATAATCAAGTTCTTTGATGGTTTCCTGCATTGGAGAGTTAGTAACATCTAAAGAAAACAATGAACATGCATCTTCATTGTATTTTATGGCATCATAGATATTGAATTTTATGACTTTGCCATCAAATTCCATGGTAAATACCCCCATCATGCACATTAATATTTGTTCTAGATGTTTTCAAGAATGGTCTTCCTAACAAAATCAAATTAGGACTAGACAAATCATTTTCCTCCGTATCTAAAACATAAAAATCAGCGGGAAATACAAGTCCATTGACTTGCACCAAAACATCCTCCAAGACTCCTTTCGGATAGAGATTCGACCTATCGGCAAGCTGTATCTTTAAGATGACCCATATTGTTAGCACAATATATAGAATATGGTATAACATTAATAGATCTCCTAAATCTAGCATGGATTTTTCAATTTTAATGCTTTCGATTTGACAAGGGATATTGAACATACCTGGATCTTTGTATTTTTCATGGAGTTTCCGTTTAAGTACAGAAGACACATTCTCACCCATTCTTACCTTTTCGTTACCATTCAACTTCCTCTCATTCGTGCATAATTCTTTGAGAAATTTTGCATAGCGAGGGATTTGTTTTATAGCATCAATCAATGGAATATTTACCTCAACTTTGCGGAATGTCTCAAGAATCTCCTTTTCTTGCTCCTCTTTCTTGGTCTTTGAGAACCATTGAGGAAAATGCGGTTGAACAATGATAGGCTGAGTTACCTTGCTTGTGTCGACATCTCCCTTCTCTTATTCAGGCTTGTGCAATTTTTCATCCATGTCGGGAAAAGGGGTTTGCCAAAATTTTGTTGGTTTGCTAGCCTTCCCTTTGTCCTTTCGGCGTCCTCCTAGGGTGAAGAATCCTGCAAATTCTTGCCACTTCACAAAGTAATTGCATTCACATTTTGTTTCAGATTCACAATAGTTTGAGAAGGTAACTTACCTCGAGATTTTGATTGACTAAGAGATGAGGCAATTTGACTTACTTGTGTTTCAAGGTTTTTAATACTTGACCTCGTCTCTTGTTGGAATTGCTCGAGTTTGTGGGCAAGTTTGTATACGACATCCTCCAAGGGTGGTTTCGTCGATGAAGATGGTTGCGCATAACCTCCTTGTTGATTGTTCCTTTGCCCAAAGCTCAAATTTGGATGGTCTTTCGAGCCCAGATTGTCTGTATTTGAGTATGGATTGTACTTTTTTTGGCCGTAAGGTCATCAAATGGCATTGGCATCCTCGGTACTCTCTTCTTGGACGTGGGGCTCATATCAGTTGCATGATCTTGACTTGTGCAAATCCCACATGCCTTGACTTGTTGTGCATTACCTAATGCCAATTTTTGAACAAGAGAAGTTAAATTCAAAATCTTATCTTCAAGGGAAGAAATATTTGCCTCATTCACACGTCGAGAGACGGTGTCATATGTTGAACTGAATTGTTGAGAGTTTGCGGCCATAATGTTGATGAGGTCTTTGGCTTGGGTAGGAGTCTTGTTTACTATTGCTCCTTCACTTGCGGCATCCATCATCCTTCTTTCCATGGGTAATAATCCCTCATAGAAATATTGGATGAGTAGTTGGTCGGACACTCCATATTGCGGACAGCTCGCACAAAGTTGTTTGAACCGTTCCAAATAGTCATGAAACGTCTCATAATCTTTTTGTCGAGCTCCACAAATTTCTTTCCTAATGTTGGTGGCTCTTGAGGCTGGAAAATATTTTTCATGGAAAAGCCTTGCCATGTCTGTCCATGTTTCGACCGATTCGGATGGTATGTAATATAACCAATCATTCGCATGATCGGCTAGAGTGAATGGAAATGCTCGCAGCTTCACTTGATCCACGGTGACATTGTAGGGTTTCATGCTCGAGCACACCACATGGAATTCCTTCAAGTGTTTGTATGGATTTTAATTCTCGCGTCCTCTGAAAGTAGGAAGAAGATGTATTAGTCCAGATTTTAATTTGAATGGTACCTCAGGATCTTGGTAATCGATGCATAGTGGTTGTATGGTGATTTCAGGTGTGGCGAGTTCTCGAAGAGTTTGTTCAGCCACGTTGTTAGTTTCAAGGGGTATTTCGGTTTGAGTGCTTTCCAAGTCGGCCTCTTGTGTGGTTGATTGTTTGCCTTGCTTCGCTTCCTTCCTTAGTCGCCTTTCGATTTTGTCGATATCAGGATCAAACAAATAAATCTTATCTGCACGAGAAGAACGAAGCGTAAAAGTAGAAAAAGAAAATAATCTAAACTAAATAAAATGTGAACTTAGCTTCTTGACACCACTCCCGGGCAACAGTGCCAATTTTTTATGGGTGTCGAATCTGTCAAAAAAATAATACCTACTTGTTCTTTGAATTTGTAGTAGCGGCAAGTAGGGTCGATTCCACAGAGAGCGGTTAAGAAATTAAATTCACAAGTAAAACAATTTAAGTAAAGGGGGAGTTTGCAGTTTGAATTGAAGAAAGCAATTGAAGTAATGAAGAATTCAATATAAATTGGAACTCTAGTCAAGGTAGAACTTGGAATATTAAATCAAGAATTTAGATCATTGACCCACAAAAGATAAATCAACATCAATCTCAAATAGTTTGGTTTTAGATAATCAATTAAATACCATTAAAAGATTAACTCATATTATCAAGATTAAATTCCTATATACCACTAAAGAATTACAATCTATCAAATAGCATTAATGATCTCAAGAGACCCAAAGAACATATTCTTCCTAAGCACGAACCCGTTAACTTATTAAGAGCATGAATTCATACCTTTAGAAATCGAACCCGAATTTCTTTACCACTTGTTTCAAATACCATTGAATTGGTTGTAGCATATATTTAACCATACATATACATGAAAATGAAGCACAAAAGATATGAAAATACTTGAATAAAGATGAAGATAATTTGGGAACATGAAATCTCACTAAAAACTTGAAATAATATACTTGTAACTACACTTAACTAGAAAAAAGAGGGAGTTAGCTACTCATGGTGGTTGGCGGCGACACAAGAAGATGGAGAGGGTTTCGGCTGCTTCTTCTTGATTTCTCTTCAGCCTTTGATCTCTATCTGTAGGAGAAAATAAAGGGGAAGACTTTACATTAAATGCAACAATCCTAAACAACTCTAATTATGGTAAAAGTAGAAGTCCACTTGTAGTAGGATTGCTTGTCCTCCAAGTCAAAAAGTCTGTCTTGTGCCGTGCCCATGCCTTATTTTGCGAGTGCTACTGGTTTAGCGCGAAGGATTTCCCAATGACGCCAAAATGGTGTTAAAACTCGGCATTTACGTATAAAACATCGTTAAGGCCCAAAAACACCTGTAAAACCAA
Source organism: Hibiscus mutabilis (assembly GCA_019671005.1). Classification (NCBI taxonomy): domain Eukaryota; kingdom Viridiplantae; phylum Streptophyta; class Magnoliopsida; order Malvales; family Malvaceae; genus Hibiscus; species Hibiscus mutabilis. The sequence continues at coordinate 15,304,357 of CM033744.1, forward strand.
ATAGGAACAAAATTAAGGGCTTTAAGATAAATTAATGTGCTAAAACATAGGATTTAATTTATGAAAACATGAAAATTAATGACTTATCAACTACCATGAATTGATCCAATAATTCATAGAACACATGATTCATCATATCCATAAAAGCTGTAGGCGCATTCGTCAACCCAAACGGCATCACCAAAAACTCATAATGTCCATAACAAGTGCGAAAAGTAGTCTTCAGCACGTCCTTATCCTTTACCTTCAACTAATAATATCCAGATCTCAAATCAATCTTAGAAAACACCACAACACCCTAGAATTGATCGAACAAGTCGTCAATTCGCGGGAAAGGATACTTATTCTTAACCATCAACTTGTTTAATTATCGATAATCAATGCACATCCTCAATGTTCCGTCCTTATTTTTCACGAAAAACACTGGTGCTCTCTATGGTGACGCACTAGGTTAGATAAAACCACGATCCAACAACTCCTGAAGCTTTGTCTTCAACTCTTTCGGTGCCATGCGATACGATGCAATCGACAACATAGTCTTATCTACGTACGTCTCAATAAAAAAATCTACCTCCCTATCTGGCGGCAACCCACACAACTCCTCCAAAAACACCCTCGAAAAATCACAAACGGTACAAATATCCTTAGTCTGCACTTATTTCATATTTGGGTTCATAACATAAGCCATATATGCTTAACACCCAAACTCTAACAACTTCTGCGCTTCCAATGCTGAAACAACATTGGACAAGAATTTAACATTCTCGCCCACAACCACCACTTCATAATCATCATCAAGTTTCAACGAAACTCGCTTGGTTACGAATTCGACCACAGTCATATGCTCAGATAACCAATCCATCCCTAAGATCACATCAAAAACATGAAACGACAACTCCATCAAATTAGCCGCAAACACGTGACCTTGAACCATCAAAGGATATCTCCTATACAACCTCCTAGTAAAAGAGCTAGTTACTCGCATACCCACATTTAACACTTCTATTAGTATGTTAAGCAAATGTGCATGCTCATGCAAAATATATGAATGCGTTGAACCAGAATCTATCAGAGAAAGTAATGACATAGACTACAAGGTAAAAGTACATGCAATCACATCAATGTCATTCCTCCCTTCATGATGTGCATAGATCCTTATGGGTCTACCACCCCCAGGTTGAACCGCCACTGTATGAGCAACAATCCTCTGATCTTCCTTCCTTCATTGAAAATTACCTCGACCATGCTTACGGCCTCTTTGTAGTGCAACATCAAGTGCAGGTGCCTGTTTACCCTTAGCCAACAATGGACAATCATATCGTAAATGATCCACAGACCCACAACTCCAACAGAAATTAGCATCAACAAAAGAAGGAGCCTGCCCCTCCCTAGCCAAACGTGGACAGTCTCGTCTCATGTGATCTCGCGATCCACACACCCAACAGGTATTATGTAATGTTCTAACTTGGGTACTCTGACCATGTGACCCTCGCCCAATATTACTTCCACCCCGTCTCTGTTCAGGGTGATACCTCCTATCACGGTGCTTCTTAAATTGTCCACCACCGAAACCAAAATCCACACCTCTCTTCCTAGAGGCAGAATATCCCAAACAAGAGAGTAAACTCAGGTTCTACTCAGTGTCCTTTGCCCGTATAACCAACATGTCAAAATTCGTATAGTCAGCAACCAACATATATGTCTTAGTATTCTATACTGATCCATAATGGAATCAGTCACAGCAACGCCTTTCATCTGGACCAACTTAGGCGCATATTGACTAAGCCTCACGAATTGTACCTCGTACTCAGATACTGACATACTTCCCTGAATCAAGGCCATGAACTCATATTTCTTTTCATCCAAGTATGCAACTCAATATACTTCCTTCTGAAGGCAACTTGAAAGAATTCCCATGTCACATCACCGGGTTCCATGCCCGTCTCAGAATGAAAAGTTCTATATAGGAAGGACTGACAACTCCAGGGTTTGAAGACTAGCAGTTCTATATAGGAGGAACTCCCAGTCGGAAGAATCCATCAGTGATGCAGAAGGTTTTATATAGGAGAAACCAGCGTTGAAGGTGAAGAGTTCTATATAGGAAGGACTCCAAGCTGCACCGTCTCAGAATGAAAGGTTCTATATAGGAGGGACTCATAACTCGAGGCTTCAGAGTGAAGGGTTCTATACAGAAAGAGCCTATAACTCCAAGATTGGAAAGTGACGAAGCTCTATATAAGAAGAACTTACGAGCCTGAAGATTCAGCTAAGGAAGAGCGGATAGTTCCAGAAGAACACGTGATTCCGAAGCCAAAGACGAGAAAGTAGGTCAAAAATGAGTGCTTTTGATCTTTGCTTTGTCCTCGTTTCACAAGAACAAGCAAAGAGGGGCAACTGTAATCACTCATTTTTGACCGGCTTTTAGTGTTATTAGTGTTATTATAATAGTAAAATTATTAATATAAAAAATCAAAAAAAAAATAATAATAATAAAAAGAAATTTGAGTGGCTCTGCAAAGGCCACGTCACGCCAATTACCCACCCCATGCCTATAAATACAAGGCATGGGGGCAGGGGAAATTCACGCCAATTGGAAGCATGGAACGGCCAATTTGGCCAAAGAAATCCATGCCAATTTTTCCATTCAATTGGCAATGCCATTGGCACCCCCAAATCGTGGGGCTAGGCCGGCCGCAAGGCTGGCCGGGGTTGGGGGCAGTGCCCTCGACCCCAGTTGGTTCGATCCAACATTCGATCGGGGTCTTATTTTAGGTCCGATCTAGTTAATATTTTTGGAGGGGTCGCGGTAGATCTCGGTGGGGTGCAGTCAGGGTTCGTTATTCGAGCTCTTAGTTAGGTATATTTTCTTCCCTTTTTTATTAGTGTTGTAATTTTTATAATTTAATGAAGTATTAGTTATCTTAAAATTGTAGTCTTATTTTTTATTTTGTATGTTTATGTTTTAGATTAATATTTAATATGTTTTAAATTTGTGTTTTATATTAATATTTTATTTATGTTAGATATGTTTTTATTTATGAGTTAGATTAATATTTATTTATGTATGTTTTAGAATAGTATTTTATTTATGTTGAGTTTGTTTTTATTTATGTGTTAGATTAATATTTATGAATGTTAGTATTTTATTTATGCTAGATATGTTTTTATTTATGAGTTAGATTAATATTTATGTATGTATGTTTTAGATTAATATTTTATTAGATTAGTATTTTATTATTTTAATATTTATTTGCATTGTATTTAAATTATTTGCTATTTTTATATTTTGCTCACTAAGTTTGCATAATGGGATATATAAATTGTCAATGCGGTGTCCTTTTATCCAAGTGTAAACGGGGCCAGTATCAGGCGTAGTGATAGTGGTTGGGCGTTTACTCTCGAATAACGGGACCTTTAAAATTTACTTGCAATTATAACCGAACTTTAAACTAATCGTCACTTTAACCCAGAAAATCCAATATTAATAAAGCGGTAATTATTAAAGTACCAATTTTGGGCGGTGTGGGGGTGCTAATCCTTCCCCATCCGTAACCGACTCCCAAACTCAAAGTTTTTGAATCTCTGGTTTTATGGTGTCCGGCCTACCTAAGTGGCCGGTGGCGACTCCAATTTTTAAATAAAATGCAGTTTTTTAAACCCCCACGGAATAAACGTTTTATATCCGAAAAATCACAAACACCTCTCAACACCTTCGAAAAACCACTTTTTTAGCGAGAAAAAAGGGACATCGCTACATCATCATTCGAAACCACAAAGCAAACAAGTTTTTATTTTCATTTCATTGTTCATTAACTTGATTACATACATCATTTCATGCATAACATAAAAATCATGATCCATTGCACGTACCTTGATTCCAAGCAAGCATATGCCACCCTTACCTTTCGGCATTTACCATTCAAGCTTATAAAGATACTACAACAAGGTATGTTTACACAAGAGACTATATTCTTTCACAAGACATTCGAATAACATAATAGTCTAGGTCAATTACTTTGAACATTCATTAGACACATATCAATACTTATATGTGCAACATGATACATTTCCATTACATAGAATTATAGTTCATTACTTAATTTACATTAACCACCAAGTTCATAACATGATAGGCCCATTTAAGACATATATACATATAAAAGTTCAAGTGTTCAAAATGCATACACTAGACATTTTATACAACTAAATGACACCAACTGGGGGAGTACAAAACAAGTATAAACCATACTTTAGCTATGCTTGTGTCTTGCTTCGAGCTCAAGAAATCAGGCTTCAAGATCAAGCAACGATCGAATCCTTTCACCTATGGTTGGGAAGAATGGAAATGAGTGTGATAAGTACAAGAATGTACTTAGTGAGGTAGTAACTAGTTCTAACCAATTGTTAAGACATGTATCAATTAACTATGTTTGAGCCTAGTAAAAGTTGGAAGCAGTTCGAATTCAAGGTTTAAATGCATACTTATCATTTTCAAACTTAGTGACTTATCATTTCAAGCAAAACATTAGGCACACATCGATGCAAGAAGGATTATAAACCATTCAAGTAGCAATTCAAGTATTAAGTAATTCAAGTATCAAGGCATTCAAGTGTCAAGTAATTCAAGTATCATGTAATTCAAGTATCAAGTAGTTCATATATCAAGAAACTCAAGTATCGTGTAATTCAAGTATCAAGTAGTTCAAGTATCAAGACACTCGAGTATCATGTAAGCTTTACTCTTTAATTATTTCGCATTTGCTTTCTTTAGTTTAAGCCTTTGGTATTTAGTAGTCTAGGTAATTGAGTCTCCAACCAATTGTCGCCACAAGATGTATCGTAGTACTCAAGCTGAGCCGTAGTACTGGTCAACCCTCCTACTATCACCAAAGACCACACATACGTACCCTTCGTCTATCACCAATTAGGGGCCTTAGCCCTGGACCGTAGTCCACCCAACACAAAGATCTCTAGACTCTATGGCATGCCATCCTACCTATGACCACTAACAACCAAGGCTTTGTTCAATTATGAATGATTTATTCAAGTATTACATGTTTAAGTCAAGCAATAGCTTATTAAACGATCATTTCAAGTGATACATTGCAAGATCATACTTATATATATAGCCCTTAGGCCAATTGAGCCTTAGCTCTACACTTTGCAATTTAATATTGTCTTTCAAGCAAGCAACTAACATATGCTATTTCTTAGGCATCAAGCAAAATCTTTAATTCAAGATTTCTATCATGTTATCAAGCATTTAAATCATAGTGGTACATCCAAGTATCCATTTGAATTAATAATAGTCAAGGCATCAAGGTTCAAGCATTTGTTTTCACTTTCCTTCCTAGATAATTCAACAACATACATGTTACTATTAGATCCCAAGTTTTAGCTTAAACCATTCTTCCACTTTTTCATCACAACTAAGCTTAAACCAAGTATATTAAAATGGCATGAAATATCAAGAAATAAACATGCATCTTTGGTTAGGACCTAAGTCCCAACCCTATATTAAACTACACTCACAATACTCTAAGCTTAGCTAATCTTGGATCCAAATTCCTTTGTGTTTGCCACTAGCTTGGCCACTCCTTTCTTCCTCCACAAGGTTTAATCCTTGCTCTATCAATTCATACAAGTAAATCAAGGTCAAGACAAAGTACATTCATTTCTTCAAAACAAGGCAACAATACATAATTCATTCATTTCAAAACATTAAGGCTGCTGCTGCCTGGCATCATGTGCACTATTTACAAAAACATGCATAACTTTCATTCCGTACGTCAGAATTTCAATTGGTTTACACGGTTAGAAAGCTAACGTAATTATATTTCTAACCATGTAGGCCTTTCATTTTAATTATTTTCCAATTAATATTTTTTTTTGTTTAAAGACAGGGCAATTTACAACACTGGATGGTTTGCACTATCCTTAGTGTTTCATTTCTTTAATTCATTCTACAATCCAGAATTTAGTTTATTTTCTCCTAATGATTTTAGACATATTAAGGCATTTTCCATAAAATTTTCAGCATTAAATTCCCTTTATACAATTTTTAGTGATTTTTCAAAGTTACTGCCCAGAAGAAAGCATTCTGGGCAGATGTCACTAGTTTGAGTTTCTAGCTTTTTTAATCACTGAGATGACATTTTAAACATGTTAATTCAACTTATATACATACTCATATAAGTCTAGGTCAGTTTAATTCACTTATCTATTTGATCATAACAAGGCATTATACTAACTTTTACAGGTTTACACATTCGAACAGTCCAATAACAAGCTGTTTTAGTTCATAACACCTCACAAATTTTCAATCATCAAGCAAAGTGACCACTTTCAAGTTTCAAATATATACCGTATGTTAAAATAATTCAAAAATCAAGTCGAGCAACCAATTCTTCTTCAATCCACTACAATATAGTTTCATAATAGCAACTCACCACTTACAACTACATGACAATCAAGTTTATGTACCATTCGATTCAGCCACAAATCATAATTAAACAAGTTTAGCATTTTAGTTATAGTGTAAGAATCACATAGTATTCAATCTCATAAAAATCAGTATTCGATTGGCCAAGAATTTCACTATGAATACATAATCAAATTTCAAATTTTAAATTCTAAATTAGAAGTAGGGAGAGAATGCTTACCCTTCTATTGAACTACTCGAGCAAAGATTTAGAAGCTTGAAGCAACTAAACTAATCCCTTAATCATCTATGGTAAATTTCAAACTTTCTCTCACTTCATTTAGATGGTATGGCTAAGGAAGGAAGAAGAGGATGAAATGGTTTTCATCCATGACCGATCCCCTCCAACACATGTCCCCTCCAACAACACATGTGTCCTAGACCTTACCTTTCTTTCATTGTAGCATGCAAACAATTAATTTAATGCATCACCCGATTTAGTCACTGAGAAATAGGTTATCCTTCTTTCATTTCCTTTCAATCCAGCCCTAATCCCTTAATAAAATCAAATTCATAAATGGAACAAATCATTTAAATCGCATTCGAATTAGCAATGTACTTCTAGGCCAACTTTTGGGATGTAACCAAATAACCCTCCCAAACAACTTGGTCACATTGCCTATTATTACTACTAAGTATTTGTAAAACCATACTTGAAAATAATTTGCCCCTTGGATCTCCTCTTGCCTACTTGCTGTCCAAAAGTGCTTATTTCTCTGCATTGATGAGAAAGGAGAGCGTAAGCTATAAGCTTAGTGAGGGAATCTCAAAAACACTCATCAATGCATTTAAAACCATTTTATCTCAAATCAAGTTTATAGAAGCATGAGAAATGCCAAAATCATCTCATGCTTCTATAAACTCTTCAATTATGCACATTTAAAACATTTGCAACACATGTATCATGGATTTCTATCATAAACCTCAATTTAAGCTTCATATGCCAAAATCGCTAAATAGCAAGCTTAACGAGTGTAACCCCCTCGACCCGGCCTAGGTGCCCGACCGAACCGAGATAACTACATTAGGTTTGCCGCAACAACTGGTGAATGATTTCGAAAACCATTCCATTTTTTCCTTTTCATCTTGTCTAGATGCATATTATTAAACCTAAGTGTACATACTTGCAGCGGGTGAAATTACAAAGGAATCGGAGCACGAAAAGGCAACCAATTGCATAACATACATTTTAGGGATGCAAATGCAAATCTTATAAATTTAAGGACCAAAACTGAAATTAAGGTTACCAATCCTCAATTAGTCTAATTACATGCTTGCATGTCAAATTTCAGGTCAAAACGATCATCCAAACTTATACAATTGCATCCACAAAACTCAGGGACTAAAATGTAAGAAACAAAAACTTCTAAATATTCCAAAATAACAGAATTAACTGCATCCGTACCGGTACGGCTAAAGGTGTTTCGGTACGCCTTAACAATTTCCAAAACCCAGATTCCAGTAGCTAAAACTCGTTCTGATATGCCCACGCGTATCTAAACGCCCTTCATAAAATCTCTATGCCGTATTGAAACACCCTCTCGAGTACCGAAATGCTGACCAAATTTGCCTAGGCTATCAGTACGCTAAGCCTGAAATGGTTTACTCGTACCGAAATAGGGTCACCTGTACCGGTATGCCTGGACCTATAATGTACCAAATTGATGTCTAAACACACTTTAACGATAACCAAAACGCTCTAACATGCTTCAAACACTTATACAACATTACCAGGATACATTCCTAACTAAAACAACATAGAACCAAAAGCATTACATGGCATTCATGCACCCCAAGATATTCTATAGGCATACTTCCTAATGTCATTCTAGTAAACAACCAAAACTCACATTAGGCACTTTTAAGGCATACTCATCATGCTTACACATCTAAAGCATCAGAACAAACTTGCTTGAATCATCAAAACATGGCAACCATTCCAAATTAAGTAGATGCATTCCTAAGCACTCATCTAGCATCATTATAAGCAAGAATCCACACAAGTTTAACAATATCAAACCAATCATAAAATCCAGCACTTCACATGCTTAAAAACCATGGGAAAAATAGAATTACAAATCCCCAAAATATGGCGAACACATTGCCTTATTAACCGGAAACTTAAACCGAGTTCATACTCAAAGCAGCCCTTGTCTTGGATCACTTTAAACCTTGCCTTTGCAGCCCCCAAACTTCAATGCTCCGTACCATTAGGAAAAAGAGAGCGTAATCACACATGCTTAGTGAGGATGCTCATGAAACAATGATGCAATTAAAACCATTTGGAAACCAACCTCCTTGTTCCCAAAACATGCTTAACAGCCAAAGCATTTTTCATTGTCTCCAACTGAGACATGCATAACAATCCTTATGCAACATCATATACAAATTCCATGCTTAATCCCAAAGCATTAAACCATTTTACCATGCTTAAATCCCAAAGTATTAAATCATAAACCATGCTTAAATCCTAAAGCATTAAAAATAGGTTCAACACATGAACTTTCACATATATTGGCATTTATAGTGACCCCGGATAGACTACCCTCTATCCATACATATCAGATACACGGATCTCTCATACCATGTCTAGTTAAACCACATGATATCCCAAACCTTGCCTAGTTAAACCGCAAGATTTGATAACCTCGCCTAGTTAAATCGCGAGTTTTACCACCATTTCCTAGTTAAACCGCAAGTGTACCAACCTTGCCTAGTTAAACCACAAGATCTCCATAAATTTGGGTTGCCTTGGTAAACCGCATGTCCCAAATGATGTCCCAACAATCCGAGTGGCCTTCTTAAACGGCCATACCTCAAGGACCCATGGCCACGATCAATTTTGTTCATATTTTATAGTGCACTTTAATCCTATGGCATGCCAACTATATCCTATTGTTTTCTCACCTCGTCACATAGCAATATATCATTTATAAAACCGTTTACTTACTGTTTTACAATGCATTATACAAAAATCACCACATATGCAAATCACATTGCCAAAGCAATAATGCCATTCCTGACATGAAAACCAATGCTCACTAGCATTTCTTATACTTTTAAACCCCTGCATATGTACTTAAAATCATGCATTTCCAGTAAGTAAATTAAACCATGTTTAACACCAAAACATGAAATCAACACGCTCATATCCAAACTGATATTCAAGAGCAAAATAAGGGAAACTTACTTCCGAGCATAGGTAAGCGTTTCACGCTTACCCTAAACTCCCAACAACCTTTATTAAACCTTTGAAAGGCATTTAAACCAGTTTTCACTCACCGATACACCTCGCCTTGCTCGCCAACGCTAATCGAGCTCCCTGTAAGCAACAAACAACATCAAGCTTCGTCGCCTTGACTATCCCCTGTTTTAACCGTATAAAACCAGAGGGCAAATGCGTCATTATGCATTCAACCATTGCCAACAAGCAATTACCTGCAACTCTTAAGTTGCCCACTCAAAAACCATCCGAAACATATCGAAAACATCCTCAAAAACTTCCAAAACTTAACAAAGCCATAATATAACGATTCAAACCAAGAAACATCATTAATTAATATCTAACAACATCCTTTTACTTCCAGCAACTACACAGCCTCCACAACTCCACAAAAACACTAATTTAACAACCTAATAACAAAGGATTCAAGGAATTTCGGGATTCCAATGTTAAAAATGACTTATCAACATTATAAATCATCCAATATATGTTTAAAATCAACCCTCAATACTGGAAAATAGATCCAATACGAATTTTCCACAATTTCATCAATTTTACCCAATTAAATCAATTAATCATTGTAAATACATAAAATCAGATTATAAATCATAAATCAAGGATCAAATACTTGGGAATATCAATAAAGAGCCATTAATAGAGTAGAAAATTGACCCTTACCTCTTTGTGTGATTTCTCCCTCAATTGATTGATTAAAGCTATAAAAATACAAGATTTCAATGAGGTTTTGTAAATAAAAGGTAAAAAAGCATTTATAGATCAAGAATCCAAGTAAAAAGATCTCTCACCTCTGAGATTTGATGAAAACAAGAGTGTTTGGCAAAAAAGAAGTGGAGAGAAAAGTTTACGCCAAATTTCTTTAAAACCAATAACTAACTTTTATTAACAAAATCCCTTTTAATTACCTTTAAAAACACATGTTAAAATGTCTTAATTTTAGGGAGAAACCACCAGCAAAAACTTGGTAAAATAGCTCCTTAAGGATTCTAAGAATTTGATCCTTTATAATTTAGTCACCTTTAAAAGCAGTTTTCAAAAATTATATTTTAGTCACTAACCAAAATGTCACCCTTCCAAATCTTTTTTTTTCAAAATTGATTTCACCAATATTTTTTCATATATTAAAACATGACTTTAACCATTTTTCCATATTTTTATCTTCCACAAAAATATTTACTCCCTAATCCGACTCAAATCCCTAACCTGGTCTACCAGACAATCTAACAAGCCTCAAAACCTCTAGGCCCAAAACCGGGGCATTACAACTCTCCCCCACTTAAGAAATTTTATCCTCAAAATATACCTGGAGGAAACAAATGCGGAAATTGCTCCAACATGTCTGCCTTAATCTCCTACGTGGCTTCCTCGACACCACAGTGTCACCACAAGACCTTAACAAGCTCAATCGTCTTGGCATGAAGAACTTTGATGGTGGAATCAAGGATGTCCACCGGTTCCTCATCATAGGATAAATTCGGCCTCAACTCAATATGCTCCACCTGCATAACATGCGAGGGATCCGACTGATACTGTAACACCTCGATTTTGGGCTTAGATGTTTTAAGGGTTGGTTTGAAGGTTTGGTGGACCGGTATTAGACATTCGAGACAGTTTCGGGATTAAATCGAATTAAATATTTTTGAAGGAGATAAAATTATGGAAAAATATTCTAAAATAATTATTAAATATATTAATGTAAAGTCAATTTTGGAAAACAAGTTTTGGAAATCGGACATTTTGGACTAGTGACCAAAATGAAAACTTTGAAAATGATTTTTGGTGGTTGTTTTGTAAAGAGTCAAAGCTTTGAATATTTAAGGAGATAATTGCCCCAAAAGTCTAATATCATACTTTATCCCTTAATTGGCTATTTTTAAAGTGTTTTAGAAAATATAAATAGGTTGGGGAGAGTTAATTTGTAACTAAAAGCTTTAAAACAAAACTCATGTAACTAACTTTCTCAAAATATTTTCTCTCAAATTCTCTCTAGCCAAACATTAATTTCTTCTTCTAAATCTTCAGGTAAACCTTTCTTTTCTTAAATCTTTTGTCTGTAAATGATTCTTTGTTGTTAGTTTACCAAAACCTTATTCTTTTAACTTTGTTTTCTCATGTAAATCATCTAATTAAGGGAGAAAGCATCCATTAAAGGTAAGGTTCATTCCCCTCCTCTAATGAAAGGTTCTTTACTGAAATTCTCAAGTTGTTGACTCTTTACAATTGTTTTATAATGTGTTTTGATAGTTTAATTGAGGAAAAATTGGTTTAATTATGTTTTGATTGATGAAATTTGTGGATCTTCGTACTTGTTTGGTTTTGCTGGGATTTTGATCAAATTAGATCATGATTTTGATGTTTAATTGAGTTAATAACTTGATTTTGCCAGACCATAGGCATGGTGGTGGTGTTGGTCAGGGTAATCCAAGAGTTCGTATCATGGCTGAGTGTGAGCGTTATGGTATACGCCACACGAGTGCATGTCGGGGAAATTCCTTGAGCTGTTAGATATGTGGATCTCCTGATCACGTAAAGCATGATTATCCTCAGGCTGTGAGAGAGGCACCAGTTCATGTTGCTGCACCTGTTAGAGGCAGAGGCCGTGGCAAGGGTAATTTTTAGAGGCTTGAGGATGGTCAGAAAGTTGTAGCTCATCCTGCTGTAGTTCGATTGGAGAATGGTAGACCAGTTAGGATATACGCTTATCGCGAGGGTCACAATAACACGGATGTGATCGCAGGTACCTTCACTTTGTAATCCTTGTCATTGTTATCTTTGATTGCTTTTGGGTCTACTCATTCTTATATCTTGAGTGAACATGCATCTTTGTTGAATGTTCCTGTTGAGATCCTGGATGTTCGCATGTTAGTAACTAGTTCCTTTGGTGAGATGGTTACTACTAGAAGGTTGTATAGGCGGTGTCCTTTAGTTGTGCAAGGTCATGAGTTTGTTGCGAATTTGATGGAATTGCCTTTCCATGGTTTTGATGTCCTTTTGGGTATGGATTGGTTGAGCGAGCACAAGGCAGTTGTAGATTGTAAATCCAAAAGGATTTCTTTGAGGTTAGCCTATGCTTATAAGGTTGTGGTGGTTGGCGAGAATGTGAAGTTCTTGACCAATGTTGTGTCGACTACTCAAGCTGAAAGGATGGTGCAAGGTGGGTGCCAAGCTTATTTGGCCATCGTGATGAATGCTGAAGTTAAGGGTGTTTGGATGCAGGATATTCGAATTGTTAGTGATTTTTTGGAGTTTTTCCTGAAGAGTTATTGGGTTTACTGCTAGATAGGGAGGTAGAATTCGGTATTGCGATGTACGCGGGTACAGCGCCGGTGTTTATTACTCCTTATAGGATGGCACCAAAGGAATTGAAGTCACAACTTCAGGAGTTGTTGGATCATGGGTTCATAAGACCGAGTGTTTCACCTTGGGGTGCTCCAGTTCCCTTTGTAAAAAAGAAGAATGGTACGATGCGTATATGCATTAATTATCAGCAATTGAATAAGCTAACGGTGAAGAACAAGTATTCTTTGTCGAGGATTGATGACTTGTTCAATTAGTTTCGCAGGCAGCAGTGTTCTTTAAGATTGATTTGAGATCAGGGTATTACCAATTAAAGGTTAAGGATGAGGTTGTGCATAAAACTGCGTTTCATAAGAGGTACGAGCATTATGAGTTTTTGGTCATGCCTTTTTGTTTGACAAATGCCCCGGCTGTGTTCATGGATATGATGAATAGGGTGTTCCATGAATATCTTGATCAATTCGTGGTGGTGTTTATAAATGATATTCTCGTGTACTCTCGTACCGAGGAAGATCATGATCGGCATTTACGGGTTGTGTTGCAAGTTTTGATGGATAACCAGTTGTATGCCAAGCTGAGCAAGTGTGACTTTTGGCTTAAGGAAGTGATGTTCCTTGGTCATGTTGTTTCTACAGAGGGTATTCGTGTTAATCCATAGAAAATTGAAGCTATTCTCAATTGGAAGTAACCTAAATCTGTTTCGGAGGTTCACAGTTTTCTTGGACTGGCTGGTTACTGTCGTCACTTTGTAGATGGGTTTTCCAGTATTGCATCATCGTTGACAAAGTTTTTGTAGAAGAATGCTCCTTATGTGTGGACGGAGAAGCAACAACATAGTTTTGAGAAGTTGAAGGAAGTTTTAACACATGCTCATGTGTTGGTTCAACCTGAATATGGGAAGGAGTTTGTGGTTTATAGTGATGCATCTTATGTTGGTTTGGGTTGTGTGCTGATGCAAGATGGTAAGGTTGTGGCCTATGTTGAGAAAACTGAAGGTTCATGAGCGCAATTATCTGACTCATGATTTGAAGCTTGCAGCTGTGATGTTCACCCTGAGAATTTAGAGACATTACCTTTATGGTGATAAGTGTGTTGTTTTTACGGACCATAAGAGTTTAAAGTATTTGATGTCTCAAAAGGATTTGAATCTTAGGCAACGTAGATGGTTAGAGTTGATTAAGGATTACGACTTGAAGATCGAGTATCATCCTGGAAAAGCTAATGTCATTGCAGATGCGTTGAGTCATAAGGTTGCGTGAAGCATAGGGCTATATTTGTGTGGTTGAGTTTGACACGGGAAGGTAGATTGTTGGCTGAGTTGCAAGTTAAGCCTACGTTGTCACAGATGGTTAAAGCTAAGCAACCATTTGATGATTCCCTGGTTGAGCATGTTAAGGATATATCAGAGGGTAATCTGACGGGTTTTCATTTTGATGTGATGGAGTTTTGTGTTTCAAGGGTCGAATAGTGGTGCCGGATGATTTGGAGTTGAGGCACACTATTTTGATGTAGGCACATTCTAGTCCTTTTTCTATGCATCCCAGTAGTGTTAAGATGTATCGTGGATTGAAAGAAGTGTACCACTAGGTTGGTTTGAAAAAGGATGTGGCTGAGTTTGTCTCTAAGTGCATGGTATGTCAGCGGGTCAAGACTGAACATCAGTTTCCATCCCAGTTGTTGCAACTGTTGAGAATTTCATAATGGAAGTAGGAGAGAATCACCATGGATTTTGTGCAAGGGTTACCCTTGACACCGGCTAAAAAGATTATATTTGGGTGATTATGGATCGGTTTATGAAGTGTGCACATTTTCTATTAGTGCATACGGCGTACACCTTGCACAAGTTGGCAGATTTGTACATTTCTAAGATCGTGCGTTTGTATGGGGTACCTAAGTCCATTGTTTCGAATAGAGATCTAAGGTTTACAACAAGGTTTTGGGTGAGTTTGTATCGGGCTTTGGGTACGAGGTTGAATTTTAGTACAGTGTATCATCCTCAATCGGATGGACAATCTAAGCGGGTTATCCAGGTTTTGGAGGACATGCTGAGATGTTGCATTATTGATTTCCAAGGAACCTGGGAGAAGCATTTACCTTTGGTTGAGTTTGCGTATAACAACAGTTACCAAGCAAGTATACAGATGGCACCGTATAAGGCATTGTATGGCCGGATGTGTCGTACGCCTTTGTGTTGGACTGAGGTAGGGGAAAAGCATATTTCCTTACCAGATGTGCTGAAAGAAACATATGTAAAGGTAAAGCTTGTGTGTGATCACTTGAAAGCGGCTGAGGATCGGCAGAAATCTTACGCGGATTTAAAGCGTAGTGAAATTGAATAAACGGTAGGTGATTATGTATTCTTGAAAGTGTCACAGTGGAAAAAGGTGATGCGATTTGGACGTAAGGGTAAGCTTAGTCTGAGGTTTATTGGACCATACGAGTTTGTTGAGCGTGTTGGTCATGTGGTTTATCAATTGAGGTTGCCTCCCGAGTTGGAGAAAATACATGATGTATTCCATGTATCTATGTTGCGGAGGTATCAGTCGGATCCCTCGCATGTTATGCTTATGGAGCATATTGAGTTGAGCCCGAATTTATCCTATGATGAGGAACCAGTGGATATCCTTGATTCCAGCATCAAATTTCTTCGTGGCAAGATGATTGAGCTTGTTAAGGTCTTGTGGCAACACCGTGGTGTCGAGGAAGTCATGTGGGAAAGCAAGGAGGACATGTTGGAGCATTTTCCACTTTTTTTTCCTCCAGGTAAATTTTGAGGATGAAATTTCTTAAGTGGGGGAGAGTTGTAACACCCTGGTTTTGGGCTTAGATGTTTTAAGGGTTGGTTTGAAGGTTCGGTGGATCGGTATTAGAGATTTGAGTCGGTTTCAAGATTAAATCGAATTAAATATTTTTGAAGGTGATAAAATTGTGGAAAAATATTCTAAAATCATTATTAAATATATTAATGATTATGGTAAATTCAATTTTGGAAAACGAGTTTTGGAAGTCAGACATTTTGGACTAGTGACCAAAATGAAAACTATTTTGGTGCCTATTTTGTAAAGAGTCAAAACTTTGAATCTTTAAGGAGCTAATTGCCCTAAAAGTCTAATATCGGACTTTATCCCTTAATTGGTTATTTTTAAAGTGTTTTAGAAAATATAAATAGGTTGGGGAGAGTTAATTTGTAATTAAAAGCTTTAAAACAAAAAAACATGTAACTAACTTTCTCAAAATATTTTCTCTCAAAATCTCTCCAGCCAAACATTAATTTCTTCTTCTAAATCTTCAGGTAAACATTTCTTTTCTTAAATCATTTGTTTGTAAATGATTCTTTGTTGTTAGTTTACCAAAACCTTATTGTTTTAACTTTGTTTTCTCGTGTAAATCATCCAATTAAGGGAGAAAGCATCCATTAGAGGTAAGGTTCGTTCTCCTCATCTAATGAAAGGTTCTTTACTAAAATTCCCAAGTTGTTGACTCTTTACAATTGTTTTATAATGTGTTTTGATAGTTTAATTGAGGAAAATTGGTTTAATTGTGTTTTGATTGATGAAATTTGTGGATCGTTGTACTTGTTCTGTTTTGATGGGATTTTAATCAGATTAGGTCACGATTTTGATGTTTAATTGAGTTAATAACTTGGTTTTAACATTGTAATCCCGAATCAAGTTGAATCTCTAATGTTTAAGGTTGTTAATCGAGGTTTTTGGGGTGATAGTTGAGTTTAATCATTGCTGGAAGTAAAAGGATGTTGGGAAAGGGTTTATAGATGTTAATTGATGGTGTTTTATGGGTTGTATCGTTATATTATGGCTGGGTTGAGTTTCGGAAGTGTTTGAGGATGTTTTCAATATGTTTCGGAAGGTTTTTGATTGAGCAACTTAAGAGCTGTGGGTAATTTCTTGTTGGCAATGGTTTGAATGCATAATGATACATTTGCCCTATGGTTTTATGTGATTAAAATAAGGGATGATCAAGGCAACGATTCTTGACGTTGTTTGTTGTTTGCCGGGAGCTCGATTCGCGTTGGTGAGCAAAGCGAGGTGTATCGGTGAGTGGAAACCGGTTTAAACGTCTTTAAGAGGTTTAATAAAGGTTGTTGGGAGTTTAGGATAAGTTTGAAACACTTACCTAAGCTTAGAAGTAAGTTTTCCCTCTTTTGCTCTTTAATATCACTTCAGATATGAGCATGTGTAATTCATGTTTTGGTCGTAAACATGGTTTGATTTACTTACTGGAAATGCATGATTTTAAGTACATATTCAGGGGTTTAAAAGTATAAGAAATGCTAGTGAGCATTGGTTTTCATTCTGATCAGGAATGGTGTTATTGCTTTGGCAATGTGATTTGCATATGTGGTGATTTTGTATAATGCATTGTAAAACAGTGAGTAAATGGTTTTGTAAATGATATATTGGCTATGTGACATGAAGAGAAAACATTCGGATATAGTTGGCATGGCATAGGATGAAGTGAACTATAATATGATAAAAATCGATCGTGGTTAAGAGTCCTTGAGGTAAGTGGTCGGCTACTCGGACTATAATGTTGTCACTTGGGTTGAGCGGTCAGTTCCCCTTGTTGATGTTGATCTTGCGGTCGGCAAGGGTGTTGTATCATGCGGTTGGCATGGTATGGGTCATGGTAGTGGTCGACTATCATGGGAGATCCGTGTATCCGATGTGTAAGGTTAATGGTCGGTTAACCAAGGATTAGCGGTCGGCTAATCAAGGATAGTGGTCGACTATCTAGGGTCACTATAAATGCCAATATATGCAAGTTCATGTGTTGAACCTACTTTTTAATGCTTTGGGATTTAAGCATGGTTTTGTAAATTGATGCTTTGGGATTTAAGCATGGTCTTGTAAATTGATGCTTTGGGATTTAAGCATGGTCTTGTAATTTAATGCTTTGGGATTTAAGCATGTGGCATATTAAGGTTTTTGCATATGGTCGATATGCATGTTTGATTTGGAATCATTGGAATTGCTTAGGTCGTAAGCATGGATTGAAAACAAGTGTTTAGTTTTCAAGGGTTGTCGCATCATTGTTTTAGGAGCATCCTCACTAAGCATGTGTGCTTACGCTCTCTTTTTCCTAATGATGCAGAGCATTGAAGTTTGGAGACTGTAAGGGCAAAGTTTAAAGCGATCCAAGACAAGGATTACTTTGAGTATGAACTCAGTTTATGTTTTCGTTTAATAAAGCAATGTGTTCGCCATATTTTGGGGATTTGTAATTCTGTTTTCCCATGGTTTTGAGCATGTTATGTGCTGGAGTGTAAGGCTGATTTGATAATGATAAGTTGGTTGATGATCTTTTTTTATAGTTGAGATTAGGTGGTTGCATAAGAATGCATCTAGTTAACCTTTGTTGATTGCCATGTTTTGATGATTCAAGCAAGTTTGGTTTTATGCTTTAGATGTGTGAGCACCTTGAAAGTGCCTAATGTGAGTTTTGGTTGTTCGGTAGAATGATTTTAGGAAGCATTCCTATAGAATATCTTGGGGTGTATGAGTGCCATGTAATGTTGTTGATTTTGTGATGCTTTGGTATGGTATTATCCTAGTAGTGGTATAAGTGTTTGAAGCATGTTAGAGCGTTTTGGTTATCATTAAAGAATGTTTAGATAGCAAATTGGGACATTACAGGTCCAGGCGTACCGGTACGGGTGACCCTATTTTAGTACGAGTAAGCCATTTCAAGCTTAGCATACCGGTACACGGGCAAGCGTTTCGGTACGAGCCTAGGCAAATTTGGCCAGCGTTTTGGTACTCGAGAGGGTGTTTTGATAGGGTACAAGGACTTTTATGAAGGGCATTTCGATATGCGGGGGCGTATTGGAACGAATTTTAGCTACTGGAATATGAGTTTTGGAAATTATTGAGGCGTACCGAAACACCTACGCGCGTACCGATACGAGCTGCAGTTATTTCAGTTATTGGAATATTTGAATGTTTCTGTTTCTCTCATTTTGGTCCCTGAAATTTGTATATGCAATTGTATGAGATTGAATGATTGTTTTGACCTAAAATTTGACATGTAAGCATGTAATTGGACTAATTAAGGATTGGAAACTTTAATTTCTATTTTGGTCCTTTATTTATCAAATTTTCATTTTAGTCCCTAAAATGTATGTTATGCAATTGGTTGCCTTTCTGTGGTCCTATTCCTTTGTAAATTCACCCGCTGCAAGTATGCAACATAGGATTAATAATATGCATCTAGACAAGATAAAAAGAAAAAAAGACCGATTTTCGCAATCTTTCTTCAGTTTGTTTCAGCAAACCTAATGTAGTTCTCTCAGTTCAGTCGAGCATCTAGGCCGGCTCGAGGGGGTTATAGATACCTCCGCAACATAGATAGATGGAACACATCATGTATTTTCTCCAACTTGGGAGGCAACCTCAACCGATAAGACACAGGACCAACACGCTCAACAACCTCGTATGGTCCAATAAACCTCGGACTAAGCTTACCCTTATGTCCAAACCACATCACCTTTTTCCATGGTGACATTTTCAAGAATACACGATCGCCCACCGCATATTCAATTTCCCTACGCTTCAAATCCACACAAGATTTCTGTGGATCCGTAGCCACTTTCAAGCAATCACACACAAGCTTTACCTTCTCATTCGTGTCTTTCAACACATCCGGTAAGGAAATATGCTTTTCCCCTACCTCAGCCCAAAACAAAGGCGTACGACACCTCCGGCCATACAATGCCTCATACGGTGCCATCTGTATACTCGCCTGGGAACTGTTGTTATACGCAAACTCAACCAAAGGTAAATGCTTCTCCCAGGTTCCTTGGAACTCAATAATGCAGCATCTCAGCATATCCTCCAAAACCTGGATAATCCGCTCAGACTGTCCATCCGACTAAAGTTGATACGCGGTGCTGAAATTCAATTGTGTACCCAAAGCCCGATGCAAACTCACCTAAAACCTCGCTATAAACCTTGAATCTCTATTCAAAATAATGGACTTAGGTACCCCGTGCAAACGTACGATCTTAGAAATTTACAAATCTGCCAACTTGTCTAGCGTATACGTCGTATACACTAGCAGAAAATGTGTACACTTCGTAAACTGATCTACAATCACCCAAACGGAATCTTTTTTAGCCGGTGTAAAAGGTAACCCTAACACAAAATCCATGGTGACTCTCTCCCATTTCCACTATAGAATTCTCAACGGTTGTAACAACCCGGATGAAAATTGATGTTCAGCCTTGACCTAATGACACACCATGCACTTAGAGAAAAACTCAGCCACATCCTTCTTCAAACAACCCAGTAGTACACTTCTTTTAATCCACGATACATATTCACACTGCTAGGATGCATAGCAAAAGGACTAGAATGTGCCTCAACTCCAGATCATACGACACCACTATTCGACCCTTGAAACACAAAACTCCATCATTATAAAAATGAAAATCCGTCGGATTACCCTTCGATATATCCTTAACATGCTCAACCAAGGAATTATCAAATGGTTGTTTGGCTTTAATCAACTGTGACAACATAGGCTTAATTTGCAATTCGGCCAACAAACCACCTTCCCGTGTCACCTCAACCTAGCAAACATAGCCCTAAGTCCAACCGCTATCTTATGACTCAACGCATTCGCAAACACATTAGCTTTTCCAGGATAATACTTGATCGTCAAGTTGTAATCCTTAAGCAACTTCAACCGTCTACGTTGCCTAAGATTCAAATCTTTTTGAGACATCAAATACTTCAAACTCTTATGGTCTGTATAAACAACACACTTCTCACCATAAAGGTAATGTCTCCAGATTTTCAAAGCAAACACCATAGCCGCATGCTCCAAATCATGAGTTGGATAGTTGCGCTCGTGAACCTTCAACTGTCTCGACGTATAGGACACAACATTGCCATCTTGCATCAGCACACAACCCAAACCAACATAAGATGCTTCACTATAGACCACAAACTCCTTCCCAGATTCAGGTTGAATCAACACAGGAGCATGTGTTAAAACTTCCTTCAACTTCTCAAAACTATGTTGTTGTTTCTCCGTCCACACGTAAGGAACATTCGTTTGCAACAACTTCATCAATGGTGTTGTAATACTAGAAAACCCATCTACAAAGCGATGACTATAACTAGCCAGCCCTAGAAAACTGCAAACCTCCAAAACATATTTAGGTTGCTTCCAATTGAGAATAGCCTCAATTTTCTGTTGATCGACACGAATACCTTCCGCAAAAACCACATGACCAAGGATCATCACTTCCTTTAGCCAAAACCCACACTTGCTCAACTTGGCATACAACTGATTATCCTTTAAAACCTGCAACACAATCCGTAAATGCCGATCATGTTCTTCCTCGGTACGAAAGTACATGAGAATATCATCTATAAAAACCACCACGAACTGATCAAAATATTTATGGAACACCCTATTCATCATATCCATGAACGCAGCCGAGGCATTCATTAAGCCAAAAGGCATGACCAAAAACTCATAATGCTCGTACCTCGCACGAAAGGCAGTTTTATGCACATCTTCATCCTTAACCTTCAACTGATAATACCCCGATCTTAAATCAATCTTAGAGAACACCGCTGCCCCGTGAAACTGGTCAAACAGATCATCAATCCTTGGTAAAGGATACTTATTCTTCACCGTTAGCTTATTCAACTGTCGATAATCAATGCATATACGCATCATACCATCCTTTTTTTCACAAAGAGAACTGAAGCACCAAGAATTTCACTATGAATAAATAATCAAATTTCAAATTTTAAATTCTAAATTAGAAGTAGGGAGAGAATGCTTAACCTTCTACTGAACTACTCGAGCAAAGATTTAGATGCTTGAAGCAACTAAACTAATCCCTTATTCATCTATGGTAAATTTCAAACTTTCTCTCAGTTCATTTAGATGGTACAACTAAGGAAGGAAGAAGAGGGTGAAATGGTTTTCATCCATGACTGATCCCCTCCAACACATGTCCCCTCCAACAACACATGTGTCCTAGACCTTACCTTTCTTTCATTGTAGCATGCAAACATTTAATTTAATGCATCACCTGATTTAGTCACTTAGAAATAGGTTATCCTTCTTTCATTTCCTTTCAATTCAGCCCTAATCCCTTAATAAAATCAAATTCATAAATGGAACAAATCATTTAAATCGCATTTGAATTAGCAATGTACTTCTAGGCCAACTTTTGGGATGTTACAATTCTCCCCCTTAAAATAAATTCTCCCTCGAATTTAGCTGAGTTGAAAAAGTAAGGATATTGATCTCTCATCGTAGCCTCAGGTTCCCAAGCTGCCTCTTCCATTTTATGATTTTTCCATAACACTTTCACCAAGGGAACATTCTTGTTTCGGAGTCTTCTAACTTCTTTGTCAAGTATTCGTATTGGCTCTTCTTCATATGATAGGTCGGGATTCAACTCTACTTCTTCAGGCTCAAGGACATGAGATAGGTCAGATCGATATTTTCTAAGCATGGAGAGATGAAAGACATTATGGATCTTATAAATTCACTAGGGTGTACCAATCGATAAGCCACTGGCCCTATCCTTTCAATGATTCTGAATGGTCCAATGAATCAGGGACTGAGTTTCCCTTTTCTTCCAAACCGAAAGACTTTCTTCCAAGGGGACACTTTCAGGAAGACCTTGTCTCCAACATTGTATTGAATGTCTCTCCTTTTCAAGTCTGCATATACTTTTTGTCTATCAAAGACTTGCTTCGATCATGTACGATCTTCACTTGTTCTTTGGTTTCTCTGAGTAATTGAGGTCCCAAAACTTTGTCTTCTCCCAATTCAGACCAGCACAAGAAAGTTCTACATTTCCTTCCTTATAGAGCTTCGAAGGGAGCTATCTAGATAGATGTCTAGTAGCTATTGTTGTAAGCAAACTCTACTAGGGGTAGAGATTTCTCCAAGTTCTTTCCGAAGTCTATAACACAAGCACGTAGCATGTCTTCAAGTACTTGAATGATTCTTTCTGATTGTCCATCTGATTGAGGATGAAAGGCTGTGCTCAAATGCACTTTGGTTCCAAAGGGATTTTTGCAAAGAATTCCATAATCAGGAAGCAAATCTAGGGTCTCGAAAAGAGATTATAGCTGTAGGTACACCGTGTAATCGAATCTCTTCACAGATGTATAGTTCAGCTAAGGTTTCCAAGCTCATGTTCGTTCGAACAGGGATGAAATGAGTAGACTTTGTGAATCTATCAACAATCACCCATACATCATCCTTCTTTCTTGGAGTGGAAGGAAGACATGTAACGAAGTCCATTGTAATCCTAACCCATTTCCACTGAGGAAATTCAATTGGTTGGAGTAATCCAGTAGGGACTTGATGCTCGGCTTTGACCCTCTGACAAGTTAAGCACTTTGAAACAAAGTCTGTGATAGCCAATTTCATGCATGGCCACCAATATAGTGGCTTTAGGTCCTTGTACATCTTAACCGATCTAGGGTGAATAAAGAAAGAGCTTTGGTGAGCTTCTTGTAACATCTCGTGTCTTAGTTCTTCATTGTTAGGAACACATACTCTATCCTTGAAATAGAGGAGTCTATTCAACTTGAGGGAGAAGTCAGAATTAGACTTAGAGTTTAGCTTGGACATGATCTTCTGAAGATCTGGATCAATTTGTTGGAGTTCTTTGATTCTCTAGATTAGACTAGATTGAACTTGAAGTTCAGACAAGAATTTTTGTCTTTTGGATAAACGAAAATGAGCATTGATAGCCAAGGAAGCTATAAACGAATGGAAAAGATCATTAAGGAACATTTTTGAATAGTTACTTGTAAGTCAAGAAAGGTCTAAATCGAAATGTTCGTTTGATGGATTATTCTAGGATTTAGATTTAATGGTTTACCCGAGTATGGTCTACGACTAAGGGCATCAACGACCATGTTTGCTTTCCCCGAATGGTAGTCGATAACCACATCGTAGTTTTTAAGTAACTATATTCATCTCCTTTGCCTCAAATTCAAGTCTTTCTGAGTTAGGAGGTATTTGAGGCTCTTGTGGTCTGTGAACAAATTCCATTTCTCCCCGTACAAGTAATGTCTCCAGACTTTGAGTGCAAACACGATAACTGCCAATTCCAGACCGTGGGTAGGGTAGTTTGACTCGTGTGGTTTTAGTTGCCTTGAAGTATAAGCTACCATGTTTCCATCTTGCATTAGGACCCATCCTAGTCCCAAATGAGATGCATCACTATAAACAGTGTACTCCTTGCCCGATACTGGTTGGATGAGAATCGGAGTATGAGCCAGGGCTTGTTTAAGCTGATCGAAACTTCGTTGTTGGTTCTCCGACCAAACAAAGGGTGTATCTTTGCAAGTTAGCTTAGTCAAACTTGCGGCAATGGATGAGAATCCCTTGACAAAACGTCGATAATACCCTGCTAAACCGAGAAAGCTTCTGACCTCACCAACATTCCTCAGAGGTCTCCAATCCAGGATAGATTGAATTTTCCTTGGATCTACTTTGATCCCCTATGCCGAGATAACATGTCCAAGAAACGACACTTCCGATAGCCAAAATTCGCATTTAGAGAACTTTGCAAACAATTGACGTTCACGGAGGGTTTGCAATACAATTCGAAGGTGTTCAGAATGTTCTTCCTTATTCCGAGAATACACCAAAATATCATCAATAAAAATGACCACAAACTTGTCAAGATAGGGCTTGAATCACGGTTCATGAGATCAATGAAAGTAGCTGGAGCATTTGTTAATCCGAATGGCATTACAAGGAATTCAAAATGGCCATATCGATTACGAAAGGCTGTCTTGGGTACATTTTCTTCATTTACCCTCATTTGGTAGTATCCCGATCGTAGATCGATCTTTGAGAATACTGCAACATCTTTGAGTTGACCGATCTTCTTTTATTCACCAAACTTTCATTTTATTCATTTTGGTCACTAACCAAAATTTTGAGGTATTATAGAAATGGGTACAGGCTCGATTTGATTAGTAGAATCTGATTGAAGAAAAAAGGTTAAAAGCCATATGTCACAGTCAACTGTACCAGAAGAGAATGATGCGGGCATATGATAAGAAAGTTCAACCCAGAGAATTCTGAGAGGGTGATCTAGTGCTAAAAAAGGTCTTGTTAATACATCGAGATTTCTGCGGGAAATGGATGCCTGATTGAGAGGGACCTTATGTTGTCAAAAAGACCTTCTCTAGAGGAGCATTGATTTTAACTGAAATTGATGGTGAAGAGTTGCACAAGCTAGTGAACTCTAATTCGATTAAAAAATATTACGTCTGAAGAATGAAAAAAGAGATAAAAAGAGAAAAAGAAAAAGCATAGTGAAAACTTGAAAAGGGCGTTTCACAAAATAAAATATCCAAGGTGAAAACCCAAAAGGGCACCAAAGATAAAAAAAGAAAAAAAAGAAAAAAGAAAAGAAAAAGGGGTTCGAGATGAAAACTCGCAAAGAGCATCTTGAAACCAAAAGTGGATCTGAGTTGAAAACCTGCAAAGGGCAGCTCAGATGTGTTGTGATTAGGCATCCAACAATTAAAACCTCTTGGACACTAGGTATTTAGGGATTTCACATCTGTAAACATCTCGACAATGTTGAAGTCTGTTGGACAAGGGCTCAAGCTCAAAGTTACATTTGGTCGAAAGGGTTGCTGAATACTTCATACTATGGATGTTCGAGATTTGACTTTGTTTCTTGATTTTTATAGTTTTAGTTTGCCATGACTCTTTCAAAAATATATTGTATTCCTACTTGTAAGCTTCAATAAAATTTGTGAATTCTCTTCCGAGCTTATTATTATTTCT
Organism: Hibiscus mutabilis; assembly: GCA_019671005.1. Classification (NCBI taxonomy): domain Eukaryota; kingdom Viridiplantae; phylum Streptophyta; class Magnoliopsida; order Malvales; family Malvaceae; genus Hibiscus; species Hibiscus mutabilis. The sequence goes on from CM033744.1 coordinate 15,330,192, forward strand.
AAATCATCTTGAAAGTAGATTAGCATAATTCATAAAAAAAATAGATGATTTCTTGGTATTATTGTGTTTTGAATGATGCCGATGAACTTTAGAATTCCAGGTTATTGAAGAGGAATGTATAAAGAGAAGATTGAGTAGAATGTTGTGCTAGCAGAAATAGAGACGAAGGAAATAAATGAATGCTTGAATCAAGAAATGTCTGAACAAGCTGGAGTGACAGAGAAATGAGCAAAAGGCTAAATGTGAAAAATTAAGGTGAAAACCCGAAAGGGCGCTAGAAAAAGAAAAAGAAAAAGAAAAAGAAAAGAGGTGAAAACCCAAAAGGGCGCCTTTAAAAAACTAAAGTGAAAACCCGAAAGGGCGCTTTGAGAAAAGCAATCTAAAGTGAAAACAAGAAAGGGCGCTTTAAAGCACAGGCCCATAAATGCAGAAAGGTGGTTTAGAAGGCTAATTTTGAATATGAGATGAAGTGTCAGCATAGATCGAGAATTTGTAATACCCCCAAATTTACTAAGTTGATTAAGGGTCATTTAGTACTAAGATAATAGCTTAAAAGCTAACTTAGTGACTGAAATGACAAAAATGCGAAAGTTGGGATTTCTTTAATTATGGGTTTTGGAAAGGGAATTTCTAAGGTTTAAAGGTCTCATGTGATAGATAGCGAACTGAATAAGGTATTCTTAAAGTTTGGTTGAATTCCAAGGAAAATTGGAATGGGAATTGAAGTTTAAAATGGTAGCGACCAAAATGTAAATTTTGAAAATTTTATGGCTAAAGTATAAACTTTTGAAGAGTTTGGGGACTAAAGTTTTAATTTCCAAAAAGTTAAGGGTTTTATTTCATAAATAAAAAGATCACCTATGGGTGTGAATCGAATGCGGAATTATTGGTTCGATCTGATACTTCGATTATTGGGAAAATCGTAGTTAAAGTTTAAGTGGAGTTTGGATACCCGAATCGAATTGGAAAATTTTGAAATTTTTCCATATGATAGAGAAAGGTTATAAAAGTCATTTCCAAGTGTTGGAAATATTTTTAGTTTGATTCAAGATGAATCCTATAGTTTATTTCTGAGTAAAGGATTAATTATCGATATATCAGATCGAATGGAAAAATTGAGAGACTAATCCAAGAGTTATGGAAAAGTCATAAAATGATATTTTAAGAATATTTTATTATGGTTGGTTGAATTCTACCTAGATTTAGTTAGATTGTAATGGAATGGCAATTTTAGAACAAACTAGTAAATAAAAACTAGTTGGAGGGCAAATTGGTCATTTGGCAAGGATGACAATTTTGAAATATTTGAAAGTTATAAAGGGAAATTTTGGAATAAGGGAGTTAAATATTAAATCTTGGCCCTTGATTGATGATAAAATCAATCTCAACCGTTGGATAAAGGGGCAATTTGGTAATTTCACTATTTGAATGAATTTTAAATTCATTTTTAAGATACATGTGGCATAAATTGGAGGAAATAAAAGTAAATTCTCAAAATATGAATAAAATTCATCTTGAATTTTGAATTGAAGGAGGACGAAAGAAAACTGGAGAAAATTTTCAAGTTCGATTCAAGCCCTAAAACTCGATTTTCAGGTAATCTTTTCAACTACAAAGTTGTTCTACTCATCAAGCTTTATCCTTTGATATACACAATTCATGGAATCCATGCTTGAATGATGAGAATTTACATGAGAAAGAAATTAGGGTTTATGGATCAAATTGGGGTTTTTAAGATTTTATGATTCCATGATTGAATTCAATCAAGTATGATGTTAAAATCATGATATTGAGTTGGGATTTAAGTTTTACAAGTTTTGATTATTATGAATATGATTAGGGTTTATGGATTCAAATTAAATTTAGGGTTTGTGATGTTGAAATAATGATGTAGTAAGCTTGAATTGTTGCTTGGAAGCAAAACCCTAAGTTAAATTGTGTAGGGACCATTTTGACAACTTGAAAAGTTGAAGGACCAAATCTAATTTTTTAGAATTTGGAATATATTTGTGTTATTAATGATGTTAGAGATAAGAAAATGAAGTTAGAATGCAAAATTGATATTGAATTGAATTAGTGACCATTTTGACAATTTGTTAAAGTTAACTGACCAAATCGAAATTGAAGTTTTGTATGGGGGTTAAATCTGATTTTTAGTTGTAATGATGGAATTAAGGTAGTAATGTTGAATTGAGGACTAAATTGCAAAGTTAAGAAGCTTGAATCCTTATTTTTGCATTTTAGTGACTATTTCGGTAAATAAGGAAAATTAGGGAGAATTATTGTGAATAATTATTTGGTGAAGAATGTGATGAGTAGAGAAGTAAGGAGAAGTTAGTATAAAAGTTGAAGTTGTTTATGGAAGTTGCGTAGAAAAAAAAACTGGTTTGTGGCAGTTAATTTGAAAATTCACCATAAATTCTACAAAATGGTTAGAAGGTGAATTCTATACCAATGTAAAGATTTGTTCGTCTAGTTTCGTTTCCAACAAACGGAAACTGATTTCATGTTCCGAGTAAAAAGATATGAATTTTTAAGTGGTGAAAGGTCAGAAAACAATATAGCATGTTGTTCCAAAATTCAATACTGGAAATTGACTTTGAAAATTCGCCATGAATCGTAAAAGTTGAATTTGGGCTATTAATTTATATGGTTGAAAAGCTTATTGAATCTAGTTTCTTTCAGAAAAAATGGAATAGAATTCCGATTTGTAGATTATTTTATAAAAATATTTCTTTGGAGGTACTGCAAACTGCCAGAAAATGAGAGTTGATACACTTTGTATCCAAGGTTGATTAGTAAGCTTGAAAACGGTTAGTGGAAGTTAAAATTGGTCAGTAAGGACCATAATGAGTTTTTGAACAATACAAGGGAGAAAAAAATGTTTGGAGATTTTGTATTCGAATGATTATTTTTGTAACACCCATTACCCGTTTTCGTACACCGAACACGAGTCAAAATATCATAGTAAATTAAAAATTATTTTACCTTAAGAATCAGGGCTATTTCAAAATTTCAATTAACTTATGGATAACAATAACATTAAAGCTAAATTCTAACATAAAAACGTAGAAATTATACATATCACATACTATTCATTATACATAAAAGAAATCATTACAAGGCAAGCCGGTTTTATCTTTTAACAAATTAAATAGGTTATTTCGTACGTGCCACTATTTACATATAAAATCAGGATGTCATAAGTATTGAAAATAACCTGTCAACTTTATGTCTTCACAAAAGATTTGATGCAATAGCTCCGTCCAATCCTACTCCTGTTTACCTACGCGTATTACAGAAATACACGCTAAGTATAACTTAGTGAGGCATAAATAAGTAACATATATAAAATATTTATAATGCATGATACTTTCCAAAAACCTGATATTTATATAAAAAAATACATACTTCATAATACCAGAATATAGCCCAAGGTAAATATTAAGTACTTTAAAAGTACTATTCTTTATTGCGTGCAGACACAATAAAGTGCATATAACATATATGACACTTTAAAGTGTTGTTAACTTTATGATACACATTGAAGTGTCAATAACTTTATAATACTCTTCAAGTGTCATTAACTCGTAGAATGTATTATATGGTTGATGGTGCCTTTAAACCAACTAACCAAATTATACGATTGTTGGTGCCTTTAAACCAACTAACCAACTTATACGGTTGATGGTGCCTTTAAACCAACTAACCAACTTATATGATTGGTGATGCCTTTAAATCACCTAATCCATAATCGAGTAATATATTTTTACATTACCAAGGGCAACCTTAAAAACAATTCCTGCAATTAAGGGCAAATGACACAATATCCAAACATATGTCACGTAAAACATTTTATATTGGAGCAGTTCATACCCCAATATGCTTATAATATTCATGGTATACTGCCATATTCTGTAAATCATTAAAATAAAGTACCGCTAAAAACATATATGCACTCACCTTAGCCTTATAATGCCCTTTTTTACTATTCGATTAGCCTCAAACTTTTTCTTTTCCCGGCCTACTAGTACAACCTTGATCTTTATCGGTATCCCTTTTCTTGGAGCTTCACGGCAAGAGAGAAAGATGGGAGAAAATTCCAACTTTCTTTTTTTATTTTAATGCCAAATGGCATAATATATACCAAGTTAAATAATAATAATTCTTTAATTGTCAAAAGACCATTATACCCTTTAATTATAACCAATCATATTTCAACACTTGTTTATTCTTTTCCAAAATAATCAATAATATTCACAAAGTAAGGGTGAAATGACCTTTTTGCCCTTATTGAACCAACTTATCTTCAAAAATGCCATTTTCACCTATTTTACCAAAATACTGCATAGAATCGAATTTAAATCGAATAAAAACGATTCAAAAACTATACTATCATATTCCTCAAGTCTTTCTAAGGCTTCCATAAAATTTTCATAATTTTCTGAGTTCGAATAATCATTCAAATAATTTTCTGAAACTTATTCACTTTATAGCTTTTCACACAAATCTCGTACCAAAAATCCGATTCCTACCAAAATTCTTATATCGGGATAAACTATTCATTTTTGTCGTAAAAATTTTTATTGGGAAATTACTATATTGGTCCCTAAACTTTTCCCAACTTTTCATTTTGGCCACCAAACTTTAAAATTTTACGTTTTAGTCACTAAACTACAACCACTAACTTTTAATTCCTTTCATTTTAGTCACTAAGCTAATATTGGGTTATTACAATTCTCCCTTAAGAAAATTCGTCGTCGAATTTTTAGAATGTACCTAAAACAATATCGGATTCTTCTCTGTCATCTCTATTATCATATGACCGAATATGATAAACTCTAGCTGAAGCTCGTTCATTTCGGTCTGCAGCAGCTTCAGTCTCTTTTCGAGAACCCGTTCTGGACGCTCCTACATATCCTCGACTTCTGCCACTTTGCAATCCAACAGATCTTTCTATTTGAACCGATCTATCAGCTTGATTTGGGCAGTCACGTTTAAAATGTCCAATCTCGCCACAGCGGAAACATGCTCATGTGATCTTTCGACACTCCCCAAAATGTTTCTGGTTACAATTCTCACATCGGGGAGGACCTTGTTGATTTCCATAATTCTTTGTTGTTGTCAAAATATTTTTGAATTTTTCAGCTTGTATTGTTTGTTCTTGGGGTGCTAGAAATTCAAATCTTTCATGTTGTAAATATCCTTTACCTCGCTTTGATGAACGCGAAGTAAAAGATGTCTCGTCACTTCTTTTCTGGCCTTGAGATTCTTTCTCAACTTTTTCTTTAACATTTTCCATTGCTTTTGCTCGGTTAACAGCATCCTGGAAATCTTGGGGAGAAAAAGCCACTAATACTTCTTGATATCGTGTATCCAAGCCACTTATAAAGCTATCCATGATAGCTTTCTCGTTCGATAGCAGTTCAGAAGCAAATCCGCTCAATCTATTGAACTTGCGTTCATATTCATAAACCGAGCATCCTTCTTGTTTAAGATCTATGAACTGTTGTATCATCTCTTGAACAAAAACATCTCCAATATATTTTCTCCTAAACTCGCGGAGGAAAAACTGCCAATTCACTTCCTCATGAACACGGACAGTAACATTGATCCACCAGACCAAAGCTTGTTCCCTCAGCAAGGAAACTACACCTTCTAACTTTCCTCGGTCGTCATAGTCGAGTCAACATGGTCTGTATATCATTCAGCCAGAAATCCGCAAACATCGGATTTGCATTTATGTCAGCTTTAAAATCATGACCTTGCAGCTTCTTTAACTCTTTAGGCACCGAAATTCTAGGATGTCTATTTATAATCGCATCTAAAGCCTGCAGGAATGTATTCCGGTCATGTACTGGCATTTCCTACTGTACCGATTGTTGTACCTCCTCTTCAACCTCTGGGGCATTTTCAGGCCCCACCTGTCGAGTAGCATGCCGGGATCCTTCTCCATCCGACATCTCTACTCAACATATACTTAAAATAATAAGCAATAGCATCTATCAAAAAAGTTTCATTTTCAAGTAAACACGACATACTAGTGGCATGTACTCTTTATAATACTTTCTTTGAGTTTAAATTACTCCATAATCGGCTAAACATATAGCTCTGATACCAATAAATATAACACCCCCTTCCCATATTCGTACACCGAACACGAGTCGAAAATATCACAGTAAATTAAAAATTATTTTACCTTAAGAATCATGGCTATATCAAAATTTCAATTAACTTATGGATAACAATAACATTAAAACTAAATTTTAACATAAAAATGTAGAAATTATACATATCACATACTATTCATTATACATAAACAAAATCATTACAAGGCAGGCCAGTTTTATCTTTTAACAAATTAAACATGTTATTTTGTACGTGCCACTATTCACATATAAAACCAGGATGTCATAAGTACTGAAAATAACCTGTCAACTTTATGTCTTCACAAAAGATTTGATGCAAAAACTCCGTCCAATCCTACTCCAGTTTACCTACGCGTATTACAGAAATACACGCTAAGTATAACTTAGTGAGGCATAAATAAGTAACATATATAAAATCTTTATAATGCATGATACTTTCAAAAAACCTGATATTTATATAAAAAAATACATACTTCGTAATACCATAATATAGCCCAAGGTAAATATTAAGTACTTTAAAAGTACTATTCTTTATTACTTGCAGACACAATAAAGTGCATATAACATATATGACACTTTAAAGTGTCGTTAACTTTATGATGCACATTGAAGTGTCAATAACTTTATAATACTCTTCAAGTGTCATTAACTCGTAGAATGTCTTATATGGTTGATGGTGCCTTTAAACCAACTAACCAACTTACACGGTTGATAGTGCCTTTAAACCAACTAACCAACTTATACGGTTGATGGTGCCTTTAAACAACTAACCAACTTATATGATTGGTGATGCCTTTAAATCACCTAATCCATAATCTAGTAATATATTTTTACATTACCAAGGGCAACCTTAAAAACAATTCCCGCAATTAAGGGCAAATAACACGATATCCATACATACGTCACGTAAAACATTTTATATTGGAGCAGTTCATACCCCAATATGCTTTATAATATTCATGGTATACTGCCATAATTTGTAAATCATTAAAATAAAGTACCCCTAAAAACATATATGCACTCACCTTAGCCTTGTAATGCCCCTTTTTACTATTCGATTAGTCTCAAACTTTTTCTTTTCCCAGACTACTAGTACGACCTTGATCTTTATCGGTATCCCTTTTCTTGGAGCTTCACGGCAAGAGAGAAAGATGGGAGAAAATTCCAACTTTTCTTTTCTTATTTTAATGCCAAATGGCATAATATATACCAAATTAAATAATAATTCTTTAATAGTCAAAAGACCATTATACCCTTGAATTATAACAATCATATCTCAACACTTGTTTATTCTTATCCAATATAATCAATAATATTCATAAAGTAAGGGTGAAATGACCTTTTTGCCCTTATTGAACCAACTTATCTTCAAAAATGCCATTTTCACCTATTTTACCAAAATACTGCATAGAATCGAATTTAAATCGAATAAAAATGATTCAAAAACTATACTATCATATTCCTCAAGTCTTTCTAAGGCTTCCATAACATTTTCATAATTTGCTGAGTTCGACTAATCATTCAAATAAATTTCTGAAACTTATTCCCTTTATATCTTTTCACACAAATCCCGTACCAAAATTCTGATTCCCACCAAAATTCTTATACCGGGATAAACTATTCATTTTTGCCATAAAAACTTTTAGTGGGAAAATTACTTGTTGGACCTAAACTTTTCCCAACTTTTCACTTTGACCAGCAAACTTTAAAATTTTATGTTTTAGTCACTGAACTAAAACCACTAACTTTTAATTCCTTGCGTTTTAGTCACCAAGCTAATATTGGGGTATTACAATTTTGGACAATATGCCTAATATATTGTTAGATTAGGATCTAATAAATATTTTACTTATTTGAATTATGAAAAGTTAAGTTCGAAACAAGGGAGGTTCGAGGTACAATGAAGGAAAGGATCAAAAAAGACTTAGTGAGGCATACTAATACATGGCCCAGGTGAGTGCAATGCATACATAACATTATACATGGATGTTTTATACATCACCGGTAAGACTTGCGATGAGTCTACCTTGTTTATATTTGTCATGATAATTATGTCATTGATCATATATTCGACACACTTTAAATATGTCAAAGATTGAAAATAAATGCATTGATCACTAGTTATTGATGGTGGTTTACTATTAATGTTATTCGGTTATGAACCGCTTCATGTTAATATAAATTGCTATACATTGCCATGGTTGAAATATTTGATGATATAAAGCCCAAGTATGATATAGAGGTTCAAAGGTATAGTTGGCTAGCCATAGAGTCATAAACAGCTGTATAAAGATTCTAAGCACTTCAGGTAAAGTGCAAATTTTATAAATACTCATTGAGGGAATACTCATTCAAGGTTTGGGTATACGGAAACACTTAGGGTGCCAAACACTACGGTGTAATTTTATAAATACTCAATGAGGGTATACTTATGCAGGGTTTGGGTATACGGAAGCACTTAGGGTAATAAGCACTACGGTGCAAATAATACACTATACTCAAGTAAGTATAGGGGGATGACTTCTGCACATAGAATCTCTTAATTCGATACCTTGGGCTAAATAAATTGAAAAGAATAAATAAAAAGAAACAGGAGGATAAGCTTGAAAGCTTGCAGATAGAAATGGAAAATGGTATTGGTAAGCATTGAAAGCTTACGGATGGAAATGGCAACGGTATTGGTAAGATATAATCTTATCACTTTGATATACATATTTATTTATGTTGATGAGCATGTAATGGTAAGGTGATCATATGCATTGTTAATCATTAATATTGATATTATGATAATTGTACTTGAATTTGAATTATTGCCTCACTAAGTAAATGCTTAGCGTGTAACTGTTTTACACGTAGGAAAGAAGAAATGGTTGGAGTAAGGAGCATATACGGACATCATCAATCAATAACAAGTACATCAATATCAGTAAGATATCTTTTAATACTGTTTGATATTTACTAGTTGGCGTGTATATTAAAAGGGTATACCTGCTCTGATAGAATTTATATTTTATTTGGTATTTGGATGAATTTTAAATCAGACAGTTTTTAGGCAGTATTATTAATTATATCAAGACAAATTAAATTGATAAGTTGTTGCCTGAAAATAAACTCTATTTGAAGATGAAAATATTATTTTTAAACTTTACGCGAATAATTAGATTTGTAAATAAAAACTAAATACATTGCTATATTTTTTTAGAAACAAAATTTTACCGAATTACAAATGTAGAGGGTTTTATGAATGTTTTGTGATACCTCTGACTCGTATTCAGTGTTGGATACGGGAAAAGAGGTGTTACATTTATTGGTATTAGAGCTACAGGTTTATCTGATTCTCGGCCTAAATGGAAATGGTTTTATGTTAAAAAGAGTATACATGCTACTAGGATATCAATATTATTGATCTGATGTTTTTATGATCCGATTGATGTCGCTCCTTACTAATGTAAATTGGGAGGAATTATAAGAAATATTTGAGCCAAGAAAGGGTGATGAACTGGTAAATTGGAAGCTTTGGAAGGAATCAAGAATAGTAACAATAACGTTAATGATAACCCTTCGGATAAATCGAAACAAGAAAAAGGAACTGGTGCCGGATTAAGAAACTAAAAAGTTCGAAAACACCTGAATTGAAAGGAAAAGCATATTAAGGTCCAGTGATTGTTGATTTATAACTGAATAATCTAAGGATAACACTGGACGGATTCCACTGTTTGGATACCAAGAAATTGGATGGAGCTGTCTTGTTGCTCCGAGATTTAAGCTAGATTTGAAAACCATTTGAATTTGCTTCATAGCCAGGATTGCACATATCAGTCTGAGTTTATAACATCAGGACTGATAAAGATTGGGATGATTCGAAAATCATAGAAGGTATATCTCATCTTTTTGGATAAACCTATATTGATGTTGATGGGTCCTAGCTTTACACATTCGTATATAAGTACGAAGTTGAGTAGTGAACGAGATATCCTTTTAGAACCCATTTCAAGTAATATCGCGGTCACAAAATTGTTGGGTTGTAATGTAAGAGAGAGCTGAACATGAGGAATTGCTCGATAAAAACATAAGAAATAGAGTTCCTGATAAACTTAATGGAATTATTTTTCGAGGAGTTTAAGATGATTGTGGGCATGAATTGGTTACCTTCCTATCAGGTCATAATAAATTGTCGCATAAAGCGATTAGTATTGAAAGACACGGAAGGTAAAAAAATAGTAGTAGTTGATAAAATGGGTAAATCCCTTTTTCCAATGTAATTTCAGTTGTTTTATTAAAGAAATTGTTGTTATAAGGTGTTAAGTTTTATTAGTAAATGTAATGGACACTCGGGCTGTTAAAGTTAAATTGGAAAATAACTCGACTGTCAAAAAATATTTGGATGTATTTCCAGATAGGTTACTCGAAATTACCTCTAGATAGAGAGTTGAAATTCAAAATAAAAATGTTACCAGGCATTGCGCCTAAATTAATGGCCCCGTATAAAATGACTTCGACCAAACTACGAGAGTTAAAGGTACAGTTGCAAGAAATGTTAGGTTGAGGTTTTATAAAGCCAAGTGTGTCACCTTGGGGTGCACCAGTGTATTCTGAAAAAAGAAAGAATGATCTATGTGATTAAGTATAGATTTTTGTCAGCTAAATAAGGTGACGGTGAAGAATAAATATCCTCTTTCGAGGACTGGTGATCTTATTGACCAGTTAAAAGGTGCATCTATATTTTCTGAAACCAATCTACGATCGAAGTATCGTTAGTTAAAGACCAAGGAAGAAGATGCTCTAAAGATAGATTTTATAAATCGATATGGATAAATAAGTTCGTGATAGTGCCATCCGGTTTGACAAATGCTTATGCAACATTAATAGACCCGATAAACCGAGTATTTCAACCTTACTTGGACCAATTTTTGGTAGAATTCATTGAGGATATTTTGGTCTATTCGAAGGCAAAGGAAGAACAAAATGTCCATCTTCGAATTGTTCTTCAGATCTTCCGAGAAAGGAAGCCATATACTAAGTAGTTAAAGTATGAATTTTGGTTGTCGAAAGTTGCTTTATTGGTTATGTGATTTCAGCAGAGGGGACAAGAGTAGATCCCAAGAAAGCAAAAACTATAGTTGAATGGGAACCTCCGAAGAAAGTTTTTGAGGTTTGAAATTTCTTGGGATTTGCTGGTTATTATTGAAAGTTGTAAAAAATTTCTCGATGATTGCTTCCCCACTGATCAAGCTATTGAGGAAAGAAATGCCATTCAGTTGAACAGATAAATGCCAAGAAAACTTTGAGACATTAAGGAAGATCTTAATAGAAGCCACAGTACCAGTACAACCAGAATCAGGTAAATATTATATGGTGTATAGCGATGCTACTCATAATGATTTGGGATGCGTACTTATGCAAGAAGGAAAAGTAATGCTCTATACTTGAGACAACTTAAGATATATGAGAGGAATTATCTTATTTAGGATTTTGAGCTAGCAATGATTGTATTTGCTTTAAAAGATATAGCATCATTATTTATACAATAAACAATGCTATATTTATATAGGTTATAAAAGTTTAAAGTATATGCTTACTAAAGAAGAGTTGAACTTGACGCAAAGAAGTTGGATCGAGCTTCTTAAGAATTATGATATGGTCATTGGCTATCATCCAGAAAAAAGCTAATGTGGTAGCTGACGCTCTCAGTCAAAAGACAATTGTTGTCTTAAGAGCTATGGATGCAAGATTTGCATAAAAGAAGACGGTGTTTTGATTGTCAAGTCAAGAATAAAATTTACCATATTGGATTAAATAAGATATCTTTAAAGAAATGATGAGAAATGTTGTCAAGGTTCAAACAAGTGGAGAAGAGTGAAACTGAAAACTTGGAAGTTAGGTTTGATAGATATTTGTATTATCAAGGAAGAATTTCTATCTCGATAATAGAAACTATATGTTGATCTATAAAGAAAAGACATTTAATATGAAGTTAAGGATAAAGTATTCCTTAAAAGTTTCACCTTGGAAGAAGGTGTTATGGTTTAGACAAAAAGAAAGTTAAGTTTAAGATTTATTGGGCTATAAGAAATTGTGAAAGGAGTTAGTTTGATAGTTAAGCTTAATGGCTAGCTTTATCTTTTGAAAGAGACAAGATTCATAATGTATAGATGCTCAAGAAATATTGATTAGACCCCTCACATGTTGTTACTCTGGAGAAAATAGAGATTCAACTGGATTTAAGCTATGAAAAAGAACTGGTAAAGATCCTAGAACATGGAGTCAAAGAACTAAGAAAACAAGACAATCCCATTTGTTAAAGTTCTTTGACAAAAAAAATCACAAGGTTAAAGAAAAGATTTGAGAGAAATAAGAAGAAAATATAAGAAAATTGTTTCCTCACCTTTTGAATCAGCTGCATGTTGAAAATTTGAGGATGAATTTTCTTAAGGGGGAGAGAATTGTAAAACCCCAAAATTTACTAAGTTGATTAAGGGTCATTTAGTACTAAGATAATAGCTTAAAAGCTAACTTAGTGACTAAAATGACAAAAATACGAAAGTTGGGATTTCTTTAATTATGGGTTTTGGAAAGGAAATTTCTAAGGTTTAAAGGTCTCATGTGATAGATAGTGAATTGAATAAGGCATTCTTAAAGTTTGGTTGAATTCCAAGAAAAATTGGAATAGGAATTGAAGTTTAAAAAGGTAGTGACCAAAATGTAAATTTTGAAAAAAAATTGGCTAAGTATAAACTTTGGAAAAGTTTGGGGACTAAAGTTGTAATTTCCAAAAAGGTAAGGATTTTTAATTCATAAATAAATAGATCACATAAGGGTGTGAATTGAATGCAGAATTATTGGTTCGATCTGATACTTCGATTATTGGGAAAATTGCAGTTAAAATTTAAGTGGAAACCGGATACCCGGAGATCGAACTGGAAAATTTTGAAATTTTTCCATATGATATATAAAGGATATAAAAGTCATTTCCAAGTTTTGGAAATATTTTTACTTTGATTCAAGATGAACCCTACAGTTTATTTCTGAGTAAAGGATTAATTATCGGTATATCGGATCGAATGGAAAAATTGAGAGACTAATCCAAGAGTTATGGAAAAGTAATAAAATGCTATTTTAAGAATATTTTATTATGGTTGGTTGAATTCTACCTAGATTTAGTTAAATTGTAATGGAATGGCAATTTTGGAACAAACTAGTAAATAAAAACTAGTGGGAGGGCAAACTGGTCACATGGCAAGGATGGCAATTTTGAAATATTTGAAAGTTATAAAGGGAAATTTTGGAAGAAGTGAGTTAAAGATTAAATCTTGGCCCTTGATTGATGATAAAATCAATCTCAACCGTTGGATAAAGGGGCAATTTGGTAATTTCACTATTTGAATGAAATTTAAATTCATTTTTAAGATACATGTGGCATAAATTGGAGGAAATAAAAGTAAATGGTCCAAAAGATGAATAAAATTCATCTTGAATTTTGAATTGAAGGGAGGAAGAAATAAAAAAATGGAGAAAAAATTTCAAGTTCGATTCAAGCCCTGAAACTCGATTTTCAGGTAATCTTTTCAACTACAAAGTTGTTCTACTCTTCAAGCGCTATCCTTTGATATCAACAATTCATGGAATCCATGCTTGATTGATGAGAATTTACATGAGAAAGAAATTTAGGGTTTATGGATCAAATTGGGGCTTTTGAGATTTTAGATTCCATGATTGAATTCAAGTTGAAATCAAGCAAGTATGATGTTAAAATCATGATATTGAGTTGGGATTTAAGTTTTACATGTTTTGATTATTATGAAGCTGATTAGGGTTTATGGATTCAAGTTTAATTTATGGTTTGTGATGTTGAAATACTGATCTAGTAAGCTTGAATTGTTGCTTGGAAGCAAAACCCTAAGTTAAATTGTGTAGGGACCATTTTGGAAACTTGAAAAGTTGAAGGACCAATTCTGAATTTTTAGAATTTGGAGTATATTTGTGTTATTAATGATGTTAGAGATAAGAAAATGAAGTTAGAATGCAAAATTGATGTTGAATTGAATTAGTGAACATTTTGACAATTTGTTAAAGTTAAGTGACCAAATCAAAATTGAAGTTTTGTATGGGGTTAAATCTGATTTTTAGTTGTAATGATGGAATTAAGGTAGTAATGTTGAATTGAGGACTAAATTGCAAAGTTAAGAAGCTTGAATCCTTATCTTTGCATTTTAGTGACTATTTCGGTAAATAAGGAATATTAGGGAGAATTATTGTGAATAATTATTTGGTGAAGAATGTGATGAGTTGGTGGTTTAAAGCTAGTGATTGGACTAAATTGAAAAGTAGAGAAGTAAGGAGAAGTTAGTATAAAAGTTGAAGTTGTTTACGGAAGTTGTGTAGAAAAAAACTGGTTTATGGCAGTAACTTTGAAAATTCAACATAAATTCTACAAAATGGTTAGAAGGTGAATTTTATACCAATGTAAAGATTTGTTCGTCTAGCTTCGTGTGTAAAAAGATATGAATTTTTAAGTGGTGAAAGGTCAGAAAACAGTATAGCAGGCTGTTTCGAAATTCAATACTGGAAATTGACTTTGAAAATTCGCCATAAATCATACAAGTTGAATTTGGGCTATTAATTTATATGGTTGAAAAGCTTATTGAATATCGTTTCTTTCAGAACAAATAGAATCGAATTATGAATTGTACATTATTTTATAGAAATATTTCTTTGGAGGTACTGCAAACTGCCAGAAAATGAGAATTGATACACTTTGTATCTAAGGTTGATTAGTAAGCTTGAAAAGGGTTAATGGAAGTTCAAATTGGTCCCTAAGGACCATAATGAGTTTTTAAACAATATGAGGGAGAAAAGAAAGTGTTTGGAGATTTTATATTCGAATGATGATTTTGGACAAAATGTCTAAGATATTGTTAGATTGGGATCTAATAAAAAATTTACTTATTTGAATTATGAAGTTAAGCTCAAATCAAGGGAGGTTCGAGGTAAAATGAAGGAAAGGATCAAAGAGGACTTAGTGAGTCATACTAATACATGGCCTAGGTGAGTGCAATGCATACATAACATTATACATGGATGTTTTATACATCACCGATAAGACTTGTGATGAGTCTACCTGGTTTATATATTCTCATGATAATTATGTCATTGATCATATATTTGACATACTTTAAATATGTCAAAGATTGAAAATAAATGCATTGATCAATAGTTATTGATGATGGTTTACTATTAATGTTATTCGGTTATGAACCGCTTCATAAACAGCTGTATAAAGATTCTAAGCACTTTAGGTAAAGTGCAAATTTTATAAATACTCATTGAGGGTATACTCATGCAAGGTTTGGGTATACGGAAACACTTAGGGTGCTAGGCACTACAGTGTAATTTTATAAATACTCAATGAGGGTATACTCATACAAGGTTTGGGTATACGAAAGCACTACGGTGTAAATAATACATTATACTCAAGTAAGTATAGGGGGATGACTCGTGTACATAGAATCTCTTAATTCGATACCTTGGGCTAAATAAATTGAAAAGAATAAAAAAAGCAAAAAAAAAAGGAAGATAAGCTTGAAAGCTTGCAGATAAAAATGGAAAAAAGGTATTGGTAAGCATTGAAAGCTTACGGATGGAAATGGCAATGGTATTGGTAAGATCTAATCTTATCACTTTCATATCAGGTATATCAGTATCTGTAAGATATCTTTTAATATTGTTTGATATTTACTAGTTGGCATGTATATTAAGAGGGTATGTCTGCTCTGATAGAATTTGTATTTTATTTGGTATCTGGATGAATTTTAAATCAGGCAGTTTTAGGCAATATTATTAATTATATTAAGACAAATTAAATTGATAAGTTGCTGCCTGAAAATAAACTCGATTTGAAGATGAAAATATTATTTTAAAACTTTACGCGAATAACTAGATTTGTAAATAAAAACTAAATACATTGCTATATTTTTTTAGAAACAAAATTTTACCAAATTACAAATGTAGAGGTTTTACGAATGTTTTGTGATACCTCTGACTCGTATTCAGTGTTGGATACGGGAAAAGGGGTGTTACAGAATTGGTGAAGGAACCTAAATAAGAAGAGACAGATTGGTTACCCAGAAAGCAAAAACTAATTGTTTGATTCCCAATGTGCCATGGTTCAGGCATCATACATAGAAATTTGGGTCATACTAACACTCATCAAAGCATTTTAATCTATTTTGATAGGGGTTTAGCAAAGAACGAAGAATTCCTAGTGAGAAGAGTTCATCACAAAGTTCATAATTAGAAGAAATCGTCCAGCAAAGAATGAAGAATTCCTAATGAGAAGAATTCGTCAAGCAAAGAATGAAGAATTCCTAATGAGAAGAATTCGCCCAGCAAAGAATGGAGAGATGAGTTCGCCAAAGAGTTCCTAATGAGAAGAACTCATCCAGTGAAGAAGGAAGAACTCATAATAAGAAGAGTTCACCCTTTTGAAGAATGAGGAAGTTCATAATGAGAAGAGATTACTTATTCAACGCCTTTATAGAAAGACAAACCAGTGCTTTTTAGAAGAATGTGGAGTTCCTAATGAGAAGAGCTTACTTGTTCGATATTTTTGCAGAGATGGATCAGCTTTACCAAAAAGAATGAATGGGTTCCTAATAAGAAGAGCTAGTTCAGACTTTGAGGTTAGCCTTAACAGAAGGATTGAAGAGTTCCTAATGAGAAGAACTTGATCAAGTTTTCTAGAGAGGAAGAAGAAAAGGTGCCACGGTCAGATGATTTGGGTTAAATTCGTGTATTTTCAGTCTTTACCCTATTCCTATTCCACAACAAGGCAAAGAGGGGTAATTGTAATACCCAAATTTTACTCGGGTCACCTTATATAAATTCTCTTATAAAAATATAAATAAATAAATAGCAGCCCAACATATAAATAAATGGATTATAGAGTCTTCATTAGATGTTCATTATACAAATATAAACCCAATATACATATATAAAGCTTGAGTTAAAATCTGTCAGCCCACAAATATTCAATTTCCTACCTAATTTGGCCCATTTTCAGGTATAATGGCTAAAGAAGCACAAAACCCAATTATCTTATAAATTTCCCACCCATTTCCTGGCTACGTGGCTGTGACACCCTTAATGTATACTCGTAGGCTGAATATACATTAAAGATGAATGTAATGTATGATTACATGATTTAACTAAATAGTTTACTAATTGGCTCACTAAGTCGTTACTTAGCGTATGTTTTATGTCACACGTAGGTTTCCAGACTAGACTAGCAAGAAGGAGCCGTGTATTGAAGAATCAAGTTATCATTAGTAAGTTTCATCATGTACATCTCTAATGTAGTTGACATCTAGAGGGAATGTAAATATTTTAAAAGGTGGACTATTTGATATCGTCTAAGTTTAACTTAGATGTATGTTAATATGAAGATATATATTATGAAAACAATGATTAATAATATCGATAAAGTATTTTAAATGACTTTAAAATAGAAATTAATGTATATTGTATAACAATTGTGAAATTAAGAAAGGGTCTAGGCAGCGCATCTAGTTTGTACCCTGAATCATATTTTAATTTTTAATAACAGATTTTTAAGTTTTACAAACTAAATTAGGGTCGAAACTAGCTGCGACTAGATGATCTAGTTTTAATTGAAAAAAAGGATTAATTACCGAACTAGTTTTATGAAATGATTTATGTTTTTTTTAAATAATTTAAGTCCAAATTTCTGAAGTCATATAACAATGCAATACAATACCCTGCAAAATGGAAAGCTATCCAGTACAGTTTATATCATAACATAAAACAAATATAAATATCACGCTGTCAGTATTTATCAATCATTAGGTAGTCATTTATAGTATAAAATTCTTTAAAGATAGTCCAAAGTATGAAATATGAGATCAAGGTACTCGTGTCACATGAATAAGACACCAGAGTGTATAACGTGAACATGTAAATGAGTACATACTCGAGGACACTCTTTGCTCCTCATAAAAGCACCTCATTAGTGCCATTAGCACTATAGGCGTGGATACCCACAGTGCACACCAAGGGCTTGATTCCCCAAGGTGTATGTGACACCATCGTACTCACAAAAACATGTAATCATATCATAACTTGAGTGATGCAGCTGCTAAGGACTGTATGGCATGCCAACTACACCATGGATTCTCATAAATAAATACTTGGGCATTTCATTTCATTATCAATCAAACATCATCATTCATGCAAACGGGCAATCCACATCCTATATTTCGTCATAATTATTCATATGTACTTACAACTACTGTATTAAGCAACATTGATTCTTCCAGTATATCATAATCAAAGTCTGTAACATGACTGGAATAGTTATCATAGAGGTGACAATGTTCTTTACATGACACACGGTCTATCATGTTCAGAATAACATACCAACATACTTATTAGGTAATTTTTATTATATAGTGTTAATAATTTTATTATGTCTATTATCTTACCACTTTCAGACATAAATTTTAATTTCTGATTAGTTTATAACTTTTAAACAATGCATTTTAATATTCAGATTAAGGTTGACTTACCTCAAGTCTTCCTTTTTATAATTAACATACATATAAATGTTGCACTTACCTCGACACTTTTGCCTTACTTAGCATAAATGCTTGGGTTTCCAGAGTTTCTTTTCTGGTGGAGCAGACCATCCACATCCCGGTGGGTAATTCAGGATAACTGTAACCTTTCGTCTCTTAAACTCGGGAAAAGGATGCGATAACATCTGAATATCATTGAGAGCTTTCATATTGTTTTGTGTAAGAGTACTTGCTCCTCTTTACTGTCATTATCTATCCCGAGATTATCGGATGAATCTTCCCGAGAAGATAATTGATTTGACTCTTAAGACTTAGTTACTTGTTCCATACTTGCTTTCAAACTCCATTTTCCATCCATGTAGCAAATACCATATAAAATTCACATAAGAAATTCATTCAAGCTTTATTTACATAAATACAAATAATGTACCTATTTGTATCTTTCTTGAACAATTAAACTTCCACTTGAACAATTCAAGTAACATATATTCAAATACAAAATGTCCAAATATTTTCCTCTCTTCCTTATATTGTCCAAAACTTATTATGATCCCTAGTGACCAACTTAAACTTCAAGCAACTCCTTTGAGTTTATCAAACTAATATTTAGATACAAACTGTATCAAATTCTATTCCTAGCAACTTGCGCTACCTTCAGCAAAGCATGTTTACAGAGCAGAATATACACTATATTTTGACCTTCTTTACACCGTTAAAAACTGCTTTCTAATTTTTTCGACCTTCTTTCAAATAAAATTCATATCTTTTTACACAAAGCTCGGAATCAGTTCTTGTTTGTTGGAAACGAAACTAGACAATCATATCTTTACATCGGTATAAGATTCGTCATCTAGTCAATTTTATAGAATTTATGGCAATTTATTAAACTTATTGCCATAATTCAAGTCCAACACAACTTCCATAATTAACTTCTATTTTACTCTAACTTCCCTTTATTACTTTTCTCGCATGTATTTACCGAATGTTCATTATGGTCCTTAGTGACCATTTTGAACCTTAAACAATTTATTAATGCTTAAATTGATAGTTCCAACTTCAAATTCATCAATAACATACTAAAATGATAATTCAAAACAATCCCCTTCCTTTCTCCTTCAAACCGAAGTGATCCCCTCCTTGCCAAACATTTTCATTTTCGTCCTAAATTACCAAATCAGGCTAATTTAATCATAATCTCATCAATTCTAACACTAGAATAAATTTCACAGTAATTCCCCTTATTTCTTCACTCTAGCCGAATTGGTCACTTGACATAACAAAAAGAATTTAATCACCCTAACATCAAAACAAGGCTTCTAGTTTCATAATTCATTCATTTTCATCCTTGATTCAATTCCCTAACCAAATTCCAAAAACTTAGGGTTAGGGTTTATGTTCTTAAACATAGAATTAATTCCAAATCAAGCTTGTTTTCATGTCTACAACATCAAATCTACTCAAATCAAACTTTAAACTCAACATGTGTTCTTAATCTCATAATCTTCTTCTTCCAAAAACATAACCTATACTTCACTTTGCTATGTAAAAATACTACCAAAAAGGAAGAGAATTAAGCATAGGTTATTTTTTTCCAAAGCATCATATCTTAATTTTAATTTTAAACCTTCCAAATCAAGCTTGAAATTGATGTACATCTTCTCCCCTTCTTCTTCCCTAGCTCACAAAATGGTGGAGAAAGATAAACAAAATTTTGTTCATCTTTTATCATATTTAGCCACATGTATAATTAAATGATTTTTAAATTCATTTAAATAGTAAAATTACCAACTTAGCCTTTAAATCCAATGGCTAATTTAATCTCATCAAAAATCAAGGGCCAAGATTAAATCCATGTATATTTCATCTTCCAAAAACATCCCCAACATTTCAAAAATATTTTAAAATTGCCATCCTTGCCAAATGATCAATTTGCCCTCCAACTAGTCTTTATTTGCTAGTTTGTTTCAAAATTACCATTCCATTGCAATCTAACTAAATTAGTTCCTTCCCAACCGGCCACTATTATTCCGATAATTATTGAAAATCCTCATAGAGTAAAATTTCTATTAGAAATCCTTTATCGGAAATCCATATGAATATTCTCTACAATTATTGAGTCCAAAATATTGATCAGAAACCCTTTTCGAAGGTCACTCATCCTAGTGTTTCCCTGGCCTGAGCACGCTTAATAATTTTATTCGATCCAAATTTGATACCTTCTACTGCATCTTAATTCTCAAAACTGATATCAAAATTTTTATTTTGATCAGATTTATCCTTATACTGAATAAAATCACTTACTGGATATTTTACACTTTACTCCCCAAACTTTACTAAAGTGTCATTTTGGTCACTAGGCTTCACCCTTTTTAGATTATTCTCTATCACATGACACTTTCGAATAATAGAAACTACTTTTAAAATCTTCTAATTAAGAGATCTTAACTTTTGCCTTTTTGTCATTTTAGTCACTAAGTTAGCCTTATGCTATAATCTTAGTACTAAATAAACCTTGTCTGACTTGCCAAATTTTCAGGGTATTACAATTCCTTCCCCCTTAAGGAAATTTGTCCTTGAATTTTAGGACGTACCTAATAAAAAATTGCAAATTTTGCTCTCCATTTTCTACTTAGTTTTCCAAGTGATTTCTTCAACCTTGTGACCCCCCCCAGAGCTTCGACCAATGAAATTTTCTTATTCCTTAATTCTTTAACTCAATATGCCAATATTTCTATTAATTCCACTTCGTATGTCAAATCTAATTGCAGTTCATTTTCCTTAGGAGTGATGACATGTGAATAATCCAATCAAATCCTCCAAAGCATAAGCACATGGAATACTTCATAGATTTTGTTCACTTCTGGAGATAAGGCCCATTAATATGCTCTTGGTCCAAATCTTTCACGATCCCTTGAGGTATAACAGTTCTGGAACTAAGTTTTCCCTTTTTGGCACGAATTATTCTCTCTAGAAGTGATATTTTTCCTCTTTTTCTCTTCTTTTTCTGATTAACGTAAGTCTTTTGTTTATCAGCAGTCTTTTTTGAATTATCTTGAATAATTTCTCACTTTATCTTCTCTATTTTGAGACATATCAATCTCAACAATATTTTACATCTTGTAACTCATTTCACCTCAACATAGTTCTATACTTTCATCTATAAAGCGCTCTTAATGATATTATCCTAATGCTTGTCTAATAATTATCATTATATGTAGTCTTAGTAATTGCAGCTATCTTCCTCATGATCCTGTAGACTTAAGAATGCAAGCTCAAAGCTTACCTTTCAGATTCTAGATAGTTATTTCTATTTATCCATTCATTTGAAAGTAGAAATAGTACTAAAATTTAATTAAGTACCTAAAACTTCATGTAAAGCATCTCAAAAAATCTTGAAGTAAATTTTAGTTCTCTATCTTTTGTAACAGATACGTAACACCACACAATCGTATTATTTCTCTGACATATATCTTTGTATTCTTATTCAATGAAAAATTCACTGATATGAAGTGTACAGGCTTCGCCAACGATCCGCAATGACCCAATTCAAGTCTTTTTCGCTTTACTAGCACATCTCGTAACAAATTCGATATAGCTCTTTTCCTTTGCAATCCATCAATACCATATTTTTCAGATCTTAATACATCCTATTACTCTCGAAGTACATAGCTCATGAACTTTAATAGACTTCCATAAAAATGTTCTTCAAATTTCTATTATCAAAAGTATAAACTTTTCTTTGATAGCATAAACATTCACATTTAAAGAACATCACATAGGGTTGTTTTTTCTTTAATATCCATAATACAACTCAAGGACGTCGATCACTGCATTCTTCAAGTCCATAAAGTTAACGAATATTAATAAGCTCAAACAGTGTCATTAACAACTCATAGTATCCATATCCAATCTTAATTGCTATTTTCATAGTGTCTTCTTTTAACTGATAATATCTTGACCAAAGATCAACCCTTTTTTAAAAAAATGCAGCTATACTCCTGAACTGGTTAAAGATCTTTAATTCTTGGCAACAAGTACTTATCCTTTATAGCTTCTCTTTTCAGTTATCCATTATTTACACAGGGTCATAGAATTACTTTCTTTTACAAATAACACTGAGGCTTCTACTATGATACATTTATGAGTTAACATTCTCTGTACCATCATGACAGAGATATCTAAACTTAAACAATAATTCCTTTCTCCTTATCATCACCCTATAATCAACAGATTCTTGTCATATCAATTACTTCCTTTTACATCTTACTTCTGTATTACATATAGATAGCCAATTTATCTTAAAACTGGTCTTAAATTCTTAGATTGATAGCTTTGTCCCCAGCTTTACTAACAATCAGTTCTTATAATTTATTGTAATTCTTGTGCTATAATCAAATCATTTACTAGCAGTCATACTAAAACTCTCCAGTCAGAATTATCCCCTTGACATACTGGCTTAACCCACTGACCTCACACTATTTCTCACAAACAGTGCGAGTACCTTATCAAAGTTTAGAAATTAATGAAAAATAAACAGTCATCAATTCTCTTTTACCATAACATTTAAGGCTCCCAAAAACTTAAACTTTTAACAGCCAATGCCTTATTATATACAGATGCCGAAGGTTAAAACCTCTCAGGTATTTCTTCTAATATCTAAAACAATATTTCTTGTTCGTATGCTCGAGCTTCCTACTACACCAATAGCTTAACCAAGGCAGGAGTAGAAAAAAGGTCATACTTCATTTCATTGTTACTACTACGGGTATCTTTATAACCCTTGTGATCCGTTGCATGACGAGATCCAGCAACATTTAATAGTTCATATTACAGACAAGGTCTAAATCATATTATCGAGGAGCAGTATCAAGTTACGCTAGCATTACATCAGCATGGAACATCCTAGGGGCATGTACACTTTAACAAATTCGTATCAGACAGGTTTAACATCCAGTACCCGCTAAACCTGTAGCTCTGATGCCACAAAATGTGACACCCTTAATTGTACTTCAGAAATATGGACTTAAATTATTTTTTAAAACATAAATCATTTCATAAAACTTGTTCGGTAATTAATCCTTTTTCAATTTTTAATTAAAATTAGATCATCAGTCGCAGCTAGTTTTGACCCTGATTTTGTTTGTAAAACTTAAAAATCAGTTACTAAAAATGAAAATATGATTCAGGGTACAAACTAGATGCGCTGCCTAGACCCTTTCTTAATTTCACAATTGTTATACAATATACATTAATTTCTATTTTAAAGTCATTTAAAATACTTTACCGATATTATTAATCCTTGTTTTCATACTATATATATATCTTCATACTAACATACATCTAAGTTAAACTTAGACGATGTTAAACAGTCCACCTTTTAAAATATTTACATGCCCTCTAGTTGTCAACTACATTAGAGATGTACATGCTGAAACTTACTAACGATAACTTGATTCTTCAATACTCGGCTCCTCCTTGCTAGTCTAGTCTGGAAACCTATATGTGACATAAAACACACGCTAAGTAACGACTTAGTGAGGCAATTAGTAAAGTATTTAGTTAAATCATGTAATTATACATTACATTATATCATATGACAATGCAATACAATACTTGCAAAATGGCAAGCGATCCCAGTACAGTTTATATCATAACATAAAACAAATATAAATATAATGTTGTCAGTATTCATCAATCATCAGGTAGTCATTTATAGTATAACATTCTTTAAAGATAGCCCAAAGTATGAAATATGAGATCAAGGTACTCGAGTCATATGAATAAGACACCAGATTGTCTAACATGAATATGTAAATGAGTACGTACTCGGTGACGCTCTTTGCCCCTCATAAAAGCACCTCGTTGGTGGCATTAGCACTATGGGCATGGATCCCCATGGTGCACACCAAGGTCTTGAGTCCCCAAGGTGTATGTGACACCATCGTACTCACAGAAACATGTAATCATATCATAACTTGAGTGATGCAGCTGCTAAGGACTCTATGGCATGCCAACTATACCATGGATTCTCATAAATAAATACTTGGTCATTTCATTTCATTATCAATCAATCATCATCATTCATGTAAACGGGCAATTCACATCCCATATTTCATCATAATTATTCATATGTACTTACCATTACTGTATTATGCATCACATCGATTCTTCCAGTATTATCATAATCGAAGTCTGTAACATGACTAAAATAGTTATCATTGAGGTGACCATGTACTTTACATGACACACGGTCTATCATGTTCAAAATAACATACCAACATACTTATCAGGTAATTTTTATCATACAGTGTTAATAATTTTATTATGTCCATTATCTTGCCACTTGCAGACATAAATTATAATTTCAAATTAGTTTATAACTTTTAAACAATGTATTTTCATTTTTCATATTCAGATCAGGGTTGACTTATCGCAAGTCTTCCCTTTTATAATTAACATACATATAAATTTTGTACTTACCTCGACACTTTTGTCCTACTTAGCGAAACTGCTTGGGTTTCTAGACATTCTTTTTCGGTAGAGCATACCATCAACATCCCGGTGGGTAATCTCGGATAACTGTAACCTTTCGTCTCTTAAACTTTGGAAAAGGACACGATATCATCCGAATAGCATTGAGAGCTTTCATATTAGTCTGTGTACGAGTACTTACTTCCTATTTACTATCATTATCTATCTGAAGATTATTGGATGAATCATCCCGAGAAGATAATTGACTTGACTATTGAGACTCAGTTACTTGTTCCATACTTGCTTTCAAACTTCATTTTCCATGCATGTAGCAAATACCATATAAAATTCACATCATAAATTCATTCAAGCCTTATTTACATAAATACAAATAATGTACCTATTTGTATCTTTCTTGAACAATTAAACTTCCACTTGAACAATTCAAGTAACATATATTCAAATATAAAATGTCCAAACATTTTCCTCTCTTCCTTATATTTTCCAAAACTTATTATGATCCCTAGTGACCAACTTAAACTTCAAGAAACTTCTTTGAGTTTATCAAACTAATATTTAGATACAAACTGCATCAAATTCTATTTCTAGCAACTTGTGCTACCTTCAAAAAAGCTTGTTTATAGAACAGAATATACACTGGATTTCGACTTTCTTTACACCATTAAAAACTAAATTCGATAACGAATCCAATGATATAAGCCACATAAATTAATAAAATCTACAAAAATTATGAAAAATCTTGATGTCCACGTCACAGACTAGTCCAGGCATAAAACTGCTTTGTAATTTTTCTGACCTTCTTTCGAATAAAATTCATATCTCTTTTACACAAAGCTCGGAATCAATTCTCGTTTGTTGGAAACAAAACTAGACAATCATATCTTTACATCAGTATAAGATTTGTCATCTAGTCCTTTTTATAGAATTTATTGCAATTTATTAAACTTACTGCCATAATTCAAATCCAACACAACTTCCATAATTAACTTCTATTTTACTCTAACTTCCCTTTATTACTTTTCTCCCATGTAATTACCGAATGTTCATTATGGTCTTTAGTGGCCATTTTGAACCTTAAACAATTTATTCATGCTTAAATTGATAATTCCAACTTCATATTCATCAATAGCATACTAAAATAATAATTCAAAACAATCCCCTTCATTTCTCCTTCAAACCGAAGTGATCCCCTTCTTGCCAAACATTTTCATTTTGGTCCTAAATTACCAAATCCAGCTAATTTAATCACAATCTTATCAATTCTAATGCTAGAATAAATTTCACAATAATTCTCCTTATTTCTTCACTCTAGCCGAATTGGTCACTTGAATCAACAAAGAGAATTTAATCACCCTAACATCAAAACAAGGCTTCTAGTTTCATAATTCATTCATTTTCATCCTTGATTCAATTCCGTAACCAAATTCCCAAAACTTAGGGTTATGGTTTATTTTCTTAAACATGAAATTAATTCCAAATTAAGCTTGTTTTCATGTCTACAACGTCAAATCTAATCAAATCAAACTTTAAACTCAACATGTGTTCTTAATCTCATAATCTTCTTCTTCCAAAAACATAACCTATACTTCACTTTGCTATGTAAAACTACTACCAAAAAGGAAGAGAATTAAGCATAGGTTATTTTTTTTCCAAAGCATCATACCTTAATTTTAATTTTAAACCTTCCAAATCAAGCTTGAAATTGATGTAAATCTTCTCCCCTTCTTCATCCCTTGCTCACGAAATGGTGGAGAAAGATGAACAATTTTTTTATCATATTTAGCCGCATGTATAATTAAATGGATTTTAAATTCATTTAAATAGTGAAGTTACCAACTTAGACTCTAAATCCAATGGCTAATTAAATCTCATATAAAATCAAGGGCCAAGATTAAATCCATGTATATTTCATCTTCCAAAAACATCCCCAACATTTCAAAAGTATTTAAAATTGCCATCCTTGCCAAATGACCAATTTGCCCTCCAATTAGTCTTTATTTATTAGTTTGTTTCAAAATTCACATTCCATTGCAATCTAACTAAATTAGTTCCTTCCCAACCGGCCACTATTCCATAAATATCATTTTATGGTTTTCCATGGTTTATGGAACAGCCTTTGAAATTTCAATTCGATCCAATTTCCTGATATTCATTAAATATTTCTACTGCGATTTTACCTTTACTAAGCTATCTGATTTACTCCGAAAATTCTATGTTTTCATTTTCAAAAAATATATACTATTATCTAATAAAAAAATCATTTTCTAAAGACTTAGACGAAATTTTCCTAACTCGGTCTATTATTCCGATAATTATTAAAAATCCTCATAGATTAAAATTTCTCTTAGAAATCCTTTATCGAAAATCCATACGAATATTATCTACTCTTACTGAGTCCAAAATATTGATCAGAAACACTTTTATGGGACCTTCCCGAAGGTCACTCATCCTAGTATTTCCCTAGCTTGAGCACACATAACAATTTTATTCGATCCAAATTCGATACCTTCTACTGCATCTTAATCTCAAAATTGATATCAAAATTCTTATTTTGATCATATTTATCCTTATACTGAATAAAATCACTTACTGGATATTCTATACTTTAGTCCCCAAACTTTTACTAAAGTGTAATTTTGGTCACTACGCTTTACCCTTTTCAGATTATTCTTATCACATGACACTTTTGAATCATAAAAACTACTTTTAAAATCTTCTAATTAAGAGATATTAACTTTTTCCTTTTTGTCATTTTAGTCACTCAGTTATCCTTATGCTATAATCTTAGTACTAAATAACCCTTGTCTGACTTAGCAAAATTTTGGGGTATTACAGTGGCCACATCTGATTTGCCGAAACAAAATGCCACGTATTGTGTTTTTTCTTCATCTCTAGCTATCAACAAATCACCAGTCATGACGTTAGCATGCGCTACCCCCACTAACTTATATAAATAAGGAGAGAGAAATTAGTTAGAGGGGACATGCTAATAATTGCTACAGTAATTAAAGCAATTAAGAGTAGAGAGAGAGAGAGTTATGCCTGCCAAAGTTGAAGAGCTGCCTAGAAGACGAAGAGTACACCGAAAAAGATGAACGGACCGTCATCGAAGCTAGCCTCACGTCACCGAAAGGTAACTTTTTTCTCCAATCTCATTTCCTGCAACATAAAACACAAAATAATCACTAGATCTAGGTTTTAACATATAAATGCAATGTTGAAAAAAGAGGTTTAAGAACTTATCCTATCTGGTTGTCGGTTAGAGTTTAGGTACTGGTGGAGTTGAGTAGGGTGGCTCCGGGTAGTTTTAGGGGTGAAGATGGTAGCTCCGATGAGCCGGGTAATTTTTAGGAAGAATCGGAGGTGAAAAATGAGTTTTTTAGGTATCCAGCACGGTGGCTGAAAATCGCTTCACAGCGGAGCACGACAGTTGGAACGAGATGGACGATGATTGGAAAGTTCAGACGGCGGCCGAAACAAGGTGGACAATGATCGAAGTTGTAGGGTAGTGGCAGTCGATGTCACTTACAATGGCCGACCGAGGGTAAATGGTGGTCGGTTAACAATTTTGGTGGAAGGAGTAGGGCGGTGATAGATCAAAGGAGGTGAAAAGTGAATAACATGATTTAGGTTCATGACGAAATTTGATGTTTGATCTTCAGAAACAAAAAAATTGGGAAGTTTTGGTGTTTGTATGGATTAAAACTAGGAAAATGGGATGAGCTTGATTTAAATTCGAAGAAGAACATGTTGTTTGATCTGTTTGGGGAGCTAGGATCTGAGTATGGGGTGTTTAAGTTGAGAAAATATGGGTTAAGAGAGTGGGTAAAGAGCGAGGGAGTTGGGGGGAAATGGTCCAGTCAACTTAGAATGAGGGCTTTTATAGGGTGAGTTGAACGGTGCCGTTTTGGCACCTATTCAACCCAAGGTCAGCGTCATTTTATCTAGATTGATAAAATCATTTTATTTGGCTTTTATAGGGTGAGTTGAACGGTGAATTTTTGTTTAAAAGGGTTTATTTGCTTCTTTGGTCCTTGAAACTACAATATGTAATACATTTCAGCCACTAATTTCAATAAAATTAGCTTTAAGATTTGTTTTTAGTTCAATTTGGCACTAATTTGTTTGTTTAATTTAACTGTTTTAAATTATTATCTGTATGTTGCATGTATTTAAATTGGGCATGTAGTGTATTTTGTTAGATAATTAATACACTTAGATCAAATTAAATAATTATTAGAGCCTTTAACTATTAGGTTCTTTAATTATGATCAAATAATTAAATTAGGAAGAGTAATAGTAGTAATTAAATATATATTAAATAGAAACTTTAAGATTCAAATTTGGATGGTGTTCCATTGCTTGCAATGGGGTGTTATCTCAACATTAGTCTTAATGAAGTATATTTAATATATATTTTCCTCTATAATTAAATAATGGCTTAGTTAATTTAATTAGAGCCTCAATTAGGATTAGTACTCTAATTAATTAGAATGATTAATTAATTAGGAATATTATTAATTTAAGGGCTTTAATATATGGACAGTGTTCAGGCAATTGGCATTTTCTCATGAAAGCCTTTAAATGAATTAATATTCATAGTTTAAATAAATAATTAATTAGAGCCATATTAAGCCAAACTTAAAATGAACAAGACAATAATAAATCTTGCATTTAAACCTTTTATGTTGGAAATTCATTTTTAAATATGAATAGGAGTGACACTTAACGGGGTGCTTTAAATCTCATATTCGAACAAAATGAATTTCTTTATAAAAAATATCTCCATTTGGAATTCAAATTCATTTAATAGTTATGGAATAAATTAAATTCAAATAATTATTCGAAATACCAAAATGCCATGTAAAATTAAGGTAACGATAACGGGTGTTTGTGGGGGTGCTAATCCTTCCCCATACGTAACCGACTCTCGAACCCAACTTTTAAGAAATGAATCTCTGGTTTGTTTTTACGGTGTCCGGTCTACCTCGAAATGATCGGTGGCGACTCCAATTGTTTTTTAAGGAAATAAAAGATGAATTTAATAAAAATTGATAAAAAGGGTCAAAACCCTATTTTTTCAAAGGATCAATCGTTAGGCTATTTTTACACACGGTTTTCAAAAAATGGTCACGACACTAAGAACTCATAATACCCGTAACGCGTGCAAAAAGCTATCTTCGACTTGTCTTTATCCTTCACCTTTAACTGGTAATATTTAAACCTCAGATCAATCTTGGAAAACACCATAGCACCAGAAACTGATCAAACAAATCATTGATCCTTGGTAAATGATACTTGTTCAGTTGCCAATAATCAATGCACATCCTTATCATGCCATCTTTTTTTCACAAACAACACTGGTGCTCCCTACGGTGACACACTAGGCCAAATGAAACCTCAGTCTAGCAACTACTAAAGTTGCGTCTTCAACTCCTTTGGTGCCATGCAATATGGTGCAATCAACACCGAAGTCGTATCCCCACACATCTCAATGTAAAACTCTACCGCCCTATCTAGTGGTAATCCTGACAACTCTTTCAGAAACACTCTTGGAAAATCACAAATGGTGGGGAT
Organism: Hibiscus mutabilis; assembly: GCA_019671005.1. Classification (NCBI taxonomy): domain Eukaryota; kingdom Viridiplantae; phylum Streptophyta; class Magnoliopsida; order Malvales; family Malvaceae; genus Hibiscus; species Hibiscus mutabilis. The sequence goes on from CM033744.1 coordinate 15,361,000, forward strand.
ATCCTGGACTCCACCCCTTCATATTTAGATTCATAACATAAGCTAGATATGCTTGACCCCCAAGCTCCAACAACTTTCGCGCCTCCAGAGCTGAAACAACATTGGACAAGAACTTAGCATTCTCGCCCACAACCACTGCTTCGTAATACTCAGCAAGCTTCAACAAAACTCGCTTCGTCTCAAAATCAACCATAGCCCTATGCTCAGACAACCAATCCATCCCCAATATTACATCAAAACCATAAAATGGCAACTCTATCAAATCAGCCTCAAACACATGACCTTGAACCATCAAAGAACATATCATATACAACCTCCTAGCGAATACCGTCTCCCCAAAAGAACTAATTACTCGCATACCAACATCTAACACCTCTACAGGTATATCAAGCAAACATGCATGTTTGCGCAAGATGTATGAATGTGTAGAACCAAAGTCTACCAAAGAAAGCAATGGTATGGACTGCAAAGTAAATGTACCTACAATCACATCTGTATCATTCCTTCCTACACGATGCACAAAAACCCTTGCTAGTCCACCACCCTCTGGTTGAACTACTACGGTATGAGCAACCATCCTCCCTACATTAAAAATGTCCTCAATAGTGCCCACGGCCTCTATTTGGAACAACAACAGATGCAGTAGCTTGTCTTTCCCTAGCCAACTGTGGGCAATCACGCCTAATGTGATCTTGCGATCCACAGCTCCAACATGTACCAAAGGTACCCCAACACTCTGCTGAATGTCGCCTACCATATCACCCACACTCAGGTGCTCGAACAAAGGTACTTTAACCATGTTGTCCGCGCCGAACACTACTCCCTCCACGTCTCTGATCTAGACGATACCTCCTATCTCTATGCTTCTTGTATCAATCTCTACCAAAATCTGACTCAACATTCTTTCCCCCATAAAAGAACTTCCTGAACGCGAGGACAAACCTAGATTCTACTTTATATCCTTAGCTCGAGAAACTAGGACATCAAACTTCGTATAATCAGCAGCCAACATGTATATCTTCACCTCCTAAACTAGCCTATAACGAAAATAATTGCATCGCTGACGCTCATCTAGAACCAGCTCAGATGCATATTGGCTCAGCCGAATAAATTGGATCTCATAATCAGACACAGACATGTTCCCCTGCTCTAACGCCATGAACTCCTTTTTCTTTTCATCTTGACATTGAGAAACCAAATACTTCTTTTGGAAGGTAGAAGAAAAGAACTCCCATGTCACATCAGTAGGAGCCATACCCACGATAGAAGTCATCCACCAATTGAATGTATCACCATGGATCAAAGATACTATACAACCCAACTTATGAACATCCGTACACTCAATCTATTTGAGAATTCTCTTTGTACTTGCCAACCACTCCTCAGCTTCTTTTGGAGCTAAACCTCTAAACTTGATGCCTCCCTAGCTATGCAAATGCTCCAACGAAAGCTCGGTATTAACGGTTGCTACATGCACCAGTGTAGGTACTTGTACTCTAGCTATGGCTGGCTGAAAAGCTCTAGTCAACGCCAGGATCAACGATGCCATATCCTAAAAAATTGATCCTTGTGGTGCCTAAGGCACACCACCCTCGACTCTAGCACCAACAGGAGGAATCGATGGAGGAGGAGGTAACTCATCATTTTGCCCATCCACAACACTCATCATATAAGCTCTCGTCTCTCGTCTGGGTCTCATTTTGCAAAAATGAGTTTAAAACATGATAATGCAATAAAAAAGAATAATTAGACTAGCTTGCAACAAGAATCTATGTTGCTCGTGTTTAAAAACAAAATTCATTTTACACTAGTAGAAATAAGGCAATGTGTCCCTAAACTAACGCCCCAACATATCACATTTTAAACATAATTTCATACCAAAAAATAGAATCATACAACAACAATATAGTAAATAGCCATAATACACCTCCCAACAATCATAACCTAGCTCTGATACCACCAAATGTAACCCCCTTGACCTGGCCTAGGCGCCAGACCGAACTGAGCCAGCTAAATTGGGTTTTCCAAAACAAACCCAAAATATTTACTTAGAAAACGATCCATTTTTTCATTTTATCTTATCTAAATGTATAACTAATTCATAAGGTGATTATTGCTTGTGGTGGTGAAATTAACAACTCAATCGGGCGTCGAATTGACATCCAACTGCACAAGATTGCATTTTAGGGACCAAATTGCAATTACAGATAATTATGAGGACTACTTAAAAATTAAAGCTACCAAACCTTAATTAGTCAGGTTTCATGTCTACCGATCAATTTTCAACTTAAAACAATCATCCAAGCTCATTTAAGTGCATGATCAAGAAATAAGGACTAAACTGCAAAGATTCGAACTTTAGAAGGCATTTTAACGGAAATAACTGACTACGTATCAGTACACTAACACCTCGTATCGATATGGGTATAAAATGCAAAGGCGTATTGATATGGTCCTCAAGCATGTTGGTACGGGTGTTTAATATTCAAAATAGGGGATTCTAGTAGCCTAAAGGCATACCGATACGTTGCTCGTGTACCGACGCAGGCTAATTTTTCAATAATGCATACTGATACGGTTACTAGGCATATTGGTACGCCTAGGCATTTTTGCCCAGATTGAGCTGTGATAGATCCTCGCATATTGATCTCTGAGGACCCGTACTGGTACGGTCAGACTTGTAATGACCTCTTGGTCGAACATATGACATTTTGGCTCAATCTAACATACTTTAAACACTACCTAATCATCATATAATACCTAAAGCATCAATTCCTCAATTATATAAGCATGGTAGAGGATCGTACACATCATAGCATAACCAAATCATATTCATATAGACATGATATCTCCCCAAGCAAGCAAAATGAATCCCAATCCCTTAAAGCAAGATATACAGCATCATACAATTCCAAAACATCAAATACAACTTATACAAACCAGGGAGTAACCAAATAACCCTCCCAAACAACTTGGTCACATTGCCTCTTATTACAACTAAGTATTTGTAAAACCATACTTGAAAATACTTCGCCCCTTGGATCTCCTTTTGCCTACTTGCTGTCCGAAAATGCTTATTTCTCTGCATGGATAAGAACAGAGAGCATAAGCTATAAGCTTAGTGAGGGAATCTCAAAAACACTCATCAAAGCATTAAAATCGTTTTATCTCAAATCAAGTTTATAATATTCATGCCAAAATCATATCATGCTTCTATAAACTCTTAAATTATGCACATTCAAATCATTTGCAACACATGTATCATGGATTTCGATCATAAAACTCAATTTAAGCTTCATATGCCAAAATCTCTAAATAGCAAGCTTAAAGAGCATCTCATATATAAACCACATTATACAAAAAGTATTCCATTTCTCATGATACATTATATCATATATTGGCATTCAAGTGCCTCAAAACCAAGTTCCATTCCATTTTTCAAAAACATATCGGATACACGAATTTCCCAAGTGGTTCCTTTGACCAATTCACACACGTTCTCGAACTGAAGTAGCCATCAACGGTTATAACGTATAATTCCACCAATGGGAGAAAACAACACAGTTAACCCCTCGACCGCTGCGGTTCTTATGGTGGAGAAAATGGCACAATTAACCCATCGACACACATGAGGCGACTTATTATAGTGCACTTTAAACCCTATGGCTAGCCAACTATATCCGATAAAATTTTATCTCAGCCACTTGCCAATATACTCAATAAAAACCACATTACCTTACTGTTTTACATATGCATCAATTCAAACCAATTCCCAATACATTAAACCATGTATTCTAGCATTCTCAAAATTCTTTCAAAAATCATTTACCATACTCAAATATCAACATGTGTAATCATTTTCAACATCTTTCATTTCTAAAACATTCATATAATAGTAAGTAATCAAAATCATAAACATGTGCATGAGATTGTATTTTGCAAAACCGAAAACGAGAGAGAGATCAACCAATACTTACTTCCAAGCTTAGATAAGTGTTTCAAACTTAATGTAAACTCCCAAAACTTCTTTTGAACCTTTTAGAACCAGTAAATCACGTTTCCACTCACCAACAACCCAAAGCCCTCTTGCCGTTGCGAGAATCAAGCTTCTGAAGCTTTTGTAACTTCTCCAAAAGCTAAAGGATCCAACTCCTCTACTTTACCCAATCAAAAATAGAGGATTAATGTACTTTCATGCATCTCTAAGTTCCAGCAACCATCAAACTCAACTTCGCCTCACTAAAAACCATCAAACACTTCCTCTAAACAACTGAAATCACAACTAAACTCAATCTAAACAAAGTCCAGCCAAAACCTAACCAATCTAACATTTTAACAACATCAATTAACATCCAAAAACATCTTTATAATGTCTTTGTACCTCCAGCAACCTTACAACACTAAGATCACTTCAAAATCTAACTATTTACAAATTAGAAAATTAGCAATTCACATAGTTCCAGGATTCTTTTTAATTAATCTCTTCTCTTAACATTAAAACACGTATTTCAAGTGATCTAAATCAATTAGATTCAATGCAAAATATATCCATATCAAGATCCATCAATTTCCACATTAAAACTCAATTTAAATACCATATTCATTATTTAATCATAATTCCATAACAAAAATCAGTTGTAAATGATCAAGAACTTGGGAATTTCAGTAAAGAGCCTTTAATTAGATGAGAGAAATGAAAATCACCTCTAATTGTTGATTTCTCCCTTAATTGGCAAATGTTGGATGAAAACTTCAAGAAACCAAGTAGATTTTGATGTAGAAATCAAAGGGGTCAAGTAGGAAACCAAAAAGAAATCAAAAGAGATCGATTCCTGGGAATTTTAGAATAAAATTGGTAGTTTGGCCTCTGAGAAAGTTGAGAGAAAAGTTGAGAGCAAAAGTAGTCACGTAAGAAAATAAATTTTGTTAATTAAAATCCTTTTATAAATCCTATTTTATTTTTAATTAATGAACTTTTAAAAATGTTTAAAACTAGCCTAAATTAAGGGGGAAATCTGATGGAAAACTTTGGTAAATTAGCTCCTTAAAGATTCTAAGTTTTGACCTTTTTACGTTTTAGTCACCAAAACAGTTTTGAAAACTTTACATTTTAGTCACCAGACAAAAATGTCACAAAATCCGATTTTATTCTTTCAAATTGAATTTACCAAATCCTTAAAATATTAATTAAGTATTTTCTAGAATTTTTCCATTTTTTTAGAAAAAACAATTTATTAAGATTTAATTCCCGAAACTAGCTCGAATTGTCTAATATGTTTCTCCCGAACAGTCTAATCGACCTATCTAACATCTAGACCCAAATTCAGGGCATTACACCTATGGCCAGCCAACTATATCTGATAAGGTTTTAAACCATATCACTTGCCAATACAATTCATTTTAACCATATATCTCGCTGTATTTATATGCATCAACAAAACCATTTACAATGCATCAACCATGCATTATCAAGTATATCACAATACTTCATGAACCATTTTCCAAATGCATTCATCATCATTATATGATCAAAAGCAGTATAAAACATACTTTAAACCATGCATAAACAACAGGTACCTTGTAATTCAAAAACAATGCATAAAACCAATTTCGCCAATCAAAAACGAGGAAGAATTCTCTTCATACTTATTTTCGAGTTTAAACTAGCGTTTCAAGCTTAATTTAAACTCCCATAACAACCTTTAAACCAATTCAAAGCTGAATTCCACGTTCTCACTCACCAACTCTTCAAAACTTTGATCGTTGATGCGAATCCAAGCCTTTAAGGCTTCCAAAACCTCACCTCAAGCTTGAGGATCAACCTCCTCTATTTTAACCACACAAAAACGGAGGATTCAATGCATCAAAATGCATTCAACAGCCCAGCAACATCAATTCACAATAATCCTCATAAATCTCAAATCAATTTCCCTCCACAACAACCGAAAACAACATCAAACACCTTCCAAACTTAACCCAGCCAAAACCTAAAGATTTGATCCATCAATTAACATAAAAACATATTTACAACATCTTTATACCTCCAACATTCATTAAACATCCATAACTCCTCAAAAACTCATAACTAACAACCTAGGAAATTAGAGATTCACTTATTTTCGGGATTCTAATGTTAAAACAAACTTATTAACATCATAAAACATCAAAATCATGTTCTAATCCAATCAAGAACGTAGCAAAATAGATCCAATATGAAAATCAATCAATTACATCAATTAAACCATAATTTAACCAATTTTCCATAATTAAATCATTAAAACTCATTAGAAAACATATATAAAGGATCAATAACTTGAGAATTTTAGTAAAAAACCATCATTAGAGGAGAAGAACGAAGCTCACCTCTAATGCTGACTTTCCCTTTAACTGGATGGATTTACATGAGAAAACAATATTAAAACAATGAGGTTTTGATAGAGAACAATCAAGAGCTCATTTGCAAACAAAATATTAAAGAAATCAAGAAGTTGCTTGAGAATTTTGAAGAAGAAAAGAGTGTTTGGCTGGAGATAATTTGAGAGAAATTTTTTTAGAGAAAAGTTAGTTACGTAGAGTTCGTTTAGGCAATTAATTATAAAATTAATTCTCCAAGCCTATTTATACTCTTTTAAAACCTTTTAAAATAACCAATTAAAGAGGAAATTCTGATATTAGACTTTGGGAAAATAGCCCTTTAAAGATTCAAAGTTTCGACCCTTTACAATTTAGTCACTAGAAAACAGATTTTCCATTTTTACATTTTGGTCACCTACCAAAAATGTCACTTTTCCAAAATTGATTCCACCAAAATCTTTTATATAATAAATTAATATTTTACCATATTTTTATCCCTTTTAAGATTATTTATTTCAAACTAATCCCAAAACCAACTAAAATTCTCTAATCTGGTCCACCAAATCGTCTATCCGACCTAGCTAACACCTAGGACCAAAACAGGGACGTTACATACGGGTTCAAGAATCCTTCCAAAACAAAAGTGTAATTCAGGGGTGGAAATTTCATAGGATCCCACACAACTTCCTCCCCATTCAGTCTTGCCTTTCTTTTCTCCTAGTTCTTCTTTATAACAACTCTTTTTTACATGGTTTTGGGCCTAAATTCGAGCCCAAATGGCCCTTATACTCTGTGATGGTTACTAGGTACAACATCCCTTGATGTGGCTTCACAAAGCCTTTACCGATCTTCACTCCTCTTCATAAGGTCTTTTTTACTTGTATCTTGGTGTATTTGGACAGCCCTAGCCGATGAATCTTGTTTCCCCCAGTGATGAATGTTGCGTTGACAAGCTCGAATATCCTGAAAGTGTATTCTAGACATCTGCCTTGATCTCAATGTAAGGGGAATCGATAGATATAGAGGCGATAATGTCTTCTTCAGCGTCGACAATCTCTGACTAGCCGTTGACTATGAATTTCAACTTTTGGTGTAGTGAAGATGAGAATTCTCCTACCGAGTAGATCCAAGGACGCCCTAACAAGCAATTTTATGTGGGCTTTATGTCCATTACTATGAAATCAACATCAAAGGTAGATGGCACAATTTGCAACGGTACCTATATATACATCTCTTTGAGTCCCATCAAAGGCCTTCATGGTGTTCTAGTATGTCTTCATGTGGGAGCTATCAACCAGTAACTTCTTTAGCGTCACCATGGGCAAGACATTCAAGGTCAAGCCATATCAATTAGCACTCTTGGTAGCATATGCCCTTTGCAGCGAGTTGAGATGTGGAGGGCCTTGTACGAATCCCTTTCTTTCTCAGGAATTTCTTCATCACTAAAAGAGATAAAGTTGTCAACAACGATGTTGCTGACCAACCTGTCCATCTGGCCGGTCATTATCTCCTTTGGCATGAAAGTCTGGATAAGGACCTTAAGCAGGGTATCGCGATGTCCTTCGGAGCTTAACAACAATGATAGCATTGAAATTTGGGCTGAGAGCTTGTGTAATTTGTAACAACCTTAATGTATACTCGTAAGCCGAATATACATTCAAGATGTTACGGAGTCATTGAAAGAAATCTTGACTTGAATTTTTTTATCAAACTTTATCTTGTAGTTTAACCTTTTTCTCGATTTTGAATTAAAAACTATATTAGTCTATTGCAACTAGTTTTGACCCTAAATTGGTTTATAAAATTCATAATTGATTTATTGAAATAAAAATATAATTCAGGGTGAAAACTATGTACACTGCCTAGACCCTTTTTTAATTTTAAAATTTTTACGCGATCAGGGTTAAACAACACTTAACTACATCAAAATTCATAGTTATTAATAGCAAACCATTTCTCTATTTCCATACTTCCAATGACAATGTATAAATACGTTATAAACTGTAATACCCTAAAAAATTTACTAAGTTATATAAAGGTCATTTAGTACTAAGGTTTTAGCGCAAGGCTAACTTAGTGACTAAAATTACAAAAGATAAAAGTTAGTGACCAAAATGAAAAGTTGGTAAAAGTTTAGGGACTTAAGTGTAAATTTTCCCTGAAATAATTTTTTTCATTATGAGGATAAATTCGATCAGAATAAGGATTTTGGTAATAGTTTTGTAGGTTAGAATGCAGTAGGAAATATGAAATTTTGATCGAATAAAATTGTTAAGTGTGCTCAGATTAGAGAAAGGTTTGGGTGACCTTCTGGAAGTGTCACATATCAGTATTTTGAGTAGTAAAAAGGGTTCATAAAAAGTAGGAAAGATTCGTATAAAAGTTTGGTGAAGATTTTCAAGAAAGATGCTACCCGTTAGAGATTTCGGGTAATTATCAATATTTTTTAACCGAGTAAAATTTCTAAGTGTAACTTTATTAAAGTGCAGTATTTTTGTATGAAAGTATGGATCTATTCATGGAATTAAGGAAAAATGAGATTCCTGAATTAAAGTTGATTGTTCGATAGAGGAAAAAATCGTAGAAGGTGAAAATCAGAAAAGTGGATCGAACAAAAATTATAAAATGATATTTTATGATTGTTTAATGATGATGGCCAGTTGGATGGGAACTAATCTAGTTCAAAAGTATTGGGATGGCATAAATTTGAACTAGATGTAATTTTCATTTAGTTAAAGAGGTATTTTTGGAAAGAAAGAAAAATGAATTTAAAATTCATTTTTCATAAAACATGTGGAAATTTGTAGTTTTATATTAGAATCAATAGTCAAAAAGGATGAACATATAGTTCATGTTTTCTTCTACCCTTCGAAAAGCACAAGGGTAATGGGGGAAAATAAGAAAAAAAATTCTAGTTCAAAATTCAAGGCTTTTGATTAAGAATTCAAGCAAGGTTCTTTGAGGTAAAGTGATCTACTCTTCATTCTCTACATTTTGATAGTAAAATTGCATGGAATTATGAAGTTTAAGTTACGGTTTTGAAGAGAAAAAAATTATGGTTTCATGGATTTTGATTTAATTAAAGTAGTAGGTGATGAATTAAGCTTAGTTTTGTTGAAATCAAGCTTGAAATCAAAGTTAATTTCATGTTGAAATTCATGAACCCTAATCTTGAAATTTAGGGTCTTATTAGGGATTTGGAAATTTATGATGAAATAGAAGTATTTGTGATTCAAAAAGCTTAATTTTGATGTTAGAATGAAAATTTCCTATTTGGAAGAATTTAGTGACCATTTCGAAGATGATGGGAAATAGGAGGACTATTCTTGAATTTTAGTTTGATGGGGAAAATGATGAATGTGTGATGAGAAATTTAATTGATGGTGGAAATGAATAGGAAATGATGTTTCAAGCTTGATTTTACAATTTAGGACCAAATTATATATTTTAGAAATATTGAAGACCATTTCGACATTTCCAAGAAATTAAGGACTAATTTGTCAAATATTGTTTTTGGTGATGTAAATAGTGGAATTGTGATATTAGAAGCTTATTTTAGCATTTTGGGACCAAATTGAATATTTGGAAAAGTTTAGGGACCTATTCGGCTATTTGAGGAAAATAAGGGTATGTTTTGGAAATTTTGTTTTGAAGGGATACTAAACTGTAAATTGTCGAATTATGATCAAATTAGTTTGAATTGATGAAAAAGGACCATTTTGGCAAGAATGAGAAAGTAGAGGATTGAAATACAAGAATTGAAAATTATGGCATGAATAGTTGCCAAATGTTCAAAATGGTCACTAAGGACCCAAAATGAGATATATGGCAAACAATAGTATTTTATTGGCAATGTTAGACTCGAATTAAGTAAGTGTATAGTAATAAGTATATTCTATTGATTTCTACAGTTGCAAGAATTACTGGGAAGGTACAAGTATTCAAGGAAATGAAAAGATTAATGAGTAAGCTTAGTGAGGCAAGATAATAAATGGCCCAGGTGAGTGCATTTATATGTTTTGAAATACATTATTATTAGTCTTTTATGAATTTTATTTATTGATTTTATTGAAATAATAACATGGTTTGATATGAGCTATATGATGATTTACAAGCAAAGGATAAAGGTTAGTACATGAAAGGGGTATGAATTGCCATATTATGTTTTGTTTATGGCAAAGTTATTGTTATATTGATGACAACACGCATATTATTTACAGAATGATATTTTATATGTTTAATGATGATGATTTATTGCCCAAGTATAGAGAGTTACAGTATAATGGCACGCCATAGAGGTCTAGCAGTCTGGGACTGCGTGTAGCTACACACTGATCTTTAGATCTAGTGGTCAAGGACTACCGTCACTTCGGTGACTAGTGCTCGGGGAGCACATTCAGCTCATATTAATGTAAAGTTGCCTTTCTTTTTATAGGAAATGGCTAGTACTCTAGGAGTACCGACCTCGCATACTTAAGTTTCTCTTATATAAATCTTGGGCCGATGATAAAGACAAGTTATATGAAGCTAACCTATCCTTATATATGATGTATTTACAGGTTCTTAAAGTATAAGAAAGTTTTGATATAAGATCTCTTAACCATGTTTTCATTTATTTCATTATTGATTTTATAATTACTTATAATGCCTCACTAAGTTATTCTTAGCGTGTGATTGTTTCACGCGTAGGAAAAGAGAAGAGTTGGGAGTAAGGAGCACTAGCGAACATCATCTATCAAAAATAGGTACATCAGCATCAGTAATATAGTTTTTTATGTTGTTTGATATTTACTAGTCGACATGTATATTAAAATGTGAAGTCTACTCTAATATGAATCGTATTTTATCCAAAATCTGAATGATTTTAAATTAGGCAGTTTTCAGGTAGTTTTATTATTTATATTCTAATAGATCCAACTGTTAAGTTGCTGCCTGAATCTAGGTTCAAAATTGAATGTGAAAATATTAAGTTTAAATTTTACGCGATTAACTATTTTTTACAGTTAAAGATCAAATTGTCTTATTATTAAAGTAATTTTTTTTTTACAAGTATCATGTGACATCCCTAACTCGTATTCAGCAATGAATACTGAAAAAGGGTGTTACATTTATTAGAATCTGAGCTACAAGTTTAGTTGGTTCTAGGTGTAATCAGAAGTGATTTTATGTGAAAAAGTTTATATGTGCCACTAGGATATCAATATTACTGATCTATTTTGGATTAATCAGAACAAGAAAGAGTAGTGGAACAATAGGGAGTGCCTGTACAAGATTTGGGAAATCCTAAAATTTCATAGTGAAGGTGGTCCGATGGCTGCCGACTTTATGGTTTAATGATGTTAAAATTATAAGGGAAAAGCTAATTTGTTCCGATGTGGAAAAGTTAGAAGGAAAATTATCTCTGTTAAGAGGACATGCTCAAATACAGTGGACGGATACCAGATAGATGATACTTGCAATTGAAGTGAAAGGGGTATTCTTCAGCGAAGCATTCAAGGCGAAATATATTGGTGATCAATATAGGAGGGAAAAAGTTCCAACAATTTCTAAATCTGAAACAAAGCAATCGTACTATTTATTAGTACGAGTTAGAATTTAATAAACTGAATCGATTTGCAATTGAATTGAGGCAAACCGAGAAGTCCAGATGTGAGTGGTTCATCAAAGGACTTCCCTCAAGGCTTAAGGAGATTTTGCTAGACATGAATTTGACAGTGTATCATGATACAGTAAACAGAGCAAAGGCAATGGAGAGAGTTTAATTTGAGAAAATGAAAGCTCAGTCTTCTCAAGAATCAAAGAAGGCCACTGGAGAAAACTTAGAAGAAGATGAAAAAGCAATATTTGTAACTATCTAAATCAGTTATGTTCTAAAATTCGAGGATGGATTTTATTTTAAGGGGGTGGAATTGTACTACCCCAAAAATTTTACTAAGTTATATAAGGGTCATTTAGTACTAAGGTTTTGGCACAAGGCTAACTTAGTGACTAAAATAACAAAAGATAAAAGTTAGTGACCAAAATGAAAAGTTAGTACAAGTTCAAGGACTTAAGTGTAAATTTTACCAAAAATAATTTTTATTCAGTATGAGGATAAATTCGATTAGAATAAGGATTTTGGTAATAGTTTTGGAGGTTAGAATGTCGTAGGAAATATGAAATTTTGATCAAATAAAATTGTTAAGCGTGCTTAGATTAGAGAAAGTTTTGGATGACCTTCTGGGAAGTGTCACATATCAATATTTTGATTAGTAAAAAGGGTTCATAAAAAGTAGGAAAGATTCGTATAAATGTTTGATGAAGGATTTTCAAGAAAGATGCTACCCGATAGAGATTTCGGGTAATTATCGATATTTTTGGACCAAGTCAAATTTCTAAGTTTAACTTTATTAAAGTGGAGAATTTTGTATGAAAATATGGATCTATTCATGGAATTAAGGAAAATGAGATTCCCGAATTAAAGTTGATTGTTCAATAGAGGAAAAATCGTAGAAGGTGAAAATCGGGAAAGTAGATCGAACAAAAATCATAAAATGATATTTTATGATTGTTTAATGATGATGGCTAGTTGGATGAGAACTAATCTAGTTCAAAAGTAATGGGATGGCATAATTTGAACTAGATGTAATTTTCATTTAGTTAAAGGGGTATTTTTGGAAAGAAAGAAAAATGAATTTAAAATTCATTTTTCATAAAACATGTGGCAATTTGTATTTTTATATTAGAATTAAGAGAAAGAAATTAGGGTTTCATGGATTTTGATTTAATTAAAGTAGTAGGTGATGAATTAAGCTTAGTTTTGTTGACATCAAGCTTGAAATCAAGTTTTCATGTTGAAATTCATGGACCCTAATCTTGAAATTTAGGGTTTTGTTAGGGATTTGGAAATTAATGATGAAATTGAAGTACTTGTGATTCAAAAAGATTAATTTTGATGTTAGAATGAAAATTTCCTATTTGGAAGAATTTAGTGACCATTTTGAAGATGATGGAAAATAGGAGGACTATTCTTGAATTTTAGTTTGATGGGGGAAATGATGAATGTGTGATGTGAAATTTAATTGATGATGGAAATGAATAGAAAATAATGTTTGGAGATTGAATTTACAATTTAGGACCAAATTATATATTTCAGAAATATTGAGGACTATTTTGGCATTTCTAAGAACTTAAGGACTAATTTGTCAAATATTATTTTTGGTGATGAAACTAGTGGAATTTTGATATTAGAAGCTTATTTTAGCATTTTGGGACCAAATTGAATATTTATAAAAGTTTAGGGACATATTCGGCTATTTAAGGAAAATGAGGGTATGGTTTTGGAAATTTTGTTTTGAAGGGAGACTGAACTGTAAATTGTCAAATTATGATCAAATTAGTTTGAATTGATGAAAAATGACCATTTTGGCAAGAATGAGAAAGTAAAGGATTAAAATGGAAGAATTGAAAATTGAGGCATGAATAGTTGCCGAATGTTCAAAATGGTCACTAAGGAACCAAAATGAGATATGTGGCAAACATTAGTATTTTATTGACAATGTTAGACTCGAATTAAGTAAGTGTATAGTAATAAGTATATTCGATTGATTTCTACAGCTGCAAGAATTACTGGGGAAGGTACAAGTATTCAAGGAAATGAAAAGATTAATGAGTAAGCTTTGTGAGGCAAGATAATAAATGGCCCAAGTGAGTGCATTTATATGTTTTGAAATACATTATTATTAGACCTTTATGAAGTTTATTTATTGATTTTATTGAAATAATAACATGTATTTATATGAGCTATATGATGATTTACAAGCAAAGGAACAATGTTGGTACATGAAAGGGGCATGAATTACCCTATTATTTTTGTTTATGGCAAAGTTATTGTTATATCGATGACAATACGCATATTATTTACAGAATGATATTTTATAAGTTTAATGATGATGATTTATTGCCCAAGTATCGAGAGTTACAGTATAGTGGCATGCCATAAAGGTCTAGGAGTCTGGGACTGCTTGTAGCTACACACTGATCTTCGGATCTAATAGTCAGGGACACCGTCACTTCGGTGACTAGTGCTCGGGGAGCACATTGAGCTCATATTAATGTAAAGTTGCCTTTCTTTTTATAGGAAATGGCTAGTACTCTGGGAGTATCGGCCTTGAATACTTAAGTTTCTCTTATATAAATCTTGGGCCAATAATAAAGACAAGTTATATGAACCTAACGTATCCTTATATATGATGTATTTTAGGGTTTTTAAAGTATAAGAAATTTTGATATAAGATCTCTTAACCATGTTTTCATTTATTTCATTATTGATTTTATAATTACTTATATTGCCTCACTAAGTTATTCTTAGCGTGTGATTGTTTCATGCGTAGGAAAAGAGAAGAGTTGGGAGTAAGGAGCACTAGCGAACATCATCTATAAAAATAGGTACATAAGCATCAGTAATATAGTTTTTATGTTGTTTGATATTTACTAGTCGGCATGTATATTAAAATTTGAAGTCTACTATAATATGAATCATATTTTATTCAGAATCTGAATGATTTTAAATTAGGCAGTTTTATTATTTATATTCTAATAGATCCAACTGTTAAGTTGCTGCTTAAATCTAGGTTCAAAATTGAATGTGAAAATATTAAGTTTAAATTTTACGCGATTAACTATTTTTTTACAGTTAAAGATCAAATTGTCTTATTATTAAAGTAAAAATTATTTTACAAGTGTCATATGACATTCCTAACTCGTATTCAGCAATGAATTCTGAAAAGGGGTGTTACATAAACTTAGACTTACAAAACTGTTTACCCATTTAAAATTTTACATACCCGCTAGTCTATCAAATTTCGCAAAGATGTACGTACTGTACTTACAGATAGTAACTTGATCTTCCCAATTAACAGCTCCTCCTTGCTAGTCTATTTTCGGAGAACCTACGTGTGAAATAACACAGCTAAGTACAAACTTAGAGAGGCAATAATCTTATTTATTAAAACATAAAATAAAGCAATACATGTTATACATTAACCTAGCATAGTTTCTATCTAAGGTAGAATTGTACTATTAAGATTCCTAACCAGTAAATATTCATGTGCTTGTCATATTCTTCTACATTAGACATGTTTCATATACTCTATCATCAACAAATAAATCATATACATGGCATAGTTCATATACATAGCATATTTCATATACATGGCATGATTCACAAACATGGCATAATTCATTTACATGATATGATTCGTATACATGACATAATACATACACATGACATGATTCATATAAATCATATTCATATATATGTGACATACTTTGTATACATGGCATAATTCATGTACTTTGCATGATTCATATACTTGACATCATTCATATACATGACTTAATTTATATACATAACATGATTCACATTCATGACATGGTTCATATACGTAGCATGATTCATGTTCATGGCATAATTCATTTATAACATGATTCTCATGCGTGGCATATTTCATTTGCATGACATGATTTTCATACGTGACATGATTCATATACATAACTTGATTCATTTACATGACATGATTCTTTTACCTGGCATGATTCATATACGTGATTTAATTCATATACATGGCATGTTCCGTATTCATGGCATGGTTCATATACATGGCATGCTTCATATTCATGACATGATACATTTACGTGACATGATTCCTTTATCATTTCCCAAAGTATGCTATATGACACCGTAGTGTCAAACATAATGTGATGATGAGTACGTACTCAAGGACGCTCTTTGCTCCCCATATACATAAAGCACCTTGACAGTGCACTCGGGCATAGTGGGCGTAGATCCCTAGGGTGCATGTGACACATTTATTTTGTCACAAAACATAAATTCATAACATAGCGTGAATAATGCAGCTGCTAGGGACTATGGCATGCCAACTATACCATGGACTCTCATACATAGTACTTGGCCATTTTCTTTGATCATCAATCCATTATCATGATCAATCATATAAATAATCATTCATGTTGCATGCTTCATCATATATATATATATATATATATATATATATATATATATTCATAGCAATATAGATCAACATACATACATATCATGTAACACTATTTATAGTTAAGGTTGACTATTCGCTAGTCTTCCTATTTATAAATTAAACATGTAAATGCACTCACTTGGGCCATGTAATGGTATGCCTCACTAAGCTTACTCGAGGTTCTTATCTTTCTTTTTATCATTTGGTTCTCCTTCAATCTCTTTTGGAACTGTATAAAACCAATCGAGCATATTCATCATTTCTCTTGCGATAAACTTAAATCTAACATTGCTAACTTGATTCTTAAACATAACTATTAGAATATATATATATTTTTTTTAAAAATTCCCTAATATTCTTCAAAGTTGCCAAATTGGTCCCTAAGTCCGTAGTGACCATTTTGAACATTAAACAATTGTTCAAGCCTAGTTTGAACAATTTCCATAATTAATTACTCATTTTGGACTATTACCGTTTTTAGTCCTCAAACTTTATAAAAGTGACATTTTAGTCACTCCATCACTCTTGTACATAAATTCATGTACAATTAACCATTTATTTATTTCTAACATCCTTAGAAATTTTCCTTCAACTTTCAATTTTATTCAACTTGGTCCTTCACTAAATTATTTATTTTCAAAAAGTTCCTTAAATTTTCCTTTCTTGTCATTTCAATCCCTTAACTTTCATAACATGCTTGAATCTTCAATTCTATCAATTTTCTATAAATTCAAAACCAATCACCAATTTTCCCTAAATTATTGAATTGATCCTTCAACTTCCAAAAATTTTCATTTTGGTCCCTAATCATCAATTCAAGCTAATTTCATCATAAATCAATAATTCCAATAATAAAATAAAATTTACAATAATTTCCCCTAACTTTCCATTATTTTGAATTAGTCCCTAAAATTACAACTTGGGGAAATTATTCAACATGTCATCAAAATAGGACTCATAACTTTATAATTCATTCAATTCCATCCTTTATTTAGCTTCCTAACCAAAACCCCCAAATTTTAGGGTTAGGGTTTATAATCTCAAACATAGAATTTATCCAAATTCAAGCTTGATTCTATGTTTATAACATTAATTCTACACAATACAACTTCAATTCCATCATATACTATCAAAATCATAACCATCCTCATCCATGAACATAACTCATACTTGACTTTATAATGCAAAAATACTATCAAAATGAAGAGAATCAAGTGCAGAACAATTTACCTAAATTAATTTTGCTTGAAACTTGTCTTGATTCTCCAATTTTGAGCTTGAAAATTTGAAAACTCCTTCCCCCTTTTCTTTTATGAGTTTCAAACAGCCCAAAAATAAGATGAGGAAGATTTTTCTCATCTTTTAATTATTTTATCCATGTGTTGAAAATTAAATGAATTTTTAATTCATTTAATTAGTGAAATTATCAATTTGCCCTTTTTATCCAATGGCCAATATTTAATCTTATCAAAAATCAATGGCCATGATCAAATCCATGTGTAATTCACCTTTCACAATTTCCCTAAAAGTTCCAAAATATTTCAAAAATGCCATCCATGGCAAATGACCAATTTGCCCTCCGACTAGACTTTATTTACTTTCATGACTTAAAATTGCCATTCCATAAAAAAATTAAACCAAATTGGTTCCATTCTAATCAGCCTCCTTCCAAAAATATCATAAATTTTAATTTATGATATTTATTCGATCCAATTATTCAAATTTCACTCAATATGATTTCCAAATTTCCTTTCTTTGAGTTTTATTGCTTTATAGCAATTCCATCATAATCTAACTAAATCTAGTTAGAATCCCACCAACATTAATAAAATATTCATAAAATAATATTTTATGAATTTCCCATAATCTTTGGGATTGTCTTTAAAATTTCAATTTGATCTGATATACCGGTAATTACCGGGAATATTTATCGGATACATTTCCTCTTAGAAATCATATCTCAACAATCCATTACAAATATTACTGACTTAAATTGAATCCTTTTTATCAGTTAAAATATCGAAAATGGGACCTTCCTAATAGGTCACCCATCCTTGTACTACTCTAGTTTGACCACGCTTAACAATTGTAATGTAAGCCTCGTGTGAAAAATTCGGGTAACACAAAAATACCACTCTTGGGGGTGAACTATCCATCTACAGTGTTAAATTACATAACTTTTTAAAATTACACTTTGGTCCCTGAACTTTTCCAAAGTTTTACACTTTAACCCTTAAACTTTCAAAAAATACATTTAGTCACTAAGCAAAAATTGGGATATTACAATTCCTCCCCCTTAAGAAAATTTGTCCTCGAATTTTCAACGTTTACCCGTTTCAAACAACTTTGTATACTGCTTATTCATTCCCTCTTCAGTTTCCCAAATGATTTTCTCTACTTTATGATTTCTCTAGAGGACTTTAACCAGAAAAATTTTCACTAGTTTGTTTATACGTCAAACCTGGTTGCAGTTCAATCTCCTCAGAAGTAATTACATGTGAAGAATCTGATCAATACCTCTGAAGCATGAATATGTGAAACACATAATAAGTCTTGTTCCTATCTTGAGGTAAAGCCAATTGATAAGCCATTGGTTCCTTTCTTTTTAGAATCTCATATGACCTAATAAATCTGGGACTAGGCTTTTCCTTTCAACTAAAACATAATCACCATCTTCGAAGGTGAAACCCTTAAAAACACTTTTTCTCTAACTTTATATTCAATATCCTTTTTCTTCTTATTTACATAGGCCTTTTATCAATCCATGGAAACCTTGAAATTTTGGCTAAATAATCTTTACATTATCCTCCATGTCTTGTGTTAATTCAACTTCTCCAACGTTTTAGTTATTCTTCACATTTCGATCTTGTAACCCAAACCAATTTAGAGAAGTTTGGTATTTTCTTCCATATGTCATTTGTTTGCGGATGAAAAGCTGTACTAAAATTTAGTTTAGTACCTAAAGCTTCAAATAACGTACCCCAATACCTTGAAGTAAACCTTGGGTCTATGTCTGACACTATCGATGCTGAGACACCATATAGTCTTATTATCTCTTGAACATAAAGTTCTACATATTTATCCAACGAATAATTCATTCAAACTGGAATGAAGTGAGCAAACTTTGTCAGACGATTCATAATGACCCATATTAAATTCTTTTACTTGGTGTAGCTGACAATTTCGTTATACAACCATCGTTACCCGTCCTTACTTTCATTGGGGAATAGAAATAGACTGAAGCAATCCAAATGGTACTTGATGCTCAGCTTTTACTTGTTGACATGTTAAGCATTTTGCCATGAATTTTGAGATTACTCTTTTCATACCTGGCCACTACTATCGAGTCTTCAAATCTTGATATATCTTGCTACTTCCTGGGTTCATAGTCAATGGATTATAATGGGCTTCTGTTAACATCTGTTTCTTTAGACTATCATTATCAGGAACATACACTTTACCTCAATAATATAAGCAACTATTAAACTTGATCTCATAGTCCTACATTTAACTTGTCTTTTCTTTTTAGCACATCTTTCATCTATAGACTACAATCCTCTAGTTTAATCCAAAAAGGTTGGTTTCAACTGAAATTCTGTTTTCACAGAACCATCTTGTCCTAAAGACAACTGCGCATTAATTGTGCGTTAAACAGAAAATGTCTTTCGACTAAGAGCATCTGCTACTACATTAGCCTTTCCAAGGTGGTAATCAATAACCACGTCGTAATCCTTTAAAAACTCGACCCATCTTATTTGTCAAATCTTTTTGTGTCATCAAATACTCCAAACTTTTATGATTCGTATAAATGTGACACCTTTCACCATACAGATATTGTCGCCAAATTTCTAAAGCAAAAGTCACAGTTGCCATTTCTAGATCATGAGTTAGGTAGTTTCTTCCATGAGTTTTGAGTTGCTTTGATGTATAGGCTACTACTCGGCCTTCTTGCATTAGCACGCAATCCAAACCATAATGAGATATATTATTGTACAAAACGTCTGAATATCTAACTAACCCCAAGAAACTCTAAACCTCAGAGACATTTTTCGGTGCCTCCCATTTAAGAATAACTTGTATTTTCTTGGGATCAACTCTTACTTCTTCTGATGACACTACTTGTCCAAGGAAAGTTAATTCTGTAAACCAGAACTTACATTTAGAAAACTTGATATAAAGTTACTTATTTCTTAAAGTTTGTAGTACCACACGAAGATGGTGATCTTATTCAGCTTTAGTATTTGAATAAACCAAAATATCGTCTATGAAGACCACCACAATCTATATAGGGTTGGAATACCCTATTCATCAAATCCATGAATACAACAGAGGCATTTGTAAATCCAAATAGCATCACTAGATACTCGTAGTGTCCATAAAGTGTTCTGAATCCTGTCTTTGGTACATCTTTTTCCTTGACCGTAATTTGATAATAATCATGATTGAAGATTTATCTTTGAAAATACTGGAGCATCTTTAAGCTAATCAAATAAATCCTCAATTCTTGGTAGGGAATACTTGTTCTTAATGGTTACTTTATTCAACTGCGGGTAATCTATACATAATCATAGGGGAACCATCTTTCTTCTTTACAATTGATACCAAAGCACCCCATGGTAATACATTCGGTCAAATGTAACTCCGGTCTAGCAATTCTTGTAATTGAGCTTTTAGTTCCCTTAACTCAGTTGGTGTCATCCTATATAGTACCATTGATACTAGTTCAGTTCCAAGATAGACATCAATCCCAAACTATATTTTCCTATCCAGAGGTATCCGGTAACTCATCTGAAATTATATCAGGAAATTCCTTTACAGTCAAGATGTCTTCAATCTTTTTAGGTGACTTTTGAGTATCCACCACATAAATTAAACATGCTTCGCATCCATTGCATAATAGCCATTGAGCTGCCATTGCAGAGATTACTAACTCTAAACAGTCAGTTCTTTCTCCCACAAGGATTACTTCAAAACCATCGGGTCCTTGAGGTACCAACCTTTACTTTTTATACATTATTTCTGCATCATATGCAGATAACCAATCTATTCCAAGAATGACTTCAAATTCATGGAATGGAAGTTCCATTAAATCTGTCGAGAACTTAATTCCTTGAATTTCTAATGAACCTTTCTTTGTGCTACTAGCTTAGTACCAATATATATTAATCGAACCCAAATCAATTAAAACAATTACAGGTTCTTTCCATAGCCTTCGCTTTGTTCACAGCCTCTTGGAAATTTGATAAGTTCATGCCTAATGGAATCTCCTTGGGCCTTGGACGAAGCTTCTCTATAAACCATTCACATCGAGACCTTTCACTCGGCTTCAATTTAACTGCGTACCAACTCAATCTATTAAAATCTAACTCGTACTCATAGACAATACGAGTACCTTGTTTCAGACTTAGGACTGCTGCACATTTCTCTTTTAACAAGTTGCCAACATACTTGGCTTTTAAACATTATTCTTTCTTCTCTTGATTCCCATAATTAAACATTTAACGTAGTCCATCAGTACTTAACATCATCTATTTCTACTGAAACTTATTCATGTTATTGGGGATCATAATCAAGTTACACAGTAGTGCATCAGTAACATGACATCCTAGGGGCAAGTACTTAACATTAAATCATAGTAACTCAATTTAGCCTCTAGACTAGGCTAAACTTGTAGCTCTGATACCAATAAATGTAACACCCTTAGCGTATACTCATAAGCCAAATATACATTAAAGATGTTACGGAGTCATTGAAAGAAATCTTCACTTGAAATTTTTTTATCAAACTTTATCTTGTAGTTTAACCCTTTCTCAGTTTTGAATTAAAAACTATGTTAGTCTATTGCAGCTAGTTTTTGACCCTGAATTGGTTTATAAAATTCATAATTGAGTTATTGAAATAAAAATATAATTTAGGGTGAAAACTATGTACACTGCCTAGACCCTTTCTTAATTTTAAATTTTTTACGCGATCAGGGTTAAACAACACTTAACTACGTCAAACTTCATAGTTATTAATAGCAAACCGTTTCTCTAAGTCCATACTTCCAATGACAGTGTATAAATACGTTATAAAATTAGACTTACAAAACGGTTTACCCGCTTAAAATATTACATGCCCACTAGTCTATCAAATTTCGTAAAGATGTACGTATTGTACTTACATATAGTAACTTGATCTTCCCAATTAACAGCTCCTCCTTGCTAGTCTATTTTCGGAGAACCTACGTGTGAAATAACACACGCTAAGTATGAACTTAGTGAGGCAATAATCTTATTTATCAAAACATAAAATAAAGTAATACATGTTATACATTAGCCTAGCATAGTTTCTGTCTAAGGTAGAATTGTACTATTAAGATTCCCTAACCAGTAAATATTCATGTGCTTGTCATATTCTTCTACATTAGACATGTTTCATATACTCTATCATCAACAAATAAATCATATACATGACATAGTTCATATACATAGCATATTTCATATACATGGCATGATTCACATACATGGCATAATTCATTTACATGACATAATACGTACACATGGCATGATTCATAAACATAGCATATTCATATATATGTGACATAGTTCGTATACATGGCATAATCCATGTACTTGGCATGATTCATATACTTGACATCATTCATATACATGTCTTAATTTATATACATAACATGATTCACATTCATGACATGGTTCATATACGTAACATGATTCCTATTCATGGCATAATTCATTTATAACATGATTCTCATACGTGGCATATTTCATTTGCATGACATGATTTTCATACGTGGCATGATTCATATACATAACTTGATTCATTTACATGACATGATTTTTTTACCTGACATGATTCATATACGTGATTTAATTCATATACATGGCATGTTCTATATTCATGGCATGGTTCATATACATGACATATTTCATATACATGGCATGGTTCATATTCATGACATGATACATTTATATGACATGATTCACTTATCATTGCCCAAAGTACGCTATATGAGATCGAGGTACGCGAGTCATCTTGAAATGACACCGTAGTGTCAAACATAACATGAAGATGAGTACGTACTCGGGGACGCTCTTTGCTCCTCATATACATAAAGCACCTCGACAGTGCACTCGGGCACAGTGGGCGTAGATCCCCAGGGTGCATGTGACACATTCATTTTGTCACAAAACATAAAATCATAATATAACGTGAATAATGTAGCTGCTAGGGACTCTATGGCATGCCAACTATACCATGGACTCTCATACATAATACTTGGGCATTTTCTTTTATCATCAATCCATTATCATGATCAATCATATAAATAATCATTCATGTCACATGCTTCATCATATATATATATAGATTCATAGCAATATAGATCAACATACATACATACATATCATGTAACACTATTTATAGTTAAGGTTGACTATCCGCTAGTCTTCCTATTTATAAATTAAACTTGTAAATGCACTCACCTGGGTTATGTAATGGTATGCCTCACTAAGCTTACTGAGGTTCTTATCTTTCTTTTTATCATTTGGTTCTCCTTCAATCTCTTTTGGAACTGTATAAAACCAATCGAGCATATTCATCATTTCTCTGACGATAAACTTAAATCTAACATTGCTAACTTGATTCTTAAACATAACTATTGGAATATAAATTTTTTTTGAAATTTTCCTTAATATTCTTCAAAGTTGCTGAATTGGTCCCTAGGTCCTTAGTGACCATTTTGAACATTAAACAATTGTTCAAGCCTAATTTGAACAATTTCCATAATTAATTACTCATTTTGGACTATTACCTTTTTTAGTCCTCAAACTTTATAAAAGTGACATTTTAGTCACTACTTCACTTTTGTACATAAATTCATGTACAATTAACCATTTATTTATTTCTAACATCCTTAGAAATTTTCCTTCAACTTTCAATTTTATTCAACTTGGTCCTTCACTAAATTCTTTATTTTCGAAAAGGTCATTAAATTCTCCTTTCTTGTCATTTCAATCCCTTAAATTTCATTGCATGCTTGAATCTTCAATTCTATCAATTTTCCATAAATTCAAGACCAATCCCTATTTTTTCCTAAATTACCAAATTGGTCCTTCAACTTCCAAATATTTTCATTTTGGTCCTTAATCATCAATCCAAGCTAATTTCATCATAAATCAATAATTCCAATACTAAAATAAAATTTACAATAATTTCCCTAACTTTCCATTATTTTGAATTAGTCCCTAAAATTACAACTTGGGGAAATTATTCAACATGTCATCAAAGTAGGACCCATATCTTCATAATTCATTCAATCCCATCCTTAATTTAGCTTCCTAACCAAAACCCCTAAATTTTAGGGTTAGGGTTTATAATCTTAAACATAGAATTTATCCAAATTCAAGCTTGACTCTATGTTTATAACTTAATTCTACACAATACAACTTCAATTCCATCATATACTATCAAGAACATAACCATCCTCATCCATGAACATAACTCATACTTGACTTTATCATGCAATAATACTATCAAAATGAAGAGAATCAAGTGTAGAACAATTTACCTAAATTAATTTTGCTTGAAACTTGTCTTGATTCTCCAATTTTGAGCTTGAAATTTTGAAAACTCCTTCCCCCTTTTCTTTTATGAGTTTCGAACAGCCCAAAAATAAGATGAGCAAGATTTTTCTCATCTTTTAATTATTTTATCCATGTTTAGAAAATTAAATGAATTTTTAATTCATTTAATTAGTGAAATTACCAATTTGCCCTTTTTTATCCAATGGCCAAGATTTAATCTTATCAAAAATCAATGGCCAAGATCAAATCCATGTGTAATTCACCTTTCGCAATTGCCCTCAAAGTTCCAAAATATTTCAAAAATGTCATCCATGGAAAATGACCAATTTGCCCTTCGACTAGACTTTATTTACTTCATGACTTAAAATTGCCATTCCATAAAAAATTGAACCAAATTTGTTCCACTCTAATCAGCCTCCTTCCCAAAATATTATAAATTTTAATTTATGATATTTATTTGATCCAATTATTCAAATTTCACTCAATACGATTTCCAAATTTCCTTTCTTTGAGTTTTATTGCTTTATAGCCATTCCATCATAATCTAACTAAATCTAGTTATAATCCCACCAAAATTAATAAAATATTCATTAAATAATATTTTATGAATTTCCCATAATCTTTGGGATTGTCTTTAAAATTTTAATTCGATCTGATATACCGATAATTACCAGGAGTTTTATCGGATACATTTCCTCTTAGAAATCTTATCTCAACAATCCATTACGAATATTATTGACCTAAATTGAATCCTTTTTATCAGTCAAAATATCGAATATGGGACTTCCCAACATGTCACCCATCTCTGTACTACTTTAGTTTGAGCACGCTTAACAATTTTTATTTGATCTAAAATTTGAATAATATAAGCCTCGTGTGAAAAATCTGGGTAACACAAAAATAACACTCTTGGGGGTGAACTATCCATCTATGGGGTTAAATTACATAACTTTTTAAAATTACACTTTGGTCCTAAACTTTTCTAAAGTTTACACTTTAACCCCTAAACTTTCAAAAATTACATTTTAGTCACTAAGCAAAAATTGGGATATTACATAATTTCTCCACCACTTTGTATACACTGTGTTTTAGGATTTTCAAAAATTCCTAGGCTTCTGACTCCCTCACGGGATCAAGCTACTCTAGGGTTTTTCCTTGTAGAAATTCTTTTCAGTTTCATCCGGTGTGGCTTTTCTTTGGGCCACATCTCGATCCTTAGCCTATGGTGCAGAATAACATCAGCCACTCCTCATAAAATGGCCTACTTCAATTATATCTTCTTCTACTAATTTGTTTTCAACTAGCCTCGATCCTTCTAGGGTCACAACGGTGCAAGCGTAATTCCCCGGCACCTGTTTACTGTCCTTGTAAGGAAAAGAGATTGGAGCCTTTATCACTAGCCGCGGTAATGCACCCTTAGACGGATATTCACTTAAAGCTTTGGTTTGGATCACCGAAGGCCTTATCCTGACAAATCTTTTTTCACTCGGAGACTCTTCTATCGCACATACTTCAACTTGATTGAGTGCATCTTTTTTCTTGAAGAACTCAAGTTCTCTGCTATCCATCTTAGTTTGGAACATTTGTCTAAACTTCAAACAAATCTTGACCTCGTGCTCTTCATGGGGCTTGCACCAAGGCCTTCTGACCACCATTTCAGCCTCTTTCATTTTCTCCCATACCCATCTCAATGAGGCTTTAATTTTTGACACATGTCTCTTGATTCTCTTGCCATCCTTTTCTATGATTACGTTCACCCATAGATTTTGGTGGTTAGGCAAAGGATTTCCCTTTGTTTTTGGGTGTATCAAACGACAACATTCCCACCTTATATAAGTCATCTACTATCTTTTTGAAAGTAGTACAATTCTCAATGGTGTGTTCCGTGAGCCTGGCATGATATTCGCAGAGGGCGAGAAAGAATTAAGGTGCTTCAGCACCACCAATCGGTACTTGACAAATTATGAGAATAATTTCGTATAAGTGATGGGTCTAGAGGCGAGATACTTCCTCTCTCGTCTGCTCTCTTGATTCTTCGAATATGTCTTTGGTGGGTTCAAAGCAACTGCGGTCATAGTAGGTGTGCTTGGTTTATTGATGACTACCCCCTGAGAGTAATTGGAGTTATTAGGTATTGGTCATATTTACCTCAACCTTCTTCCTTTTATAAGGCTTCCTTGTATCGCCCCCTTCAAGTTTCCCGCTCTTGATTGCTACCAAAATTAATTCTCTATTCATGAGCATGTCGATGAAGCTCTTGGTAGCGTGATTTATCATTCGGTCATAGAAGGGTCCCTTCAGCGCCTCTACAAACATTGAAGTGATCTCATTTTCTAACAATAGTGTCTAGACCAAGGCTGCCACATAACGCCATTTTTGCGCGTACTGAATAAAACTTTTATTGGGTTTTTGTTTCATCCCTTGGAGCACTATTCGATTTGGAATCATGTTGGTTACGCCCCAAAATAGGGTTATAAGGTTTAGAGGTTTGATCGAGTTGGATTCAAACCAGTTAAACCAAATTAATGGATTAAATATGTTTCGCGTGAAATTAAAATGTAAAAATGGGAATTTTTACTAAGTGGCAAAGGGTTGGATTTTTAAAAGGTATTTAATCAATATACTAAACATTTTAGTTTTTTAATTAAAGGCCAATTTAATCTAATTAAATGGATTTTTGATTTGGTGACTGAAAAGTTAACTTTGCAAAACTGTTTAGTGACTATTTTGTAAATAGGCCAATACTAAGAATCCTTAGAGAGGCATTATTTTCTAATGTTTTTAATCAAAAATTACCACCTTAATTAAGTAAGGAGTTGACAAGTAATTGGTTTCTAAATCATTTTCCCATTCTTTCTAATTTTCTCTCATTTTCTCTCCTTATTTTCCCTCACTTTCCATTTCAATTTCCAAACAAGATTTTCAGAATTCCTTGCCAATTTTCAGTGGAGAAATCATCATTTGATTCTACTTTTGATTCTTAATAAAAACTTACAAAGATTTCTCAAGATTTCATCCATCTCATAAATTTGATTTCAAGGAAATACTTCGTTAATTTTGGTGGGAGTTTCTTCAAAGGTGAATTTCTTCTTCTCTCTTAAAACTATGTTTCTTTATTGATATTCCCTAGTAGTTGGCTGATATTGGATTGATTTTAGCTTAGTTTTGTAATGGATTTCAAGAATTGATTGATTAATTGAGATTTTTTATGATTTGCTTAAAGATTTGATTAAGTTGATGAAACATGGAGATTTAGATCGGGTAGATTCAAATTTTGATAAGGTAAACATAATGTAAAATGATATTGTTGAAATAAATCCTGAAACTATTTGATTGATTAATTTTTATGTGGGTTTTTAGTGGTTTTGGGGCTATTATGTGTGTTCTTGAATTGCTGGAGGTATAAGGATGTTTAGGAGGTGTTCTTGGTTGTGTTTTGATGACGATTGAATGTTAGAATTGTAGGGTTTATGATAGGTGTTGGGTGAATGAAGATCGATGTTGTTTTCGGTAGTTTTGGCTATTTTTTGGAAGGGTATTGTTAAGTATGATGGGGATTGTTGTTTGGTAGTGAGTAGAATGCATAATGATACATTTTCCCTTTGTTTTTATGTTGTTAAAATAGGGAATGATCAAGGCAAGGTTGCCTAGTTGCGTACATCACTTTTCGGTGGCTCGATTCGCGTTGACGAGCAAAGCGAAGTGTATTGGAGAGTGTATAAACATGTTAAGATCTTTAAAGGTTTCAACGATGGATCATGGGGGTTTAGTTATAGCCAAAAAAGATTAACTAAGCTCAAGCATAAGTTTTCCTTATTCTACCTTTGAGTACCGGTTTGATATAAGCTTGCAGATTTCATGTTTTGGTTTTAAAAGCATGGTTTGATTTACTTACTGTAAATGCATCATTTTGGATTAATATGAAACGTATATCAAAGTTTATGGATTCCTATGAGCATTGAGATTTGTTCCTAGAAGGAATATGTTGTTGTCTTTGGCAATGTTGTTTTGCATATGAAACGGTTTTGTGAAATGCACTGGAAAACAGAAAGTAAGTGTATTTGAAAATGATATATTGGCTATGTGACATAAATGAGAAAGTAATAGATATAGTTGGCATGCATAGGGTTTAAAGTGCACTATAATATAAATTCGATTGCTCCGCTGCTCTTGAGGTATAGCGGTATGGCTACTCAGGCTAATAGTATTCTTTGGTTTCTTGTAATAAGGGTGAGCCTATTACTGGTGTTAGAGGTAAGTCTATCATAATGGGTAGGGGTGAGCCTATCTTGGGTTGAAGTGGGATTTGGTGGAGGTAAGTTCATCGGGGAATTTTGTAACACCTAGAGTGAAAAAATAATAATAGATAAATGAAATGATGAAAAGAAATAGAAATGGGGGTGTGGCTATAAGGTTTCAAACCCACGACCTCACCCATTCCTTTTCCCCTTAAGTGCTAACCTCTAGGCTAATTGCCCATTTTAGTCATAGTTTAACATTGAATTAATATTGAATAGTAGTTGGGGCGGGAATTAAATTTGAATGTACCCATTATATTTTTTCCCCAAAATATCCAAATAATCTCTCTCTTTTGTTCATTTTCCCCTGATCTTTTTCGATTTTGGCCATCGTGGTGTACACCGTCGGCACCAAAATGTTCCTCACGGCCGTCCGATCACATCGTCACCAACCACTCGCCGAATGGCCTCCGTATCATCGTACGAAATTTGATCTAAGCCTCATCAAAATTCTTCCAAATTTGCCCTTGTCTTTCTCTATTTCCGGCCGGTTGGGCGCATCGACGGTACAGGCAAACTTAGCGCGGGTGGGTGATCAAAACCCAACCGACCGGCATCTTGTCTGACATTGGTGAGGCTCTCGTCGGAGCTTCATGCATTCCAACACATTTTTAACATTTTAGGTAAGTTTCGGCTCGATTTCGGCTTATTTCAAGATGTTATGGTATTGGTTGAATTGTGGGTCAATAATCTCTATTTTTTCTAGCATAATCAGTGTATTTTGGGCTTCCGGCGAACGACCGACAAGGTGTTATCGGAAAGGTAAGTGGGTCAGTTTGTTTTGGCCCAATGCATAAACCAGTTTGAACCACCGAGCCATCTAGCCCTAAATCGGTCTTAATAGACCGGGCTTGGTTAATTCTAGCCTGTTAAGGCCCATTAAACCGAGACCAAGCCTGGATATCTAACCCGTCTAGCCCAAACCCATAACCCAAGTTGACCCGACCCGACACCCGACCCATTGACCAGCTCAGTCTGAGTTAGCTCAATCTGAGTCGGCTCAGTCCTAGTTAACTTAGTGAGTTAACTCGCCTGACTCAACCCGTTGACCGCTGACGTCAGCATTGACCGTTGACTGCTGACATCAGCAATGATAGCTAACTACTAACGTCAGCATTGATAGCTAACTCCTGACGTCAGTATTGATAGTTGACAATTAACTCCTGACGTCAGCATGATGACGCCAGCATTGACTTTGACCCCAAAAGTTAAAATTTTCAAAAACCCTTATTTTAAGTTTTTCGACATCTTGAGTCCGTTTTTGAAGTTTGTTTCGTAAAGTTTTAACCCGAAAGCCTCTGAATCTGACCTTGAACCTAAACTTGTATATGTGTTTCATTATTTCGTTTAAAGGCAATGTGATTAAGGACTGATTTTGGATTGTGGGTGAATGAAGGTATTTTCATATCCTAGAATATGGGATCTGGAGGGACGTCGAGTTCGAAAGTGGTCGAATATAATTTTAAGAGTTCGAAAGGTGAAGCTCAAAGTCCAGGTAATACATTGCTACCTCTTGCATGCTTTTATGTAACATGTTGATATTTTGTTAATGTATGCAGGATCATAATGTATAATGTTAAAGGATTGGATATCTTAAATATTTTGTAAGAAAAGATGATATTTCCTTGAGACATAAGAATGATTAAAATACCTTTAATAAATAAACGATCTGGAATTTACTCTTGATCTGATAAAATAACTACCTCATTTGAAATCCCTGTCATTGGGAAATACTTCAGAATCAATATGCAAATATGTGTGATAACAAACCACTTGGATTTTCTTGAACACTAGAAAAATAACCGAAGATAAATTAATTGGAATTTATTTGTATTCCTAAAATGATCTAAATAACTGTAAAGAATGAATTAATCGAAATGATTGAAATGATGGATAACCTCAAGAAATGAAATTACCAAATTAACTGAAATGAAAGATATACTCTCGAGAATCCAAAATGAATAAGTTGTTTGTAAGGAACATAAGGATCAAGATGTTTGAACTACCTTTGAGCATGTAAATGATTAAAAACCCACATGACTTGAGATATGTGAAAGCTTGGAAATTCTAAAATATTTTTGATAGAACGCAAATGACTGCAATGCCTTTATGGGTTTGAAGTCAGACTTATGGAAATCGATCATTCTTAATAATGTTACAATAATGAAAGAATAATGCACAAATACATATTCGATCATTCGAGGCTTATTTCAGGATAATTTGTGTACCACGCATCTAGAACTAAATAATGAACACGTGTGAGGTGTACCTATTCAAATGCTCGAAAGATAATGCATTGATGAGACATGGTTAATGGAATAGACTTGGAAGCCTGGCATGCCGTTAGTAATCTTCAGCTTAATAAATCACCGACTTACCCTATCAGGACTAAACTAAGAAATTGCTCCAAGTGCTAAGATAATCAAAATACCCTCATGAGCAAAATTTACTAGAACCCTCCTGATATATTTGGAATCTTGATTGATCCTAATCTACCCGACTTCCTAAAATCTATTCTGATATATATATTTTTGCATAATCATGACTTTCATCTGTCTAAAATATACCTTTATATTGAATTTGAAAAATATGCTATATGGTTATTGTTTTACTGAAAATAATTGTTTGCTTATATCTACAGCAACAATTGCTTACTACTGATTACTGTTATCATTGCTTAGACTGTTTTATTTGGGATACTTGGGATATGTTATTAGGTCTCTACAGGTTCCTATGCTCTGGCTAGGGTAATACCTTCTGGCTTCTGTATCAGGCTTCTATGCTTCGGCTACGGTAATACCTTATGGCTTCTGTATTAGGTTCCTATGCTTCGGCTAGGGTAATACCTTCTAGCTTCTGTATCAGGTCCCTATGCTTCGGCTAGGGTAATACCTCCTGGCTACTGTATCAGGTCCCTATGCTTCGGCTAAGGTAATACATTATGCATCCAGGCATTTATGTTTCAGTTACAGTGATTCTTTCTGGACCTAAGACATCTTCTTAGGTGAGCTCATACGCCCATTGGGCCTAGGGTAAGTCTTTCTGAATACTGATATGGGTTACTTCATATTGAAGTACGATTGAAGGGTAGTTAAGTGATTAAAATAAAACTTTCTGACCCTTCTGAAATCTACCCCACTGAATTAGTTTATCCAAGTCTGAAACTCTCGGTATGCTTCTAATCTGCGTTTAATAAAAAACACTAACCCCCCCGAATTCAACTTCTATAATTTATATCTTTTCTGAATCTTTGGGCTATAGGCTTATCTCTGACACTCATGTAACCGATTAAAGAATAACTTTGTCACTTTCTGATATACCGCTTCATTAGAATATTAAATCGTAAATGGAGTCTATTATTACCGTAGCATCATGACAGTGCTATGCTTTTCTTACATCTGCATGTTGTATAAACCATTTCCTAGTAGTTTTGTATTATTGAGCTTTTCAAAGCTCGTGTTGTTTTTATCATCGCAGGTTAAAAGAGTTTGATTATGGTCCAATGATCGACATCTGTGTTTAAAGTTCATTCGATGTTATTTGCGGAGTAAGGTACTGGTCTAGTTAGTGGGCATGTATGTTGTGTCTTATTTTAAGTCTGAGTTTGTAATATGTTTTTTTTATTTCTGTTCAATGTATAATGATTCTTTAGGAAAAAAAAAGAAAGACGTCTTAAGTGGTTTTAATCTTTATTGTATTTTAATAGTATTAGAAGAAAACATTTTATCTATGAGGATTTATTATTTTCTTGTGGGTCGCTCTTGTGACCCAAATGTAACCTCCTAGATTTAGTTGTAATGCGTAAGCGGGTCTAGGGGGTTACAAAATTCGTGTATCTGATGTGTTGTAATAAACATTCTATTTTTAAATGAAAGGATAGAGGTAAGTCTATTCGAGGTCAAAATACTCACCAATATATTATATATATGAGACATATCAGATATATGAAAAGAGTTTTGATGCATATGGTTGTTATGCATGATACGTTTTGGAAACAAACAGGGAAATGATTTGGTTTGACTAAGCATGTTTTTCACTTCAAATTTTATTTGGTTTCAAAATGGTTTTGAAATGCATCAACGTTTTTACTATGAGCAACCTCACAAAGCATTGTGTTCTTATGCTCTCTTTTTCTCATTGATGCAGAGAAATAGTGTTGAAGGCCAGCATTCTCTCAACAAGGAAGGTCCAAGAATACGACAGCCACTTGAGTATAGGAACATAAATTTAATTTGGTTGATAAGGCAATGCGTTACCATGTTATTGGGGGTTTAGTAACTTGGATTTTATTTTGTTGTGGAGGTTTATATGATGTGGTTTGATGGACTATTATGTTGATGGATTGAAGCATGATTGATGGTTGATTGCCATATGAGCTTGATGCTAGGAGGCTTACCTATTTTTGCATATAGGTTGTAAATGCTTATGCTCTAACGATTCAAGCATGCTTTAAATGATGCCAATAAACAATTGAAGTGATGGCAGTGTTCAATTGATGTGATGCCAATGTTGAATTATGCCTTCGATCTCTTCTGAGTGTTGGATTGGAATGATTTTAGCAAGCATGCCTCTAGTATTGTGATATGATTCAATTCATCTTTAATTGCTTCTATTATTGAGGGTTTATGACTTGCTTTGGTCCCTAGTTTTATGATGTTTAAGTATGAGCTTGACCTAAGCATGTTTAGAGTATCAATTGAGTGATAAACTAGCAAAATTGGCCATTTCAGGTCTAGGGGTTTCGATACTCGATCCCCAGTATCGGTACGCCCCTTTGGAAATTTAGCCTTGGTATCGATACTCAAGGAGGAGTATCGGCACGAGTTTTAGCTACTAGAATTTGGGATTTTGGTATTTTGGTCTGGGTATCGATACTCGGGGAAGGGTATCAGTATTCCCCTTTGAAATTTAGGCCTGGTATCGATACCATATCCCGAGTATCGATACCCAATGTGTTATTTTCAGTTAAAGAGAGGGCATGGTTTTAGATTCTTCCTTTTTGATCCTTGTTTTGCATGTATACAAATTGAATGTGTCTAGTTGATCGGCTTAAGCTGAAATTTGACAAGTATGCATGTAACCTGATTAATTAAGGTTGGTAACTTCAAATTTAAGTAAGTCCTCGTAATTTCCATGTTTTGGTCCCTAAAGTGCTTTTTGTACAATTCGATGTTGATTTGACTCTATTTTGGTCGAGTCTTGTAACCCCTTCTAGTAAGCACACTCTAGGTTATAATGTTGCATCTAGGTAAGATAAAAAGGAAAAAATAAACCTAATTCGAGTAAATTGTTTTCGGTTTGTTTCGGCAAACCCAATGTAGCTCACTCAGATCGGTCTGGCGTCTGGGTCGGGTCAAGGGGGTTATATTTGGTGGTATCATATATAGGTTTGCGATTGTTGGGTGTTGATGTTGAATTGTTTGATTGATATTTTATTGTTGGTTTACATGCTTATGAATGATGTTGAGGATATATGCTGTGATAGGGTATAAATGGGAACACATTGCCTATTACCGTAAATTTAAAATATTTTTAAGGTTTTCTTGGATCCTTCGTTGAATGCTAGCTTAACTCTATGATGTTATGTTGTATGGTGTAGGTTATTGTAAGTATGCCTCCGAGATGTGAAACTCAAACTACTACGAATAATGTCGGGGATGGGCAGAACAATAAGGAAAGATTGGTTCCTCACAATCCTTTACCTTCTCCTCCACCTATTCCTCATGTTGGTATTGGGGTTGGGGTTGTACCTCAGGCTCCGCAAGGGCCACTTTTTGGGCATATGATGGTGTTGATCCAAGCAATGACGGGAGCTTTTCAAGCAGCGATAGCTAGAGTGCATGTGCAAGCACCAACGCCTGTAGTGGCTGTTAACCATGGGTTGCAATTAAAGAGCCTTCGTAGTTTGGGAGGTTTGGAATTTAGAGGATTGAATCTTGAGGCGACTAAGTCTGGGTCAGATAGAGTGTAATGATGTGCGTAAGCTAGGATGTACCATATCTTTGTTGCACAGTGATACTTATCGTTGATGGGTAACCATGATTGCTGGAGTTTCAGATCCTGATATGAATTGGGAATTCTTTAGAAGAGATTTCAAGAGGAAGTATCTCAATCCACAATATCAATATGCTAAAAAGCGAGAGTTTATGTCGTTGGTGCAAGGTGGCATGTCGGTGTCTAAGTATGAGGCGAAATTTGTCCGCCTGAGCCAATATGCTCCTAAGATAGTTTTGGATGATCATCAGAGGTGTGACAGGTTCTGGTACGGGTTCGTTAAGGATATGAAGACATATTTATTGGCCACGAATTACACGAAATTTGATGTGTTGGTTAACAGGACCAAGGATATTGAGCAATCCTTGGGTGATCTGTTACAAGCTGTGAATATGGATATGGGGAATAGAACCAATAAGTCTATCTATGTCAGGAGGTAGAACAAGAGGTCGCATGATAAGCGATATAGGTCGGATCATAAGCGTGAAGGCGATAGTGGTCGTAATCAGGGTGTACATATTACTACCAACTGTGAGCATTGTGGGAGACGCCATTCAGGTGTATGCTGGGGGTAACACCCAGAGCTTGTTGGGAGTGTGGATCATCAGATCCTCTAAAGCGTGATTGTCTTCGTGTTGTGAGAGAGATACCAACACGGGCTGCTATTGTACCAGCTAGTGATCATGGTAGGGGTAATTTTCAGAGGCATGGTGATGTTCAGAGGACTGTGGCTCATACAGTTGTTGTTCAACCAGAGAATAATGGGCCAGCTCGAGTTTATGCTCATTGTGCAAATAGTAATGACGCCAATATGATCGCATGTACTTTTACCTTTTAGTCTTTGTTATTATTTTCTTTGGTTGATTCGAGTTCCACACATTCATACATCTTGAGTAAGCACGTATAGTTATTAGATATTCATATTGAGATTTTGGATGTTGGTAACTAGTTCTTTTGGTGAGACGGTTATTATTAAAAGGTTATACAGGAGATGCCCTTTGGTTTTCCAAGGCCATGTGTTTATCACGTATTTGATGGATCTGCCATTTCATGGTTTTGATGTTATTTTGGGTATGGATTGGCTAAGCAAGCATAAAGCAGTTGTGGATTGTAAATCCAAAATGGTTTTTTGAGTCTAGTCGAGGATTACGAGGTTGTGGTGGTTAGCGGGAATGTTATGTTCTTGTCTATCATCGTTTTGATTATGCAAGCTAAAAAGATGATGCAAGTGGGTGGTTGCCAAGCCTACTTAGCAATTGTGATGAATCCGGACATCAAAAGGGTTTGAGTGCAGAACATTCAGACTGTATGTGATTTTCCAGAAATGTTTCCTAAAGAGTTGCTTGGATTACTGCCAGATAGGAAGGTGGAGTTCAGCATTGAGACGTACTCAGCTACGACTCAAGTTTTTATTTCTCCATATCAATGCCACTAAAAGAGCTAAAAAACTGAAGACTCAACTCCATGAGTTGTTAGATCGAGGTTTCATCCGACCTAATGTTTCACCTTGGGGTACACCAATTCTTTTTGTGAAGAAGAATGATGGAACAATGCGTATGTGCATTGATTACCAATAATTAAATAAGTTGACAGATAAAAACAAGTATTTGTTGCTTTAAATAGATGATTTGTTTGACCAATTTTATGGGGTGGTTGTGTTTTTGAAGATTGATTTGAGATCGATGTATTATCAATTAAAGGTTAAGTAAGCAGATGTGCAGAAAACTGCTTTTTGTATGAGGTATGGGCATTATGAATTTTTGGTGATGCCATTTGGTTTGACTAATGCCTCAGCTGCTTTCATGGATATGAATAATAAAGTGTTCCATGAGTATCTCAATCAGTTTGTAGTTGTGTTTATTGATGATATCCTTGTGTACACTCGTACCGAGGAGGAACATGATCGACATTTACGGATTATTATGCAAGCTTTGAAGGATCATCTATTGTATGCTAAAATGAGTAAGTGCGAGTTTTGGCTTAAGAAGGTGGTGTTTCTTGGTCATGTTGTTTTAGCAAATGGTATATGTGTTGATCCGCATAAGATTAAGGCTATCCTTAATTGGAAACAACCTAAGTTGGTATCTAAGGTCCGTAGTTTTCTTGGATTGGCTGGATATTATCGCGGTTTTGTTGATGAATTTTCAAGTATTGCTACTATGTTGACAAAATTGTTGCAAAAAATGTTCCTTATGTGTGGACACAGAGTCAACAATGTAGTTTTAAGAAGTTGAAGGAGGTTTTGACTCATGCTCCTGTCCTAATTCAACCCGAGTCAGGTAAGTAGTTTGTAGTCTACAGTGATGCGACCTATGTTAGTTTGTGTTGTGTGTTGATGCAAGACAGGAAGGTTGTGGCTTATGTGTCAAGGCAATTGAAAGTTCATGAGCGCAACTACCTGACTCACGATTTAGAGCTTGAGGTGGTTGTGTTTGCTTTGAAGATTCAGAGACATTATCTTTATGGTGAGAAGTGTACCGTTTACACTGATCACAAGAGTTTGAAGTATTTGATTTCTCAAAAGGAGTTGAATCTTATGTAACGAAGGTGGATTGAGTTGCTTATCAATTGAGTATTATCCCGGAAAAGCCAATGTGGTAGCAGACGCTTTGAGTCGTAAGGATGAGTTGAGCTTAGGGCGATGTTTGCAAGGTTGAGTGTGACGTAGGAAGGTGGATTATTGGATGAATTACAAATTAAGCCTAAATTGCCTCAAATGATTAAAGTGAGGCGACCGTATGATAATTCTTTAGTTCCTCATGTTAAGGATATTTTGGATGGTAATTCGACAGATTTTTATTTTGATGATGATGGTGTTTTGTGCTTTAAAGGTCTAATAGTTGTACCAAAAGATTCAAAGTTGAGGCATACTATTTTGACTAAAGCTCATTTCAGTCTTTTTGCTATGCATCCTGGTAGTACCAAGATGTATCGGGATTTGAAGGAATTGTATTATTGGTTGGTTGGCTTGAAGAAGGATGTAATTGAGTTTGTTTCTTGTTGCATGATGTGTCAACGAGTTAAGGCTGACATTAGTTTCCTTTCTGGTTGTTGCAACCTATTCAGATTTTGGAGTGGAATTGGGAAAGGATCACCATGGATATTGTGACGGATTTTCCTTTGACGCCATCCAAAAAGGATTCGGTATGGGTAATTGTTAATCATTTTACGAAGTGTGCGCATTTCCCTATTGTGCATACACCGTATACATTGGACAAGTTGGCGAATATGTATATTGCTGAGATTATAAGGTTGTCTGGGGTTCCTAAGTCGATTATATCGGATAGGGATTCTCATTTTACATCAAGGTTTTGGGAAAGCCTGTAGACAGCATTAGGTACAAGGCTTAATTTTAGTATGTCCTATTATCCTCAGACGGATAGTCAGTCTGAGCGTGATATTTAGATTTTGTAGGATATGTTAAAATGTTGTATCATTGAGTTTCAAGGGACATGGGAGAAGCAATTATCGATGGTGGAGTTCGCTTATAATAAATCCAGATGGCTCTCTATGAGGCTTTTTATGGTCGTAGATGTCATATGCCTCTTTGTTGGGTAGAAACGAGGGAGAAACATGTGAGGCCCGATTTGCTTAACGATATGAATGAGAAGGTGAAACTCATTTGTGAAAGGCTTAAGGCAAGTTCGAGTCGGCAAAAATCTTATGCAGATTTGAAGCAAAGAGAGATTGAATATGAAGTAGGTGATAAAGTGTTTTTAAAGGTTTCGCCTTGGAAGAAGGTGATGAGATTTGGGTGCAATTGTAAGTTAAGCCCTAGGTTCATTGGACTATATGAGGTGATTGAGCGTATTGGTCCGGTTACATATAGATTGAGGTTGCCGGTTGAGCTTGAAAAGATATATGGTGTTTTCGTGTGTCGAAGCTCTGAAAGTATAGATCGGATCTGTTGCATGTTGTGTCTGTTAAGGAGATTGAGTTGTGACCAGAGTTGGCTTGTGATGAAGAGGATATTGGATTCTAGTACTAAAGTCCTCTGTGGGAAAACTATTGAGTTGGTTAAGGTGTTTTGGTGACATCGAGGAGTTGAAGAAGCTACATAGGAAACGAAAGTGGATTTGAAGGAACAATTTCCTCATCTCTCCCTCGGGTAAATTTCGAGGACAAAATTTCTTAAGTGAGGGATAGTTGTAATGCCTAAAAATAGGGTTAGAAGGTTTAGGGGTTTGATTGGGCTCAGTTCGGACCGATTAAATCAAATTAATGGATCAAATATGTTTTGGGTGAAATTAAAATGGGAATTTTTACTAATTGGCAAAGGGTTGGATATTTAAAAGGTGTTTAGTCATTATATTTGTAAATGGGTCAATACTAAGAATCCTTAGAGAGCTATTATTTTCTAATGTTTTTAATAAAAAATTACCTCCTGAATTGAGTAAGGAGTTGAAGATTAATTGGTTTCTAAATCATTTTCCTATTCTTTCTAATTTTCTCTCCTTATTTTCCCTCACTTTCCATTTCAATTTCCAAACAAGATTTTCAGAATTCCTTGTTTATTTTCAATGGAGAAAATATCATTTTATTCTTAATAAAATCTTACAAAGATTTCTCAAGATTTCATCTATTTCATAAGTTTGATTTTAAGGAAATACTTACATAAATTTTGGTGGGAGCTTCTTCAAAGGTGAATTTCTTCTTCTCTCTTAAAACTAAGGTTATTTATTGATATTCCCTAGTAGTTGGCTGACATTGGATTGATTTTAACTTAGTTTTGCCATATGATTTCAAGAATTGATTGATTAATTGAGATTTTTGATGATTTTCTTAAAGATTTGATTAAGTTGATGAAACCTGGAGATTTTGATTGGGTAGATTCACATTTTGATAAGGTAAACATAATGTGAAATGAGATTGTTGAAATAAATCATGAAACTATTTGATTGATTAATTTTAGGTGAGTTTTTAGTGGTTTATGGGGTTGTTATGTGTTTTCTTGAATTGATGGAGGTATAAGGATGTTTAGAAGGTGTTCTTGGTTGTGTTTTGATGAGGATTGAATCTTAGAATCATAAGATTGATGATAGGTGTTAGGTGAATGAAGATCGATGTTGTTTTCGGTAGTTTCGGCTATTTTTCGAAAGGGTATTGTTAAGGATGTAGGGGATTGTTGTTTGGCAGTGAGTAGAATGCATAATGATGCATTTTCGCTTTGGTTTTATGTTGTTAAAATAGGGGACGATCAAGGCAAGGTTGCATAGTTGCATACATCGCTTTTCGGTGGCTCAATTCGTTTTGGCGAGCAAAGATAAATGTATCGGTGAGTGTATAAACGCGTTAAAGCTCTTTAAAGGTTTGATCGATGGATCATGGGGCTTTAGTTATAGCCTAAAAAGCTTAACTAAGCTCAAGTGTAAGTTTTCCCTATTTTGCCTTTGAGTATCAGTTTGATATGAGCTTGCAAATTTCATGTTTGGTTTTAAAAGCATGTTATGATTTACTTACTGTAAATGCATCATTTTGGATTAATATGCAATGTATATCAAAGTTTATGGATGCCTATGAGCATTGAGATTTGTTCCTAGAAGGAATGTGTTGTTGCCTTTGGCAATGTGGTTTTGCATATGAAACGATTTTGTGTATTTTAAAAATGATATATTGGCTATGTGACATAAATGAGAAAGTATCGAATGTAGTTGGCATGCCATAGGATTTAAAGTGCATTGTAATATAAAGTCGATCGCTATGCGGCTCTTGAGGTATAGCGGTACAGCTACTCAGGCTGATGGTATTCTTCGATTTCTTGAAATAGGGGTGTAACATCCTTAACGCATACTCGTAGACCGAATATACATTAAAGATGTTACAGAGTTGTTAAAGAAAACTTGACTTCATTTTTTAAATTTTTTTTAAACTTTACCTTGTAGTCTAACCCTTTTCAGTTTTTAAAATTAAAAACTACGTCATCTATAGCAGCTAGTTATAACCCTGAATTATTTTAAAAAAATTATAAATGTGTTGTTGATATAAAAATATAATTCAGGGAGAAAACTATGTACCCTGCCTAAACCCTTTCTTGATTTTAAAATTACTACGTGATTAAGGTTAAACTATACTTAACTATATCGAGAAAATATAATTACTTATAGCAAACCATTTTTCTAAATTCATACATTTGTAATAATGCATAAACACATTAAAAACTTAAGTTTACGAAATAGTTTCTCTTTAAAACTCACATACATACTTGTACATGCCCACTAGACATCAACCATAATTTAAGATGTACGTACCGTGATTACTAATGTAACTTAATTTTCCAATTTAATAGCTCCTTCTTGCCATTCTACGCGGGAAAACCTACGTGTGAAATAACACACGCTAAGTACGAACTTAGTGAGGCAATTAAACTTAATTATTTACACATGAAGTGATGATATAAATATATATATGTATATATATATATATTACTTCATATAAGAGTGCATTTCATATTTCTCTACGACAAGGCAAGTATATCACAATGATCATAATTATCATGTATCTAATATTCCATAAAATTTCATATATCATTTTCATAATTTTCATCATATATATATATATATATATATATATATATATATATATATATATATATCAAACTTTCTTAATATCATGTAATCATCTGTATAGCATGTATCATCATTTTCATATAATTCATGTAGCATCTGTCATATACTGCATGTATCGTGTATCATATAGATCGTGCATCATCAATATCATGTATCATCACTATCATGTGATGCATGTATCCTCATTATCATGTATCACCACTATCATGTGATTCATGTATCATCATTATCATATAAATCTTGTATCATACTACCATATAAATCATGCATCATCCCTAACATGTGAATCATGTGTCATATTGACATATAAGTCATGTATTATCTTTGTCATGTAAATCATGTATCATGTCACATTTCTATCATATGTCATGTACTTCTTTGTCATGTAACATGTAACTATGTAACATTTGTATCACATAGATCATATATCACTTCCATCATATAAATCATGTATCATCATGCAGTCATTTGCATGCTCAGGATCTACAATGTAATCATCTTGTTATTATTAACATCGTGTCTGGCTAGAGGCCCATGGAAACCCCGTAGCCTATCTGCACCGTAGTGCCTTGTAGAGTACATACTCGGGAGGACGCTCTTTGCTCCTCATATAAGGACGCTCTTTGCTCCTTATATTAAAAACACCTCGCTAGTGCCATTTGCACCCCAGGGTGTATCTTGTTTCATTTTCAATTTTCCATGTATGCATAATGCATCATAATTTTTGCAAACAATAATTCGTACCTTGTATTCCATCAAGTTTGCCAAGTCGAGCAATGTATCATATCAGGTATCATAGAGAAATGCAATGCCATTTTCAAAGTAATGCAAAAATGCACTCACTTGAGCCATGAATAGTATGCCTCACTAAGCTTACTCGAGGTTCTTATCTTTCTTTTTTATCATTGGTCCTCTTTCGATATCTTTTAGAACTATATAAGACCAATCGAACATATACATTATTTATCTTGTGTTAAACTTAA
Organism: Hibiscus mutabilis; assembly: GCA_019671005.1. NCBI lineage: Eukaryota > Viridiplantae > Streptophyta > Magnoliopsida > Malvales > Malvaceae > Hibiscus > Hibiscus mutabilis. The sequence goes on from CM033744.1 coordinate 15,403,814, forward strand.
ATCTAACATTGCTAACTTGATACTTAAACATGACTATTCGAATATAATTTTTTTCTAAAAATTTCCCTAGTATTCTTTAAAGTTGCCGAATTGGTCCCTAGGTCTTTAGTGACCATTTTAAACTTTAATCAATTGTTCAAGCTCAAATTGAACAATTTCATTACTATTTACTTATTTTGGACTATTATCCTTTTAGTCCTTAAACTTTATAAAAGTGACATTTTGGTCACTATATTGCCTTTGTACATTAAATTAATGTACAAATTTAACCTTTCACATAATTCTAACATTCTTATACATTTTCCTTCAACTTCCAAACTTTATTCACTTTAGTCCTTCACCAATTCTCTATTTCAAAATTGGTCCCTCTTGACTATTTTCTTGGCATTTCAATCCTTCAACTTTCATAACATGCTTAAATCTTCAATTCTATCAATTTTTCATAAATTCAAGACCAATCCCTAACTTTTACTAAATTGTTGAATTGGTCCTTGAATTCCCAAAAATTTTCATTTTGGTCCCTAATCACCAATTCAAGCCACTTTCATCATAATTCAATGATTTCAATGCTAAAATAATATTTACAATAATTTCCCCTAATTTATCCAAAATTTCAAAATGGTCCCTAAATTTACAACTTGAGAAATTATTCAACATATCATCAAAATAAGCCTCCTAACATCATAATTCAATCAATCCAATCCTCAATTTAACTTCCTAACCAAAACCCCCCAAATTATAGGGTTAGGGTTTATAATCTCTAACATGGAATTTATCCAAATCCAACCTTAATTCCATGTTTAAATCATCAAATTAACTAACTACAAGTCTAATTCCATCATCAACTTCAATTTCCATAATCAATCTTCATTCAAACATAACTCATACTTGATTCTTATCATGCAAAAATACTATCAAATTGAAGAGAATCAAGTGTAGAACAACTTACCCAAATAAACTTTACTTAAAACTAGTCTTGATTTTCTTCAAAATTGGCTTGAAAATTGAAAAAAAAACTTTCCTCTTCTTTCTTCTAGCTTTCGAACAGCAAGCTGATGGTAAAGATGATTTTTTTATCAGCAAGCTGATGGTAAAGATGATTTTTTTATCATCTCTTAGCATATTTAATCCATGTGTCTAATTAAATGAATTTTTAATTCATTTAAATAATGAAATTACCATCTTGCCCTTTTATTATAATGGCCAAGATTTAATCTCATTAAAATAATGGCCAAGATCAAATCCATGTGTTGTTCATCTTTCAAATTAGCCCTTAAAGTTTCAAAATATTTTAAAAATGTCATCCATGGCAAATGTCCAATTTGCCCTCCAACTAGACTTTATTTACAACAAGTCTTGAAAATTTCCATTCCATCACCATCTAACTAAATCTAGTTAGAATCCAGCCAAATGTAACAAAATGCTCATAAAATAATACTTTATTATTTTCCATAATTTCTTGGAACTCTCTTTAAAATTTTAGTTCGATCCGATATACCGATAATTATCGAGAAATTTTACCTGATGTCTTTCCTCTTAGAAATCTTATCTCCACAATCCATCTCGAACATTATTAACTTAAAATAAATCATTTTTATCAATCAAAATATTAAATATGGGACCTTCCCATATGGTCACCCATCCTTGTATTACTGTTGTTTGAGCACGCTTAACAATTTTCATTCGATCCAAAAATGCTAATAATACAAGCCTCGTACGAAAAATCTAAGTAACACGAAAATGCCACTCTTGGGGTAAACTACTCATTTACGAGGTTAACTTACGTAACTTTTGGAAATTACACATTGGTCCCTAAACTTTCCAAAGTTCACACTTTTACCCCCTAAACTTTCAAAAATTTCAATTTGGTCACTAGTCCAAAAAATGGGATATTACAATTCCTCCCCCTTAAGAAAATCCATCCTCAAATTTTCAATGTATAATCTTTTTAAACAAGTTTGGATACTGATTTTTCATTCTCTCTTTGGTTTCCCAAGTAGCTTCCTCAACTTTATGGTTCCTCCAAAGAACTTTAACTAGTGTAATTTTCTTATTTCTTAATTCTTTAACTCCATGTGCTAGGATTTTCACTGGTTCTTCTTCATAAGTCAGATCCGATTACAGCTCGATCTTCTCAGGAGAAATCACATGTGAAGGATCCAATCTATACCTCTATAGCATGGACACATGAAGCATATCATGTATCTTACTCATATCTGGAGGAAATGCCAATTGATAAGCCACTGGACCCACTCGTTTCAAAATCTCGTATGGCCCAATGAATCTAGGACTAAGCTTTTCTTTCTGCCCAAATCTCAGTATTTTCTTCCAAGGAGAAACCTTTAGGAATACTTTTTCTCCCACTTCATATTCAATATTTTTTATTTTCTTATCTGCATGAACTTTTTTTCGATCTGTTGCGGCCTTGAGATTATGCTGAATAATCCTTACTTTATCTTCCATGTCTTGTGTTAAGTCAACTCCTCCAATGTTTGAATCATTCTGAACATTTCGATCTTGTAATTCGAACCAATTAAGAGGAGTTTGGCACTTCCTTCCATACAATGCTGCGAAAGGTGCCATCTTTATACTCGCTTGATAACTATTGTTGTAAGTAAATTCAGCCACAGGCAGGTACTTTTCCCATGTTCCTGCAAACTCAATCACACAAGCTCGTAGCATATCTTCTAAAATCTGTATACCCCTTTCAGACTATCTATCTGTTTGCGGATGAAAGGTTGTACTGAAATTCAATTTAGTACCCAACGTCTCATGTAATGCACCCCAAAATCTCGAAGTAAACCTTAGGTCTCTATCTTATACTATTGATACTGGAACACCATGTAATCTTACCATCTCTCAAACATAAAGTTCTGCATATTTATCCAGTGAATAATCCATTCGAACTGGAATAAAATGAGCAGACTTGTTAAACGATCAATAATGACCCAAATTGAATCCTTTTTACTTGGTGTAGGTGATAATCCAGATATAAAATCCATCGTTACTCACTCCCATTTCCATTAAGGAATAGAGTTAGGCTAGAGCAATCCAAAAGGTACTTGATGCTCAGCTTTTACTTGTTGACATGTTAAGCACTTTGCCGTAAATTCCGAGATTGCTCTTTTCATTCCTGGCCACCAGTATCGAGTCTTCAAATCTTGATACATCTTATTACTTCCTGGGTGCATAGTCAATGGACTATAATGGTCCTCTGTTAATATCTCTTTCTTCAAGTTGTCATTGTCAGGAATTTATACTTTACCTCTGTAATATAGACAACCATTAGGCCTGCTCTCAAAATCTTGCACTTCTCCTGCTTCAGCTTGTCTTCTCTTTTCAAGACATTCTTCGTCTGAAGACTGTAAATCTTTAATTTGATCCAATAAAGTTGACTTTATTTGAAATTTTGATGTTAAAGAACCATCTTGTCCCACCGATAATTGTGTATTCATCATGCGCAGAGCAGAAAATGTCTTTCGACTAAGAGCATCTACGACTACATTAGCCTTTCCAGGGTGGTAATTGATAACCACATCATAATCCTTTAAAAATTCAACCCACCTTCGTTGTCGCAGATTCAAATTCTTTTGCGTCATCAGGTACTTTAAACTCTTATGATCCGTATAAATGTGACACTTCTCACCATACAAATAATGTCGCCAGATTTTTAAAGCAAAAATCACAGCTTCCATTTCCAAATCATGTGTTGGTTAGTTCTTTTCATGAGTTTTGAGCTGCATTGATGCATAAGCTACTACACGACCTTCTTGCATCAGTACGCAACCCAAACCACAATGAGATGCATCACTGTACATAGTATATTCTTTTCTTGGTTCTGGCTGGATTAAAACTGGTGCTTCCGTCAGGACTTTCTTTAATCTTTCAAAACTTTCCTGACACTTCTCTGTCCATATCGTAGCAATTGGGTAAGAGGCATAGCAATGATGGAAAAATTATGTACAAAGTGCCTGTAATATCCAGCTAATCCCAAGAAACTCTAAACTTCAGAGATATTTTCGGTGCCTCCCATTCAAGAATAGCTTATATTCTCTTGGGATCAACTCTTATTCCTTCCGATGACACTACATGTCCAAGGAAAGTTAATTCCGACAACCAAAACTCATATTTGGAAAACTTGGCATAAAGTTGTTTATCCCTTAAAGTCTATAATACCACTCGAAGATGATAATCATGCTTAGCTTTTGTCTTCAAGTATACCAAGATGTCATCTATGAAAACCACAACAAACTGATCTAGATAGGGTTGGAATACCCTATTCATCATATCCATGAATGTTGCAGGGGCATTTGTAAGTCCAAACGGCATTACTAGAAACTCGTAATGTCCATAACAAGTTCTGAATGCTATTTTTGGTACATCTTCTTCTTTAACTTTAAGCTGGTAATATCTCGATCAAAGATCTATCTTCGAAAACACCGCTGCACCTCTAAGCTGGTCAAATAGATCCTCAATCCTTGGTAGTGGATACTTATTCTTAATGGTTACTTTATTTAACTGCAAGTAATCTATACATAATCGTAAGGAACCATCCTTCTTCTTCACAAATAATACCGGAGCACCCCATGGTGATACACTCAGTCGAATGTAACCCCGGTCCAACAACTCTTGTAATTGAGCTTTCAGTTCCCTTAATTCCATTGGCACCATTCTATATGGTTCCATTGATACCAACTCAGTTCCAGGATAAACATTAATCCCAAATTGTTTTCCTTATCTAGAGGCAACCCTGGTAGTTCGTCCGAAAATACATCAGGAAACTCCCTCACAGTTGGGATATCTTCAATCTTTTAGGTAACTTTTGTGTATCTTCCATATAAACCAAACATGTTTCACATCCATTGTATAACAGCCTTTGAGCTGTCGTTAAAGAAATTACTGACTCTAAACAGTCAGTTCTTTCTCCTTCAAAGATTACTTCAAAACCATCGGGCCCTTGAAGTACCAACCTTTTTCTCTTACACTTTATATATGTATCATATGTAGATAGCCAATCCATTCCAAGAATGACTTCAATTTCATGGAATGTAAGTTTCATTAAATCTGCCAGAAACTTAATTCTTTGAATTTCTAATGAACCTTTCTTGCATATTCTAATTACTTATGCATTGTCCAAGAGAATTATTGACAATCACATTACTAAATATTCTCCATAGAAGTCTTTCTTTGTGCTACTATCTTAGTACCAATATATATTAATCGAACCCGAATCAATTAAAACAATTTCAGGTTCTTTCGATAGCCTTCGCTCCATTCATAGCCTCTTAAAATTATGATAAATTCATGCCCAATAGAATCCCCTTGGGCCTTGGATAAAACTTCTCTATAAACCATTCACATCGAAGCCTTTCGATCGGCATCAATTTAATCGCGATTGACTCGGTCTATTAAAATCTAACTCGTACTCATAAACAAAGATGCAGTACCTTGTTTCAAACTTAGGACTGCTGCATTTCTCTTTTAACTAGTTGCCAACATACTTGGCATTAAACATTCTTCTTTCTTCTCTTGATTCCCATAATTAAACATTTATCGCAGTCCATTAATACTTAATATCATCTATTTCTACAGAAACTTATTCATATTATTGAAGAGCATAATCAAGTTACACAGTAGTACATCAATAACATGACATCCTAGGGGCATGTACTTAACTTTAAACCACATTAAACTGGGTTTAGTCTCCAGAATCGGCTAAACATGTAGCTCTGATACCAATTAAATGTAACACCCTTAACGCATACTTGTAGACCGAATATACACTAAAGATGTTACAGAGTTGTTAAGGAAAACTTGACTTCATTTTTTTATTTTTTTTAACTTTACTTGTAGTCTAACCCTTTTCAGTTTTAAAATTAAAAACCACGTCAGTCTATAGCAGCTAGTTATAACCCTGAATTATTTTATAAAATTTATAAATGTGTTATTGAAATAAAAATATAATTCAGGGAGAAAACTATGTACCCTGCCTAGACACTTTCTTGATTTTAAAATTACTACGCAATTAGGGTTAAACTATACTTAACTATATCGAGAAAATATAATTACTTATAGCAAACCATTTTTCTAAATTCATACATTCGTAATAATTCATAAACATATTAAAAACTTAAGTTTGCGAAATAGTTTGTCTCTTTAAAACTCACATACATACCTATACATGCCCACTAGACATCAACCATAATTTAAGATGTACGTACCGTGATTACTAATGTAACTTAATTTTCCAATTTAATAGCTCCTTCTTACCATTCTACGGGAAAACCTACGTGTGAAATAACACACGCTAAGTACTAACTTAGAGAGGCAATTAAACTTAATTATTTACACATGAAGATGATATAAATATATAAATATATATATATATATTACTTCATATAAGAGTGCATTTCATATTTCTCTACGACAAGGCAAGTATATCACAATGATCATAATTATCATGTATCTAATATTCCATAAAATTTCATATATCATTTTCATTTTTCATATATGATTTATATATATATATATATATATATATATATATATCAAACTTTCTTAATATCATGTAATCATCTGTATAGCATGTATCATCATTTTCATATAATTCATGTAGCATCTATCATATATTGCATGTATCATGTATCATATAGATCGTGCATCATCAATATCATGTATCATCACTATCATGTGATGCATGTATCCTCATTATCTTGTATCACCACAATCAAGTGATTCATGTATCATCATTATCATATAAATCTTGTATCATACTATCATATAAATCATGCATCATCTCTAAAATGTGAATCATGTGTCATATTGACATATAAGTCGTGTATTATCTTTGTCATGTAAATCATGTATCATGTCACATTTCTATCATATGTCATGTTCTTTGTCATGTAACATGTAACTATGTAACATTTGTATCACATAGATCATATATCACTTCCATCATATAAATCATGTATCATCATGTAGCCATTTGCTTGCTCAGGATCTACCATGTAATCATCTTGTTATTATTAACATCATGTCTGGCTAAAGGCCCATGGAAACCCCGTAGCCTATCTGCACTGTAGTGCCTTGTAGAGTACATACTCGGGAGGACGCTCTTTGCTCCTCATATAAGGACGCTCTTTGCTCATTATATTAAAAACACCTCGCTAGTGCCATTTGCACCCGTGGTGTATCTTGTTTCATTTTCAATTTTCCATTTTCCATGTATGCATAATGCATCATAATTTTTGCAAACAATAATTCGTACCTTGTATTCCATCAAGTTTGCCAAGTCGAGCAATGTATCATATCAGGTATCATGGAGAAATGCAATGCCATTTTCAATGTAATGCAAAAATGCACTCACTTGAGCCATGAATAGTATGCCTCACTAAGCTTACTCGAGGTTCTTATCTTTCTTTTTATCATTGGTCCTCTTTCGATATCTTTTAGAACTATATAAGACCAATCGAACATATAAATTATTTATCTTGTGTTAAACTTAAATCTAACATTGCTAACTTGATACTTAAACATGACTATTCGAATATAATTTTTTCTAAAATTTTCCTAGTATTCTTTAAAGTTGCGAATTGGTCCCTAGGTCTTTAGTGACCATTTTAAACTTTAATCAATTGTTCAAGCTCAAATTGAACAATTTCATTACTATTTACTTATTTTGGACTATTATCCTTTTAGTCCTTAAACTTTATAAAAGTGACATTTTGGTCACTATATTGCCTTTGTACATTAAATTAATGTACAAATTTAACCTTTCACATAATTCTAACATTCTTATACATTTTCCTTCAACTTCCAAACTTTATTCACTTTAGTCCTTCACCAATTCTCTATTTCAAAATTGGTCCCTCTTGACTATTTTCTTGGCATTTCAATCCTTCAACTTTCATAACATGCTTAAATCTTCAATTCTATCAATTTTTCATAAATTCAAGACCAATCCCTAACTTTTACTAAATTGTTGAATTGGTCCTTGAATTCCCAAAAATTTTCATTTTGGTCCCTAATCACCAATTCAAGCCACTTTCATCATAATTCAATGATTTCAATGCTAAAATAATATTTACAATAATTTCCCTAATTTATCCAAAATTTCAAAATGGTCCCTAAATTTACAACTTGAGAAATTATTCAACATATCATCAAAATAAGCCTCCTAACATCATAATTCAATCAATCCAATCCTCAATTTAACTTCCTAACCAAAACCCCCCCAAATTATAGGGTTAGGGTTTATAATCTCTAACATGGAATTTATCCAAATCCAACCTTAATTCCATGTTTAAATCATCAAATTAACTAACTACAAGTCTAATTCCATCATCAACTTCAATTTCCATAATCAATCTTCATTCAAACATAACTCATACTTGATTCTTATCATGCAAAAATACTATCAAATTGAAGAGAATCAAGTGTAGAACAACTTACCCAAATAAACTTTACTTAAAACTAGTCTTGATTTTCTTCAAAATTGGCTTGAAAATTGAAAAAAAAACTTTCCTCTTCTTTCTTCTAGCTTTCGAACAGCAAGCTGATGGTAAAGATGATTTTTTTATCAGCAAGCTGATGGTAAAGATGATGATTTTTTTATCATCTCTTAGCATATTTAATCCATGTGTCTAATTAAATGAATTTTTAATTCATTTAAATAATGAAATTACCATCTTGCCCTTTTATTATAATGGCCAAGATTTAATCTCATTAAAATAATGGCCAAGATCAAATCCATGTGTTGTTCATCTTTCAAATTAGCCCTTAAAGTTTCAAAATATTTTAAAAATGTCATCCATGGCAAATGTCCAATTTGCCCTCCAACTAGACTTTATTTACAACAAGTCTTGAAAATTTCCATTCCATCACCATCTAACTAAATCTAGTTAGAATCCAGCCAAATGTAACAAAATGCTCATAAAATAATACTTTATTATTTTCCATAATTTCTTGGAACTCTCTTTAAAATTTTAGTTCGATCCGATATACCAGATAATTATCGAGAAATTTTACCTGATGTCTTTCCTCTTAGAAATCTTATCTCCACAATCCATCTCGAACATTATTAACTTAAAATAAATCATTTTTATCAATCAAAATATTAAATATGGGACCTTCCCATATGGTCACCCATCCTTGTATTATTGTTGTTTGAGCACGCTTTAACAATTTTCATTCGATCCAAAAATGCTAATAATACAAGCCTAAAGACGAAAAATCTAAGTAACACGAAAATGCCACTCTTGGGGTAAACTACTCATTTACGAGGTTAACTTACGTAACTTTTGGAAATTACACATTGGTCCCTAAACTTTCCAAAGTTCACACTTTTACCCCCTAAACTTTCAAAAATTTCAATTTGGTCACTAGTCCAAAAAATGGGATATTACAATTCCTCCCCCTTAAGAAAATCCATCCTCAAATTTTCAATGTATAATCTTTTTAAACAAGTTTGGATACTGATTTTTCATTCTCTCTTTGGTTTCCCAAGTAGCTTCCTCAACTTTATGGTTCCTCCAAAGAACTTTAACTAGTGTAATTTTCTTATTTCTTAATTCTTTAACTCCATGTGCTAGGATTTTCACTGGTTCTTCTTCATAAGTCAGATCCGATTACAGCTCGATCTTCTCAGGAGAAATCACATGTGAAGGATCCAATCTATACCTCTATAGCATGGACACATGAAGCATATCATGTATCTTACTCATATCTGGAGGAAATGCCAATTGATAAGCCACTGGACCCACTCGTTTCAAAATCTCGTATGGCCCAATGAATCTAGGACTAAGCTTTTTTTTTCTGCCCAAATCTCAAGTATTTTCTTCCAAGGAGAAACCTTTAGGAATACTTTTCTCCCACTTCATATTCAATATTTTTATTTTCTTATCTGCATGAACTTTTTTCGATCCATTGCGGCCTTGAGATTATGCTGAATAATCCTTACTTTATCTTCCATGTCTTGTGTTAAGTCAACTCCTCCAATGTTTGAATCATTCTGAACATTTCGATCTTGTAATTGAACCAATTAAGAGGAGTTTGGCACTTCCTTCCATACAATGCTTGCGAAAGGTGCCATCTTTATACTACTTGATAACTATTGTTGTAAGTAAATTCAGCCACACAGCAGGTACTTTTCCCATGTTCTGCAAACTCAATCACACAAGCTCGTAGCATATCTTCTAAAATCAGTATACCCCTTTCGGACTATCTATACATTTGCGGATGAAAGGTTGTCTTGAAATTCAATTTAGTACCCAACGTCTCATGTAATGCACCCCAAAATCTCAAGTAAACCTTAGGTCTCTATCTTATACTATTGATGGAACACCATGTAATCTTACCATCTCTCAAACATAAAGTTCTGCATATTTATCCAAAGTGAATAATCCATTATTTGGAATAAAATGAGCAGAACTTGTTAAACGATCAATAATGACCCAAATTGAATCCTTTTTACTTGGTGTAGGTGATAATCCAGATATAAAATCCATCGTTACTCACTCCCATTTCCATTAAGGAATAGAGTTAGGCTAGAGCAATCCAAAAGGTACTTGATGCTCAGCTTTTACTTGTTGACATGTTAAGCACTTTGCCGTAAATTCCGAGATTGCTCTTTTCATTCCTGGCCACCAGTATCGAGTCTTCAAATCTTGATACATCTTATTACTTCCTGGGTGCATAGTCAATGGACTATAATGGTCCTCTGTTAATATCTCTTTCTTCAAGTTGTCATTGTCAGGAATTTATACTTTACCTCTGTAATATAGACAACCATTAGGCCTGCTCTCAAAATCTTGCACTTCTCCTGCTTCAGCTTGTCTTCTCTTTTCAAGACATTCTTCGTCTGAAGACTGTAAATCTTTAATTTGATCCAATAAAGTTGACTTTATTTGAAATTTTGATGTTAAAGAACCATCTTGTCCCACCGATAATTGTGTATTCATCATGCGCAGAGCAGAAAATGTCTTTCGACTAAGAGCATCTACGACTACATTAGCCTTTCCAGGGTGGTAATTGATAACCACATCATAATCCTTTAAAAATTCAACCCACCTTCGTTGTCGCAGATTCAAATTCTTTTGCGTCATCAGGTACTTTAAACTCTTATGATCCGTATAAATGTGACACTTCTCACCATACAAATAATGTCTTGATTTTTAAAGCAAAATCACGACTTCCATTTCCAAATCATGTGTTGGTTAGTTCTTTTCATGAGTTTTGAGCTGCATTGATGCATAAGCTACTACACGACCTTCTTGCATCAGTACGCAACCCAAACCACAATGAGATGCATCCTTTGTACATAGTATATTCTTTTCTTGGTTCATTTGGATTAAAGCTGGTGCTTCCGTCCAGACTTTCTTTAATCTTTCAAAACTTTCACGACACTTCTCTGTCCATATCGTAGCAATTGGGTAAGAGGCATAGCAATGATGGAAAAATTATGTACAAAGTGCCTGTAATATCCAGCTAATCCCAAGAAACTCTAAACTTGGAGATATTTTGGTGCCTCCCATTCAAGAATAGCTTATATTCTCTTGGGATCAACTCTTATTCCTTCCGATGACACTACATGTCCAAGGAAAGTTAATTCCGACAACCAAAACTCATATTTGGAAAACTTGGCATAAAGTTGTTTATCCCTTAAAGTCTATAATACCACTCGAAGATGATAATCATGCTTAGCTTTTGTCTTCAAGTATACCAAGATGTCATCTATGAAAACCACAACAAACTGATCTAGATAGGGTTGGAATACCCTATTCATCATATCCATGAATGTTGCAGGGGCATTTGTAAGTCCAAACGGCATTACTAGAAACTCGTAATGTCCATAACAAGTTCTGAATGCTATTTTTGGTACATCTTCTTCTTTAACTTTAAGCTGGTAATATCTCGATCAAAGATCTATCTTCGAAAACACCGCTGCACCTCTAAGCTGGTCAAATAGATCCTCAATCCTTGGTAGTGGATACTTATTCTTAATGGTTACTTTATTTAACTGCAAGTAATCTATACATAATCGTAAGGAACCATCCTTCTTCTTCACAAATAATACCGGAGCACCCCATGGTGATACACTCAGTCGAATGTAACCCCGGTCCAACAACTCTTGTAATTGAGCTTTCAGTTCCCTTAATTCCATTGGCACCATTCTATATGGTTCCATTGATACCAACTCAGTTCGGGATAAACATTAATCCCAAATTGTTTTCCTTATCTAGAGGCAACCACTGGTAGTTCGTCAGAAAATACATCAGAAACTCCCACTGAGTTGGGATATCTTCAATCTTTTAGGTAACTTTTGTGTATCTTCCATATAAACCAAACATGTTTCACATCCATTGTATAACAGCCTTTGAGTCATCGTTAAGAAATTACCGACTCTAAACAATCAGTTTTTTTCTCTTCAAAGATTACTTCAAAACCATCGGGCCCTTGAAGTACCAACCTTTTCTCTTACACTTTATATATGTATCATATGTAGATAGCCAATCCATTCCAAGAATGACTTCAATTTCATGGAATGTAAGTTTCATTAAATCTGCCAGAAACTTAATTCTTTGAATTTCTAATGAACCTTTCTTGCATATTCTAATTACTTATGCATTGTCCAAGAGAATTATTGACAATCACATTACTAAATATTCTCCATAGAAGTCTTTCTTTGTGCTACTATCTTAGTACCAATATATATTAATCGAACCCGAATCAATTAAAACAATTTCAGGTTCTTTCGATAGCCTTCGCTCCATTCATAGCCTCTTAAAAATTATGATAAATTCATGCCCAATAGAATCCCCTTGGGCCTTGGATAAAACTTCTCTATAAACCATTCACATCGAAGCCTTTCGATCGGCATCAATTTAACTGCGTACTGACTCAGTCTATTAAAATCTAACTCGTACTCATAAACAGTACGAGTACCTTGTTTCAAACTTAGGACTGCTGCACATTTCTCTTTTAACTAGTTGCCAACATACTTGGCATTAAACATTCTTCTTTCTTCTCTTGATTCCCATAATTAAACATTTATCGCAGTCCATTAATACTTAATATCATCTATTTCTACAGAAACTTATTCATATTATTGAAGAGCATAATCAAGTTACACAGTAGTACATCAATAACATGACATCCTAGGGGCATGTACTTAACTTTAAACCACATTAAACTGGGTTTAGTCTCCAGAATCGGCTAAACATGTAGCTCTGATACCAATTAAATGTAACACCCTTAACGCATACTTGTAGACCGAATATACACTAAAGATGTTACAGAGTTGTTAAGGAAAACTTGACTTCATTTTTTTATTTTTTTTAACTTTACTTGTAGTCTAACCCTTTTCGGTTTTAAAATTAAAAACCACGTCAGTCTATAGCAGCTAGTTATAACCCTGAATTATTTTATAAAATTTATAAATGTGTTATTGAAATAAAAATATAATTCAGGGAGAAAACTATGTACCCTGCCTAGACACTTTCTTGATTTTAAAATTACTACGCAATTAGGGTTAAACTATACTTAACTATATCGAGAAAATATAATTACTTATAGCAAACCATTTTTCTAAATTCATACATTCGTAATAATTCATAAACATATTAAAAACTTAAGTTTGCGAAATAGTTTGTCTCTTTAAAACTCACATACATACCTATACATGCCCACTAGACATCAACCATAATTTAAGATGTACGTACCGTGATTACTAATGTAACTTAATTTTCCAATTTAATAGCTCCTTCTTACCATTCTACGCGGGAAAACCTACGTGTGAAATAACACACGCTAAGTACTAACTCAGAGAGGCAATTAAACTTAATTATTTACACATGAAGAGACGATATAAATATATATATATATATTACTTCATATAAGAGTGCATTTCATATTTCTCTACGACAAGGCAAGTATATCACAATGATCATAATTATCATGTACCTAATATTCCATAAAATTTCATATATCACTTTCATGATTTTCATCATATATATATATATATATCAAACTTTCTTAATATCATGTAATCATCTGTATAGCATGTATCATCATTTTCATATAATTCATGTAGCATCTATCATATATTGCATGTATCATGTATCATATAGATCGTGCATCATCAATATCATGTATCATCACTATCATGTGATGCATGTATCCTCATTATCTTGTATCACCACAATCAAGTGATTCATGTATCATCATTATCATATAAATCTTGTATCATACTATCATATAAATCATGCATCATCTCTAAAATGTGAATCATGTGTCATATTGACATATAAGTCGTGTATTATCTTTGTCATGTAAATCATGTATCATGTCACATTTCTATCATATGTCATGTAACATGTAACTATGTAACATTTGTAGCACATAGATCATATATCACTTCCATCATATAAATCATGTATCATCATGTAGCCATTTGCTTGCTCAGGATCTACCATGTAATCATCTTGTTATTATTAACATCATGTCTGGCTAAAGGCCCATGGAAACCCCGTAGCCTATCTGCACTGTAGTGCCTTGTAGAGTACATACTCGGGAGGACGCTCTTTGCTCCTCATATAAGGACGCTCTTTGCTCATTATATTAAAAACACCTCGCTAGTGCCATTTGCACCCCGTGGTATATCTTGTTTCATTTTAATCTTGTTTCGTTTTCCATTTTCCATGTATGCATAATGCATCAGCATTTATGCAAATAATAATTCGTACCTGGTATTCCATCATGATTGCCAAGTCGAGCAATGTATCATATCAGGTATCATGGAGAAATGCAATCCCATTTTCAATGTAATGCAAAAATGCACTCACCTGAGCCATGAATAGTATGCCTCACTAAGCTTACTCGAGGTTCTTATCTTTCTTTTTATCATTGGTCCTCTTTCGATCTCTTTTAGAACTATATAAGACCAATCGAACATATAAATCATTTCTCTTGCGTTAAACTTAAATCTAACATTGCTAACTTGATTCTTACACATGACTATTCGAATATAATTTTTTCTGAAATTTTCCATAATATTCTTTAAAGTTGCCGAATTGGTCCCTAGGTCTTTAGTGACCTTTTTAGACTTTAATCAATTGTTCAAGCTCAAATTGAACAATTTCATTACTATTTACTTATTTTGGACTATTATCCTTTTAGTCCTTAAACTTTATAAAAGTGACATTTTGGTCACTATATTGCCTTTGTACATTAAATTAATGTACAAATTTAACCTTTCACATAATTCTAACATTCTTATACATTTTCCTTCAACTTCCAAACTTTATTCACTTTAGTCCTTCACCAATTCTCTATTTCGAAATTGGTCCCTCTTGACTACTTTCTTGGCATTTCAATCCATCAACTTTCATAACATGCTTAAATCTTCAATTCTATCAATTTTTCATAAATTCAAGACCAATCCCTAACTTTTACTAAATTGTTGAATTGGTCCTTGAATTCCCAAAAATTTCATTTTGGTCCCTAATCACCAATTCAAGCCACTTTCATCATAATTCAATGATTTCAATGCTAAAATAATATTTTCAATAATTTCCCCTAAATTTATCCAAAATTTTGAAATGGTCCCTAAATTTACAACTTGGGAAATTATTCAACATATCATCAAAATAAGCCTCCTAACATCATAATTCAATCAATCCCATCCTCAATTTAACTTCCTAACCAAAACCCCCAAATTTTAGGGTTAGGGTTTATAATCTTTGACATGGAATTTATCCAAATCCAACCTTAATTCCATGTTTAAATCATCAAATTAACTAACTACAAGTCTAAATCCATCATCAACTTCAATTTCCATAATCAATCTTCATTCAAACATAACTCATACTTGATTCTTATCATGAAAAAATACTATCGAATTGAAGAGAATCAAGTGTAGAACAACTTACCCAAATAAACTTTACTTGAACTAGTCTTGATTTCCTTCAAAATTGGCTTGAAAATTGAAAAATAAATCTTTCCTCTTCTTTCTTCTAGCTTTCAAACAGCAAGCTGATGGTAAAGATGATTTTTTTATCATCTTTCAGTATATTTAATCCATGTGTCCAATAAAATGAATTATTAATTCATTTAAATAGTGAAATTACCATCTTGCCCTTTTTATTATAATGGCCAAGATTTAATCTCATCAAAATAAATGGCCAAGGTCAAATCCATGAGTTTTTCATCTTTCAAATTTTCCCTCAAAGTTTCAAAATATTTCAAAAATGCCATCCATGGAAAATGTCCAATTTGCCCTCCAACTAGACTTTATTTACAACAAGTCTTGAAAATTGCCATTCCATCACCATCTAACTAAATATAGTTAGAATCCAACCAAATGTGATAAAATGATCATAAAATAATACTTTTATAATACTTTATGAGTTTTCCATAATTTCTTAGAACTGTCTTTAAAATTTCAGTTCGATCCGATATACCGATAATTACTGGGAAATTTTACCGGATGCCTTTCCTCTTAGAAATCTTATCTCCACAATCCATCTCGAACATTATTAACTTAAAATAAATCCTTTTTATCAATCAAAATATTAATTACGGGACATTCCCATATGGTCACCCATCCTTGTACTACTCTGGTTTGAGCACGCTTAATAATTTTCATTCGATCCAAAAATGCTAATAATACAAGCCTCGTACGAAAAATCTGAGTAACACGAAAATGCCACTCTTGGGGGTAAACTACTCATTTACGGGGTTAACTTACATAACTTTTGGAAATTACACATTGATCCCTGAACTTTCCCAAGTTCACACTTTTACCCCCCAAACTTTCAAAATTTTCAATTTGGTCACTAGTCCAAAAATTGGGATATTGCAAGGGGTGAGCCTATTACTGATGGTAGAGGTAAGTCTATCACGACTGGTAGGGGTGATCCTATCTCGGGCCGAAGCGAGATTTGGTGGAGGTAAGTCTATCGGGGAAATCTGTGTATTTGATGTGTTGTAATAAACATTCTATTTTTGAATAAAAGAATAGAGGTAAGTCTATCCGGGGTCACAATACTTGCCAATATATGAGATATGTGAGACATTTGAGATATATGAATAGAGTTTTGATGCATATGGTGGTTATGCATAATACGTTTTGGAAACAAACGGGAAAATGCTTTGGTTTGACTAAGTATGCTTTTCACTTCAAATATTATTTGGTTTCAAAAGGGTTTTGAAATACATCAGCATTTTGACTATGAGCAACCTAACTAAGCATTGTGTGATTATGCTCTTTTTTCCCATTGATGCAGATAAATAGAGTTTAAGGGCAGCATTCTCTCGACAAGGAAGGTCCAAGAATACGACAAGCACTTGAGTATGGGAACTTAGTTTTTATTCGGTTAATTAAGGCAATGTGTTACCATGTTATTGGGGGGTTTTGTAGCCTAGATTTTATTGTGTCGTGGAGGTTTATATGTTGTGGTTTGATGGACTATTATGTTGATGGGTTGAAGCATGATTGATGGTTGTTTTCCATATGAGCTTGATGCTAGGAGGCTTACCTAGTTTTGCATATAGGTTGTGAATGCTTATGCTTATACTCTAATGGTTCAAGCATGCTTTAAATGATGCTAATGACCAATTGATGTGATGACAATGTTCAATTATGCCTTGGATCTCTTTTGAGTGTTGGATTGGAATTATTTTAGGAAGCATGCCTCTAGTATTGTGGTATGATTCAATTCATCTTTAATTGCTTCTATTATTGAGGATTTATGACTTGCTTTGGCCCCCAATTTTTTTGTGTTTAAGTCTGAGCTTGACCTAAGCATGTTTAGAGTATGAGTTGAGTGTTAAACCAGCAAAATTGGACATTTCAAGTCCAAGGGTATCGATACTCAATATACAGTATCGGTACAACCCTTTGGAAAAGTAGCCTTGGTATCGATACTCGAGGAGGAGTATCGGTACAAGTTTTAGCTACTAAAATTTGGGATTTTGGTATTTTGGCCTGGGTATCGATACTCGGGGAAGGGTATCGATATGCCCTTTTGAAATTTAGGCCTGGTATTGATACCATATCCTGAGTACCTATACCAAAGGCATTATTTTCAGTTAAAGAGATGGCATGGCTTTAGATTTTTCATTTTTGGTCCTTGTTTCGTATGTATACAAATTGAATGTGTTTAGTTGATCGGCTTAAGCTGAAATTTGACAAATATGCATGTAACTTGATTAATTAAGGATTGGTAATTTCTAATTTAAGTAAGTTCTCATAATTTTCTAGATTTATGTTTTGGTCCCTAAAGTGCTTTTTGTACGAGCGGGTGTTGATCTGACTCCATTTTGATCAAGTCTTGTAACCGTTGCCAGTTAGCACACTCTAGGTTATAGTGTTGCTTCTAGACAAGATAAAAAGGAAAAAATGAACCTAATTCGAGTAAATTTTTTTAGGTTTGTTTTGGTAACCCCAATGTAGGTCGCTCAATTCGGTTTGGCGTTTGGGCTGGGTCGAGTGGGTTACAGTGATCTCATTTTCTAACAATGGTGTATAGACCTAGGTGGCCACATCACGTCATCTTTACGCGTACTGACGAAAAATTTTATTGGGCTTTTGTTCCATCCCTTAGAGCACTAGTTGATTTGGTATCATGTCGGTTACATGCTTGTATTGTTCTAGGAAGGCTCTTGACAAGTAGGTCCAAAGCCGTATATTAGCTCAGCTTAATTAAGTGTACCACCAGGCTACAAATCCGGTCAGGCTATCCTGAAAGCAGTGTATGAGTAGTTATTTGTTGTCTAGGTACAAGGACATCTTCCTACAATACATAGTGAGACGTATTGAGGGGCAGGTGGTTCCATCGTATTTCTCAAAGTCTGGGGCTTTGAATTTTGGAAGGATCACCAGATCGGTGTCTAAACTCAACTCTCGAGTGTTTATACCACCATGAATGGCTACTCCTTGTAAGGATTTAACAAGCCCTTCCTACTGTTATATTTTGACTCAAATTCTAATTGGTAATTAAGTTGGGTTTTATTGTAATTCTAGTGGTTGAAGATTACTTGGTAATTAGGATTTACTTTAATGTGTAAATATCTATTTTAGGTAGAGATCTTATTGAATAAGGTTTCTTGGTGACCAAGTATTTGGGTCTATAAATATAGACTAGGTTTAACCTTTTGAATTATGAGAGAGGGGGGAATTACTCTGGAGAGATGTAACCACTTTTAGGATCTTATCTCATGTTCATGTCTTGGTCTATGTCGTTGTCGCTTTGGTTATTTTGCCGCATACAAATTCATAACAAATGGTATCATGAGCTATGGTTCGAGCTGTGTAATTGTAGAGGAATTTTTGTTACGAACTTTGCGGTGCAATGTTGGAGACATGCCAGAGGAGTACTGCTGCAACGAGCTTTCAATTGCAAGGGAAGTAATTCTCAAAATTCAATGGTGCTTTAATGGATACTACGTAAGAATTAGAGTTGTTGAAGACTTGGAGGCAGTGCTTCAATAGATATTTGGCTTACGTAAAAATTGAAGCTGTTGAAGACTTGAAGACCAATGCTCGAATAAAATTTGTGTTAAGGGGGAGATTTGTTATATTTTGACTCAAATTCTAATTGGTAATTAAGTTGGGTTTATTGTAATTCTAGTGGTTGAAGATTACTTGGTAATTAGGATTTACTTTAATGTGTAAATATCTATTTTAGGTAGAGATCTTATTGAATAAGGTTTCTTGGTGACCAAGTATTTGGGTCTATAAATATAGACTAGGTTTAACCTGTTGAATTATGAGAGAACAAGAGAATGAGATAGAGGGGGAATTACTCTAGAGAGATGTAACCACTTTTAGGATCTCTACAACTATTGTGCCTACGTTGTAGAAATGGGTATTGCAAGGATGTTGGGAAGAGTGTTTATGTACCACCGGTTCATGGGATTTGTACACCGAGTTTTAGGATTACATGTTTATCATGTATTTGTACTCTTCAAGTTCTCTACGTTATTAGTGGATTGTTCGTTTATCTCGTCCATGGAGGTAGGCTATGTTAAACCACGTTTAATCTTGTCTCCTAGGCATATCTTGGTTTATGTCGTTATCGCTTTGGTTATTTTGCCGCATACCAAATTCCTAACACCATCTTATCACAAAGGTCCTCTCATTTCTTGTCTACTTTTGCCCTATCATCTATCTCATCGAGATCCAGGACCTCAAGATCTTGAATGTCTCCAAAACCCACTCCAGATTCGACCGAGGCATGAGCAGAAGTACCGACTATGTGGATTTGGAATTTTTTGAGCAGTAGTGCTTTCGGATCACTTATGGTGGTGGTAAAGTCGAGTTGATTGTTTTGGCTATTTTTTTGGCTTTCAGATCCTTGTAGCCTAACATGGAAGCTATCTGGCTGACGGTGCTTCTCTGGGCCAAGGTGATTTCATCCTTCAAGTCTTTTTCAATCTTCTCAAGCTTGTCCTAAGCTCCCTTCAAGCTAACTTCGGTGGTCGCCATTCTATTGTTTATTTCCAACTTCTTGGTCTGGGAATGAGTATCGTACGAGTGCATAATCTTGCTAAGATTTGCTGCCATTGAACTTCCCGTAGTAAATTTATTGATTTACTTAATTTTGAAGCCAATTATTATGATGCAATGTAAATGAAGGATGAATGATGCAAGACTGTTGGTATTCCAAAATTCAAAAGCACACTTCATTGATAATGAAATTCGTGTACACATTATTCAAAAACAAAATAGTACCTTAAGACATCTCGATTATTCTTCCGCTCCCTTGAGTAAGTTACATCAGGCCCTTCTACTTCCAAGCGTAGCAAGATCACATACTCTTCAATGGTAAGGGTCACGACTTCAAGTACCGGTTGGCTGGGTCCCAAAACTTAAAGGCCGCCAAGATCAATGGCTCATCCACTTCCACTTTGAGAAACAAGGATATGTCCTCAAATTTCCTGGTGAATATGGCTTGCTCTTGGGCCTTCAGGCTTTTCCACAGGGTAATCAGCTTGGCCAAGTTGTTTCGCGGTAGGCCTATGTGTAACTGTTCTGGCAAGTTTTGGATTGTTTCCTTCTATACACTTCCACCATGTCAACTTTGGAGCTTCAAGGACTCACTTCTGACATCTATGTTTAGACGACATGCCCCAAAGTTGGATAATGCTACTCGAAGCTTCATGATCAAGGATTGGCTTTTTTTAGAGTACCAACAGTGTATGATATGATGCACTAAAAATTAAACAACGGCAAAGAAAACAAAGGGGTTAGTACAACATAATAAACCAATAACACATAGTATAAAATGAAATATAAACCCTAGGTTGCATGCATGGCTCTACGGGGTGTGCTTTCTAAGCATTTATACATGTGGGTTCATGGTCTAAAAGGTACTCGAACCGACCCCACCACTATTACGGTTGGTGAGAAGTTTGATTCGGTCCATCACAGGCTTGTGGATTGAGCACGGTTCGATGGATGCATTTTGTTATGCCCATACGGAGGATTACTCATGAAGGCAGAGCTACTAAACTTCCACTTACAAGGATTTAGCCCTGGTAGAAGGCCTATGTTATGATGCACCTAAAACACATAAAATAAGACAAGGAAAAAATATTAGTAAATAATATACAAAGAGAAAAACAATAAACACAAAAACCCAAAAAAACAAAAGAAAATACTTTGCGACCAAATAAAAGTTGTGCCATCTTACAAAAGTCCTCAGCGGAGTCACCAAGCTGTGATAACAGAGTCACAACTGGTCCTTTTTTAATAGGTAGATCAGAAACCTAAAAAAACAAGAGATTACAATATCTCAAGTTCGGGGGCACGGTTACGTACTGGGAAGGGTTAGCACCACCACAACGTCCGTAAAAACATCGCTTATTTGGTCACTCATATTTTTTGATGTTTTTTGGGTTTATACATGCATAAGAAATTAATTAAACTTAGAATCTACATTTTTAAAGATTTCACTTCAATTAAGGATAATTTAATTAAGGTGGTATTTACTAAAGTTATTGGATGTGATCTATTTAATAACTTAAACTATTTTTTATTACAAGACTTATTAATTAACAAAATCTAAAGTATATTTTATTGTCCCAAATTAAAAGATCTGATCCTAAGAGGGTTTTTTATGGTATAAATTTTATATTAAAACCTAGAGAGTGTTGAGTCTATGATAGATTTTAAGGAAACTTAAACTATAGGCTTTAATTAAGTTAAGAGAATCCTAACTAAGCAAATTAAAAGGCTTTAATCATAACAATATTACTCCAATTAAAACAAGTAAGTAAGAACGTAAAGCCACAAACTAAAAATAAATAAAACAAATAATGATCAAATTGAACAAATTAAAAACTGAATAAAAAGGAGAGGGACGAAATTGGAAAGAATGTAAATTGGATAGCTTGGGCATAAGGTCTGCCAAAGTAGGGTGAGCGTCAAGTGTAAGATCCGGATCACCAAACGATCGATATAAAACCTTTTTCCCTTAGAACACTCCCATGTTCTTCACCTAAAAGCCCACTTAGATCTTTACTAACACTAAAATTACTACCCAAACATGTTTTTCAGATTGAACACCCAAAATCCCAAGAACACATCCCATAAACCAAGTGTTATTCATTCTAGTATAGACCCAAGTTTGATAGAACTTTCCCCGTTACACCCGTTCTTACCTCCCCAAACCAAGCCTCATCGGTGGCACCGGCGATCAGGCATGTGAGCTCTGGCGACAGTTCTCGCGGTGGTGGACGGCAGCCTTTGAGGTGGCAAAGAACGGTGGTAGCTCTCAAACGGTAATGGCCTCCTTCATTTGGTTAGTTTCAAATATATATAAAGGATATATATAAATAAATAAAACAAGAAAATATACCTCCAAGAACAAAGCTTCTCGTGTTATTGCTCCAAAATTCTGGTTACAAAATGCTTGTGTTTTTCTTCTATATGTGTGTTACAATGGTGAATTTACAAGACTTTATATAGCCAAATAAATGAAGAACATAAGGGAAGAATCCATGATTCTTTCTTGAATTACAATGGAATAAAAACCCTAGAATCTCCAGGATATGCTCGATTTTTTCCCTTTTTGAACCGAGTTATTCCTTGATTTCTTTACTTTTTTGTTCAGATTTGGTCCAATCATCCCTTTTTGTCTTTGATTCTTGCTTCGGGAACACATCGAATGAGTGAAGTGCAAGCATAGGGTTTGGCGGCGGCGACAAAGGCGTGTGGCGGCGCCGCTGTCGATTGGGGCTAGGGTTTTAGCCAATTTGGGCCTTCATACAGGACCATTCTTTATCTATTTTGGACTCTGTTATTTTTTATTTTAATGGACTCTAATATATTTACAATAATATATTTACAAATTTAAAAGGCTGGATAAAATTGGTGACTACACATTGTTCGCAGAGCAATACACATACACACAAGATGACATGGGCACCGATACAATCGTTTAGAAAATATCAAAAGCCAAAATGCTCTGGTAATGACCACTATTTACTGAGCAAATAACGAAACGAAGTAAACAAATACATGGTTATAAACATACCCAAAAAAAGAAATTGAAGGCAAAAGGGGTTTCGACAGTGACGATAACGACAGGTGATACGATGACATCAAAGCAGAGAAAGACCCAGAAGAGTGGAAGCTTTATTGAGAGCAAAATATTAGGTTATTCCTACCATAGTTGTTGTTGCTCTTCGGCTAAAAACAATTAATAAAATACACCCACTTTAGGTTATATCACTATCATAGCGATGGAGTGGTGAGTTAGGGTTGGCAGAAAAAAAGGATGGAAGGATTTAGGGAAAAAGAAAGAAAAAAGGGAAATTTGCAATTTAAACCCAAACACTTAAGATGATGATTGAATTGATAGAGTTTGGACCAAATTGATATAAATATATAAGTTTTGAGACTAAAATTGTTATTATTCTAATTAAAAATGAGTCACATTATATCTCTGTTAATTTTTAATGACTGAGTACCAAAACGGAATAAAAACGTAACATTAGGTACAATTTTGCCAAAAAATAGGTGGGTTACTAAACAGAAACACTGTAATAGGTTGGGTACTAAAGAGATAGTTTACCCTAAATTAAATCATTTTTTTTGTTTTAGATGTTTATTATTTTTTGTTAAAGTAGTTATGTAATGTTCCATTCAGCAATCATTTACAGGTCGTCTGTTATAAAATCAGTTATCTCCTTTTGATGAGTTCTTCAAGTTCTGATTTTCTTTGGTTTTTACTCAGTTCGTCAATACAAGCACAATCAAAGTGTTTTAAGTCTAATTTTTGAAAGTTGGGGTCTTGATCTCACTTTCACATAGAAGAGTTTTCACAATCGAAGTGTTTTTGGAATATTTTGGGATTTAGAATTTTGTTTATTTTTGCAAAAGAAAAATAAGAATGAAGACTCATAGATCAAAATTAATACACCGAAAATAGATGAGTTCTCAAATAGATGTATTTGGGATTCTTGATTTGACAAAAACGAACCAATTCTCCATTTAATTTTTTGCTTGTTTCCCTGAAAAATATTAGGTGGGAAAGGAAGAAGATGATCGAATGCCACGTGTCACACCTTCATTGGGCAAAAATATTTGACGGGTGGCCTGAAAATGAATACGTAATGAAATGTTAGGCACATATTTTGAACAAAAACATTTAGACACAAAGTAAAAAAATGATATATTTTGGACACTTATTTTATAATAAATTCAATAAAATATTATAATGTTTTATTTCATACACAATGACAAAATTCAGAGTCAATCTTATTCAAGGCTTAACTTTAAAATGCGCAAGGTGCACCGATGCGTAAAAGATCTTTGGAGCCTATGCGCAAAGCGTATTGGGTAACGTCGGTACACCTCATGGAGCCACAGAAGTATTATCCGGCGGTCACCTCCAATGATCAATGTACGAGGAACTAATTAGTGTGAATAAGAGTGAAGAATTAGCTGTTAAATTCTGAAATTATGAAATTGGAGAAGACAAATTCAATCACGATTTCACGATGTCGATTCCTAAGCCGCAACAATAACGCTCTAACCTAACTCAATTCTCCCAGTAGAAACGAACAAATATTACTCTCCAAACTATTTAGAAGGTTTGCGAAAAAACATCAATGGTTGTTAGACCACTCATGTCTTTATATAGCCTTTGTAATCCTAATTTGATTCATATTAGGATTACATTATATATATAAACTTTTTGTAATCTTAGTTCAACTCATATTATGATTACAATATATATATATGTATGTATATATTAATTTATGTAATCCTAATTCAACTTATATTGGGGTTACTATCTATCTATCTTTATTAATTTATATAATCCTAATTCAATTCATATTAGGATTTCGATATATATTAAATTAAACCGAAATATATTATATATATATATATATGTATATTAAAAGAGTTATAATTGCAATAGTTATTCTCTTCTAATATTTATCTGATAGTTAAAATTATATATATTAATTAATTATATATGTGTACAACTTTGTACATATAATTCTTTTAATAGCTGCTTGTTTCAACCATAGGGTGTGGCCATGTATGTTCTTGTAATGTTAGTAGTAAATATTAGAACATTTTTAATATTATAAACAATGAGTGACATCCAGCAATGTATCATTGCCACCTAAGATACAAGAAGTCATGATTTGACATAACCTTTTTCGTAGTAAACTCTTTTCATGAATTATATCCTTTCGCCCTTTATATCTAGATTGGACACAAGTCATGGAATAGTCCCACATGTATAATTCATCTAATGTATCTTGATTAGATTATAATCAACGAATATTGTATGATATCTCATATCAATTTATTCGAGCATTACTATGCGTTTCTAGTCTTACTCAATCAAGTGACCTTAGATATATTACTTGTATTATGTATGAGGGATCAATCATATGTTGGTCAACCATATCCCACTACATAGATTGTGGCATGTCCAATATCAGTATTTATGGTGCAATCAGTTATGATGCACGTTTAACTGTATCAAAATTTACGACACACGATGTTGAGATAATGATGATCTCTAGTCTGAGGCTCATGCATGTAGTTATCACTATGAACAGTGTTGTGGCAGTCACATAATAATCTAAGAAATATGTTCATAGTAGGTCAATCCAATATATAGTTCTCTAACACATAGTTATGTATTGATTTTGACATCTCTATATCAATGACAACACTTTTTCATCAATCAACTACATATTAATTGTAATGTATTATTGTTGTCCAAGTCCACACTAATACTTACTAAGAACTATTTAAGAATAAACATACTTATTCTTAGGATTTTATTATAAAATAATTTATTTATTGCACAATAAATTAACTAAAATAATAATGGAACGTCTTATATTAATAAATGAGGTAAAAAGAGTATGTAAATAAAATCATCTCATGATTGGTCTTTGGACATACTCTAATAAGGTGAAATTTCATGTCTTTCGTAGGCGAGGCGAACTATAAAAATATTCAACTTCTATAAAATTTTACTTAAAATATTTTTCTATTTCAGTATTAACTAGGAAACGAAGATCGAACAGTACAAGACTTTGCTCGTCTCATTGAGTCCCAAACAAAGGGCCAATAGTGCTCACACGACCAAGTTAGTTGAATCAAATGTGAGATGTCAAGAATGACGTGAAGACTGAATCGGAAGAGAAAGTAAGTTTACCGGTGCATTTCAAATCAGACGAGAAAGAAGATAAATGGTGACTTAACGAAGGAAAGAAATAATCATAATCAATTAGAAAATTCAAGTTCCCATGCCTGGCTCGCCACGTCATCCATGGTCTCAACTAATAAAAAGCATCAATTTCATTAAATTTTTTCATGTCATTATTTTACTAAGTGAATCTATAATTGATAAAAAGTAATTTTTAATTTAATTTACAGTAAATCTGAGTGAAGATTCACTTGGTAAAAAGATAACATATAAAAATTTAATGAAATTGATGATTTTTATTGGTTGGTACCATGGATGACGTGGCGCTTCTATGAGAAATTTAAGAAATGTTTGTCGAATTATAACAAAGACCAAGGGATTGGAGTTGATGAGGGGATTTATTCTTACCATAATGATGGCATTTCGAATTTTTTAAGAAAGGAAGTTGTGGGGGATATTTCGAATATGAATTATGGTGAAATTGAGAATAACGTTAATTTAGAAGATTATCTTGAGAACCCATGTGGAGAGCCATCTTGAGAATTAATGGGATTGACTGCCACAGATATAAAAGTAAATTTATGATATTAAGGAAAATGTAGGCGAAGTTAAATGCAAAAGCTATGATGGACCCCTATTTTGGCAAATAAATAAATCATGGGAGAAAAATTGAATATTAGATATGAGGGTGAGAGAAGTCGAGGAAAATAAAAACGGTCCAACGAAGTGAGCCAATAGTTATTTGTTAACGAAAATCATTAATTCAATTGAGGTTGATTTGGAGGAGCAAAACACGTCTGCTGTATCAAAGTGAGGGTGAATATGAAAATGAGATCAAATCAGGGGCTCTTTTCTTTAAGTAGTGCATACAAAACATGATTTTAAGTTGTGCATAATACTGAGTGTAAGACTAAGATGGATGCTGGTGAGTTTTCTGCTTCAGACTGTAACTGAGTGTGTAGTGCTGCCTTTTGTGCTTCTTAGATGCATTTTGATGGTGTTTTTTTTATTTCTTTTATTGTTTTCAATTCGAGCTATACTACTATATGTATTCTTTTCTTTCGGCTAAAATTAGAGAGGGCTTAACGAGGCACTTGGTAGTACATCTTGTATGATTTTATCTATTAATAAAATCATACTCTGTTGATAAAACAATCTTTTATAAAAATTAAAATTCTAGGTTTGTTTAATAGTAGTTTCGCATAAGAAGTCATTTGCTTCTGGATTTCAGTAGAACTAATTATAAATATTGAAGCATGACGTACAAACAATGAAAAATAAGAAAGGATTTACACAAAGAAAGTCGGAAGACGATTTAACAAAAAAATCCACAAGTTGTATATAGAACTAAGAAAGATTTTTCTTATTTCCTTCATTGCATTTTTACTTTCTTACTCATCCACCTACACTAACTAAATTTGGTAAAATTATAACCTTCTTTTTATGATGTTGTGAAATGTATATTATTTCTTAATTAAAATAATATTATTGAAATGTTTATATCGATAGATTTTTTCCATGTTTTTTTATATATTTTTTGTCTCCAACGCTACTATTCTTTACTATTTTTAATGTCTTTAACCTTACTATTGTTTTCCTTGTAAAATAGCATGATTATTAACTTTTTAATTACTTTAAGTATTAAAACATATCACTTGACAAACAATTTCATGTAACAATATGCACTACCACAAACCATTAATATTCCAATGATCAAGGACGCATGATTTTATGTTAGGGGTATGAACTGTTTGGGAGTTATATTAGCAATTTAGAGGTATAAAATTATAAAATTTTAAGGGTGCGAACTTAAATGATCAATAAAAACATAAAAAAAATACATAAACAATACAAGAACTTAAAATTTGTAGGGGTGTGACTAATTCCTCCAATACCCCTCGGTCCATCCTGCCAACAACTAACGTCATACAATGAAATTTCAATTCACATATTTTAAAACAAAATCATACAGTCAACATATTTTCTCAAACATATCACTAACACATATACAAAAAATCATGAAGTCAACATATCTATAACATTCCAAAGTGCGAAAATCATGATTTTAAAGTTAACTGGCTGAGAATATTTAAAATAAAATTACGAATAATTAAATTTATATAAAAATAATATTATTAAGTCAAGTTTTAATTTAATTGTCAGTCAAATATATACGACAATCTATTTAAATTGCACTCTACATAGTTTCATACTATCGAAATCATCAATTAAAGATTCTAAATCGAATCGTCAATTTAAGATTATGACTATCAACTTTTTGATAAAAAATCTAAAGTTTTTGTCTTCATGATTTTATCCTGATATCGCACGAAAAATATAAAAAAATAGATTAGCAATTAGTTTATCAAACTATCAACAATTAATAATTATCAAGCAACCAACTAGTTAATGTTCTTGGTTCCATTGATTCAATTTAACATTATAAACATTTTTTAATATATTTAATAAAAAACAAAAACTATATATTTAGAAAGGCATAAAGTCAAAAAAAATACCCCCAACATTTGAATGAATAGTTATTTTGGCCTCTATTCTTTTTTGCAATTCAACCCTCGGCATTTTATTTTGGGTCAAAATAGACCCTCTAAGGATTAAAATTGTTAAAAAAACTGACGGTAAACAGTTTGAAATGACTTGACAGAATGATAAGTCACCAGAAAAAATTATTTTATATTTTATATAATTTTATAAAATTATTTTTTGACTGATGTAACGTTTTTTTTCAAGTCAACACATTTGTCTATATGATACTGCCGTGTCAGCGTGCATTGCCATATAAGTTTGTCTCGTCATTTCAAGCCATTTACTATCAGTTGACTGACAGTTTTTATCTGCAGAGGGGTCATTTTGACCCAAAATATAAGATTGAAGGTTGAATTGTTAAAAAAAATAAGGGCCAGAGTGATTATTCAATCAAACATTGAGAGTATTTTTTTGGCGTTATGCCATTTAGAAATTGAGTGTTAGATTTAAGGGAGAAATCCTACCTTTAAAGAGATTGAGATCTTCGAATTCGTCTTGGGATAAGATTAGGGAGGGTTTTCGGTTGTATCTTAGAATGACAAATTAAAGTAAAAAGAAAAAAGATAAAAGAGGTGAAAAAATAGGTCGAAGCATACCCAATATAGAGATCTATGGCTGTGGCAAGCAAGTAAGAAAAAGTTGAGTTTTAAATAGGATTGTATGTGTATGACAAAAAGGGGAGGAATTTTAAAAGATTTTAAAAGAATTATAAAGGAATAAAAAAGAATTTAAAAGGGGAACGAAATCCATAACCTGTAATACCCTGAAAACTGGCCTAGTCCGATTTTAATTTCTAACGATTAGAAATTTATTACCGACAGTTTAAGTGAATAGAATGAAATGAGTAAAATTAATTAATTTAATTAATTGTAAAGTTTCAAGTTTAATTTGAAAGTTTAAAGAATCATGACTAAATTGTAAAGTTATGAAATATGAAGCCGGGCTAAATGGTAAAGATGTGAAGTTTTGAGTCATAAGTATAAGATATGGGAGAATAGAATGGCTAAGTGTGTACTTAGACCACTTAGTGAGTAAGAATTAAAAATATGTTTAATGATTAAATTATAAGGAATTAAAGTTAAGAGGCTAAAGTATAAATAAGGGAAAAGATAAGCACTTGGGCTTAATAAAGCCACAAGGTTTCTTCAGGGAAAGGAAAGGTAATTGAATGACTAAGTACGTAATTTTAAACCAAAAGAATTGGTGATTTATCACCAATCACTACGTGGCTTATCCTTGGGTAAACAACTATCCAATTTTAAGTAAAAGTGCAAGATAAGTAAGCAAGGGATTATATCTTTTCGGCCAAGGGAAAGAGAAAGTATTAATTCATCTTCAACATTCGGATGTTTCCATTGCCGGGAAATAGGGAGCTCGAAATTTTTAGGAAAAGTTTACGTTTTAATCAAAAGTTTCTCTTAAAAATTCTGCTAACATCGATTGGGTGAGTATTCCCTTCTATTTTTTATATATTGAAGTTAGTAATTGTGAGGTGCTAGCTTAGTTAGAATCGGGTTGAATTATATAAGAGACATGCTAAGCTGTAGGAGAATGGTTAAGAATTAAAGTAATGAAATTGATTAAGAGAAATTCATTTTTTCTATATGTAATCTAAGAACTAAGTACAAGAGAAAGGTCTCAGTATGAAATTATAAAACCAATTTTCAGATTGTGTACATGGTGATTATGTCCTGATCAAAACAGGGGAATTAAAAAGGGTGGTTTGCTGGACTCTTGAATAGAAATCTAAGGAAGACAAGGATAGCAAACAGTAATGAATTTGTGCTATTGAATTGAAGTTAAAAAGCTATTAGAAAATGGTTAAATTTTGAGTTTGATCAAGAAGCAGGATCGAATTATGGTAATATTAAATTAGACTAGCCTTTTGTCCCGATTTTTGAATTAAAAGGATAATGTAAGGGGGTTAGCCGAATACTAAGGTGTATTAGAATGGTTAGTATATACTAAATTGGTATAATTTTTATTAATTTGTATTAATTTTATTGTCAGATCAAGTCGTATTTGAAGAGACTTTGGTTTAGGATGCGATAACAAAAGGGAAATAATCCAGAGTTATAATTCGGGATATCCCGTAACTTGGGTATTAGGTGAGTGTAGTTCATGATTCGGGATGACCTGGTGTCATTTTGGTTTATATTTGTTTACATATGAACTGTGCCATTTGTTAGATATGGTAATTGGATACATGAAGCTCACATAGAGCAAGTTTTGGGTGGCATTCATGTTATGGTAAGCTATGCTTGGTAAGTTTATTTATGTTCCATGAACATGACATTATAATGCATGACATGGTGATATATGATATGACATGAAACATGATAATCCATGAAATTATGTTTATGATATACAAGTTCACGAATATGATACAAGGGAGCTAAGGCTCTAACATGTTGTGTTACAAGTTACATGAATCAAGGAATCATGAAACTATAATATTACAAGTTATGAACTCCTTGGACACAAGAGTACTTTGGATACAATTAGCATGCTGTAGAATTCATTAAGCTCATGTACGGGTGGGTTACAGTCCTTGGGTTACGACCCTTATGTGGCGAGGTGGAGGGATGTGTGGTTTGGTCATTGGAGGCGAAAGGATTGACCATTCATGGACTTGACGACGTTGGTAGGAAATTCGAGTATCCATTGGTTACTGTGGTTTAAGGATAAAAATGAATTAAAACTATTCATTCATGATTTATACCTATATGCATGAAAATATGAATATGCATAGATATTTGGTTAGCATGATATTCAAGGGAATTATATGGAAACATATGTTATGACAAGAGTAATGGTCATTGGTGCCACTTTTAGCTTTGATGTTAAATATGTGTAATTCATTTTATGTATGTTGTTTTATAGTAGTTAAGATAACTACCTCACTAAGCTTGTAAGCTTACCATGTTTCTTTGCATACATGTCAGGTATCGAATATTCGTTATAAGTTTGGGATCGTATGTAGGGATCGCAAATCGCTCTTAAAGCATTGAGTAAGTTTTTCTTGATAAACTCCTAGATGGTGTCATATGAAACAAGCATATTAGTTGCATATGGTTTTGATTGACAATACGATATGGTTAATTGGTATGTGATAAACTTGATGTATGATACTATGCATAATGATGAAAGATTGGTTATGTGATATGGATTGATGACATGCTTGATTAAGTGACGTGTAAATATTTGGAAAAAGGGATATTCATGTTGTACTTATGGATATTAGCATAATTCTATGTTAATCTGGGAAAGTAAATAAACTATTGGAAGAATAGAAATGAAAAGGGGATTGATCCTCAAATGATTGATATGGACTGTCATGATGTAAAGAATAATAGACCATGTTTTGGTAAAATGAATATGTTATGCTTCGTGTATACGTTATGCAAGAGGTGAGTTCAAATTGAGAGTCATGAAAAATGCTATATCCAAGAAAGCTTGCTCAGTATCGGTACGATCCTTGCTCAGTACCGATAAAAAATTACGCTACTGGAATCTAAAATTTTAATTGGTACTAGTACGATACCTTGAGTACCGGTATAGATGACAGTTAAGTTAGTTATAATTTAACCCAGCTTCAGAATTTTTACATTTCAGTCCTTTAGAATTTTTACATTTCAGTCCTAAATAAAGCATGTATTAATTGAATGGGTTACAAATCCCAAATTGTGTTAAAATTTGGCAGGTGAGCATGGATTAACATGCATTTCAAGAATGTGTTCTTAATTTTTAAAAAGTGTCATAAATTGTAGAATTTATATTTTGGTCCCTAATTGGATGGCCTGTTTTTTTTTTTTGTTGTTGCTTTTAGCATCCTGAAATTATTTTTTTTTAAGTGAAATCAACGTCAAATGGGTATAAAATAGAAGTAAAAATGCTTTTAGACATCACTGCGCAGTGCCAAAAGCATAAGCTGGAATTTTGGACTTTTGAGGTTGAGAAGTCAGGTTGGATAGAAAAATATAAAATTAACCCCAATCTTTATTTTTTATAGATTCATATGGGGTTTAGGAAAATAAATCTTCTTTAAAATTATTTTATATATGATAATATATTTAATTTTATATTAATTATAGTTACATATAATTTAGATTTTAACCTATATTTTATATATTCAAATTAAACTTATAAGTAAATTATATTAATTTTTTATAATGCATTTAAAATTTGTTTTTTAAAATATTTAATTTATTTCATAAAAACATTTAATTTAAAAAATATTAATAATGATTAATATAATTAAATATAATTTAAATTAATATAGTTTAAATTTTACAACGCAATGTCTAAAATGGATATTTTATTTTCTCAAAATTACTTTTTGACAACAATAACAAACACTAAAATCTTAAACTTTTTAAAACTACTTTTCAAAATCGATTTTTCATCGCACTTTTTAAAATCACTTTTCAATGACAATGTCAGACTAAGCCTAACTTAATAATCAAGTTATTTTTGTTTCATTAAGCCTAAATTCAGTAAGAAGTATAAGATAAAAGATAATATTCTGATAAGACCCCTTTAATTTTGAAATATTTACAATTTAGTCTGCGAACTTTGAAAATTTTTCAAGATTGTCCTAATTGACTAGAATCATAATAAAATGGTATAAGATTTCTGATAAGTGATAATTAATGACTTGTTTTGGAATTACGCATGCTTTGTAATTTGTATGATCTGAATCAAATGCTCGATTCCTCTAAAGCGTTATTCCGTAATATTCTTGATTCGATTTTCTTCCAGACTGGATAAGGGGTGTTATACAACTAGTAATAAAAAATTTCATAAGAATAAAATATATATTATAATATAAAATTTCTGAAAGGACCCAATTAAAAAAGGTAAAGTTCACAAATGATCACTAAAATTTGGTTAATTATTCAATTTGGTAACCAAACTTTTAATTATTTCAATGTTACCATAAAACTTTGTGATTTGTTTCAATTTGGCCGATGACGTGATAGTTAACAAATTTTTATATAATAACACATTTAGTTCTCCACATTTACTTATTCAAACAATTTAGTCCTAATTTGAATAATAATAATAAATTTAACCCTTAATATTTACACATTATTTTAATTTGTCCCTATTTTTAATTAAAAATAATTTAACCCTAAACTCAAAACCCATAAAACTTAAACCCAAAATCTTAAACACATCAGCCGTAAACCTAAAATCCCAAAACACAAAACTCTAAAACATGAAACCCATAAACCTAAAACTTAAACTCTAAACCTTAAAAGTTTAAATTTAGGGTTTAATGTTTATTGTTTAGTGCTTTAGGATTTTAAGGTTTATGGATTTTAGTGTTTATGGATTAGGGATTTAGGGCTTAATGTTTAGGGTTAGGGTTTAGGGGTTTCATGATTTGGATTTTGGGTTAGGGTTTTTGGTTTTGGATTATGATTTTAGTGTTTAGTGCTTTAGGTTTAGGGTTTATGGGTTTGATGTTTTTGGTTTTATGTTTATGGATTTAGGTTTCTAGGTTTAGTGTTTTAAAATTTGGGTTTTAAGTTTAGGGTCAAATTATTTTTAATTAAAAATAGGGACAAATTAAAATAATATGTAAATATTAAGGGTTAAATTTATTACTACTTTTTGAATTAGGACTAAATTGTTTGAATGTACAAATGTGGAGGACTAAATGGGTTATTATACAAAATTTGTTAACTGTCGCATCAGTTTTTTAACGTTCGTTAAGAGCTCGGTGGCCAAATTAAAGTAAATCATAAAGTTTAATGATAATATTAAAATAATTAAAAATTTAATTATTAAATTAAATAATTAATCAAAGTTTAGTGATCATTTGTGAACTTTACTCTAAAAAAACATAAAGTTTATTGGTGGGTTGCAGGGCCTAGCATCTGCGAGCCCCTTTTGACTTGGCCACTGCATACACATTCAACATATCAAAACTTAACAGCATAATCAAACACTTACACCAATTAACATTTGGAGACAGAATACTAATGTCAAAGAACTATAACTCAAAAAATATCATTTCATAACCCTAAATAAAAAAGTATTATTAAATCTAAACAAAAAAAAAACATTAAACTAAATTTATAAAAAGTCAATTATCATCGACTAAAATTATTTATTTACATCCAAACTCAATAAAATAGTAAAAACACAATACAATTATATAATAAACACTAAATTACAGAATAAGATTAAAGTAAAATATAGAAAATTAGGTAATACTCTTACCGTACCACATAACATTGTTGTAGCATCCGTTTAAGTATCATATATTTTTGGATAAACTACTCAAATGGCAATTTAAGTATGGTGTTGATTTCGATATGACCATCATACTTTCAATTATATCAATATGATCACTTAACTATTTGCACATTCAATCAATTTGGTCTTAATTTTAATTTAATAAAATAAATTAATTATTTAATTAAGTGGTGACATATTTTACTACCTTATTGGAGGACTTTAACTATTTATGTGTGATTTAATAATTTTATTTTTCTCCTCCAATAAAGTAATGATATGTGTCACCACCTCATTAAAAGAAGCAAATAAAACAAGTTGCTTGGTTCTGGCAAAATCCAAACTCGAGGAAGCTTGGTGAAAGAGGGGCATAATTACCACTGCACCAAATGCACTTTTGTAAAGTAGAGTACGACGTATAATATATGTTTTTTTGTTGTTGTTAATGTCAGAAAAAAGAAATACATATGGATTAAGGAGACTAGAATATGTTACACTTGGAATGCATAAAATTATCTAAATCACTGAAATAAATCTAATAATTAAATTAAAATTGACAGCATTATATATATATTTAAAATTATAGTTAATGCATGATTTAAAATAAAATGATTTTAAGATTTTTGTATTTTTAAACTAAATTTAATATATTTTTATTTTTCAAATTTATTTTTATAATTTCACATATATAATCAATGAATAGATTTTTTAACTTAATTAATAATTTTAATATTTATTAAAAATTTTAATTAACTTATTATATATATGAAATTATATTAAAAAAATCAAAATTTTAAAATTCTATCAATTCATTTGAATTATGTTTGTAAGTTTAGATTCACTAAATGAATTTTTAATATAATTTTAGAATTTAGAATTTTTAATATAATTTTACTTATATTGTAACACCATCGACTCGAATGTCACATTTGGGCCTCAAGCCCAAACCAAAATCATAAAATTTCTCAACTTGGTTTAGCACAAATAAAATACTTTTCGAAAACATTTAAAGCCCACGATTCAAAATAAATATATAAACAATTAAAACGTTATAGAGGAGCTCCAATTAAATAAAATATTTAAACATTTGACTTGATTAATACAAATTCAAAATAAGGATTACAAACTCGTACACGTAAGGTTCTATAAATACACAACTCACTAAATACAGGTATCACACTATGACAACGATGCTTGCTGGAATCCCATACAGACAGTGCTCTTCGGTCCCGCGATCAACCTACGTATGGAAACAACAATTTCGAGCACTGAGCTTACAAAGCTCAATGGTACACATCTACTCTACTATACTTCATGTTAATCATAAACATAAGCATGCAAGCTAGTACGGGCAATAAGAAGAGATAAATAAACATATGGTGCTACCGTTAGCCGCCTAAACACATGCTAACATCCTAGCAATCATCAAGCATGACACACAAGGCCCAACCATATTTGAGATCTTATTAGAGCATCTAGACAGAAACACATATCAGCAACAACAACACAACTCTAGAGTGAGGTCAGGTCACAAAGCATCGGTACATACACTCCGGGTGAGGTCGGGTCATATAGCATCGGAACATACACCCTGGGTGAGGCCGGGTCATATAGCATCGGAACATACACCTATACTCGAAATTCCTCCTCGAGTATCTTCGAATGAGGCTCGAGTCACATAGCATCGGTAACCTCCATTCGGTATCTCAACTATGGTGTTGTAACACCCTTTCACTGGGTATCCGAATCCCATCAAATGCCTACCCGACATATAAGCAATGCGATCCAAAGAATCTCCTATTGTTGCTAATCGTCAATATATTGTTTATTATACATTATCGAGTTGTTAATACATTATGGGGAAGTGCATATTTAATCTCATTTATCAAGGCATAGTTCAATTATTAATATTTTGTATTTACCCTTATCTTAGACTGGCATTTCAGACTATCTAGTTCAGCGACATCGATACTCGAATATGAGTATCGATGTGGTACCCCTAGCTAACGGTACTCACACGTGTACCGCTACCAATTAGCTTACTAGAAATTCCCATAAGTATCAGTACAATCCCACCCTTACCGATATAACCCTAATCGTTTATAGGTATAGCCAAAGCTCGTACCGGTACCCAACTCACGGGTTCGTACTATTTCTTTAAATTACGGTGTTATAACACCTATTAGGTTCCTAAAGCTTATAAAAGGCATTAAAGTACGTTGCTAGCGTATTTAATTCATTATTACCACTTACTGGCTTTTTACCCATTTAATTGAATACTTATCAGTATTGTCTCTAACCAATATTCAATCGAACATATTAATTTATTCAGCTAACACACAAGGCATCATCATATATCAACCATTCAACCAATCTTACAATCAAATATTCATATGGTATCATATACATTCTCTAAATCTCATAGCAGACTCGAACATTCTCAAACTCATCAATCATCTCAATAATTATCAAGCCTCGAACTAACAGTGTCAACACATGCTTATTACTCATCTCCTAATTTGCAACCACTAACTTGCAAAACCATTACACTTATGATGCTCATGAAGCATTATAGAGTTCGAGGTGTACTAACCTTAAGTTGATACTTTTAAAATACTTATCCGAGCTTCTCGAACAATCCACATGATCTAATATCCATACCCGAACAATCCTCATATATCAACAAATACAAAAATACATTATTTCTATGCATCTCCTATACCATTCACAAGGTTATACATGTAAAAACAACTTACCGAGTTCAAGTTTGGCAAAACGGGTTGCGCCAATGGATTTGGAACGTCAAAAAACCTCCGGGTAGGGTCCCCTAAAAAATTCAACGGCCGATTAATTCCAGACAATGGTCTGGTCAACCCTTAGGCGATCTAGTGCGGCGCAGGCACATGGTAGCTACTGTGTACCCCAATTAGGTGATCTAGTGCGGACGAGTGTACTATAACCTTGGTACACCCATGAGGCATTATCTTGTGTGGGCTAGCTCACGTGCACTCGGGTGAGCCCACTTCGGTGTGGCTTGGTGCACCGTAGCATAGTGCACCTGCATGGTCAGACACATGCCCACCAGCAGCGGTGGTGCGTGATGGCACATGGGAGGCCCTCTAGTGGCTGGACGGCTGCAGCAAGCTCTAGTCTCACTATTCTTCGACCGCTGGTTCCGATGGTGGCCTCCACTTGCGGTGGTGGTGGCCGGAATATGGTGTTTTCCACCAGCCAAAACTTTCTTTCCCCCACCCGGTGAACGGTGACAGCTTCGGTAATGCAAGTACCATCATTGGACTCCTCTCGTCGAGCTGAAGCTGATGGTGCCGGCGGTGTCATGCACGACAACTACGACGACCATAGATCGAAGTTCAAAGCCTTTCCCTCACTTTTTCTCTCTTTCTCTCTTTTTTCTCTTTCCCCCAAAAATATCTCATTTTCTCCTCTCTCTTTCTCCATAACATCATCGGCCTACTTTATTCAAATTACCAAACCATTTTTTATTTTTCCCAAACACATAAATATACACACTATTAAATACCTCTTTTTTTCCTTTTTATCCCTAGGCCCAATTGATTATTCTTAATTGGGTTCCCATCCTAAAGGCCCAAATAAATTGGGTCCAAGGTCTAATTTGCAAAACTCAAAATTTGGGTCGTTATATATATAATAATTTAATTTAAATTTTTAATAAAATATAAAATTATTAATTACATTAAAAATAATTCAATGATTATAAATGTGAAATTATAAAAATAATTGTGGAAAGAAAAAAATATTAAATTTAGTTTAAAAATACAAGTGTGTTAACTATAATTTAATTATTAGATTTATTTCAATGATTTAGATGTTTTTATGCATCCCAAGTATGTCATGTTCGAGTTCTCTTAATCCATTTCTGGAATTAACAAGAAATAAACACATATACCTTATTTCGTATTCCAATTCATAGAAGTACACTTAGCCCAGTGGTAAACTTTTGGCTTTTTCACTAAGCTTACCCGGGTTTGAATCCCATTAGTACCAAGCAGTTTTGTTTTATTTTCTTCATTTAATGAGGTGGTGACACATGTTACCACCTAATTGAATAATTTATTTATTTTATTAAATTAAAATTAGGACTAAATTGATAGAATGTATAAATAGTGGGGACTAAATTATAATTATACAATTTTTTTAACTGTCACATCACCCATTCCATTAGATTTTAATGGTAGGTGGCTTGATTGATACCATTTAAATAGTTAAGGGGTCATAATGACAAAATTGAAGTATAATGTTCATATCGACACCAATCTCATGACTAAGTGGTCATTTGAATAATTTACCCTATATTTTTTAATATGCCTTAAATTCAAGTTAGTCTCTCTTTTAATCGCTCGACTTTGCTCAAACCCTAGACTTTCTCTACTTTTTTTCAAGAAGTTCTTAGCTGTTTCTTGTAAACTTTTATTTTATTTCTGACGACTGAAATAATAAAACACTTCATCTTCTTTTCTCCGGCATTTTTAGGGGAATATTGGGTTTTGGTTTAATATTTTGGGTTATAAGGCACACTGCCCTATAATTGAGGATCTACTGTAAAAACTACAATGAATTGAAGACGGCACCTGCAAGTGGCGTCTTCTTGATTTTTTAAATATTTAAAATTTAGATTCCAATGAAGACGCCACCTGCAGGTGGCATCTTGAGCTGAATTATGAAAATTGAGCCGCGAATCCAGCAGCTGTAGTGAAAGTGATCAGCCGTTGTCAGCCGAATAAAGTTGGCTCGACAAGACGCCACGAGCAGATGAGGTGTAGGTCTAGCAGATTCCTCTTAGGAAGGCATCTGCAGGTGGCGACAAAAAGCTTGGACTCCATCTGCAGGTGGCATCAGGATCTGTATATATATAAGGCAACTGGCCGGGAATTTTTGTTCTTTTGTTGTTCATTTCAAAAAAATTCAAGTTTAAGAAGTTTTTTGGTAAATTAAGAGAGTCAGTGGTGTGATCGAATATCACGATGGATTATGAAACCAAAAACCCTTATGGTCGTTAGGGCGAAATAGTTTATGATTTCAACAAGGACGACGAAAATGTTATACCAGTGGCAGAAGATGATGATGTCGAGTTGCTTGATGCTGCTGATGTTGATGCTGTTAGGACCGCTGCTGCTTATGGCCATGATCTTGATGTTGAGGAAGATGTTTGGGAAGTAGCGTCTACTAGATATAGATTGGCTGATGAGCCATCGGTTTGGGGTTATGTTCAACCGGAGCTGCAGCAACCAGAGCTGCAGCAACCGGAGCCCAATCTTCTAGCTTGCATGCCTCTAGTCCACATGTATAAAGTGGACTATGCTGCAATGCGAGATCAAGAATATAAGGCACGTGTATTTTGTTATTCTTCAGCCCCAACCGACGGGGAGTTAAAACTCGGAGGTCAATTCGATACAAAGAAAGATGCTCAGTTAGCAATCAATGAGTACTGCGTCAAACGTCATATACAATCTTGTGTTGTTGAATCTGATAGTGGAACATTTTGTGTAAGGTGCGTAAATTGGAGGAGCAAATATAACTAGAGGATAAGAGTTTCATATATGAAACGAAAGAAGATGTGGGAGGTCAGAAGGTTCATTGATCAACATTCATGGACCATAACTTCAATCACACAGGACCACATAAACCTTGACTCCGATTTGATATGCACTTACACAAAGTTTTTGGTTGAGAAGAATTCGAGGATCGCCATTGCAGTGTTGGTAGCATCGATTTGTGCACAGCTTGGATACATCTCATCTTACTATAAGGCGTGGATGGTGAAACAAAAGGCGATGGCATTAGTTTACGGCGATTGGGATAGATCATATAATAAGCTACCGGCTCTATTACGAGTAATGCAAGTATTTATCCCTGGAACTGTAGTGGATTACGAAACGTTGCTGACGGTAACACTACAAGGTGAAGTAATTCCCGAAAAAAATATTCAGTAAGTTATTCTGGCATTCCAGTCTTGCATTGAAGGATTTGCATTCTGCAAACGTATGATTCAAATTGATGGTACATGGTTGTACGGGAAATACGAGCATATATTGCTTCTTGTTGTGGCGCAAGACAGAGACAGGAATATATTTCCAATAGCCTTTGCCATAGTTGAGAAGGAAAATGCCGATGGATGAAATTCTTTTTGAATAATTTATACCGACACGTAATCAAAGAGGACGAGATTTGTGTGATTTCTGATAGAGGGTCTGCTCTATTATCAGTAATCGATACCCCGTAAGTTTATGGAGACTACCACATACTTATCCAACCTATTGTATACGACATATTGCTGCCAATGCAAAGGCTCAGTTCCGGAACAATCAGATTCGTCATGAAATTTTAAGCTCAAGTAAGTTGTAATTTGTTATTGTCTAAATTATTGATTTATTCATGTATGATATTTGACTTGTGTTTACTAACTAATGTTTATACGAGCAGGGTATGAAACGGTTCGGCCAAGGTTCGATGCATAGTTTAGGCGTTTTATAAGGCAGAGAGAACGTGTACATGATTTTGTTGCTGATATTCCCAGGGAACGATGGTCACAGGCCTATGATGAAGGTCAACATTACAGGCATATAACCACTAACCTTGCCGAGCCTATCAACTCTGTGTTGAAAGGGACGCGCCATCTACCAATTGCCAGTATTGTTTGGGAGACGTACTTTAGACTGGGCAAAGTATGGTGCGACAAAGGGAAGGAGGTCAACTCTTAAATAAATAGGGGACAATAGTGGTCTGAAACTCCCCAAATGAGTATGGAGAAACTTTAAGAGGACGCAACCGCCATGAGAGTGGATTCCTTCGACCCTAACGATGCTGAATTTAATGTCCAAGCCTTGATACGCCCGAACGAGCACAAATTGTTCCGAGTAAACTTGCATATGAACTGGTGTGACTGTGGTTGTTTTCAGACATATTGATACCCGTACGCTCACGCAATCACCGCATGCATGCAAGTCTGTATATACCCATATACATTGGTGGACGATTGTTTTAGGTTGGAAACAATGGCAAATATCTACAGGCCTATGTTTAGGACGATTCCAAATCAGGAATATTGGCCAATAGATCCAATATACGAAGAATGGTTACCAAATCCCAGTCTTCGAAGAAAACTAAAGGGTCGACCGACTTCCTCCCGCTTTCATACTTGTATGGATGATCCAGATGATCGAGAAAGAGTTCAAACTAGGCATTGTGGACTTTGTCGAGCGGCAGTTCACACGAGAGATAAAATCTGAATCGTCCTAACTATCGTGTAGGGCCGTCACAACAATTTTGAATGAGTTTGTAAACTTTCATTAATGAAGTAATATAATATTTATCAGGAAAAATTTTTAATTGCTTTAAATGTTTTCAATCAGAATAGTTACTAAATGTTATCGTGTTATTTAATATTTATCAGGAAAATTCATGAACAAGTCCCCAAATTTTAAAAATATTATAATGTAGTTATATTTAATTGAATACATGTAAACAATAAGATACTATCAAAGTTTGCATTTGAAACACTATAAATTACAATGTGAAGTTGAAAAGATGATTTATTTTATCTAAGTGATCTGAGTTCTAGTATCATGTGTACACAGTGTGTGTTTAAAAAAGTTTAAAAAATTAAACAGATACTTGGCATGTAATTATATCATCTTAAAAAACATGATAAATTAAATAATAGAGATAAGCGGGTAACGATAAACTAATAATGAAGATAAGCGGTGAAAATAAAAAGTTCCAAATAAAAGTTTAAACATTAATATGAAAATTCCAAATAGAACAAAAAATATCATATCTTCTTCTCCTTCTCGGCAGCTCTTGTCTATGCAGGGAAAATTTGTGGTCTTTGTGGTCATACCTTCATAGGGGTTGAGACATCCTCTGTGGCGATTTGGGGTCCTCCAAATCCTGCTCATCTTCGCCTGGATGGTCATCCAAAATCCGCATAGAAGGTGGTGTCGCGTACATATCTTCAGCACATAGCGGAGTGGAAAAGGGCAGAGTAGGCAAGTATGGAGGTGGTTGTTGAAATGCACTCACTCCGGTTGATCCAACATCAGTGTGCTGCGAATGGAACATCTGGGATCTTTGCAGTGCTCTATCCCATGGATCATCATAATCGTATGTTCCCCCTACATGCCCTGAGGGTACACCTGAACTCCATGATGACCACTCCGCATGATTAATTGGTGGCGACTGCAGGTCCTCCATATGCGCAGACGAACTAGCTTCGTACTGATATGAGCACATATGCTTTGTATGCCATCTCTGACTCACTTCCATGGGTGTTGGGA
The DNA here is from genome assembly GCA_019671005.1 of Hibiscus mutabilis. Lineage (NCBI taxonomy): Eukaryota > Viridiplantae > Streptophyta > Magnoliopsida > Malvales > Malvaceae > Hibiscus > Hibiscus mutabilis. Next base: position 15,447,606 of record CM033744.1, read on the forward strand.
ATGGTTTTCTGTTGTTATAAAACCATACCATGTAAGACGAATCGTCACAGAAATCATCTTCCTAGACTAGAGTCACATTAGTTGGCACATATAAGTTTCGGTTGTTTCAACGAGCAATGAAACTTTCTTGCTTGCGCCTCCAGTTATCATCAACCCTGGTTTTTTGTTCTCCTGTGTGAATATCGTTGAGATCAATCAGAAGACCAGGAACGGGTTTATGATACCAGAACTGTCACAAGACTCTATCAGCGCACTAGAACTCAACCACCGAAAAATGGATCAACGGCACAACTGCACCCCAAAATGTAGCATCCTCCCACACATATTGGGGTACGCAAGACTGTACATCCGCATCGTCGTACGACGACCAAATGAACTGTCAAAAAAATTAATATTAACATCAAAAAATATTTGGGTATGCAAGACTATACTTTAAACCAACTTTAATGCCTGATTTTTCCCTTCAGATTTGATCTTCAGTCTCACGTCAACAACGTTGTTGTGCACCACCCCCGCATTTCTCAAATCATGTCGCCACCTGCACCAAAAAGAAAATTTTTTATTTACTAATTCAAAATAATTTTAATAAAAAATACATATTAAACAAATGTTTTGATTTTAGTATTACCTTCTAGCAAGTGGAATCTCAACTGGGTTATTGACTATATGTGTCAAATATGGCAGTCGATACCACGCCCAAGATTGAAGTAAGATAAGGCATCCACCAATATCGGATATCTTGTTCCCATTCTTAACAATAACAGCATTGCACATTTCATGGTATAACACCGCCAATATCGCAGAGCCCCAGCTATACTGACGAGATTCGCAAAAATTTTCCAGCAGTGGCAAATACTGCGTGTGCACAAGATTACCGGATTTATCCGGCATCAATACTCCACCAATGAGCTGCAGGATATAAGCACGTGTTGCGCATACAACTTCGTCATCGATTGAGTCCTCGGTTACCCTGAATGCATTTTCCAATCAGGTTACCTTCACACGTATCCCTTTCGTGTCGATTCGTGAAGGGATTTTCCCGAGGAACTGGTTGCACATCGCATATACGTTGTAGTTACTCTGTCCCATGACCGCATTTCCACTTATGGGGACACCGAGCTGTAAAGCTACATCTTGCAGGGCTATCGTGTACTCCCCGACTGGAAAATGACTGTAAGTGACGAATAATACGAGCAAATGGCTCTTCCGTCATCGTTCCTCGACGACGAAAGCAATGCTGATCGTCCTACATTTAATAAATTAAATTTAATTAATAACATTGTAAAACTAACATACATTTCTTACTCGAAGATAAATAAATAAGTTACAAATTACTTACGCCGATATAAGATGAAATGTGCATATGGTCCAACTGCAACAACTGATCAGACGCCATATCTCAAATTTATCTGCACACCAACTACTTTAACAAAAAAATATTTATTATTATTCGAATAGGGTTCTCTTAATTATACTAATTTTTTCTCGGATATACCTAGAATTATTCGAATATGGTTCCCTTAATTATACTAATTTTTGTTCTCGAATATACCTAGAATTATTATTCGAATATGGTTCTCTTAATTATACTAATTTTTGTTCTCGAATATATCTAGAATTACTAGAATATGGTTCCCTTAATTATACTAATTTTTGTTCTTGAATATACCTAGAATTATTTGAATATGGTTCCCTTAATTTTCCTAGAATTATTCGAATATGTTCTTGAATATACCTAGAATTATTCGAATATGTTCCCTTAATTATACTAATTTTTTTCTCGAATATACCTAGAATTATTATTCGAATATGGTTCCCTTAATTATACTATTTTTTGTTCTCTAATATACCTAGAATTACTCGAATATGGTTCCCTTAATTATACTAATTTTTGTTTTTGAATATACCTAGAATTCTCTGAATATGGTTCCCTTAATTATACTAATTTTTGTTCTCCAATAATTTATAAAACAATAAAATATATAATATACCCTAGAAAAATTAAATTATTTAAACTCTACATACATACCTACCTACATAGCTACATTAATAAAAATTCAAATTCAATGCTCAACTTATTATTAATATCCTAAAACCCTATAATTCTATAATTTATTATTATTATTACCCTAAAATAAAATCTTACATGTCTACAATATCTACATTTAATTTATATAAATTGAAAAAATAAGTACCTCTTTGAAAATGTGCTCCAAATGTTTTCCTTAAAATCTCTTTACTTCCTGCAACAAAAAATAAATAAGATTAATAAATATATAATAATTAAATAATTTATAAATTAACTAAAATTTACATACCCAAATTTGATAACTCAAATTTCCCTAAACTCTCTACACAAAAGAAACATTTCCCTCACTCAATTTTTTACCCACACCTCTCTCACTCAATTTTCCCCTCTCCCACAACTCCTCACTCAATTTTTTTTCTCTCCCAAACTTGTTCTGCTGTTGCAATTTATAGACAGATTTCGGGTGAGGACGCCACCTGCAGGTGCGTCCTGAGTTAAAAACGCGTAATTACCGCGCCTTTACCGCTGCCCAAGTCAATACAGTAATTGGCTGGATTTACCGGCTCAACAGCCACTCTTTAATGAAGACGCCACCTACAGGTGACGTCTTCATTGAAATCTAAATTTTAAATATTTAAAAAAATCAAAAAGACGCCACCTGCAGTGGTGTCTTCAATTCATTGTAGTTTTTGCCTTAGATCCCCAATTATAGGGCAGCGTACCTTATAACCCAAAATATTAAACTAAAACCCAATATTCTCCTAAAAATGCACTTTTCTCCTGATAATTTTGATTAAATGAAACGACCTTTAATTTTACCTATTTTAATCTCAATAAACAATAGTGTTTTCCACATGTGAGTCAAAGGATTAGTCAACACAAGTCCAAATATGGCAAACCGGTGTTAACTAGACCAGTCAAACATCCCACATCAGGATGTCATTACTGGACTAACGATCGATAACAATTCAGTGAGCGATTTATTATAAAACAATAATATTAATAATTATTTTATAAATTTAAAATTTCAGGGTTAGAAAAAGAATTTGTTACAATAAATTCATGAAAAAAAAGTTTAATATTAAAATAAATGTTTAAATTGTCTCGTTTTTTTTAAGTGTTTAAATTACTTTTATCTCTTTTAAAAGTTTAAATTTTCATTTTTATCGAAATGTGTCTTAATTGATTTTAATATAGACAAAAATAATAATTTCGACACTTAAAAGGGTAAAAAAAAAATTGACACCTAAAAAATAAATATAAGATAATTTGAGTACTTATTTTAATATTAATCCAAAAAAAAAATACAAGGATTGTCTACCACGCCCTCTTGTCTATCTCACCAAAACCCCTACACCATTCAGCACCGCCTACTGCGGAAACTCCACATCCACAACTACAAGCAATCATCAAAATTTTCAATCTTTATCTTCTACAACTACGCATTGCCAATAACCAGCCTTCCCCCATTGAAGTTTGAACCCTGTTCATCATTTCCACTCTCCTTAAGTCCCACCACACCATCACCGATATTACACCATTGAAAACCAGGGTTGTACCATAGAATTTCAGGGTTGCTTCTTTAAAATCTAAACCAACGAATCGAAGGAGGAGGAGGAAACCTTCCGAACGGTGCCGTTTTTGGCCGGAGAGCCTACCAGACGGCGAAGATAACGGTGACGGCAGTAAATAGAAGAGAGGATAATTACCCAGTAGTAGTTAACGCCAAAGTTTTCTAATTGAACTTTTTGGGTAAATTACCTTTTTGGTTAGTTTATATATATATTATCTATTTAAGTGTTTGGTTATTAAAAAACATGATTAATGTTATTTGTTTAGATATTTAATATTTTTGAGTTTAATTAAAAAAAATAAAAAATATGGATTCATTAAATTGAAAAAAATGTTTTGAGCTAAATTGCAGTAATATTTTCATCAAATTAATTTTGTGATATGGTTCGTAACCTTGTAAAAGATGATAGAAATCGAGAAAAATGATTATCCCATCCAAATAAAAAATTCACCCTGTATTTTTTTTTAAAGTGTGAACCTTTTTCATTGAACATCTCGAAGGAAAAAAAATTAAAATAGAAATACAAACTTTAAAATGCAAGTTTTAGTAACAAAAACAAACCAAGATTTAAACTTAAAAAAATGAACCGAGACAAAATATGAGAAAAGAAGCAAGGAAAAACAATATAAAAATCAAAACCATGAAGCTAACTTATAAAATTGTAGCCACTAAAAAAATTTCGCAAGTCGCTAAAAAGGTTCGTAATTCGATTTTCTTTTGCTTTTTGAGAAACATTTGAAAAGGTAGGAAAGTCCTTTAAAAATTCGTGTTTTAGGAAAATAAAAATTTAGAGTCGCCACCGGCCACTAAGGTAGGCCAGACTCCATAAAACCAGAGATTTATTCGAAAAGTGGGTTCGGGAGTTGGTTACACGCGTGGAAAGATTAGCACCCCCATCGCGCCCGAAAATCGATACCAAATATATGCTGCTTTTAGTCGATGGAAATTATCGAAATTTAGATTGAATTTAATTAAATTGTTCGTGATTGAATTTAGACTTTTAGATGGACTTGGTCAAATTGGTAAATTTGAATTAATTAAGCATTTAATTAATAAGGGTGACTGTACATCGGATCGTAGATTAAACAAACATCGAATAAGCCCGACTGCCATGTTATTTTACGGTTCGACTCAAGTACATTACCTTTATGCATGATGCAGACAGTTAAGAATGATGTGATGACTTGTCCAAATTTTATCTCGAGTTAAATTAACTTTAGACGATAAGAATTAATTCGAATATTTGGTCAACATCCATTGAGACAGGATTGTTACGACACAAATATCAGAATTAATAAATATCTCTGTTTTATAATTTAAATTGATTAATTAAAGGCATACCTAATTAAAATATTAAAGTCACATGAATGACAATTAAAATGCATGACAAAGAATTGTACGAAAATGAGGCCCTAGGCCTACTAAAGCTCTATCCTAAAAGGCTCAAATTATTGGAAATTAAAATTAATGCTCTAATCATTAACTAGGTTAATCTAAAAAATTAGCCCTAAATTAATTAAATCCTAAAAAAATCTAGAAATTTCTAACAATTTATGGATTATCTTAAACCAAAATAATTAATTTGATTGATTTTAAACTAGTATCCCAATAAGCCAAGGATTCTATTTAAAATTATTCGAATTAATTGATTGTGATTTAAATTAGGTGATCTATGTAAAATACCGATTTTATCCCTAAAATAATTAAGAATTGTTCAACCAATTTAATGCATTTAACATTTACCCCAATGAGCTAAGGGTAAATTTAAATGGATTAAATTGATTCGAACCTATAATCTAACTAAGGTTCTAATCTAAATTTAATTTAATTAATTTAAAATCATGCCCCAATAATACGAGCACATAATTTTAAATTAATTAAATTAAACCCTAAAACTAAACTAAATTGTACCCTAAAAATCTAAAAGGACCAAAACAACACAAAACTTAATATTAGGGCATATAAGGAAAATTAGACAAATAAATAAGATTAATAGCACAAAATAAAAACATTAAATGAATATGCATTGTAGGATTAAATTAGGATAAAATAACACCTAAGGGGCCTAGTTGGTAATTTTAAAAGCTGGAAAGGGACCAAATTGAAATTTTGAACATTGGAAAAGGGTACATTAAAAGATTTTAAAGAAACAAGGACTAAATAGGTTATTAACCCTTTAAAAAAACGAGTTAACTTAAAAAAACGCTGACTAAATTAAATGCGGGTGAAAATTAAAAGGACCCAGGGAGTAATTTTGAAAGACGAAAACCCTTAAAAGATATTTAAAAATGATGGAAGGACTATAACGTAATAAACCCAATTTCTTAAAATCAATCCGGCTTTATTTCAGGACGAAATTATGATTTTGTGAAAATGTTTAGGGACCTATGTTGCTATTTGAAAAGACAAAAAACCCTAGGGGGTAATTATCAAGGGACGAAAGGTTTTATTAAGGGATTAAGACAATTTAAAACATTGAGCCTGGTATATAGACCATTTCAGGCAAAAATTGACCTTTGGTCGTTTTAAAGAAATTTTCCATTTCCAAAAAACCCAGATCCTCTGACCTCTCTGTAGAGCTCGGATGAACACAGCCGTGGTGTTCATCCCTGTAACCCCCTCGACCAGGCCTAGAAGCCCGACCAAATCGAGAGTGCTACATTAGGTTTGCTGAAGCAAACCAGAGAAAGGTTACGAAAAGTCGGTCCATTTTTTTTCTTCTATCTTATTTAAATGCAAATTAATGTTCCTACATGATCATACTCACAGCGGATAAGTACTCAAATGAATCGAGCCACAAAAGAACAATCAATCGCATCCTAAACAGAATTGGGAACTAAAACGTAAATAATTAAAATTACAAAACCAAAATTATATTTAAGGTTACCAATCCTCAATTAGTCCATTTACACGCCAACATGATAAATTCCAGATCAAATTAATCATTCCAACTCATACAATTGCATTCCCAAGACTCAAGGACCAAAATGAAATAACCAGAAACTTTCAAGATTCCAAATTAGCCAACTTAACGGTACCCGTACCGGTACGCGTACTCGTGTTTTGATACGCCTATACATTCTCAAAAACTCATATTCTAATGGCTAAAATCCTTACCAAAACGCTTGTTCGCGTATCGGTACGCCTGGCAAAAATACCTATAATTGTATCGAAACACTTGCTCGAGTACCGAAACATCAAGCCTATAAAGGCAGGACCGTATCGAAACACCCTCCCGCTTATCGAAACGCTATGCCTGAAATGGCCTAGCTGTACTGGTACAAGGACACCTGTTTCGATACGCCTGGACCTGTAATGACATTTGTAGCTGTTTTTTACACAAACCTAGATGCATTAAGGTCCTATCAACTTACATATACACATATAAGCAACCAACATCACAGTTAACTACACATACACCAAGGTTTAACTACAACACTAGATTATGCCACCCAAAAGATTGGTCTAGAGGCATGCTCCCTATAGCTCACCACCACCAAAATGCCCAACTAAGCAATTAACAACAAGAACAACATACCAACAACACATCAAGACCATACTCAACCTGTTTAGTTCATCAAAAAATGTCATCCAAGCAAAACCATCTAGATGCATACCTAGGTAACCATATAACATCAACCATAGGAAACGGTGCATGATAAACGAAACGCCAACAATCACACTCCAAAATCACAGCATTATACATGCTCAAAACCAAAGGAAACTGAATTACAAATCCCAAAATCCATGGCGAACACATTGCCTTATTAATCGGAAACTAAAATCGAGTTCATACTCAAATAGTTTTGTCTTTGGAACACTTAATCCTTTCCTTTGCTGCCCCAAGCTTTAATGCTCTGCATTATTAGAGAAAAGAGAGCGTAAGCACACATGCTTAGTAAGGATGCTCTTAAATGATGATGCATTTAAAAAAACTCTTGATAACCAACACTTGTTTCCAAACCATGCTTACGACCTAAACAAGTTCCAATAGTTTCAAATCAAAACATGCATATCAGCCATATGCTAATCAATACATATATTCCATATGTTTAATACCAAAGCATCAAATACAAAAACATGCTTAAACCCCAAAGCATTATATACAAAACATGTTTAAATCCCAAAGCATTATAAATAGATTCAACATTAAAATTCTCATATATTGGCAATTATAGTGACCCCGAATAGTCAACCACTATCCTTGATTAGCCGACCGCTAATCTTTAGCTAACCGACCGTTAACTTTACACATTGGATACACAGATCTCCCTTAATGATCGACCATCATCAAGACTACCCCATGCCGACCGCATGACTTTACAACCTTGCCGACTACAAGCTTTACATCAACAAGGGCAACCGACTGCTCAACCCAAGTGATAACAACATAGTCCGGGTAGCCGACCGCTATACCTCAAAGAATCTTAACCCACGATCGATTTTTTAACCATATTATAGTGCATTTTATCCTATTGCATGCCAACTATATCTGAATGTTTTCTCACCTTGTCACATAGCCATTATATCATTTTCAAAACCATTTACTCACTGTTTTACAATGCATTACACAAAAATCCCCACAAATGCAAATCACATTGCCATAGCAATATCACATTCCCGACCGGAATAAACACCAATGATCACTAGCATTAAATATACCATTAAGCCACTGCATATGTACTTTAAAATCATGCATCAACAGTAAGTAAAGCAAACCATGTTTACGACTAAAACATGAATCACACATACTCATATCCGAACCAATATTGAATAGCAAAAAAGGGAAACTTACTTCTGAGCTTAGGTTAGTGTTTCAAACTTATCCTAAACTCCCAAAACCACTTTCAAACCTTTGAAAGACTTTTAAGATCGTTTCCACTCACTGATTTTACTCCACCTTGCTTGCTACCGCGAAACAAGCTCCCGACAAGTCTAGAACCACCTCAAGATGCTACACCTTGATTATCCCCTGTTTCGGCCACACAAAACCAGAGGAAACATGCATTAAAATGCATCCAATACCTTGTTTCAACCCAAAATTCCGTATCTCTCAAGATACACACTCAAAACTCATCCAAAACTTACCGAAATCAACCTCAAACACTACTCAATCTTAACCCAGCCATATAATAACGATTCGAAACATAAAACTTCATCAATTAATATCTAAAAACTCATTCCCAACATCCTTTTACTTCCAGCAAAGATTAAACACCTTAAACACCCCAAAAACCCTTAACAAACAACCTAACAATTAGAGATTCAACCAATTTCGGGATTCCATTATTAAAAACAACTTATCCACATTATAATACATCCAAAATAAGATTGAAATGAATCTACAACATTGGAAAAACATATCCAAATCGAAAATCACAAGATTCTTCAATAAAACCTCAATAAAGCTAAAATCTATAATTAATTACTCAAAACCTATTGAAAATCATATGTAAAGAGCCAAGAACTTGGGAATTTCAGTAAAGAACCTTTCATTATAGGAGAAGAACGAAACTTACCTCCAATGAATGAGTTTCCCCTTAATTGAATAGTTTTCCTCTTGAAAAACAAAAAAAATTCAATAAAATTTGAGGAAAACAATTTAAGAAATCATTTAGCAAATCAATGAATAAAGAAATTAAGATCATTACCTTAAATCTCTGATGGAAAGAGTGTTTGGCTAAGAGTGTTGTGAGAGAAAATGTGAGAAAAGAAAAGTTATGTCAAAATGAGTTTTAGAAATATAACTACCTTTTTAACTAAATCTCTTTTTAATTCTTTTAACTAAAACCATTTTAAAATAATCCTAATTAAGGGAATACTCATATTAGACCAAATGGTAAAATAGCTCCTTAAATATTCTAAGTTTTGACTCTTTACAAAATAGCCACCTTTTAAAACATTTTTCAAAAATTGCATTTTGGTTCACTAGCCAAAATGTCACCCTTCCAAGGTTCATTTTCCAAAATTGCTTTCACTAATATTTTTAATATAATAAAATATGATTTTTAAATATTTTTCCATAATTTTATCTTTTAGGAAAATATCTGCACCTGAATTCGACTCGAATCTTTAACCCGGTCCACTGGACCGTCTAACCAGCCCCAAAACCACTCGGCCCAAAACCGAGGCGTTACAACTCTCCCCTCTTAAGAAATTTTTCCCTCGAAATTTACCTGGAGGAAAAAGATGCAGAAATTGCTCTAACATATCCGCCTTTCTTTCCCAAGTGGCTTCCTCGACACCTCGATGTCGCCACAAGACTTTAACCAGTTCTATCATCTTACCCAATAGAACCTTGCTGCTAGAATCAAGGATTTCCACAGGCTCCTCATCAAATGATAAATTCAGTCTCAACTCAATTTGCTCTACCGGCATAACATGCAAAGGATCCGACCGATACCTCCGTAACATGTATACATGGAATACATCATGTATTTTCTCAAGCTCGGGAGGCAACCTCAACCAATTAGCCACAGGACCAACTCGCTCCACAATCTCATATGGTCTAATAAACCTTGGACTAAGCTTACCCTTACGTCCAATCCACATCACCTTTTTCCACGATGACACCTTCAAGAACACACGATCGCCCATCACATATTCAATTTCCCTACGCTTTAAATCCGCGTAAGATTTTTTACGATCCGCAGCCACTTTAAGCGGTCACATACAAGATTAAATTTCTCATCTATGTCTTTCAACACATAAGGCAAGGAAACATGCTTTTCCCCTACCTCGGCCTAACACAAGGGCGTACGACACCTCCGGCCATACAATGCCTTAAATGGTGCCATCTGTATACTCGCTTGATAGCTGTTATTATAAGCAAATTCCACCAACGGCAAGTGCTTCTCCCAGGTTCCTTGAAACTCAATAATAAAACACCTTAGCATATCCTCCAAAACCTGGATAACACGCTTAGACTGCCTATCCGTCTAAGGATGATACACGGTACTAAATCTCAACCTCGAACCCAAAGCCTAATGTAAACATTTTCAAAACCTTGATATGAACTATCCGAAATGATCAACTTTTGTACCCCGTGCAAACGCACAATCTTAGAGATAAACAAATACACTAGCTTGTCCAAGGTGTACGTTGTATGCACTAGCAAAAAATGCACACACTTCGTAAACTGATCGACAATCACCCAAATGGAATCTTTTTTAGCCGGTGTCAACGGCAACCCTGACACGAAATCCATGGTGATTCTTTCCCATTTTCACTCTGGAATTCTCAACGGTTGCAACAATCCAGATGGAAACTAATGTTTAGCTTTAACCCACTAACACACCATACATTTGGACACAAACTCCGCCATATCCTTCTTCAAACCAACCCAATAGTACCTTTCCTTGAAATCACGATACATCTTGGTACTACCAGGATGCATAGCAAAAGGACTAGAATGTGCTTCTTCCGAAATAGTATGCCGAAGCTCCGGGACTTTCGGCACCACTATTTGACCTTTAAAGCACAAAACTCCATCATAATCAAAATGAAAATCCGTTGGATTACCATATGTTATGTCCTTAACATGAGGAACCAAAGAATCATCATAAGGTTGCTTAGCCTTAATCAATCGTGACAACGTAGGCTTAACTTGCAATTCACCCAACAACCCACATTCCCGCATCACACTCAACCTTGCAAACATTTCCCTAAGCTCAATCGCCACCCTACGACTCAATGCATCCACAACAACACATCCGCAATTGACCGCTCAACCCAACTGATAATAACATAGTCCGGGTAGCCGACCGCTATACCTCAAAGACTCTTAACCCACGATCGATTTTTTAACCATATTATAGTGCACTTTATCCTATGACATGCCAACTATATCTGAATGTTTTCTCACCTTGTCACATAGCCAATATATTGTTTTCAAAACCATTTACTCACTGTTTTACAATGCATTACACAAAAATCCCCACATATGCAAATCACATTGCCATAGCAATATCACATTCCCGACCGAAATAAACACCAATGCTCACTAGCATTAAATATACCTTTAAGCCACTGCATATGTACTTTAAAATCACGCATCAACAGTAAGTAAAGTAAACCATGTTTACGACTAAAACATGAATCACACATACTCATATCCGAACCGATATTGAATAACAAAAGAGGGAAACTTACTTCTGAGCCTAGGTAAGTGTTTCAAACTTATCCTAAATTCCCAAAACCACTTTCAAACCTTTGAAAAACTTTTAAGATCGTTTCCACTCACCGATTTCACTCCGCATTGCTTGCTACCGCGAAACAAGCTCCCGGCAAGTCTAGAACCACCTCAAGATGCTACACCTTGATTATCCCCTGTTTCGGCCACACAAAACCAGAGGAAACATGCATTAAAATGCATCCAATACCCTGTTTCAATCCAAAATCCCGTAGCTCTCAAGATGCCCACTCAAAACTCATCCGAAACTTACCGAAATCAACCTCAAACACTACTCAATCTTAACCCAGCCATATAATAACGATTCAAAACATCAACTTCATCAATTAATATCTAAAATCTCATTCCCAACATCCTTTTACTTCCAGCAAAGATTAAACACCTTAAACACCCCAAAAACCCTTAAAAAACAACCTAACAATTAGAGATTCAACCAATTTCGGGATTCCATTATAAAAACAACTTATCCATATTATAAAACATCCAAAATAAGATTGAAATGAATCTACAACACTGGAAAAACAGATCCAAATCGAAAATCACAAGATTCTTCAATAAAACCTCAATAAAGCTAAAATCCATAATTAATTACTTAAAACCTATTGAAAATCATATGTAAAGAGGCAAGAACTTGGAAATTTCAGTAAAGAACCTTTCATTAGAGGAGAAGAACGAAACTTACCTCCAATGATTGAATTTCCTCTTAATTGGATGGTTTTTCCTTTTGAAAAGCAAAGAAATTCAATAAGATTTGTGGAAAACAATTTAAGAAATCATTTAGCAAATCAATGAATAAAGAAAATAAGATCATTACCTTAAATCTCTGATGGAAAAAGAGTGTTTGACTGAGAGTGTTTTGAGAGAAAATGTGGGAAAAGAAAAGTTACGTCAAAATGAGTTTTAGAAAGATAACAACCTTTTTAGCTAAATCATTTTAATTATTTTAATTAAAACCATTTTAAAATAATCCTAATTAAGGGAATACTCAGATTAGACCAAATGGTAAAATAGCTCCTTAAAGATTTTAAGTTTTGACTCTTTACAAAATAGCCACCTTTTAAAAAATTGCATTTTGGTCACTAGCCAAAATATCACCCTTCCAAGGTTCATTTTCCAAAATTTATTTCACCAATATTTTTAATATAATAAAATATGATTTTTAATTATTTTTCTATAATTTTATCTTTCAGAAAAATATCTACTCCCGAATTCGACTCAAATCTCTGACCTGGTCCACTGGACCGTCTAACTAGCCAAAAACTGCTAGGCCCAAAATTGGGGCGTTACAATCCTAGCCACTATAAAAACCAAAAACCGGCCATCCTACCGCTGTGCTGGCCACTGCTCACCAGTGGTCGGAAACCTCAAAACCAAAAAAACCTTCCTTTTACCGTTCTAAAACCATATCTAACTTCTCTATTTTCAAAAAACGCACAAAGCCCCTCCCTTTTTATGAAAACAGAATTGAAAATTCATTTTTTTTAAAATTTTTTTTGAAAATACCTCCCATGGCCGGGAATGCATCTGTCATCCTCTTGGTTCACCTCTAAAAGCCCAAAGGCTAAAGGTTTGTCACTCGGAGAATGGTACGACTGTCGAACATATGGGTAAGAAGGTAAATCCTAGATCTAGTTATTTTACTATGCATGCATGCCAAAATGAAACGAGGAAGGCATACTTTTCAAAAGGCTTTTTTTGTATTGTTTCTTTTTCAAACTCCGTTTACAATTAGTGTGTTCGGTTTTATAACCGAAGCGTTGTTACATGAAAGAAAATAAAAATGCTAGTTGATATGCTCTGAAATCTACCGAAATCCTTGTTTGATCTTTGCCATTTTTGCTCGATCCGATTTTTGTGTTTTTTGCTAATGTTCGATCTTTTTTGTTGTATGGTAGACATGGTCGCACGAGAGGAGGAGGGGACCAGAGAGAAGCTCTTGGTTTCGGTAGATGAAGCATCAGGAGGAGTCTAGGCATCAGGCGCATGGGCGCGTGGAGATCCGAAGGGTCTGGGCGTGTGGCACACGCGATCATGAAAGAGTGGGACAATCGTACGTGGGCGAGTGACGACTCTGGAAGCTTCCACCTTCGCATCAGGGTCGTCCGTGTGTCATCCTTATCTAACGGTTAAGATGGATGTGGCATTGGGCAGACAACATAACCCTAATTAGGGTTTCCCTCTACTGCATCTGGACCGTCAGATCTAAAACAGATCTAACGGTTGACAATGGACTGCATATGGATGAAACATGTATTAGGGTTCGGCTTAGGGTTTTATTATTTGGGCCTTTAGCAGGTTGAATATGTAATAGTATTTAGGGTTTTTATTGTATAATGGATTGTCACTTAAAAACTTTGGGCTTTATTATTTATTTGGGCTTTTTATTTAGTATTTAATAATATTTTGGATTTTTGCTTAATAGTAGTATAATATACTAATATAATAATATAATTTTAGAAAATAATAATAATAACTTTTAGTTGGTTTTTTTCTTTTTTCGTTCAAATTATAATAACATATATTTGAAACAAATTAATTATACTAACAATAGTAGTAATATATATATATATGTATATTTTTTGGCATTAATAGAAATACGTAATATTAACCCAAGCCCATTACTCGAATATTTTACAAAAATAAAAAGCGGGTTAAAACCCCGAATAAAATTAGTGATTATAGCTGCCCCTATTTGCTTATTTTTATAAAACAAGAATAAATCAAAGACCATAAGCGCTAATTTTATCCGACTTCCCTGTTAGACGATTTGCCCCTCCAAAGCGACAATGAACAAACCAAAATAACTTGCTTTCCCAAAATGGAGAAAACAAACTGGGTAGCGCTGGACAAGTCCTTCCGAAGTGGCAATAGACAACCTAAAACTTCACACGACTTGTTCTTCCGAAGCGATAGCAAACAAATCCAAATAACTTGCTTTCCCGAAGCGGTGAAAACATACTAGCATATCCTTCCGAAATGGCAATGGAAAAACCCGATAACTTGCTTTCCGGAAGTGGCAAAAACATACTGGCATATCCTTCCAAAGTGGCAATGGATAGACCAGATAACTTGCTTTCTCGAAGTGGCAAAAACAAAATGGCATATCCTTCCGAAGTGGAAATGGACAAACCAGATAACTTGCTTTCCCAGAGTGGCGAAAATAAAATGGCATATCCTTCCAAAGTGGTAATGGATAGACTAGATAACTTGCTTTCTCGAAGTAGCGAAAACAAAGTGGCATATCCTTCCAAAGTGGCAATGGACAGACCAAATAACTTGCTTTCCCGGAGTGGCGAAAACAAAATGGCATATCCTTCCGAAGTGGAAATGTACAGGCCATATAACTTGTTTTCTTGGAGTGGCAAAAACAAAATGGCATATCCTTTCGAAGTGGCAACGGACAGACCAGATAATTGTTCTCCAAATGAAGGTGGCCATTCCCCATGAACTTGGACGGATAGGCTTTTTAACTTTCTTGTCTGAAAATTCTTGAGCTATGGTTATTTGCCTTATTCGCTTCTAAAATCATGATATTACGAGTATGAAATTCCTCGCTCGCGGTCTCTTTCATGCCTTTACTTCTTGGTTTACTCCTCCTCTGAGAAAGTACATGATCTAACAATTAAATACTTGTACAAATGAAATGCTATGATAGAATAAGTTAGCATGCTCCTATCTTAGGGATGCCTAACTATTCATGAGGCATGCTTAATGCTCAAACCTCTTCTCTCTGGGCTTCTCACTTCGTCTTCCTTTCGACTTCCTCTTGTCTTGGAACATTTGTTGTCACTCCTTGTGCCCAGACTCAGTTCCCGTTTAACCCTTGTATTCTCCAAATCTTTATTCTAAAATGCTCTTTCGAGTTTTCACTTTAGAGATTTTTCCTTTTCAAAGCGCCCTTTTGGGGTTTCACTTTGATTTTAATATCCCAATTTTTGTCTAGTGACCAAAATGTAAATTTTGAAAGTTTTGTGGCTAAAGTATAAACTTTGGAAAAGTTCAGGGACCAAAGTGTAATTTTCAAAAGTTATGTATTTTTAACCCCGTAAATGAATAGTTTATCCCCAAGAATGACGTTTTTGTGTTATCCAAATTTTTTGTACGGAGTTTGTATTAATGGTTATAAAGCGATAAAGTTCAAAAAAATATTTGGATAATCGGATCGAGCTAAAATTTCAGAGATAGTTCCATGGGCCTTAGAAGAGTCATAAAATATCATTTTATGGATATTTGGGTGTTAAAAAATCGGGAAAATTTAAATCGATCGAAGTGACATAGAATGGCAATTTTATGAGTAAGTTTATCAGTAAAGGGCATTTTGGTCATTTTGCCCAAAAGGGACATGGAGGGAATTTTGAGATTTCTTTTATGAAAGAATAGTGTCTGATTAGAATCCAACTAAGTCTAGTTGGAATGTTACAAAATGGAAAATTAGAAATATAAATCTAGTTGGAGGATATTTTTGGAAAGTGGAATTTATTAAATTAAAAATTCATTTTTAATGATACAAGTGTCTCAAATATATGAAATATGAAGGAATTATCAGCAAAAATACTCTCCAAAACGTCGGTGAAGAGAAAAGGAAGAGAAAAAATTTACATGCTCGATTTAAGCCCCGAACCTCGATTTTTAGGTAATCTTTCAAACTACAAAGTTGTTCTACTCTTCGAGCTTTGTATTTTGATGTAAATAATTCATAGAATACTTTCTTGGTTGATGAGATTTGATATGAGGAGGAAATTAGGGTTTATGAACAAATTGGGGCTTTTATGATTTTATGAATCCACAGTTGATTTTAAGTTAGAATCATGTTTGTATGATGTTAGAATCATGTTATTGAGTTGGGATTTAAAACCTACATATTTCGGTTTGTATAGAGAAGATTAGGGTTATGTGAATTTTGGGAATTTTGAAGATTTAAGAAACTATGTTTGATTTTATGTTGTTTCCATGCTTGGGATTAAATTGGATTGATGTCTTTCGTCCAACATTTAAAGGTTAGGGCATGGCGTTTAAATCTGAATTTTTAAGAGTATTTATAGATTTGATGATAATTGAAGCTTGAATTTGATGTTTGGAGGTTAAAAATCTAGTTATTTCAACTAGTGACTAAATCAGCAATTTGGAAATCGTTATGGACCTATTCGGTTTGATTGATTAAGATTAGGGGCTGATGTTGTTTTGTATTTAATAAGTTTTTATTGATTTATATAAGGTCTTGCTAAGCATGAAATTGAAGTTGGAATGCTAAAATTGGTGTTATCTTGATTAGTGGCCATTTTAGCAATTTATTAAATTGTAAGAACCAATTTGGCATGCTAGAAATTGACAATGATCAGTTTTGATTTTTGAGTATAATGATGAGTTTGATGAATTAACAATGATTGGAGGCTTAATTGCAAAGTTAGGAAGCTTGAATCCTTGGATTGTATTTAGTGACCAATTCGGAAATATGAGAATATGTAAGGACCAACGTCTAACAATCTGGAAATCAGGGTATTTATGTGTTAGAAATGTGGTTAAATGCTGGAAATTACATTCGAATCAAAATGAATTCGAGTTTAGGGACCAAAATGGCATTTCGGCAAAGTCAGGGATTTAGGGACTAGAATGTACCAAAGTTGTAAGTGAAGAATTTATGATGAATGTTATTAGGTATTCTATTGGTGATAAATATATTGAAAATGGCATTGAAATGGAAAAGAATTTCATTTTAGTCCCTAAACCTTTAAGTGAATGAAAATCGAATAGAATACTCGAATTATGGAATTTGAACATTTTGTATTTAAATGTTAGTTAGCAAGCTCGAAAGAATTAATGAAAGTTCAAATTGGTCACTAAAGACCATAATGACTTTTTGAACAGTACAAGGAAGAAAGGAAAAATATTTAGAAATTATTTATTCGAATGATTATATTAGACATCATGTTTAAGGTATTTTTAGATTTGAATCTAACAAATATTTTATTTTATTCATGTGATTAATGAAGTAAAGTCCGAATCAAAGAAGGTTCGAGGTACTATGAAAGAAAGGATCAAACTAGGACTTAGTGAGGCATTGTGTTAAGTGGCCAAGGTGAGTGCAATTGCATACATATCATGAAACATTGATGTTTTATACATCATTGGGATGGTTTGTGATGAGCCTACCCAAATTTTACTGTCAGTATATTTATGTCATGGGGCATATGATTGACATATTTTAAATATGTCAAAAGTTGAATATAAATGCATGGATCACTAGTTATATTATGAATGTTATTTCGGGTATGAACTGCCCGATGTTAAACTATGTTGATATACATTGCCATGGATGAATAAATATGGAATATATGCCCAAGTATGTCATTGAGGGACATGGTATAGTTAGCATGCCATAGAGTCCAGCAGCACGCTGCATACTCGGTTTAGCACTATAGTGTATATAAAGGACACTTAGTGCATATGGTAGGCATGACCTTATGTGTATTATGGTGGGCACGACCTTGTGTATTAGTATTTCGGTGCATATTTGACTCGTTTACGTAGGGTCCTCATAGGCTTGTATTTGGGCTATGGTTTATTGGTTAATAAAGGATAAACATGTGGATAAGCTTATGAGCTTTTAGAATAAATGGCAAGTATATTGGTATGAAATTTATATCAGGATTATATTATGTTAATATATGATTAACATGATGGTAATACATACCTAGTGATCATGATGCATTTATGCATATATGACATATTATGACAAATGGACAAGCATGAAAGTTTGATGGCATTGGCATGTAGTAAATCATTACCAATGCAATATAAAGGTTAGTATATTGGCATATGGCATGTTATATATATGCGGCCTTGAGGTTTAATAAGTCATGAAATTGAAGAAGCTTATTTAGTTGTTTTAATCTTGATTATTGCCTCACTAAGTTCGTACTTAGCGTGTGTTTGATTTTGTACACGTAGGTGGTTCAAGATATTGGAGTAAGCAAGGCATTGCATCAAATTCAGAGATTTTCATCAAGCTACCACAATAATTACATCCTACTTGAGGTTTTTGATTAATCTTAGTGGCATGTATAAATGAAATGAAATTGTCTATTTTGGTTCAGAGTCTATTATTTATTGAATAGTCATTTTGTTATTTTTGAAAGGTAAAGGGAGCTCCGATTTTGTGTTTTAATTTATTAGAAAAATTTTTTTACCAATTTTTAAGAGTGAATTGTTTTATAAAATGTCATGTGACATTTCTGACTCGTATTCAGTGATGGATACGGGAAGGGGTGTTACATTGATTAATATTTTCTTTTTTCTCTCTCTTTTTTCTTTCTTTTTTTCTTTTTTCTTTTATTTATTTTTTGGCTCCCTTTTGGGTTTTCACCACTGGTTCTTCCATCGTGGACTTCAATAAGGTGGGTATTCGTAATATTCTTGGCAAACCTTGTCAACTTTGCATAACATGTCCTTTAGCCTTGACTTTGGCAGACTCCTTCCTAACAGATTCGATTTATGTCTTGGAACAACCTGTACTTAAAGGGTTAAATCATAGTAATGCCAAGAAATCCTTTGTTTTTCAATGATCTATGTCAATTTATTCGAATGATGCTCATGAAATAAACAATAGAAGGGAGGAAATGAAATATTTATTTATTAATATAGGAGATGTTGGAACAATTTGAAAGTCATGGCAAACATGAGAAAGAGAAAAAGATATAAGTAATATAGGATGCTACATTCCCGAACATTGATTGTATGAATGATGCGAGAGCCCATCGACCGTGGTAAATCTTTCACTACCTGTCTTAGACTAAAATTCCCAAGAGCCCAAAAGGAGTTCCACCATAACTCGAAGTGGGGCACTTGAACTGTAACGGAGCCCACCAGTCGAATGCCTAACCTCAAAATTCATCTGAACCATCCTTTTCAGATTTTCAATTCAAATCCTCCTTTGGTTTCAAGACACCCATTTCTGAGTTTCCATCTTGAACCCTCCTTTTTTAGGCATAATATTTCTTGACGGGGTCTGAATTTATGGGATTACTTAACTCCTTCCCATCCATTTCTGCCAAAATTAATGCTCCTCCCGAGAAAGCATTCTTAACGACATAAGGCCCTTCCTAGTTAGGCATCCATTTTCCTCGAAAGTCATTTTGAATTGACATGATCTTCTTGAGCACCGGATCTCCCTTCTTGGAACTCTCTTGGGTGAACCTTCTTATTGTAGGCACACGTCATCCTCTTCTAATATATTTGGCCATGATAGATGGCCCTTAATCTTTTTCTCGTCAATGAGGTTCAACTGATCAATCCTTGCTTGCATCCATTCAGCATCATCCAACTTCATCTCATTCAGAATTCTCAGTGATGAGATTTCCACTTCAATTGGCAGTACCGCCTTTGTACCATAGACCAAAGAATATGGCGTTGCCCCTATCGAGGTCCTTATAGATGTCCGGTAAGCAAACAGTGCAAATAGCAACTTCTCATGCCAATCTTTGAAAGTGTTGGTAGTCTTGGCTATAATGTTCTTGATATTCTTATTTGCTGCTTCAACTGCCCCATTCATCTTGGGACGATAAGTGGTAGAATTGTGGTGAACAATATTGAACTGCTCACATACTTAACTCATCATCTTGTTGTTTAAATTGGAAGCAATATCGGTGACGATTCTTTCTGGCAAACCGTAACAGCAGATGATTTCCTTCTTCAAAAATTTACATACGGTTGCTCTTGTGATGCTAGAATAAGAGGCGACTTCCACCCATTTGGTAAAGTAATCGATGATCACTAAGATGAAACAGTGTCCATTGGAAGCCTTTGGGTGTATTTGACCGATAACGTCCATGCCCCCAAGTAGCAAAAGGCTATGGTAAGTTCATAGTGTGAAGCGGTATTGCAGAGCGTGTATCTTGTCAGCGTAGATCTGGCATTTGTGACATTTCTTTGCATATTTAATGCAATCTCCCTCCATGGTAGACCAAAAATATCCATATCTCATGATCTTCCTAGCCATTGAAAAACAATTGGCGTGGGTCTTGTATAGGCCATCGTGTACCTCGGCTAGGATGGTTTCAGCCTCCCAAGCATTAACACATCTCAACAAAATTTGATCCTTACTTCTCTTGTACAAAACTTCTCCATCAAGGACATAACCCAACGCCAACCTCCTAATGGTCTTTTTGTCATTGTCATTGGCCTCTTTTGGGTAGACCTGAAACTTAATGTACTGGAGGTTATCATAGTTCCATGGGTTGCCATCCTCCTCCTCCTCTAACTTATAACAGTGGGTCGGTACCTCAAAAATTTGCATCTTAATTGGCTTTATTTCGGCAGTCAGGATTGCCTCAAACATGGCGGCCAAAGTTGCTAAAGCGTCGGTCATCTAATTATCTTTTCTTGGTAAGTAAGCGAAGCTGATTTCTTTAAAATTTCTAACCAACTCCTGAATCAAATTATATTATTTGACTAGCTTCTGATCTCTCGTCTCCCATTCTTTCTGAAGCTGGTAAATCATCAAAGATGAATCCCCGAAGACCTGAAGCACCTTGATCTTTCTTTCTATGGATGCCCGAAGTCCCATGACACAAGCCTCATACTTGGCTATATTGTTTGTACAAAAGAATTCCAACCTATTGGTGAAGGGATAATAAACCTCATCGGGAGAAATTAATACGGCCCCTACCCCGTGGCCCAAAGTGTTACATGCCCCATCGAAATAGAGCTTTCAAGATTTATTGGTGAACCTCTCCTCCGCTAGAGTACCAATCAAGTCTTCATCCGAAAAACTAAAATCGAGCGGCTTATAGTCCTCGGTGCGGCTTGCCAAAAGATTTGCTACCACACTTTTTTTTACTGCTTTCTGGCTTATGTAGATGATATCAAACTCAGATAACAACATTTGCCAATGGTCTATTCTTCCGGTTAGTGTTGGCGCTTCCATCAGAAATTTCAGTGGATCCATCCGAGAAATCAAGCAAGTAGTATGATACAACATGTACTGCCTGAGTCGCTTAGTAGCCCATACTAGGGCACAACACAACTTTTGTATCAATGGGTACTACGACTCATACTTGGTGAACTTCTTGCTCAAGTAATAATTGGCCTTTTCTTTCTTACCTGTCTCATCATGCTGTCCTAATACACTTCTCATTGAATTATCGAACACCGTTAAGTACAGAATTAACGACCTGTCTAGTACCGGTGGTACTAAGATTGGAGCATTGGTCAAATACTTCTTAATTTTTTCAGGTCATTCTTTCGGAGTAATCTGAAGACATGATCACACTTGTTGGTCAATTGAGAGATGAACCGAGAAATGTAATTGAGCCTTCCTAAGAATCCTCGAACCTCCTTCTAAGTTTGAGGTGTCTTGAATTGCTTTCACTTTGTCTGGGTCGATTTCAATCCCCTTTTGACTAACCACAAAACCTAAAAGTTTTTCAAATGCGACTGCAAAGCTACACTTGGATGAGTTGAGCTTCAACTGATATTTTCTTAGCCTTTGAAACAGCTTCCGAAAATTCTCAATATGTTCTTCGGTTCGGGACTTGGCTGTCATGTCATCCACATACACTTCAATCTCTTTGTGCATCAAGTCGTGAAACAAGGTGACCATGACCCTTTGATAAGTTGCCCCATCATTCTTCAATCTAAAAGGCATGACTTTATAGCAAAATGTATCCCACATGGTTACAAAGGTGGTCTTTTCCATATCCTCGGGGTGCATTTTAATTTGATTATACCCTGAAAAGCCATCCATGAAAGAAAACCAAGAATGTCTCGCAGTGTTGTCGACTACGGTATCAATGTGAGGTAGGGGAAATTGTCCTTATGACTTGCCCTATTGAGGTCCCTATAGTCTACGCACATACGTACTTTTCCATCCTTTTTAGGCACCGGGGCTATGTTGGCTACCCACTCGGGGTATTTAGCAACCTTCAAAAATCCAGCTTCAAACTGTTTCTTTACTTCCTCCCTAACCTTTAACAACATATTCAGTCTCATTCTTTGGAGCTTTTGCTGGACTAGCTTGCACTCTGGCTTTATTGGGATTTTGTGCACTACAATATCCGTTTCTAAACCCAGCATTTCTTGATATGTCCATGCAAACACGTCTTTGAATTCTGAAAGTAATTCCACCAACTCTTGTCTCACCTTCGATGATAGAGTGGTACCAATCTTCACTTCTTTCTTTTCTTCTTCGGTCCCCAAATTTAAAACTTCTAATTCTTCTTTGTGGGGAAGAATATGTTTCTCTTCACTAGCCATCAATCTTAGCAATTCACCCGAGACCTCATATTCCTTCTTATCATCACCTTAATCTATTTCAGCCGAGCACGAGGGTTGTTCAAAATCTATCCCGAGATTAGGCCCAGAATCATTCATACAGTTAATATTTGGGGACCTGCACAAGTTTAAAAGTATGTATTGGGAATAGAAATAGCTTATAAATAAATAAGTAATGAAAGAATAAGTGATGAATGGATGAATAATGAATGAAATGAGTGTTATGTTTACCATTTGAGAAACATAGGAAACATCATTTTCATTAAAAATAAAAACAGATTGACATAGTAGCCCTTTTACAAAGGATTCCTATTACTCTCGAGCCAAAAAAATAGGGTGATTCCGGGCATTACTCTGATTTAAACTTAAAAGCTATGGGCAGATCCATGCTGGTCCAATTGCTAAGCTCTTCGACCGGGAGGCATGGTCGGATCTTGTCCAAAGGCTGAACGATCTTACCACCTTCAGAGATCACATTCACATCCATTCCCTCCACAGCTTCATAGATTAATTCTTCATTAAGGATCCTCTCGTTCTCTTGATTGGCTTCTTGGACCTTGAGTCCGGGATTCACAACTTCACCGGACATGAAAACTTTTTTCATATCCGTATAAGTGATTGGAGCCCATAGAATCTCCTCTTCTCTAAGTCGAGCCTTTTGTTGTTCTTCTCTTCTCTTCCATTCTTCTTTCTTTTGCAGAAAGTTAGGCTTATGTCCAAGCCCAAAATGGTTATACTTGTGGATAACACTTATGGGTTGCAAACGTCCTTGTAGGCTCTTTCCCAAACCTCTTCCTCTTTTCGCTCTTCTTTCTAGTGTTTCTGTCACCACCATCTTAGTGCAATTTGATAATCTCGGGCATGGGATCATATTCCCCTGAGCAACAAATGTGGCATTGACGAATTCCAATGCCCTGAAGGCACATTCCAAAGCCTCCTCATCAGTTGAAATGTTTGGAGCATCTGAAGTT
This sequence comes from Hibiscus mutabilis, assembly GCA_019671005.1. NCBI lineage: Eukaryota > Viridiplantae > Streptophyta > Magnoliopsida > Malvales > Malvaceae > Hibiscus > Hibiscus mutabilis. The sequence goes on from CM033744.1 coordinate 15,471,638, forward strand.
ACTGAAGCCACAACATCTTGCTCGGCATGGACTGTTACTATCTTTCCTTCAATGATGAACTTCAATTTTTGGTGTAAGGAAGACGAAACAGCTTCGGCAGAATGGATCCACGGTCTCCCTAACAGACATTTATAGGATGGCCGAATATCCATGACCACAAAATCCACAACATACTCAATTGGACCAAAGAGCAAGGGTACTTCAATTTCCCCGACCACATCTCTTTGGGTCCCATCAAATGCCCGCACTTTATTTTGGCAAGGCTTCATATGTGAGCTGTCGATTGGTAGGCGTTGTAGGGTAGCCAAAGGCATAACATTCAGGGCAAAGCCGTTATCTATGAGCACTCCGGTAGTATATGACCTTTACAATGAGTGGTGATGTTTAGAGCCTTGTTAGACCCCCTACCTTCCTCTAGTATCTCACCATCACTGAAGGTGATATGATTACAGTTAGTAATATAGCCAATGATCTGGTCAAGCTTACCAATCGAGATATTAATCTCGAAAAAAGTTTGGTTTAACACTTTCAATAGAGTCTCACGATATTTTTCTGAGTTTAACAGTAGGTCGAGCACTGAAAGTCGGGTTGGTTTTGGAGCTTTACCTTTTCATTTTCCTTTCATATCTTCTACTGCCTTTGGAGCTTTAGGAGAATAGCACCGTCCGTTCCTCGTAAAATGCCTCACATCGTTTATCTCTTCGGGGTTTGGTTTTGCAGGCTCTCCTTCGGTGGGTTTTTCTTCCGCAATTGGTTCATTTCCTTCTTGCTAGAAGATTTGGTTCCTTCCATTTGGGTTACAATAAGCGAGTGTTGTGATCTCGCTAGAAGATGCGTGGATCTTTCCTACGGTGGGAAGCTCTGGATGCAAAGCGATTTCGATGTTATGGCTGCGAAAGCCGGTCTCCACGAGAAGAATTTGAGATCAGAAATTAATAATTTGGTGGAAAATTATCAAACATCGGGTTGAGATTGTGATGCAGTGATTTCATTAATAATAATTTTATTTTTATTTTTAATTTATGTGTTAAATTTTTTAGTGTTTTTTTTAATTTTATCTATTTTATTTATTAACATATTACAATAAATATATGAGATACAAGGAAGAAGATGATGTTTTGTAAATTTTAATTTATAATACAATATTATATAGAAAATAAAGACTATGTGGATTTATTTAATTGGTAGGATCATGGATAAGATTGTAAGAATGATTCATGGAATAATTTCTTCTAATTTTATTTTGAAATATGATTAATTGTATGTCAAGACTTTGAGATTTTCAATAATTATTTAAAAATTATTAAAAAGTTAATGATGTTCAGCGATGTATTACATTAATAGTATGCAGCAGTGTCCGTTCTAGACTCATCCTAAATCTTTTCACCATTGCAAATATATTAACTTAATAGTATTTTAAATAAAATGATAGACGTATGGATTAATTTAAAAAATACATGCATGACAGCTGTAACTATATTGATTCATTTAAAAGTTAAATTGTTAAAATACTAAGGATTATTAGCGAAAAACAAAATTTTTATAAATGAGTTATTTAGGGGTTTAGAGTTTTGGCTTAAGATTTAGATGTTAGTTTAGGTGGTATGATTTAGAATTTAGGGTTTAGTGTTTAGGTTTTGGGTTAGAATTTTAGTGTTTTAGGATTAGAATTTTAGATTTTAAATTTTAGCTTGAAAATAGACATGTTTGTGTAATTTTTTTATACTGACAGTGTATCAAATATTCACCAAAATATTAATTATATATAAAATTATAAACATATCTTTGATAAATTATATATTATTAATAATAAAAATCATACAATATATAATTTACAATTGTTTACTATATGTTGAATTATTATTTTTTGGATAAGTATGTTCATTATCCATTACAAAAATAAAAGAATACACTGTTCAATCAAAATTGGTATTCTCCCCCTTTACAACCAATGAATATAAATTAAACATTTAACCCCCATTCTGTACAAATATACCTGTTAACGGCACTATCTCTGTTATAAGTAGTATTGTAAAGCTTCAATCTAGCTAACTCTTCAACACTTTTAACCGAATCGGCAGGCGGCGTGCTCACCCCGACATGGATCCGGGCATTCTTTCCTTCCATAGCAAATAAATGGCTCCATTCCAAGCCAACTTTAATACCAGATTAGACAAATTCTTTTTCTTCAAACGACATGCCCAAGCCAGAATCTGCGACCATACCACAGCAGTTAGATGCTCCTGACATGCTCGTAGAAGTTTATTCCACACAAAAGCCGAGTATGAACAAGCAAAGAATAGATGAGCACGGGACTCCCTTTCACTATTGCAAAGAGCACAGTCAAGACTAAAGTTCATACCAAACGACAAGAGCCTGTCTTTTGTAGGGAGCCTATCCAGCACCGCCATCCAAGCAACAACCGAGTTCTTATAGATATGTCCAAAATGCCAAACGAGCTTGTCCCAACAGACCTTTTCCTTTCGCACCCGGATCTCACTCCAAATTTGAGCAATAGAAAGATTAGGGTCAGTGAGAAACTCAGTAATTCTCATAGCAGTATCTCTCAAATGTAATAAACTACGTCAAGTCCAGCTACTATTATGAACACATTGGATTTGCTAGAATGAGTTGTTTTTGATCACGTAGGCATAGATCCAAGCAATCCACACCGAACCTTTTTAAGCAAAAGTCGTCGAATGAGGAGCAGAAGGCAAACGTGGTTCCAACAGCCCATGTCCTTGATGCCCAGACAACCCTCAGATTTAGGGAAGCAAATAAATAACCAACCTACCCGAACTCCCTTGGCAGGTTTATCCTCCCCTTTCCAGAAAAATCGAGAGCACAACTGACTGATCCATTTCCAGACTGCCTTGGATAGACATAATTGTCTGCTCCAAAAATTCTGTATGTTGAATAAGACCAACTGAATTAGCTGAATCCTTCCAGCAAAAGACAAGTGTCTAGCTTGCCAACTCTGGAAACGAGCTGCAATTTTATCAAGCAGTGGGGCACAATCTCTAACTGTAAGTCACTTGGTAAACAATGGAATCCCCAGATACCTCACAGGAAGGTTCCCCAACTTCATCCCTGTTGTATCCTGGATGTCATTCAACTCACGATTCAAAACACCAGTAGCATAAATTTTGGACTTTGAGAGATTCAAACAAAGACCAGAAAAAGTATAAAACCTTTTCATCACACACCAAATACCCATGATGTAATCCATATTACCTTTAAAGAAAACCAAAAAATCATCTGTAAAGCAAAGATTAGTAAGCTTCACACGATAACACTTAAGGTGTAGGCAAATATTCCATGTCCCGATGTCTTGTTAAGCAAGAAAGAGAGAACGTTCATAGAAATGACAAAATGGTATCCCTGCCTCACTTCTTTAGCCCCGGAAAATATCCCACTAGTCCTCCATTCACAGAGATAGAGAAATGAGGTGTAGTTATACAAGCCCGAATCCATTCTAGCATTCGAGGAGGCACGCCCATAGCTTCAAGCACTGTCAAAATAAAAACCCCCATTTAGAGAATCGAATGCTTTGTGTAAATTCATTTTTAATGCGCATCTTGAGGAGTATAATTACTAATTTTATCTGGGGTACTAACCTGTTTTTTTATTTTGTGAACAACGAGCTTGGGTTATTATTTTATTACTTAGTATAATTCTTATTAAGGCAAAAAAACCAAAATATCATTATTATTATTATTAATGTTTATTATCAGTATTACTATTATATATTATATGTTCAAAAACCAAAAATATTATTATTATCGTTATTTATGAAAACTCAAAATATTACTATTATTAGTGTAATTATTTGCTATTAGATTGTTTCGGTTATATGTTACTTTAATTTGAAAAAGAAAAAGAAAAGAAGAAAAAACTCCTCAAAAATTATTATTATTTGTTTTTAATATTATCTATAACTATATTATCCCTATTATATTAGTATTACGGGTATTATTATTAGTATATTATATTGTCATTACCTTATATTATTATCAGTATCATTACTCTTATATATTGTATTACGTCGTCATTATTATTATTACTATATTTATTAAGCAAATATAAAAACAAAATAATATTAAATAAATAAATGAATTAAGTAAATATTAAATAATAAAGCCCTATTAAAAATTAAAATAAAGCTCAAATGTTTATTATTTACAGTCCATTATACATTAAAAACCTCAAAAACAAATCATAAATAATAAGGCCCGTTTTGAAGCCCAAAAACCCTAAATCTGATAACAAAAAACCCTAATGCTTCTTTGTGTTTGTGCGCAGCTGACTCTCGACTGTTGGATCAAGATTGGATCCAACGGTCTAGATTGCCCATCAAATGAAAACCCTAATCAAGATATTCTGCTCCAGCGCCGCATTGCATGGCAGCCGTTAGATCAAGATCCATCGTACGGCCCGGATGCAAGCTAAGGAGACTTCCAGAAACTCCACGCGTTACACGTGTGCCTGCTCAACTCTCCACGCGTGCGTGCTGATCACGCGCGACTTTTGGGCAGCCTCTGACTTCTCGTCTGCCGTAACCAGCAGCCCCTTCTGGTCCCCTCATGTGGTCACGATATCCATGCGATCAAAATAAGCAAACAATACACAAACATCAACAAAAAGAGAGGACAAAAGGCAGAAATCAAAACAAGCAAATTTCCAGAGAAGTTCGGCGGATCTCAGAAGGAATTAACAATGTAATTTGGTCTTTTGGTGAACACTGGTTTATAAAAACCACAATATTACTTTGTAAAAGGGATTGGGGATCCACAGAAATAAAAAGACAAAAAAAGAAAAAGAGTTGGAAGGTATATTTTTTCCTCCATTTTTACATGCATAAGGAAAAAAAAGAAAAACACAAAAAAGGTTTTTTACCTTTAAGCCGTGCCCGTTCGGCTTCTCCCAGCCGTTCATCTTTCTTTTCTGCCGGTAACAAACCTCTGGGCCTCTCTGAGGCCATGCAAGGTGAGCCGGCTAGGAAACAGGCTTCAAGTTTTTTCTTTCTTTAAATTTTTGGGGTTCAATTTTTTAGATCTAGGCAAATTAAGGAGGTTTTGTTTAAATCTGAAATTGGATTTGGGTTTTTAGGGTTGAAAGGTGGATTTTGGTTTAATTTTGAACTGTTATCGGCGTCGGCGCGACGGTCGACTCGGTGGAAGACGGCGGCGCCATTTTCGTTTTCTGGGTTTGCAAAACTCCGGCAGAGAAAATTACAGAGCTTTTTAGCTCTGTTTTGGGTTTTTGGTGATAAATGGCTGGTTTAAGTTTTTTTTTTTGGCTTATATACTAAGCCCTTTTTTGAAACGTGGTATATTTCTTTAATAACACCCTCCGTTCCCCCCTAATTCTCTGACCAGGCATTTCGTGTCTTTTAATTAGGCCCGCAACCCCTGTTACTTTGCCCGATCTTGCAATCTCGTCCAGCAATCCAATTAAAGCCGATTTCCCCGTGGTTTAACTCTCTTCTGGTCCTTTAAACTTTGGTTTTTATTGCACTTTGGTCCATTTCTAGTAGTATTTCCTTTTGGCCCCAAAGGTTCTGTGTTATCCCGATTTCATCCCAAATCAAGTGACCCATTTGTTCTTCGAACCCTTTGGCATCCTACAATCTTTAATTTCTAGCGCTTTTTTTATTTCTTTTGTATTTATGTCCTTACTTATTATTAATGGTTTATGTATGGATTTGTGTTCATATTCGTGTATATTCATGTTCATGTATACGTTTGCTTCCTTTTTATATATATGTTCGATTTGGTTTTTTTTTTATGCCTTTTCTTTTTAGTTGTTTTGTTTGTGCAGTTTGATTTCGAACGTATTTAGTATGCATATTTTTCTTACAATAGTATTATTTAGTTTTTATTGTATAAGTGTATTTTGGACCAACTGCTTATGGTATATAGGTATGTATATTTAGTTGGAATATTTTGTTATAATATATGTAGGGTTATCTCGTGTACTACTTTGTTTCAAGAGGATACGCATAAATATTTATTATTAGAATAGGTTGTTTATATACATGTATGTAGTACTTCAAGGTTTTTAAATATCATATGTATATGAGATACGATTTCAAGAAAGTTCATACGGTATATATATATATATATATATAGTGTTTAATGGCATGCTAAGTTTTTATATCATAATATATATTTCATATGCTCATATTTGGTATTAGTACCCGGTTTTTTTATTATCTTTTTTATTCTGTTTATGCTTATTTTTCATGTTTTGTAAAGATTGCATTTCGGACTTAAATTAGTTAATGCGGAGCCTTGTTATTTGGCGGTAACTGCGGCCAGTCTCAAATGTAGTGAGGGTGGTCTTGCTATTTACTTTCGAATAACGGGGCCCTTAAAATTTACTCACATGTATAACTGGATTTTAAATTAATCGTCACTTTAATTCACAAAGTTCAATATTAACAAGGCGGTAATTATTATTTTCTTTTTACGGTACCAATTTTTGGGCGGTATGGGGTACCAAAACCTTCCTCGTCCATAACCGACTCCCGAACCCTATTTTTGATCAAATCTCTGGATTTATGGTGTCCGGCCTACCTCAGTGGCCGGTGACGACTCCAAGTTTTGTTGTTTTCCAAAAACACGAATTTTTAAAGTATTCCCCGTCTTTTTAGACATTTTTCCAAAAAATGCAAAGAAAATCAAATTACGTACTTTTAGCGAACCCGAAATTTTTAAAAGGTCGATATAGCTGGCGACTGGTTTTAATTTTTAAAACAAAAGTGAGTCAAGCCATTTTTCAAAAAGAACAAAATAATAATCACCGCTTTATTAATATCAAAAATTGTGAATTAAAGTGACGATTAACTTGATATCTGTTTATAAATGCGAGTTTATTTTAATGCATTTAAAATTTGACATTTAAACCTGTCCTATTAAGTGGGGAGAAACGCTAGTGCTTTCGTGTGGATATTGTTCCTCCGTATGGGTCTAGTAAGTACCTTCGGGGCTCGACTATCCTATGTTTTCGTGGGAATATTGTTTCCCCGTACGGACATAGCGAAAGGGTCCCCCTGAATTGAACTCAGTTGAGAGGAGCCTATAATGGGTGATGACCCGGGGCCTTGCTACTCTTTAAAAGAGGACAGCAAGGATAGTTCGAGTACCGTTTAGAACCAAAATTGCATGTAGAAAACGTAGAAAACACACCCCTTTAGAGCCTGTGGTAACCCTAGAAATCTTAATATCCTGTGAATAGGGTTCATTTTGTGCTAAACACACATCGAGTATATTTTGTCTTTGAACATTTCATACTAGCCAGTGTTTTCTTTTGGCATCATATCAGCATTGCATAACATCATTATTTATTCACTCACATTATAACGTTATGAGGTATTGACCCGAGAATGGTGGACACAGTGGAATCGTTCATGGATCGAGAGAAAATCTAGTAACTTAGACGCCAATTAAGTGCAATATTCAAAGTTGCAAATTTCTCTCATATATTCATGGGTGTTGTTCCTTGGAAACCATGTCTAAATCAATACCTTTTCATATCGACAATCCTAACTAAAACTTTTATCTCCTCGAATGTAAGCCGAAAGCATGAAGAAGGGCGCTTTAGAGGATGTGCACAGTTACTTCAAGTATGGATCCGAAGCCACCTTTGGAAGACACCAACGATGGTGCTACCCGAGAAAATCTCAGGAAATTTTTTCTTCTATGATAATACCTAACAAAAGAATGGTGGGAAGAGTCAGACAAACAAGAAATGGACGACCATCTTCAAAAATATTCAAGATAAAGATGTTGTGTAAAGGAGCCTTAGCTCGGTAGTATCCTTCAGTTCTTGTTGCGGGGATTACAATTGGCTAATGATGATAGGATTGTACGGTGGGATCGCTTACTCTCATTTTTTGGTATCGAGACAATTCGGGACACGGCAGTATGTGCCTGTCACTGCCGGCTTAAGTACCTCTGAGTTTCCATTCAAGAATGAGTTTAGGGCAAATGATCGAAATATTTCCAGGGCTTGGGACCACCTCTATTGCATAAAGGTGGAAGAAGACAACAAGTGTATGTTTACTCTAGACTATGCTTTTAGGATACACAAAAGAGTAAATCACGTAACTCTAAAACCCGACCAAGGGTCGACTATGCCACGTGAAGAACATTTGAGAATGGTTCCTTCTGAGGTCGGCATCCTAAGAAGTGAGCTAGAAGAGGTTAAGAAGAAGATGGACGTTTCGTAAACCAAGCACACAAGTGGGCTTTATCAAGTCAGTTCAGATGTGGATGAGCGAGGCGGGACAATTAAACAGTTAATGAAGCTCAACACAGATTTGAAAAAAATGCTCTTTACCAAAGTGATACCCTTAAACTCCAGGCTCTAGTAAGAAATGTTGATCAGAAGAAGCTCCTAGCATTTGAAAAAGAAAGGATAAACGGGATACAAGCAAACTGTTGAGAATGAGAGAAATTGCTAGAACTACTATTCAGCGAGAGAGAGCAAAGGCTCAACAGGAAATTGAGAAAGGAAAACAAGTAATGGATGCTACCCCGTGGAAGAGAAAAGCCCAAAAAAGTAAAAATCGATTGTTCGAGATACAAGGTCTGTATAACTCTACCCTCGAGAGCTTGAGTCAAAGTCAAGTCCGAAATACTCAACTAGAAGAAATGATTGGGGAGTTAGATCAGTCCCTTCATGAATATCGTGCTCTAATTGGCGTTCTTGAGTTTCAAGCTAACCTGCAAGAGAAACGAAACACTTCAAGCTTAGATTGTGACATTAGAGGCCACAGTCCAAGATTACCTCGGAAGGGTTGTAGTTCTTGAAGAAGCTGCCAAAGAATGAGGCAATTATTGGTTGAGGCGCCTTCGCGACAATGCTCGCATAATTTAAGACCGAGATCAGTATGATAATAACCTGATGGTGCAAGTTCAAGAAGTCACCCAACACGTGAGGAACCTAACCAACGAAGCTGGAGCCCTTTTTTTTGTAGTTTTGAACATGGAGGAGACACCCAAGTTCACTCAGTTGATCAAAACAATCAAAGAGCTAGGAGTTAGGGTTGGGGTATATTTGTAGGAGTTTACCTTTCATTGTAATGAAAACTTTTAATCCACAATGAAATTTGTTCGAGGGTGACCACCAATAGAATCAATGCCTTTATTTGCATACATCCGTGCATTTTATTCGTTCCATGCATTACATAAAGCATATATCATGCATTAAATAATTAAACAATAAGATTAATCGTTGAGGGTTTCGTGACAGTAATTAAAGACCTCACACTTTTCTCGACACTAAAAGAAAGCAAATAGAAAACAATTTTACTATGATAGAGGCTAGTGTGAGAGAAGCATTCACTTTAGAAATTTGGAAGGATAAAGGAATGACTTCTAGCTAGTACAACTCTAGAAGTATGAATGACTTAGTAGTCAGGGTTGATAAGCTCGAACAACTCTAAGAACATCTGGTTTAGAATCAAAGAGATATAATAACACATATGAAGAAGCTTCAAGAGGAAAATAGCGGCAATTCAATGAATTGATGGGTGTGATGGTTAAAAGAAAGAGTTTAGCAAAAGACTCATTGGTGCAAAAAGAGGTCGAAAAAATAAGTGAGAGTTGGGGGTATGATTTTGTAGCGAAAAAAATTTTGTCTGATGAAGATCAAGCCATCATCGACCAATACAAGGTAGCCTGCACCACTTCTGAATGTCCCACCGAGTTGGTGTTAGATAAGATCGAAGACTCTCTCCTAAAAATCTTGTCTTCTCCAATGGATGGAGAACCCACTCGAACGCGATTTAAGAAAAAAGATTACGAGGCCCCGAAGAACCTCACAGTCTCCCAACCTCAAGCTACAACCGAAAAGTGCTCAATGTTCAAATAAAAAAGAAACAATAAGACCCAAGAGAAAGCATGAGAAATTCACTCTGCTATCGATTTCATACAAGGAGTTGTATTCGCAGTTATACAAGGCAAACTTGGTCCAGCCCTATTATGTACCTCCCTTTAATCCATATTGCCCTTCTTGGTATGACGCTAGTGCACATTGCGAGTATCATGCCGATATTTCAGGGCATTCAATTGAAAATTGCCAGGCTTTCAAGAAATTAGTCCAGAATATGATAAAGTATAGGGTATTGCAGGTGGGTAAGCTAAACACAACCACTAATCCACTTCCAAGCCATGAAGGTCGAGGAGTGAATGCTCTAGAGGAGGTAGGCAAAAAGAGGGTAAAGACGGATGCGTCAGAAATTAGGTCCCCTTTAAGCCAGGTTTTCAAACAACTTTCTATGGAATGTTTGATTAAGTGTGGTACGAAAAATACACGAGAAGGACATGGGGTATTCTGTGAGTACCATCAGGAGGAAGGACACGTAATCTAGTATTGTTCAGAATTTAAACATTTGGTTCGGGGAATGATGGACAACAAAGAAATTGATTTCTTCGAAAAGCTTGAAGGGTCAGGGTGATTGACCGGTGTTACAATGGTCAAGGTTTTTGAGTGCATCATATCCATGTTTTTTAGGTGTCACCTGTTTTGGCTTTGTCTTGCATGTTTTTCTTTTGAAGTAATGTGTGCAATTAACTTTGCTATTGTTTGCCTGGAGGTAGCAAGGATCCTTTTGTAAGGGCATATGTTACGTTTGTTTTTGTTTCTCATTTCAATGAAAGGATGCATCTTTTAATCAAGTATATATGTGTATATTCTTTCTTACCCTCGTAGAGTCTCGGATATCACGTCCATGATGCGACATTGATTCTAATGAAGGATCAATTGGATGTTGTGATCACGATGAAGTATGATTTCCTACTCAGCCCGCTCTGGTCAGTAAAGCGCGAGACACAAGATTACTACTCCTTCGATAATGTTCGATAATAGGAAAATCTCCTAAAAAGTCTAATAGAATTGCTAGAATGTGAAAATTCTTTTAATGTAAAAAAGAAAATAAAGTGTTTTTAAAATAGGTAAATTAATTTAAAAGGGTACTCCGCTATAGCAAAAGGCTAAATAAGGATGATTTGCTCCACTTAAGTCCAAAGCCTTGGCTGTATGAGTAAATTTTCAAATCATGACTATGTCGAGTAACCCGGGGTATTGTTGTTTGCTCTATCATTATTCTCGAGACAAAAGACTGTGATGAGTTGAATTTCTGAGAAAGAAAAGACATTTTAAAAGTTAAGAAATGAATAAAAAATCAAATAAGTCTCGGAGCATCCTAATGGAGCTGTGGGGGCGAGAACAAATCTAATAAGGAGCTATGTTTCACCTGTTCAATACCCTAGCGTCAGAGATGACTCTTTGAAGGCACTGGCACGATATTGATTATAATTGAAAGTATATACATGTGCTAAATTTTTTATATTGATATTCTTTACACTCAACGTGTTAAGCAAATTCAAAAACAATAAATGTATTTTGGAGAAAAAACTGAGAACTAGAAAGAGTAGTTTTCGAGCCGATCAAGCAAATACCATAATCATGAGGATGAACCGAGCAATCTGGCAGGAATTTCACAACTTTAAATATTGCCACAACATTCAAAGGTAAACTATTGATCATCGGGGGGATTGAATCAAAGTCACTCTTGCATTTGATATCCGGGGTATTCTATTCTTTCTTTGTTAATTTTAATTTTGTATAATAACACAAAAAGCATCCTTTGTTGAAACGTTAGTTAGCAAACTGACATATAAAGAGAAAGAAAAAGAGAAATAAAAGAAAGAAGAAAAGAAAAAAAAGAAAAGAGAAAGAATAAGGTTTCTCTGTGTTGTTGTATAGAGTTTAGAATGCGTGGTCAATGATGCACATGATCAACCTAATACAGAACATGTTTGTGATTCTAAATAAAACAGTAGCAAAATTTTGTATGCTACAAAGACTCAAAGTGAGTGTCTGTCATAATGCCTTGATTAATTCAGAAGAATGAAGATTGAATCTTATTGAAGAAATGAAATTTTGAGACTTATGGAGCATGTTTTTGGCCTACCGTTGAGATAGAAGAAAGATCATCCTGTTGGACCAAAGGCAAAAATAATAACAGCCAAACCCGAAGACGAGATAAGTTGTTGCCAAGATCCAAAAAGAAGAAAATTGTTCTTTTGCATGGCTTCTGGGATAGAGTTTTGGGTCAAGGGTATACATGGTTGACCTATACGAAGCCTGTCAATAAATCTGAAGAAAATAATAGCAAGGGCTCAAGATGAATGTCCGTCATAATGACTTGGTTGGATCAATACAATGAAGATTGAGATTTTTTTTGAAGAAATGAAGTTTGGAGATTTAGGGGGCATGTTTTCACCCCAACATCGAGACAGAAGAAATACCGTACCAATGGGTTAAGGGAAAAATTACAGTTAAACCCAGAGATGAGATGAGATGTTACTAAGTTAACAAAGGAGAAGAACGGCTCCTTGAAGGGCCCTGTGGTTAGAGTATTAGGTCAAGGGTTTACATGGTTGGCCTATAATGAAGAAGTAATTTATCAATGGATCGAATGAAATAATCCCAAGATTTAATCTACCAAACAGTTCAGAGATTTGAAATAACTTTATGCCGTAACATTTTGTATAGCTCAGAATAGAAGATTTGGGATTTTATCGAAAAGAAGAAAGATTTAAGACTTGGGGGCACGGTGTTCACCACAACGTTAAGATAAAAGAAGGCTCGTTGTGGAGAGTTTTGGAAGAAATAACAGTTGAGCCCAAGCTAAGTAAGGGCGATGTCACAGGATGGAAAATAATAGATTTTGTATGACTAGTGTAACACAACAATTGCCTTTTAGGATGAGACGAAAGTTGAAGATTCAGTAAAGAAAGAAGAAATACTTTGTTTGGTTCAAAAAATTGGAAATTGGACCCTGTCGAAGTACAAAAAACTTGGAAGCTTGCAGGGCATGTGTTCATCCCTATGCTGAGGTAGAATGAGGCTCATCATAAAAAGTCGTAGAAGAAATAACAGTTGAGTGAGGGTGATGTCATAAATTTGGACTTGCAAATGAATGATTTGATTCTGACCGGAGCAAGCCAATGATCCTTTCAAGAGGGGAGAGAGATATAGTAGAGATAATGATTGGTTTAGGAAGGTGAAGATTGGACTTTATAGAAGTGGAAAGGTTTTGAGGCTTAGGGGCATGAGTTCACTATAATGTTAAAAACCCCGTCATGAAGAATCATCGAAGAGACAACATTTAAGTCCAAGAGGAGTATGGACAATGTTCCAGAATTAAACCTCAAGGAAGTGACAGATTATGTTCCGATCAATGCAAATCCGTAACACCTTTCTAAGAAAGGAAAAAAAAGAAGAATCTGCCAAAAACAAAATGGCATGTGAAGCTAAGGCTGACCGACTTAAAAGCAAGGGTTTTCCCCAACAATTTTAAAAATGATTCCACCCATGCATCATGAACAGTTAGGCATCATTAAGGTAGGAGCATGCTAACTAGAATCATCGAATCATTGTGTCTATTTCTTTCAGGTATTTGAAAAACAACAGAAAAGAAGAAATAGATTCCAACAGTGAGTAAAGAAATCTTTAGCTATTTGGGAGCTATGAACATTTGATACCAAGACGATCAAGATCGAAGGCATTCAGAAGACTCAAAGCGATACATTTGGTGTCAAGACAATCAAAAAACAAGACATTAGTTTTGGGATCCTCAAGGCGAAGTATCATCCCATGCCAAGGCGATGAAGATCGAGGGCACTACAGAAGACTCAAAGCGAGATATTTGGTTTCAAGACAATCAGAAAGTAAGGCATCAGTTTTGGGATCCTCAAGGCGAGGTATCATCCCATGGCAAGACGATGAAGATCGAAGGCACTTTAGAAGACTCAAAGCGAGATATTTGGTGTCAAGACAATCAGAAAGCAAGACATCAGTTTCGGGGTCCTCAAGGCAAGAGACCACCCCAGGCCAAGGCGATGAAGATCGAGGGCATTATAGAAGACTCAAAGTGAGATGTCATTTTGTGTAAGACGATCGAGGATCGAGGCATCATTTTAGGGGTTTCTCTTCTTCAGGCCTTACATGGGAAGAATTCGGAGATCTAAATTTTCTGGAAGAGGAAGGGCGGCCGGTTCTATTTAGGAAGGACTCGCAGCTCGGATTCTCCAGAAAGGGAAGTCGAATAAAATTAGTGCTTATGGTTTTTGCTTTATTCTTGTTCTACAAGGATAAGCAAAGAGGGACAGTTGTAATCACTAATTTTATCCGGAGTATTAACCATTTTTTATTTTGTGAATAACGGGCTTGGGTTATTATTTTATTACTTAGTATAATTATTATTAAGACAAAAAACAAAATATCATTATTATTATTAATGTTTATTATCAGTATTACTATTATATATTATATGTTCAAAAACCAAAAACATTATTATTATCGTTATTTATAAAAAACCAAAATATTACTATTATTAGTGTAATTATTTGCTATTAGTTTGTTTCGGTTATATGTTACTTTAATTTGAAAAAGAAAAAGAAAAGAAGAAAGAAAAACTCCTCAAAAAATATTATTATTATTATTTGTTTTTAATTTTATATATAACTATATTATCCCTATTATATTAGTATTACGAGTATTATTATCAGTATATTATATTGTCATTACCTTATATTATTATCAGTATCATTACTCTTATATATTGTATTACGTCGTCATTATTATTATTATATTTATTAAGCAAATATAAAAACAAAACAATATTAAATAAATAAATAAATTAATTAATTAAATATTAAATAATAAAGCTCTATTAAAGAATTAAAATAAAGCCCAAATGTTTATTATTTACAGTCCATTATACATGAAAAAGCCCAAAACAAATAATAAATTACAGGGCCCGTTTTGAAGCCCAAAAATCCTAAATCTGATAACAAAAAACCTAATGCTTCTTTGTGTTTGTGCGCAGTTGACTCTTAACCGTTGGATCAAGATTGGATCCAACGGTCCAGATTACCCATCAAATGGAAACCCTAATCGAGATATTCTGCTCCAGGGCTGCATTGCATGGTAGCCGTTAGATCAAGATCCATCGTATGGCCCGGATGAAAGCTAAGGAGACTTCCAGAAACTCCACGCGTTACACGTGCACCTGCTCAACTCTCCACGCGCACGTGCTGATCACTCGCGACTTTTGAGCAACCTCTGACTTCTCGTCTGCCGCAACCAGCAACCCCCTTCTGGTCCCCTCATCTCCTCATGTGGCCATGATATCCATGCGATCAAAATAAGCAAACAATACACAAACATCAACAAAAAGAGAGGACAAAACGCAGAAATCAAAACAAGCCAATTTCTCGAGAAGTTCGGCGAATCTCAAAAGGAATTAACAATATAATTTTGTTTTTTGGTGAACACTGATTTATAAAAACCACAATATTACTTTGTAAAAGGGATTGGGGATCCACAAAAATAAAAAGACAGGAAAAAGAAAAAGAGTTTAAAGGTATATTTTTGCCTCCATTTTTACATGCATAAGGGAAAAAAAAGAAGAAAAACACAAAAAAGGTTTTTTACCTTTAAGCCGTGCCCGTTCGGCTTCTCCCAGCCGTTCGTCTTTCTTTTCTGCCGGTAACAAACCTCCGGGCCTCTCTGAGGCCATACAAGGTGAGCCGGCTAGGAAACAGGCGTCGAGTTTTTTCTTTCTTTGAATTTTTTGGGGTTTGGTTTTTTAGATCTAGGCAAATTAAGGGGGTTTTGTTTAAATCTGGAATTGGATTTGGGTTCTCAGGGTTAAAAGGAAGATTTTGGTTTAATTTCGAATGGTTACTGGCGCAGGCGCGGCGGGTGACTCGGTGGAAGACGGCAGTGCCATTGTCGTTTTCTGGGTTTGCAAAACTCCGGTAGAGGAAATTACAGAGCTTTTTAGCTCTCTATTTTGGGTTTTTGGTGATAAATGGCTGGTTTTTTTTAAAAAAAAATTGGCTAATATATTAAGCCCTTTTTGAAACGTTGTATATTTCTTTAATAACACCCTACGTTCCCCCTAATTCCCTGACCAGCCATTTCGTGTCTTTTAATTAGGCCCGCAACCCTGTTACTTTGCCCGATCTTGCAATCTTCCTGCATTCCAATTAAATCTGATTTCCCCGTGGTTTAACTCTCTTATGGTCCTTTAAACTTTGGTTTTTATTGCACTTTGGTCCATTTCCAGTAGTACTTCCCTTTTGGCCCCAAAGGTTCTGTTTTATCCCGATTTCATCCCAAATCAAGTGACCCATTTGTTCTTCGAACCCTTTGGCATCTTGCAATCTTTAATTTCTGGCGCTTTTTTTATTTCTTTTGTATTTATGTCCTTATTTATTAATGGTTTTTGTATGGATTTGTGTTCATAGTCGTGTACATTCATGTTGATGTATATGTTTGCTGCCTTTTTATATATATGTTCGATTTGTTTTTTTTATGCCTTTTCTTTTTAGTTGTTTTGTTTGTGTAGTTTGATTTCGAACGTATTTAGTATGCGTGTTTTTCTTACGATAGTGTTATTTAGTTTTTATTTGTATGTGTATTTTGGATTAACTGCTTATGGTATATAGGTATGTATATTTAGTTGGAATATTTTGTTATAATATATGTAGGGTTATCTCGTGTACTACTTTGTTTCAAGAGGATACGCATAAATATTTATTATTAGAATAGGTTGTTTATATACATGTATGTAGTGCTTCAAGGTTTTTAAATATCACATGTATATGAGATACGATTTCAAGAAAGTTCATACGGTATATATATATAGTGTTTAATGGCATGCTAAGTTTTTATATCATAATATATATTTCATATGCTCATATTTGGTATTAGTAACCGGTTTTTTTATTAACTTTTTTTTTATTCTGTTCATGCTTATTTGTCATGTTTTGTAAAGATTGCATTTCGAACTTAAATTAGTTAATGTAGAGTGTTGCGCGTAATAAGTGCTACGCAAATGTGCAAGTATACACGTCGCAAGTTATAGTATAAAAGATATCGTCTCGACAGGGATTGGTGCCACTTCAAGAATCTAGTCTCTTGCACTGTAAAAAGTAAAAACACAAATAAAGGATTATAGGAGTTTAACTAATAACTAATCTAGAAAGCAATAAAGTAAATGAATAGATGAGATCAATTGAGAGAGAGATAGGCCAGGTTATCGTGAGTTGAGGTGTGATAGCCGATTGATCGTTTTGGTAAAAGAGTGCACGGGCAACTCAGTTGCCGTGGCAACTTGCACAACGGGGTTGCCTTGGCAACTAATCGATGGTTGCCTGGGCAACTAGCTGGGCAACTACTAGGGCGTCTGGGCAGCAATCTTCAAGGTTCGGCAGAGCGTTCTTCAATGGTTTCTTCTTATCCCTAAGTCGAAACTCTAGCTACTTGTGCATGCCTTGATAATACATCCCTGCGTGAATCAAGGGTGAACAACAACCAATCTTGCGCTCCTCTTAGCCGTTGAAATCCTCAACTTATTCCTAAGCCGGATTAATCTTCACCATCAATAGATTGAATAAAGATCATATTCATTCGTTTCTTGAATCTAACTCTCTCGATATTAGACAAATAGATGAAATCACGAGATTCTCTCCCAATTCACTCGCAAACAAGAATAAGAACCAAGAATGAATAAACCTTGAATAGAAAAGTGCAAACTCTTATTACCTAAACAAAAACCAATAGTTTCTCACAACCACAAAACACAATAACCATAGCCAAGTAGATTTAGTTAATGGCTAGGTTCCAAAGAAACACAAGATAAATAATCCCTAGCATGAACCCAATCGAACAAGAAAGAAAAGGATGAAGAAGGAGGCTTGTCGAAATCCTCCTTGCCCTAGATGCTTGTCGAAAATTCTCTCTTCTTGCCCTCCTTGGACTTGTCGAAATTCCCCTCTCTTTTTCTCTTTATCTTGTCGAAATCTTCATCTTATTTATAGGGCTAGGCCAAAGTCCTTCTTTGAGGAGAAGTTTAAGTTGGAATTAAATTATCTTTAAAGAATATAATTCTTTATTATAATTGTATTCCTACTAGAACTTCTCCTATCTTCTTGGAATTTAATTCTTCTTTAATCTCTGTATGGAAATCAAATTCCTTTGGGTTTGGGATTTGCTCCACGTCATCTTGGGCTTGTATAGTCATCAATTTCGACTACCATATCACCTTTGCTCTTGTCGACAATTGCCATGGCAACTGGCTCGGCGTCTCCTTCATGCATTGCCCTGGCAACTAGCTCGGTGTCTCCTTCATGCATTGCCCTGGCAACTAGATCTGGCCTTGCTTTGGCAAATGATCCTGCACATACACACAAAACACACCAAAGCAGCATCTTTTCCCACAAAAACTACCAAGTTATGTAACCAAGCTCAACGTTGGAAGGAAACATGGATTAATGCATGAATGGCTAATTATGCAACTAATATGAGCCTAAGTCTAACAATAATATGAGTAAAAAGGGTAAGAAAAATAGTACTTTTGAACACTTATCACACCCCCAAACTCGAACTATTGTTTGTCCTCAAGCAATGCAAACTCCTAATTACCTGCCAAGACTTCAATTTTCACAAACTTAGCTTTGAACTTGATTTCAATTCTCTGAACCGGGGCACAAAGTATGATTGGCTTTTTATTTTTCGGAAAACTTAGGAGTTACTTAGAATCAAACTATAATGCTTGTGAGTGTGTGCGGAGTTGTGTGCAAGTTGATTTTTCGGATTCTATGCAAACAATAGGTTTTCAAATTACTTCATTGGGTTCTTATTAACATGTTTTAACTAGAGCCAGTTCTGGGCACCTCTAGTGTTTTATTTTTAGTTCTATTAAGTTAATTTATTCGACTAGAGCCGGTTTCGGGCACCTCTAATTAAAATTTTTTAACACATCCTAGAGCCAGTTTCGGGCACCTCTAGTGATCAATTTTTTTAGCACGTGCTAGAGCCAATTTCGGGCACCTCTAGCATTCATCCAATTTTTATTCTAATCCCCCAATTTGTTAATTATCAACCTAAGTTCACTAGAATTCCTTAAATCAATCAAACCACAACAGTGTTTCATCAAAATTAGCATCATAGTAAAATTCTAAGTTTTTCCATGGTTATCCTAGAATAAAAATTCTATCAATTAAGTGCATTGGCAAAGTCATCATCGGATATTCATCAAATCTAAGCAATTTTTGTTCCAATTAAAGGCATGGCAAGCAATTTATGTATCCTGAATGTAATACTTAAGATGAATGTAACTAAACATGGTAACTACTAATAACAATCCCCCCCAAACTCGAGTAAGGCATTGTCCTCAATGCATGCATAAAAATAACGAAAAATAAAAATGCATACGGGGACTTACTCCGAGAGTTCGTCATCGTAGATGATTAGTTTCCTTTTGGTCGGTGTCTTGACTCTCTTGCTTGAACGCGATGGTTGTTTTCTTGTTGCCGGGATATCTTTAGCTTTGGTTGCCGTGGCATCTTCAGGGTTGGTTGCCGTGGCATCAGCTGTTGTGGTTACCGTAGCGACTACTTCATTGGGTGCCGGGGCAAGGATCTCGGCAGTAAATTTCCTTAGCATAGTAGTTGTAAGTCTTGTTGTGAAAAAGAAAACAAAGAAAACCTGAAAACTAAAGATAATGAAGAAAAATAAAATATCTCCTAAAAATAAAAATAAAAATAAAAATAAAAATAAAAATAAAATATTGAAATGAGAGCATACTCATGCATCTCCTAAAGTAACCACTTCTTTGTTACGTTCCACATGGGCACCATTGTAGTGCTTCAATCTTTGTCCATTAACTTTGAATTTTCATGGTTGTCAGAGATGGACTTGATTATCACGACACCATGGGAGAATGGTTTGACGACTTCGAATGGTCCCGACCATCTTGATTTCAGCTTTCCCGGGAAAAGTTTTAGCCGAGAATTGAATAGGAGAACTAGTTGCCCTGGCGTGAATTGCCGTGGCAATAGTTTCTTGTCGTGCCATCGCTTTGTTTTCTCTTTGTAGATTCGTGCATTGTTATAGGCGAGTGTACGGAATTCTTCTATCTCGTTGAGATCCATCAAACGCTTTTGTCTGGTACTTTCCCAATCCATATTTACGGTCTTGATTGCCCAGTATGCTTTGTGTTCGATTTCCACCGGTAGATGGCATGTCTTGCCATAGACAAGTCGGAAGGGGGACATACCTAAGGGTGTTTTGAATGCAGTGCGATATGCCCAAAGTGCGTCATCTAGTCTTAATGACCAATCCTTCATTGAGGAATTTACGACTTTCTCGAGTATTCCCTTCAACTCCCGGTTGGAAATTTCTGCTTGCCCGTTGGTTTGTGGGTGATATGGCGTGGCGATCTTGTGTGATATGTCAAAGCATTCCAACATCTTGGCAATTAATCTGTTGTCAAAATGCTTGCCTTCGTCGCTGATAATTGCTCTTGGCATCCCACACCATGTAAATATGTTTTTCTGCAAGAATCATTGCACGGTCTTGGAATCGTTGTTGGGAACTGCAGCTGCCTCAACCCATTTAGACACGTAGTCGACGGCAAGTAAGATGTAGAGGTTGCCGAATGAAGATGGGAAAGGTCCCATAAAATCGATCCCCCATACATCGAACAATTCCACCTCGATGATGTTCTAGAGCGGCATCTCATGTCGTCTAGAGATATTGCCCGTCCTCTGGCAACGATCACATTGCTTGTAAAAGTCTTGGGCATCTTTGTACAATGTTGGCCAATACAAACCGGATTGCAAAACTTTGGCCGCGGTACGAGTTCCTCCAAAATGTCCTCCATAGGGTGAAGAAAGGCATTGCCGGAGTACATTCTGTTGCTCTTCTTCAGGGACACATCGGCACATAACCTGATCTGCACATTGTTTAAATAAAAGAGGCTCGTCCCAAAAGTAACGCTTAGCATCATGGCGGAACCGCTTCTTCCCTTGGTGAGTAATGGCATAAGGTAAAATACCACAAACAAGGAAATTAACTAAATCCACGTACCAGGGTATTGCCGAGGCATGTGCTACCATGGCGACTGCTCCCAGAATTACCGAGGCGTGCGCGTCAAAGACTACTGCGGCATCGAGAGTTGCAGAGGCGTGTACATCAATGGTTGCTGAGGCGTCGAGGGTTGTCGAGGCGTCGAGGGTTGCCGAGGCATGCCCATCCATGGTTGTCGAGGCAACTAAAAGTTGTTCATCTGGGAATGCATCGCATATCTCTAGATCCGCGTCCTCCTCCCTATTGCGTTCCAAACGTGATAAGTGATCGGCCACTTGATTTTATGTTCCTTTCCTATCCTTAATTTCAATATCAAATTCTTGTAAAAGTAATATCCAACGAATCAAACGAGGTTTAGCATCATTTTTAGCAAATAAGTATTTGATTACCGAATGGTCCGTATGAACAATTACCTTTGTACCAATCAAATAGGATCAGAACTTGTCAAATGCAAAAACTACAGCTAGTAACTCTTTCTCCGTTGTTGTGTAATTCACTTGAGCACTATTAAGAGTTTTACTAGCGTAGTATATCACATGGAAGGTCTTACCTGTGCGTTGACCTAGGACTGCTCCTACCGCGAAATCACTTGCATCACACATGAGCTCAAAAGGTAGCGTCCAATCTGGTAGAACGACAATGGGTGACGAGGTAAGCTTTTTCTTTAGGGTTTCGAATGCTTGGGTGCAAGAATCATCAAAATCGAAGACTTTATCCTGTTCAAGCAGATTACACAAGGGTTTAGTGATTTTAGAAAAATTATGAATGAACCTCCTGTAAAAACCTGCATGTCCGAGAAAACTTTGAGTTCCTTTAACCGAACTTGGTGGGGGTAATCTCTCGATCACGTCCACCTTGGCTTTGTCTACTTCAATTCCCTTTGATGAAATCTTGTGGCCGAGCACTATTCCTTCATCTACCATAAAATGGCATTTTTTCCCAATTGAGGACTAAATCTGTTTCTTCACATCTTGCCAACACCCTCTCTAAATTGCCGAGACAGCTGTCGAAGTCATTACCAAAAACAGAAAAATCATCCATGAAGATCTCAAGGAAGTCTTCGACCATGTCTGAAAAGAGCGCCATCATACATCTTTGGAAGGTTGCCAGGGCGTTACACAATCCGAACGGCATCCTTCGGAAGGCATAAGTACCGTATGGGCATGTGGAGGTTGTCTTTTCTTGATCTTCTAGTGCTATGGCAATTTGATTGTAACCTGAATAACCATCAAGAAAATAATAAAAGGGTTTACCTGCAAGACGGTCAAGCATTTGATCAATAAAGGGTAATGGGAAGTGATATTTCCTAGTGGCTTTGTTTAGCTTTCGATAATCCATACAAACCCTCCAACCGGTCACAGTCCTGGTTGGAATAAGTTCATTATTTTCATTGTTTATCACTGTTATACCTCCCTTTTTCGGTACACATTGTACCGGACTTACCCACGTACTATCAGAGATAGGGTATATAATGCCGACGTCAAGCCACTTGATGATTTCTTTCATTACAACCCCTTTCACGGCATGATTCAGTCTCATCTGGGCCTCAATTGAAGGTTTGTGATCATCTTCCAACAGAATCTTGTGCATGCATACTGTCGGGCTAATTCATTTCAAGTCGGCAATTATCCACCCTATTGCCTTTTTTTGTAGCTTCAACATCTTGATCAGCTTCTTTTCCTGCTTAGGCTGTAACTTAGAAGAAATAATTACAGGCAATGTATTATCGGTTCCTAAGTATGCATATTTTAGTTGCTCTGGCAATTGTTTCAACTCAAGAATCAGTGGTTGTTCAATAGAGGGTTTTTCGAGCTTACCTTCTTTACCTGAGTAATCCAGTGGTTCAAAGTATGTACCTGGTCGATTGACTAGCCAATTTGCCTATTCTTGTTGTTCCTCATCGACCGGTTCTTCATACTCGTCAGGTTCTTCTTGATCGGCAATGTAGTTGCCGAGGCAACTAAATTCCTCGTCGAAGTTAAACTCTGTCGTGGCATGAAGAAGTTGGCATTCTTCTGGATCATCGGCATGCCTTAGTGTTTGGAACACATTTAGTTTAACTTGCTGGTCATTCACCCTCATTGTGAGTTCTCCCTTTTCAACATCGATCAAGGTTCTCCCTGTTGCTAGGAATGGTCTCCCGAGAATGATGGGTGCATGCTCATCTGCTTCACAATCCAAAATAATAAAGTCAGCGGGAAAAATAAATTTATCAACTTTTACCAGTATGTCCTCGATTTTTCCCTCTGGATGCACATAGGATCTGTCGGCTAGCTGTAGCATAACTGTTGTAGGTCTTGCCTTCCCGATTCCTAGTTTCTGGAAAACTGATTTACGCATCAAGTTTATGCTAGCCCCAAGGTCGCATAGTGCTTTCCCGACATAGTGGTTTCCAATGGAACAGGGTATTGTGAAACTTCTAGGATCCTTCAACTTGGGTGGCATACGATTGTGCAACATTGCCATGCATCCCTTTGTTACGGCAATTGTTTCAAACTCTCCTAGCCTTGTTCTCTTGGACACAATGTCTTTAAGAAACTTGGCATAGTTTGGCATTTGTTCAATTGCTTCCACCAATGACAAGTTGATGTGGACTTGCTTTAGGATATCAAGAAACTTCTTGAATTGGTATTCTTTCTTTTGTTGCTTCAACCTTTGTGGGAATGGTGGTGGAAGTCGGATATCTTCGATCCTTTCATTGGTTTGAAACCTGATTGACAGCATTACCGGGACAACTAGAGTTGCCAAGGCGTTATCAACTGGGGTTGTCGAGGCATGCTTATCGCAAGTTGTCGAGGCGTCTTTATCGTCGGTTGCCGAGGCATGCTTATCGCAAGTTACCGCGGCAATTCCTGGTTCAGCATCTGAGGCTTTGCCGCTAGGTTCGTCTTGATCTTTTTGTGGAGTTTTGTTTGATGAGCGGGTTTGAGCCTCTCTAAGTTGTTGGCCACTTCTGGTGGTGATTGCCTTACATCTCTCGTGGCATTTAGAGAATTTTCCAATGATTTGATTGCCAAAGAACTAGATGTCGTCGGTTGTTGGTGTGGCAACTGTTGTCGTGGCATATTCTGCTGGAATCCCGATGCTTGTGCATTCTGATTGTTCTGGTTTAGAGCATTGTTGGGATTACTCCATGAAAATTTTGGGTGCTTCTTCCAAGCTGGATTGTATGTATTGGACATCACATTGTTGTTTCGATTGTAATTCCCCACTAGAAGCTGGATTCCAGATTCTGCATACATTCAGAAGAATTATGGTTATCACCACATAACTCACAAAAAGAATCCATTACCTTGACCTCATGTGTGTTGTTTGGTTTTTGCATGTTCTGGACCATCTTGGTTAAAGTGGCCAATTGTGCCGAAATTGAATCTGATGATCCTAGTTCATGTATTGTGGCTTGGCGTCTAACTCCTCCTCTTCTAGTGGATGGGAATTGATAATCATTCTTGGCCAGCCTGTTTAAAATTTGCATTGCTTCTTCCGGTGACTTATCTAGGAGTATGTCGTTTGCCGAGGCATCTAGCATCATCCTTGTTGGTGTATTCACGGCGTTGTAAAACATTGTTACTTGAGTCCACACCGGGAATCCGTGTAGGGGCATTTGTGTAGAAGTTCTCTATATCGCTCCCAAGCCTCGTACATGGATTCATCATCTGCCTGCCGAAAAGAAGTAATGTCGTTACGAAGCTTATCAGTCAAATTTGTAGGATTAAATCTAGCAAGGAAATCATGACAAAGATCATTCCAAGATGTTATTGATCCGGCATGAATGCTATTCAACCATGCTTTCGCCCTATCCCTCAGTGAATAGGGGAATAATCTTAATCGTAAGACATCGGGGGTGACTCCGTGTATTTTGAACGAGTTGCAAATCTCGAGGAAAGATTTCAGATGTTGTCGTGCATCTTGATTCTTTGAGCTGCCAAATTGACCTATTGTGTTGATCATATTAAACATTACCGGTTTCAACTCAAAGTGGTCGGCTTCAATTTCAGGTGTGACAACTCCTGGGTTAAGTCCATCAAGATCTTCTTCAAGATAGTCTCGAATAGTTTTGTTTTGTGCAAGAATCACTCCTCCTCCTGCTCGAACATCTTGATTCATATTGCCGTCTTGATTAGCCATTGCTACTCTTATCCTTCGTCTATGTCTTTGTAAGGTTCGTTCGATTTCTGGATCAAAGGGATATTCTGGTGTAGTCGGTCTCGCCCTGGTCATATACCAATGCAAAACCAAAGTTTGTTAGCCCATTGAATTTTAAACAAGAAAAGTAAAAAGAAAGTGCAAGAAAATAAAAAAAAATCGCTATTGCCAATCCCCGACAACGGCGCCAAAAACTTGTTGGCGCGTAATAAGTGCTATGCAAATGTGCAAGTATACACGTCGCAAGTTATAGTATAAAAGATATCGTCGTAATAAGTGCTATGCAAACTTGTTGGCAACTTGCACAACGGGGTTGCCTTGGCAACTAATCGATGGTTGCCTGGGCAACTAGTTGGGCAACTACTAGGGTGTCTGGGCAGCAATCTTCAAGGTTCGGCAGAGCGTTCTTCAATGGTTTCTTCTTATCCCTAAGTCGAAACTCTAGCTACTTGTGCATGCCTTGATAATACATCCCTGCGTGAATCAAGGGTGAACAACAACCAATCTTGCGCTCCTCTTAGCCGTTGAAATCCTTAACTTATTCCTAAGCCGGATTAATCTTCACCATCAATAGATTGAATAAAGATCATATTCATTCGTTTCTTGAATCTAACTCTCCCGATATTAGATAAATAGATGAAATCACGAGATCCTCTCCCAATTCACTCGCAAACAAGAATAAGAACCAAGAATGAATAAACCTTGAATAGAAAAGTGCAAACTCTTATTACCTAAACAAAAACCAATAGTTTCTCACAACCACAAAACACAATAACCATAGCCAAGTAGATTTAGTTCATGGCTAGGTTACAAAGAAACACAAGATAAATAATCCCTAGCATGAACTCAATCGAACAAGAAAGAAAATGATGAAGAATGAGGCTTGTCGAAATCCTCCTTGCCCTAGATGCTTGTCGAAAATTCTCTCCTCTTGCCCTCCTTGGACTTGTCGAAATTCCCCTCTTTTTCTCTTTATCTTGTCGAAATCTTCATCTTATTTATAGGGCTAGGCCAAAGTCCTTCTTTGAGGAGGAGTTTAAGTTGGAATTAAATTATCTTTAAAGAATATAATTCTTTATTATAATTGTATTCCTACTAGAACTTCTCATATCTTCTTGGAATTTAATTCTTCTTTAATCTCTGCATGGAAATCAAATTCCTTTGGGTTTGGGCTTTGCTCCACGTCATCTTGGGCTTGTATAGTCATCAATTTCGACTACCATATCACATTTGCTCTTGTCGACAATTGCCATGGCAACTGGCTCGGCGTCTCCTTCATGCATTGCCCTGGCAACTAGCTCGGCGTCTCCTTCATGCATTGCCCTAGCAACTAGCTCGGCATATCCTTCATGTATTGCCCTGGCCACTAGCTCTGGCCTTGCTTTGGCAAATGATCCTGCACATACACACAAAACACACCAAAGCAGCATCTTTTTCCACAAAAACTACCAAGTTATGTAATCAAGCTCAACGTTGGAAGGAAACATGGATTAATGCTTGAATGG
Source organism: Hibiscus mutabilis (assembly GCA_019671005.1). Classification (NCBI taxonomy): domain Eukaryota; kingdom Viridiplantae; phylum Streptophyta; class Magnoliopsida; order Malvales; family Malvaceae; genus Hibiscus; species Hibiscus mutabilis. Next base: position 15,498,247 of record CM033744.1, read on the forward strand.
CTAATTATGCAACTAATATGAGCCTAAATCTAACAATAATATGAGTAAAAAGGGTAAGAAAAATAGTACTTTTGAACACTTATCATAGAGCCTTGTTATTTGGTGGTAAATGCGGCCAATCTCAAATGTAGTGAGGGTGATCTTGTTGTTTACTTTCGAATAACGGGGCCCTTAAAATTTACTCGCATGTATAACCGAATTTTATATTAATCGTCACTTTAATTCACAAAGTTTAATATTAACAATGCGGTAATTATTATTTTCTTTTTACGGTAGCAATTTTTGGGCGGTATGGGGTGCCAAAACCTTCCCCATCCGTAACTGATCCCCGAACCTCGTTTTTTATCGAATCTCTGATTTTATGGTGTCCGGTCTACCTCAGTGGCCAATGGCGACTCCAAGTTTTGTTGTTTTTCAAAAACACGAATTTTTAAAGTATCCCCATATTTTTAAACATTTCCAAAAAAACGTAAAAAAAAATAAATTACTTACTTTAGCGAACCCTAAATTTTTAAAAGGTCGCTATAAGGAGAGATTAGCTCTCCCATAACCTTTCACCAGCTCCTGTACCATTAAGGTATTGTCAATGATGGACCTCCTGGGCACAAAAGCACTTTGACTCGGCAGAATAAGAGCAGACGGAAATTTTTGTAGTCTCATAATTATATGTTGAATTATTATTAGTACGTTAATAATAAAATTTCTTAGTTCCACAAGAAAATTTAAAACATTGCTATACGTCGCCTTTCTTAATCTCACTTGTACGAAAAAAAACTACACTGATGGTAGCTGTTATCTATACAAAACCACTAAATTAATTCTCATTATCTATTTTAATTCACATACTGACGAAACCCTAATTTTAGGCAACTCTGTACTGAGAGTAGGAGTGACAATCGGGTGAAAAATAATTAAAAACTGTTAGATCTAAACTGACGGGATGGAGAATAATCAAAATTTTCGTTCACGAAGACGAAGATTGGGATTTTCATTCCCGAAACTTAAAGAGGATGGGGACGTGATTGCTATATTCCAACCATAGAGAGAACCTAACTGTAGTACCCATATATATTCTCGTGGGAACCCTAAAGAATATATGCATAAATCCCAAAACAAAACAAAAAAAATCATTATTTTACTTAACAGAGAGAGACTGTCAGTTTTATTTTATTTAAATTAAGGCCTTGTGTTTTATTAATTTAAGGTACATGAATCATGTTTGATTGACCAACATAAGTTTAACTTCTTTCAAAGTTCAAACAAAAAAATAAATCAACAAATTCAGTTTATTTAGAACAATTCACATTGAACCCGGATAAGGATCATAACCAACTGATCATTTCAAAGTTTATTGTTTAAGAATCAATAATATATTATTTCTATAGCTTATTTCAATAAAATTAATGAGATACAACTTTGTAATACCCATGGGTCAACTACCCTAAATAAAATCAATTAACAATATCAAATCTATTAAATTAAAGTACCCATTAAATTAAAGTATCCATTACAATTAACCCATCTGCCATTACATTTACATTTACATCAGCCCAATTATCCCTCAACCCAATACCCATTATATCACCCTCTCCTCTACAGCCGACATCACCCTACTCAACAATCCTTCTGTAATTCTAACCCTAGCCACCATCATAATCACCAACTCTAAGCCTCTCAACCACTGAACAGACATATCCCACGAGATCTGGCTTCAACAGCACTCCCTGCATATGCAAGAAAACAAATGAAATGAATAAAAATAAGAAGATTTTAGGGAATTTTTGCAATTTGTGGGAAAGAGACGTAGCAACTAATAGTTTCTTTTTGTTTTTTCTATTTTTCTTTATTCATGTAATCCGGGTTATAAAAATCAGAGGCAACATCAATGTAAAAGGGTTTTTTTCTCCTTCAATTCGGAAATATAAAGAAAACCAGATTTTCAAAGTATTCTTTTAGCAAACAAAGCTCTCTTTTTTTATTTGATTTTTCAGTGTTACAAGAGGGATCTTGTTCTTCATCGTGGTTTTTAAAACAAAAATGAGAAATATTGTTTTTCCCTATAAGTTTCAAAATCAAAACTAAAAATTTACACCAAAAAAAAAAAGAAAATCAAAAACTCAAAAAATATAGAAAAAAAGGAAGGGGATTCAAAAAATTCAGAAATACAAAAACTCATAAGAGCTTTTTTTAGGGATCCTTTTTCTTTTCTTTGTGGCATAGAACACTAGAATTTTCTTAAGAAAGATTTCATTTTTTAAACAAAATAAAAGTGGAATTTTTAAATTGATTTTAAAAATCAAAGTTTAATTTTCGTTTTGAATCAGGATCAGTGATTTCCAGAACCAAAAATAAATAGGAGAGATTTTTTATTCTTTCAATTTTCAGCAACTATTTTCAGAGAAAAATTTGAAAATCAAGAGAAGCTTACCGATTTCGTGGCTATCTTTCTAGATCTGAGAGTTTAGGTTTACGTTATAGCCTTCGCGGTTTGTTCTTCGATCGTGGTTCGTGACCGTCCAGAATCAGACGCCGTTAGCGGTGTGAGGAGCCGCCACCGATGTCAGATGGCAGCCATGAAGAACCCCATAGTTTGAGGTTGAGGGACGAAAAAGGGTCAGGAGAAAAAACCCTTTGTATTTGAAACATTGATTGAAATCTTTTTTCTTATTTTATTTCTTTTGCTTTAATATCATTTAATGTGTTTAAATTAGTATGGGAGACCGTGAGTTTTAGTTCAGGGGATAATCGCCCTTTGAACCCCTCAGCTTTGTTTTTGTTTATCATTTAATCCTTTACTTAGTTAGTTTATTGATTTTCATACTTTTAATTTCGACACCTTGATTATGTTTTCTTTTAAATTTGGTCACTTGATTATTACATATTTGCCTCTGCTTTTTGTTCATACACTTTGGTCATGATTATGTATTGTGTTTCATTTTCTTATCCATTCTTTTTGTTATTTCATGTTATGTTATACGTATTATTATATGTAAGTATATTTATTTCTGTGACATGATATATATGTATTTGTTCAATGCATATGTGGTAGTGTATATATATATTTCATGCAGCACATAGAATATGGTATATGGTATCTTACCGTGATAAATGTAAATGTACGTATTTAATTTTCGTATGGCTCAATGTTACTAGAATTTAATATTCATGTTTATTTTATTTCATGTTTTATATATTTATTTTGTTCGTACCTTATATTCATTGCTAGTATATTAATTGTTCATGCATATATTTATATTTGTTGCATTAGATTTAGTTCTCAAGATCTCGGTATCCTAATGGAAGTGTCGTCCCGGGTCTCCGGGTATCATCTTCTTTAGGTACCGTAGACCACGAGGTTTTATGTTCGAATTGGCATGCATTCATGCACTAGGGGATTAACTATTAAATTAGAACTGAATTTAAATTTTTCTTTGTAAATACGATAAGAACCCTTAGGTACCAATTTTTGGGCATGGTGGGGGTGTGAACCTTTCCCCACTCGTAACTGACTCCTGAACCTATTTTTCTCTAGTTTTCTTTCGGTGTCTGGTATACTTAAATTAAGTGACCGGTAGCGACTCTTCAATTTTTATTCCAAAATGTGAGCTTTTCCAAAATTCCCCTTTAAACCAAATTTTTCAAGAAAAACCACTTAATAGTTTTTTTAGCCGCTACAGCATGTCGACTCTACTGGGGAAATGTTTTTGTTTTTACAAAAATAGAGAGTCAAGCCTTAGATGGGTTCGTATCATATTTACAAAGAAAAAAATTAAATTCGGGCTAATTTAATTTTTAATCCCTAACCTTGTTTATTTATCGCATTTATTTGCACGGTGTTTGCTATAAATTATCATTCATGCATGAGCTACCTGAGCTCCATCCCTCGATAAGTGGGAGTGATTACTTTGTCTCGTGGGGTGTTCACCTCCGTATCATATTGTAATTCACTTTCAAGATACAATCCTTATATTTTGTGGGGTCTACACTCCCTTATGGTATAAGGGCTTGTATCATCCCGAATCGATGTCCTAGCGATAGTTCGGGCACTTTTTATTCTAGGACCTAAACACATATAGTGCCCCGTAAGAACCCACCTTTTAGAGTCATGCCGAAACTCTGTCAGTTAAGCAGTAACCCTACTAGGCCTTGCTTGATTTATTTATGCCTGTGTATGATATTTTATATGTCATGTACATACTTTAATTACTTTAATTTTGGCCTTTATTGTCATTTAATTCAATTTATTTATCTATTTGATTATCTTCACTGTAATACCTCAAAATTTTCTAAGTTGATTAAGGATCATTTAGTACTAAGATAACAGCTTAAAAGTTATCTTAATGACTAAAATGACAAAAATGCAAAAGTTAGGATTTCTTTGATCGTGGGTTATGGAAAATGAGTTTCTGAGATTTAAAAGGATTAGATGATAGAGGGCAAGTTAATTAAGGTACATGGAAAGTTTGGTCGAAATTTGAGAAAAATTGGAATGGAAATTGAAGTTTAAAATTTAGTGACCAAAATTTAAGCAGTCAAAACTTGTGTGGTACAAGACTAAAAATGAAAAGTTAAAGGACTAAAGTTGTAATTTCCTAAAAGTTAGGGGTTTTCATTTCATATATAGATAGATCACCTAAGGGTGTGGATCAAATGTGGAATTCTAGTTTGAACCGATATTTTGATTGTTGGGAAATCGCAGTCAAAGTTTAAGTAGAATTCGGGTATCCAGATCAAATTGAAAAATTATGAAATTTTACTATATGATAGAAGAAGGATATGAAAAAATTATTCCCAAGTTTTGGAAATATTTTTAGTTCGATTCAGGATGAATCCTATGATTTATTTTGATTAAGGAATTTATTTAGTAACCGATAAAGTTCTCGATAATTATAGGTAAATCGAATCGAGCTAAAATTTCAGAGATAGTTCCATAGATCTTAGAAAAGTCATAAAATATTATTTTATGAATATTTAGATGTTAAAAAGATCAGGAAAAATTTAAATCGGTTGAAATGATATGGAATGGCAATTTTGTGAATAAGTTGATCGGTAAAGGGCATTTTGGTCATTTCGCTCAAAAGGGACATGGAAGGAATTTTGATATTTTTTTATTGATGAATAGTTGCTGATTATAATCCAACTAAGTCTATTTGGAATGTTACAAAATGACAAATTAGAAATATAGATCTAGTTGGAGGGTATTTTTGGAAAGTAGGAATTATTGAATTAAAAATTCATTTTTTATAATATAAGTGGCATAAATACATGAAAATATGACGTAATTATCAGAAAAAGACCCTCCAAAACCGTGGTGAAGAGGAGAAAGAAGAAGGAAATTTTCCAAGCTCGATTTAAGCCCCAAATCTCGGTTTTAAGGTAATTTTTCGAACTACAAAGTTGTTCTATTCTTCGATCTCTATCTTTTGATGTAAATAATTCATAGAATACTTGCTTGGTTGATGAAATTTGATATGAGGAAGAAATTGGGGTTTATGAACAAAATTGAGGCTTTTGAAATTTTATGATTCCATGGTTGAATTTAAGTTAGAATCAAGTTTATATGATGTTAAAATCATGTTATTGAGTTAGGATTTAAATCCTACATATTTTGGTTTGTATGGAGAAGATTAGGGTTTATGGATTTAAGTCTAACTTAGGGTTTGTGATGTTGGATTAATGATCTAGTAAGCTTGATTTGTTGTTTGGAAGCAAAACCCTAAGTTAAATATATAGGGACCAATTTGGAAAGCTTCAAAGTTAAGGGACCTAATTTGAATTTTATGAAATTAGAGTGTATTTATGTAATTAATGATGTTGGAGATGTGAAATTGATGTTAGAATGCTAAATCGATGTTGAATCAAATTAGTGACCATTTTGACAATTTGTCAAAATCAAATGACCAAATAGGATATGGATTCTTGGATGGGGATTAAATCTGATTTTTAGTTAAAATAATAGAATTAAGGTAGTAATTTTGATTTGAGGACTAAATTGCAAAGTTAAGAAGTTTGAATCCTTACCTTTGCATTTTAGTGACTATTTTGGCAAAGAAAGAAAATTAGAGGGAATTATTTTGAATAATTATTTAAAGAAGAAGGTGATGAATTTGTGGTTTGAAGCAAGTGATGGGACTAAATTGAAAAGTAGAAAAATGAGAAGAAGTTAGTATAAATTAGAAGTTAATTATGGAAAGCTATGTAGAAGATTGAATTTTGGGAGTGACTTCGAAAATTCACCATAAATTCTACAAAAATGTTTAGATGATGAATTTTATATCGATGTAAAGATTTGTTCATCTAGTTTCGTTTTCAACAAACGAAAACTGATTTCGAGTTCTGAGTTAAAAGATATGAATTTTTAATCGAATAAAGGTCAGAAAATTTACAGAGCAGTTTCTATCAGGACAGCTCTGTGACGGAACTTTGAAGAATTTTCATATTTTTTGTAGATTTTATTAATTTATGTGGCTTATACCGTTAGAATCGTTATCAAATCTAGTTCTTACAGTGAAGGATATTAAGATCCAATGTGTATTCTAATCTTTAGAAGTAAAACTCTAAGGGTAGGACAAGTTGTCAGAAAATAGAATTTGATACATTTTGTATCTAAATGTTTGATAACAAGCTCGGAAAAATTATTGGAAGTTCAAAATATGGTCATTAAGAACCGAAATGAATTTTTTGACAGTATAAGGAAGGAAGGAAAAGTATGGAAAATTTTATGTTAAATGATTAGATAGCTTAATTGAAATATTGTTAGAAGTGAATCTAGTCAATGTTAGTTTATGTTCATGTGGTTAATGAAGTCAAATCCGAATCAAAAGAAGATTCGAGGTACTATGAAGGAAAGGATCGAGTAGAATTTAGTGAGGCATGCTAATAAATGGCCAGGTGAGTGTATTTTTACTTATTTATTATATATGTGATATGAGTGGTTGCATTATATATATTTATGACATGTTAAATAGGACGACTTGCGATGAACCGGCCTTTGTATAAATAAAAATGTATGATGGCTTATTTATGCAAATAGCATGAAATATTAAATGGCATATCGATACAATGATTGTAGCATAATGATTTACTCAAGGTAAATCGAATTTTAGATATTTGGATATGCACTGCTCATTATTGAATTATGGACAATAGTATTGAAGGATTGGATATAGAATATGAAAAATAATATATTGATATGCCCAAGTACTAGTGTGAGAGTCTTTGGTATAATTGGATATCCATAGAGTCTTAGCAGCTGCATCATAACACTACAGTGCGAGATAAACAATGTAGACTCTTCGGGGTCGAGATAAACAAGTGGACTCTTCGGGGTCTAGATAGACAATATAGACTCTTCAGGGTCGAGATAGACAATGTAGACTCTTCGGGGTCGAGATAAACAATATAGACTCTTCGGGGTCGAGATATACAATGTAGACTCTTCGGGGTCGAGATAAACTCTTCGGGGTCGAGATAGACTCTTCGGGGTCGAGTTAGACTCTACGGAGTCGGTTCAATTACTACGGTGTTACATAGCACAAAATGTGTAAGTATGAGAAGCAAAGGGCGTCCTCGAGTACATACTCATCTCAGTCACTTCGGTGATGCAGACGCTAAGGCGTCGTAGACACTACGGTGTCGTGATGACTCGCGTACCATGGCATCACATGATTTTGTACTTTGGGGTATAATACTTGAAATGCATTTATGCAGGTAGTTAAGCTAAAAAGCTTAACGTACACAAGACTAGTAAGATAGATCGAATTCTATGATTTAAATATTATATTGGTTAATGAACTATACTTGTAAGGTAGTTCTATGCATGATAAAATGCTATCAACTGCAATTGGAAACCACTTGCCATTTTGCAGGAAATGTATAGCACTGTTAAATGACAGGGGAATGACTTTGATAAGTTTATTTTATTTATTTCTATACATGGAAATGCTTTACTTCAATTTATAGTTGCCTCACTAAGTGAATACTTGCTTGTGCTATTTCACACGTAGGTTATTGGAAACTTACCAGAAGAGGAGTCAAGCATGTTAATCAAGCTGCAATCTGTCAAACATTAGTAAGACATTTTAAATTTATGATATTCTTAGTGGACATGTATCAGTTTATTCGTTGGTTATTTTATAAGCTAGTTTTATGTCAAATATTAAAAAAATTACAAGTCAAGAAATCAAATAAATAATTTAATAACATCTTCAATGTGTATTTAATCATCAAATATACATTGAGGGTGTTACATTTAGTGGTATCAGAGCTACAGGTTTAGCTGGTTCTGGATGCAAAACCGAGATTGTTATAAGTTGTCAGTAAATACATGCCCCTAGAATGTCATATTACTGATGTGTTGATTGTATAACTTGAAGCTGCTCCTCATTAGTATAAGATGAGATAAGATTATAATAAAAAAGTAAGACGTTACTAGATTTCGTCAATCGACGAACTCAAAGTTCAAGAAAGGACTCACAACGAGTACAATGAAGTAAAATAGTTATTGTAATCAACTTCAGTTTGAGTTGAGTTACCTGCATTGTAAGGAGTTGATGCAGTAATTATAAGATGTTAGTCTTTAACATCTATACATGTACTTATGTTTATAACAGCATAGATTATAAGTAAATATATCGACTACATGGAGTACCAGCCTCGATAGTATCTGATAGAAATCTGAGGTTTACTTTAAGATTTTGGAAGGTCTGAAAGATATGAATATTGAAAAGTCAAAAGAATTAATATTATTCCTAAGGGAATATGTTTGTATTTGGGTGGATTAATGCCACAAAGTAGTTCTTACAATAGAAGTGACCTGGAAAATTTTCTAGGAGTTAAAAGAGCTGAAAACTCAACTGTAAGAATAGCTAGACTGAAGTTATAATTAATCCAGTGTACTATTGTGAGAAGCTCCAGAATTATTCGTAAAGAATGAAGATAGCTCTTTACGACCATGCAGTGATTATTTATAAAAAGAAAATAAGAAAATATATAATGATATATTTTCTATCAGGATTATCAGTTAACCTGAACCAAAAAGACTGGATGTGAGTTTGGTTATTAAAAGTGGCTTTCTTAGGTCATATTACTTCAGCTATAGGGATCTGAGTCGATCCTAAAAATATTATAGAGGTTCGCAGTTTCTTAAGACTTATTGGTTATGATCGAAGGTTTGTGAAAGATTTCTTGATGATATGTTATGAGCTTGTATAATTGAGTTTGAAATCATGGAAAAGATATATACCGTTAGTAGAAATTGCTTATAGTAATAGTTATCAAGAAAGTATACGGATGGCACCCTACGAGGCTCTCTATGGTCGAAAGGGTAAATCACTATTAAATTAGTTTGATTTGAATATCATAAATTAATTAAGTCAGATTTATTACAAGAAATAGAAGAAAATGTAAAGATTATACAATATAATCTTAAAAAGATTAATGATTGACAAAAGTCTTATATAGACTTGAAAGAAAAAGATATTCAATTCGAAGACAAATGAAGAACATGATGTCTATCTTCGCATTGTTCTTCAGACTCTTCAAGAAAAGAAGCTACATGCTAAGTTGTTAAAGTGTAAATCTTGATTGCCGGAAGATTGCTTTTCTTAGTCATGTGGTTTTGGCAAAAGAGATAAGAGTAAATCCCAAGAAAGTACTAACTATAGTTGAATAGAAACCTCTGAAGAATGCTTCTGAGGTTCGAAGTTTATTGAGACTTGTTGGTTATTATCGAAAGTTTGTAAAGAACTTCTCGATGATTGCCTCCCTACTGACCAAGCTATTGAGGAAAGGTGTGCCCTTCAGTTGGACAGATAAGTGCCAATAAAACTTTGAGACATTAAAGAAGATATTAATCGAAGCCCCGGTATTAATACAACTAGAATCGGGCAAAGATTTTGTAGTTTATAACGATGTTTCTCATAAAGGTTTGGGAAGTGTACTTAAGTAAGAAGGAAAAGTAGTGGTTTATGCTTCGAGACAACTTAAAATGCATGAGAGGAAATTATCCTACTCATGATTTGGAGCTGGCAATGGTTGTATTTGCTTTAAAGATATAGCGTCATTATTTATATGGTGAATGATGCTATATTTACATAGATTAAAGAAGTTTAAAGTATCTCTTAACTGAAAAGAAGTTGAACCTGAGGCAGGAAGGTGGATAGTCAGTATAAGGATAAATCTGATCAAAATAAAAATTTTGATATCGAATTTAGAAATTAAAATGTAGTAGAAGGTATTGAATTTGGATTGAAAAAGATTGTTAAGCGTGCCCAGGCCAGAGAAATTCAAGGATGGGTGACCTTCTGAGAAGTGTCATGAAATCAAATTTTTGATCGAATAAGTAGAAGAAGGTGAAACAGAAGACTTTGAAATTAGTCTGATGGATGTTTATATTATCGAGGAAAAACCTATTTTTCAAATGATGAAGAATTAAAGAAACAACTTATCTTTGAAGTATGCTATACTCATTTGATTGTACATCCAGGTGGAAACCAGATGTATCAAGATTTAAAGAATCGATCTTGATGGCCAAGCATGAAAAGAGTTATAACTGAGTTTGTTTCTAAATATCTGACATGTCAGCAAGAAAAAGCAGAACTTCTGGTACCTTCTGAATTGTCATGACTGATTTTAATTTCTCAGTGGAAATGAGAACGAGTGATGATGGATTTTGTATTAGGACTATCTTTGACATCGAATAAGAAGGATTCAATCTGGGTGATTGTTGATAGGTTGACTAAGTTAGCACACTTTATCCCTATTCGAACATATTACCCTAGGGATAAGTATGATGAGTTGTATATTAAGGAAATAAGTCAATTTAGCTTGTTAAAGTTATTTGGCGAAATCATAAAATTGAGAAAACGACTTGGGAAAGAAAAAGGAGAGGTAAGAAAGCAGTTTCCTCACCTTTTTGAACCAGTTACGTGTTAAAAATTCGAGGACGAATTTTCTTAAGGGGGAGAGAATTGTAATACTCCAAATTTTTCTAAGTTGATTAAGGATCATTTAGTACTAAGATAACAGCTTAAAAGTTATCTTAATGGCTAAAATAACAAAAATGCAAAAGTTAGGATTTCTTCGATTGTGGGTTATGGAAAAGGAATTTCTGAGATTTAAAAGCATCAGATGATAGAGGGCAAGTTAGTTAGGGTACTTGAAAATTTTGGTCGAAATTTGAGGAAAATTGGAATGGGAATTGAAGTTTAAAATTTAGTGACCAAAATGTTAAGCAGTCAAAACTTGTGTGGTACAAGACTAAAAATGAAAAGTTAAAGGACTAAAGTTGTAATTTCCCAAAAGTTAGGGGTTTTCATTTCATAAATAGATAGATCACCTAAGGGTGTGGATCAAATGTGGAATTTTGGTTTGAACCGATATTTTGATTGTTGGGAAATCGCAGTCAAAGTTTAAGTAGAATTCGGGTATCCGGATCGAATTGGAAAATTATGAAATTTTACAATATGATAGAAGAATGATGTAAAAAATTATTCCCAAGTTTTGGAAATATTTTTAGTTCGATTCAGGATGAATCCTATGATTTATTTTGATTAAGGAATTTATTTAGTAACCGATAAAATTCTCAATAATTATCGGTGAATCGGATCGAGCTAAAATTTTAGAGATAGTTCCATAGATCTTAGAAGAGTCATAAAATATTATTTTATGAATATTTAGATGTTAAAAAGATCAGGAAAAATTTAAATCGATTGAAATGATATAGAATGACAATTTTGTGGAGAAGTTGATCAGTAAAGGACATTTTGGTCATTTTGCCCAAAAGGGACATGGAAGGAATTTTGAGATTTCTTTTATTGATGAATAGTTGCTGATTAGAATCCAACTAAGTCTAGTTGGAATGTTACAAAATGGCAAATTAGAAATATAGATCTAGTTGGAAGGTATTTTTTGAAAGTGGAAATTATTGAATTAAAAATTTATTTTTTATAATACAAGTTGCATAAATACATGAAAATATGAAGGAATTATCAAAAAAGACCCTCCAAAACCGTGGTGAAGAGGAGAAAGAAGAAGGAAATTTTCCAAGCTCGATTTAAGCCCCGAATCTCGGTTTTAAGGTAATTTTTTGAACTACAAAGTTGTTTTATTCTTCGAGCTCTATCTTTTGATGTAAATAATTCATAGAATACTTGCTTGGTTGATGAGATTTGATATGAGGAAGAAATTAGGGTTTATGAACAAAATTGGGGCTTTTGAAATTTTATGATTCCATAGTTGAATTTAAGTTGGAATCAAGTTTATATGATGTTAAAATCATGTTAAACCTTACATATTTTGGTTTGTATGGAGAAGATTAGGGTTTTGGATTTAAGTCTAACTTAGGGGTTTGTGATGTTGGATTAATGATCTAGTAAGCTTGATTTGTTGTTTGAAAGTAAAACCCTAAGTTAAATATATATGGACCAATTCGGCAAGCTTCAAAGTTAAGGGACCGAATCTGAATTTTATGAAATTGGAGGTTATTTATGTAATTAATGATGTTGGAGATGTGAAATTGATGTTAGACTGCTAAACCGATGTTGAATCGAATTAGTGACCATTTTGACAATTTATCAAAATCAAGTGACCAAATAGGAAATGAATTCTTGGATGAGGATTAAATATGATTTTTAGTTAAAATAATAGAATTAAGGTAGTAATGTTGATTTGAGGACTAAATTGCAAAGTTAAGAAGTTTGAATCCTTACCTTTGCATTTTAGTGACTATTTTGGCAAAGAAAGAAAATTAGAGAGAATTATTTTGAATAATTATTTGATGAAGAAGATGATGAATTGGTGGTTTGAAGCAAGTGATGGGACTAAATTGACAAGTAGAAAAATAAGAAGAAGTCAATATAAATTAGAGGTTAATTATGGAAAGCTATATAGATGATTAAATTTTGGCAGTGACTTCGAAAATTCAACATAAACTCTAAAAAATGTTTAGATGATGAATTTTATATCGATGTAAAGATTTGTTCGTCTAGTTTCGTTTCCAACAAACGGAAACTGATTTCGAGTTCCGAGTTAAAAGATATACATTTTTAATCGAATGAAGGTCAGAAAATTTACAGAGCATTTTCTATCAAGACAGCTCTGTGACGGGAATTTGAAGAATTTTCATAATTTTTGTAGATTTTATTAATTTATGTGGCTTATACCGTTAGAATCATTATCGAATCTAGTTCTTACAGTTTGAAGGATATTAAGATCCAATGTTTATTCTGATCCTTAGAAGTAAAACTCTTAGGGTAGGACAAGTTGCCAAAAAATAGAATTTGGTGCATTTTGTATCTAAATGTTTGATAACAAGCTCGGAAGAATTATTGGAAGTTCAAAATGGTCATTAAGAATCGAAATGAATTTTTGGACAATAAAAGGAAGGAAGGAAAAGTATGGAAATTTTTATGTTAAATGATTAGATAGCTTAATTGAAATATTGTTAGAAGTGAAACTAACAAATGTTAGTTTATATTCATGTGGTTAATGAAGTCAAATCCGAATCAAAAGAAGATTTGAGGTACTATGAAGGAAATGATCGAGCAGAATTTAGTGAGGCATGCTAATAAGTGGCCAGGTGAGTGCATTTTTACTTATTATATATGTGATATGAGTGATTGCATTATATATATTTATGACATGTTGATAAATAGGACGACTTGCGATGAACCGGCCTTTATATAAATAAAAATGTATGATGGCTTATTTATGCAAATAGTATGAAATATTAAATGTCATATTGATACAATAATTGTAGCATAATGATTTACTCAAGGTAAATCGAATTTTAGATATTTGGATATGCACTGCTCATTATTGAATTATGGACAATAGTATTGAAGGATTGGATATAGAATATGAAAAATAATATATTGATATGCCCAAGTATTAGTGTGAGAGTCTTTGGTATAATTGGATATTCATAGAGTCATTGCAGCTACATCATAGCGCTACGGTGCGAGATAAACAATGTAGACTCTTCGGGGTCGAGATAAATAATGTAGACTCTTTGGGGTCGAGATAGACAATGTAGACTCCTCGGGGTCGAGATAAACAATGTAGACTCTTCGGGATTGAGATAGACTCTTCGGGGTCGAGATAGACTCTACGGAGTCGAGTTATACTCTACGAAGCCGGTTCAATCACTACGGTGTTACATATCACAAAATGTGTAAGTATGAGGAGAAAAGGGCGTCCTCGAGTACGTACTCATCTCAGTCACTTCGGCGATGCAAACGCTAAGGCGTCGTAGACACTACTGTGTTGTGATGACTCGCGTACCATGGCATCACATGATTTTGTACTTTGGGCTATAATACTTGAAATGCGTTTATGAAGGTAGTTAAGCTAAAAAGCTTAACGTACACAAGACTGGTAAGACATATCGAATTCTATGATTTAAATATTATATTGGTTAATGAACTATACTTGTAAGGTAGTTCTATGCATGATAAAATGTTATCAACTGCAATTGGAAATCGCTTGCCATTTTGCAAGAAATGTATAGCACTGTTAAATGACAAGGAATGACTTTGATAAGTTTATTTTATGTTCTTTCTATACATGGAAGTGCTTTACTTCAATTTATAGTTGTCTCACTAAATGAATACTTAGCGTGTACTGTTTCACACGTAGGTTATTGGAAACTTACAGGAAGAGGAGTCAAGCATGTTAATCAAGCTGCAATCGGCCAAACATCAATAAGACATTGTAAATTTATGATATTCTTTAGTGGGCATGTATCAGTTTATTCGTTGGTTATTTTATAAGCTAGTTTTATGTCATATATTAAAAAAATTACAAGTTAAGAAATCAGATAAATTATTTATTAACATCTTCAATGTGTATTTAATCATCGAATAACATTGAGGGTGTTACATTCATCGTACTAACGCATTTGTTTTGGTGTTGTATTTTTTTTTGCATCACATTGACATATACCATTAATTCCGTTCGTTTACATTGTAAATTGGCATGACATCATCATATTATGCTAACTACATTCTTGTATTGCACCAACATGAAGTGTTTATTCACGATTGGTTCCTAATTTGAAAAGCGCACATAATCGGGAGAAAATCTAGTACCATAGATATCAGTAGAATGCAATATTCAAAGATTGCGAGTAAATTTCCTAGGCTTGTAGAAATTGTTTTACGGAAATCACTTTTGAATTAACATCTTTGCATTCAGACATTATTATTGTATTTATGGACATGCATTTTTTATTTATCACCATTATTGGTTTAGAATAAAGGATCATTCATTTTCAAGAAAAAGGATGCCCTAGCCGGTGAAAACAATGATGACCTTGATGACCCACAACTGTGAGTTAGGTAATGTTTTTAATTCCACATTGGAGACACCGAACACCTTACATGTAAGCCTACTTGTTGTCTTTTCAAATATGCATCCTTTTACAAACATTATTTTATGGATATATATATCTATTGTGTCCCTGTATATCAATTGCACAAGGGACATTAATTTTGACCCGAAGATTGATTTCGAGCATCCCATGTCTAGTGGAAATCGGAAGCTACGAAAATGATGAAGATTTGATCAATTATTAAGGATCACCCAAGAGGGCAAATTATGGTGTTTGGGAGAGCGACAAAAAAATCTTCAAAAAAAAAAGAAATCTCAAAGACACTCCTTTGTAGCCCTAAGATTGAGGGCAAATAAGGTAGCTTTGCTCCATCTACTCAAATCTTGGCTCCATGAGTGATTTTCAAATACTGAAAAAGTCAAATAATTAATGCGATGAAATCTTGAGATAAAAAATCAATCAAAAAGGCATAACAAAAATTCACTCTAATGTTTGAAGCCTGGTAAAAAGGCATTTTTGGATAAGAATGTGGAAACTTTGGGGCACTCTACTATAGCGAAAGGACAGATAAGGTAGCAATGCGCCATCCAAATCAAAATCTTTTTCTTCATAAGTGATGGTAATATTTTCAAATCATGGCAATGCCGAGTAGCTCGGGGTTTTGTTGTTTGCTCCATCATTTATTTCGAGCCAAAGGAATGTGATGAGTTGACTTCTCCAAAACAAGAAAGAAATAAAACAAAGAAATGATAATTTTAAGGTGAAACCTACAAAAGGTAGCTCTAAATTGGTTAAAAGCCGAAATAACTCAGAAGGTACTTCACATCTTCAGATACCTACTCAGCTTACGAGGTCTCCTAAACACAAGATATGTTTGGGGAAATTCCCAGTAAGTCATTTTAGTGTTGCTCCTACACTTGATATTCGGGGCATCTAATCTAGTTTGATATATTTATAATCTAAAAAGAAAAAGAATCTAGTTTTCCTAATAAGCATCTCACATCAAAATGAGAACAAGTAGATCAACTTTACATTTACACGAAAGATTTATTTGTTCACAAAGTAGTTCAAAGGTACATGTACCTGAAACAAATATGCCCTCTGATTGCACGAGAAAATCTGTCTCGACTGAAGAAAGCTTATCCAAACATTACATGAAGTATATTCTCAAGCAAAACCAAGGACTTGGTATGGCCAGTAGAAGCCAGGGCATCCCTTCAAAAGTCAAAATTGATAACAAATAAACTGCATGTCACATTCATGAAATCATTGTGCATTTAGATTAAGTTCATACATTGCTCATAATGTTAGGTGCATCCATGCTAAGTCCATCTACTTCACTCACACATAAAAATAGGTCCAAGTCAAAAAGCCTCAATCACGGAGGACAACAACAAAATGGAAAACCCTTAAGGATGGAGAAAGCTGAACCACCAAAAGAGTTGGAACCTCAAGATATAGGATAACAACGACAAAATTCAAAACTTTGAATGAACAAATTACTAATTGACTAATTGATATTTACTTTTATTTTTAGTTCTTACCTCCGTCAGTGGTGTAGTGGATCAATATTTATCTTCAGATTATGCCTCTTCGTCAGTGTTGTAGCTTGATCAATCTTTCTTCAAATCTTGCTTCATCGTCAGTGGTGTAGCAGATCAAAACTTTTTTCTCATATTTTGCTTCTCTGTCAGTGGTGTAGCGGATCAACCTTTTACCTCAGATCTTGCCTTTCCGTCAATGGTGTAGCGGATCAACCTCTTTCCTTCAGATCTTGCCTCTCCATCAGTGGTGTAGCGGATCAACCTTCTTCTTAGATCATACCTCTTCGTTAGTGTTGTAGCTTGATCAAAATTAACTCTCAGATCATGCCTCTTGGTCAGTGTTGTAGCTTGATCGAATCAACCTTCTTCTCCAGATCTTGTCTCATTGTTGGTGGTGTAATACCCCAATATTTGCTTAGTGACTAAAATGTAAACAATCAAAGGTTAGTGGTTTTAGTTTAATGACTAAAATCTAAAATTTTAAAGTTTGGTGGATAAAGTGGAAAGTTGGGAAAAATTTAGGGACCAAAAATGGTAATTTTCCCACATATTATTTTTATGCCAAATGGCATATTAAAACCCTTACCTAAAATAAAAATCCTTTTAATAGTCAAATGACTATTTTACCCTTGAATTATAACCATTCACCTACCAACACTTGTATATTCTTATCCTTAATAATAAAAAATATTCATAAAGTATGGATGAAAAGACCATTTTGCCCTTAATGCATCAACTTATCTTCAAAAATGCCATTTTTCATCTACTACACCAAATACTGCATAAGATTGAATTTAAATCAAATAAAAGCGATTCATAACCCACAATATCATATTCTTCAAGTCTTTCTAAGACTTCCATAAAATTTACATAATTTTCTGAATTCGAATAATCATTCGAACTAATTACCGAAACTTATCCTTTTATAGATTTTTCACACAAATCCTGTATCAAAAATCCAATTCCCACCAAAATTCATATACCGGGATAAACAAATAATTTTTGGCATAAAAATAATGTGGGAAAATTGCCATTTTCGGTCCTTGAACTTTTCCCAACTTTTCACTATAGCCACAAACTTTAAAATTTTACGTTTTAGTCACTACTCTAAAATGCCAACCTTTGATTCTTTACATTTTAGTCGCTAAGCAAATATTGGAGTATTACAATTCTCTCCCCCTTAAGAAAATTCGTCATCGAATTTTCAAAACGTACTTAATTTAAATAGATGTGGATATTATTTTTCCATTACAGGTGGTGTAGCGGGTCAAACCATATCTTTAAATCTTGCCTTCCCGTCAGTGATGGAGCAAGTCATCTCAATTTACAGATTCTACTTCACCATGATCAGCAAAGTGGATCAACCAAATCCCAAATATATCATTTATTTAAACCTTTATGTTTTACAGTTTTAAATAAAAATAAGTGAGAACTTATTCTGACACAATGCCTTTAACTTTTGCATATCTTATCTTTTCAGATGAAATAGATTAGTCAACCAGATCCTGTCTCTCCGTCGGTGGAATAACAAATCAATATATGAGTTTTATTTTTCTAAAAAAAACTAAAAATGGATCAATTAGATCTTGAAATAGTTGCGCCAAAAAAGAAGAATTCTAGCTTGACCAAACGAAAATAACTATTTTTTAGTCTTTACTCTTATTTTACAACAATAAACAAAGAGAGACAACTGTAATACTTATTTTTCGTCAAGGTCAACTACCTTAAATAAAATCAATTAACAAAAAATCTCAAATCCATTAAATTAAAGTATCCATTACAATTAACACATCTGCCATTACATTTACATTTACATTTACATTAGCCCAATTATCCCTCAACCCAATCCCCATTCTATCATCCTCTATTCTACAGCCGACATCACCCTACTCAACAACCCTTCTGCAATTCTAATCCTAGCCACCATCATCATCACAAACTCTAAGCCTCTCAACCACTGAACAGACATATCCCACGCGATCTGGCTTCAACAGCACTCCCTGCATATGCATGAAAACAAATGAAATGAATTAAAATAAGAGGATTTTAGGGAATTTCTGCAATTTAAGGGAAAGGGACGCAACAACCAATAGTTTCTTTTTTCATTTTTCTTTATTCATGTAATCTTGGTTATAAAAACCAGAGGCAACAATAATGTAAAAGGGGTTTTTTCTCCTTCAATTCGGAAATATAAAGAAAAGCAGTTTTTCAAGGTATTCTTGCAGCAATCAAAGTTCCCTTTTTATTTTATTTTCCAGTGTTACAAGAGGGATCTTGTTCTTCATCGTGGTTTTTTAAACAAAAATGAGAAATATGGTTTTCCCTATAATTTTCTAAATCAAAACTAAAAATTTACAGCAAAAAAGGAAATAAAAAACTCAAAAAAAGAAATAGAAAAAAGGGAAGGGGATTCAAAAAAAATTCAGAAATACAAAAACTCCAAGAGTCCTTTTTCTTTATGGCATAGAACACTAGGGTTTTCTTAAGAAAGATTTCATTTTTTAAACAAAATCAAAGGGGAATTTCTAAACTGGTTTTAAAAATCAAAGTTTGATTTTCGTTTTGAATCAGGATCAGTGATTTCCAGAACCAAAAATAAATAGGAGAGCTTTTTTATTCTTTCAATTTTTAGCAACCATTTTTAGAGAAAAATTTGAAAAATCAAGAGAAACTTACCGATTTCGTGGTTTGGGTTTACGTTATAGCCTTCGCGGTTTGTTCTTCGGCCGTGGTCCGTGACCGCCCAGAATCAGACGGCGTTAGCAGTGTGAGGAGTCGTCACTGATGACTGATGGCGGCCATGAAGAACTCCATGGTTTGAGGTTAAGCAACGAAAAAGGGTCCAGAGAAAAACCCTTTGATTTTTCCGTATTTGAAACATGGATTGAAATATTTTTTTCTTATTTTATTTCTTTTGCTTTTATATCATTTAATGTGTTTTAATTAGTATGGGAGACCTTGAGTTTTAGTTCAGGGGATAATTGCCCTTTGAACCCCTCAGCTTTGTTTTCGTTTATCATTTAATCCTTTACTTAGTTTGTTTATTGATTCCATGCTTTTAATTTCGACACCTTGATTATGTTTGCTTTTAAATTTGGTCACTTGATTATTACATATTTGCCTCTATTTTTTGTTCATACACTTTGGTCATGATTTATGTATTGTGTTTAATTTCCTTCTCCATTATTTTTGTTACTTATGTTATATTATACGTATTATTATATGTAAGTATATTTATTTATGTGACATGATATATATGTATTTGTTCAATGCATATGCGGTAGTGTATATATGTATTTCATGCATCACATAAAATATGGTATGTGGTATCTTGCCTTGATAAATGTATATGTACGTATTTAATTTTCGTATGGCTCATTGTTACTAGAATTTAATATTCATGTTTGTTTGATTTCATGTTTTTATATATATATTTTGTTCGTACCTTATATTCATTGCTAGCATATTAATTGTTCATGCATATATTTATATTTGTTGCATTAGATTTAGTTCTCAAGATCTTGGTAACCTATTGTGAGTTTCGTCCTGGGTCTACGGGCGTCATCTTCTTTAGGTACAGTAGACCGCGAGGTTTTATGTTCGAATAACATTGCCATGCATTCATGCACTAGGGATTAACTATCAAAATAAAAACCGAATTTAAATTTTTCTTTGTAAATACGATACGAACCCTTAGGTACCAAATTTTCGGCGTGGTGGGGGTGCAAACCTTTTCCCACTCGTAACCGACTCCCGAACTCGTTTTTCTCTGGTTTCTTTTCAGTGCTGGTCTAACTAAACCAAGTGACCAATGGTGACTCCTCAAGTTTTATTCCAAAATGCGAGCTTTTCCAAAATTCCCCTTTAAACCAGTTTTTTTCAAGAAAAGTGAGAACACTTAACGGGTTTTTTAGTCGCTACAAAATTCCCCTTAACTTTTCCTTCTTTCATTTTCTTAATAGTCTTAAGGTGATTACAAGGTAGTATCTCCTTTTACAATGCAGACACACCTTGCTAATAAAGCGATTTGAACCCAAATTTCTTAAGATGAACATCATTTTTTTTCACCATATGACCGCTTGTCCATTTCTTTCCTCTCTCTACTATTATTTATCTAAATATAGGTTTAAAGACTTTATATTGTTTTTGATAATGAAAGACAAAGTACTCATAACCTAACTATTACAGTCCTCATGTAGCTGAACAAGACATCCATCCGGGGGAGAGGAAAATCGATGGCGAAAGAGATCATTAAATTTTGCCATGTTTGTCAAGCTATCCTATTGAGTTGATCAATCGATGAATAATAACCAAGTGGGGGTGAATTGGCAATTTAAAAATTGGTGGGAAGAAATTGCAAGAATGAAAAAATTGCAAGAGAGATTTACAGTGGTTCAACCTTCTAAACAAGGTTCACATCCACTACCATAGCTACCACACTAAGGATTTCACAAATTCACTCAATTTGTCTTTCCTTAGAGGATCAGGAGTGACCTTACAAAGTTCACCAAGATTTATACTACAAAATCTTGTGAGACCCTTTCCCAAAGCAAACAAATAGGCAAACTCAAGAAACCTCACTAGGTAGATGTTTGCAAAATTTAAGCACTCTCTCAAACCCCAAACACTTGAAATGAATGAATACAATAAGAACACTCAAGTGCTTAGAAGAGAAGATGAGCAAATAAGCACTAGTAGACTTTGAATATTGATTGAAAGTTTTTGGATTGTTGTCTTGTTGTTGAAGAAGCTTTGGAGACTTGCTTTTATACCATTTCATTGATTTCTAACCGTTTGGGTTGTTAGAGACTTGATTATAGTTGTTGGGAAGGGTTTTTCCCGCATTAAATGCAGTTTGGTAACTATTGGTGTCGGTACTCGAAGACCCGTATCGGTACCTGTTCAAAATAGAAATAGTTGTTGTCTAATACAGTGCGTACCAATACACAAACTGGTATATCGATACGAGACATACATACCGGTACTGATAGCCGTACCAGTACTGAAATAGCTCACGGGAAAATTTAAAATGGGGTGTATCGGTACTCGAAAGTGCTATACTGGTACTGTGTTGAATTAGTGTCGGTACTGAAGTTGTATCAGTACTAGAAGAACTTACTGCCATTTCAAAAACACAGTCGTACCGGTACTCAAAGGCCAAAATGGCTTTTTGAGTACTTTTAAACTTGTAAACTCATTTTGAAACCATTCCAAATGACTTAGAAAAATTTTGATCTTTTAAAATACATAATTTGAACAATTAGTTCTTTTCAACTTAGTATTTGTGAGTTATTTAAATAAGTAAAAATTTATTTAAAACATTTTGAATATAAAAACCTTTGTTATAAAAAAAATCAATGTATATTAATTCAACATATATGCCACACTATTACCTCCGCGCAACGCATGGTCCATCTGAACTTTCCAAGGTCGACTCAAAATTTCACTAATATGTGAAGCAATCAAGAAAGACAAACATCTATCTTTAAACTTACGGATCAAGTGAATCGCCTCCAAACTATCTATCTCAATAATTACCTGACGAACTCTAATCGACCATGTTAACAGAAGACCATCATAAAACCCCCAAAGCTCGACTTTAATTGGCGAGCATACACCTATCTCTTTCATAAAACCATCAGCCACATCCCTGCGTCGTTCCTAAGTAGCCCTCGGCATGATCTTGCTCATGTTGTTAGATCTATTGCACTATCAATATTGATTTTACACCAGCCCAATAGTGGCTTCTGCCATCGAACATCTGCCTTCGAGGGTGGGTTTACTGGACTATATACCCGACAACTAAAGCTTTGGCTGCATAACACTCACTCTACATCTTTTTACTCTCCTACAACACCAATTCATGTTGCCCATGTAATGACTCGAATTTCATGATTCGCGAGTTGTTCCACCCAAGCATATGGGCCTGAATGTTGGTCTAAAGTTTTGGAGCCTAGGTGGGCTTTCTTGTGTGTTGGGCTTGGAATTTTTGGGTTTCCATGTGAGTTTGGAAGATGATAAAAGGTCAAAGGAGTAAATTACCCCATTTTTGAAGAGGAAAAAGTGGGTAGGCTTTATAGTTGCTGCAAATTTATAAGAGTATTAGATCCATTCATCATCTCCATCTCTTTTCCTTTTTTTTCTTGGGAGCCCAAAGTTTAAGGTGAAATCTTTATCATATTAAGTGTGAATCTCAGATTTTTTGTTGAGGGCAATGTTATCTACATCAAGTGATCTATCTGTTGAAGTGAGATTGGAAGGATTTGGTGGAGAGTGGAAAAATATGAGTTTTGATAGGGGTTAAAGAAGAAGAACATGAATGGAGGATTTGACTCCATTTCTTATTGTAAATTTCTTTTTTTGTGTCTTTTGACCTTCCAACAATGTTGTAACCCATTTTACAATATCTCTTTGAAGTGAAAGCGGTTGAAGAGCACTCTAAAGCTTAAGGCAAAGGGAAGGCTCAGGCTTGTGGCAATGAGGTTCCTTTCTAGCTTTTCGAGGGAGGTTAGTACCCTTCTAACTCCTTTTGTTTCATGCACATCCTAGGGATGATGCTTTGTTTGCTATATTTAATGTTCTTGGTTGTTGTTTGGTGTTAAGAGCTTGAAACTCTCTTTAATGGTAAAATTTGGTTTGTTGTTAATAACTTGTAAAAATGATAGTAAATCACTCTAATAACTTTTATAAGATACAGAATCGAGTTGAGGGGTTAAATGTTGCATTTTGGGGCTTTGTAAGTAATTTTTTGAGCCTAAGAACCCATTTTTGGGTTTCGGTATCGGTAAATAGGGAGCCAGTAGTGATACCCTAGTGTTATGGGTTTAAGAACACTATTCCATTGCTATGAGCTATGAAGGGGGTACTGGTACGGTGTTTAACCTGTATCGCTACACTATGTAAAGCGGTATCGGTATGGGTCGACCCGTACCGGTACGAGAAGGTTGGAAGAAATTCGGTTAAGCTAATTTTGTATTGGTACATTATGGGTATCGATACCCAAGGGTATCGTATCGATATGTGAAGACCAGTATCGATACCCACTATGCAATCTGCCTGAAAATGCTAATTTTTGCCTGAAAGGATGCTTGTAATGTTCATTCCACTAGACCCCTAATGTCCTGAAAAGAGTAGTAAAACTGTAAAACCATGAAATCTCCTTATACTTGAACACAAATCTTAAGAACTGGTAAATGACTTATGTGACTTATATGTGGATAACAACCACATAGTGGTGTGGTTATATGATGATATCATGTGCCTTGTAAGCACTTGTTTGATGGGATCCGAATACCCATACCAGTGAGGGTGTTGCAACACCATGGTAAAATATTTTTGAATGTACATTTCTGATGCTATGTGGCCCTGGGTCTCATTCGAAGGTACTCGATGGGGGATTTTGAGTATAAAGCACATGTTCCCAATGTTGTATGGCTCAGGTCTCACTTAGAGCGTATATTATCGGTGTTGTGTGGCCCCGGGTCTCACTCTAGGTTTTGTGGTTATGATTGTTAGGAGGTGTTTTACGAAGCCGTGTTATATATGTATGAATTGTGGTAATATCATACTCTTTTCATTGCCATGTCATCTTTTCTAGCTATATGCTTATGTTTATGATTTGCATGAAATATGGTAGAGTAGAGATGTATCCACTGAGCTTTATAAGCTCAAATTTCAAAATTGTTGTTTCCGTTCACAGGTTTTTAGGTTACAGCGTTGCATTGAATGATCCCAATTAGAGTAGGACTTCAACTCATTGATGTGATAAGGAGTATAATACTTAAACTTGTTGGGCAATATAGTCATATGGCCCTTGATTTTATGTCTATAACTCTTATTTTGGATTTATATGATCATGGTGAATGATTTAATTACTTTTTTTTAATTTAAAGCTCATTTGTAAACGATTTAACTGTATTTTCTACCATTCTATTTGAAATGTTGATGCTTTTATGAAGAAAAAATATGGATTTGGCTAAACTAGGTCTACTTTTTATGAGTATGTGGTTTGGGCTTGAGGCTCAAATGTAGCGTCGGGTTTAGGGTGTTACATTTAGCGGTATCAGAGTCTAGGTTTAGCCAGTTCTAAGAAATCCCTGGGTAGTAGAGAGTATAAAAAGGGTACTAGTGAATGCATGCCCATATGTCAAAGTCGTACTCAGTTTAATTTGAATATTCGATGGTGTAGCTTAATTGTTTGCTTGTATAGAAAGTAATCATGCCTAGAAGAGCACGTGATCAAGAGAAGAGTTATGGCTCCCATGAGGTGAGTTACGATGAGGACTACATTTTCGACACTAAGGAGATATCAGAAGACGAGAGGGGTCAAGGGGCCAATTATTTCTACCACCTGCATTGAGCCCTTTACCGTATTATGATGGTCATTCTTAGGCTTTTGACTACCCTATGTGAGGCACCGGTTGAGAGGCTTTATCGTCATGGCGCAACCGATTTCCTTAGTACAAGAAAAGATAATCTGGTTAAGGTGGATCAATGATTAAGAGATACCCGCTAGATCATACGACAAATGCAGTTGGAACCCGAGGACAAGCTGACATGCATCCTTTCTCCACTAAAGAAGAATGCTCGAGAATGGTAAGAAACTGTTATCCTTTTCTAAGGATATATGATATGTTTGACTAGTTGAGAGGAGCTCGTTTGTTCTCAAATATTGATATGAGATCGAGATATTACTAGTTGAAAGTAAAGGACGAGGATATTTAGAATTGTTGGAGTATGCCCAAAGACCAATCATGAGATGGTTGTAAAAGACATACTTATTTTATCATGTTTATTAATATAAAGCCATTATTATTTTTCAGTCTTATTCTGTGCATTTATAAATAAACTGAATTATAATAAAGTCTTTAGAATAATATAGTTATTCTTGAATGTCCTTAGTCGAGTATTATTGTGGGCATGGACACCAAGAATATATTAAGACTAATATGTAGTTGATTAATGACAAAGTGTTGTCATTGACATGAAGATGTTAAAATCAATACATAAGTATGTGTTAGAGAACAACATATTGGACTGACCCGCTATGAGCATGTTTCTTGGATTATTATGTGATAGTCACAATATTACTCATAGTGATAACTACATGCATGATCCTCAGACTTGAGATCATCATTATTTCAACATCGTGAGTGACACGTTTTGATGTGGTCAAACGTGTGTTGTAACCGACTACACTGTAAAGACTAATATTGGATATGACGCAATATATGTAGCGAAATATGGTTGATCAAGATAGGATTTGTTCCTCCTACATAATAGGAGTAATATCATAGGCCACTTGATTGAGTGAGACTAGAAAATGCATGGCCATGCTCGAATAAATTGATATAAGATATCATAGTTATTTGTTTATGATAGTCTACTCAAGATATCAAGAAGTATTAGATGGACAATACAAGTGTGATTATTCCATGACTTGTGTCCGATCTAGATATGAGGACAAAAGGATGCAATACATGAAAAGAGTTAATCACGGAAAAAAGGTTATGTCAAACTACGAATTCCTGCAACTTAGGTAGCAATGATGCGTTGCTAGATGCCACTCATTGCTTGTAATATTAGAATTGTTCTAGATATGCTAACGTTACATGAACCTACAATGGTCACACCTTATGATTGAAACGAACAAATATCGACTCGATAGCATGTGTACAAACTTGTTGTACACGTAATAAGTGAAAACCAAAATTATTATAATTACTGTACTTATAGATAATCTTGTTTATATATTTTTTAATACTAGATAATTATTGTAATTATCAAATACTATTAATATATATATATATATATCTAAATAAACCTAATTAAAGTAGAATCAATTTATACATATTTAATTATATTCGATTAAATATATTGTATATTTAATGAATTCGAATTTAATTAGAATTAGGTTTCTGAAAGTTATATAAAGGTATAAGGTCTAGCAGCAGAGATATGCCTTTTGCTAAAAAAACCTCTCTAACAGTTAGAGAAGTAAAATATTTTTTGTTTCATTCGGGTGGACTGCGTAGAGGTCAGAACGCTGTTGTGACGACTTGGATTCGATATCGAGCTAGAAGAATTGGATTCTCCTAACTCCCTGCGATTTTTCAGATTTATTTAAGGTAACATTTCATCCTTTTCACCCCGGATTCGTTCCTCATACATGGATCACTGTCAGAATACGTCGGATAATTTTTTTGCTGCGCCATGGGGTGTACCGGCGTTTCCCAACAATGGTATCAGAGCCACTTGTATGATACAAATTCAGACTTAAAAACTTGGATGATGATTTTGTATGAGATGCATGTTTTGTTTTTCTGTTTGGACGAGTATACGATATTTGTGCGAAACAAAGAAATTGAATCCAGTCACGGTTAATATGTTAATCTGTTTTAAATAAGTTTTTACAATCGATGGTTAAACGTTAATCACATGTTTCTTGCTGTAAGGTTTTAGTGTTCGTATGTTAATTGTTAAAATGATAAACATGCGGTTCTGATAGCAGATCATTTTCGGCAGAGGAACAATGGTTGTTCAAGTGCAAAAACCTTAGGTATTGAAAAATCCCAAAAAAAACACGAATCTGTTGATAAAAGTTATCAAATTGTGAGGTTTTTCTATAGTAATCGAAATGCTAAAATTAAAAATTTTCCTGGCAGATCGGGGCCGCCGGCCCGCACTCTACAGGCAAACCCGACGACACCGGATCTGTTGGACCGCGTAGGCAACAAAGGTCGTAGAAACTATTTTGGTAATTATAATTAACAAGATAAAACATGTTTATGTTTTGGATAATATGCACGGTGTTTGAAATGCGTGGTTATATCCATATAGCCCATACTTTGGTTTTATATTTATAAATACGGCCTGCTTGTCGTGCCTTTCTTTCCTCTATTGTAATTCTCTTCTCATCTTACTCCATCGTATGTAAAACGAGTTTCTGAAAATTGTAATATTTGCGGAGAAAGTGTGGATCACATAAGCATAATGATGGGCCGATCAAAGGTGGATTAGATGCTTGAGAAGCAAGTTCTATCTTTAGTTTATTTTGGCTCTCCCATTGGCTTGGGATGGGCCACCTTAGTTTTACGGGCTATAACCATTGCATTTATATTTACTGCTTTACATATATGTGTTACAATGTATGTTTTAGCATGATGGTAATTGATTAGATCATACTTGAATGGTGATATTAATTTAACAAAAAAACCCCTCCATATTTAATCAAAATAGCTCCAATATTTGCCCTCATTAAAACCTCGTCGGTACTATGTAGGTTTTGCCAAAGCGAAGTACTTATATCTATCTTGGTTAAAGGCGAAGAATAAGTACGTGATATTCACTAGTTGTAATATTGGTTAAACTAGGTTGTCCTAATGAGATTAGAAACCTAAAGGTTAATGATTTGGATAATCATGAGATGATTAGGAACAATAGTTGTTCACCAAATATAGGAATTACATGAGATGTAATTAGCAAGTGTTGCTTACCTAAATAACTGAATTCTAGGAGTAAATCCAAAGCTGACTTAGGATGAAATGAAATATGAATCCTTACCCACTAGAAATATTTTTTAGTAAGTTTTTCAATTTTGAGGGTTTTTAATAGTGGGAATGTTATTACCTTATAAACATGATAACTTGTACTTATAAGTCATATTTTATCGTTGTAGATTTGTTATGGCAAACTCAAACTCATTATCATTGCGATCCATCCTTGAGAAGGATAAATTGGATGGCTTGAACTTCTTTGACTGGTTCTGTAACTTGAAGATTGTCCTCAAGCAAGAACGGAAATTACAAGTCATCGAAGAACATGTCCCTAAAAAGCCAGCAGATGATGCCTCCAAAGATGAATTGGAAGCTTTTGAAAAATACTCAAGTGACATGGTAGATGTCGGGTGTTTGATGCTTGCGACCATGACTCCTGAGCTTCAGAAGCAACATGAGGGCATAGTTCCCTATGAGATGGTTAAAAATCTCAAGGAATTATATGAGGGGCAAGCTCGTCAAGAGAGGTATGAGATCTCTAAGGCTTTGTTTCGATGCAAGATAATAGAGGGAACTCCGGTAGGAACTCATGTTCTCAAAATGATAGGGTATATTCAGACCTTGGAAAAATTAGGCTTCCTTCTAAGTGTTGAATTGGCTATTGATGTTATGCTGCAATCATTGCCGGATAGTTTTAATTAGTTTGTTCTTAATTTCAATATGAATGAAATTAACAAATCGTTGCCCTAGTTGCTTGGTCTGTTAAAAATAGCAGAGAACAACATGAAAAAGGTTGGCTGCAAGCCTATTTTGATGGTTCGAAAGGATAATAGAAAAGGAAAGCCCAACACCAAGGCAAAGCCAAAGCCCAACAAAGAAAAGGCTGCATTGAAACCCAAATGAGGAGTTACAAAAGAAGGAAAGTATTTCCATTGCAACAATGCTGGACATTGGAAGAGAAATTGCCCTGTCTATCTCGAGGACATCAAGAAGGCAAGAGAAAATGGACAGTCCGGATAAGGTATTTATGTTATTGATGTAAATATCAACGTCTACTTCTTGGGTATTAGATACCAGTTGTGGTTTTGACATTTGTACTTCTGTACATGAACTAAAAGGAGTAGAAAATTGGTAAAATGAGATGTGGACCTACGAGTGGGAAATGGAGCAAGAGTTGCTGCATTAGCTATAGGAACATATACTTTGTCATTACCTAGTGGACTTGTTTTAGATTTAGAGGATTGTTATTTCCTACCTAGTTTGACTAAGAACATTATTTCAATTTCTTGTTTGGACAAGATTGGTTTTGAGATTATTATTAAGAATAATAGTTGTTCCTTTTTATCTCAATAATGTTTTTTATGGTATGACACATTTAATAAATGGCCTCTATATCTTAGATCAAGACAATTCTATGTATAACATAGATACGAAAAGATAAAAAACAAATGACTCTAATCAAACTTATCTCTGGCATTGTCGCTTGGGTTATATAAGTGAGAAACGCATATCAAAACTTCATAAAGATGGATTTTTGGATTCTTTTATTTTTAAACAATTTAATATATGTGAACATTGCTTAATGGGAAAATGACCAAATCACCGTTTGGCAGTAAAAACGAGCGAGCAAGTGATTTATTGGGTCTAATACATAGTGATGTATGTGGACCAATGAATACACAAGCCAGAGGAGGGTTTCAATACTTCATTACTTTCACTGACGACTTCAGTAGATATGGGTACATTCACCTAATGCATCATAAATCTAAAGCCCTTGAAAAGTTCAAGGAATTTAAGAATGAAGTACAAAACCAACTAGGAAAGAGTGTCAAAGCTCTTCGATTAGATCGAATAGGGGAATACTTAAGCTTAGAGTTTGATGAACTTCTTAAAGAATGTGGGATTGTCTCACAACTTACACCTCATAGTACTCCACAACATAATGGAGTCTCTGAAAGGAGAAATCGAACATTGTTAGACATGGTTTAATTAATGATGAGTCATGCTGATCTTCTAACTTATTTTTGGGAACATGTGCTAGAAACTACTGCTTTCACACTAAATTGTGTTCCATCTAAATCAGTTCAAAAGACACCGTATAAGATATGGACTGGGAAACGTCCTAGTATATTTTTTATGAAAATTTGGGGATGTGAAGTTTATGTTAAACATCAGATGTCTACAAAACTCAAACCCAAATCTCATAAGTATAATTTTGTGGGGGTATCCTAAAGAAACTAAAGGATATTATTTCTTCAATCCATTTGAGAACAAAGTTTTTGTTGCTCGAAAAGGAGTCTTCCTCGAAAGAGAATTTATTTTTAGAAAAAGAAGTGGGAGGAATATTGAACCTGAGGAAATTCAAAATCAACCACCGATCACTGAACCAGAGATTGAACAACAAGTTCCACAAATAGTTGAGGAACATCCAATCATTCTTGAAACACAACCACTACGAAGATCTATGAGAGAACGCAATGCACCTAGGAGATATCGATTTCTCATCATATTGCATGGTGATGTTCTCCTCATGGACCAAGATGAGCCTAGGACTTATCAGGAAGTAGTGGCGAGCCCAGACTCTGAGAAATGGCTAGAAGCCATAAAATCCGAGATGGTTCCATGTCAGAAAACCAAGTATGGACTTTGGTTGACCCACCTAAAGGGATAAAACCCATAGGGTGCAAATGTTTTTTTTAAATGAAGACCAACATGGATGGCAATGTAAAAACATACAAAGGGCGATTGGTCGCTAAGGGATTTTGTCAGATTCATGGTATAGACTATGATGAAACTTTTTCACCTGTTGCTATGTTTAAATCCATTCGGATATTGCTTGCATTAGTTGCATTTCATGATTATGAAATCTGTCAAATGGATGTCAAAACTACTTTCCTTAATGGAAAATTAGATGAGGATGTGTACATAACACAACCTGAGGGTTTTTTCGATCCAAAAGATGCCCAAAAAGTATGCAAGCTACAAAGATCCATTTATGGGTTGAAGCTAGCTTTTCCAAGTTGGAATCTTCATTTTAATGATGTAATCAAAGAATTTGGTTTTATTAAAAATGAAGATGAGCCATGTGTTTTCAAGAAAACTAGTGGGAGCACTGTCACATTCTTGGTATTGTATGTGGATGCCATACTAATAATAAGAAATGACATACCTACCTTACAGTCTGTAAAGACTTGGTTAGGAAAATGTTTGTCTATGAAAGACCTGGGTGAAGCAACCTACATATTAGGAGTCAAGATCTATAGAGATAGATCAAGACGGCTCCTAGGACTAAGTCAAAATACATACATAGATAAAGTACTAAAAAGATTTAGTATGGAAGAATATAAAAGAGGATTCTTACTTATGAGACATGGTATTTCACTCTCAAAGGAAATGTGTCCTTCAACGCCTCAAGAAAGAAAGTGCATGAGTAAGGTTCCATATGCTTCGGCTATTGGATCTATCATGTATGCCATGCTATGCGCACGTCCAGATGTATCATATACATTAAGTATGACAAGTTGATACCAAGTGGATCCCGGTGAAGGCCATTGGGTTGCAGTCAAAAACATCCTTAAGTACTTAAGAAGAACTAAGGATACATTCCTTATGTATTGAGGTGAGGAAGAGCTAAGTTTAAAATGTTGTACTGACACAAGCATCCAAATTAAAAAGGATGATTCTCGATCGCAATCGGGTCTTGTGTTTTGTCTTAATGGAGGTGTTGTAAGCTGGAAAAGTTCAAAGCAAGATACAATAGCAGATTCTACAATAGAAGCCGAGTATATTGTAGCAAGCGATGCTACAAAAGATGTTGTTTAGATCAAAAAGTTCATATCTGAACTAGGGGTTGTGCCTAGCATGTCAAATGCTATAGACCCATGTTGTGACAACAACAGAGCCATCACACAAGCAAAAGAACCCAGATCTCACCAGTGATCCAAACACATACTTAGGCGTTACCATCTCATTTGAGAAATCATTGATCGAGGGGACGTAGAAATATGCAGAGTACCAACAGATGATAATATCGCCGATCCACTAACAAAGCCTCTGACACAGAAGAAGCATGATCGTCAAACTAAGTCTCTTGGTATTAGATACATGAGTGATTGGTCTTAGTGCTAGTGGGAGATTATTGGAGTATGCCAAAAGACCAATCATGAGATGGTTGTAAAAGACATACTTATTTTATCACGTTTATTAATATAAAGCCATTATTATTTTTTAGTCTTATTCTGTGCATTTATAAATAAACTGAATTATAATAAAGTCCTTAGAATAATATAGTTATTCTTGAATGTCCTTAGTTGAGTGTTATTGTGGGCATGGTCAACAATAATATATTAAGACTAATATGTAGTTGATTAATGACAAAGTGTTGTCATTGACATGAAGATGTCAAAATCAATACATAAGTATGTGTTAGAGAACGACATATTAGACTGACCCGCTATGAGCATGTTTCTTGGATTATTATGTGACAGTCACAACATTGATCATAGTGATAACTACATGTATGATCCTCAGACTTGAGATCATCATTATTTCAACATCGTGAGTGACATGTTTTGATGTGGTCAAATATGTGTCGTAACTGACTACACTATAAAGACTAATATTCGATATGTCGCAATCTATGTAGCGGAATATGTTTGATCAAGATAAGATTTGTCCCTCATACATAATAGGAGTAATATCATAGGCCACTTGATTGAGTGAGACTAGAAAATGCATGGCCATGCTCGAATAAATTGATATGCGATATCATAGTTATTAATTTATAACAGTCTACTCAAGATATCAAGAAATATTAGATGGACAATACAAGTGTGACTACTCCATGAATTGTGTTCGATCTAGATATGAGGACAAAAGGATGCAAACATGAAAAGAGTTAATCGCGAAAAAAGGTTATGTCGAACCACGACTTCTTGTAACTTAGGTAGCAATGATGTATTGCTAGATGCCACTCATTGCTTGTAATATTAGAATTGTTCTAGATATTACTGCTAACGTTACATGAACCTACAAGGGTCACGCCCTATGATTGAAACAAACAAATATCGACTCGATAGCATGTGTACAAACTTGTTGTACACGTAATAAGTAAAAACCAAAATTATTATAATTACTATAATTATAGATAATCTTGTTTATATATTTTAATACTATATAATTATTGTAATTATCAAATACTATTAATATATATATCTCTAAATAAGCCTAATTAAAGTAGAATCAGATTCTACATATTTAATTATATTCGATTAAATATATTTTATATTTAATGAATTCGAATTTAATTAGAATTAGGTTTTTGAATAGTTAAGCTCAAATACTAAGATACCAAACAAAAGTTATTTCAAAACTTGAACCGAACATGATTAGTTACTTGTGACAAACACATAGCAATATCTTACACGTATTCATTACCATAAATACTAATTGTTTAGTTAACCATCATTTTAACCATACAAATTATGTTACTACTTTAAGGTTAACACATGTTAATAGATTTATAAATCCGACCTCATACATGAATGAAGACAAAATGATCTAACAATTTAAGACACATAGAGATATCTAAATAACCAAACAAACATACTAACTATTACAAGTCATATAGCAAGCAATTATGAAATAATTATAGGCCCATTACAAAAATTAAATACTTATAAAAAGTATATACATATGTAGCCAAAATAGGATCTAAATGCACTATGCATACTTGTTATCTATGTGCCACCATCTAGGAGTTAAAAAGGTAATAATTTAAATCATACTTATGAATTCTTGTGATCAAATCCAAGCTCAGGAGAAAATCTGAAGGCACAATTACCCTAAAATGTAAGAAGGAAAAGAGTAAGCAATTGCTTAGTGAGGTAGCCTAAAACAACTAAAAGTATGAAACTATAATTTATTCCTTCCATCAAGTCTGTTAATCATATAAAATTCTAAGCTTGGACAAGGGAATTAACTATTCCAAATCATGTTATTCGAACCATTATTCATTTACATACAAGGATCTTCATACAAAGTATTTACATATATACCTAATACATAGACAAAACACCTATTTTTTATATTTGGATACTCAAGTCAAACATTTTCATATATATATATATATATACACACAGAAAGTATTCAAATAACATACTTACATATTTTCACATAATTAATCAAACAAAGCTTAGGCATATATGTATACACATGGTATTCAAACAAATACTCTCTAATCAACCAAACTGATGTTTATTAATCAATAGATACATATTACTTGTTATGCTTCTCTCGGTTGATAATCATATAACAATGAAAGACTTTACTTAATTCGGTAATTTATCTTATAAGCTTTCTTATTTTCTTTTTAACTTAGCCCATTAATACATAAGTTATTTTTCCAATACATTAATCATATGTTACAATGTCATGAATTTCTTTGCATATAAGACATTAAGTATACATATCATATTCATGGATTACTTAACACTCAAGAAAACAACCATAGCATATCAAGTAATGGTTTCTTATCACACAAGTTATCCAACATAGCTTATCATAAATATGGTTATTTTTCATGTAAGTTACTAAGCATAGCACTTTATTAATATTATTGCATATTTCATAAATTATCGAACTAACATATCAATACGCAAGTTGTTTGGCATAAGATATAAAACATATTTCAAAACACTTTCAATACTTACTTATTTTTATGTAAAAACATCTCAATTCATGTACATGCATATATATATATACATATTCAAAAATAACACACAACATACTTGAGTTTAACCAAAACATTCCACCAATTATATTTATTAAATTAGACATTTAAAAAAAATAGTCCACATTGTACTTATATTTATATTTATTCAAAACAGTCCACAAGTATGTTTAAACAATTATGCATTACAAAAACAGTCCAAATATGTTCACTTCTTATCAAAACAGTCCACAAGTATGCATACACAATTATGCATTACAAAAACAGTCCAATTATGTTCACTTCTTATCAAAACAGTCCACAAGTATGTATACACAATTATGCACTACAAAAACAGTCCAAATATGTTCACTTCTTATCAAAACAGTCCACAAGTATGTATACACAATTATGCATTACAAAAACTATAACATCCCCTTCTTGTATAATTGCAAAAAATTTTGGTGGGAATCGATTTTTTTGAGAATTGTGTAAAAAGCTATAAAGGGGATAAATATTACGGATGATTACTTCTTTAATAAAAAATAAAGAAAGATGGTGTTAAGTTTTTTTTTAGGAAAAAATTTCAATGGTCACCCATCCTAAAATTTGAGTAAATATGGCTTAATGGCATTTATTAAAACCGAAATAAATTATTTATTTTGTTCTAATCATAAATCAAATATCTTAGCATACAACTCATCACTTGAGTTTACTCTTAACTTTGTATCTTTCCGAAACGGCAAAATGGAAATTTTACTATTAAAGATGATTTTATATTAGATTTAAATAGGTTTAAAATGCCATTTGTCATGATAATTTAATAATCAAAAAATTAGAATGATTTTGCTCATGCTCTTCTCACTCTCATATTGATTTACCTATGAATTCTCCTCAAGTTAATAAAACACCTTAGCCAAATGTCATTCTTTGTGATTATTTTTTATTCAATATTTTGGTTTGATTTAATCTCATTTTGGTTTACCTATGAAATGCAAAATCAAACCACATTGAATACTCTTTTAGTGAGGCAATAAAGGAAGTTAATAACAATAATTTAAACTTTATTTGACTTCATGGCTATGTTTATATAACATGATATATATATATATTTATGCCAAATTGTTTTGACATTACATTAGTAATGATTTGTTACATGCTAATGTCATAAGACTTTCATGCTTATTTATTTGTCATTAGGTGATTTTTATGCATAAATGCATCATGATCACTAGACATGTAAATCCATCATTTTATTCATATATTAGAATGATATAAATCACATATAAATATGTACCAATATAGGTTGAATTTATTCCAAAATCAAAATGTTCACTGTTTAAATTTATTCAATAAAAAGTGCCCAAATATGGTATTCTGAGGACTATGGTAGAAAAATATTGGGAAAATTATGGAAAATTTTCCTAAGGTTATAATGGGTGTAAGGATGATTTTGTAAGCCTTTAGAAAGTTATTTGGACTAAACCAAAGTATAATAAAGTGTTAAGGATTATTGTTGTAAATTTTGAAATTTTAAGGGGTTTGGTTGTTGCTTGTTTTTGAAGTGCATTGTGTTGGAAAACATTTTAAAGTGATTAGAAGGTTGATTTTAAGGTTGTGTTAACTTTGAGGACCAATTTGTCCTTTTTGGCAAATTAAAGGACTAGTGTGTAATTTATTTAAAGTTCGGGTCTTGGACTGTAAAGAATGAGAAATGTAAGGTTTTGACTTGAAAATGTTGGTTGGAAGTTTAAAAGATATTTAGGATTAATCCATGAATATTTATCAACATAATTTAACATAAAACTGTCATTGAAAAATAAATTCATATAACATATAACATTCCACCCATTTCAAACTTTTGACATGTGACAAGTCAAATATATGATCTATTCAAATTTTGGAGGATATGTTGAGGGCTTGTGTGATTGAATTCAAAGGATCATAGGATAAAATAAGAAATATTTGTTTGTTTGTGGAATTTTCTTATAGTAATATAACTATCAAACAAGTATCAAGATGGCACCTTATGAAGCCTTGTATGGAAGAAGGTTCTTTCAAAAACTCGAATTTGAATTGATACGATTTGAAACTAAATCAACGTTTTGGGACCTCAAATCTAACAAGAGAGAAACATGTTGACAAGATAAAGTTCATACAAGATAATTTCAATATTTTCCTTTCGATAAACTGTTCAAAAACTTATTACCAAAAGAAAAGAAATTGAATTCCATTAATTTGGTGATAAAGTGTTCATCAAAATATCACCTTGTTTCAAAAAATTTATACATAAATTTTTAAAATAAAGAAAAAAAAAACAGGGCATAAGATTTATTGGACCATAATGAGATTGTAAAAAAATTTGGTCCGGTGGCTTATCAACTTGCTCTACCCCACAAATGGATAAGATTCATAATGTGTTTCATGTATCGATGTTACAAAATCAAGAAAATCCCTCTAAATCATCACACCGGAAGAATAGAGATTCAACCAGATTTTATAAACGTATGAAGAGGAAATCTAATCAAAATTTTATCACGTGAAATTCAAGGAACTAAGGAACAAATCGATTCCACTTTTAAAGTTCTTTGGCGAATCACAAAGTGGAAAATCATTCTAATTTACCAGAGAAAAATTTGGAAAAACTTGTCAATTTAGTCTTTTCAAACGTTATTCAAAAAATTGACATAATTTTCTTTTATTCATAGAATTGTAATTTACATTTTTCATTAGTGACTAAATTGAAAAGATTAAAAAGTTAATTTTTTCTTCATTTAAAAAAATAAAAATTTTAAATATTTGGATGACAATCCTTGAAAAGTTGGCAAAAGTCCTCCAACCAAATGGTAATTTTTAAATCAATTATTTTAATGGTAAAATGAATAGTTTATCCCAACAAAATTTAATCTTGGGAATAATTTTTTTTTCAATTTGACAATTTTGTCAAAAAGTATAAATGGGATAAGTTTTAAATTAATTCGGATGATCATTCGAGCTCTAAATAAAAATTAAAAAAATTAATGAAAAATTTACATAAAGTCTTAGAAAATTCTAAAGAAAGATGGTTTTAAGTTGCAAAAATGGTTTTGATTCAATTTATACTAGTATTTGCTTAAAAACAACAAATGGCATTTACTAAATCATTAATCCAATTAATGGCATTTAAGTTAGACTTTAATTTTTAAATTAAATTGATTCTTTTGGGCAAAACAAAACATGTAGGGTTTAAATCCCAATTGGTTAAATTGATTCCAAAATAATTTTACTATTAAAGATGATTTTATATTAAAATCAAATGGATTAAAAATCATTTGTCCCCATTATTTGTGAAGAAAACCCTAATTTTTGCTCATCTTCTCCCTCTCATCAAAAAAACAATATTCTATAAATTATTTACATTTTTGATTCATTTCAAGTTTCATTTAAACAACTTTTTAGTTCAAGAGATTAAATAAAAAATTAATCCCCATTAAATTTTCTCTTTCATTTGGTATAATTTTTGAATAGTTAAAGTTTCCATGTTTATATGTTGAGTTTGGGGTTTATTAAAAGAAGGACATTTTGATATATTTACTTTTAAATTTTTTTGATTAAATATGGTAAATGATGTTTTAAATTCATGAAAATAGTGAAATTTCTATGTTTTTGGTTTTAAATTTTTGGGAAATTGAAAAATTATCCAAAACATTTGCAAATTTGAAATCCAATATATAGAATGATCTTCCAAAAAACTTTGAATATTTCAAAAATATTTCAAAATTTCCATCCTTATCAAAATATCTTAAAATTTGTCAAACTGAGTCTTTATTTACTAGTTTTATCAAATTGCCATTCCATTATAATCTAACTAAAAAATTTTCCCACTATTATAAATATGTATTTTATGATTTTGTAAACTTTAGAAAGTTATTTCAATTCAATGTGGAAGTTTATAAAGTGTTGATGATTAAGTTTTAAATTTTGGAAAGTTAAGGGGTTTAGTTGTTATATTTGTTTTTGAAGTGTATTGTGTTGAAATTAAGTTAAAGTGATTAGAAGGTTGATTTTGAAGTTGTGTTAACTTTGGGATCAATTTGAAATTTTCCAAATTAAAGGATTTTTGTGTCATTTTTTTCCAAAGTTTGGGTATTCAACATGTAAAAATGAAAAATGTAAGGTTTGGGGTTGAAAATCTTCCAACACAAAAAAAATATCTTAGGACATGTAAAATGAATATTTTAAAATTGCAAAATCATTTCAAATATATTCCCGGATGTATCAAAATGTCCGATTATGTATATTTAAATTATGTATTACAAAATGGTAGCCATTTACAAATTGTTGTTTAAAATCTAAGTCGGGATACAAACATCATTCTTAAAGATAAAATTCATTAAGGTTAAACTAATATGTACATACTTTTGAAAATTAGGCAATTAGAGTGAATTTTCCTAAGTCTATTTATTTATCCACAAAACCAAATAATTCATTGTTGATTATTAGCCAAAAAGGATTTGAATTTTATTAAATGATTAAAATGCTCTTTTTATCAAAACAGTCCACAATTTTACACAATTATGCATTACAAAAATAGTCCAATTATGTTTTTACTTATCAAAAGTGATTATCTTGATATACACAATTATGTATTACAAATGAAATGTCCAATTATGTTAAATTATTATCAAAACAGTCCATAATTATGTATACTTAATATATTGGCATTACAAAAATAGTCCAATTATGTTCATTTTTTATCAAAACAATCCACATGTATGTATACACAATTATGCACTACATAAACAGTCCAAATATGTTCACTTCTTATCAAAACAGTCCACAAGTATGTATACAATTATGCATTACAAAAACAATCCAATTACGTTCACTTCTTATCAAAACCGTTACAGTAGTGTTTATACAATTATACATTACAAAAACAGTCCAATTATGTTAACTTTTTTATCAAAACAGTCCACAAGTATGTTTTATTAATGCAGTCCAAATATGTTCATTTTTTATCAAAAAACATATGCATACTCATCTTTGACACGTATACCATGTTAAACCTAATATCTCATAAATATAAATACTTGTCACATATATTATTAAGCATAGTTCATTTGTTTAATTCACAAATTTCATTATTTTGTCTTTATCGTAGCCTTGGGAATCAAGTAACAGCCTAGGTACTCGAATCCCCAACCAACTATTGATAACAGAAAGTTAATCAGAGTACTGGTCAATCCCTCCTACTGTCGCCAAGTGACCAAAACACATCCCTCCTACTGTCGCCTCTTAAGGACCGTAGTCCACCCCAAACATGAGCTCTATGGACTCTATGGCATGCCAACTATACCTATGACTGAATCGAAACCAAGGCTTTTCCTTTAAATCTTATCATATCATAATCGAAATTGAGCTTAGCTCCACATTCATATAATCACATAAGCAAAGCTTATGACTCATATCAACCACATATATTATATAGTCAACTAAACGAAGCTTATAACTTATCATATCATATCAAAATCA
Organism: Hibiscus mutabilis; assembly: GCA_019671005.1. Lineage (NCBI taxonomy): Eukaryota > Viridiplantae > Streptophyta > Magnoliopsida > Malvales > Malvaceae > Hibiscus > Hibiscus mutabilis. The sequence continues at coordinate 15,538,840 of CM033744.1, forward strand.
GGAGTTGAACATAACTTCATATTCGAGGCATCAACCAACATAGCTTATTGTTATTTATTTTAAGTACAATTATCATTCATGTATGATTCTTAATTCAAGCATATATCTTTATCAAATGATAACATAACAAAAGTTACCTATAGAATATATTAAAGTACAATTAATTTCACAAAACATAACATCAAGTTAAGCATTTTATTTCATAGAATACCTAACATTTAGGTACTTACCTTGAATCCAAGCTTAAGTATACTGGAATGGCTTGATTTAATAAATATGAAATGTAAAATAAAGCAATTAAAGATGCTCGGGATGGTTTGATCCTATTCCGAGACTTTAAACTACACTCACTATTTATTCCGAGCTAGTTTGATCTACCTTAGTCCTTACTCCTTCAACTCCTTCTTGGTCTAAACATAATAAAAAGTACAATCATATATTAGAATAATTTCTTTAACAACCATATACTTGCAAAACAACTCAATTACTCCTGAACACATATGAATTTACATAAAATAGTCACTAACATTCTTAATTATGCAAAATAGTCCATATACTTGCATACATGCTTATTTACACCAAAGCAGGGCAACTTTCATATGCTCACATGTATGTATGTATCCAAACAGCCTTTCTAATATCATATCCAATTATAAGAGTCCAGTTTTTATATTCTTTCAAATATAAACTCAAAATGGCCTCTAAATGAGATCTATAGCAAGCAAGACTCATAAAAATCAATTTAAACATTAGGACATAATAAGCAAGTATGTAATCGAATATTACATTCTCCTTAATTCTTAGAATTTTCTGTCAAACAACATGGCCAACTTAAATTATGCTACCAAGATTATGATTCATAAAATTTACTACTTAACCAATCGAATCATGTCTCTTTTAAGATAGCCATCTATTCAAACAACTCAATGATCAATCAAATAGTCAATCCTTGTAATAATTCCTAATGTTTGAAATCAAGAAGTCATCACTTCAACTAAGATACAATTCGAACAAAAATTAAGGCATTTCATTATATCTTATTCGAAATCTTCAAAAGGTTGAACAATCACCTAATAAGCTTCATGCATGTTTCATATCTCAATGTGTGGATTATTCAACATTTTAAAGAAAGTTCTTATTAAAAACTTGATTCTCTAACAACCATTCCTACAAAACTCATAGCAAATTCACAACCAAAAATTGATTTAAACTCTAAATTAGAAGGAAGGAAAAGAATGATTACCCATTCCTACTTGAGCTTATTCAAACAATAATTCAAAGGCTTGAATCTACCAAGCTAGATCCTCCAACTTTTTTTTTTTACCATGGATACTTAAACTTTCTCTTTCTTTCTCAAACAAATGGTCCGACTAATTGATGAAGATAAAAAGGAATCATAAATTTGTTTTCTCTCCTAGCCGAAATCTCCTCCCACATGTTTAAATTTTAAGTTGACATGTGTAATAACCATTCACAAGAATTTGTTTATCATGCAACCCCATTTTTTTATATATTATCTTAATTTGGTACTTTAACATAGGTTTGACAATTAATATAATTCGTCACGCAATCTTAAAAAATAATTAAATAATAATAAAAAATATACATTCACACTGACATGGTACTAAAAACATAACATGAATATCACAAAATTTATCAAAGATAATTAAATGTATAAACATGAATAACCTAACATGTCATAATAAAAAACAAATCATAAACAAGGAAAAAGAAGAAAAACATGCTTCCAAAATTAAATTAATTAACTACAATATGCTTGAACATATAAAAAACACAAATACAATATATACATGACATACACGTAATATGATGCTAAACTAATATAGGAACACCACCACAAAAATTCACTAAAACCCTTTATCATATGACACAAATTACATGCATACATATTATAAACAAATCACAATATTAATATGTAACAAATTTATCACCCATTTCTAACATGAGCCTAAGATGCAAAATGAATGTGAAAACATGCTACAAAATAAACATACACCATGGATAAACTTAAACTAAGGCACATTAGCATGGTAATACCCATAAAAAATAAATACACATACTAAAAACAACACATAGATTAAAACATAAAAAACATTCTAAAACATATATATAACATGAATAAATAAACTAATGATGTATTAACATGATAATGCACATGAAAAATAAATGAACATGATATAAAGGGCAACAAATCTATATACATAATATATACATGTAAAAACATCACAAATAATGCTACAAAAAAACATAAAAACAAAGCTATTTAAAATAAAATAAAAACACACCATGAAGGACTGATATAAAATAAAAACAAAATCAGAAAAGCAGAAATTAAATAAAAAAGGACACATTTAGGGACTTGATTATAAACTGAAATAAGCTTACGAGGACCAAATATGTAATATAACCAAGGGGCAAGCTCAAAGTGCAAACATCCAAAACGCGGAAGGACAAGGGGTGAGATTTTACCATTTACAAACTAAATCAGTTTAATTTAGGGGCAAAATTGAAATAAAGCAAAAAAAGAAAGGGACCAGACTTATAATTTGACCATGTGGTAAGCTTAAACCGAAAAATCCCAAAGGACGGAGGTCCTTAGCGGGTAATTATACCATTTTTAAAAGAAATCCAAACTCTATAAAAGGACCCTTTCTTTGAATCTGAACCCCTTTTGCCATTTTAAAATTCCTCTTAAAAACAAAACCTTCTCATTTTTGTTTCATAACAACCGGCCTCCTAAAGCCTAGAGGTCGACCACCATAGCCCCGCCGTCGGCCGCCGCTGATCGGCACCGGTAAAGCTTTGAGTCACCCTCAAAACAATAAACTGCTCAACTAAACTCGAATCCCCCCTCATTTTTTAAAAAAAAAACATCTTCCCCTAGATCTAAGAAAATACTGAAACAAAAAAATCATTTTTCATAAGTGAGCCAAGACCAAACATCCCCTTTTGATCGGCTCACCACATAGGGTTTATTCCCGGCGAAGGGGAGTTCTATCGGCGGCTAGGGTGAGCCTCCCTCCTTACTCTCTTTTTTACTTGTTATTATTTTTTTGTGTGAATGGACATGTAAAGAAAGAAAAGAAAAAAACCTTTCTGGAAAATTTTTGTTGTTTTTTCATTCAGATCTCTTGAGTACAATGGTGTTTGGTTCGAATATATAATCCAGTTGTGGTACATGCATCATATAAAATATAACCTAATCTACTGTTGATGTCATTGCCCCATAATTTGATCTGACTTTCTCTATTTTTGGTGTTTTTGGGCATGTCTTGGTTGGTACAGAAGGTGAGGGATCGTACGGCGGCAGCGGCAGAAAATTCAGCGAGACGTCCATGTCGCAGGAAGATGAACGGGTTATCTTGGCCATATTCATTCCTGGCCGTTGGATCAGGTCTGATCCAATGGCTAGGATTATTTGAAGGTCGACAGCCCTAATGCATTTTGGAGGATGACGTGGCCACCTCAGATCGTGACACGTGGCATGTGGAGTTGAATGGTCTCTCGCGTGCAAGAGCCCTCGCGTGTATCATACGCTCCAGATGAAGGGGTGCCTTAGATTGATCATGGCCGTCGGATTAAAATCTGATCCAACAGCTCCTAGTTGGCTGTGCAAAATAAAGGCAAATATTAGATATGGTTTCTGATATTATTAGGGGTTTTTTATGTAGATTGGGCTAAACAGACCTATATAATCCATTCGGGTCTTATATGTATTTATTACTTGTTTTGGGCTTTGCAAATGTAAATGGACTGGACTGTTAATAACATTTGGGTTTTTTTGTAATATGATCTGCTTATATATAGTAAATATATAATAATAATAATAATAATAATAAATACATGCTTACATACACACACATACAAATTAACATATGCAAACATACGGTACATACATAATACACTCATACATTTATACAAACATATAATGCATGGATAACTAATGATAATATTTATACGTACACATCAACATATATAATATTAACAACCATATGCACTTATATACCACACTAACACATAGACACACATATACATATTATCACACGTACATATAGGCATTAATGCATACATATATAATAATTACTTCAATTACTTATTATACTATAATATTTACAATCCGGACAAAAATAAGTGATTACAGCGTGGATTCACAAAAGACTTAGGCTGTGATAGAGTGGAAACCACCTAGGAATATTGGAAGTTTGTAGTTTTCTTGGACTTGTTGGATATTACGTCGCTTTGTCAAGGGCTTTTCTATCATAGCAGCACCTATACTAAAGTTGTTTCAAAAGGGGGTACCATTTGAGTGGAACGAAAGGAGACAACAAAGTTTTGATCAATTGAAGGCTTATCTGATGGAAGCCCCATATTGACGCAACCCGAGCCATGAAAAGATTACATGGTTTTCAATGATACTTCGTTGAATGAGCTTGGTTATGTTCTCATGCAAGAGGGTAAGATAGTTGCTTATGTCTTGAGACAACTTAAGTCTCATGAACGAAATTACCATAAGTATGATTTGGAGCTTGCAGCCGCTATCTTCGTGTTAAAGATTTGGAAGCACTACCTTTATGGAGACAAAATCTTAAAGTATTTGCTAACCTAGAAAGAGTTGAGTTTAAGACAAAAGAGATGGATTGAACTACTTAAGGACTATGATTGCATCATTGAGTATCACCCTGGTAAAGAAAATATTGTGGTTGATGCTTTGAGTAGAAAGTCTATGTCAGACTTAAAGGCAATGTTTGCCTAGTTTAAGGATGACCGAGGATGGGGGCTTGTTAGTCGAGCTTTGTATGGAGCCCACCTTGGAACAACAAAACAATATGAATCAAGTGCTTGACGAGGAGTTAGTATTGAAGATAGAGATGGCATAACGAGGCAAGACATCTAGTTTTGAGGTGTGAAACAATGGAGTCTTGCACTTTAAGGGTGTCGACGGAATATCACATGGCAAAAGATTGAAGAATCAGTGTAAATATGCATGTAAATAATGCCAATGATTCGTCTTTTGCATGCAAGCATACACGGCCAGCAAGTAATATAGTAGTGAGTTGAGTATCGTCTCCGCATGGATTGTCTAGGAATTAATTGCCATAATTAATACTTGTGAACTAGAAAATAAATAATGATGGCAATAGATTGAGGATGGAAATAGATTGAGGCAACGACTAAAGTAAGAGAACTAAAAGTAAATTAGATTGGAGTAAAGTGAATATTACTGTGATGAAATGATAATAGCCTGGCAAACAATGGGTGCAAGAATGATAACAAAGATTTGGCAAAAATGTCTAGATTTCACACTAGCTATGCCAGCTACTAATAATGTCATGCCTTGTATTTATTGTCGAGCAGATTTCAAGAATAGTATTACCTTTATCAATGGCAATACCCTAAGTTAACCACGGTAAAACCCATATATATCTATAGTGAAGTTTTTCATTAATTAACTCGATTAAGTTTCAATCTATACTCCTAAGGGGTAGATTCACTTCAGGTGTAAGATCATCTACCTGAACATCTTCTGTCGAAGTTTCTCTCCTTAGTACTTGGCAACTGATCGTTGCCCCTTAAGTCTGTTAAGATATTAAGGTGCAATAAGCATACAATGCCAACTTTCATATGGAAAAAAATTTAGGAAAATTAAGTACTAGCAGATAGAAAATAATGCCAAGGCATTTAAATTATTAAAAACCAAACATAAATTGATCGTTCATCATGAACATCCTCTAACCAATCAAGAGTTAGTTTATGGCTGGGGTAAATTGCAGCAAATATAAGTTTGAATTCATTCTTTAACACGGGAAAGAAATACAAAAGATCAGCAAGGAACTTAGGTAAGGAATGAGGTCTTTCGATGTAGCCCTTCAATAGATTCCAGATGTCTCATAGAATCTTTAATCCGTTGATCTTGTTATCTCTGATTCCTCCTCCTCCATTGTTGCAGACCGCTTCTCAAGTTCAAGCCTTCATCTTCTTTATCACAAAACCTCTTTTTTTTTCTTCCATTTTGATTGATCAAATTCTTCTTTAAATAAGCATGCGTGGAAACCCTAGGAGGGGTTTGAGATTCAGAAATTGGTTGTGCAAAAGGATAAGCTTGTTATCAGCTTAACTCCTTATCTGCTTATCTCTCTATTTGAAATTTAGGGCCAATGTCATTGGCTGTCATTCTTTTGCCAACGAAGCTTGGCATTCTTCATATTTATTTTGCCAACCAAGCTTGGCATCATCCTTTATTAGGGCTGACATCATCATCTTTCATTAGAGCTGACGTCATCATCTTTCATTAGAGCTGACGTCATCATCTTTCTTTAGGGCTGATGTCATCATCTTTCAATCTATTGCCAACTGAGCTTGGTAATTCTCATAAAACTTTGCCGACCACAACTTGGCATTTCTCTTCTGCTTCTCTGGGTTTCTTCTCATGTCCTACTCTGCCAACCTACCATCAAAACCACCAAAATAACATTTCACTCCAGAAAAATACAAATTCTAACTCCTTAATGTAAATGCATGATTTTACTAACTAAAATGCATATATATATGCTCAAAGGCAAGCCAAACCATTGTAATATATGCATGAAAAGTAGTACTTTTGAGGAGTTAACACAACCCCAAACCTACCTCATTGCTTGTCCTCAAGTAATACAACTAAAATTAAGAAAACAGAAAAAATGAAACGAGTACCTTGACAAAATTTTCTTGAATGAAAACACATGCTAGCTAGTAGAATATGGCCCTAGTTCTGTACTCAGATATCCAGTGCAGTAATGCCAACAGATAAGCAAATTCAAGTGCAGCGATATAACTCTAGTCTAAGGTCATGAAGTGCAGGCAATATGCATCAAGTATTCTTTTATTCCCTTAATCAAATTTACTACCCAAACTCAGAATTATTTTTTTCTTTTATTCACCAAGGGTTTTTGTTGGCAATATTTTCAGGCTTGCGTCGTAATATTGTTTGGCGTGAGAAGTAAGAGGGAGCATACCACGAACCCCCACGTTAGTCCAGACATTACTAGGCAGACCTGTCATACTTATACCACAAAGTTTTTGGCTTGAAAACTAAGAGGGAGCAAACCACGAAGCCCCAAGCTACTATTATATCGAAAGCATAGGAGAGTTCTATATTTTTATTGTCTTTTGCAAAACATTTTTGCCTTATTCTTTCTTTTTACCCTGGCATCATTTTTATATATATTTTTATTCTGAATTTAGTTTCAAGAATCCAAAGTTTGTTTTGGGAACTAGATGAATACTAAGTGTTATGTGAGACTTCAGTTTCCTAAACTAAAGATCAATTACCAAGCAATCCTGGCATTACTAATATCCTGACTCATGCAAACTAAAGATTATAATTTCATCATCAGACAGAGTATACTAGTATAAACTCTAACTATGCTAGCAGATATGTTAATCAGATCAATCAAGCCTTGGAAAAAATTAATAGTTTGGTATGTACGGTTCTACCGAATCTACATGGCAATAACAGAATACCGATAGAAAAATAAAATGCATGTCATGGCAATAAATGCGAGGCAACACACACCCCCAAACCTTAGTTGGGCATTGTTCTCAATGCATGAAAACACATATATACAAATGCAATGCATGCTTGAAATGAAAAACATGAATATAAGGAGTTAAGAGGATGATGACTCCCCTACGAAATAATCTAGGCGAGTGGAGCAAGTCTTTCTCTTGATGTAGAATCCTCAATTCGGTGCCACCAAATTCTTCCTCTTTAATTATGGCTTTGGAGCAGCAGTAAAAGCTTTTACTTCTTGCAAGACCTCATCAATTTCCCTTACCGGCTTAGATGTGACAGGAGCAGCTGAAGAGGCTGGGGCTATTAGTGGAAAATCAGTTGTGGTATCACCGGCAAGTACATTATTCTCAGACTCAGCGTCCAATTGTTAGGTCTCAGTCTTGGTAGAATCTTGGTGGGCAGGTGATACTGTTACAGTGGCATTAGATTGTTGGCTGGAGTATGATCAAGCTGAGGGCTGACTGACATTCCTTCTATTGCATGGAATTCTATTGGGAACTCCGGATATCATGGCAAAGGATTTGCAGACATTGCTTCAAGAGTTGTCCTTAGGGCACAATCTTTGGCCCCAACATACTACCAGAGTGCCAGGTTTTGTTCCTCGCCTTTTGGAACTTCTAAAGGAGGAGTTCTTTGCATTGATAGATCTAGGAAAGTAATGCCACAACATCATCTAACAGTTGAGTGGTCGATTCAACCTTGGGTGTTTTGTCAGCAGACTAGGCATGGTCTCTTGGCAAAATTTCCTGTGCTAAGAATCAAATAAACCTTTCAAAATAGAAAAAGAAACCAAATGAAAAACTAAAGTTTTAAAACTGGGATATCTTAAGTACAGAAAAGAAAATAACTCTCCTAAACTATTTACAATGATCATACTAGATTGGAAAAAAAATACTAAATTTCTACAAAGAGAATGGTCTCCTTGGAATTAATCTAATTTCCTTCTAGTAGTGCTTCAATATGTGGCCCTTGGTTGGTAGATGGTAGACTATAGAAATTCGTTGCTTGAATAACCAACTTAGAAAACCGAAGAATTTCTTTCCTTCGAGTATGCCAAACTCTCAATTGCATAATAAAGGAGAATATTTTGCCATGGTGGCTTTGAAAAACCACCTTAGAAAACCAAAGTATCTCTTTGCTGAAAGTCTAAACAATCTTTGATTGAACTCAGCACCCCAGTAGTGCTTAGGCTTTGTTGCTCTTTTCTCCTTTGGTGTCGAGGCATGTTTGAGGTGACTTGGCAATTGTTTCAGTTCCAACTTCGGTGGCCCCTCAATGGATGGTTTTGGTGCCTGGATTGCTATGTCATCTAACTCTAGTGATTCAGGCCTCCTGTGGTAGCTAATGACTTCATGCAGCATGGGTGGTTCATCGAATTCCTCACTTGCCACGTCTTCATCATACAATTTTATGGCATCAAAATATGTTCCCAAGGTAGGGTTAGCATCAGATTGTGTTCTGGCATTGTTGATGCTTGCTTCCCCTTTCTCAACTTCCTTGGTTTCTTCTGTTGGCACTGATTTATGCTCATGGTAAACAATTGGCTCTTTTCCTTTTCATCGAGCATTCTCCGCATCACTTGGCTAAGTGTTGGAGGTCTAGCATTAAGTGCGCTGGCAATCTAAAAATCCAAGTTCTTCATGGATGCTGCCTGACTCTAGAAAGTCGTATCATTATACTTCATATAATCTTGTAAGGTGTTCTCATCGGAAGATCTTTACATTGGATGTAGATTATTCTGTGCTTTTTGTGGCATCACATTCTGGTTGAAACCTGGAGGTGCATTGACATTAAACTGGTGCTAATAATTGGCATTAAATATGTTACCACCCTGGTTTAACCATGAAAAGTTCAGATGTTGCTTTCAACCTGTATTGTAAGTATTAGAATATAAGTTAAAATTATGATTGAAATTGCCAATATAATTTACCGATTCTGGGTTGGTGGGGCATTCTTCCACATTATGATCATCTCCATAAATAGTGCAAAATAGTTTTAATGCCTTTACTTCTCAGACTTCAGCAGACTTTTGCATTGTCTTCACTATATCACTGAGGTTGGCAATTTGATCATTGATTGATGAAAGTGCATCAATTTCCAACTTCTCAGCTGCTTTCGTCCCAACTCCAAATCTGGTGATGGGGTATTGGAAGTCATTGATGGCAATCCTTTATAAGATGCCATATGTATCATTATAATTTTTATCCAGCAACGAATCATTTGTCGCGGCGTCTATAATGGTCCTGGCATGAGCATTGAGTCCGATATAAAAAATCTCCTTCTGGATCCAAGTAGGGAATCTATACATGGGACATCTTCTCAACATCTCCTTAAATCGCTCCCAAGTATCATAGAAAGTTTCATCATCAGCTTGCCTAAAAGTAGTAATTTCAATCCATAGATAGGTATTAAGTAAGTGTAGGTGGTTGGAATCTCAAAAGGAACTTCTGGCATAATTCTACCCATGAAGTAACTGAACCTGGTGGCAAGGAATTTAGCCACAATTTTATCTTATCTCGCGAGGAAAATGAAAAGAGCTTCAACCTTACTGTCTTTTCAGTCACGCAGGCTGGTGAAATAGTTGACTAACCTCCATAAATTGCTCCAAATGTTGTCTTGGGTCTCCATTAGGTGATCCATCAAATTGTCCTACATTCATTAGCAATTGAATCATTATTGTTTTAAGCTCAAAGTTAGCCATATTTACCTCTGGACTAATTAGTCCTTGCATCAAATCATCTATGGTGGGTGCTAGGTGTTCTCTAATAGATCGTTCTTTAGGCATCTGAGTAGTAATAGCTGGAGTGGGAGGTATAACTGCAAGTATTTTCAATTTCTCTTGGTTATTGGCATCATTTAGGACACTTCCTAACTTACCATTCCTGTTATGAGCCTTTTCTCGACGTTCTCTTCCTAACCTGTACATATACCAAATGAAGTAAAATAAACAAAAAAAACTAAAACAAGTAAAAATCAAAACAATTACTCCCGTTGCAATCCCTAACAACGGCGCCAAAAACTTGATGACAGAATATCGCATGGAATAAGATTAAAGAATCAGTGTAAATATGCAAGTAAATAGTGCCAAGGATTCATCTTTTGCGTGCAAGTATACACGGTCAACAAGTAATATAGTAGTGAGTTGAGTATCGTCTCTATAGGAATTGTCTAGGAATTAATTGCCACAATTAATACTTGTGAACTAGAAAATAAAAGATGATGGCAATATATTGAGGTAATGACTAAAGTAAGAGAACTAAAAGTAAAATAGACTGGAGAAAAGTGAAGGTTACTGTGATGAAATGATAACAGTCTAGCAAACAAATAGTGCAAGAATGATAACAAAGATTTGGCAAAGGATGTCTAGATTTTACACTAGCTATGCTAGCTACTAATAATGTCTTGCCTTGGATTTATTGTCAAGCAAATTTTAAGAATAGTATTACCTCTGTCGATGGCAATACCCTAAGTTAACCACGGTAAAACCCATATATGTCTATAGCAAATTTTTTCATTAATTAACTCGATTAAGTTTCAATCTATAGTCCTAAGGGGTAGGTTCACTTCAGGTGTAAGATTATCTACTTGAACATCTTTTGTCGAAGTTTTTCTCCTTAGTACTTGGCAACTGATCGTTGCCCCTTATGTATGTTAAGATATTAAGGTGCAATAAGCATACAATGCCAACAGTCGTATGACAAAGGATTTAGGAAAATTAAGTACTAGCAGATAGAAAATAATGCCAAGGCATTTAAATTATTAAAAACCAAACATAAACTGAGCGTTCATCGCGAACATCCCCTATCCAATCAAGAGTTAGTTCATGTATGGGGTAAATCTCCTCAGGTATAAGTTTGAAATCATTCTTTAACACGGGAAAGAAATACAAAGGATCAACAAGGAACTAAGGTAAGGAGGAGGTCTTCCGATGCATTCCTTTAATAGATTCCAGATGTCTCATGGAATCTTCAAGTTGTTGATCTTGTTGTCTCCGATTCCTCCTCCATTGTTGCAGACCGCTTCTCAATTTGAAGCCTTTATCTTCTTTAGCATAACACCTCTCTTTTTTTTTCTCCCCTTTGATTGATCGACTTCTTCTTTAAATAGGCATATGTGGAAACCCTAGGAGGGGTTTGAAATTAAAAAATTGGTTGTGCAGAAGGATAAGCTTGTTATCGGCTTATCATCTTATCTCCTTATCTGCTTATCTTTCTATGAAATTTAGGGCTGATGTCATCGATCATTCTTTTTCCAATGAAGCTTGGCATTCTTCATCATTCTTTTGCCAACCAAGCTTGGCATCATCCTTTATTAGGGCTAACGTCATCATCTTTCATTAGGGTTGACGTCATAATCTTTTCTTATGGGTGACGTCATCATCGTTCAATCTATTGGCAATTCTCGTGCAACTTTGTCGACCGCAAATTGGCATTTCTCTTCTGCTTCTCTAGCTTTCTTCTCATGTCCTGCTCTGCTAATCTACCCTACCAACCTGCCATCAAAATCAGCAAAACAACATTTCACTCCAGAAAAATACAAATTCTAACTCTTTAATGCAAATGCATGATTTTACTAACTAAAATGCATATATGTATACTCAAAGCCAAGCAAAAACATTGTAATATATGCATGAAAAGTAATACTTTTGAGGAGTTAACAAAGGGTCATTTGTATGTTCTAACCTTAAAAGATTTATGAGATTAAATTCTTAGGGAGGCTCATTGTAGCCTATTTGTTGTGCATTCGGGCAGTAACAAGATGTATCAAGACTTATGGCCCTTTTATTGATGGCCTAGCATGAAAATAGATGTGTTAGAGTTGGTAACAAGGTGCCTAGCTTGTTAACAAGTTAAGTCCAAGCATTAGGTTTCTTTGGGATTGCTTTAACCCGTTCAAATTCTACAATAAAAGTGGGATCGGGTGACCATGGATTTTGTGTTAGGTTTTTTGTTAACCCAAAAGAGGCATGATACATTTGGGTGATTGTGGATTGTTTGACCAAGATGAATAATTTCTTATCAGTACCTATGGACTTCACGCTTGAGAGTCTTGTACGGTTGTATATTCAAGAGATAGCGAGGTTGCATGGGGTACACTCATTGATCATTTGGATAGAGATCTACGGTTCACAGTAAGGGTATGGAAAAATATACATGAAGCGTTGAATACCAAGTTGTATTTCAGCATCGTTTTTCATGCTTACAACAACAATTTCCAATCGAGTATCAAGATGACTCCTTTCAAGGCCTTGTACGAGCGCAAGTGTAGAACACATTTGTGTTAGACGAAACTCAATGAGAAAAAAGATTATGAGATCTGATCTGATCAAGCAAATTGAGGAAAATGTTCAAATTATCAAGGAAAAATTGCAAGCTGCCTTTGATCATTAGAAAGTCTACATGAATCAAAGATGTAAGTACATCGAGTACGAGGTTGGTGACAAAGTGTTCTTCAAAGTATCACCGTAGAAAATTGTGATTCATTTGTTGAGCCTAAGGTTTATTGGATTGTATGAGGTGTTAGAGAGGGTTAGACCTATGGTGTATTGTTTAATTTTGCCTTCGAAAATGGCACGCATTCATAAAGTCTTCCATGTTTCCATGTTAAGGCATTACCGTTCTGATCCATCGCATGTTATCCCACTTGAGGAAATTAAAATCAACACCGACATGACCTATTAGGAAGAGCCAATAGGAGGCCTTGATAAGGGAGTTAAAAAACTTTGTAGCAAGTGTATACCCTTAGTGAAGATGTTATGGAGGAACCATGGGGTTGACGAAGCCACATGGGAAGTTGAAAAGGACATGAGGTTGCTTTATTCGTATCTATTTCTATCAAGTAAATTTTGAGGACAAAATTTCTTTAAGGATGAGAGAGTTGTAATAACCCATATTTTGGGATCTGTGAGTCGTTCTACCCGAGCATATAGGCTTGGGTGTTGGGCAGAAGTTTTGGAGCCTAGGTGGGCTTTCTTGTGTGTTGGACTTGGACTTCTGGGGTTGTCATGTGAGTTTGGAAGATGATGAAAGGGTAAAGGGGTAAATTACTCCACTTTTGAAGAGGAAAAAGTGGGTAGGCTTTATGGTTGATGCAAATATGTAAGAGTGTGAGATTACTCTTGTCTCCCCCTCCATCATCTTTATCTCTTTTCCTTCTTATTTTTTTGGGAGCCCAAAGTTAAAGGTGAAATCTTTATTATATTAAGTACAGATCTCGAATTTGTTGTTAAGGGAAGAGTTATCTACATCAAGTGATCTATCTATTAAGGCAAGATTGGAAAGATTTGGTGAAGAGTGAAAAAATATGAGTTTTGGTGGGGGTTGAAGAGGAAGAACGGGAATAGAGGATTTGGCTCCAATTCTTGTTGTAATTTTTTTTCTTTTGTGTTTTTTGACCTTCCAACAATATTGTAACTCGTTTATAACATCTTTTTGTAGTGAAAGAGGTTAGAGAGCACTCTAAAGCTCAAGGCAAAGGGAAGGCTTGAGGCTTGTGGCAAGGAGGTTCCTTTTAAGCTTTTGGGGGAAGGTTAGTACATTTTCAACTCCTTTTGTTTCATGCACATCCTAAGGAGTAAGGACGAGGATTTGTTTGCTAAATTTGATGTTCTTGGTTGTTGTTTGGTGTTAAGAGCACTCTAAATTTGTTTCCTAAGGAGTAAGGACGAAGATCTAGCTAAGAGGTTAAGGGTTGTGTTTTGGGGGCTTTGGGAGCGATTTTGCGAGCCTAAGAAGCCATTTTTGGGCTTCGATACCGGTACACGGGGAACCAGTACTGGTACCCTAGTGTTCTGAGATTAAGAACACTGTTCCATTGCTATAAGCTATGACAAGGGTACCGGTACAGTGTTCAACATGTATCGGTATGCCATGTAAAGCGGTATTGGTACGGGTCGACCCGTACCGATACGAGAAGACTGGAAGAAATTCTAGTGAGCTAATTTTGCATCGATACGTTGTGGGTACCTATATCCAAAGGTATTGTACCGATACACATTGACCAGTATCGGTACCCATTGGCAATATGCCCGAAAATGCTAATTTTTGCTTGAAAGGCTAAAATTTTGTAATGTTCGTTCCAATAAACCCTTAATGGCCCGAAAAGAGTTGTAAAGCTGTAAAACGGAAAAATCCCCTTCTACTTGAGTATAAATCTTAAGAACTCGATAAATGCCTTGTGTGACTTATATATGGATAACAACCATAGGGTGGTATGGTTATATGATGATGTTGTGGGCCTTGTGAGCACTTGTTTGATGGTATCCAGATACCCAGTGAGAGGGTTGCAACACAATGGTAAGATATTTCTGAATGTATGTTCCCGGTGTTATGTGTCCCCGGGTCTCATTCAAAGGTACTCGATGGGGATTTCGAGTATAGAGCGTATGTTCCTGATGTTGTGTGGCCCTGAGTCTCACTTAGAGTGTATGTTCTCGTTGTTGTGTGGCCCCGGGTTCTCTAGGTTTGTGGTTTTGATTGTTATGAGGTGTTTTATGATGTGATGCTATATGTGTATGAGTTGTGGTAATATAGTACTTGTTTCACTACCATGTCATCTTTTCTAACTACATGCTTAGGTTTATGATTTGCATGAAGCATGGTAGAATAGAGGTGTATCCACTAAGCTTTATGAGCTCAGCGTTTGAAATTGTTATTTTTGTTTGTAGGTTTCTAGGTTGCAGCGTTGCATTGAAGGAGCCTCATTGGAGTAGGACTTCATCTCATTGATGTGGTCAAGAGTACACTATTTAGACTTGTCGGGCAAGGTATTTATATGACCCTTGATTTTATGTCTGTAACTCTTATTTTGGATTTATTTGATCATGCCGAATGATTTAATTACTTGTTTTAATTTGGAGCTCCCTTTGTAAACGATTTAACTATATATTTTACCGTTCTATTTGAAACGTTAATAGTTTTATGAAGCAAAAATATGGACTCGGCTAAACAAGATCAATTTTGTTTTTCAATTCCAGATTTTTCTCGTTAAACAAACAAAAGTTTAAAAAATCTGAAATATTCATATAAAATATTAACATTAAGAAATACTCAAAACAAAAAAAAAAACATACTTTTTCTCATGTTTATTGTTATCCAAAACAAGTATTTTTTCCCATAAAAATAATATAAAAATGTCCAGAAAAAATAGAAAACAATCTAGAAAAACACACAAAATTACTTTTTTTCTTATAATATGTGTTGTCAAGAAAAATCTAAAGAATAGAAGTAGAAAAATACCAAGATTAAGACGAATAATAAAAACTATTAACCAAAAAATAACATACAATAGCAAAAAATATAAATGAATAACAAAAGAAACAAAAATATAATGAAATGAGATCGGATGAAAAGATAAATGAAAGAAGATGATGGAGGAAGAACAAAAGAAAAAATGAAAACCAAATGAGAAGGGAAAGAATGGAGGAAGCGCAGAAGAGGAGGGAAATTGAAAATGAAAAAGTGAATGAAGCGGCAGTAGAGAAAAAAATGAAAGGGTTGGCAAAATTTGACCTAAAATATGTATATATATAATGAATGGTAATTTCGTAAATATGATAAAATATTTAAAATAAATTAGGTCAGGCCGGGTCGGAGAATTTTCACCCTAAGCCAACCCCGCCCCCGACTATATCTTTGATTAAACCCTCCCAAACCTGAATTTTAAAATAAAAAATCCGCCCCTATCATATTGGGTCAGGTTAAAACTCGCCGAATTCGGAGAAATTTGCTATCTCTAGTTTGTAAGGGTGAGCAAAACTCGACTCGACTCAAAAAAATTGACTTTTTTCAATTTCGAGTTATTCAAGTTGAGTTATTCGAGTTGACTCAAATAACTCGAAAAAATTTCAATTTCGAGTCGAGTTCAAATTTTCAAATTTCCAGTTATTCGATTTTTCGAATAACTCGAAAATATCCCATTTAAATTACATGGGCTAATTGCACATTTAACCTCTATAATTTTATTTTCAGTTTTATTTCAGTCTTGTCTTCTCTTTTTATGTTTTTTTTTTTATTTTTGCCTTTTAATTTTCTTTTCTTTACAATATAGTCACTTTCCAGATTCATTTTTTATCTTATTTAATGCAATTTTTATTTGTATCTTTTATATTATGTTATTTATTTTATGTTTTTAATTTCGGTATTTGATTTATCGTATTTAATTTATCGCTTTTAATTTTCTGTAATTTTAATTTTCCTCATTTAAATTTCTACAATTTAATTTACGTATTTTATGTTGTTCGTCCCAATCCGCTTCCGAAATTTTAATTTATGCATTTTATTTCCGTTAATCTGGTCCTTTCCGTACATTTTAATTTACGCATTTATTTTCCCTAAACATTTCAAAATGTATTCGAAACCAAAAAAAACCCGCCATAAAAAAATCCTTATACCTCAAAATTTTAGTTATTACAACGGTGCGTTTTAAATTTATCAAATATTTTCCTAAACCCTTAACTGGAAAAATATATTTTGGGCACTCTTTTCCTCCTTCCGTTATCTTTGGTCTCGCCTTGGCCTTACCTAGATTAGAAGGAGGTTTTTAACGAGGACCATAATTTAATGAAATGACTCGAACTTATATGTATGTAATCTTGTATTATTAGAGAAAGTCGTTTAAATTTGAACCAAAACATACTATAATATTATAAATAGTTACAATTAAGATTTGTACATAAACTCAAAAACTCGACTCGATTCGACTCGAACTCGCTAAACTCGACTCGAATCGAAAAAATTTCAAATTAAGTTTAAGCTATAAAATTAGACTCGTCAACTCGAATAACTCAAAATTTTTTTACTCGACTCGCTCGAGCTCACCCATACTAGTCTGAACGGATCAAGAAAACCCACAACGTATACACTCTCGGACATCGACGAAAAACATGATTCATGTCCTCCTCCACTGCCCCATAAACACCACAGCTAGAAATAGTCATAAAGTGTCTCCGAGTTAAAGAATTTATATTAAAATCTTTGTGCAATGAAATTTATCATATTAAAAGTTAATAAAAATAGTTAAATAAATAGATAAAATAAACATAGTTAAAGTTGAAATAAAAAATACAAATATATTTAAAATGTTAAAATATAGAGATCCACTAATTGACCACTAAGTTAAGGATATTCATATTACCTCATTTTCTATGGATTCGAATTCCAGCATGAGAATATAATACTTCTCTATTTAATAAAAAATATTAAAAATAAATATATAAGTAATTCATTTAAGATAATAATGGTTATATAAAAGGTTTAAGAACCATAAAGTTATTTAAATTTCTTTAAATAAAACTGAAGTAGGCCCAAAAGAGAATGGACATTCCTTGAAAGAAAACACCTCAAGTGAAACCAGCCCATGCACAGGCTGTTTGGAGCTCCTTCTCCCCCCAAATCTGATCCACGAAGTGATTGGATTTCCACTTTCAAGGCTTCCAATTAATGAATGGAAGCAGTCTACAAAATATTTAAACAAACCCATTTACTCCTATCCATTATCTTTCAAACAAATTTGTTATAATCGGATCCAAAGAAATAACATAATTCTCATTGCATCACCATCCTGTGTTTCTTCCTTCCTTCGATCCCACATAAATGAAGTTCTTTTTATAATCATTTATTACTCGTCTAATCTAAATCAAATATTGTTATTGTTTATTTTTTATTTAAATAACTTAATATCAAATGAAGTTTTAATAAAATATATCAACACAAAAGACAAGAGCGTCCAAGTGCATAAATATTAGTTGCAGCCAACCAATAGTAGTAAGGGTGAACAAAACTCGACTCGGCTTAAAAAAATTATTTTTTTTAATTCTAAGATATTCCAGTCAACTTGAATATCTCGAAAATATTTTAAGTTTGAATCGAGTTGAAAATTTCCCAACTCGAAAAAATGAATTTTTCAGTTTTGTGATTTGTCTATGATTTTATTTTTCTTCAATTTCTCCATTTTAAGTTCATTTTGACCAAATTTGAACCATATGTTCCTAAATCAATATATAATACCTATTTATATTCATTCGTATTTTTGAAGATAAAATTCATTTTTTTTGCAATTTAACCCCTCAACTTTGTTTGATTCCCTCATTTCTCCAATCCCTCCTTCGTTTTAAGTCTATTTTTCTTACCAAATTTGAACCACATGCTCCTAAACCATTGTAGAATACTATTTAGCTTCAATTCATATTTTTAAAATAAATTTCCTATTTTGCAATTTAACCCCTCAACTTTGTATGATTTTCCATTTTTTCAAGTCCTCTTTCGTTTTAAGTCTATTTTTGGCCAAAATTAAACCACATGATTCACTAAAACAATATAATATCTATGTAACTTTAATTCATATTTTTAACAAAATATATTCTTTTTTAATTTAGCCATTTAACTTTGCATTTTATTCAATTTTATCATTCAACTGAGTTTTTTTTTGTGAAGTTTGTCTGCATATCAATCCATTAACTCCTTTATACTCCCATCAATAATTTATCCTCAAAAGTTCCTCATTTAAAAATAACATTATAAATATATTTTAGAAGTTTAGATGATATTTTTTTATTAAATAACATTACAAATCTTTTTTATACGTGTGAAAAATAATATGAAGAAACATATATATATATATATGCATATCTTATATGATTAGATAAAGTCATTTAAATTGGAATCAAACCGTACTCTAACATGATAAATAATTATAATTAAATTTGTATAGAAACTCAAAAATTCGACTCAAAAAAATTTCAAATAAAGTTTGAGTTGTAAAATATGAAGCGTTAACTTGAATAACTCTTTTTGACTCGCTTGTCTCAATTCAATCTAACGCCCGCCTCTAAATAACAACACTAGCATGAAAAAACTTAAACGCCAAGCAAAGAAAAATCCCTTCCCTGGTACTTTTCAAAATTTTAAATGGGAAACTATCTAACTTCTGGGTCTTGAGCATTTAGGCAAAGGACGTGCCCTTTTAGCCGATTCAATGGTCATAATGTTTCTAAAAAAAAATGGTCACAATGCCATGCTACAGCCTGTGATCAACATGAGCCTTACTTTTTGGGTAGGTCTGCCGTGCGGAATCCACTATACGGGGTACCTATTTTCCCAATTACAGGTTACCAACCAATTTAAACAGGTTTTTGTTAATATTTTCAGTTGGCTAATAAAATATTTTACTCCTAATTTTTTTAACATTTTAGGTGTCGAGTTAAATGTTTCCCTTTGAACTTAGAAAGTGAAATATGTTCGTAATATTTTAGGTTCCCTAACCACTCAAACTAGTTTTTGGTAACATTTTAGGTTGCGAATGAAATGTTTGACTGAACTTAAAAAGTTCAATATCTCGGTAATAATTTAGGTTCCCTAATGCCAAACTGAATGTAGATAACATTTTAGGTATCGATCCCGAAACTGTATTTCTTTAACATTTTAGAGTCAAACTGAATGTAGGTAACATTTTAGGTGCCGATCCCGAAACTGAATTTCATTAACACCCCGAAACTGAATTTCACTAACATTTTAGAGTCAAACTGAATGTAAGTAATATTTTAGGTGCAGACACCGAAACTGAATTTCATTGACATTTTAGGGTCCAAACACCAAACTGATTTTTGGTAACATTTTGGATTCAGAACGAAAAACTAATTTTCGGTAACATTATAGGTCATGAACCCCAAACTCGTTGTCAGCAATATTTTAAATGTTGAACCCCAAACTAAATTTCAGTAACATTTTAGGTGCCAAACCCCAAACTAAATATCAATAATATTTTAGGTGTCAAACCCCAAACTGAATATATGTAACATTTTATGTGCCGAACCCAAAACTGATTATCGGTAAAATTTTAGGTGTCGAACCCCAAATTGATTATTGGTAACATTTTAAGTGTTGAACCCTAATATTACCCTTACAAATATTCTATAAATATTTCTACACTTGGTATATTTTGCAGAAGAATTTCTTATTTAAAATTATGGAAAGATTTTCTGCAACCGTTTTCTTTTAGGAACATACTTTTGCACTTCATTCAACAGCAGCATCAAGAAGGATTATTTGTTTGAGTTGATTTCCACGGAGGTTATCAAATCAACAAGGAAGAAATTGTCTTCATTGGAAGCCAAAATCCCCGTTGATGAGCCAAGCCCTAAAGCTCATTACATGCTAAAGATATGTAATGCAAGCGACCTTCGGAAGATGTTTATGAGATACAACCATGTAGAGGTACCAACATTGAGTTGTTTGTAAATTTTGATGAAGGTTTTAGTTCATCAAGAATCCCATGAGGTTATCCCCCTTCCGCAGACAAAGACGCTATTTCTGTACGTAATTCCAGGAGACATGAAAAAGAAAAAATAATCGAGGAATTGAACGTCACATCTAATATATCTACAGACTACGATAGCACAGAAACAAACTCTTCTTCTATTCATTTTAATTGAGCAATGAACCATGTATCAAATTTTAGATCGAACTTTTTAATCTAATTTTTGTTTATGTTGGTGATCATATTTCTCTGCACACATCAGTTCTTCGAACGAACAAATTTAGCAAATGTAATTAGATTTTGACAACTTAATCAAAGTTGAGTATATCGTTAAAAACATTCAACATCGTTTAACCATCGATAAGTATCGATACTATACTTAGCGTTTCGATATTCTTCAATAGGAACATAAAATCTTACAAGATATGGTAACATTTAAGGTGGTTGTTCTCGTTATAGGTATCGAACCTCCTATATACATTTCGTTACTCCCAATCACATATGAACATGTAACTATACAAGAACGTGAACATTGTACATGATGAGTATCAAAACTTTACAGGATTGGGTACATTTTATATGTTTGAGTATCAAAACTCTAAGTTCTGTTACAGCTAAGATTCCCGACAAGAGAAGATGTGTCAGACACGTACAACAGAGAGTCCTGATAATGAGATGACGTGTCAACGACGTGCATAAGAGATCCTGACATGATTCGTGAGTCTTGTCGGAGTATAGTTACATTGACGATAAGTAAGCAGTTGTTAGTGTCCAAATGTATTATGGCATTGTTTTATAAGGTCAGTTGTTAGTTTTGATACTTGTAATAAAAAAAAACGGGAACGACAAGAAAAAAAGTTATATTTTTGAAGTTAATAACCGAAAATGTCATAAAGTAGAAGTTCAAATATTTTTAAAGTATCAAAACTTAGATAAGTTCTGATGCGTTACAATAAGCATTGCAACATAAGACATTTAATCAGTATCGAAACGTAAATATGAAATTCTGAAACTTATGAAAAAAGTCTAATTATTTTATGTAGAATGGTAAAATTTATTACTCCAACAACAATCATTCTCGAAATGTTATATAAAAGTTCCAATAAATGTTGCAACTACCATCCCAGGATAGGTACTACCAAGTAATAACTTCAATACACGTCTATTTCCTCTTAATCTTCTTCCCATTGAACAAGTTATTTATTTTGATGCTCATAAACCTTTTTTCTAGTAGCAGTGGTCATAAAAAGGTAACCAAGTTCATAATAAGCAATTTTTGTACATTTATGCAACTTAATTCTATTCAATATTTCAGTTATTTCATATTCATTTACTTAGGTGTCAGAGCATACTCATCATGGAAGTTTTGAGTACAGTAGGTGATGCAAAAATACGAGGAGATCATGTGGAGAGTTTGAATAACATCGTTGGCATGACATTTTCGTCACTTGAAGAAGCATGGGAATTTTATGTTGAATACGCAAATTAAAATAGATTTAGTACACGTCGTGGAACAAGTCAGATTGATACAAATAGAAATAAATACAAGAAAGAGTTTTTTTCAAAAGAAGGGCAAAAGAAATCAAAATTAGATGAGGCAAAGCGTTCACGCGCTCTACGTCTATTGACAAGGACCGGTTGTAAGGATAGAATAGTGGTCCATCTAAAAGATTAGGATAGTTGGGTTATAACATTGTCTAACAATGAACATAACCATAAACTTTATCCACCATACATGGCACCATTCCTTTGTTTGCATTGATTTGTGACGGAAACTAATATTGAGAGGCATTGCATAATGTTAGTGTCGGAACATCAAAAATTTTGAAATTCTTCATGCAATAGTCTGGGAAAGATCTATATAATGTCCTCCACAACATAAAAGCCAATGAATTTATTGATAGGGATGTCAATGTTGTACTAGGTTACTTTGAAGCCAAGAAAGAGACAGATCATGGGTTTTTATGACATTCTCAACCGACGAATCAAATTTTTTGCGTAATTTATTTTGGGTTGATTCAACTTCTAGAGCTGACTATGCCATATTCGGTGTTATGGCATTTGACACCACCTACAAGGGTAATCCATACGATCGACATCTAATGCCCATTGTTGGTGTAAATCACCACCATCAAACAATTGTGTTTTTTGTTGTTATCCTTGCGGATGAAACCACATATACGTTTGAGTGGGTCTTAAAAGCTTTTGCATAAGCTATGCTGAAGAAGTCTCTACTTTTAATGGTTACAGTTGGAGATAGGGCAATGCAGAGGGCGATCAATAATATTTTTCTCGATGCTAAACATCGAATATGTTCTTCGCATCAAGCTCGCAATACACAAGCAAATATTGGGATTCAAATTTTACAAATAAATTTAGCATATACATGCATTCTTGGTGGACACCTGAGGAATTTGATGAACAATAAGAGATAACTATTAAGAAGTTTAATGTGGAAAACCATCTGTGGGTGTTAGAGAAGAGCAAGACCCAACACTTATGGGCATAAGCGTATATTACAAGACTTTTTTTTGCGAACATGCAGTCAACAAAAGATGAAAATCAATGAATGTGTCTTTGGCTATTTTTCTTAAATGCAAGAAGATATATTTGGAGTTTATTCATGTAATTAAAGATGTCATAGATCAAATGCGCTTAAACAAGTTGAAAGCATATTTTACGTGTACATAGAGCAAGCCGAAGCAATTGACAAAATTAAAAAAGCTAGAAGGCCATATAGTAGAACTGTATACAAGAAAATCATATAAGACCTTCCAAGATGAACTTATGTGTGAGACATTGTATAGTGTATCACGGAATGATGACAATGGCAACAGTGTTCACAATATTTATCTGAGGAAATATAAAAACCAAGGCAAGGAATATGAAGTACAACTTGATGTTGTCACGGAAACATTAACATGTTGTTATTGTAAATTTAAGACTGTAAGGTTTCCATGTATATATCAACTGCATGTGCTTAAGATACTGGATAGCACTCGTATCCCAAATTCATTGATTCTAAATAGATGAACAAAGAATGCGAAGGTTGGTGCCCCATCATTTGTGGACTTTAATGTTCCTCATGTAGTGAAACACATGGTTCGGTTCTCTTCGCTCTGATCTATGTCAACTAAACTTTACCATGTTGCATCAAAAACAAAAGAGAGCTTCCAATGAGCTAAAAATAAGATTCATAGAATGATGACTAAACTCGAGGTATGTTGTATGTTGAATGATTCTTATGATCAAACTATACCACTAAAAAGAGTTCGGGACCCGTTAAGGAAGAAAAGAAAAAGTCCAGATACAAGGTCCAAAAAAGTTACAAGCATGAGTAGGTTCCATTGTTCAAATTATAATTTAGAAGGCCACAATAAAGTCATGTGTCCTGATTTAAAGCTAGGATTAGCAACACCATCATCCGTATGTCATGATGATTTTTATGCTCCAGACTTAGAATTTTCAGAAGGTGCAATGGATAACATGCAGCCAATAGAAGAAAACGTTAGTCCTTATTTATTAAATTACATGTTTGCGTGTATTCACATGTCAATTATAACGTTTGAAATGCTTTTTTGCCCTTATTAGGAGCAGGAAGAAGTATGGATGAGTGACATGGAGCTTCAAACAACCCCACTCAAACTGCAGAAGAAGACTATCATCTTTTTTAAGTATTTGAAAGGTATGTAATTATATGTTGAATGATAATTACGTATGCATTTTAGTGTACTCATATAATGTTTATTCGAGATAGTGTTTTCATGTAATAGGATAATAATTCAATCGGAACTCGGATTATGAATCTCGACACTGATAAATTTGTACCAAAACTTAGCAAAATCACAACTTAAATTAGTTAATGAAACTGTGACAATCATTGTGGAGCATTCAGACATATCGTTTTGAAACCGAGGGTAGTTGGTTTGAAACTCATAAAAACAAACCTATATTGTTACTGCTTGTTCTCACATTTTACGCTGGTCATTAAATCTCCTAGTATCGAACCTTTACTTTGGAGTTTCATACCCTAATTCGTATTTTAACTCATAAGTATTTTGATGTACTCATCTTGTCTCGATACAATCTGGATCTTTGGTTATGAATGTATTTATTAGAGGAATCTGTAAGCATTATATATCATGGAATTAAGCTAAAACTTTTGAAAGGAAGTCATGTCTTATAAACATAGTTGACTTGTGACTAGGTCCTTAATTTATGGATAGATAATATCTTGTGATAATTTGTTTATTAATCGTAATTGGTTTGATTTGGTTCTTTAAAGAATAAACCATGTTACCATGTAATTAAAAAATTTATAACTGTAGGAATGAAACCATCTGCGCGCAGAAAGTGTGTTTTCGTTAATGCGACGAGTATCCAACATCTGCATATACATTTTCGAGCTTGTCACGTGAAACCTAAAATATTACATGTTTTACTAACGATTTTAGTTTATGTTTTGCTTGGATTGTATCGAAACACATTATCATTGGTTCGAAACAATTTAAACTTTGTGATTCTCGCTCGAAACTGCCTTTTCATTTCTAATAATAATTGATTGGACATATATGTAAGGTGGCATACGTAAAATAGTAAATGACTTTGCAACATGTGAAGCTGAGCATTAAGAGTTATGGTTTCTGAACTTTAAAATAAAATATTAATTTACAAACTATTTGCTTGAAGATTTAAATCATTATACTTACCATATTACGAATAAACTCCTCAAATTATAAAGAACGATTTAATCAGTGAAATGACTAATAAATTTTCATAAAGTGAAGGAGAAAAAAATGATAAATAGGAGATGATGATCGTATCAGGAAACACCAAGTTATGAGGATTTCTACGAAATAAACTCTAAGATTTTCCTTGTAATATGCTACACGTCTACTTTATTTTATTAACAAAATTTTATAGAAATATTACAGAGCTATGGTTTTGTTCTTTTATTTAAATATTAATTGAATACTAAACTCCTAATCCCTAAATTTTAGCCCTAAACTAATAACATCAACCTATAGGCTATAATCCTATAACCCCTAAAAATATATCATCGCATAACACATGAATGTATCATTATAATAGACTATAAAGCATAGAGGCACATACTATAGACTATATTAATAATAATATCATAACGTTTGGTATATTATATATAGATTGTAGAATATAGACTATATATTGCTTGAAATTCATCTCATACACTAAGTTAAACACTAAATCTTAAACCATATAAATTAATCTCGTAAACCACTAACCCTAAACTACACCATAAACCCTAACCCATTAATAGTAATCTATAAATCATAAACCATTAAATCCTAAAGCCATAAAATTTAATCTCATAAACCAATAACCCTAAAGTACACCATAAACCCTAAACCACAACTATTAAGACCTAAATCCTAAACCAATAACCTTAAATCCATTAAAATTAATCTCATAAACCACTAACCGTGAATTACAACATAGTAGTTACTCTTATCGATTTTGGTTTTGCTTTTGTAGGGTTTAGGGTAAAAATAAAATCTTAGGAACTGATATGAACACAAAAAGCACCATATTGAAATTATTAGGGTAAAAATTAAATCTTAGGAACTAAATAATATTTTAAGAAAGCTAAGGTTTGTGAGACTGAACAAGTAAAACGTGTGCTGAAGGATTATTTGGGGTTTAAATAGAGTATAATAATACGAAGAGTATCGAACGTGTGCATATATAGTCTCTAATATTTATAGACAAACCTAAAATAATACATGTTTTACTGACATTTTAGTTTAAGTTTTGCTATACACGTATCCAAACCCATATTCCTAGGTTCAAAACTATTTAAAATTTATGGTTTCCACTCCTAACTGTCTTTCACCAACCATAACTGAAAAATGCGTAAAAAATTAATTATTTAATAGGGTGTTAAAAAAATTCAATGTTCAAAAGAAGCATATCCCAATATAAAAGTCTTTTCACTGTCAGTTTTGAGCCACTATAACCCATTCTGATACGTCATCAGTAGATAAGTCTTTTTAATTGATGCATTGAGCTGAACAGTTTGCAGATAATTAAACTTTGTAAGCAGTTTCAAAACTGGCTAGCAAACTCCGAAACAAAGCCTACGAATCTAAAATGTGAACTATAATTTAACGATTTTCGGTTTATTTATCATGAACACTGTTCTAAAACATTTTAAAGAGTACCGAAAGTGGTTTAAATATAAGAACTGTTGTAACCCCTAGACCCGCCTATGCGTTAAGTCTAATTTCGGGAGATCACATTCTACACTAAAAAATTTTCATGAAAATATTTAAGATTTCATATCCAAATCATTTAGCAAATATAAGCCATAAATGTATAAATAAGGACAATCACTTTAAACCATATCAGGCTTAAGTTACAAAATAAGCCACGACGAGCAATATAATAAAGCATTCAGTATCAAAATATAGGCTCATGTCACCCAATAAAGACAATATGGCGGATAGAAACATTACAACAAAATATGAATACTGAATGTGTCGATCCCCCAAGTGCCAAGTCTGGAAGCCTATCCAAAAGTATCTGAAAGGGGAAAAATATTTGGGTTATGAGCTAGGGAGCTTAGTCTGTTCCAATAAGTGCATAAAAAACATAAGAATAGATCAGCTAGGAAAATAATCATTTCATTAAACATGTTCCAAGAGCAACCAAGGGTTCATTTACCTAACTACCCTTCAACCTTACTCCAATATGCAGTTCCCTAAAACTGCATCCATAAGGACTTACTCTATGCCCAATAGGCGAGGAGCCAACCTAAGGGGCTGCCTTAGGTCCATAAGGAATTACCCGAGTTGAAGCGTCGGAACCTACCCAAGGGGTGACCTTGGGTCTATAAGAAATTACCAGCTGGATCAGGGTTGAACCTATAGAAACTTCATAACATATTCTAGTAGTATACCCCAAATAAAATATTAGTGTTCGTACAGCAGATATCTATATCAGAAAAATCATGTGATAGACATGTCTTATAGTAGAAAATGGTAATCAGAGATCATGCTTACAAGTCAGGCATATGGTTATACTTTCACTACAGATAAAGTAGTCATATAATCAATCAGATAATAACATCATGTTTTCAAAATAGATAATGTATTCAAATCATGAAAATTTATTCTTGCTTTCAATTAGAGAAAAATATTCATGTTCGTATGATCATTTCAAAAATTATTTTAAAACAGTAATTTAGCACACAAGAAACACACCTAAAAAAGATGGTCAGAAAGGCCTACTGGGGACCTGCCTCGCCACGCTCCGCAGCAATGATAAATCCTAGATCATAATAGAACAAGGTTACAATAGAGAAATAAATTTTGTCTTAATAATTTTACTGGGTTTCTAAGATCATACTAGTAACTATGGGTGCGAACGGTCGGGCGAGTTTCGGGTACCTTTAATTACACAAGAATTTTGTATTAGTCCTTTATTCAATAACAACACCTTAAAATGAACAACTTAAAACTTATGCATGTTTGGGTTTAAGGTAATATAAGGAGGCTTTCGGGTTGGAATTTCATGAAACAGGCTTCATAAACGGACTCAGGACATCAAAAAACATAAAATAGGGGTTTTCAGAAAATTTGACATTTTGGCCAAAGTCAACACTGACGTCAGCAGTATAAGGCAACGATCGAAGTCAACAGTCAAAGTAAACTGTCAAAGTAAACTTATCAGGCAAACCGGACTTGGGTCAGATCGGGTTTGGGGTGCTATTAGGCTCTGACTAGTTTAACCGGTTTAGGCTGGCTCAGGCTATTGGGCCCTAATATGGACCGACCCACTCACCTTTGATATCCCAATTGTCAGACGATCGCCGAAAAGGCTATTGGAAGCACGTTCTGCACCGATTCTGCCAAAAAACACGAGCTCATCAACAAGCTAATCAACCCACTCAACAATCAACACAAAAATTAGCTAAAAACTCACCAAAATACCCAAAAGTGATTTTTTTGCCAAAAATGTCGAAGCTCCGACGAAGCCCTTAATGGTGCCACAACAACGATCAACCACCAGGGTTTTGTTCATCTCATCACTGAGAACACACCAGAGGTAACGACGTTATGGACGGGAGGCGGGGGAGGAAGAAAAATGCCAAAAATAGTGGCGATCAGTTTTAAGGTACTCGCCAACTTCGAATGACCCTCGACGGCTAACGGTGAGGAAGCTGAGCACGTGGCGATCGTGGATGGAATTAGTGCTCACTGGCGTACACAACGACTGGGGAGGTATCATCGACAACGCAACGATGAACGACAGCAAGGACGACTGATGAGGTTAGGTGAGAGCTTTTAGAGAAACCAGAGTGGTTGAATTTGGGGATTGGAAAAGTCTGGGTAGTTGGGGTTAGTTGGGTCTATTAATTACCCGACATACCCCAAAACAAAGACTCAAATAAAATTATGGTGTAGAGGATAACCAAGACCTGCCCAGCTCAAACGGTTAACCCACAACAATAGCAAGCCCCTTAATATATTTATTATTTTTTTATTTTAGGTGTTACAACTGTAAATGTAGCACCATATCCTCGTGAACATAGTTTTTTATTATAAATAAATCCTAAACGATGGGTTTGATATTCCATTTTCTATTATAAATAGGCCATAGTTTCATACCCTCGTCAGCTATTTTTTTCCTTCCTAGTTTACGTCTCTGTAGATAGAATTATATGTGTGGTTTATGGTTTTTACTGGTGGCGATGGCTACTGTGCGGAGACTTCATTTTATAAATCTTGGAGGAGTCCTAATTGTTTTTAGGTGTTTCTTGTTGACAAACAATGGCATTTGGAAGGCTAGGATTAGCCGTTTGAAGGGATGAACACCAACAGACAAGGTATTTAAAAAACTTTTGTCTCTAGATTTTTCAAATACTATTGTTTGTTGTTGTTTGGAACTACATCGGGAGGCGGCCAATGCAAACTGGAGTCTAGAAGATTGTGAAATCAGAAGACCGAGGTTGATGATATCAGATGGTCTCCAAGGTTTGAATTCATTAGAATAAATCAGTTCCAGTTTTATATAGTGAATCAGTTTAAATTTACTTTTGAGGGAGAGAACTTGACAAATCTAATTTCGTTTGGCTTTTTCTACTACCATCATTAGTGTTAGTATTGGGATATTTGATCTCTAAAGTAGTTCTATCAAAAAATAAATCTTAGGAATTTGACCATTCCCTTTGTATTGGAAAACCACAAAAGATCCAACTTCTAGTGAGCAATGCTCTGCAAATTCTCCCCAACCCTTTTGCAACCACAACCTATTACTACTACATTCGACTGAGTAATGATCATTCCCTTTTGTATTGAAAAGCTGTCTTTTCAGTTTTACTATTAAACTTGCCAAAAATTTCATGAACTACTCGCAGAAAGTGTCTATGTAGTCATACGACGAGTTTCGCAGTATTTGAACATGGTTTTGAACTTTTCACTTATATCCTAAAGTGTAACATGTATTCTTAATTATTTAGTTTAAGTTTTCCTTTAATTAGAGAATCTGAACGTCCAAATTGCACCTTAAACTTTTCATTTTGCAGTTTGTGTTCATTAATTGTGTAATTAATCATATAAAATGATATTATGCAACTTTAAACCTAGAATGTAACATGTATTCGTAATATTCATGCTCTACTTTGACCAAAATGGTCTGGGTATGAATCAAGTAATTAACGAGTTAATTCAAGTTTGGGTTAATTCAGGTTCGGGTAATATCGGTTTCGATTGAACTTGAAGCCGTGTCATGCCATGAAAGACACTATAAGGTTTTTATTTAATTCAATCGAGTCCCAATTTAGGTTATAAATGAAATTGGAGCCGTATGTTTAAAAATTCTTATATTGACTTATAATTTATATTGTTTGAACTAAATTACACAAATTATAGGGTTTGGGCAAAATTACAATAGCTAAAAATAAATATGGGTCAATTTTGAATAAATTAATAATTTATAGAGTAAAACGAACAAAAATTACACAATCTTTACTTTATTAGACAAAATTATATAAATGAAAAATACATGTGGTTTAATTTCATCCCTAAACTCATAAACCCTACTAGCGACATAAACCTATTGGGTATATTCCTAAAACCCCTAAAATATATCATCACTAACACACGACCTATTCACGTATCAGTATAATACACTAAGGACCATTAAAGACATGTACTCTAAAATATACTAATAATAATATCATAACGTATGTTATATTATGTATAGATTGTAGAATATGGACTATATAATGCTTGAAATTAACTTCATACACTAAGCTAAATACTAAATCCTAAACCATACAAATTATTTGAGTTTGTTGCTTATTGAGTTTGTTCTTCCATAGTTGCTTACAATTAAAGACATTTCTCATAGTTGCTTACAATTAAGTAGCTGCATATTGAGTTTGTTCTTCCAATATAAGATTCCAAAAAGCTGGATTCATACATTAGAGCATTACACCATTTTGACAGCAATCGACATTTCTTCATTGTCTTTAAATCAGTTCCTGAAATTATTTTAGACAACTCATCAATGGTGAGACCAGAAGATGCCATGGATTCCTTGTAGAAAATGGAATTGGTAAAGTTTAGAAGAAAACTGCTTGCTCAACCTCTTTAAAACATTTGAGATAACTCCTCATTGGTGAGATTGTCCCTCTTCTTTTAAAACAAAAACAATTTGTGGTTTATTTAAAATTAGAATATTAAACATCACATAAATGTCGTTTAAGTCGCAAAAAGTCACTTCTCAGCGAGTATCAAACGTTTGCATATACCATCTCGAATGTTATCATGTGAAATCTAAAATATAACATGCTTGCCTAACGATTTCAGTTTAAGTTTTGCTTTAATAGTATCCAAACCAGAAAACAAAGGTTCCTAACTAAACTCAAATTGTGGTTTCTACCTGAAATTGTCTTTTCAGTTATATTACGTTCATTAATTACGTGACCAATCATATCGCATAAAGTTTCATTTCAGTAAAACAACTCGTATCGCACGTTGACAAGCGTCGTGAACTGTCAAAATAATTATCCTTAATCTCTAAAGAAATAATTAAATAGTGTAGTAAAGAGAAGAAGGGTCGATCCACAGGGACTTTGTAAATTTTGATGTAGAAGGCTTTTGATCTTGATTTAGGCGAAAAAAGGGGTAAATAAATTGGGTGGTTAATCGCAAGAGTTTAATTTAAATAAAATGAAGAAATGAAAGTTTAAATCTAAGAATGAGAGTAAATTTAAGAAGATATTTAGTTAAAGTAAACAGCCTCAAGCTTCGCTTTGACTAATTTCCAATCGATCATCGAATAAGATTTTACTCCGGATAAATTCCGGTAACAGTCTACAAAGCCTAACCCTTGTAACTTGTTTTTCTCCCGTAAACCGATAATCCAAAATCAATTTTTGAATTTCAGTTTTCTGGCTAGACTAACCACGACTACCGCCGTTAGAATAAAATAGTTTAAAATCCGGAAAAACCCGATTTGGACTATGTTGTCTCAATGAGAATCAAATCTGGTCTCAATTTCTCTTAGCGGACCGCCACTAAGTGTGTTCACAGAAAGTCGAATATGCTACAAGTCGATCCTTCCTCCAAACTATAAATCGAAACAACATTCAAACCAACAGGCCCTTTTTGAATTTGAAAGTGTAAGGATTTTAAATGGAAAAGCCGATTGCAAATCCAAGTTTGCAGGAAATTGAGAAATATATTCGAAGTTATAAAGTGCTTTTCAATTCTCACGATCGGAATTGAGTTGTTGCTTAAGCGTTTGACTTGTTGGAAAATTAGCCAAGCATGATTATGGTAGAAATCGTACTCAGCATTTTAAAAGAAAATAAATGAAAACTTAAAAATAAGAACGTAGAGAAAAAGAAAATTTTATAGAACTTAGAAAGCAAGAACAAAACTAAAAATGAGATATATTTTCTAACTTACGTATTTATAGTATTCTAAAACCCTAAAAATAACCTAGAAATGATAGAAGATAATTCTTGAAAATATTTAAATTAAATCCTAAAACAAAAGATAATTTCTAATTTGAATTTTAAATGCAATTGATCCACTCATCCGTCCTTGTTGACTAAACCTTCTGGAAGCCGCTGACTGGACCTTCTAGAAGTCACTGACTGGATGCCACGTCAGACGTTTCATGCCCACTAGCCCAGCCTTGATTACAGAAAATAAAACTGCAAATTGTTGTCTTTTAAGTGCAATTTCCAGAATTGTAGTCCTGCATAGAAAACGCACAAAACATCCAAATTAGCAACATGAACTAACCATTAAAGGCATAATTAAAGATAAAACGTTAGCCAAATAAACTGCTTATCACACGTTTGCGAACAAAGTTTCAAACTTTTCACGGTAAACCTACAATAATACATTTTTCCTAACCTTTTCAGTTTCACTTACGCGTCATAAGATTCGAAACCCTTTTTCCATAGGTTCAAACCTGTTTAAAATTTTTGGAGACCGCACAAACTATCTTCTCAGTTCTAATATTAAACTTTGTCATTTAATATTACCTAATAAGTCATCACCAACCACTTTGGAACGCGTCAGAAAATTAAATTGGCGGTTTCAATGGATTTCAAATTTCAAAAGGCGTATATTCACAATAATATCGTCTTTTCATGTTTAGTGTCGCATCTATTATAAATAGGAGTCCTTTGGGTCCTTAGTTTCATAACCTAATGAAGCGAGTGTTGCATTCTTTCCTTTTTAGTTTCCGTCTCTACACCATTATATGTGTGGTTTATGTTGTTTTAATGGTGGCGGTGGCTACTGTGCATAGACTTGATTTTATAGAACCTGGAGGAGTGGTGTTAGTTTTTAGGATTTTCATATCGACAAACAATGGTATTTGAAAGGCAATTAGCCATTTGTAGGGATGAGCACCAATAGACATAGTATTTGGCAAACATTGCTCTCAACATTTGTCTGATTTCTACTGTTTGTTGGTGTTTGGAACTATATTGGAAGGGGGAGGCAAATGCAGAGCAGATTGTCGAAGCTGTTGATTTGTGTTGGAATTTGGTCGTTTTCCCTATATAAGTTATCAATGTTTTGCTACAATGAAGGCAGTCGATGATGAAGTCTACATCAATGATGTCTTTTATGTGTTCTTGCAAAAAAATTACAAAAATACTAATGAAAAGCTAGAGATATATCTTATTTTTGTAATTTAATTTGATTGCTTAGTGGAAAAAAGTGAATAAAGTTATGTTATTAAAAGGAATTTGAAAAGATTTTCACTTTAGACTCTCTTATAATCTATCTTACCTTCAATTTCGTCAAATTATTAATTTAATATTCCTAATCAATACATGATAAAATTTACTAATTAATTAAAAATATTTTTACCTTAGTTGAGGGAACCCAATTCAACTTAATTTATATATTTTATAAACAAAGTATTTATATTTAAAACTCATATTTGCACATTTAAGAACACAACATTTTAACAAAGTAAACAAAACACACATAATCACATTACATAATCGTCAACTGTGTAAATGGAGAAAAGAATATTGTCTTCCATGTCTTCTATGTTTTCTTGCAAAAATATTGAAAATGGAATAATGAAGAGTTAGGGATTTGTCTGATTTTTTAATTTAAGTTGATTGGTAAATGTCTAAAATGTTGTTAGTGGTGTGTTTTGTTACATTGTTTAGACTGACAGAACATGGCTTTTCAGTAATACACAAGTATCAAACTTTTGCATTTTAAGTTTCAAACTTATTATGTGAAACCTAAAATATAACTTGTTTCCCTAACGATTTCAGTTTAAGTTGTGCTTTACAAGTATCCAAACAGTCATTCACAGTTTCAAAACTAAACTCAACTTATGGTTTCGGCTTGAAAATGTCTTTTTAGTTATAATATTAAATGTTGCATTTTTACTGGCAGAACATTGCTTCTCAGTAATACGACGAGTACTGAACGTTTGTATATAAAGTTTCAAACTTATTATGTGAAGTCACAAATGAAACATGTTTGTCTAACGAATTTTAGTTTAAGTTGTGCTTTAGAAGTAGACAAACTGCAATACACAGTTTCGAAACTAAATTGAATTTATGCTTCCCTCCCGAATCTGTCTTTTCAATTATATTATTAAACTACAAAAAATCCAATTAAATACCCTTACAGTACCAAATCCCTAATTTCTAACTTTCAAAATAAAATAAAAACGTGAAGGTCCATCTGTCTACCAAATTCAGTGAAGAAGAAGGAAGAATCAAAAGTGAATAGATGGACTCTGTCGTTGAGGTGACTAAAAATTCGCCCAACAGCTGTGGAAAGCCATTCGTGTTGAAGACATCTTGGTTAGATAACAATACGGGAAGAATATTTTTTGGGGTGTTCTAACCATGAAAATAGATTTCGTAAATCATGTACTTTTTTCCAATGGTATGAACCACAAATCAGTCTGCGTGAAAAGATACTTATTCTTGGACTCTTAAGGAAAGTCTGGGTGAATGATAGGGGAAGAAGAAACGAAAGGATTGCTTGGGTTCTGACTTTGATAGGTTTTGTTTTCGTGACTTGCTTCAGTAATTGTTGTTTTAGAAGGTTAAAGAAGAGAAAGGGTAGATCCCTTAAAAGACTAATGCATTTTCGTTTTGGCTTTAAATGTCATTTAACTCGCAGAAATTGGCATATCCATTTAATATGACAAGTATCAAACGTTTGAAAATATAGCCTTAAACTAATTACTTGAAACCTTATTTGTAACATGTTTTCCTATCTATTTCAGTTTAAGTTTTTCTATACAAGTTTACAAACCCGCATCTATTGTTGCGAACCTATTTTTTAATTTTTGCATTGCAAATGTTAAAATTATTATAATAATATTAAATGTGGCATAAATGTTAATTGTTCGAGTTTTTGAAACACGACTAGTATCGAATGTTTACGTCGAGAGTTTGAAACTATTGTACAAAAAAATTTCCCTTCTGTACAATTGTTGGTGGAGACTGTACAACAAAAAAAATTTAAAAAAATGGGCCACTACTAGATCCCCTCTACTCAGCATGAACGAAGATCGGCCATTGACTTTTTGAACATCAAACTTGCATGCATTATGTGACCTCAATTAATTAGGAAATAACTTATTTAGTTATCACTAGCATTTCTTAAAATTTAAACTTATCATCCGTCAAGATGGGATCAATGATCATTTTTGACAAAAAGTTATTCGACAGTTATGAATTTGAGCAGAATATGCTGTCAATCCAAGCGCAAATCGGGACCAAGTCTAGGTAGCATAACTCGGATTAGAAATTTATCAAAACCCAATTTTGTTAGACTAGAATAGAATAGAAATCAATAACTATGATTGAAAATTAAATTAATATGATGTAATTGTGAAAAGATAATGGTTTAGAAATGAACCTGACTCATTCCAGCATGGTTCAGGCCGCTTTCTTTCATAAGTAATAGTTGCCGGATGTTTTGATATATTTCCCTTTATCTTCATCAATTTCTAATGTTCTTTCACAGCAGTGTGCAAATTCATCTTGGTCTTGTTTGTTTTAACCGTACAGAGCTCATATAGAAGTTGCATCATGTCACATTCTCTAACTCCCTATAATTGGAAATAAATAAGTATGTTAGTAAAAATTATTGGACGATAACCATGAAACGTTTGATTATACATGAAATAGTAATAGTAATCACTCACTTATGATATGTTGCAACGCACTGATTTCGGTACTTGACCGTATGCCTCTCATCCATGTAATGACGAACATACTACAGTCTGATCTATCAAGTTCAATACAGTTTTAGTCATTTAATTACTAATTTCATGATAACAACAAAGGAATATGGAAAGTTGAATACCCATTTTCTTGTCTCATGACTTTAGGACTTTGATTTTATTAAAAGGCAAATGCCACATTCGGTTTTCCAAACACGTTAACGAAGTCTTCATGCTTGGCAAATTTTGCAAACTTGCGTATCTGAATGATAATGACAATATAGTACAAAGTTCATTCATGTACGTTAATAACATACAATGCTAACAAGACGACACGGAAAATGATGTGTTCTCACTATTTTCGTAACTACTTTCTCCCTAAGCATACTCGTTGGAGTACCTGGTAAGCTAACTAGTACCCAAACTTTCTGACATTCCATATGAATGACACACAAGTACAATTGCAAATTTTCATAATTCATGGGGATTAATACCTGCAAATATTGTGTCGTCAACTTGTTAAAATTTAGCATATCCCGAAACAACTTAACATTTTTCCTTTA
This sequence comes from Hibiscus mutabilis, assembly GCA_019671005.1. Lineage (NCBI taxonomy): Eukaryota > Viridiplantae > Streptophyta > Magnoliopsida > Malvales > Malvaceae > Hibiscus > Hibiscus mutabilis. The sequence continues at coordinate 15,575,950 of CM033744.1, forward strand.
ACAGATTACATCTTACAATATCAGCGCTAGTGATGTTCCCATAATACTGCATTATTCCTTTATGGAACTTTATAAACCATGTCGTTGTGGCAGTTGGATTTTGTCTATGAGTACTCTACAATAAATAATGGTTGTTATTTACAATCGATAACAATTTATCAACAAAGAAATATGACATAAAAACTGTCTAAGATGGTAACAAAAAACATACCTCAACAATACAAGACATAAAAGCCTAACGTTTACTGTTTTCTTTCACCTCCTTGCCAGTCTCGAACAAGGACACTGTATCAATAATCTGGCAATTTTAAAATACATTAATGACCACTTAGCAACATAGGTTCTAAGAGTTTCATATAATTTCAAGTCATACGCGATATCTATTAAACTAATCGTATCGTCTAGCCATTTATCGGGTCGTAACGTATCCATATTTTTAATACTGGTATAAATGTTATCGAGTGAAATGGCCCTATAGTTGCATACAAACATTGTATTCTGTCTTTGATTTTACATTTCACAATATGACAAATTAAAGTTATACAGTTGAAGGGTTACTCTTGCGCCAATGGGGTATTCCATAAATAATCACAGTAGGCCTATTCTTCTTCACCAAGCCCATCTGGTAGTACAACATACAGAAATGTCTTTGACTAGTTATCTTCAACCTTTTACAAGAAAGATATGATGGTAACAACAACAATTATAAATTATGTACACGGAAAAAAAAATCATAACCATTAAGGAACAACATTTAATTCGATGGCCTTAACGACCAAAATTGTATTATTTCCAATGTTCCCTTCGATGGTCTTAAGGCCCAATGTTCGATGGCCAATGTTCAATGCATATAACACCCACCATTTGCTATTATTAACGTACACAGTATACACAACCAACAGTTACCATTGAGAATGGTAATTACACGGAATAATTTTTCCAATTAACTTTCCAAACTTTATGCAGTTGAATGGTTATCCTTTGAGAGTCGCGGGGATTTGCGACTAATATGCCTGGCAATATGGTTATCCTACAACGAAACAGTACACTAGTCAAGGCCGAGCCCATAGGTACATGAAAAATATGAAAACGATCTTTAAATAAATTTAGCTTTTACCTTTTTCTTCATTGGTGTTGGACAGTCAAATTTTTTATCTAAATCTATGCTGAGCCTAACTCCACCTTGGGGTGTTTTGAATTTAGAAGAAGGAGTAGTAGTTTTTACTGTCTTTGTAGGAATACTACTCTGACCATCTTTTCTCTGAGATGGCGTCCACATAAAGTTATAGTCAACAACCCTATTAATTTTAGTCACAATATAGGCCCTATCAAGCTCTATTTTCCTTGACATTTTCTGCAAAAAAACCTTTCATTTCTTCCCGCATTTCTTTTACAACCTCATGAACAGCATCGATTTTGACTTTAAAATTGTTTATTTTCACTTCAAACTTTTTTATTTTTACATCAATATTGTTTATTTTCTCTTCTAAAATCTGCTTAAACAGGTCATGTTGGCCCGCACTTTTGCGACGTCTTTAGAAAGCATACTTAATTTATCTCCCAACATCATATCATCAACCCTCTCATACTGTCCAATTTCTCTTCACCTTTAATTTGCTTCTCAATTCTTGTATTCACAACCTCTTTTAGCCTATTCACCTCAAACGTTATTTGCTCCTCATATTTCATTTGCCTCTCAATTTCCATATTGACAGCCCATTTTAGCTCATTCACCTTGGACATTATTTGCTAAAGAAACTCCGACATTATTTCCCTTGTTGCATCGCCATTGTTGCATTCTGTAACATCATACTTCGCGGAACCAACCTTACAAATTAATTAAATATTACAATTTTATTTTCACAAAATAAAAAATTAATACAATAACACATAATGTATTATCTTACATCTCTTCAGAGCTTTCCTGCCTTAGGGTGCTTCCATGACTTTCTCAAATTTTTTCACTATAGTTTTAGGTAATGCATGCTTCCAGGCAATCATATTCAGGGTGAAAAATATATAATTAATTAATCATGATTGCAATTGATGTGACCTTTGACAGCACCCAGTACAAAATATGAGCCTCACCACCATTAGAAGCTGCACTAGCTATGCTATCAAATCTAGACCAATAATCGTACAATCAAACCTGAATTCCATATCATTCGCAACATAGCATTAATATGACAAAACTCAGTTCTACAAATTTCTCATAACTAATGGTAATTTAACTTTACCTCTAAGATTGTAATACACCCTTTTAGGTAAACGTGCCTTCCTGACTTCTGTAAATAGCTTATTGCCTCAATAAACGTATCATAAACATACTTCATCCAAATCACTTTACCCTGTAAGCATTCATCACACAACAACTTAAAAAATCTTCACATGGGCATATCTCAGCAGTGGGACATAGGAAAACTCCAATAATGTAAACCAACACCCTTGATTTCAAAGCTTCCCCTTCAAAAGCACCAGACACTATTTATCACTTGATTTGTGCAAAAGTTAAATCTATGCTGAGGTTATACTTTGCACCGAGTTCTCTACCATTCTCCCTCGACAACACTTCATGAACATCAACACTGTCGTTCTTCAGGCCTAATACAGCTTCTATATCTTCAACTGATATAGTAATGTTTTGTCCTTCAAACTCAATAATGCTCTTTCCAACATCAAAACTTTCTATCAATTCCCCATATAGGTCCCGACATACAATGCACAATTTTATAAAAAAATAATAACCCAAAACCAAATTTCATCAAGAACAGGATCAATCCCCATCGTCTTTATTTCTTTTATGAAATCATACAATTGCTTTTGACTACACCTTGTGTCAAAAGATGTCAACATGGGATAAGATAACAACTTCCTACGTCAATCTCAATATAAACTATTATACTCTATCAAACAAAGATTGCCTTTATAGTGCTATTATCTTCTTTAGTTGTCCTGATTTAAAGTTTTTGTATGCAGCCTTCTTCTTCTGGGTTTTATCAATATAAGGTTGTTTGTCTTCCTTCGGCATTTTCTCTCATTTCTTGCTTAACTCTTTCTTAACCTACGGATGACAAATTCAAATGAACTTAACATTTTACATACACCTATAACAAACATCATAAACCACTTAAACCTACCTTATTAATCAATTTTTCCTTAGTTTGCTTCCTCCTTATACATTTACTGTAAATCATGAAAATAACAAAGGTATACATTCAATCACTCAATCTAAGATGCAATAAGAATACGTAAATATCAACTTACTAAAACTTAATGAAGGGGTGGCATGTTTTTTTGGCATGCGGCCTATCACATATGGCCAACATCTCAGACCCAACTTCTTCAGTAGCAACTTCATTATTAGCAACTTTATTACCAACTTTAACATTACCATCTTTATCATCAACTTCTTTAACAACTTCATCATTACCATCTTTATCAGCAACTTCCTCAGTGACAACAACTTCTCTACCAACTTCATCATTACCATCTTTTTTAGCAACTTGATCTGCAATTTCATCAAAAACATGATTCAAATTTGTAGTTGTCATCTTAAGAATTAAATCTTCATATGAATCAGTGCAGAAAAAAACTCACACACTCATAAATAATCCCAACCTCATTACAAATCTAACCTTTTTAGGTTCAAAGTGATAAAAAGGGTAACATTTCAAAAAAAATGAAACATGACAAAATATTCAATTAAACATATTTTCTCCAACAAGAAATGCAATTTCATACCAAAATTCCGTAACACAAACCCTAGATTTCAAGTATTTCGCAAATAAACAATCAAACTTAGGGTTTTGCTTGTTACCTTCGTAATAGAGATGATTGCAAGGTTCAGTTGCAGACCTAAATTGAGGTTTCGATCCTTTACACTAATTGAAACGTTTTCCCCAAATTCAGAGGATCTCTAGATTTTTAGTGGGGAAATGAGTTCTAACCCTAAAACGTTATTAAACAAATGATGGTTTGATTCTAAATTCTAGGGAGCCATAGGGATTTAATCGCTATAAGTAACGAAACAACTAAGTACATTGCGTAACCTACAAAAAATTGGAAATATGAATTGTTAAACCGAAAATATTATAATCTTCTACTTTAGGAACGCGTTCATGAATTCCGATACTTTGCGATTCGACCTAATCTGTTATCTATTTCCTTCACTTTTACGGTTTCTACATCTAATTTTATGTATCCAACATACTATACCCCAAGTTTCGGTACGGATAATTAAGTTCAAAAACACACTAAACAAATAAGTATTGTTAAAGGGACTTTAAACATTTCTAATTTACATATTTTCTATTGGTTTCGGAACATGTACAAAAGTTTCGATATTAGGAGAAAAACGGACACTGTTACGCATTAACCCTAAAATGTTACTTTCACAAATGAGAGTTTCGGTCCTCGTTATCAAATTCTGAGACATTTTCTGCCAACGTTAATTGTCACAAACTTTGCTAACAATTTTAGTTTATACTTTTAACTATCGGTTCTAGTACATATCACAAAGTTCTGATACTAATGTGCTATTTTAACTTTTGACATTGCAAAATGAATGTTATCCGTATAAAGTTGCGATACAATTTACTAAGTTCTGAAACTTATCGGCAACAACCTCTTCCCGTTTTTGTGTTTTTTTTGGAATCTAAATTTAATGGCAAAAATCAAAAAAAATTCCCATCTAACGGCTCTAACATCTCGCCATTTATTAGCCATATACTAACTTGCCGTTCTTTAGACTATCCCTTATTTTTTTTCCAAAAGTGCCAAAATCTCTCTCTTTATAACAAATCTTTTTTTATTTTTATATATGCTTAAAAAAAATTAAGGGTCAAAATTCTCCTCCTCAGTTACATCATACTTTTTGTAATGAGAGAGAGTTGAGTGGTAGTACGTGGTGGCTATTGTAAGTGAAATATAGAAAGATAAACTTGTCAGGCACTTGGCACTAGGGGTGTTCATGATAATCAAAATACTATAACGATTAATCTGTAAGTTTTATTTTTAGTGTAATTAAAACACATTATATTTAGATATTATCATCTAATTGCACTAAGAAAATAACTTACATATTAATGGTTATAGTATTTTGGCTAACCATGAACACCTCTATTTGCTCTTGGCTCGTGGCACCAATACATGCATAAAATTCGTATTCTCTATTTTTTTGTTGCCTCTTTATATACCCCACCAATGATTTTATGCCATGCATATTATCAATAAAACAAAGAAAATAAATCATTAACATACATTACATAAATTTATTAATGATACTTGTTAAAGAGCACAAAAAATGGGCAAACAAATTTGCTACCAATATATATGCATATATATGGGTTAGGATCCAATTACATTTATAAAACTCAATTACTTTTACACATTTTCTAGACCATTTGATGATGGTAATAAATGATTAAGATTATTTTCTTTTTTCCCAAGTGATAATATTTACATTTTCTACTGTTAATCTCACTCATCCATTTACCTTCATTCAAAGGTCCGAAAAAAGTATAAAACTTTCAAGTTTTACATAGTGTAAAAGGATCATATATATATATATAATCCACTTACATGGTGTGAAACTCATTTAGTTTTACACTAATTCATGGCCATTGGATGAGTGTAATAGATGGATGGGATGAAAAGTTGAAAATAAAGAGATTTTTAAAGAGAAAAAAATATGAGTGTTTCATCTCATCCTTCCATTTCATTAATCAAATGGCCATAGATTAGTATAAAACTAAATGAGTTTTACACTATATAAGTAGATCTTATCCCATATATATATAGCGAGAGAGATAAGATCCTCTTACACTGTAAAACTTGAAAGTTTTACACCTTTTTAGGACTGTTAGATAAAGGTAAATGGATGGATGAGATTAACAGTAAAAAATATGAAGGTTATCACTTAAAAAAATAAGAAAATAATCTTAGTCATTTATTACCATCATTTAACAGTCCAAAATATATGTAAAAGCAATTGAGTTTTACCCAATATAAATGGATACTAACCCACAAAAATTACTAAAACTTAACGAATGGCATGGCCACCCACATGCCTAATGCTTGTACACCTAGCTTGACTTCGGCTAATTGGCCCAAAGAAATAGAATTCAGAGGCTGTCCGCCCATATTCTAACCTCTTGCTCTTAATTAATTAATTGTTTTTTTTTTGCTTTATTTTATTGATCAAATCAATACCAAGACTGCCACCATTTTCCACTTCCCCCTTTGAAATATGGCTTAATTTATATTATCGGCGGTGCATTTGTCATCGACTGCTTGGGTGTTGTAATTCATAAGATTTTCTGGATAAGGACATCAAGGAATTTTTAACTTGCAAGTTTAAACATGTCATCTTGATTCTTGTGCAAGATTTTTTTTATTATCTTATAGTGATTTGTTTGAATTAATTGCATACGTATCCCTAAATTATATTTAAACTCTAAATTAATCATTAAACTTTAAAATAATCGATTGAGTCCTCAAATTATTAATATTGTTTCAACCAAATCACTTTTTTATTCTAACAATCTGCTCGAGCATTAAATTTTAACTTGAATCTAGAATAGAATATATTTTACATGAACTATAATACTAATTCAATTTTAATTTTAAAACCATTTACGTAAAACTCGAACCATTACATCACTCATATATGTTTATTGAAAATAGAAACCATAGCGCTTGTATTTTCATTAAATAAAGGCATAATGCCAAAAAAAATTATGTTTGACTGAATAGTCACTTTGGCCCCTATTTTTGAAGCAATTTAATCCTTAACGTTTTATTTTGGGTCAAAATGACTCCTATACAGATAAAATATATTATTCGACTAACGATAAATGGCTTGAAATGACGTGACAAACATACATAACAATCCACGCTGACATGACAATGTTATATAAACAAAGGTGCTGACTTAAAAGAATATCACATCAGTCAAAAATTAAAAAAATAATATTATAAAATTAAATGAAATATAAAAATATTTTTCTACTGACGTGTTATTTTGTCAAGTTATTTTAAGATATTTACTGTTAGTTGATTAGCAATTTTTATCCACAGAAGAACAATTTTGATCCAAAATAAAATATTGAAGGTTAAATTACTTAAAAAACATAGACCAAAATAACTATTTAATCAAATGTGCGATTTTTTTTTTGATTTTATGCCTTAAATAAATGGTAGATGTTTTCATTTACATTACTTTGAGCTTGGAGATAGGGCGAAAAGAGAAATAATAAGAACTTTGCTTGGAGAAAACAATAAAAAAGAAAAACAAATAGAATGAAAGAAACCATTTCTTTTATTTGGAAAGTGGGTGAGTGGGTAGGGCACAACGGAAATTTAGAGCAGTATGGAAATCAAAGAGTGATATAACTTGAGCTTTACAAAGACTTGTCCAAATACTATAAAGATGTATATGTAATTTTCAATTTCTCTTAAAAAATGGAGAAAAAAATGCTAGTTTCTAAACTTGAGCCAAAGTTGTTTATATGGGTTTAAAGGCCATTTGGATGCATGCTTAAGACGGATTACTTAAACCATACGTTTAGAGTGCCTTAACTTAGTTAATTAGGTATCATTTTATTATTTTAATACTATTTTTATGTATTTATGATAACTTCATTTTTATTTTAATATTTATAGTACTTTAAGTGCAAGTAAAAATTTATTGTTTTATTATTATTTTAGTTATTTCTGGGTTTTCTTTATTTTGGTTATTTCTCGTCAAGGGTTAAATTCTTTGTAGCCAATTAAAGACATGTTTGCTACATTAATAGGACACAAAATGAAGATTTGAGTTTAATAAAATTTGTTTACAAGTCATTGTTATTAAGATTGAGTGTTTCACATCGTTTGTTTTTAGTTACCCATGTTATTAAATATTTAATACAAGTTATTTAAGAGTGTAGTCATCCAATTATTATTATTGCTAGTCACAAGTTGATTAGAAGTGACATAGGACAAAATTATCTTATCATCGTCGGTGTGTAGCGACTTTTTTTGGAAATTCGAAAATCGCTAAAAAGGAACGCAATCCGTGTATTCTTTCGTCTTTTTGAAAAAAAAATATTTGAAAAAGTGGAGAAGTCCCTTAAAAATCGTGTTCTTGAAAATAAAAAAATTTGAAGTCGCCATCGGCCACTAAGGTAGGTCAGACACCATAAAAACCAGAGATTTGTTCAAAAGAGGGGTTCGGGAGTTGGTTACGTGTGGGGAAAGATTAGCACCCCCATCACGCCCGGAAATCGGTACCAAAATATATGTTGCTCTTAATTGATGGAAATTATCGAAATCTAAATTGACTTTAATTAAATGGTTCGTAGTTGAATATAAACTTTAATTGGACGAGCTTGGTCAAATTGGTGAATTTGAATCAATTAAACATTTAATTAATAAGGGTGATGATACTTCGAACCATAGATTAAACCGACATCGAATAAGCCTGACTGCCGTGTTAATTTATGGTTCAAACTTCGTTCATCACCTTTATGCGTGATGCAAACATTTAAGAATAATGTGATGACTTGTCCAAATTTTATCTCAAATTAAATTACATTTAGACTATAAGAATTAATTCGAATATTTGGTCAACATCCATTGAGCCAGGACTGTTACAGCACAAATATCGGAATTAAAAAATACCTCCGTTTTATAATTTAAGCTAATTAATTAAAAACATATCCAATTAAAATAAAAGTCATATGAATGACAATTAAAATGTATGGCATAAAATAAGACCTAAGCCCACAAAAGCCCTAACCTAAAAGGCCCAAATTATTGGAAATTAATTAGTGCTCTAATTATTAACTAGGTTAGTCTAATAGTAGCCCTAAATTAATTAAATCCTAAAAAACTTTAAAATCCTAACTTTTTATGAATTATCTTGAGTCATAATAATTAATTTGATTAATTTTAAATTAGTATCCCAATAAGACAAAGAAACTATCTAAAATAAATCGAATTAATTAGTTATGATTTGAATTAGGTGATCTAAGTCGAATATTGATTTTACCCCTAAAAGTAGTTAAGAATTGTTCAACCAATTTAATGCATTTAACATTTGCCCCAATGACCAATGGTGAATTTAAATGGATTAAATTGATTCAAACCTCTGATCTAACTAAGGCTCAAAAAACTAACCCTAAATTTAATTTAATTGATTTAAATTATGTCCCAATAAAATGAGCACATAATTTTAATTAATTAAATTAAATACTAAACTCTAAACTAATCTAAGAGACCTACCCTGAAAAAGAACAAATACAAGTACACAATGAAACTAAGGCACAATAGCAAAATAAATAAATAAATAAATAAATAAATAAATATGACATAAAATAAAATACATTAAATAAATATGCAATGCAAGATTAAATTGAGACAAAAATAGAATCTAGGGGCCTATAGAGTAATTTTAAAATACTGGAGAGGATCAGATTAAAAAGATTTCAAAAAATAGGGACTTGATGGGTTATTAACACTTTAAAAAACAAATTAAATTAAAAGACAAGATTAAATTAAAAGCAGGTCAAAGAATAAGGGACCTCGAGAGTAATTTAAAAAGACATAATGGCTTAAAAGTTATTTAAAATACACGGAAGGACTGGGGAAGAATAAAACCATTTTTTAAAATCAAATCGGTTTTAATTTAGGACGAGATTGCAAATTTTAAAAATGCTTGGGGGGCCTATGGAGTAATTTAGGAAAGCGAAAGCTCTTCCGCTTGTAATTTATACGACGCATAAGGGTTTATGAAATAAAAAACCATTTTTGAAAAAAAAAACTTGATATATAATGGTTATTTCTGGGAAAAAAAACAACCTCTTAGCCATTTTAAAACAAAAACACTCTCCCCCTATTTCTGGAAAAACCAGATCCTCTTAAAAACCCAGATGAACACCGTTGTGGTGTTCATTTGCAACCTTCAGCTCCGCCGTGATTCCCAGAATTCGGCAGGAGACCACCGCTCCTACCACCTCCAGCCACCATACATTGGTGCCGGAAACCTGAAAAAATTTCGCTTAACCACTCTGAGACCCAAAACGACCTTTGTTTTCCAGAAAACTCCCCCCTTTTCTAGATCTAGGAAAAACAGAACTTAAAAACTCTCTTTTTAAAACAAACGAACCGGTCAAAACCCTACCGGAGATTGAAAGAGCCGCCCAGCATCACTTCGGTTCACCCCTGAAGGCGCGAAGGCCACGGGTTTGTCACCGAAGGACGATGCAACAATGGGAAACATAAGGGTAACCTCCCACAACACATATCTACTTACTTTTATTTTATATATGCATGCTAAGAGAAGGGGATACCTCTAAAAGGTTCTCTTTTTCATATTGCTTATCCAAAACTGTTACAATATATCTCTGGTTTCGGTTTATATAACCGAATGAATTATATGCAAGAGAAAATAAAAATACGGGTTGTTGTAATATCCTCTGAAGTCCGTCAGATTTCTTTTAATTTTTGCTCATTTTGGTTCGATTTGCCCTTGATCTTACTTTTGCTAATGTTGCTCTATTTTTGGTTGCATGGGTGATGTGGCTAAACGAGAGAGATGGGGACCAGAGAGAGAAGGGCACAAGAACTGGTCGCGGCAGAGGAAGGGTCACAGGGAGCTTGGCAGACGCGCGTGAAAGCTCGCGTGGTGATCCGGGGCGTCAGGGCGTGTGGCACACGAGCGCGTGAGGGGCAGTGAAGAGTCGCGCGTGAGTGTTCCAGAGTCTTCTAGGGGTGATCTGGGCCATCCATTCAGATCCCAGATCTGACGGTTGAAATCCATGCGGCGCTGGCAGATGAGGGCTCTCCTAAGGTTTCCTTGCAGGATATGATATGGACCGTCAGATCTAAACCTAGATTTGACGGCTGTGAATGAGCTGCGCAAGGATAAGAGAGGGGATATCAGATTAAAAATTAGGGTTTTTAGTTTTTATTTGTTTGGGCCTTGTCGGGCCACTTGTATTATTTATTTTTTGGGTTTTTTAATTTGTAACATGGACTGAAAATAACTTTTGGGCTTTAATTATTTATTGGGCTTTTATTTAGTATTTAATTTTACCTTTTCTGTTTTTAATTAATAATATACTAATATAATATAATAATATAATAAACCGAATAATAATATATAATAATATTAATATATAATACTAATTAAAACAATATATATAACAAAAGCAATACTAATAACCAAAGCCCAAATATCAAAAATAAATTAGGTTAACGCTCGGGTAAAATTAATGATTACACGTTGCTACTCAGAAGTTAGAGTAGCAAGTTAATTAGAGGGGACGTGGGATAAATTACCTACCGTATTGTTTTTCACGTCAAAATCATGCTTTTTAGTGTCCATTTGTTAAACTTAGAGATTTTGAGGTTTTCTATGTTAATTATACATTATTTTAATATCGTTTTGAATGTAATTAATATGTTCAAGTAAGCAATTATAATTACTGCGTCTCACTAAATCGAGCGTAATTAGTGCACCCCAATTACACGCTTTCATTTTTTAAATAATGGATCTCACTAAATTGTGTGTAATTATATTTATTTAAAGTCTTATTGCTAATCCTATCTCTTAAATATCTTCTGTAAAGAGCGTTGCTCGAACTCGGGTTAACGAGGAAGAATAACCCATCCCATAACATTGAAACATCCAATCCTTCAATTTTGTGTTATTATACATTATCATCTAAATATGGATTATAATTTATCCTAATTAAAAGGGGATGTAATTGCTACCCTAAAATTATATTTTCTTATGATTATTTATGATGTCCAAACACACTCTAAACTTGTAATAGGAATGTAATTACCCATCCTATAACATTGAAACCACTCCTTCAATCTTGTGTGTTATTATACTTTACCATTTAGATATGAATTATAATTCATCCTAATTAAGAGGGGTGTAATTACTACCCTAAAATTATATTTTTCTTATGACTATTTATAATGTCCAAACACGAGTCATACAATTGAAGGTTACATTTTTTTGTATAACCATATGAATCCAATTCAATGGCTGACTAATTCATATCAAGTATTGTAGAGATTCGTTATTAGACGTCCCTCTCAATTCAACTTCCTTCATTCACAATGTCAATATTCGATTAAAGATTATATTTTAATATTATATTTGTAATACAGTTTTCTAGGAAATTATTATCATCTTCTAAACAATTTATTTGCATGTAACTTAAAAAATCAAATTTACATGTATATTATTAGGATGATAAAATTATCTAGATCTGACGGGTTATGACCCGACCCGACGAGTTCTAATCCAATCGAACTCTATATAGATTTTTTTAAAAAAATTTGAGTTCGAGGCAGGTCAGATGGGTTTTGTGAAGGATAAAGTCATGGTTATGGTATGTTTGAATTTAAAATATAAATTCTTGAATCTAACTCGAAGCATATTTAATTACATATTTTATCATATTTACAAAGTCACGGATTTTATACTTCCATCTCTTCTTATATTTATTTTGTTGATGTTGCCTCCCCTCTCTCTCTCCTCCCTTTTTTTTTATTCTTTATCTTTTCCTAACTGAAATACCTATTTTATGTCAATAACCCACACCCTTTACCCAACATACAAACCCATTTACAAGATTAGCCCACTAAGCCCAATAACTAAAAAAACCCTAAACCTAGATACCCAAATAACCCAAAATTACACTAATACCCCTAATCTTAATAAACCCTAACCCTTATTATCCTTTGCCGCCGCCGCCCTTGCCCATCCAGTCTCCTCCCGCGTGGCTGCCACGCGCACCACCATTGGCTACGCGCGTCGGCCACCGCCCAAGTCCGACGCCCACTTTGCCACCGCCGCTCTGTGCCATCGCCCCACCGCCTTAAAAAGTAAAAATAGGCATCATTAGATCTGAAAATGTATAATCCAATCTTGTATTATTATTATTATTATTATTATATATATTTATGGGTTATAAAAACCCAGAAAGAGGATGTAATTAGGAACCTTTTTGGATTGAAAATAAAAAAAGAAGCTAAAAAAATTCACATGTCTCTTTGTTTTCCTATATATTCGAAATAAAGAACAAGACAAAAAATATAAAGAAAAAAGAAGTCAGAAAAGGTAAACAAAAAATATACATACCTTCGCTTTTTTAGATCTGTGTGTTTAGGGGCTTTGGTGTGAAAATCTGACCCCCGAATTCAAACTCGGCACGACAAAAAGGGTCGAAAATGTGCGACCTTTGAACTTTCGACCACTGACAACGGCGACGACCACTGCTGGTGGTTTACGGCGGCGCAGCAGACAGTAACCACCCCCCGGCCGGAGAGGGGAGAGCATCTTAAAGAGAGTTTGTTTTTTTTTTAAAATCTCTAAAGCAAATGAAATTTTTTGGTTAAATTTGGATATTTAAAGCCTCGCCAAAACAACGTCTTTTTGGTGCCGGCCTTTAGGGCCCAAAACGACGTCGTTTTGTGCTCTAACCCGTATACCGACCCGACTCGGGGAAGGATCCGTGCCATTTTGAAAATGGGATAATTATGCATGCAGTCCTTCTGCATGGTATAATTACTCATTCGGTCCTTGCAAGTTTCAATTGAATTTCAATTTGGTCACTAGATTCGATTTTTATCCAATTTCAAAGGGTAAATTACCCCACCAGTCCCTCCTCCCCAAAAATGTTTTAAAAGTGGGTATGTCGTATGGTTTAATTATTTTCCAAGTCCCTGTAATTTTGGAAAATCTTGCAATTCGGTCCCGAAATTCAATCTAATCAATTTTAAAAGGGATATTTACCCAATTGATCCCTCCACCCTATTTTTATTATTTCCGCAAGCCACATTATTTTGTCCTCTTTTCAATTTCGTCATTTTTTTAAAAAAATTAAACTTTTTTCTTTTGCAATTTTGTCATTGTCTTTTTTTGTTTTATTATTATTATTATTTACTTATTTATAGTTTTATACATGTTATTATATTCGTATGTATATATATGTTCCATATTCATTCATTTTAATTGAATTTTAAATTAAAACCTTTTATTAGAGATTCTCGTGAAAAACGTACCTCGAATGTAAGGGGTGCGGCTTTCCGGTAATCTCTATTACAAAATACCATTTTAAATTCTAAATTATAATTTTCAAAATAGATTCCTTTCATTTGAGAATCTAACGGAAATTATGCCCTGGGTGTAGAGGTGTAAATTCTTTTTCATACAAAACTGTATTCTTTTAAATATTTCAAAGGGGATCACAAATTTTAAATTAAATTCAAATTCTTAACTTCCATAATTTAGACACCAAATAATCGACCAGATACCAATTTTGGGCGTTGTGGGGGTGCTCACGCTTCCCCACATGTAACTGACTCCAGAACCAATTTTTCTAGTTTCCTATACCAAATCTTGTTGTTTTAATAAAACGACACAAAACAGGTTTTATTAAAATAGTCGGGTTTTCAGGTGATCCAATCTCACCTAGATTAAAAAATATTGGTGGCTACTCCATTCAAAACTAATTTTTGTAAAAATACGTCAAGCACCACCTCAGGGGCGGGACCGTTGTTACAGCTTAGCGACTCTGCTGGGGACCCTTTTTGAGAGTCGAGCCACCATTCAATTATTTTTTGTCCTAATGAGTTTGAACTATAAATTTGATTTGATTTATTTTGTGATCCCCTCTTTTTATTTCTAAAATTTTTACAAAATTTTTAAAATCTATTTTCTTGGTTTTGCATATCATGAGCTCTGCACTCGAGGTTCGTCCCTTTTAAGTGGGAGTGAGAAGCTACGCCTTCGTGAGGTATCGCCTCCGTGCAGGATAGTGGATCACTTCCAAGATATATATGTACCTTTGTCTTCGTGAGATCTTCATCTCCGCACAGACCTAGGGAAATCTATCTTCCCGAATCGATGTCCTAGCGACAGTTCGGGTACCGTTACTTTAGAACCTAAACCAAATGTAGTGAACCATAGCAGCCTACTTTGTCTAGAGCCATACCAAACCTCTGTCCGTTTAGAGAGTCGCCCGATAGGTGCATGGTAGAGAGAGTTAGGAGGTTTCTCTAATTTCTTTCAATTATGCTCTTTAATTTCAGTATCATTTATTTTCTCGCAATATAGCATATATTAGGTATCATGCTGATATATTTTATGCGGGTAGAAAAGCATGTTCGGATAGGATCTACTTTTTGTTTAAAATGTGTGGGTAGAAAGCATGATAGGATAGGTTTGCTTTTATTCGAATGAAGCATGTCTACTTATAGGTTCTATACCTTCTTATTTTTTTGTAATAAATTAGTGATTATTTAATCCATACTAACTTGATTTATTTTGTTTTTGCATTGCATTGACATCTCATCTTGCATGCATTTATATCACATCATATTGCATAATCATTTCCTGGTCAAGCTTCTAATTCTGAGAGAACTGCGATCACAGTGGTTTTGGGGCATCCGATCTGGATTAGTCAGCATTAGTTTTTCACTTGAAGCAAGGCTAAAGAAATGGATGGCCATTCGGAAAAGGTTGAAACGGCATACGAAGATATAAAGAGTGACGTGGAGTAAAACCTGGAAAAAGCACAACAAGCAACTCGTGACCACATTTCACAATCACAGGATGATCTACTAGCCAAGATAGCTGCGATGTTGGCAGGCAAAGATCCTCAAAGGGGAAAAGGATTGGCCACTGACCTCAGTGCTCTGCAAAAGTCAAAAAATCTTTTTAACAAGATACATCTGCAAGTGTCGTCTTTGGATGAAAAGCAACGACGTCCTCAGGCCAGATCTTCATCGCCTAAAGGAATTAATAACCCTAGTGAGCACATTATTCCTAATCCTAATAAGGTGGGCAAGTTAAAGGTCAAACTACTCAAGCAGCTTGAAGATTGGTTTTAGTGGCTCGAGGAAAAATTTAAAACTGTAGAAGGGACAAATGCAGTCCGTGAAATGGATGCAAGTAACTTAAGCTTGGTCCCTAATCTGATTTACCTCCGAAGTTCAAAATGTCAGAGTTTAAAGAGTTTGATAGAACAAGCTCTCCATCTTCTTACCTCACCATGTTCTGCCGAAAGATGACGGGGCATGTTGATAATGACAAGCTTTTAATTCACTATTTTCAAGATAGTCTAAAAGGGTCTGCCGCCAGGTGGTACAATCAGCTTAGCCGTGACGAGAAACAATCATGGAAGAATCTGGATAAAGCCTTCACAAAGCAGTACAAACATGTAATAGAGGTTGAACTAGGCCATTTAACATTGTGAAACATGAAAAAAAAGCTTGATAAGAGCTTCAGGAAGTATGTGCAAGGGTGGAGGGATATTGCAAGCGCAGGTACAACCACCACTACTTGAAAGGGAAATAACACATAATTTTGTTAGAACCCTAGAAGATCCATTCCTGAAGTATATGACGGGAAACGTGAACAAGAACTTTGAAGACCTTGTGATATCATGTGAGCTTGTTGAAGAAGCCATCAGACAAGGGAAAATCATAGATCCTAATAGTGCGATCATCAGAAGAGGAAGTGGATCATAGGTTCATATGGTGGGATCTTATCCATCTAGCTGGCCTCGGTCCCTATACCAATCAAACTATTCGCACCCACATCGACCTACTTCTCAAAAAGTTTTTTACCCAATCCCGGTAACTTATACAAAGTTACTTTTGATGCTTGGTGAGAATAACTTATTAGCCTCGGTTCAGTTTAAACCAAAGCAGCCTCTTTATCCAAAAGGTCATGATGCTAAGGCTATATGTTATTATCATCTAGGAAGTACGGGCCACACTACCGAGAATTGTGGAGCTCTAAAAAACAAGGTGCAAAATTCGATTGAAAATGGCACTTTAAAATTCAACAATGGAGTCTCTGAGATGAACTGACAAGGGGATAATGTTGGATCTGCCCGGAATTTAGACAACCTTTTAGGACACCCTTGTATCTTAAATCCCTTTTTGAGTAATGCATGAAACAAACATGTTGCCTAAGCCCGAAGGCAAGAAAGGGAATCTTTGGCAAGGGTGTACATATGTTTTTAATAAATTATGCATTTTACAAATATTTTCCACAAAATTTTTCATACATTTATCATGAGCCTTTTGCACATGCATACATGTATATATATATATATATATATATATATATATATATATATATATATATATATATATATATATATATATATATATATATATTAGAGAGACATCGATTCTAATCCGATGGTTGATTTCGAGCAACTATATGTCTAGAGGAAATTGAAAAGTGTGAAGATGAAGGGGCATGTAACCTATCTTCCGATCTACTTAGGCCAACAGAAGGATAATTAAGTGTCCTAGGGAGCGATGGAAAGGTCCCAAACACAAATTTTGAATGAACATTTCCTCTCAAGTATTGTTGTCTAAGATTTTTGAATATCGTGATAACTCCAAACATCTATCCAACCGAAGACAACCATTCTCTGATGATATCTGTGTATGAGATGTTATCTGGAAGAGGAAGCCTAGTAAAACAAATCATATTCAATGATGATATCGGTGTTCCGCAACTCAATCAAGTTTTGAACACAAAAATTAGATCAGATCATCTAGGCTAGCAAATTTCTTCGATGAGACCCAAAACTCAAAAAATCTCTAGACAAAGGGTAATCAGAACAACAAGGCCAATGCACTATCACCTTCTCTTAGACTCTGTTGGTTTTCAGCTGATGATCTACAGAAACTAGTTCGTTTTCTGTCATATAAGCATTATTGCCCTATCTGTAGTCATTCCAATCTACTACGCTCATCTCAGTTGGGGCAATTTATGAAGGTTGGTGATGCTTCAGACATCTTCGAGTTATGATGATGGGATTGATTCTAAAACCACTATCGTCTATCCACTTCATAGATTGAAGAAGTGCCAGCAACTTCCTACTCTTCTATTAAAAAAAGAAGAGAAAAATGGAGCATTCATGAGAAAAGTGACTACACAATTTTTATCCCTACTTAAAAAGGATTTGAAAGATAGCTCATCTGCAAAACTGGAGCAGACGTCGATGTTCGGTCAGAGTACAAGTTTGCTTAAGCTGCAAAGGTCAAAACTATAAGGAAGAGGAAATAAACTCTAGGGCGAAAACTAGAAAACGGGCATTCTAGAGCGATCTAGAAAGAAAGTGAAGAGAAAAAAACAATGCATCTAAGCAAGTTCAAATCAAGCACTGTAGAAATAGCATTTCGTTCATAATTGCAAGCTCTGGCCTACAGTGTACGTCTCCAAGGACCATCTTAATCAAACCTGGATGTCTGAGTGAAAGGAGATTGTCTTCAGATTATATCCCGCCTTATGGAGTTATCCTTTCTTCAAAGATTTGAAACTTCTAATGCTTGATCGAGATTAGAAAGATGGCAAAATAGAATGGGAGTTCGTGAGTCAAAAAGAGCTACCCAAATTGGTCAGAAATTAGGCATTGCAGGAAATGTCCTTCTTGAAAGCCTAATAGCCTAGAAGGCAGCTTACATCTTCAAGTATCGACACAATGTTCGAGGTCTTCTAGACACAGACAACGCTTAGGATGACCCTCTGCAAGTGGGTTCAAAGACGCTCTTGTACAAAATATATGGGGCCCATTTTTTTCAAAAATCATATTTTTGAAAAAATAAGTACTCTTTGCTCATTCATATGAGCATCTTGCATTGTTACAAAACAAAAGATTTCTTGCATAACTATTTATAGAGATTTAAAGTACATGGACCTAAGGTAGGTGTCTGCTCAGAATAAAAGCTTGAAGCCTTCGGAGGTATTCAAAAAATATATGAGCACAAGAAGAGATGGGGTATCTGAGCTCCAATCAATGATCTCCCTCGTGAAGAAGAATATAGATGACTCCAAAGGTCATTCGGCCCAAAAGTTTAAATTCCAAGGAGAATGAAATTTGGGGGGCAACATAATGCGTTCTTGAAAACAATGAAAGCCCATCAAGTAAAGGCGTAAACATACTGTTAAGTGTCTAAAAGTACTATTTTTATTCATATTATTGCTAGACTTAGGCTCATATTAGTTGCATTATTAGCCATTCATGCTTGTTTGCATCGTTTCCTTGGTGGACAAGCTTGATTTCATATTTTGCTTAATTTTGTGGAAAAAGTTACTGCTTTGGTGTGTTTTGTGTGTGTGTGCAGAATCACTTGCCAAAGCAAGGCCAGTTGTCAGGGCAATGCATGAAGGAGATGCCGAGCTAGTTGCCAGGGCAATGCATGAATGAGATACCGAGCTAGTTGCCAGGGTAATTTTTGACAAGGGATAAGATGATATGGCAGTCTAAATTGATGACTAGATAAGCCCAAGATGATGTGGAGAAAAGTTAAATCCCAAAGGAGTTTGATTTCCATGAAGAGGTTAAAGAGAAATTAAATCCCAAGAAGATAAGAGAAGTTCTATAAGGAATTTAAATATAATAAATAATTATATTCTTTAAAGATATTTAATTCCAACTTAACTTCCTCCTAAAAAAGACTTTGACCTAGTCCTATAAATTAAGGATCAAGCCGTCAACTCCAGGGGGGAGAGGAGAGAAATTTCGACAAGATCAAAGGGGGAGATTTCGACAAAGAGGCTTCAACCATTCTTTATTTTTTTTCTTTCTTGTTCAACTAGGTTTATGCTAGGAATTCTTTGTCTTGTGTTTCTTTGGAACCTAGACATGAACTAAATCTATTTGGCTAAGGTTATTGTGTTTTGTGGTTGTGAGAAACAATTGGATTTTGTTTAGGTAATAATAGTTTGCACTTTCAATTCAAGGTCTACTCATTCTTGGTTTTTCTTCTTGTTTGCGAGTGAATTGGGAGAGGATCTCATAACTTTATCTATTTATCCAATATCTGGAGAGTTAGATTCAAGAAACAAATGAGTATGATCTTTATTCAATATATTGATGGTGAAGATTAATCCGGCTTAGGAATAAGTTAATGATTTCAACAGCTAAGAGGAGCGCAAGATTGGTTGTTGTTCACCCTTGATTCACGCAGGGATATATTATCAAGGCATGCACAAATAGCTAGAGTTTCGACTTAGGGATAAGAAGAAACCATTGAAGAACGCTTCGCCGAACCTTGAAATTGCTGCCCAGCTGCCCAAGTAGTTGCCCAGGCAACCGTCGATTAGTTGCCAAGGCAACCCCGCTGCGTAAGTTGCCACGACAACTGAGTTGCCCTTGCACTCTTTTACCAAGACGATTCAATCGACTATCACTCCTCAACTCAAGATAACCTGACCTATTCTCTCTCATTTGATTACATCTTCTTTTACTTATTTGCTTTCTAGTTTAGTTGTTAGTTAAAATTCCTACAATTTTCTACTTGTGTTCTTTTACTTTTTACAGTGCAAGAGATTAGATTCTTGAAGTGGCACCAATCTCTGTGGAGACGACTTCTTTTATACTATAACTTGCGACGTGTACACTTGCACAATTACGGAGCACTTATTACGCGCAACAAGTTTTTGGCTCTGTTGCCGGGGATTGGCAATGGAAACTTTGTTTTTATTTTCTTGCACTTTTTATTTTTCTTGTTTAAGAATCAAAAGGCTAACAAACTTTGGTTTTACATTGGTATATGACCAGGGCGAGACCAATTACACCAGAATATCCCTTTGATCCAGAAATCGAACGAACCTTGCAAAGACTCAGACGAAGGTTACGAGTAGCAATGGCTAATCAAGACGGTAATATGAATCAAGATGTTCCAGCAGGAGGAGGAGTAATTCTTGCACGAAACAGAACTATTCAAGACTATCTTGAAGAAGATCTTGAAGGACTTAATCCAGGAGTTGTCACACCTGAAATTGAAGCCAACCACTTTGAATTGAAAACGGTGATGTTTAATATGATCAACACAATTGGTCAATTTGGCGGCTCAGCAACTGAAGATGCACGATAACATCTTAAATCTTTCCATCGAGATATGCAATTCATTCAAAATACAAGGAGTCACCCCCGATGTTTTACGACTAAGATTATTCCCTATTCACTGAGGGATAGGGTGAAAGCATGGTTGAATAGTATTCCTACCGGATCAATAGGATGTTGGATCGATCTTTGCCATAATTTCCTTGCTCGATTTAATCCTACAAACTTGACTGGTAAGCTTCGTAACAACATTACTTCTTTTCGGCGGGCAGATGATGAATCCATGTACGAGGCTTGGGAGCGATATAGAGAACTTCTACACAAATGCCCCCTACACGGATTCCCAATGTGGACACAAGTAACAATGTTTTACAACACTGTGAATACACCAACAAGGATGATGCTAGACGCATCGGCAAATGGCATACTCCTAGATAAGTCACCGAAGGAAGCAATGCAAATTCTAAACAGGCTTGCCAAGAATGATTATCAATTCCCGTCTGCTAGAAGAGGAGGAGTTAGACGTCAAGCCACAATACATGAACTGGGATCATCATACTCAATTTCGGCACAATTGGCCACTCTAACCAAGATGGTCCAGGACAGGCAGAAACCAAACAACACACAGGAGGTCAAGGTAATGGATTCCTTTTGTGATTTATGTGATGGTAACCATGATTCTTCTGAATGTATGTAGAATCCGGAATCCAGCTTCTATGTAGGAAATTACAACCGGAACAACAATGTGATGTCCAATACATACAATCCAGCTTGGAAGAAGCACCCGAATTTTTCATGGAGTAATCCCAACAATTCTCTAAACCAGAACAATCAGAATGCACAAGCATCGAGATTCCAGCAGAATATGCCACGGCAACAGTTGCCGCAGTAACAACCGACAACATCTAGTTCTTTGGAAAATTCTCTCAATGCTTTTATGTTAAAAACTGAATCTTATATGGTTGAGAATAGTAGCTTCATAAAAAGAACTGATGCTTTTATTAACAGGACCGAGGTGAGATTGCAAAACCAAGAGGCGACAATCAAATCATTAGAAAATCAAGTATGACAATTTGCTCAAAACCTGAATACTAGACCGCAAGGAGGTTTACCTAGCGATACTGAAGTCGCAAGAGGAACTGGCCATGAGCAATGTAAGGTGATCACTACTAGAAGTGGCCAACAACTTAAAGGGGCTCAAGCCCGCTCATCAAACAAAACTCTACAAAAAGAACAAGACGAACTCAACGACAAATGCTCAGATGCTGAACCAGGAATTGCCGCAGCAACCAGCGATAAGGATGCCTCGGTAACCAATGATAGGCACGCCACGACAACCCCAGTTGACAATGTCTTGGCAACTCCAGACCAATGAAAGGATCGTAGATATCTGACTTCCACCACCATTCCCATAAAGGTTGAAGCGACAAAAGCAAGAATATTAATTCAAGAAGTTTCTTGATATCCTAAAGCAAGTCCACATCAACTTGCCATTGGTTGAAGCAATTGAACAAATGTCGAACTATGCCAAGTTTCTTAAAGACATTGTGTCCAAGAAAACAAGGCTAGGAGAGTTTGAAACAGTTGCCGCAACAGAGGGATGCATGGCTATGTTGCACAATCGCATGCCACCCAAGTTGAAGGATCCTGGAAGTTTCACAATACCTTGTTCCATCGGAAACCACTATGTCGAGAAAGCATTATGTGACCTTGGAGCAAGCATAAACTTGATGCCTAAATCGGTTTTCCAGAAACTAGGAATCGGAAAGGCAAGACCTACAACAATTATGCTACAGCTAGCCGATAGATCATATGTGCATCCAGAGGAAAAATCAAAGACATACTGGTAAAAGTTGATAAATTTATTTTTCCCGCTGACTTTATTGTTTTAGATTGTGAAGCAGATGAACATGCACCTATTATTCTCGGGAGACCCTTCCTAGCAACAGAGAGAACCTTGATCGATGTTGAAAAGGGAGAACTCACAATGAGGGTGAATGACCGGCAAGTTAAACTAAATGTGTTCCAAACACTAAGGCATGCCGATGATCCGGAAGAATGCCAACTTCTTCATGCCACGGCAGAGTTTAACTTCGATGAGGAATTTAGTTGCCTCGGCAACTACATTACCGATCAAGAGGAACATGTGGAGTATGAAGAACCGATCGATGAGGAACAACAAGAAGATTGGTTAGTCAATCGACCATGTACATACTTTGAACCACTAGATTACTCAGGTAAGGAAGGTAAACTCGAAAAGCCCTTCATTGAACAACCACCGATTCTTGAGTTGAAACAGTTGCCAGGGCAACTAAAATATGCTTACTTGGGAACTAATAATACATTGCCTGTAATTATTTCCTCTAAGTTACAGCTTGAGCAGGAAAAGAAGCTGATCAAAATGTTGATGCTACACAAGAAGGCAATAGGGTGGACAACTGCCGACTTGAAGGGAATTAGCCCGGTAGTGTGCATGCACAAGATTTTGTTGGAAGATGATCACAAACCTTCGATTGAGGCCCAGAGGAGACTGAATCATGCCATGAAAGGGGTTGTAATGAAAGAAATCATCAAGTGGCTTGACGCCGGCATCATATGCCCTATCTTTGATAGTACATAGGTAAGTCCGGTACAATGTGTACCGAAAAAGGGAGGTATAACGGTGGTAAGTAATGAAAACAATGAACTCATTCCAACCAGGACTGTGACCGGTTAGAGGGTTTGTATAGATTATTGAAAGCTAAACAAAACCACTAGGAAATATCACTTCCCATTACCCTTTATTGATTAAATACTTGACCGTTTTGCAGGTAAACCTTTTATTATTTTCTTGATTGTTATTCAGGTTACAATCAAATTGCTATAGCACCAGAATATCAAGAAAAGACAACCTTCACATGCCCATACGGTACTTATGCTTTCTGAAGGATACCGTTCGGATTGTGTAACGCCCCGATAACCTTCCAAAGATGCATGATGGCACTCTTTTCAGACATGGTCGAAGACTTCCTTGAGATCTTCATGGATGATTTTTCCATTTTTCGTAATGACTTCGACAGTTGCCTCGGCAATTTAGAGAAGGTGTTGGCAAGATGTGAAGAAACCAATTTAGTCTTTAATTGAGAGAAGTGCCATTTTATCGTAGATGAAGGAATAGTGCTCGGCCACAAGATTTCATCCAAGGGAATTGAAGTAGACAAAGCCAAGGTAGACGTGATCGAGAGATTACCCCCACCAAGTTCGGTGAAAGGAATCCGAAGCTTCCTTGGTCACGTAGGTTTTTACAGGAGGTTCATTCATAATTTTTCTAAAATCACTAAACCTTTGTGCAATTTGCTTGAACAGGATAAAGTCTTCAATTTTGATGATTCTTGCGCCCAAGCATTCGAAACCCTAAAGGAAAGAGTTGTCGTTCCACTAGATTGGACGCTACCTTTTGAGCTCATGTGTGATGCAAGTGATTTCGCGGTAGGAGTTGTCCTAGGGCAACACACATCTAAGACCTTTCATGTGATATACTACGCTAGTAAAACTCTTAACAGTTCTCAAGTGAATTACACAACAACGGAGAAAGAGTTACTAGCCGTGGTTTTCGCATTTGACAAGTTATGATCCTATTTGATTGGTACAGAGGTAATTGTTTATACGGACCATTCGACAATTAAGTATCTATTTGCTAAAAAAGATGCCAAACCTCGTTTGATTCGTTGGATATTGCTTTTACAAGAGTTTGATATTGAAATTAAGGACAGGAAAGGAGCAGAAAATCAAGTGGCCAATCACTTATCACGCTTAGAATGCAATAGGGAGGAGGACGCAGATTTAGAGATATGTGATGCATTCCCGGATGAGCAACTGTTAGTTGCCTCGGCAACCATGGATGTGCACGCCTCGGCAACCCCTGACGCCTCAGCAACCATGTATGCGCATGCCACGACAACCCTCGACGCCTCAGCAACTTTTGACGCGCACTCCTCGGCAACTCCAGACCCGTACGCCTCGGCAACCACTAATACGCACGTCGCGGCAACCACTAATACGCACTATTCGGCAACCATGGACGCGTATGCCTCAGCAACCCTTGACGCGTATGTCTCGGCAACCCTTGACGCACATGCCGCGGCAACTCTAAATGCGCACGCCTCGGCAACCATGGAAGCAATTGCCACGGCAACACATGCCTCGGCAATACCCTGGTACACGGATTTAGTTAATTTCCTTGTTTGTGGTATTTTTACCTTATGGCCTTACTCACCAAGGGAAGAAGCGGTTCCGCCATGATGCTAAGCATTACTTTTGGGACGAGCCTCTTTTGTTTAAACAATGTGCAGATCAGGTTATACGCCGATGTGTCCGTAAAGAGGAGTAGTAGAATGTACTCCTGCAATGCCATTCTTTACCCTATGGAGGACATTTTGGAGGAACTCGCACCGCGGCTAAAGTTTTGCAATCCAGTTTGTAGTGGCCAACACTGTACAAAGATGCCCAAGAATTTTACAAGCAATGCGATCGTTTCCTGAGAATGGGCAATATCTCTAGACGACATGAGATGCCGCTCCAAAACATCATCGAGGTGGAATTGTTTGATGTATGGGGGATCGATTTTATGGGACCTTTCCCATCTTCATTCGACAACCTCTACATTATACTTGTTGTTGACTACATGTCTAAATGGGTTGATGCAGCTGCAGTTCCCAACAATGATTCCAAGACCGTGCAACGATTCTTGTAGAAATACATATTTACACAGTTTGGGATACCGAGAGCAATTATCAGTGATGAAGGCAAGCACTTCGACAACAAACTCATCGCCAAGATGTTGCAAGATTGCCACGACATATCACCCACAAACCAATGGGCAAGCAGAAATTTCCAATCGGCAATTGAAGGGTATACTCGAGAAAGCTGTAAATCCCTCTAGGAAGGATTGGTCAGTAAGACTAGATGACGCACTTTGGGCATATCACACTGCATTCAAAACACCCTTAGGAATGTCTCCCTTACGACTTGTCTATGGCAAAACATCCATCTACCGGTGGAAATCGAACACAAGGCATATTGGGCAATCAAGACCGTGAATATGGATTGGGAAAGTACCAGGAAAAAGCGTTTGTTGGACCTCAATGAGATACAAGAATTTCGTGCACTCACCTATAACAATGCACGAATCTACAAGGAAAAAACAAAGCAATAGCATGATAAGAAACTATTGCCCAGGGCAACTAGTTCTCTTATTCAATTCTCGGCTGAAACTTTTCCCGTGAAAACTAAAATGAAGATGGTCGAGACCATTCGAAGTTGTCAAACCGTTCTCCCATGGTGTTGTGATAATCAAGTCCATCACTGACGAACATGAATTCAAAGTTAACGGACAAAGATTGAAGCACTACAATGATGCCCATGTGGAACGTAACAAAGAAGTGGTCACCTTAGGAGATGCATGAGCATGCTCTCTTTTCAATAATTTCTTTTTCTTTTTTATTTTTTTGAACTATTTTTTTATTTTTTTATTATTTAATTTCGGTTATTTTTTTCTCTTTAGGATAGATTTATTTCCTTTAAGACTACATCTTTCTTTCATATTTATCTAATTGTTTTTTTATGAATTTCTTTGCACATCTTTATTCATTTTCTTTTATTAGTTTATCTTTAATTTTAATCCTTATTTTATTTGTTTTTGAATTGTAGGAAAAGAGTTCAAGATAAAGAGGAATTTTGATTCAAGAAGGAAACTTCTTCAACAAGGAAATTAATGGGCTGAATCTAAGGCTTATATTAAGCCTCCAATTTACCCTAAATAAACCCTACATAACCGGCCAAACCCCTTCCCTTTTCCTAAACCCCCTAGCCGTTACCCTACCCCTAAATCGAAACCTTTTTTTTCTTTATTCCAAAATTAATCCCACCCACCATATTTACTACCTATCTTTTCTATTTAACCCATCACCCTTAACTTCCAAGAAACCTATTCCTACTTTTCATCTTGCAACTCTTTAGTTTCTTTTGCTTTCTTTTCTTTGTTTTTACCAAACTCACAACCAAGATCATCCATGGCATTCAAAATTGAATTTTTGGTTCATCCAAGTTCCTCCAAAGAACCAAGATACAAGAAGTTTTCTACACCGGTGGTTCAAGAAAGATTTCACTCCAAGTTTGAAAGCTGGAAGATTTGCGAAGAACAAGGCTTTGAATACTCCAACTCTCATCAAGATTTCGGCCTTGAACCATTCATCTTTGAAAGGATTTCACATCAAAAGTGGCAAATCATTTGCCATTAATCGGAACTGGGCTATACTCATAAGCCCGAAAAACATCAACACCTTTTACGGGCTCTACATTGAAAATGATGAGCATCAAGCCTTTGTTGATCAACTCACGCCCAAGCAACTCGACAAGGTACTTCAAGAACTCACTCTACCGGGAACTCATTGGAACGACTGTAAATACAAGGGCACGGTAAATCGCCTTCAGCTTAAACCTGGAGCAAAATTATGGAATAAGTTTGTTAAAACTTCTTTAATGCCCACCACACACAATACTACCGTTGATACACCTCGTCTTTTGCCCATACATTCTATCTTGCATAATCGCATCATTAACATTGGAAAAATTATTTGTGATGAGATTTTTGTATGTAGCACAAAAGACAAGGGTTCTCTTTTCTTCCCTTGCTTAATTTACAATCTTTGCAAGGAGATGCATGTCCCAAGTGAGTCCACTGATGAAAAGGCCCTACCAAAGTCCGGTTGGAATCGAGCACAAATCCGAAATCTAATGGGAGAGGCACCGGTAAAATCCTCAACGCCTTCAATTGACGTGGAAACTCTTGCCGCCTCGGCAACTCCTAATGCCTAAGCAACCAATACCTGGGCAACTCGGCCATCAACCCTGGGATAACTTGAAGCACTCTTACAACCGTTGGAGAACTGCCTTAGGCAAATTGAAGACCGACAATTAATGTTCATACGGTACATGAAGGATCACAACAATGCCATCACCCAAGTCATCCTGGAAAAGTACCCGGACAGCCGCGTGTCGTTCTCCATCTTTCTTGCCGAAATCCTTACCACGGTAACCAATGTAGTTGTCACGACAACCGCAACAGATGATGCCGCGACAACCTGCACTGCGCCTGCCCAAGAAGTTGCCACGGCAACCAAAACTGAAGATTTTGCGGCAACCAAAGCTAAAGACGCCCCGACAACCACTGTAAAAGCCAAAGCTAAAGCACCTATGCCTGAATCAACTCGTACTGAATTATAGTCTGATTTTTCATATTTGGACGAGTCCTCCATTGCACCAACAAAGACCGCACCATCGAATCCTCCAAGCCCAAGCGAAAAGCCAATGACATTGATGAAGAGAACAATGAGGACAACCTCGTACGAGGATCGATTCCACCATCGACAACAAGGAAGCAACCACTGTGTTCAAGCAAAAGAATCAAGACACCGACCAAAAGAAAACTAATCATCCACGACGATGAACTCTCGGAGTAAGTCCTCATTTTTATTTTACTTTTCATTATTGTTTTGTTTTTGTTTTTTTATTTTTCTTTGTTACATGCATTGAGGACAATGCCTCACTCGAGTTTGGGGAGATTGTTATTAGTTAGTTACCATGTTTAGTTGCATCCATCTTAAGTATTGCATTTAGGATACATAAATTGCTTGTCATGCCTTTAGTTGGAACAAGAATTGCCTAGATTTGATGAATATCCGATGATGACTTTGCCAATGTACTTAATTGATAGAACTTTTTATTCTAGGATAAACGTGGAAACACTTAGAATCGTACTATGATGCTAAACTTGATAAAACACTGTGTGACTTGATTGATTTAAGGAATTCTAACGAACTTAGGTTGATAGTTAAAAAGTTGAGGGATTAGAATAAAAATTGGATGAATGCTAGAGGTGCCCAAAATTGGCTCTAGTATGTGCTAAAAAAATTGATCGCTAAAGGTGCCCGAAATTGGCTCTAGTATGTGCTAAAAATTGATCGCTAGAGGTGCCCGAAATTGGCTCTAGTATGTGCTAAAAATTGATCGCTAGAGGTACCCGAAATCGGCTCTAGTCGAATAAATTAATTAACTTAAAAAAAACTGAAAACTAAAAACAAAACACTAGAGGTGCCCAAAACTGGCTCTATTTAAAACATGTTAAAAGAACCCAGTGAAGTAATTTGAAAACCTCTTGTTTGCATAGAATCTGAGAAATCAATTTGCACACAACTCCGCACACACTCACAAGCATTATAGTTTTATTCTGAGTACTCCTAAGTTTTCCTAAAAATGAAAAGTCAGTCATACTTTGTGCCACGGTTCTGAGAATTGAAATCAAGTTCAAAGCTAAGTTTGTGAAAATTAAAGTCTTGGCGAGTAATTATTAGTTTGCATTGCTTGAGGACAAGCAATAGTTCGAGTTTGGGGATGTGTTAAGTGTTTAAAAGTACTATTTTTATTACCTTTTTTATTCATATTATTGCTAGACTTAGGTTCATATTAGTTGCATTATTAGCCATTCATGCATGTTTGCATCGTTTCCTTGGTGGACAAGCTTGATTTCATATTTTGCTTAAATTTGTGGAAAAGATACTTCTTTGGTGTGTTTTGTGTGTGTGCAGAATCCCTTGCCAAAGCAAGGCTAGAACCAGTTGCTAGGGCAATGTATGAAGGAGATGCCGAGCTAGTTGCCAGGGCAATTTTTGACAAGGGATAAGATGATATGGTAGTCTAAATTGATGACTAGATAAGCCCAAGATGACGTGGAGCAAAGTTAAATCCCAAAGGAGTTTGATTTCTGTGAAGAGGTTAAAGAGAAATTAAATCCTAAGAAGATAGGAGAAGTTCTAGAAGGAATTTAAATATAATAAAGAATTATATTCATTAAAGATATTTAATTCTAACTTAACTTCCTCCTCAAAAAAAAGACTTTGACCTAGCCCTATAAATTAAGGATCAAGCCGTCAACTCTAAGAGGGGGAGAGATGAGAGAAATTTCGACAAGATCAAAGGGGGAGATTTCGACAAAGAGGCTTCAACCAGTCTTCATCTTTTCTTTCTTGTTCAACTAGGTTTATGCTAGGAATTCTTTGTCTTGTGTTTCTTTGGAACCTAGCCATGAACTAAATCTATTTGGCTAAGGTTATTGTGTTTTGTGGTTGTGAGAAACAATTGGATTTTGTTTAGGTAATAAGAGTTTGCACTTTCAATTCAAGGTTTACTCATTCTTGGTTTTTCTTCTTGTTTGCGAGTGAATTGGGAGAGGATCTCGTAACTTCATCTATTTATCTAATATCGGGAGAGTTAGATTCAAGAAACGAATGAGTATGGTCTTTATTCAATCTATTGATGGTGAAGATTAATCTGGCTTAGGAATAAGTTAAGGATTTCAACGGCTAAGAGGAGCGCAAGATTGGTTGTTGTTCACCCTTGATTCACGTAGGGATGTATTATCAAGCCATGCACAAATAGCTAGAGTTTTGACTAAGGGATAAGAAGAAACCATTGAAGAACGCTCCGCTGAACCTTGAAGTTGCTGCCCAACCACCCAAGTAGCTGCCCAGCTAGTCGCCCAGGCAACCGTCGATTAGTTGCCAAGGCAACCCCGCTGCGCAAGTTGCCACGGCAACTGAGTTGCCCTTGCACTCTTTTACCAAGATGATTCAATCGGCTATCACTCCTCAACTCACGATAACCTGGCCTATTCTCTCTCATTTGATTACATCTTCTTTTACTTATTTGCTTTCTAGTTTAGTTGTTAGTTAAAACTCCTACAATTTTCCACTTGTGTTCTTTTACTTTTTACAGTGCAAGAGATTAGATTCTTGAAGTGGCACTAATCCCTGTAGAGACGATATCTTTTATACTATAACTTGCGACGTGTATACTTGCACAATTGCGGAGCACTTATTACGCGCAACACATACTTCAAGCTCCGAGAGTAGCCTTAGAAGAAATGTTGGGGCATTCACCCGATGAAGTAATCCAAAAGATGATCAAACCCAAGAAAGGTTGGGGCATCCTCACATACAAGGAACTGAACACTACCTAATCAGAAGCAAAGATCTGACCAGCGGATAGTCAAGAGCATCCCTTTAAGGACCAAGGAAAATCATGTCACATTCATCACGCGCATCATGCATACATCTAAAATTTGTCATGCATTTAGACTAAAACATACATTTAGGCATAAAGATGCACTCATACTAAATGCATTTTTTGGTTTGAACGTACAAACAGGTCCAAGAAAGAGACCGGAGAACATCAACTATGGGGGCAATAATTGGTTACCAACAAGGAGGTATAATACACAAAAAGCTCAAACATCCAGATGACAAATATGGTAGCAGGCCAGTTTAATCCAGATTTTGCATCCTTGACGGTGGTATTGCAAGTCGATTTCCCTTGAGAAGAAGAAAGAAGATGATGTTATGGACATTCAACTCAAAAGTTCAAATTCAGGAAAATATAATGACAATGAAAATTTAGGGGCAGAATTTTGTTGGGGCGGATTTAGAACAGAAATAAATCAGAAGATTAAGCTGAGCCAGAAGAAGAGGACTTCTGCAAGTATTCCATGCATCTTCATTCATCATGGGGGCATACATGGAAGCATATGCATCATTGCATCATCAAACACGTTCATACATCATGGCATCTGGTTTTTCATAAAGCATTCATAACTTGAAGATTTCGACAAGAATTTCATGCATCTTTGCATTATCACAAAAACATCCACTTGCATGTCATCTGTATAAATACATTATCGGAAAATAACATCTCAAAGGGGTTTCTTAACTTCATCTTTCCATAAGGACATTTCCCTCAAAAACATGAGTTAGTTAACTCTGTCTTTCCATGAGGACATTTTCCTCAAAAATCAAAATTTCTTAATTTCGTCCTTCCTCAATGACACTTTTTCAAAACATGAGTTTCTTAACTTCGTCCTTCGAGAGGTACATTTTTCTCAAAACGAGTTTCTTAATTCCATCATTCCTCAAGGAAACATTTTCTCAAATAGGAAATTCTTAATTTCATCATTTCTTAAGGATGTTTTTCTCAAATAGGAATTTCTTAATTCCATCTTTTCTTAAGGATGTTTTTCTCAAAATGGGAATTCTTTAATTCCACCCTTTCATAAGGATACTTTTTCAAAATATAAATTTCTTAATTCTATCCTTTCATAAGGATGTTTTCCTTAAAAATAGGAATTTCTTAATTTCATCCCTTCATAAGGACATTTTCCTTAAAACAGGTCTGGCATCCTCAAACACGAAGGAGCAGATCATTGTCATGAACAAATTCCAACATCCTTGACATAAGAAGTGGGGCAAGTATTGTCTGGCGTCTTCAACCAAGAAGGAATAGATAATCATTAAAAAGATCCAACATCCTCGACAGGAATGAGTGGATCAATCAGACAAGCATTCAAATCAAACCTTACAGTCTCATTATGAAACAGTTAATTTATAACTCATTTTGACTGAGTACTTTTTTAACTTTTACATGTCATATCTCACCCGTAACATGGTGTAGTGGATCAACTAATCTCTTACAGATCTTGTCTTTCCAACAAATGGTGGAACAGTTCAAAAATAATCGTCATATCTCTCAGAAGTTGCAGTGGAATGAGCACGACAACAATTTCATATCCTTGAAGTTGCAGTAGAATGGACATCTCAATCGTCTCATCTCTCTGAAGTTGCAGTGGAATGAGCACGACAATAATTTCACCTCCCTAAAGTTGCAGTGAAATGGACATCTCAACCGTCTCATCTCTCTGAAGTTGCAGTGGAATGAGCACGACAATAATTTCATCTCCCTAAAGTTGTAGTGGAATGGACATCTCAACCGTCTTTTCTCTCTGAAGTTACAGTGGAATGAGCACGACAATAATTTTATCTTCCTGAATTTGCAGTGGAATGGACATCTCAACCATCTCATCTCTCTGAAGTTGCAGTGGAATGAGCACCTCAACAATTTCATCTCCCTAAAGTTACAGTAGAATGGACATCTCAACCGTCTTATCTCTCTGGAGTTACAGTGGAATGAGCACCTCAACAATTTCATCTCCCTAGTGGAATGGACATTTTAACCGTCTCATCTCTCTGAAGTTGCAGTGGAATGAGCACCACAACAATCTCATCTCTCTGAAGTTGCAGTAGAATGGGCATCTCAACAAGTTCATCTCCTTGAAGTTATAGTGGAATGGAAACCTCAACCGTCTCATCTCCCGGAAGATGCAATGGAACGAATCATTAGTTTATTTCTCCCAAAAAAGAAAAAGAAAAAAATGAAAAAGCCAAAATAATTAAACCAAAGCTCTCTTCAGATCACGCCTTTTGTTAGAGTGGAAGCCTGATCAAAACTTTCTTCTCCAGATCACGCCTCTTCGTCAGAATTGTAGCGGATCAAACTCTCTTCAGATCATGCCACTTCGTTAGAGTTGTAGCGGATCAAACTTCCTTCTTCGGATCACGCATCTTCATTAGAGTTGTAGCGGATCAAACTTTCCTCTTCAGATCATGCCACTTTGTTAGAGTTGTAGCGGATCAAACTTTCTTCTCTAGATCATGCCACTTCGTCAGAGTTGTAGCGAATCAAACTTTCCTTTTTCGATCTTGTCTCTTCGTCAATGTTGTAGATGAATCAAAGCTATTTTGACAAGTCCAACAGAAATGTTGGCACAACGTGATTAAACACGATAAAGTTTAAGATAATAGATAATTCAAATGTCCATTAAAAATCTATTTTTACGAATGGCCGGAGGAAAATAAATCCTTCAAAAAAATCCAATGTCATGATTGGTATAAATTGATTGTACCCAGGGGAATGGTACAACTAGCTCGGAGCAAACGGTTACTGGTAAAAGCAACTCAAATTCGTTGATCCCTGAGCATTTGGGAAAAAAACAAAAAAAGATCTATAAGATAAGCTCTGGATCAAAACCTTCATCTTTCGGTCCTACGTCTTCGTCGGTATTGTAGCTGGGCCAAACCTTCATCTTTCGATCCTGTGTCTTCGTCAGTGTTGCAGCTGGATCAAGTTTTGCAGACCTTGCATTTTCGTCAGTGTTGCAGGTAGGTCAAATTTTCTCCAAGCACTGCATCGTCGTCAGAGTCATAGAGAGCCGAGTGCATTTTGTCTCTTCTAACGAATCACCTTTTATTTTCGTCTTCCCCAATGAATCCTCTATTTTGAAGATTTTGCTTACAAGAGTGGCAAAGCAGATCAAGTGAAGCTCAAGAAGAAGCGGTGGCCAGGAAAAAGGAACCTAGACTTGACTGGATATAAAACGGTTATCCTTTTGTCTTTGCTCTATTCCTGTTACACAACAATGAGCAAAAAGGGACAGATGTAACACCCATTTTATGTCCAGGCCCATTTTATTATTACAAACCCAAATATTAAAACAAACCAATAACCCACACCCTTTACCCAACATACAAACCTATTTACAAGATTAACCTACTAAGCCTAATAACTAAAAAACCCTAAACCGAGATACCCAAATAACCCAAAATTAAACTAATGCCCCTAACCTTAATAAACCCTAACCCTTCTTATCCTCTACTGGCGTCGCCCTTACCCATCTAGTCTCCGCGCGCGTAGCTACCACGCGCGTTGGCCACCGCTGCTCTGTACCACCGCCTGGAAAAGTAAAAAGAGGCATCATTAGATATGAAAATGTATAATCCAATCTTGTATTATTATTATATATATATATATATATATATGGGTTATAAAAACCCACAAGGAGGATGTAATCGAGAACCTTTTTGGATTGAAAATAAAAAAAATGCTAAAAAATCGCATGTCTCTTTGTTTTCCCATATATTCGAAATAAAAAACAACACAAAAAATATAAAGAAAAAAGAAGTCAGAAAAGGTAAACAAAAAATATACATACCTTCGCTTTTTTAGATCTGTGTGTTTAGGGGCTTCGGTGTGAAAATCCGACCTCGGATTCAAACTCAGCGCAAAAAAAGGGTAGGAAAGGTGCGACCTTTGCACTTTCGACCGCCGACAATGATGGCGACCACTGTCGGCGGCCGGTGGTCCACGACGGCGCGGCAGACGGTAACCACCCCGGCCAAAGAGAGGAGAGCATATTAAAGAGGGAGTTTGTTTTTTTTTAATTTCTGAAGTAAATGATTTTTTGGTTAAATTTGGATATTTAAAGCCTCGCCAAAACGACGTCGTTTTGGTGAAGGCCTTTAGGGCCTAAAACGACGTCATTTTATGCTCTAACTCGTATACCGATCCGACCTGGGGAAGGATCTGCGCCATTTTAAAAATGGGATAATTATGCCTGCGGTCCTTTCGCATGGTATAATTACTCATTTGGTCCTTGCAAGTTTCAATTGGTTTTCAATTTGGTCACTAGATTTGATTTTTATCTAATTTCAAAGGGAAAAGTACCCCACCAGTCCATCCTCCCCAAAAATGTTTTCAAAGTAGGTCTTCTGTATGGTTTAATTATTTTCCAGGTCCCTCTAATTTCGGAAAATCTTGCAATCCGGTCCTGAAATTCAATCTAATCAATTTTAAAATGGATATTTACTCATTCGGTCCCTCTGCCATATTTTTATTATTTCCGCAAGCCTCCTTATTTTGTCCTCTTTTCAATTTCGTCCTTTTTTATTTTTAAACTTTTTTCTTTTGCAATTCGGTCATTGTCTCTTTTAAATATTTTAAAGGGGATCACAAATTTTAAATTAAATTCGAATTCTTAATTTCCATCATTAAGACACCAAATAATGGACCAGGTACCAATTTTGTGCGTTGTGGAGGTGCTCACCCTTCCTCACACGTAACTGGCTCTCGAACCTATTTTTCTGGTTTCGCAGACCAAATCTCGTTGTTTTAATAAAATGACACAAAATAGGTTTTATTAAAATAGTCAGGTTTTCAGGTGATCCAATCTCACATAAATTAAAAAAGATTGGTGGCGACTCCATTTAAAACCAATTTTTATAAAAAACGCGTCAAGCACCACCTCAAGGGCGGGACCGTTGTTACACTAACTATTCAAAAAAATTATCTTCTCCTAAACTCCTTTAAATTTTCTTCTTTTTTCGTTCTTCTTTTCACCTCCCTTGTTTGTTCTTTTGCTTCGTTTTTCTTTCTATTTCTTTTTTGTGTTCTATTGTATGCCATTTTGAAATATATTTTATAGGGGGTACTAATTTTCATTTGTACACACTAATTTTCTCATTTTTTATTTTTTTGTTCTTTAATATCTTATTTTTCATATCTTTAATATTTACTTTTAATTGCATGTTTTCTCGTTTGGGTTTCACTTTTAGATATCCTAAGTTTTTCTGGAAAAATATGTTTATTTAGTTGTTAAATTCTTTTTGGAAAAATAAGTTTAAACCTTGTGTTTGTTGATGAGAAAATGTGGTATGAAAAAATAATCCTAAATTAGTGTCGGGTTGAATTGAGAGCAAGTTGCTATTTTCAATTTTGGGGGTTAGATCGGGGTGGGTGAAATTTTGACATGTACCGCCTCGTTCTCATACTAAAAATAATAGGGAACATTACACCATTAGTCACCAAATTATTATATTTTTCTATTTTGATCATCAAATTGTTTTTTCTGCAAATTTGGTCACTAACATTATGTTTCTTTTTCTAGTTTGGTTAATGACTGTTAAAAACTTAACGAATATGGTAATGTGCCCTGGAATAAGAACGATTTTAGTCCTAAAACTACATTGTATCAATTAGGTCTTAATTCAAAATAATTTATCAAAAATTTAGATCAAACCCCAAATTTCACAATCTCATTCTTCATCCTCTATAACACCTCTCCTGTTTCCCCTCTAATTCCCTCTCTTCATCGATTATGGTAATGCAAATATGTATGCGCTAACAAAAAAATATACAAAAATACTTATTATTCTGCAAAATCATTAATTTTGACCCATCTCGCAACTTTTTCAAGTCCCTAAATAATCTTTAAAAATCCATGCGATTTTTCTCTTGAATTTCAATAGAAACAGAGAATCCCTTCCTTGAGGCGAGCTTATTTAGTGAACTAGGCATGATTCTGATCAAGCAAAAAGTTGGGATTTGAAGAGTAATCCATTCGAGTGATTAAAATGGAGGAAACTGAGAAATGGATTGTAAAGGATTTGTATTATTGATAACCATAATATTTACAATTAGAGTATATATAGCATTACAATTGAATATACAAGGATAAGGGAAATCAAATATTAAATACATGATAAGAATTAGATAAAGATAAGATTTGGATAAAGATAAGATAAGATTTGAATGAGATTGACTAAGATTTATCTTATCTTTATCCTTGATACGCCCTCGCAAGATAGAGGATCCATTGAAGACACCAATCTTGGACCGAAAATGGATGAAGAGATTTCGACCAAGCGGTTTGGTGAGAGTGTCCACAATCTGAGCTTTGGAGAAAATGTGTTAAACAAGTAGTGAACCCGCAGCAACTAAGTCACGATCAAATAAGTAATCAAGTGCAAGATGCTTCATATGAGAATGAAAGACTGGATTTTTGCAAACATATGTGGCACTGAGATTGTCGTAAAAGAGAGATGGCGGTTTTTGTAATGCCACGCCAATTTCTTGAAGTAGATGTTGAACCCAAATCATTTCAGTAGTTTCATTTTCCACAGCACGATATTCAGCTTCTGTGGAGGAACGAGAAACAATTTTCTAACGAGCTGACTTCCAAGAAATAAGATTAGATCCAAGGTAAATAGCATATCCAATAGTGGATTCGTCGTCCGTAGAGGATCCACCCCAGTCCGCATCGGCAAAGGCAGTGAGATGAAGTAAAGATGCCGACGAAAAAGAATGTTATGGCATAATGTTCATTTTAGATAACGCAGGATGCGCTTAGCTGTTGTCCAATGTGCAAGTGAAGGACCACGCATGCATTGCGACAGATGATTCACAGCAAAAGCAATATCCGAACGAGCAAGTGTGAGATACTGAAGGAGACCAAGTAATCGTCGATAACTAGAGATATCAAGTGTCGTGGATGGCTCCGGCGGAGTTAGTTTGACGGAATAGGACATAGGTGCGGAAACTGCCTTGGCATTTACCATCTGAAACTAAGTCAAGATGTCAGAGATGTATTGATCTTGAGATAGAAACAACCCAGTTCGAGTATAAATAGCCTTAATTCCAAAAAATGGATGAGCAATCCCATATCTTTCAGAGAAAACTTCGTAGATAATAAGTTGGTGAAGTGGGCAATAAAATTAGTGTTGTTACCAGTAAGCACAATATCGTTCACGTAGACTAAAAAAATATAAAATAACACCCTTTGCATTATAGATGAAGAGGGAGGCATCAGCCTTCGATTTCGCAAAACCAAAGTGAATAAGAAATTGAAAGATATCAATATACCATACTCTCGAAGCCTGCTTGAGTCCATACAAGGCTTTACGCAACCAAAAATATGAGATGGTTTTGTAGAGTCAACATACCCTAGAGGTTGTTCTAGATAGACTTTCTCATGTAAGGTGCCATTTAAAAAGGCATTATTAATGTCAAGCTGCTTGATGGGCCATGCATGATGTAATGCAAAGGAGAAAATAATATGAACCGTAACATGTTTTTTCACAAACCTAAAAGTCTCAAAATAGTTGCGACCAGCTTCTTGATAATATCCTTTCACTACCAATCAGGCTTTGTATCGATCAACAGATCCATTAACACGTTGTTTCACACAGAATACCCATTTGCACCCTACGACAGATTGTGTAGACCGAGGAACAAGATCCCATGTATGTTTGTGTAGCAAGGCATTAAACTTATCTTCTATGGCTTGTCTTTATAATGGATCTTTGAGAGCTTGAGTAACATTCTTCGGCTTTAATGTGGAAGGCAAAGGATGACATATAGTAGAATTAACAATTGAGACCTCGAATTTGGCCGGCAAACTCGTCGTTACGAAAAATTATGTGTTAGCGATAGTGCCCTAAGGCCTATTGTATGGACATGATATTTTGATTATTGAATTTATTATTATGATAAATTTGCATGCTTTTTGTATCCTTGAATATTATTATTCTAAATATCCTTAATCAGTTATTATTGTGAGAGCGATAATAAGCTAAGATTAGTATGAAGTTTGATAGATATTCATAAGATGAATATGTGAATGAGATTCAAATCAAATTTATATATGTATTTGTTGAGAACAAATATTAGGATCGACTCGTCTTAAGATTAATACATGGATTAAAGTTATATATTAATCTTCAAACAGTTATGACATTAAATCCTTAGACCTGAAATTGCTACGGTTCTCAACCTGATAACTATTATGTTTTGACATAGTCAAACATCATTTTTAATCGGGCGATTATAAAGGTTATGCTTGAACATAATAAGGAATCATGTAGTGAGATGTGGGTGATTAAGATGGAATTTATCCCTCTTAACATAAGAGAGATATCTTTGGGTCACTCAATGATTGAGACTAAGAAATTCATGGTCATGCTCAAATGAGTTGATAGAGATCAATGTCATTGGTTTAGTCAGTTCAATTGGGCATCGAGAAACTAAAGATAGAACGATATAAGGTTAACATTTTCCATGCCTTATATTCTATCAAGATATCGTGAGATAAAAGTATTATGACATAAATTGAATTAAGGCTGTCTCGGATTATGAGCTTTTCATTTAACTTGGGTAGTCATAATGTCTTGCTAGAGGCCACTTATGACTTGTAGAATAAAATGTGATTTTATCTACTACCAACGTTAAATGAACCTATAAGGTCGCACACTAAGAATGAATAAGAATGGTTGTGGTTATTACTCTCAATAATAAATTTAAGATAATGCGATTATTTTAAATTATATTATTAGAGATTATTTATTCGAATTTAAAAGGTTAAATTCGTAATAGAATATCTTATTTGTTTTACTATTTTTCAAAAATAATATAAATAAATAATATTATCAAATAATGTTATTATCTAGATTTGATTGAATTTAAATTCTTTATCAAATAAGGAATCTATTTTAGAGTATATTATTTATTTATTTTAAAAAAATAATATTATTAAATAAATTACTTTATCTAGAGTTAGTTGAATTTGAATTCTTTATGAGATAAAAGAATTCATTTTAAATTATCATTTATTTAAAAAGAGTTTTAACTAAATTATAATAGTGAACTCAACCTAACCTTATTCAAGTCATATATATATATGTATGTCAAAGGTTTTGAGAGACATCTAAGGATTTCGAGATAGCCACCAAAATTACAAAACTAGATTTTCAAAATCTTGATTGGAACTAGCATTCTGATAGCCGTTCGTCGTCTATTCATGTGTGGATACTTGTAGAGGGCGGTCGTCTTTCAAAAAGGCAGTGGCTCAACACAATCGGATTCATAAATCATAAATCAAGGTAATTTTTTATTTCCTCTTCGTACATTAATATGATTACATAAGATCTTGGAAATTATTCATAGGATATTTTTCCACTGCGTTTATATGCCTGATTAGATCAATTTATTTCCTATGAAACCAACATTATGTTGTGGCAAGTCAAGGAAGACATCTTGCTAAGGCAAGTCAGGGGAGACTTCTTGTTATGGCAGATCAACCAAGGGAACTGGTGTGGCAATAAGATTATCAGGTTGCTGTGGCAAATTAGCCAAAGGAGCTAGTATGGTAATGAGATCGTCATGTTATCGTGGCATATTAGTCACGAAAGTTGATGTAGCAATAGAAGCATCAGGTTGTCGTGGCATAGTAGGTAAGAGAGGTGTAGAAGGTGATGTCGATGTAGTAGGAAATAATACTGAAAGAGGATGTCATGGCATAGGGAAAACACGTCGTGTAGTAAAAGAGAAGATATGAGGAACAAACCGAACATGGAGAAAGACATAGATTCTGTTAGTGTTCAGCTCCAAGAATTTATAAGCAAACTGGGTCACAGAGTATCCAAGGAAAACACATTCAACGGACCGTGGCTCAAGTTTATGCTTCGTGTATGGTCGCAGCCAAGGAAATCACAAGCATTTGAATGGTTGAAGCTTTTCATAGTTTGGTGCTTGTTGATGAAGTAGAAGGTAAGGCAACATATTATCTAGTATCAGTGTTGGCATCTGATTAATGAGATAAACAGCTTCCTGAAAAGCATGAGGCCATTACCCTGTTAAAAGGGATACAAAGTAAAGTATAGAGAGTCTAGTCTCCACTATATGACGATGTCTCCATTCAGCAGTCTCGTTGTGTTCCAAAGTATGAGGTGGTGATGCAAAGTGGGAAATACCTTCCAAATTCAAAATGGGTAAGAGCTTAACAAACTCACCATCATTATTAGAGAATAGAGACACAATGCTCTGATGAAAAAAAGTATTCAACAAGCCTTTTAAACTGAGGAAATATTGTCGCAGCCTCATATTTCTTTTTCATCGGTTATGGCCAGATATATCCATCATAAGACATATGTTTAGTGCTCCAAACATCATAATAAAGTAATTCAAAAACACGAAAGCTTGACATAGTATTTTGACCAAATGGCAATTTATGACTTTTATTAATAAGACAAGAAGAATAATAAAATCTTGTCAAACTAGTTGAGTCATAAGATATATTATAAGTGTGTAATATTGAGGCTAAGACTTTATCAAATAGATGACCAAACTTGTGGTACAGCTAATGCATGGACAAACAATTGACAAATTTGACTTGGGGATAAAAAGATCGTAGAGCATAGTAAACACCACCAATTTAATTACCTCGAAGAAGAGGAGTTCCCGTGGGTCAGTCCTTAACAAGAAAATAAGAGTCAAAGAATTCAATAGACACATGATTAGTCTAACATAATTTAGAAACTGACACCAAATTTTTATGTAACTGAGGAACAAATAAGACATTTGTGAGAGAAAGAGGCTTGGTAGCCGTGGGAATAGTGCATCTACCAATATGAGATATAGTTAGAGAGTTACATTACCTAGATGAACTGTATTAGGGCCATCATAAAAAGAGATATCCTGAAGAGACAAAGTGGTCATTGTGGTGTGATGCGAGGCACCACTATCAAACATCCAAGGGACATGATCTGAAGATGAAAGATCAGTAGTATTATTCACAACTGGTGAATCAGACGGCGGCTGCTGATAAAAGTTGTTATTGTGAAGAAATCGAACAAGCTTATGAAAATCCCAAAAAATATACCCTGGCAAATTACAAAACTTGTAGACAACATCTTGTTATCTAGAATGGCTAGATTGAGGAACATGACTACGACTTCCACCAAAAACTAAATGACCAGAGCGACCATCCTTCCCTCGAGAGCGGTTGGTGGAATAACCATGATTTGAATTAGCTCATTGCGTAGAATATGCCATGGCAAAAGGTGTTGTTTGTTCAGATTCTTGAAGAAGTCACTCATGATCAGTTAAGATCTCAGACAACTTAAGCATGGTTGTCGAAGTGTTACGCATATAAAGGGCAGCAACTATTGGACGATAATCATCACCTAGTTGATTGACAATAAAAATTAATAGATCTGTATCGGAGGCAGGACAATTTGCCAACGCAAGATCAAAGGCAATATCCTGCATGTCTTTCATGTAGTCAGAGATAGACCTGGAACTACGTGGATTGCGAGCCAGTTTAGACTTGAGAGCAAGGATATAACCAGGAGATGCTCTAACATAACTTGCGACCAGAGTATCCCATGCAATTTTAGCGGTGACAACGGATGAAATAAGTGGTTGAGCTTGATCATCACAACTGCCAGGAAGAGCAGTAATAAGAATTTGATCCTAAAGATACCATAGCAGATATTCAGGATTAGCAAATATTGCCGCAACATTGGTAAACTGAGATGAGAAAGGTTGCGAACCATCAATATAATCGGGTAGCCCAAAATCAATGAAAGTAGCCTCCACTTGGCAATGCCAAACATGAAAATTGGCAGACGTAAGTTTGATTGGAAAGTTGGTCGGTGCATTAAAATGCACAAGATCATTGGAAGTAGAAGACGGAGCCATAAGACGAGATACGGTTTGAAGAAGAGCGGAAGAGAGGGGAATTTGAGTAAAAAATTTCTACTTGGCTCTGATTACAATGTAAAGGATTTGTATTATTGATAATCCATAATATTTACAATTGGAGTATATATATATATAGGATTATAATTAAATATACAAGGATAAGG
The DNA here is from genome assembly GCA_019671005.1 of Hibiscus mutabilis. Lineage (NCBI taxonomy): Eukaryota > Viridiplantae > Streptophyta > Magnoliopsida > Malvales > Malvaceae > Hibiscus > Hibiscus mutabilis. Next base: position 15,619,004 of record CM033744.1, read on the forward strand.
GAAATCAAATATTAAATACATGATAAGAATTAGATAAAGATAAAATTTAGATAAAGATAAGATAAGATTTGAATGAGATTAACTAAGATTTATCTTATCTTATCTTATCTTATATTAATCCTTGATATGGATATGAACACTCCATTTTAAAATATTTCACCAAATGTAGCACTAGAAGAATGCAATTTTCTTTAAAGGCAAATGATGTAAAAAAGTGCTAAAAGGCTAAAAGCCAAAATAAATGTTGCAGGTTATCAATAAAGTAATACTTAAACTAAATTGAACAGATGACATATGAAGAAAAATAGGGCCTGAAAAGCTACAAAAAAAGAATAGGATGGAAAAGGAAAATTCAAAAAATAAATCGGAGAAGAATAAAAAAAATCTAGACATTGAAGGGAAAAAATGGACTAAGAGAGAGAGAAAAGACTCGTAGGGTGAGCGTTTAATTGAGTTAGATAAAAAGATTTAAGTTATTCGAGTTGACATGTCATATTTTATAACTCAAATTTTTATCTAAAAAAATTTAGTTCAATTTTTCGAGTTTCTATACATATTTAATTGTAATTATTTTTCATGATATAGTATATTTGATTCTAATTTAAACGACTTTCTCTAATCATATAAGATAAATATATATATTTTCATATATGATATATATTTCTTAATATTTTTTTATATCAATATATATATCAAGAAAAAAATAAAACTTGACTCAAACTTAAAAATTAATTCACTAATTCGGTTAAAATTTTTAACGAGCGGAAATTCTCTCAACTCTCATCTCTCTCAACTCTCCCCTTTTCCATCTTTCCCTTCTCCTCCTCTTCTTCTCTCCTCTGGCCTCTTTTCTTACGACCGAAATGCTGCGGACCAGCCTTGGACTCTGTCGTATTATGTCCCCCCTTCGGTCTTCACTAAGGGGTGTTTGCTCTACCATTGGTGGATCCCGAAAAAGAGGGCTTGGTCGCTTTTTCTTGATCTGCTACCACAATCTCCCTGGAATTTTTAGGGTTTTAGATGTTGGGTTACGCCACCTAATCTTCCCAATCACTGGATATTTTTATGGATTCCGAATGGCGTCTACTTATTGAGAGGTAAATTATTTTTATCACACTATTTTTTCACTTCGATTATCGTTGAATGGATCCTTTTGGGGATTGTATTTCCTTTTCAACCGAAGTTGTATGCGTTATCTTTTAGCTCTGTATATAAATATTTTTTACTATCTTTATTTCATATCGAATGCTTGGATTCTCCGAGATCTATTTTTTTCTTGACAGCATCCTATGTTTATACCTATCTTTTTGGCATTTTTTATGTCTATATCTATATCTGATTTGCTCCCATCATTCTCGATGACGGGAGTGGTTCGCCCGCTGAGCTTTTGAGGTTACTATCATGGATTTTAATATTGGATTATATGAGAATACTCACATATGTAATAGCCTAGGAACGGAAGATTAGCCTGGGTTTATTGGTTGTTTATGGCCTCTTAATTTCTGGCCTTTATGTCCTTGGTATTTACCTTTTGAACTCCTGGTTCACATTGTTGTGGTCTAGGTATCTTATGAATTTTATGCAAGCTTTGCTTCTTGTTTCAATCCTCCTATTTCTATATAAATTTGGCCATTGCCCGAGAAGAAGGTCGGAGAAGATCGGATGCAACACGATGATGTATGATGTGGATTATCATCGGGTGCAATACGATAATCATGCTTTACACAATTGGTCCCTCGAACTGCAATTTTCATTGGGCTATGATATTTTTATTCTGAATATTCTCTTTTATCTCATTCATGTTAAAAGGGTTACGGATTGCTCTATATATATCAATCTCATTAATTTTCTTGCTATGAGATGTAAGGTGTTTTTCAATCTACTTGATATTTTATCCTTACCAAATTTGAGTTTCCTTTTTTTTAACTTCAACCTTCACAACCGAATGCCCTATTCGTTGGGACACATTCTTTAGATTCATTATGTCTTGCACACTTTCAAAGTTATTCAAAATATCAGGAATCGCCATAATTGTTGATTGGAGAATTGAACACCTCAAAATTGAATGGCTATTTCGATTAATTACAGATTTAATCACAATTCTAATTTTCAATTTAAACTCTAATGAATTTATGCCCTTAATTATTACCAAAAAATCCTCCTTAATTATCGATACTAGAATTCAATTCAAATTACATTTAACCTTAAATTCCAATTCCGTTCTCTTTAGACTATGGGATGATGTATGGGTTATCTGTTCTATATTGGATTTATCTATGTATAGATCCCTCTCCAAATAAAAATCTGATAGAATTATTCCCTTCATCATCACTATCATTATAACCTTATTTATCTTTTATGGAATCCAATCAAATTTATTACTTTCTATAATTTCACAAACTATACTCTCTAGTATTGGGGATGATAATCAGGATGACTATCTACGATTGGGGTTACTTTTTTATTTCCTTGATGCCAATTGGTTTTATGATAGATTATCCCTTCTTTCCAAACCATTAAATTTTCCTTAATTACCTTTTTTTATCAAGTATAATTCTATTGAAACATAAAATTATACAGTAATTATTGGGAGCCTCATTAAAAGCCTCTCTAAACCTAAGTGGAGGAAAAAAGTACACCCTGATAATTAATCAAACAACACCTAAACGGCAAAACAATTACACAAACTCCAAATGAAAAAAACCAACAAAACCAATCAAGGCCGTCTCGGAGATTTTCGGGGCCCTGAGCGAAAATTAAAATTAGACCTTATATAAAGAAAGCATATCTCCTTACGAATAGAGATTCTTTACCCATATTTAGGCTCTAATAGTAAAAAATTAGGTTTATAATTTAGGGTTACAGTTTAAGGTTATGATTTAGGATTGGGGCTTAAGGTATTGGGAGCATAGTTTAGGATTTAGTATTTAAAAGTTAAGGTTAAGGCTTAGAATTTAATTTTTTAATGTTGGGCATATAAATGTGCACCAAAAGGGGACAAAGAATTTTTATTCATCTCATTATTTTGAACGATTAATTTAATATTTCAAACACATTATTTTCATTATTAGATTAATTAATTTATTTATTTAGGAAAGAAAATTAATTTTTACCATTAAATTAATGTATTTATTTAATAAATTAAAAAATTAAAAATATAAATAATAAAATTTTAGGGGCCCTAAGCTGGTTGGGGCCCTGAGCTGTCGCTCAGGGTGCTCCCCTTCCTGGTCGGCCCTGAAACCAACCATGCCCATAGCAAAACATATACTCATCCCTCATCTCAACCTTTCACAACACCAAAGTTAATCACAGCAGTTCGCACCTCTCAGACATACGCAACACCACGGCTGGACAAAGCATCACCACCCAGCGCACCAAGCACCACAACGCACCGAGACTGGCTTTTACAAAATAGCTCAAAACACGTTGAGGGATCCACCCTTCCTTTCGCAAGAGCGTCAGGCATCCCATTTGTCTCACGATAAATATGATAAAAACAAACATTTAGGAGAACACGACATGACACATCAACCCTTAATTACCTCATTTGGATTTAAGGTTACATATCTATTAAATTTAATATCCAATTTCATACTCTCCATATTTTTTCTTCATTTTATCTCCATTAAATTCTACTTAATTATTCCTCTTGGAATTCAATTTAAATTTCTATCCTATATAAACTCAAATTCTATTATCTCTAGAATTTGGGATGAAATTTGGGATGACTACTTTAGATTGGGACTAATCTTGTATAAATTTGATTTAAAACTAATTTATGATGGATTTTCACTTTCTTTCATCATCATTAAAATTTCCTTCATTGTCTCCTTTGGAGTAAAATTTTCATTACTTTTAATCTTAATTTTTAATTCCATATTTTCAAATTTGTCTCTCCATTTAATCACCACTATATCCTCCTTAATTATTCCATATTTCCTATCCTTTATTATTCCTTTTGGAATACAATTTAGATTTTTATCCTATATAAACACAAATTCTATTCTCTCTAGAATTTGGGATGACTAATTTAGATTAGAATTATTCTTGTATAGATTCAATTCTAAACTAATTCATGATGGATTTACTACTTTTTTAATCATTCTTAAATTTTCCTTAATTGTCTCCCTTGGAGTTAAATTTTCTTTACTTTTAAACTTAATTTCCAATATCAAACTCTTCAGATTCTCTCCCCCTTTAATCACCATTATATTCCCCTTAATTATTCCTTTTAGAATTCAATTTAAATTATTATCCCATGTAATTTCAAATTATATTCTCTCTAGAATTTGGGAAGACCATTTTAGCTTGATCTTATTTTTGTGTATATTCATTTACCACCTGATTAATGATGGATTTATTCCTTTTTTATTCATCATTAAAATTTCAATGAATTTGGGATGATTTTTGGGATGAATACTTTAGATTGGAATTATTCTTGTATATATTCGATTCCAAACTAACTTATGGATTTACTCTTTTTTAATCATAATTAAATTTTCCTTAATTGTCTCCCTTGGAGTTAAATTCTCTTTACTTTTTAAAATTAATTCCCAATCTCATACTCTGATTCTCTCTCCCTTTGATCACCATTGAATATTCTTTAATCACCCCTTTTGGAATTCATTGTACACTATTATCCCATGTGATTTTAAATTCTATTCTCTCTAGAATTCGAGATGACTATTTTAGTTTGGTCTTATTTTTGTACAACCTGATTAATGATGGATTTATCCCTTTTTTATTCATCATTAAAATTTCCTTAATTGTCTCCTTTAGAACTAAAATTACACTATTTTTAAATTTGATTTTCAATCTCTCCGGATGTTTTCTTCTTTTTATCACCATTAATATTTCATTAACTTTTTCCTTTGGAAATAAGTTTACACTAATTTTACATTTAATTTCCAACTCAATTCTTTTCAGATTTTTCAACTCCTTGTATCACATTAATTACCATTATATTCTCCATAAAAATTCCTTTTAGAATTCATTTAAAATTACAATCACCTTTAAACTCAACTTACCCTTCGTTTGATTCTACATTTAAGTAGATTTAACTCCAATATCAATTTTGAAGGCTTTATTTCCTTTTCCATCATTAAAAATCCTTCTTAATTGTCTCCCATCGAATTCAATCTAAATTAATATTAATTTCCAAACTTTTCCCTCTCATTTTTACACTAGCTATATATATCCCTACTGATTACCTACCAAGTACATTAGAATATATTTTCTTATTACCCCTTTCGCCTATCTACTATCCTAGACCAATCGCTACTGATTCTATCCTCCAACAATTGGGCGAACTGAATTTCACATCTGAAGAACAAGGGGTGATTTTCACTCCCTCTGTCGATTGGGAATCCCCTTCTGAGGATTATTGGTAATCCCCAAGAACATTGACGGTGCAGCCCTGATACGCGTTTTCCGTGCTGTATGGGAAAATGACAAGGTTGTTTTGATCTCAGAGCTGAAGGCCAACTACTTTCTGATTAAGTTCTCTTCGGTTACAAAGCGTAATGACGTTCTCAAACAAGGACCTTGGGCATTTAAGAAAGATTGTCTTGCTCTTCTTCTACTGGATTCTAATGCTCCATCGATGAGTACTCCTTTACTCAGATGCGTGTTTGGGTCTGAATCTATCGCATCATGACTGTCCTAATGGCAGACGATCAGATGGCTGATAATATTGGTCGCTCTCTTAGATCATATATTGGAACTATTGTAGGGACGAATACCCGGTTTATGGATGGTAATATGGTGGATTTCTTACGAGTTTGGATTGTCATGGATGTTACCAAACCAATACGCCGATGTGTGGCCCTGGGGGCTCTAGAGCAACTCCTAAATTATGTCCTCTTTAGTACAAACGACTTCCTCTTCTATGCCATGGTTGTGGCATCATCGGACACTCGGTTGCATTCTCCCCAACAATTAAGGTTACCTCGTAAATTAAGATGCAATATGGGGACTGGCTTCGATTCACTCCTCTTAACCCTCAAATAGGCCCCTCCTGACCCAGAAGGCGCATTCGCTACTATGACATTGAGTCATCCTCAAATTTATTGAATCATGGCACTGATAATGATGCTAAATTTTTGTTGCTTTATACCAAATCAAATGAGAATATTATGAATACACATTTGGATGCAGATGTGAGAGAACACGGTTCTGTTCAAGATACTGGTGAGGAATTGATGGACGTTGATTCGATCTGCACTGAGCATAAGCCAACTAGTCCGACCGCGACTGAACCCACTGCACTGGACGCTCGAGTGCCACCATTAAATCTGTAGTGCTCAGAGATGAGCCTAAGTCAAACCCTGGGGCTATGATCGAGTCGACCGAGACCCCTACTACTGCACTGCCAGCTGCAGCGGCTCCTGCTATTGTGACCCAAATGCCTGTCGAGTCTCCTGCTATTACTCTACTGACTACATCTATTCTTGTTGTCGTGACCCATTCGGCTGTTGCGTCAACTGCTTCTGCCGTGATAACAGCAGCTAATGTATCTTATGCTGCTGCTTTGATCTAAACTGCCCTTCTCACCTACGTTTCTACACTAGGTGCAGCTGTTAAAGCCTTTGCACTAGTGAATGGTCCAGCGGCCACGGTTGTCTCCGCTATTGAAGGAAAAAATTGGTAAAGTTGCTCTTTACAAGTCCACATCGCCTATGCTTTCTGATTTCAGTGCTTGGTTATCTAAGCAATCACCTTCTACAGCGCCTACCAATCAGAGTAAGACAGATTTGGCAATTCGTACCTCAAAATGAAGTTCACCACTTGCAGAGGCCATCAAGGCTGAGAGACAACGGCTTTCACCCCCTACGACCAAAAGTTCGGTTGATTTTCAACCTTACATTGAAAAATGAAACTCTTATGTTTGAACTAATGGGGCCTAAGTAAGCGCAGATCAGGCTTTAGGACAGGTTGTCGCTAGAATTCACCCTGATCTAATCTTCCTTAGTAAAACACATCAAGTTTACTCTTAATATGAATGGTTGTATCACTATCGATAACAGTCAAGTTTGTTGTGGACTTATGCTATTTTGGAATAATAATATTACTGTTGATTTGCTCTCGTACTCCGTCCACCATATTGATGTTGTTGTTTATTTGAATACTAATCATTTTCAATTTTTAGGATATATGGCTATGCTGAAACAAACTTGAGAACTAAAACTTGGGGTCTTATTAATGCTTTAAGTTCCTTCTTGCCTCTTACTTGGCTGATTAGGGGAGATATGAATGAAATTTTATCAGACAACGAAAAACAAGGTAGTTGTTGTTGTGCGCGCTCACAAATTGACAACTTTAGGGATTGTTTATCCTATAACAACTTATTTGATTGCAAACCTGCCAAAGGTTGGTTCACTTAGACCAAATCGGGACCTCGAACCTCACTCGTATATGAGTGACTTGACCGTTTTGTTGCCAATCCAGTTTGGCTAAATATGCATATTGACTGTCAGGTAATATCACGTAGATTCTGATCACTGTATCTTTCTTATGGACACGGATTTGACTCTTAATGAACCTTTTGTGGCTAACGAAGACCACTTTCGTTTTGAGAGCTGCTGGGCACATGATTCTGATTGTGTGTCCATAGTTCAAACTGCTTGGTCAGTCACTCATGGGTCAGCTGTTAACAAAATACAAGCTGTTGGCGCCTGCCTCAAAGATTGGCAAGCACATCAACGTAGCAACTCCACATATCGCATCGTTGGTCTAAATAAACAAAGTAACTCATACCTTCATTGGCGACTCTCTACTACTTACAAAGAAATTTTCTTGGCAGCTAAATCTAAGCTTTGTCACCTTCTTAATAATTAGGATGCATATTGGGTTCAATGATCTCGCATCACTTGGCTCTCTCAAGGTGGTAAGAATACTTCCTTCTTCCACGCCTGCACGAATAGAAGACGCAAGAAAAATAAAATTAAAGGTTTGTTTGTCGGCTTTATTATTTGGCGAGAAAGTACGGAAGAGATTATGGGAATTGTCACTGACTATTTTTAGGGACTATTCACCTCTTTCAGCCTGACTATTTCACCTATGATTCTTGATAACATTGTCCCTTCTATTACACCTGAGATGAATGAGGCTCTAACAAGGCTTTTTACTGCGGAAGAAATCTTTAATGTTTTTCAAGACATCAATCCAAAAAAAGCTTTCGGTGTTGATGGCCTTCCCAGCGGATTTTACCATCACCATTGGGACACGATAGGCTAGGCTGTTATTAATATGTGCTTGGATCTGTTCTCTAGGATGCGGACATGGCTACGGTTAACCGAACTGTATTGGTCTTGATTCCAAAGGTGGGGGAACCTACCTCTATGAAACAACTGCGACCCATCAGTTTATGCACGTTATTTATAAAATAGTCATTAAAGTGCTTGTCAATCGCATGAAGCCCGTAATTCCCTCTTGCATCAGCGACACTTAAGTTACTTTTGTAAGGGGTGGAATATCACGGACAATATCCTTGTTGCCCATGAATTGGTGCACTATCTCAATTCAAGGGGATAAGTCATTTTCAGGGCGCTGCACTAAAATTAGAAATGGAAAATGCGTTTGATCGTGTGGAGTGGTCTTTCCTCCAACGAATTATGCTTAAGATGGGATTCACTGATTCATGGGTTGATATTATTATACGATATATCTCATCAGTTTCTTTTACTGCTCGAGTAAATGGTTCACTTTCGCCGATTTTCTATAAATAATGAGACATTCTTTGCCCCTCTTATTATGCACCAAATGACCCTCAATAACTCTCTTTGTCGAGCAACAGGCGGGCCATCTCTTGGGCCTTTGTGCCAGTTGTCATAGGCCTTAGGTAAATCACCTGTTTTGCCGAGCAACTCTCTAAGCATAGTTTTTCTTCGGAACAATATTACGGAGGTATCACATCTTAAAGATATCCTTCGGCTCTACGCCTCTTCCTCTGGTTAGGCGGTTAACTTTAAAAAATCAACCATCTTCGTAAGCCCTCGCACTTCTCTTGAACATAAACAGTTGGTCCATAAAATCCTAAGAGTTTGAGAAGTGGACGATCCGGGAATCTACCTCGGCGTCCCACTATTGATCGGGAAAATTAAAATAGCATCCTTAGGTTTTTCTCGGGATAAGGTAAACTCACGTATGTCTAATTGGGATAATCATCTCCTCTCGTTCAGTGGTCGAGATATTTTTATTAAGTTCGTAATTCAGTAATTGCCTCAATATGTGATGTCATACTACCTCATTCCCTAGAACATTATCGATGATATGACCAAGTCTGTCCGGTGTTACTGGTGGTCTGAAAAGAACAATAAACAAGAATGGCCTCTGGTTTCTTGGGACATTATTTGTTTGCCAAAATCTGCAGGGGGTATTGGCTTTCAAGACATGCATCTCTTCAATGTTGCCCTCATAGGCAAAAAAATTTGGCGTATTATAATTGAGCCTAATTCTCTACTTGATCAGATCTACAAGGCAAAATACTTTCCTTCTAGGAATATCTTGGAGGTCGAGACTAATATGAGGGCTTCTTTTGCGTGGAAAGGTATTCACCAGGCCATGATAAAACCCCTTCTCGGGTTCTTTAGGAGGCTGGGGGTGGATAGTAAACTACAGGTCCACTCTAATAACTAGGGGGTGCATCTGTAATCAACTCGTATGGTGAATACGAGGATAGCGATGAGCTTCCTATTCGATGTCACGAATTTATGATACATGGGCAACCTAGATGGTATGAAACTAAATTTCGTCACTACTTTGAACCAGATAATGCCAGCACTGCCCTTAGTATTCTGATTATCAATGAACAACATAACGTGCTTCTGTGGGGAAATCATGACTCTAGCATCTACTCGGTTTAATCCGGATACTTATACTTACAATGGACGTCTGCCCCCATTAACAGGCCTTCACGTATCTGGAAAGTTATATCCAAGTTGTCGATTCTTTCAAAGATTCATTTTTTTGGTTAGCAGGCAGGCCATAATGCTCTACCGATAGGCTATAGACTCAAGGCTGCGGCTATTGCCCCAGACTCAATCCTTTTTACCATATGGGCCCAAAAACAACAATTCATGCTTTACGTGACTGCCTGGGTGCCTCTGAGGCCCTTTGCCTGGCTTGCATGTCGAGTTTCTTCATTTTCAGTCCTACAACTTTAATATTATCTTGGCTAGAGAAAGGGGCTGCCTGTTTGTCACTTCAATCCGTTGTGTTGCTGCTAAATTTTCTTTGGAACTTATGGAATAGATGCAATGATTGGGTACATAATCATCGACTACAACCTTATTCACTTACGGTTATCAACTCACAAGGCATTCTTCACGACTATACGGCGGCTACATCAACAAGCTCCACCTTGAGGACGACAGACGAACCGACCTTTGCACGCCCGCAATGGAAGCCGCCTCGGGGTGGATATTTAAAGATTAACACAGATAGGGCGTTTAACCCTCTAACCAGGGATGCTGCCGTGGGTGTTGTGGCGCACAATGCTAACGGTGCTATCATAGGAGGGCTTGCTCAACCTTTGGAAAACTGCACAGATGCTGCCTCGGCCGAAGCACAAGCTATCATTGCTGGAATTCTTTTTGGTCATGATCACGACTGGTCCAGACTAGTTATTGAGATAGACTTGGCCATTGTGGCTAATAAAATTAATCGGCAATGTAATGATTTGCCTATTTTTAGCTCTTTTATTGAGTATTCTCGCCTTCTGCTTACCGATGCATATGATTTTAGTGTTCATTTTGTTCCTAGGGTGATGAACAATGTTGCCCACACTCTTGCCTCGATGGCTTTGTGGACTATGTCGTCCATCTCCTTCGCTTCAGATTATCCTGGTTATTTACATCATGTTGTAACTAATGAGATTCATTCTCATCCAAGTTAATATAATTGGGTACTCTTTTCCCCTAGGCGCTCACTCGGGGCCATTTGGCCACGTGTGACTTTAGATGGGTTTTTAATGAGGCTCATCTTCTCTTCAAAAAAATCAATCCACTAATTATTAAAAAATTTCTATTATTAGAGTTTCGTTTTATAAATCAAACTTTATTTAAAAAAATTTGAGTAGAGTTTATAAAATTTCGAGTGGAGTCAAGACGAGCCGGGTTTTACTACCGAATCGTGTTAAAAAAAGGATTAACTTGATATTGAAATAAAAACAAAAATATTATGGTTAATGTGGATGGATGCTCTAATGTAATCAAAAAGGGGGAAATGAGAGGCTTACAAGATACATGTAAGAATAAATTTATGGTTTAGAGGCTTACAATATTATGGTTCATTGGAGAAGGTGTTAAAAGACAACATTAGACGGCGGAAACAATATTAGACTTGGGGTTAAAGAATGATCAAATTGATAAGATTTTTAAATATAAAGGGTAAATTTATTGAGTTATTTTGAATTAAGGCCAAATTGATAGAATGTATAAATTTTATGGATTAAAATTATTATTATACTATGTCATGTCACCATTTTTTACATCTTAAAGGAAATACAATTGCCGGTGACTAAAATAGAAAAAAAAATATAAAAGTAATAGCAAAATTTACAGAAAATATAATTCTGACCTAAATAGAAAATCAATAATAGTTGTGTAACTAATGGGATATGACTTAAGGATTCAAAAGGCCCTAAACTTTCGGGGGGAAAATCAATTCGACCCTAAAACATTTTTACAGCCAATTATGACCTCAAATCCATAAAAAACAAAATTATTTTAAAATTATTAAATATTTTTTAAAATGTTAAAATTATGAATTTTTAAAATTATGAATTGTATATATTTTTTAAAATATTAAAAATTATATAAAAGTATAAAAATATATGGGAGAGGTCTTTGAACGAAGGGGGGGGGGGGAGTATCTGTGACACTATAAGGTAGCAATTCTTCGTTAGAGGGATCTATGACATCGTAACAGTATGATTCATCTCACACAAATAATTTTTAATAAAATTATAATAGTTTTATAATTTTCTCATAATTTATATTTTAAAAATATTTTTAGGAACCCTTAGTACCTCAATTTATCCAAATTGTAATCACACTAATTTATTGATAAAATATTTATAACCTACCTAGCTATAGGCAACTCACACTCCAATTATATTGTCCCATAATAAATTTTAGATATTTATTTATAATTTTAAATACTTATTTTTTATAATTATTATATTTTAAAATTTTAAAATATTTTCACAGTTTTTAATATTTTTTATATTATAGAAAAATTCTATAATTTTTTTAAAGTACTCTGTAATATTTTATAATTTTAAGCTTTTTAAAAGTGTTAATAAAATTTTATATTTTTATTTTTTGTAAATTTTTTTAAATTATAATTATAAAATAATGTTATGTTTTTTTATAGTTTTTTTAAAAAGTTTAAAATTAAGAAAATATCATATAACATCACTATAGTGTTACACGTGGTGCACCTTGTGCTGTCACAAGATAGATAAGAACGATTAGATTTACCGGTCATAATTGGTTAAATGACTTAATTAATTTATTTTTAAATATAATAATTTAATTAATTTAATTTTTCAGTGCATGCACTTAATTGCGTGTAACAAATTCATGAATTGTTGGGTTTTTTTCAAAAAAAAAGTTTGGTGAGTTTAAAACCAAATATAAATATTAATTTTGTTAATTATAGTATTACAGCTTATCCAAAAATTATTTTGTTAATTTATTGTATTGCAACTTATCCAAAATTTATTTAATGTACTAATTATTGACAACTTTATTCATTAATTTTATTATTATTATTATTATATTTTTAACTACTTGTTATCAAGTTCAAATCAACCACATAATTTGTAACAAAAGACAAAATCTAACAACTAAACACATGGCCATGTTCAACCAAACGATTAACTAATTATTGGCAGTTCACTCACCCCTAATTCCTATCAAGTAAAGTTAGTCCCTAATTTCTTATGGTTGATACGAGAAGGCTAAACCCATAGATTATTCCACTAAAGAACACATATGCATACCTATGTCATTCTTTACAAGCTTCCTAACTCCAACATTTGTATTACAATGTTGTGTACTTAGCCTTTCTCTTATGCTATGGACGGTCAATCGGTGACATTCACACTCAACATCCTATACTTCTGTTTGTTTTTCAATACATAACACAACATTTGTTGTAAAAAAAACTTGAGGGGAAGAACAAAAAATAAAAGGGTGTTGGTTGTTCGAGACGTGGACTTGATATTAAGGATGAAAATTTTATCCGACCCGATCGGATTTCGACCATTAATATCTTAAAAGTTATTAATTTCTGAACCCGTGAAGTGGTCTCAGTAATAAAGGATGATATATTTCATCCAAATTACCCGAGTTCGAGCACCATATGTGCACGGTGTGTGTGAATTATTAAAGAGCTAAGAAAATTGAACATATACTACCTTGTAATCACAACAACATATTCAGAAAAATAAAAGTTATCGATTTCTAAAAAAAAAAAAACTAACCTCCCTAACTAAAATTAATTTTCATTATCTTAAAAAATTAACTAAACCGAAAATAAAAATAATAATTTTAAATTTAATTCGCAAAACCCAAATCTGTCCACTCGGACTTGCAAAACTAATCATCTAAAACTAAACGCAGCCGTCATTTCCACTTTTACCCCTGAAATTTACCTTTTGGTGAAATTATTAAATATAAAATAAAACGAGTCAATAAAATCCCTTTACCCAAGAGACCCTTGCCTTCCAGAAATTATATCATGAGCCTGACTTGCCACATCAGTTATGGTCTCATCCAATAAAAATCACTCACTTCACCATTATTTTTCATATCATTAATCCAATAATATAATAACTTCTAAAAAATGTTATTTAAATGAAATGAAAAAAATTAGTGAAGATTCATTGGTTGGAAAAAAATAATGAGGGGAAATAATGGTGAAGTGGGTGATTTTTATTAGATGGGACTATGGCTGATGTGGTAAGTTAGACCCGTGATATAATATTTCAAAAAAAAAAACAAAGATGTTATAATTTTGGTTAAAAAGGAATCTTAACAGAAAACCACACGGTGTCGTTTAAAACCTCTAAAAAGAAAGCTTTTTTTGACTAAAAAGGAAGCTCCTGTTTATAACTAACCTCCAATCCTTCTTCTTCTAAGGTTTAGAGATTTAGTTTGTGGTGTAGGATTTAGGGTGTAGAATTTAAGATTTAGGGTGTAAGGTGTAGAATTTAAGATTTATGGTTAAAATTTAGAGTTTAGGGTTTAAGATTTAGGCTTTAGTGTAACGACCCAAATTTTTGAGTCAATGATGGGGCGTTAACCCGAGTCATGGACCTTCATGTTGGGTTAGATAATTTGACCCATTAGGCCAAGTTTGTACTTAAGTGGGTGGGTTTTGGACCTTGTATGCTTGAGAATGGATCGTTTTGTGAAGGGGGAAACCATGAAGGATTGATGTTGTAAATAAACCTTTTAAAAAATGGTTGATCACCCTCATCTCCCTTTGTCTTTACGTGAGTGGTTGGGGGGACAAAAAGGTGGGTTGTGATATCACTTTTTCTTTCTTATCTTTTCTCCTTTTCTTTTTCTTATCATCTTCTCCATAGAAACCAAGCCACCAAAGCTTAAAAGATTCAAGCTTTCTTTATCTTTCCTTACATCCAAGGTCCAAGTTTTTAGTATGTTAATCCCATCCTCGTAAGCTTCCAGAAAAGTATATTTTCAAGGGAGAAAGGGTAAGTTCTTCAATATGGGTTTTTGAGGAAGTTAAGCTTTTAGAGCTTTTTCTTTGGATTAAAGGTTGTATTTTCGTAGTTAATCTTCTCTATAATGTTAGTATGAGCTTTGGTTCGAATATCTTGTTTATGTGGCATGTGGAAGGGGGTTAAAGAGCTTCTTCAAGCTTGGGTCAAGAGAAAAGTTAAATGAGCTTAGAGTAAGAGTGCATTTTGGGATTTTGGCTTAAGGTCGGTACATCTCTAACTCGTACTCTTCTTGAAGATCATAAATTAATTGTCTTGCTTGATTTTGTGGTTTAAGATTGCTAGTTTGATGTTAAGGTGGTTTTAAGCCTTATTAATGGTAAATTCCAAATTAAATGTTATTGAGGTGTAAAAATGGTAGTAAACCACCCTAAACAACTCTCATAAGATGTAAGATCAAGTCAATTGGTTAAAGGTTGTGTTTTGGGGCTTGGAAAGTGATTTCTCAAGCCTTAAAAGCCATTTATAGGCTTCAGTACCGATACACGGGGAGCCTGTATCGGTACCATGGGTTAAAATTGATGAACACAAACGATTCTTGAAGGGCGTATCGGTACACCTAAGGAGGGTATCGATACCCCATGTTCCTCATGAATTCCAGTAGCATAAATAAGTATCAGTATACTTGGGGACTTATGGTACCGATAGGGTATCAGTACAGATGGTCGTGTACCGGTACAGGGTTTTGGCTAAACCCCTTCGACTTGTAGAGGCAAGGATCGGTACGCATGGATGAGTATCGTTACTCATAGGAAGGTATCGGTACCTACTGGCAATATGCCCTAAAATACGTTTTGAGTTCGAGGGATTATAATTCGAGGTCTATGGCCCAATAGGCTTCTAAGGTGGTAAAATAAATAGTAAAACTGAGAAACCTAGTTTTAACCCTCATGAATGGGTGTATCTTGTAATAGTTTGATAAGTGATGAATCGAGATAATCATGTTGGTTAGTGTTATGTCTTGGGCCATTTGTGATGGCTTGGCTTGGTGCCACTTACCTCTTGGCGAGTTGTATGAATGCTCGGGGAGCATGTATTATCTTATGATTGTTGTAAAGGAATTCGAATGTCCTAGAGTCAGTACTATAGTACTTATATAAGGGGATGCATACTTAGGGATGAGTGAACAAATACATCCGACGTACCCACGTGCTGAGTTATCTAGGTGCGACTAGAAACCCATCCGTGGATATGGTGATTCGAATAAGGTATTTAACTCGATAGGTTGAGTGAGCTCGAGTAACCTAATTGGCTAATTGACCTCAAGTAAAGATTACTTGTTGCTAATGTGATCCAAGTATGTCTAGGACGTATCCGTGGCTGTGGTGATCCAAGTATGTCTATGACGTATCCATGGCTACGATGATCCATATATGGTCCATTTAACCCAACGGCTGTGTGAGCACGAGTAAAGTACGGCTTCGTTGGCCATTATATAGATGATGTATGGTTGTCTTTATGTATGTTGTATGGATGTTATAAATGATGGCTTATGTATCATATAGTTGAGTGATTAGAGTATGGTATGTATTAACTCGATGGGCTGTGTGAGCTCGAGTAACTCGATAAGCTATGTGACTTCGAGTATGGTAAAGCCTTGCGGATCATGTAAGACAACTGTAGACTTAATGATACCTTGAGATAAGTGATCTAAGAACTCTAGCTAGTGTAGGCTAGATGATAACTCATAGATAATAAAGCCTTATCTATGCTCTATAAACTGTTTTTATCTTGCATGCTTATTTTATGATAATTACGAATTATGGTAGAGTAGAAATGTACCACTGAGCTTTGTTAGCTCAGCGTGCAGATGTGTTGTTTTCCGTGCGTACGTTGACAGGTCACCCTTTGAAGGGGCACATCAACGAAGATTTTCCATCATCGTGTTCACTTTAGAGTACAATACTTGTTATTTTATTTTGGGCTAATGTATTCATAGGACCTTACTACTGTTGAGTCTGTAACTCTATTTGAAATATTATTTTGGTATACTGTGTTTTTAACTTGGAGCTCCCGTTTTGCAAACTTAATTTTAATGCTTATTTACCTTCTTGGATTTATGGATGTTTAATACTTTTAAATGATGGCTAAACTTATGGTTTTAAATTGAAATTTTATTGGATCGGATTTTGGGTGGCCCAAATGTTATTGGATCGAGATTGGGGTGTTACATTTAGGGTATTAGGGCTAGGGATTTAGGTTTTAGATTTTATAGTTTAAATATGAAGGGTTATATAAATTCTTTTTACACAGCTTATGTATCAAAATATAACTCTATTTTTAATTGTAATGGTTAACTACCATTAGTAATTATTTTTAACTTTTTTAATGTACTGATATGTACCATTAATCATATGTACTGATATACACCACTAATCAGTGTTTTTAATCTTTGGTAAAGGAAAATTCTAGAGTAAACGTCATGTACCGATATGTACCACTAATCATATGTACTGATATGCACCATTAACTATTTTGATAACTTATGAAATCTTAGACCTAAAGCATAATTATTTTTTTCAAAAATAAAATAGGTTGAAACACTTTTTGGACCACTTTTTTAGATTTTTTATTTTTTAATTAAAAAGAACAACGTTTTATTAAAACATTAAGATCGTAAAATAAAAAAAATTAAAAAAGAGGCCAAAAAAGTATTTCAACATATTCTATCTAAAAACAATCATGTTTTAGGTCCCAATAATTTTAAAAGTTATTAAAATAATTAAAGATACATATCAGTATATATGATTACTGGTACATATCAGTACATATTATTTACTTTAAACTTATCCCTTTAGTAAAACCTATACACACTTAAAGTTATTCAAATTCGGATATCTTAAGAAGAACAACATTCTCCATTTTACATGTATCATTCTTTGGGTTCAATAATTATCTTTTCGAAAGGCATACATACAAGTTGCCTTCCACAACTTCATTTAAATCGATCAGGTTTCACCTATTGTGGACAGATTCAATCTAGCTTTTTCAATATGCGTTGTTAGAGTTTAGAAAAATTTGAGACCAAAATAATCTAAATTCAAAGACAACTCGATCTGAACTTGCCCAAATCGTTCGTTTGCCGCCTCTAATAAATATAACAAAAACAAATTTATAAAAAATAAAAAATGTATTAAAAAATAAAAGTATTATAAACATTTAACAAATTCATTGAAATTAAAAAAGGAAACAAATTTATAAAAAAGAAAAAGGAAGAAACACAAGTTTGCCTTATGAAAGTGACATTCATGGCTTTCTTCCCATCTTCACAAGAAAAAACAAACTTCTTTTAATTTTGGGAGAAATACACCAATAGTCAGTAAATTACGAAAAATGATCATTTTAGTCATTAATTTTTAAAAAATTATAAAATGATCATCAAATTTATCAAACACGCTATAAAATGGTCACTAAACGTTATAGAAAAGTGTGACAAATCGATTAATTTAATGATGATTTTGTAACAATTAAATAAAATTTAATGGCCATTTCCTAACAATTTGATAAATTTAATGTCCATTTTATAATGATTTAATAAATTTAATGTCTATTTTATAACTTTTAAAATGGCAATGATCTAAATGATATTTTTTCATGATTTAGTAACTACCTATGTACTTTAACCCTTTAATTTTTTTAGAACAACCTAAAAATTAGGGGTGTTCGGTAGTTCAACAGTACTATTTAGCTTAAATGGTAGTTTAACTGTTATATTATTGAATCGTAACAAAATTGTTAAGAAATGATTAATCGTATCATTTGGTCTAAACGGTCGGTTAACTGTTATGGTGGTTATTGAATTGTAACTTAACCGTTTGGAAAAAGGTTAATCGTTATCAACGGTTCGGTTACAGGTTAACAAAACTTATTACATTTTTTTCTCACATTTTTACGGCTTCTTTTGAAAATAGTAAAATTATCTATCCGATAAATATTATATTAATATTATATTATAAGAGCGTATGAAAATTGACTTAGCCAATCTTGTGAACAATATATATGTATAAATAAATTAACCTAAAAGTAACCATTAACCATCATATTTAATACTTCAATTGACTGAAATTATTTAACCTTAACGATTAAGTTAATCAATCTGTAAATATAATAATTATATCACTTACGATTCAATATGCACACTCTTACTAAAAGTCATGACTTGAATAGTATTAGTGACAAAATTAGGGCGAAGCCTTGAAAACCGACATGACAACTAAAAAAATAAAAATATCTTTGTAAGAATAAAATCATTCTTTATTTATTGATTTTCGAATTAAGTTAATGTCGAATTGATAAACAACACTTATTTTTAATTTTCATTATCTTAAAAAAATTAACTAAACTGAAATAAAAAAACAATTTATAATTTATTTCACAAAATCCAAATCTGACCACTCCACTTGCAAATCTAATTGTCTAAACCTAAAAGCAGCCGTCATTTCCACTTTTACCCCTCAAATTTACCTTTCGGTGAAATTATTAAATATGAAATTATTAAAAAATAAAATGAGTCCTTGCAAAACAAAGCGCCTGTGGTTTTGGTTAAAAAGGAATCCCAGCTCCTAACGGACAACCCACACGGCGTCGTTTAAATCCCCTAAAAAGGAACCTCCTATTTATAACCAACAGCTGATCTTCGTTTCCGTTGTTGGTTTTCTTTGCATCGCCATTGTTGGGCTGTTTGTATATAAATACACATCGTTTCTTGCTTATTTCCCAAACACTCATAAGCAAAAAAGAAGTTAGAAAGAGAGAGAGAGAGAGAGAAAGAGAGAGGGCGGGGAGAGGAGAGAAGAGATGGGGTTCATTGTAGAAGAAGAGGTCTGTCACGACGTCGTTGTAGAGCCGCCTCCCAATTTTTCGATGGTGGAAGAAGGCATCTACAGATCCAGTTTCCCTCGTCCCTGCAATTTCGCCTTCTTAGAAACCCTCAACCTTCGATCCATCATGTGAGCTCTTCTTTCTTTTTCCTTCTTTTCCTTCTTTATGTGATAAAAAAGAAGTTCCATTTCGTTATGTTGGATTAATGAATTCAATTTCTTATATATCGCATTGTTAATGCCTTCTTTCCCTGTTTTTCTTTCACCCTTTTCCATGTTTGTGTTTGGTGTTCTGTATTTTCTGGAAAATTAATAGTTTATTCTTTAAATTTTAAAATAATTATTGTTTTTGCCAAGAAAAGGAGAGTTGGGTGATAAAAAAAAAGAAAAATATAAAGCAGGTTGGAAGGATTATATTATTGATTTTTTCGGGATAGCGTGTTATTTTTATTGTTCTGAATTATAATCAATTAAATTTTGGCTGTGTATGCCATTTTTATGAGTTGTAAATTCACTTCTTTCATATGAGCAGATATTTGTGCCCAGAGCCCTATCCCGAGAAAAATTTGGAGTTTCTCCGATCCCATAATATCCGGCTTTTCCAGTTCGGGATTGAGGGGAAAACGGTATTTTTTGCTTACGTTTGCTTCCCTGCTTTTCGCATGCCGAACAATGCATGTATACAAGTGTTGATTTTGAGTTGTTTGCGTCTTTCAATAGATAAAGCTGAATCCATTTGCCAGTCTAATACTGCTTCCCCCCCCCCCCCAAAGAAACTTGTAGATATTATCAAAATTTCATGAGATTTTGGGATCATTGATTGGTCAACAAGGTTTTTAATTTCAGAGTTGCTCTACCAACATATTGAAATTTGGTCAAAATTATATTTCGTTTAGTTCTTGGACTTTTATTAGGTGATAGCAATTCAGCGACCTTTCATGCAATATGGATAAATCATAAATGAATCAAGAAAGTCAAACTATATCTTATCTAAAAATTGAAGACAATTTCTCATTAAGTGTACATGATTTTCTTTATCCTAATTTCAGGAGCCTTCTCATGCTACACTCGGGGATTCCATCAGAGGAGCTCTCAAGATCCTAATGGGTACTGAATTCACAAACTACGGAGCTGACTCTCTTAATTTCGTATTTTTCCTTCTATCAGCATGCTTTAACTGTATGGGTATCTAACACGTTTGTATAATTTGTTCACAGATGTGAGAAATCATCCTATTTTAATCCACTGCAAACGAGGAAAGGTAATGGTTCAAATTCAGCTATTACTTGTGCTTACTAAAGATGTTAGCTTTACTTGTGGAACTGAATTTATAAAGGAGTGGTTACTTTTTTCTTTTTTATATTTATGGTTCATTTGTGTGGTAAGGCACGAGTTTCCTTTAAAGGTATGAATAGACATTACTATATGTATATATTGATATATCAAGGCTTTGCTTTTGTTGATATATGAAGTTCTATTTGGACATTGGAACTCATTTGACACATAGTTTGCAGTGTATAAGTACTTTATCGGGTTTAAAATCGATTTTTTTCTTCTTTTTCTGTGACATCTTAGGGATTGATTTCATTTTATTAGCCTTTATCATTAATAAAAAATTAAATAAATAATGCAGCATCGGACGGGTAGCCTGGTTGGTTGCTTGAGGAAATTGCAAAACTGGTGCTTGCCATCGGTATTTGAGGAGTATCAACGTTTTGCCGGCATCAAATCCAGGAGTGCTGATTTGAAATTTATAGAGACATTTGACATCATATGTCTCAGGCAGTGTCTTCACAGCATCATTTATCACTACCAAGGATATGGTCTGAACAAGAGGCGGTTGCTTTACGGTGAAGAGAGCGTACAGAAACCCCAAATAATTTCGAATTAAGGAGAGGGATTCGTTGGCACATAACATCGACGACAACGGAAAGGAATTCAAACTTCTCTTAATTGGTTTAAGAAATTTTTTTTCTTTGCTTGTTTTTTTTTGTCTAAAGTTACTACTTGATATCAGATTTTGCAATTTGGTCTGGGAAAACCCATCGTGAAAAAGGTGCCTGTGTTTTCTTGGACAACTTTTTCCCATTGGGATATTGGCTGAAATCCTTGAGGAGAAGCATATCTGCAAATCTTGATTTAGGTTGTGTACATCTATTATTCTAGCATAAGAGGAAGTTTGCATTTATCGAAATTTTAGACCCAAAGAGAGATCAACGAAGAAATTTGCTCTTTCTCTCTCTCTCTCATTGTCAGTCCCAGCCCATGGTGTACTTTGCAAGAATGAAGAAATTTCAATCGGTTTCTGTTAATTATGCTCGTCTTCTCCCCCCGTTTTTTCCCTGGAATTTAAGTGTTGAAAAGGTTTAGAGGATGTTGATAATTTGACTAAAGAGAATTGAGGATTTGCAATGGAATAGAGTTAATAATAGCACCATAAGTGCATTAGTGAGAAGAAATTGTCACGTCTGAGAAGAAATAAGGACATTAATTCCACATTGGAAAAGAAAAAATAGGTCTTAGAATATATAAACGGTGGCGCTGCACACATATCATTATTTAACCATCTTCTCACTCCTATATTTGTCACTCAACTTTCTAATTTTTCAATTTGCTCATTGAACTTTAAACATTGAACATTTTTGTTCGTTTTTTCATTAACAGCCCGATGATATAGATTTTTAATTAATATTTGATTGTAAAAGATTTTTTTATTAATATTTGATTAACATGTAAATTTTCAAATAAAAAAATCTTAAATTCTACCCAAACCCCAAATCTCACTAAAGTCTCACCGTCTCCCCTCCCAAACACTCATTGCCCCACATAGAAAATGAAGATGGTGCGGAAATAAAAAAATAAAAAAACGAACCCACATGTTTTCTCTTCCAGTAAAGAATTTATTTTCATATAAATTGGTTTCAACGAAGCTGATTCAACCGTGCATGGTATATTGTAGCTCTTTACCAACTCAAACCAAAATTCGGCTCGAAAGTTAGAACTTACTGGTTTGCATCCCAAATCTTAACCATAGATGACAAAATTGGAGAAGAAAAAATAGATGAAATGCTATTATTTTAAAGATCCCAACGGTAGAGAGAAAAAACTAATCATTCAACATAAATTCGTGGAACTTTGGCTTTTTTTTATTAAACGGACATCGGATTCAAGTTTATGAGGGTGAAACGAGTTTAAAGGGACCATAATAAAATTAAAATTTTTGAAAGAGCCATAATAATATTTTAAATATATTAAAGGGATTATAGAACTAATTTTATTTTATTACCATTGAAAAAAATGGCAAAGACTCGCACCCAAAATCTTCTTATGTTTCACCCATATGGAGAAGGAAGAAGTATAACACCCTTAACGTATACTCGTAGACCGAATATACATTAAAGATGTTACAGAGTCGTTTAAAAAAATCCTGACTTATAATAATTTATTTTTTATACATATAAATCTTGTCTTTATTAATCTAACCCTTTTCTCGATTTTTTTGAAATCATAACTTATGTGTAGTTGGCTAATTTCGACCCTGAATTAGTTTGTAAAACATATTAGTTAGTTATTAAAACGATAATGCAATTCAGGGTGAAAAATATGTTCACGGCCTAGGCCCTTTCTTGATTTTAAAATCCTTATGCGATTACCGATAAATAAAAATTTAAACTGATTAAACACGATTTACTACCTTTTTAAGCTTACCGACTATTCATATTAACAAAGTAAGCTTCCTTTCTACTTTAGTTTATTCTTTCATATTACTAATACCTTATCTTGCTTTATCTATATATGATTCATCATTAAAACTGATCAATTATCTATCGTTTAATTTAATTTAATGCATCATATACTACCAGCCGATAAATAATTACATGCCCACTAGAGATTATCATAAGTTAGAATATCTTACTGATGTTTTGCAGACTGAAGCTTGATCAATATGCTCAACTCCTCTTCAAGTACTCCATCTTAACCTACGTGTGTATCAAACACACGCTAAGTTTTCACTTAGTGAGGTAATAAACAAAATTAATAATAATTTAAACTTATTAAACTTTATGGCTACATTATATAGAATGATATATGCCAATGCATTAACTTTTATGTTGCATTAGTGATAACTTACTATATGCTAATATCATAATATTTTCTTGTTTGTTCATTTATCATAATATGTCATTTATACCTCAATGCATGAACATATATATCATGTTAGAAGCTAATGAATGTGCTTGTTCTATTCCTTTAACATCATATCACTAGTTACCATTAATGTTAAACTTTTAAGTTGAACTTACTTACCATTTTCATGCCTAATAACATACGTTACCTCACATGTAATAACATATATAAAAAATTTTCCTTTGTCATGTAACCTGTAAAAATCAACAGCTCATATACATACGTTAGGCATGGTAAGTCAATTCAATATTCTCAAAAAATCTCTTGTTTCCCTTTTGAATCATATTAAGATTACTTATACCAATTCTTTATACCTTTAGCCCAAGAATTTTATATAGAGAGAAACTTAAGTATGCAAGATCGGTACTCCCAGAGTACTAGTCACCGAAGTGACGATAAACATATAGATACATAAAGTGTCGGTAACATATAGACACATAAGTGTCGGCATCATATAGACACATAAGTGTCGATATCATGTAGACACATAAGTGTCGGCATCATATAGACACATAAGTGACGGTAAACATATAGATCCAAAGATCGATGTGTAGCTACACGCAGTCCCAGACTACTAGACCTCTAATGGCATGCCACTATACTGTAACTCTCTATAATTTAATTTTATGTATAGAGAGAAACTTAAGTATGCAAGGCCGATACTCCTTGAGTACTAGACACTGAAGTGACAATAACTTGTAGACACGTAAAGTGCCAAAAACATATAGAAACATAAAGTGTCGGTAAACATATAAATCCGAAGATCGGTGTGTAGCTACACACAGTCCCAAACTGCTAGACCTCTAATGGCATGCCACTATACTATAACTCTCTATAATATAATTTTATGTAGAGAGAGAAACTTAAGTATGCAAGGTTGGTACTCCTTGAGTACTAGTCACCGAAGTGACAATAACTTGTAGACACGTAAAGTGTCGAAAACATATAGACACATAAAGTGCCGGTAAACATATAGATCCGAAGATCGGTGTGTAGCTACACGCAGTCCCAGACTGCTAGACCTCTAATGGCATGCCACTATACTGTAACTCTCTATCATAAACTTGGGCAATAAATCCATATCAATAACTCGTAAATTATCATTTTGTAAATGATTCATGTATCACCATTATTCAATAATAACTTGCCATAATAGAACATAATAGGGCAGTTCATACTCTATCATATGCTAACCTTTTTTCCTTTGCTTGTAAAACATCATATAACTTATACAAAAACCATGTTATCATTTCAATAAAATCAAGTAAATAAATTACTTAAAAGTGTGCTAAAATACATTTCAAAACATATAAATGCACTCACCTAGGCCATTTATTAGCTTGCCTTACTAAGCTCTATTCGATCCTTTCTTTCATAGTACCTTGAACCCTCTTTTAATTCGAATCAAACTTCATTAATCACATGAATGTAAACAACAAATTGTTAGATTCAAATCTAACAATTTCTCAAACATGCCATCAAATCTAATCATTCGAATATACAGAATTTCCAAAATTTCCTTCCTTGAATTGTTCGAAAACTCATTATAGTCCTTAGTGACCAATGTGAACTTCCATTAACCCCTTTCAAGCTTACTAATTAACCTTAGATACAAAATATATCAATTCTCATTTTCTGGCAGATTGCACTACCTTCAAAGAAATATTTCCATAAAATAATTTACAACTCAAAATTCAACTCCGTTTGTTCTAAAAGAAATTAGATTCAATAAGCTTTTCACTCATATAAATTAATAGTCCGAATTCAACTTGTACGATTTATGGCTAATTTTCAAAGTCAATTACAGAGTTGGAATTCAGAACAGACTAGTGATCTGTTTTCTGACCTTTCGTCACTTAAAAATTCATATCTTTTGACTCGAAACTCGAAATCAGTTTCCATTTGTTGGAAACGAAACTATATGATCAAATTTTTACATCGGTAAAAAATTCACCATCTATCCATTTTTGTAGAATTTAACGTGAATTTTCAAACTTACTGCCATAATCCAATTTTCTTTTGTAGAATTTAACGTGAATTTTCAAACTTACTGCCATAATCCAATTTTCTACACAGATTCGATAAATAAACTTCAAATTTTTATACTAACTTCTCCTTATTTCTCTACTTTTCAATTTAGTCCAATTTCTTGCTTTAAACCACCAACTTCACCTTCTTCACCAAATAATTATTCAAAATAATTCTCCCTTATTTTTCATTCTTTGAAAAAATAGCCACTAAAATGCAAAAATAAGGATTCAAGCTTCTTTACTTTGCAAATTAGTCCTCAATTCAACACTACTACCTTAAATCCATCATTAAAACTAAAAATCAGATTTAGCCCCCATACAAAACTTCATTTTTGATTTGGTCACTTAACTTTGACAATTTGTCAAAATGGTCACTAATTCGATTCAACATCAATTTAACATTCTAACTTCAATTTCATGTCTCTAACATCATTAATAACATAAATACACACCAGAATCATAAAAATCAGATTTGGTCCTCTAACTTTTAAACTTGCCAAAATGGTCCTTATACTTTTAACTTAGGGTTTTGCTTCCAAATAACAATTCAAGCTTACTAGATCATTAATTCAACATTACAATCCCTAAATTAAACTTGAATCCATAAACCCTAATCATCTTCATAAAAATCAAAACATGTAGAACTTAAATCCCAACTCAATATCAAGATTTTAACACCATACTAACTTGATTTCAACTTGAATTCAATCATGGAATCATAAAATCTCAAAAGCCCCAATTGATCCATAAACCCTAATTTATTTCTCATGTAAATTCTCATCAATCAAGCATGAATTCCATGAATTATTGATATCAAAAGATAGAGCTTGAAGAGTAGAACAACTTTACAGTTGAAGAGATTACCTGAAAATTGAGTTTCGGGGCTTGAATCGAGCTTGGAAAAATTTTCTCTTTCTTTCCCTAGATTTCATGTTTTTGGCTGGATTCACCATTATTTTACACATATAACTATTAAATAAATATTAAATTCATTTAATAGTGAAGTTACAATTTTACCCTTTTATCTAATGGTTGAGATTGATTTTATCATCAATCATGGGTCAAGATTTAATCTTCCATTTCCTCTTTCCAAAATTGCCCTTATAACTTTTTAAGTATTTCAAAATTGCCATTGGGGCCAAATGACCAATTTGCCTTCCAACTAGTTTTTTTACTAGTTTGTCATTCTTGTAAAAATTCAAATAAGTCTAGTTGGAATCCAACCAATTGTAATAAAATATTCATAAAATAGTATTTTATGGCTTTTCCATGGCTTTTGGATCAGCCTCTGAAATTTCAGTTCGATCCGATTTCCCGATATTCATAAAATACTTCTACTGCGATTTTACCTTTATCGAGCTGTCAGATTTATTCCAATAATTCTATATTTCCATATTCGGGAAATCCACAATATAATCTCATAAAATTTTCCTTTCCTAAGATCTTAGACCAAATTTTCTTAACTCATTCTATTTTCCCGATACTTGTCGAAAATCTTCATAGAATAAAATTTCTCTTAGAATTCCTTTATCGATAATCCATACGAATATTCTCTACTTTTCTAAGTCCAAAATATCGATCAGAAACACTTTTATGGGACCTTCCCGGGGGTCACCCATCCTAATATTTCCCTAGCATGAGCACGCTTAACAATTTTATTCGATCCAAATTCGGTACCTTTTACTGCATCTTAATTCTTAAAACCGATATCAAGGTACTTTTTTTGATCCGATTCACTCTTATACTGAATAAAATTACTTATTGGGGAAATTTACACTTTAGTCCCTAAACTTTTCCAAACTTTATACTTTAACCCCAAAACTTTCAAAATTTACATTTTGGTCACTAGCTAAAAATTTGGGATATTACAATTCTTCCCCCATTTAATAAAATTCATCCTTAAATTTTCAACGTACCAGTTTCAAATATTTGCAGATATTGCTCCCTCAATTTCTTTCAATTTCTCAAGTGACTTTTTCAATCTTGTGATTCCTCCCAGAGCTTCAAATATAATCTCTTAACAGATCAATTCTTTCTTAGCTTCTTTTCTAACCATCTCAGTAGTATCACTACTTAACTTTCCAATTCTCCCCTTATATATACTTATAGTACATACATCTTATAATGAGATACTACTGAGTTATTTTCATCATAACTTCAATCCTTAGCAGGAGCTAACTTTCATGCTTATTTCACTGTATCATATCCGCTATGGTTCATTTTTTGACCTCCAGGATTCGTCAATTGACGAAATCCATCATCGATTTACTTTCCTTATTCTAGTCTCATTCTATCTTATACTAATGAGGAGCAACATCAAGTCATACAATCAGCACATCGGTAATATGATATCATAAGGGCATATACTTACTGACAAATTCATATCAATCTTGGTTTAGCATCCATAACCGGCTAAACCTTTGCTCTGATAACATTAAATGTAACACCCTTAACGTATACTCCTAGACCGAATATACATTAAAGATGTTACGGAGTCGTTTAAAGAAATCTTGACTTATAATAATTTATTTTTATACATATAAATCTTGTCTTTATTAATCTAACCCTTTTCTCAATTTTCTTGAAATCATAACTTATGTGTAGTTGGCTAATTTCGACCCTGAATTAGTTTGTAAAACATATTAGTCAGTTATTAAAACGATAATGCAATTCGGGGTGAAAATAGGTTCACGGCCTAGGCTCTTTCTTGATTTTAAAATCTTTATGCGAATATCGATAAATAAAAATTTAAATCGATTAAACGCGATTTACTACCTTTTTAAGCTTTTCGATTATTCACATTAACAAAATAAGCTTCCTTTCTACTTTAGTTTGTTTTTTCATATTACTAATACCTTATATTGCTTTATTCATATATGATTCATCATTAAAACTGATCAATTATCTATTGTTTAATTAAATTTAATGCATCATATACTACCAGCGGATAAATAATTACATGCCCACTATAGATTATCATAAGCTAGAATATCTTGCTGATGTTTTGTAGATTGAAGCTTGATCAGTATGCTCAACTCATCTTCAAGTACTCCATCTTAACCTACGTGTGAATCAAACACACGCTAAGTTTTCACTTGGTGAGGCAATAAACAAAATTAATAATAATTTAAACTTATTAAACTTTATGGCTACATTATATAGCATGATATATGCCAATACATTAACTTTTATGTTGCATTAGTGATAACTTACTATATGCTAATATCATAATATTTTATTGTTTGTTCATTTATCATAATATGTCATTTATACCTCAATGCATGAACATATATATTATGTTACAAGCTAATGAATGTGCTTGTTCTATTCCTTTAACATCATATCACTACTTGCCATTAATGTTAAACTTTTAAGTTGAACTTACTTACCATTTTCATGCCTAATAACATACGTTACCTCACATGTACTAACATATATAAAAAAATTTCCTTTGTCATATAACCTGTAAAAATCAACATCTCATATACATACGTTAGGTAGGGTAAGTCAATTCAATATTCTCAAAAAATCTCTTGTTTCCCTTTTGAATCATATTAAGATTACTTATACCAATTCTTTATACCTTTAGCCCAAGAATTTTATATAGAGAGAAACTTAAGTATGCGAGATCGGTACTCTCAGAGTAATAGTCACCGAAGTGACGATAAACATATAGACACATAAAGTGCCGGTAACATATAGACACATAAGTGTCGGCGTCATATAAACACATAAGTGTCGATATCATATAGACACATGAGTGTCGATATCATATAGATACATGAGTGTCGGCATCATATAGACACATAAGTGCCGGTAAACATATAGATCCGAATATCAGTGTGTACCTACACGCAGTCCCAGACTGCTAGACCTCTAATGGCATGCCACTATTCTGAAACTCTCTATAATATAATTTTATGTATAGAGAGAAACTTAAGTATGTAAGGTCAATACTCCTTAAGTACTAGTCACCGAAGACAATAACTTGTAGACACGTAAAGTGCTGAAAACATATAGACACATAAAGTGTCGGTAAACATATAGATCTGAAGATCTGTGTGTAGCTACACGCAGTTCAGACTGCTAGACCTCTAATGGCATGCCACTATACTGTAACTCTCTATAATATAATTTTATGTATAGAGAGAAACTTAAGTATGCAAGGTCGGTACTCCTTGAGTACTAGTCACCGAAGTGACAATAACTTGTATACACGTAAAGTGCTTAAAACATATAGACACATAAAGTGCCGGTAAACATATAGATCCGAAGATCGGTGTGTAGCTACACGTAATCCCAGACTGCTAGACCTCTAAAGGCGTGCCACTATACTGTAACTCTCTATCATAAACTTGGGCAATAAATCCATATCAATAACTTGTAAATCATCATTTTGTAAATGATTCATTTATTACCATTATTCAATAATAACTTGCCACAATAGAACATAATAGGGCAGTTCATCCTGTATCATATACTAACCTTTTTCCTTTGCTTGTAAAACATCATATAACTTATACAAAAACCATGTTATCATTTCAATAAAATCAAGTAAATAAAATTCTTAAAAGTTTACTAAAATACATTTCAAAACATATAAATGCACTCACCTGGGCCATTTATTAGCTTGCCTCACTAAGCTCTTTTCGATCATTTCTTTCATAGTACCTCGAACATTCTTTTGATTCAGATGAAACATCATTAATCACATGAATGTAAACAACAAATTGTTAGATTCAAATCTAACAATTTCTTAAACATGCTATCAAATCTAATCATTCGAATATACATAATTTCCAAAATTTCCTTCCTTGAATTGTTCGAAAACTCATTATGGTCCTTAGTGACCAATTTGAACTTCCATTAACCCCTTTCAGGCTTACTAATTAACCTTAGATACAAAATATATCAATTCTCATTTTCTGGCAGATTGCACTACCTTCAAAGAAATATTTCTATAAAATAATTTACAAATCAGAATTCAACTCAGTTTGTTCTGAAAGAAACTAGATTCAATAAGGTTTTCACCCATATAAATTAATAGTCCGAATTCAACTTGTATGATTTATGGCGAATTTTCAAAGTCAATTACAGAGTTGGAATTCGGAACAAATTGATGCTCTGTTTTCTGACCTTTCGTCACTTAAAAATTCACATCTTTTGACTCGGAACTCAAAATCAGTTTTCGTGTGTTGGAAACGAAACTAGACGAACAAATCTTTACATCGGTTAACATTCACCATCTAGCCATTTTTTTCTAGAATTTATGGTGAATTTTCAAACTTACTTCCATAATCTAGTTTTCTACACAACTTCCATAAATAAACTTCAAATTTTTATATTAACTTCTCCTTACTTCTCTACTTTTCAATTTAGTCAAATTGCTTGCTTTAAACCACCAACTCATCACCTTCTTCACCAAATAATTATTCAAAATAATTCTCCCTTATTTTTCATTCTTTGAAAAAATAATCACTAAAATGCAAAGATAAGGATTCAAGCTTCTTAACTTTGCAAATTAGTTCTCAATTCAACATTACTACCTTAACTCCATCATTACAACTAAAAATCAGATTTAGCCCCCATACAAAACTTCATTTTCGATTTGGTCACTTAACTTTGACAATTTGTCAAAATGGTCACTAATTCGATTCAACATCAATTTAACATTCTAACTTCAATTTCATGTCTCTAACATCATTAATAACATAAATACACACCAGAATCATAAAAATCAGATTTGGTCCTCTAACTTTTAAACTTGCCAAAATGGTCCCTATACCTTTAACTTAGGGTTTTGCTTCCAAATAACAATTCAACCTTACTAGATCATTAATTCAATATTACAAACCCTAAATTAAACTTGAATCCATAAACCCTAATCATCTTCATAAAAATCAAAACATGTAGAACTTAAATCCCAACTCAATATCATGATTTTAACATCATACTAACTTGATTTCAACTTGAATTCAATCATGGAATCATAAAATCTCAAAAGCCCCAATTGATCCATAAACCCTAATTTATTTCTCATGTAAATTATCATCAATAAAGCATGAATTCCATGAATTATAGATATCGAAAGATAGAGCTTGAAGAGTAGAACAACTTTGCAGTTGAAGATATTACCTGAAAACCGAGTTTCGAGGCTTGAATCGAGCTTGGAAATGTTTTCTCTTTCTTTCCCTAGCTCTCATGTTTTTGGCTGGATCTTTTCACCATTATTTTACACATATAACTATTAAATGAATAGTAAATTCATTTAATAGTGAAATTACAATTTTACCCTTTTATCCAATGGTTGAGATTGATTTTATCATCAATCAAGGGCTAAGATTTAATCTTCCATTTTCTCTTTCCAAAATTGCCCTTATAGCTTTTAAAATATTCAAAATTGCCATTGGGGCCAAATGACCAATTTGCCATCCAACTAGTTTTTATTTACTAGTTTGCCATTCTTGTAAAAATTCAAACAAGTCTAGTTGGAATCCAACCAACTATAATAAAATATGTATAAAATAGTATTTTATGGCTTTTCCATGGCTTTTGGATCAACCTCTGAAATTTCAGTTTGATCCGATTTCCCGATATTCATAAAATACTTCTACTGCGATTTACCTTTATCGAGCTATCAGATTTATTCCAATAATTCTATATTTCCATATTCGGGAAATCCACAATAATATCTCATAAAATTTTCCTTTCCTAAGATCTTAGACTGGATTTTCTTAACTCATTCTATTTTCCCGATACTTATCGAAAATCTTCAAGAATAAAATTTCTCTTAGAATTCCTTTATCGATAATCCATACGAATATTCTCTACTCTTACTGAGTCCAAAATATCGATCAGAAACACTTTTATGGGACCTTCTCGGAGGTCACCCATCCAAATATTTCCCTAGCCTGAGCATGCTTAACAATTTTATTCGATCCAAATTCGGTATCTTTTACTGCATCTTAATTCTTAACAGTTTGGTAACTAGCCAAAAATTTTGGATATTACAAGAAGAAAATAAAAAAAAAGAAAATTTTAAAAAATTATAAGAATACAAAACGACGTCATT
Organism: Hibiscus mutabilis; assembly: GCA_019671005.1. Lineage (NCBI taxonomy): Eukaryota > Viridiplantae > Streptophyta > Magnoliopsida > Malvales > Malvaceae > Hibiscus > Hibiscus mutabilis. The sequence continues at coordinate 15,651,869 of CM033744.1, forward strand.
TTGATGCAAATTATATTTTTTATATAAAAGAAATCTCTTGTTTGAAAACTTTGGATCAAAGGTGTTTTATAGGTGAAGTAGCTACCAGAAATCTTTTGTCATTTTTTGTGTTCTTATCTATGCTCTAAAAATAAAAGTTGAGTTTAGAGTTTAGGATGTATAGTTTAGTTTTTAAGGTTTATGATTTAGGATCTAAAAATTAGGATTAAAATGTAGTATTTAATTTTTTTGTGTTAGAACATAAATAAAGATATTTTAAAAAAAATCCAATCAAAAGTTACTCGGGATTGAATTTAGGAATTCAATGTCAATTACCCCTAAAATAATATCCTTTTAAATATGTTACGGTCTTAATTGACAAAATTGTTTTAATTGTTAAATAAACCATCTTTTTGATTATGTAAATCGGTTAAAAAAATTCCGTAAAAAATATTAAAAAATTCAAAGAGGTTTGAAATTGAAATTTATCAAGTGGTTTAAGTGGAAAAGAGAATGTTATCCATAGATGACTAAGATTTGAGCACTTTGTCTGTAGGTGGGTGTGCCTTATTAAAAGGCTAGAATGAATGACCGGATATTATCTTGTAATCAAACCAACTAATTTAAAAATATTTGAATTTTTTTTGTTATATACATGTCTGTCTTACGGTCCATGCTCAGGGTGCGAGGCTGTCATTCCCAACAATGTTGTCTCCAAAGTTCAAACTCATGTCCTCTCATCGAGAGTGCAATGTGCCTTACCAATGCACCCAACACTTGTTGGTAAAATATTTGAAATTTTAAATAATTTTAATAATTATAAAACATAAAAATAATTAAATAATTCCATTTATTGGAGAACGTAAAAATTAATTAAAATATATAATATTGAGTTGTTTTTAGGCTTAAATGAAAAATAAGTGCCCAAAGTATACTATTTTTAACTTTAGGTGCCTAAAGTATTTTTTTTATAAAAATAGGTGCCTAAAGTTTCAAAAGTTATAATTTTAGGTGCCTAGCTGTTAACTACCGTTAAAAAAACCCATTAACCAATACAAAATTGACACGTGTCTTTTTAATTTTTTTAAATTATTATTCTTTTAATAATTTAAAATTTTACAAAAAAATTTGAAATCCTAAAACTTTATAAAATAGTCTTCAAATCCTCACCGCTGCCGCCATGCTGGCCCCACCCTTTTGGTTGCCGGACTGAGTTGACCATTTTCCCTCACTCGACGTCGTCGAAAATCGGCGAACGGTGTGCCAACCGAACATTGAACGTCGAACGTGAAATAACCGTTCGATTTGCACACCGTTCGCCAGTTTTCGACGACGACGAGTTGGGGGAAATGGCCGGCTGGGTCCGGCGATCGAACGGGTGTGGTCGAAGACGGCGGCCGGTGGCGGCAGCGGTGAGGATTTGGGGATTTATGATTTATGGATTTTTAGGGATTTAGGGACTGATTTGAACATTTTTGTAATTTTCGGGATTTTTTTAAAAAATTTAATTTTTTCAAAAATAATTAAAAAATAATATTCATGCCATGTGTTGCGTTTTAAATGGATAACGTTTTTTTAACACCTGAACACCTAAAATTATAACTTTTGAAACTTTAAGCTCCTATTTTTACAAAAAAAAACTTTAGGCACTTAAAGTTAAAAAATGGTATACTTTGGGCACTTGTTCTTCATTTAAGCCTTGATTTTATCTTAAAATGGATAATTTTAATAATTTAACTTCATATTATATAATGAAAAAGGTTAAATTATAATTTTCATTTTTATATTACAGTTAATTTGGAGATTTAATTCATACTTTAATATGACATAAGTTTTTCTTTTTATATTATCATTGTAGTTTGTTAGTTTGCATCATTATCATCGTTAATAATATTTTAGAAAATTTATTAAATATTGAGGATCAAATTAAATTTATTATATTCTTATGAATTATGGCATTTAAGTGGTTGTGATAAAATTATTATTATATCATGTCTCGTTATTATCTTTGTTAAATCAACGAAAAAATTTAGCAACAAATAACAAAAATAAAATATATATATATATATATATATATATATATATATATATATATATATATATATAACATTAATGGTCATATTTGAAGGGGAAAAAATATTCTGGTAACCAAAATATTTTAATAATTTGACGGATAATGATGTAGTGTACCAAAGTAATCTTTTTTATATAAATAAAAATGAAGTGTCAGTGGATTTTAAGGCCCAGGTCTTATGCTATCCGGATCTGAAACGACATTGGATATAATCGTGTCTCTAATATTTAATATTTCTTTAATATATTTTGAGAACAATATTTTCAAATTTAAATCTGAATATGTGATCAAATTTGTAGTTTGATGAAAGTTAAAACAGAGCACAAACTAAAAAATTTACATTGAACTCTCAGGGCCAGTTCTCAATTCTCCATTGTTATTGTATTGAAAAAATAATTTTGGAAAATGTTGCAGAAAGTTAAAAAGGTCCATTTTAGATTTTAGGATAGAAAGTGAACAAAAAATTAATTTAACTGATATTTAAATAATTTAATATAGGATAAATTACATAAATCATCACTAAACTGCACTCTTAAATCTATTTTGGTTACTAAAGTTCAAAACGTTCAATTTACTCACTGAAGTTTAGACATTGAATGTCTTTTGCCAGTCCTCTGTTAACCTTTTGATATAGTCCATTTACCGGTGAACGAAAGAACTTCTCCAAGATTCGAATGATGAAAAATTTCATCGGCACGAGAAAAGCAACATATCGAGAAACGAGCTCCATCCTACGACGAGAGAGGAAGATCTACGAGAGAGAAACTAGAGGATTTTTGGTCGATTCGTGAACTACTGAGCACTTTCTAGCACAATAGAGGTCGAATTCAGACTCAAAGGGTCAAGACGGAGTGACTAGTGAAAATTGAGACTGAACGACCACCATCTACGATTGTTTAGGGTTTAAGAGTGATAAAAAATATTCAATGACTAACTTTAGTGACAAAAAAAAACGTTTAATGTCTAAACTTAGTGAGAAAATTAACGTTTTGAAGCTTTAGTGACCAAAATAAGTTGAATAAATTTTAGCGATGATTTACGACGAGATAATGTTACAATTTCTATTGGGTAGGAAAACATTTTTTTGACATGTTTCTATTTTGATGATTGTTTTAGCAGACCACTTGCTGTATCTACCAATCTTTTATTTGGTTGCTCCTTTTTCGGCACCATATTAAGTTGTACTCTTCTCAAGTGTTATTGCTGCACCCACAGCCAAGCTACAGATAAGTCCACTCAAGTATGTATTTCTTTTCTTCCATATCTGTAATTTTATGAATTAAAAGTACGTATTTTTTATCGTTTCTGATCAATTGTGAAAATGGGTTTTGTATATGGGGATGAACAAAGAATTTGTGTGTAAAGACAGGGAGTTTTATGGAGCACCATGGCTCTGTATTTGTAATTCCAAGTCCAAACTAAAAGATCCAAGCATTTCAACAATCGTAGTACAGCAACTAAAACATATTTGGTAATGCCATCAGGCAACACATAATCATTCAGCAAAAACAAGAATTACCCACTTTGAACTAAATTAAGAAAGCAGTCGGATATAAAAAAAGGAACAAAACGCATAGAAAAAGAGCACAGAATATATTGCACTTCAAAAGAAGTTATAACAACAACAACATTCATCGTCGACATCAAATCAGGGGGGCTTAAAAGAATAATCCAACTTTCTTTCACCCAAACCAAACCCCCCTTCTCATTCCCATCTCGACAGCTACTGCCACAAGCAATTAAAAGATGAAAAAGAAACCAAATTCAGATTTCGTAACATTGGAAAACACCAAATCTTGACGAAAACAGAGATCTGTGTTCTTGTTTTCTCACTTTTTGAGGCTACCCCTCACACCAGGACGAGGCTTGCTGGGCTCAACCACATGGGTAGCATGTAGATTCGCAAGCTTTGCCTCTTCAAAGGGAATCTTCCGATGCCTAGCATCATGTTGGATCTGCATCGACTTCAAATCTGGAGCCGTTGTTTTGCAATGAGGACACTCGAACTTGGCATGTCCACCCTTTTCCACACCCGAACGGTCAGCTAATCCGGCCTTGCCGCCGCCTCGATTGGTTGTGGCGGCGTCGACCTTGGCGGTGTGCTTCTTCGGCTTGGCTTTGCCAGTCATGATTGAGGATAAAGATGAAAGAGCTAATGAAAAGAAGCAATAAACCCTAGGTAAAAGAGGTAGAGTTGATAGGGAAAGGGGTGAGAATATATAGGCTTTGTATTTTGATAGGCTCAGTGGTACTGTACATGTTAGAATTATGATTGGGTGTTGAGCATTTGTAGGCTTTTAGCGTAGTGGGTTTCATTTGGCGACCCATTGCTTAAATAAGATATTATATTTGGTAGAAGTATTCAATCCGTGGTTTCGGTTATCAAAATTTTATTAACTAAATTTTTTTATTAATTCTTAATTGAATCAATTTTTTTGAAAATTTTTAACCGAGCTAAAAAAGTTCAGTTAATTCGGTAAGTTTTCGAATTAATCAAAATTTATTATAAAATTTTGGATAAATTACACAAATGGTCACTAAACTATATTAAAATGATTTTTTAGCCACTGAACTTTCAAAAATTATAAAATAACCATTAAACTTATCGAACTATTACAATATAGTCATTAATTCATTGCACATTATAAATTATTAATAAATATTAAAAACTTTAATGCTCATTTTTTAATAATTCAATAAATTTGATGATTATTTTGTGCTAATTTGATAAAATTTAATGACTATTTTATAATATATCAAAGAAATTTAATGATCATTTATAAGTTTTAAAAGTTCAATGACAAAAAATAAATGTATGTAATATATATAATATATAATGTATAGAAATTTTGGTTAATTCAGTTAATTAACCGATTTCGAACCGAATCAATCGATAACTGAAGTTTAAAAAAATCATTAACCGTTAACCGACCGATTAATCGAAAAAAATTTGGTTCGATCGGTTAATTCAGTTAAAAGCGAAGTTTGAACACCCCTAATGTTTGGGATAATTTTTATTTCAAATTAAAAGTTTGGATAAATTTTTATTGTGGTTATTTTACAATGGTTAAAATATACTCCAAAAATTAGTTGGCCTAGTGAATGAGACACTAGGTCCCTTGAGTAAGGTTAGGAGTTCGAATTCTGGCGTTGTGAATAAAAAAAATTAAGATAGAAAGGTCGTCTCCATATTAGACCTCTGTAAAATTCAATTCAAAGTAGTCAACCAATGAATATGATATCGATGTTTTAAACAAAAAATGCTCCAAACAGTCCTGTACTCGTTATGTATTTGAAATTTAGTTTATTTACTTTTATTTTAGTTTATGTACTCGTTGTAATTACATGATAATAGGTGTTAGTATTTTTTAACTATTTGACAAAGTACACATATAAATGTTTGAATTCAAATTTCATAAAATTAATTCATTTTTTTCCTATCAGAGTCACTCGTTGGGGTCAAATTATCAACCCTAATACAATTTGAAAAAATAATTAGACGTCCATTACATAAAATATCATGGATGTAACACTAATGTACAGTACAAAACTTGATGGTTTTAAACCAATTATCCAAAGGGGTAAACTACAATGGTGACGTTAAATTATTGGATCGATCTTATTTTAATCACCAAACTATAAATATTGTCAATCAAACCACTCCACTATTAAAATGGATTCAATCAAGCCACTATCTGTTAACACCTAACGAGAAACTAATGTGGTATTTTTAAAAATTGGTATAATTACACATTTACTTCTTCATATTTACGCATTTAATTAATTGAATCCTAATTCAACAACAATTAAATTATTTCCTCATAAATTATTTCCCCCACCCCGCGCCTATCCCACACTCTTTCCCCCATCGCCTTTTTCCTTATCCTTTCTCTGCAACTCAACCATTTAAAAAAAAAAATTACATATAATTTTAGAAAACTCATAATATTAAAACCATGGTTGATTTTTTCGAAAAAAAACCATGGTTAAATTTAAATTACATTTCATCAAATAAGTAGACCTGTTTGAAATTCTTAACCGAACTTGCTTAGATACAAGATGTGCATGGCTCAAATTACATATAGATACAATGAAAAAACATAATCAAATAGAAACTCATTTAAAAGATATCATGAAGAAACAAAGTTTAGTATAACAAAATACTTAACCAACAAAAATATAATCTGCCTTAAAGCAGAGCAATAAAATCTTCTGCAACTAGAATATTTTTTTCTTCTAATTTTTGTGAAAATAAATTATTCTATTGGAAGAAGAAGAGCCATTGAGGGAGACCCTGGAATCCTCGGCGACATATTCGACCTTCAAAACCTTTTTAGCTGAAAAATTATATATGATAAGAGCACTCAGTTGTTCAAAACGACACAACGATGTTCCCACGGCGTTTACAACATCCTGTAAATCCTTGTGACCGATGTTCTCCCGGTTAAGACTACCCCAAACATTGACGAGGATAAATGTACCTTCCTCCGACCAACAATCGACAATAAAAAATGAAAATTTGATTTAGAAGGGGAAATTTAGAGTTAATGATTTGAAATGATTTTTTAATGTTTGGCTTTGATTTCAATACGTGCTGGAATCAATGGGAAGACAAAAGGGTTTTTTCTTTCATTGAAATTTAGAGGAGAATTCTGAGACAAAAAAATATGATGTTTTTACTTGGTTTTTCTCCAACGAAGAAGGGTTCTGGAATTAAAAAAACTAAAAATTGTTATATTTTTTTGAATCAGGACTAAGTTGATTGAATGTATAAATATAAGGAGGTAATGTGTAATTATACTAATTTTTTAAATTGTTACATAAGTTTCTCTTATAGTTTTTAACGGGACAATAGCTTGATTGAAACCATTTTAATAGTTGAGTGATCTTGTAACATCTCCAACCCGGATGTCACAAATGCGCCTCAAGCCCAACTCTAAAGCCAAAAAGCCTGCCACTAGATTTAGCCCAAACACCATCATTTCATAAAATACATTAAGTTTAAATACTTGACATAAATAAAATAGTAAAATGTTACATGAGAGCTCCATTTAAAATACATAATTTAAAAGCATTCAACTCATAAGTTAAAATCCAAAATGAGAGTTACAATACAACATAGGGTCTTACGAATACATAACCCAAATAAGTCTAAGTAATGTACTCGGACACAAGTCGAGGCTGAGGACCTACTCCGATGGTGCTCCGACAATGCATGCCAACCCATTAACATGCGAACGGAAACAAAAATTCCGAACGCTGAGCTAAGGAAGCTCAATGAATACACTTCCACTCAACCATGATTCATGCAAATCATAAATAAGAGCATGTAGTTAAAGGACGATGCGTGGCAATATAATACACGTGGCGCTACCTCTAGCCGCCTAAACACATAGAAACAATAATGCAATAATCTCACACGGCACACTTGCACCATACCGACAAACTTGGAGTGAGACTCGGTGTCACACAGACTCAAGAACGTACACTCTAAGTGAGGCCCGATGTCACACAGCCTCGGGAACATACACACTCTCTCTAGGTGAGGCCCAGTGTCGCATAGCCTCAGGAACGTACACACTCTCTCTAGGTGAGGCCCGGTGTCACACAACCTCGAGAACGTACACCCATACTCAAAATCTCTCATCGAGTATCATCGGATGAGGCCTGATGTCACACAGCCTTGGGAACGTACATTCGAAAGCTCATCTCTTGGTGTTGCAACACTCTCACTGGTATCCGGATCCCATCAATCAAATAACTCAACCACACAAGTGCCCTTACTTGGCACGTAATCACACACGATCCCCTAAGGATCTCTATGATTTCTATTACAAACAAGTCACCCAACATTTATCAAGTTATAACTTATTATATTCGTATACGTGGTTAAATTCTCGAATCCTTAGTTTTACTATTCATTTTACCCTATTAGAGGCCCATTGGCCTTAGTCCACGAATTATAGGTCCCCAAAACTCAAATCATAATTTTTGGGCAGATTGCCCAGCGAGTACCGATACCCACTCAAGGGTATCGATACACTTGCATGGGCACCGATACTCATTTACGCATATCGATACCCTGCCTGCATACGGTAGGGGTTCAACTAAACTGGGTACCGATACAATCGGTTGTGTATCGGTACACCCATTAGTATCAATACGCCCCCAAGTGTACCGATACCCAAAAACTATAACGCCCCAATTTTATGGAAAAATGCTTAAAAATCATTATTAATTATGTATTTAATAATGGTGGAATCAATTTTGAAAAACGGGTTTTGGAAGATGGATATTTTGGTTAGTGACCAAAATGAAAGTTTTGAAAACTGTGATTTTCTAGTGACTAAAATAAAAAGGGTCAAATACTTAGAATCTTTAATGAGATATTTTAGCAATTGGTTACTGATGATTTATCCCTTGATTTAACTGATTTTAACATGTGATTTAATTAATATTTAAACTGGATTTTGTTAAAAAGTTAGTTATCTTTTCTAAAACAAAAATTACGTCATTTTCTCTCCACTTTTTCTCTCCATTATCTCCTCAGCCAAACACTCAGTTTTTCATCAAATTTCCAGAGGTGAGGTGGATTCTAACTTGCCTTTATTGTTTCAAATTGTTTTATAAAGATTGTTTATACAAAATCTTACAATAATCTTGTGTTTTCTTATCTTTTCACAAATCAATTGAGGGAGAAACTTCGCAATAGGGGTAAGGTCTGAGATCTCCTCTATTGTATGGTTCTTTATTGAAATTCCCAAGCATTTGGTCCTTGTTTTTCTGTTTCTAATCTGATTTTGATGATTTTCCAATGTTTAATTGAGTTATTTGGGAAAAATGAGTTGATTCGCGAATTGGATCTGATTTCTAGTAAGTAAGGTTGCTTTGATTCATATTTTAGATGTATAATAATGTTGATAAGTGATTTTTATCAATGGAATCCCAAAACTTAAGAATCTCTATTTGTTTAGGTTGTTAGTTTTGAGGTTTTGTGGTGTTTTTGTGGTTATAGGGTTGTTGGAGGTAGTAGCTTGTTTTGGATCTATTTTTATATGTGTTTTGATGTTGGAAATGATGCTAGGTTGAAAGTTGTTGGCTGGTTTGTGAATCGAAGTGTTTTGGTTATGATTTCGATTGTTGTGGAGGGTTAATTGTTGAGGTTTTGTGAGAATCCGAGAAGGATTGTGGTTGCCGTATTTAGAATGCATTATGATGCATTAATCCTCTGTTGTTTTGTGGTAAAACAGGAGAGGTTTGATTTGGAAGTGATTGGAGAAGCGTTGAAGGCTTCAGATACTTGATTTCGCTTGATTTCGCGTCGGTGAATTGGGGTTTTGCTTATCGGTGAGTGAAAACGTGGTTTAAAGCATTTTGATGTTTTGATAACAGAGTTTTGGGAGTTATGGTAGAGCTTGAAATGCTTACCTAGACTCGGGAGTAAGTATAAAGTGGATTTCTCTCTCGGACGTGCTAGTTTGAAATAGTTTTATGCACTTGTTTTAATTTAAATGTTACCTACTGTTTAAGCATATTTTAAAGTATTTGATATACTATTTGTAAGCATGAAATGCTGAATGATGCACATGGTAAGTGATCCTTGTAAGTATGTGGTTTATACTTGTGTTTTAAGGTATAGTGGTTGCTTTGGAAATGACATGGTTTAATGCTTGTTAAAAACAGTGAGGTAAATGTTATTTGGTTAATTATATTGGCAAGTGATGTGGTTTTAAAATTGTTATCGGATATAGTTGGCCGGCCATAGGATTGAGTGCACTGTAAATAAGTCACCTTGGATGTCGAGGGGTTTATACGGCGTACCGAATACTCCACCCAATTACCCTAATGGTAGAGGGGTTAAACAATACCGAATACTCCCGTTAGTGGATTAAGCATCTAACCAATGATTGGTGTGGATGTCGCCGTGGGTTGTTATTGTACCCGGTTGTTAATGTACCGCGATTGTAATTGAATCGTTATTCTGGTTGAGATGGCTTGAAGTGTTGGGTTAACATTTGTTGAATCCGTGTATCTGATAAACTATTTTGTTATTGAACTTGTTAATGATCACTTGAAAGCCAATATAATTGGTAATGTATCATTGAAATGTTAATGTTGTATAATGTGGTTTATACATGTTTCTCCTTAAGCTTTGCATTTTGTAGTAATGCATGAGAAGGCTTAAATGGAGGGTTAGCAATGTGATTTGCTTTTGTTTAATGATATATGTAGCATATGGTTTAATATGCTGGTTTTAAACGATGTAAAATGCATGTTTAAAAAGGGGCATGATGATGATGTATTTAAGGATGATGTTATGTAAATGGTTTTAAATGCATTGATGGTGCTTGTTTTGAGCACTCTTCACTAAGCCTTGTGTGCTTACACTCTTGTTGTCCATCAATGCAAATACTTGAGGTCTTGAAAGGCAGAAAGAAGCAAGGGGATCTTGGCAAGACTTGTTACAAACTTATGTTAAAGATTAGACTATAATGAATAAGGGCAATGGGGTACTTGTTGTGTTTTGGGAGATGTTTTGTAAAACTCCCTGTTTGAGCATGTTTCTTTAGTTGCTTTTGGGTTGTAAATGGCCTTTAAGGTTTGATTTTGGTGCTGGTTTATCTTTTGGGTATGTTGCTTGGATGCAAGTTAGGAAGCATGCCTATAGATTTCCTTTTGTAGCATGAAGCCTTGTGGTGTTGTTAAAGTTGTGGTGTTAGTTGACTTGTGATATGTCTTGCATGTTGGTATTGTGTTTAAAGCATGTTGGATTGATTAGAGTATACTATTGGGATGAAAAACCAGCAAAAGTGTGACATTACAGGCCAGGCGTATCGATACGTGGGGGACCATATCGATACGGCTAGGCAAATCCAGGCTTGAGGGATCGGTACAGGTACTGTGTATTTCGATATGCCTAGGCAAATTTGGCCAAGCGTACCAATACGGGTATGGGTGTTTCGGTACGAGTTTTAGCCTCTGGAATTCACTTTTTCAATTCGAACCCGCGTATTAAAACACCTAAGGAGCCGTATAGGTACAGTTTGTAACATTTCAAAAGTTAGGTAATACCGTTAGGCGTATCGATACAGCAAGGTGGTGTACCGAAACGAGGTGTTTTAAACCGTATCGATACGGGCTTACCTGTATCGGTACGAAAAGCCAATTTTCTGTAAATGTCTTTCGAGTAGTTTGGGCGTTCTTGCAATTTAGTCCCTGAATCTTGCCAATGCAAATGTATGTGGTAAAATAATCTGATTTAGCTGAAATTTGAGATGAAGGTTTGGAATCTGACTAATATAAGATTGGTAACTTAAAAAATAAGTTTTAATCCTGAAATTTTCTATATTTGCAATTTGGTTCCTATTTTGCAAATGCAATCAATCGGATGTCAAATTGATGCCCGATTGAGTTAGGGTTACAGCTGTTGTTTGTATGAACATGTAGAGTTAATAATTGGCATATAGATAAGATAAAAGAAAAAAAAGGGACCGGGTTTGGTTGAATCTCTTCGGTTTGCTATGACAAACCTAATGTAGCATTCTTGATTCGGTTGGGCGTCTAGGCCGAGAATATGGAGTTACTTTTGGTGGTATCAGAGCCAGGTTTGGTTTGTTTGGGAGGTTGTTGTGTTGTTGCCATGTTTTTTTTGTACGGTGATTGTTGTTTGTACGCTGGTTGATATGCACGGTAATTGATATATGAATGTTGGTTGTTGTATGCTATGTTGGGGATATTTTGGGGTACCCATTACCTTATTATTATAGTCTGGAAAGTTTTGATTTTTGAAACGAAAGTCTTGGATCCTTGCTTGAGGCTGGCCTGATTGTTTTGTTTTGAAATGATTATCATGCCTTATATATATTTTAGCACGATGGGACAGAGGAGAAAGTTGCGATCTAGTGCGATTGCTACTACCGCTGGGCAAGATGATGAACGAGAAGTTGTACCTTTTGGAGGGTTGCCACCTCCCCCACCTAATCCACCTGAGGGAGTAGAGCAAGTACCACCTGTACCGGCTGGGCCAAGGATGAGTGATATGGCACCGCTGATTCAGGCCATGACCGGTGCGTTTCAAGCAGCAGTTGCGGGTGTTCGTGTGCGAGCACCATCGGTTGAGGGGCAAAGTTTACCGCTTGAGCGTCTTCGTAGTTTGGGCAAAGTTGAGTTTCGAGGGTTGTCGCCCGAGGCTTCTGAGGGCTGGTTGGCCAGTATTGAGAGAATATTAGGCCAAATGGGGTGCATCGATGCTCATAAGCTCGGCTGTGCTATTTCCCTACTGCAAGTTGATGCTTATGCATGGTGGACTACCACGATATTCGGTATGGCGACAAATGATGTGACCTGGGAGTTCTTCTATGAAGTTTTCTAGAAGAAGTTTTTGGGAGTCCGATATCAGGATGCGAAGAATCGTGAGTTTATGTCTTTGGTGTAGGACAGTATGTCTGTAGCGGAGTATGAGGTGCAGTTCGTGAGGTTGAGTCGGTATGCACCTGAGTTGGTTCTTGACGAGCGTACTCGATGTAATCGTTTCTGATATGAGCTTTGCAGGATGTTAAGACATACATGCTTATTGCTGATTATACCGACTTTGATGCGTTGGTTTCGCAAGCTAAGGATATAGAGCAGAATTTGGGTTTGGCTTCTAGATTGCGATGTTCTAGCTCGGGTAAGACAACCATTGATTCGGGTTATAGCAGTGGTCAGGCCAAAATACACCGTGACGGGAGGTTTCGCCCAAAGCCGAGGCATGGCGGAGGTGTTGTGAGATGTGGAGTCCAGGGGTAAGGTGCCCAGGTTAGAGCCCCATTTAGCACTTGTTGGGTTTGTGAATCTCGAGATCATTTGAGGTGAGATTGCCCGTGTTTGGCCAGGGAGGGTCAGGAACCTGCGCCTGTGGTGGCTAATACTTGTTGGAGTTATGGGTCAAGCGACCATCAGAGGCGTGATTGTCTGTTGTTCTCTCGAGGTGGGCAGGGTGCTACACCTGTTATTGCTCCACAGCATGGTCATGGCCGCGGACCGTTTTAGTCTCGAGATGGTGGACAAAGGACTGTAGCTCATACTGTTGCTGTCCAGCCTGAGGGAGGTGGACCGGCTAGGGTGTATACGCACTGTGAGGGTCGCAATGACACCGATGTGATTGCAGGTACTTTTACCCTATAGCCTTTGTCGTTGTATTCGTTGGTTGATTATGGTTCTACTCATTCATACATTTTGAGTGAGCATGCTGAGCTGCTTGATATATCTATTGAAATTCTTAATGTGGATGTTAGTGTGACTAGTTCTCTTGGGGAGATAGTTGCGGTTAGGAGGTTGTATCGTAGGTGTCCGCTGACCGTCTAGGGACATGTGTTTGTCGTGGACTTGATGGAGTTACCATTCTATGGTTTTGATGTGATTTTGGGTATGGATTGGTTGATCGAACATCGGGCTGTGGTGGAATTTGAGACCAAATAGATATCTTTGAGGTTGTCAGATGATTATGAGGTGGTGGTAGTTGGCGAGAACGCCAAGTTTTTGTCTAGTGTTGTTTCAGCGGTGGAAGCAAGACGAATGTTGGATTCGGGATGTCAGGCTTATTTGGCCTACGTTATGAATCCTGGATCAAAGGAGTTGAGGATGGAGGATGTTCGTACCGTATGTGAGTATCCGGGTGTTTTTTCGGAGGAATTGCCAGGGTTGCCACCTGACTGTGAGGTAGAGTACGGCATCGGTATCCATTGCTCCGTCCGCATGGCTCCGAAGGAGCTGAAAACGCAGTTGCAGGAGTTGCTTGATCGTGGGTTCATTAGACCTAGTATTTCACCGTGGGGAGTGCCATTGCTGTTTGTTAAGGAGAAATATGGTACGTTACAGATGTATATAGATTACCGACAGCTGAATAAGTTGACAATAAAGAACAAGTATCCCTTACCGTGGATAGATGACCTGTTTGATCAGTTCATGGGAGCTTTGGTGTTTTCCAAAATAGATTTGAGGTCAGGGTACTACCAGTTAAAGGTGAAGGAGGTGGATATGCCCAAAATAGCCTTTCGTACGAGGTACGGGCATTACGAGTTTCTTGTGATGCCGTTTGGATTAACCAATGCTCCAGCTGCTTTTATGGACATGATGAACCATGTGTTTCATGATTTTTTAGATCCATTTGTGGTTGTGTTCATTGATGGCATCCTTGTGTACTCTCGTACTGAGGAGGATCATGATAGACATTTGAGAATTGTGCTTCAGACGCTGTTGGCTAATCAACTTTATGCTAAGTTAAGCAAATGTGAGTTCTGGCTCAAGGAAGTTGTGTTTCTCGGACATATGGTGTCGGCCGAAGGAATCTGTGTTGATTCGCATGAGGTTGGAGCTGTAATGAGTTGGAAAAAGAGCCTAAGTCTGTGACGAAGGTTAGGAGTTTCCTTGGTTTGGCGGGTTACTACCGGAGGTTTATGGAAGGGTTCTCCAGTTTGGCGGCTCCGTTAACAAGGTTGTTGCAGAAGAATGTTCGGTTTGAATGGATGGAGGATCGACAGCGAGCTTTTGAGAGGTTGAAGGAAGTTTTGGTTAAACTAGAATCGGGAAAGGAGTTTATTGTTTATAGTGATGCGTCATATGTAGGGTTTGGTTGTGTGTTGATGCAGAAGGGTAAGGTAGTAGCGTATGCATCTAGGCAATTGAAGGTGCATGAATGTAACTACCCTACTCACGATCTTGAGCTGGCCGCAGTTGTGTTTGCCTTGAAGATCTAGAGGCATTATCTTTATGGTGAGAAATGTGTGGTTTATACGGATCATAAGAGTTTGAAATATCTGATGTCGCAGAAGGAGCTGAATCTTAGGCAACGTAGATGAGTGGAGTTGCTTAAAAATTATGATCTGACCATTGAGTATCATCTGGGGAAAGCCAATGTTGTAGCGGATGCTTTGAGTAGGAAAGCAGCTGTGGAGTTGAGAGCCATATTTGGTAGGTTGAGTGTGAAGAATGACGGAGGTTTGTTGGCTGAGTTACAAGTGAAGCCATCCTTGTCGCATATGATTAAGGAGAAGCAACCGTATGATGGGAGATTGGTATCTCACGTGGAAGATATCAGGGATGGAAATCCTACGGATTTTCATTTCAATAATGATGGGGTGTTGTGTTTCAAAGGTCGAATAGTGGTGCCTGAGGACGAAGAGTTGAGGTGTACTATTTTGACTGAGGCACACGCTAGTCCTTTTGCTATGCATCCCGGTAGTACTAAGATGTATTGAGGGTTGAAGGAGGAGTACTATTGGGTTGGACTGAAGAGGGATGTGGCTGATTTCGTTGCACGGTGTATAGTTTGTCAGCTGGTAAAGGCTGAGCATCAGTTTTTTTCCGAGTTGTTGCAACCGTTGAGGATACCGGAATGGAAGTGGGAAAGAATCACTATAGATTTTGTGTCTGGGATGCCTTTGATGCCGACCAAAAAAGATTCTATTTGGGCGATTGTGGATCGATTTACGAAGTGTGCGCATTTCGTGCCTGTGCATACTACGTATACCTTGGACAGGTTGGCCGAGTTGTACATCTCTAAAATAGTGCGTTTGCACCGAGTGCCCAAATCTATAGTTTCGGATAGGGATCCGCGGTTTACCATAAGGTTTTGTTTGAGTTTGCATTGTGCTTTGGGAACCCGATTGAGTTCCAGTACCTCGTACCATCCTCAGTCGGATGGCCAGTCAGAGCGCGTGATTTAGGTTCTCGAGGATATGCTAAGGTGTTGTGTTATTGAGTATCAGGGAACGTGGGAGAAGCAATTGCCGTTGGTGGAGTTTGCCTACAATAACAGTTATCATGCTAGCGTACAGATGGCCCCTTATGAGGTGTTGTATGGTAGGAAGTGTCGTACGCCCGTGTGTTGGGCAGAAGTAGGGGAAAAGTTTGTCTCTATGCCCAATGTCTTGAAAGGCACGACCGAAAAGGTAAAGTTGATATGTGAGCACTTAAAAGCAGCTATAGATCGCAAAAATCCTATGCAGATTTGAAGCGTAGGGATATAGAGTACGTTGTGGGTGATAAAGTGTTTTTGAAAGTGTCGCCATGGAAAAAGGTATTGCGTTTTGGGCAGAAAGGGAAGCTTAGCCCGAGGTTCATTGGACCATACAAGGTTGTTGAGCGTGTGGGTCCTGTTGCATATCGTTTGAGGTTACCTCCGGAGTTGGGAAAGATTCATGATGTGTTCTACGTTTCAGTGTTGCGGAGGTATAGGTTAGATCCATCGCATGTCATGCCAGTGGAAGAGATCGAGTTGAGACCAGACCTATCTTATGATGAAGAACCAGTAGAGATTCTTGATATCAGCAATAAGGTGCTCCGTGGCAGAACAGTCGAGCTGGTTAAGGTGTTGTGGAAGCACCGCGATATTGAGGAGGCCATGTGGGAGCGTAAGTCGGACATGTTGAAACAGTTTCCGCACCTATTTCCTCCAGGTAAATTTTGAGGACAAAATTTCTTTAGTGGGGGAGAGTTGTAACGCCCTGGGTTTAGAGCTTAGCGGTTTAGAGGGTTTATTAGAGAGTCCGGTGGACCAGAGTAGAGATTCAAATCGGTTTTGGGATTGTCTATTTTTGGTGTTGGAAAAATTATGGGAAAATGCTTAAAATCATTATTAATTATGTATTTAATAATGGTGGAATCAATTTTGAAAAACGGTTTTTGGAAGATGGACATTTTGGTTAGTGACCAAAATGAAAGTTTTGAAAACTGTAATTTTCTAGTGACTAAAATGAAAAGGATCAAATACTTAGAATCTTTAAGGATCTATTTTACCAATTGGTTACTGATGATTTCTCCCTTGATTTAACTAATTTTGACATGTGATTTAATTAATATTTAAAGTAGATTTTGTTAAAAAGTTAGTTACCGTTTCTAAAACAAAAATCACGTCATTTTCTCTCCACTTTTCTCTCCATTCTCTCCTCAGCCAAACACTCAGTTTTTCATCAAATTTCCAGAGGTGAGGTGGATTCTAACTTTATTTTATTGTTTCAAATTGTTTTATAAAGATTGTTTATACAAAATCTTACAATAATCTTGTGTTTTCTTAGCTTTTCACAAATCAATTGAGGGAGAAACTTCACAATAGGGGTAAGGTCCGAGTTCTCCTCTATTGTATGGTTCTTTATTGAAATTCCCAAGCATTTGATCCTTGTTTTTATGTTTCTAATATGATTTTGATGATTTTCCAATGTTTAATTGAGTTATTTGGGGAAAATGAGTTGATTCGCGAATTGGATCTGATTTCCAGTAAGTAAGGTTGCTTTGATTCATATTTTGGATGTTTAATAATGTTGATAAGTGATTTTTATCAATGGAATCATGAAACTTAAGAATCTTTATTTGTTTAGGTTGTTAGTTTTAAGGTTTTGTGGTGTTTTTGTGGTTGTAGGGTTGCTGGAGGTAGTAGATTGTTTTGGATATGTTTTTAGATGTGTTTTGATGTTGGAAATGATGCTAGGTTGAAATTTGTTGGCTGGTATGTGAATTGAAGTGTTTTGGTTATGATTTCGGTTGTTGTGGTGGGTTAATTGTGGAGGTTTTGTGAGAATCCGAGAAGGATTGTGGTTGTTGTGTTTAGAATGCATTATGATGCATTAATCCTCTATTGTTTTGTGGTAAAAACAGCGAAGGTTGATTCGGAAGTGATTAGAGAAGCGTTGGAGGCTTCAGATACTTGATTTCGCGTCAGCAAATCGAGGTTTCGCTTATCGGTGAGTGAAAACATGGTTTAAAGGGTTTTTATGTTTTGAGAACAGAGTTTTGGGAGTTATAGTAGAGCTTGAAACGCTTACCTAGACATAGAAGTAAGTATAAAGTGGATTTCTCTCTCGGACGTGCTAGTTCGAAATGGTTTTATGCACTTATTTTAATTTACATGTTACCTAATGTTTAAGCATGTTTTAAAGTATTTGATATACTATTTTAAGCATGAAATGCTGAAGGATGCACATGGTAAGTGATCCTTGTAAGTATGTGGTTTATACTTGTGTTTTAAAGCATGGTGGTTGCTTTGGAAATGACATGGTTTAATGCTTGTTAAAAACAGTGAGGTAAATGTTATTTGGTTAATTATATTGGCAAGTGATGTGGTTTTAAAATTATTATCGGATATAGTTGGCCGACCATAGGATTGAGTGCACTGTAAATAAGTCGCCTTGGATTTCGAGGGGTTTATACGGTGTACCGAATACTCCATCCAAGTACCCTAACGGTAGATGGGTTAAATAGTACCGAATACTCCCGTTAGTGGATTAAGCGTCTAAACGATGATTGGGGTGGATGTCCCCGTGGGTTGTTATTGTACCCGGTTATTATTGTACCCGGCTGTTAATGTACAACGATTGTAATTGTATCACTATTCCGGTTGAGATGACTTGAAGTGTTGGGTTAACACTTGTTGAATCCGTGTATCCGATGAACTCTTTTGTTATTGAACTTGTTAATGATCACTTGAAAGCCAATATAATTGTTAATGTATCATTGAAATGTTAATGTTGTATAATGTGGTTTATACATGTTTCTGCTTAAGCTTTGCATTTGGTAGTAATGCATGGGAAGACTTAAGTGGAGGGTTAGAAATGTTTTTCACTGTTGTTTAATGATACATGTAGCATGTGGTTTAATATACTGGTTTTCAACGATGTAAAGTGCATGTTTAAAAGGGGGCATGATGATGATGTTTTTAAGGATGATGTCATGTAAATGGTTTTAAATACATTGATGGTGTTTGTTTTGAGCACTCCTCACTAAGCCTTGTGTGCTTACGCTCTCGTTGTCTATTAATGCAAATAGTTGAGGTCTTGGAAGGCAGCAAGAAGCAAAGGGATCTTGGCAAGACTTGTTACAAACGTATGTTAAAGACTAGACTATAATAAATAAGGGCAATGGGGTACTTGTTGTGTTTTGGGAGATGTTTTGTGAAACTCCCTGTTTGAGCATGTTTCTTTAGTTGCTCCTGGATTGTAAATGGCCTTTAAGGTTTGATTTTGGTGCTGGTTTATCTTTTGGGTATGTTGCTTGGATGCAAGTTAGGAAGCATGCCTATAGATTTCCTTTTGTAGCATGAAGCCTTGTGGTGTTGTTAAAGTTGTGTTGTTAGTTGACTTGTGATATGTCTTGCATGTTGGTATTGTGTTTAAAGCATGTTGGATTGATTAGAGCATACTATTGGGATGAAAAACCAGCAAAAGTGTGGCATTACAGGCCCAGGCATATCGATACGCGGGGGACCGTATCGATACGGCTAGGCAAATCCAGGCTTGAGGGATCGGTACAGGTACTGTGTGTTTCGATACGCCTAGGCAAATTTGGCCAGGCTTACCGATACGGGTATGGGTGTTTCGGTACGAGTTTTATCCTCTGGAATTCACTTTTTCAATCTAAACCTGCGTATGGAAACACCTAAGGAGCCGTATCGGTACGGTTTGTAACATTTCAAAAGTTAGGTAATACCGTTAGGCGTATCGATAAGGGAAGGTGGTGTACCGAAACGAGGTGTTTTAAGCCATATCGATATGGGCTTACCTGTATCAGTATAGAAAGCTGATTTTTTGTAAATGTCTTTCGAGTAGTTTGGGCGTTCTTGCAATTTAGTCCCTGAATCTTGCCAATGCAAATGTATGTGATAAAATGATTTGATTGAGCTGAAATTTGAGATGAAGGTTTGGAATCTGACTAATTAAAGATTGGTAACTTAAAAATAAGTTTTAATCTTGAAATTTTCTATATTTGCAATTTGGTCCCTATTTTGTAAATGCGATCAATTGGATGTCAAATTGATGCCCGATTGAGTTGGGGTTGCACTTGTTGTCTGTAAGAACATGTAGGGTTAATAATTGGCATCTAGATAAGATAAAAGAAAAAATGGACCAGGTTTGGTTGAATCTCTTCGGTTTGCTACGACAAACCTAATGTAGCTTTCTTGGTTCGGTTGGGCGTCTAGGCCGGGACAAGGGGGTTAAAAAAATGCTACTGGAATTTGGGTGGAATAGAGGGTATCGATACTCACTTATGCGTATCAATTACCCCTTTAAACTCTGCTTGAGTTTTGCCATAAAAACAAAGGGTTACCGATACCAATTCATCCGGTATCGGTAAATGAGCCCAGAAACTAGTTTTTAGAGCTCGTAAAACACCCCCAACTCCCCATAACATTCATGTTTAAGCCCCAAAACACACCTATAAGTTATGGAAGATGATTAAAGTGGTTTCCTATCGTTTTTACATATTTTAACATCAAATCCGAATTTCACCATTAATGGAATTTCAAGCTCTCAACCAACCAAAACATCAAACCAAACGCAAGCAATCTAACTTTATAATTTCCAGGAATACAAGGGAGTTACTAGTGTACTAAATTTGATTCTAGGGTGAAAAAAAGCCCTTAGCCAAGCCCCACAAGCCTTCCCATTCTCTTGAACTTTGGAAGCTTCTCCCACCTCTTTCACTACAAGAGATGTTGAAAACAAATTACCATGTTGCTAGAAACTTAAGATATGAAGTAAGAAAGTTTCTACAGCATGAAATGGAGTTATAAACCCTATTCTCACTCTTCCTCTTCAACCCCTACAAAACACTCATTTCCAATCACCACCAAAACTCACAAAACTTACCTTGAAAGATAAATCACTTGGTGATGAACAACACTCTCCCAACCTTGATTTTGAGATTTCTACTCAAAACAAAAAAGATTTGATCTTTGTTCTTGGGTCACAAGGAAGAATGAAGAAGATAGAGATGGGATGAGGTTGGGGACATAGTGAGATCATCCTCTCAACTTTTATGTAGCAATCTAAGTAAAAATCAGCCCCTTCCTCTTCAAAATTTAGGATTTTACTTCCTTTCCCCTCTCTCATCTTCCCATTAACCTATTAGCCCAAAACTCTTAGCCCAACAACAAGTGGGAAGCCCACCAAGGCTCTCGAGGCCCAACATCCAAGCCCAAACGCAAAGCCCATGCTTCGGGTTAAACCGACCTTCAAATTTTGAAATTCGGGTCGTTACAAATCTGATTGACAAATTTATAGTTCGATGGTTAAAATAAGATCAACTCACAGTTTAATGGTTACTAGTGTAGTTAACCCATAACCAAAATAAACTTAGTGGTTTTAGGGACGATTGAGAATGTCCTAAAAGCTTGAAAATTGTTGATAATAGATTCAGTAACGACTATCCCTAAACAATGCCCTAAAAGGATTTTAAGGACGGTTCGTCCCCATAGTTAAGGACATATTGACCATCTTTCCAAATTCTATAAAAATGTATCAAAATAGTTAGGTCTAGTTACAAAATAAGTGTCAAAATTATATTATTTTTTTGTTTTAGGTGCCTAAAGTATTTTTTTGGACAAAAGACATGTCTAATGTTAGTCAAAATAGGTACCTAAAGTTTTATCTTGTAATCATTTTAGAGTTAATAAGTTAATAACCGTTAAAAAAATTTACATCAACCAATCGTTGCATGAGACATGAAATAAAATTTAATTACTTTTTTATTTCCTTCAAAAATCAAAAACTATTTTCTAAGAAAACCTAAAGTTTTAAAATTTCTCAAAAAGCCCTAAGTTCTCAAATCCTTAACCTCAAGTCTCCAAATCAGTTTAGTGGACAACTAAGGAGCTAATTCATTCTTTTTCTTCATTTTAATCAACTGAAAGCTTTCATGTTAAAACTTTTTAAATTCTAATTTTCTTGTATTTCGACAGGTTTTGCAAATTTTCTTCATCATTTGTCACATGCTTCGAACAACCTAAATCAATGATTTAATCATTCTTATAATCAATTTTTCTTAACATAGTCGTCGTGAAAGTTGGCTCTTCATCTTCTACTGTAAATAATGCCTTTGCGTCCCATTCTTCTTCATTGTTGGAAGTAGCAACATTACTCTCTATAGATTTTTTGAGCAACAAAATTTGACCATGTGACATTTATTCCCGCAATTATAATACTTTCCTTTAATTTTTCTTATTTTTCTTATGGTTTTTAAAATTTTTCCCTTCAGAGAGCTTCTTTCTCCTTTATTTTTATTGGACCTATCATTTTCACGTTGCTTGAGGTTTTGTTTCCCTTTACTAGTGTAGAGTGCCTCTTATTCATTTTTCAATGAGACCTATCTCATTTGTTTAGCTAAAATTTCTTGACTAGCTAATAGATTTTCGAATTTTACAAGTGATGGTTGAGTTTGTCATCCTTCTACAACAACAATAAATCTCTTGAACTTTGGCTTTAGACTATGGACAATGATTCGTTTCATCATGGTATCACCAATAGAAGCCGTTGGATCCAACTCAGAAATGTCACGACATAACAATTTTACCTTGTGAAAGTATTGTTTGATCGTCATGTTGCCTTGCTTCATAGACAACAACTCACTCTCCAAAAGTTGGAGCTTCATGTCGTTCTTTTTGGCGAATGTTTTTCAACCCTTATTTAGGGGTTTTGACATCTCGAATGTGCTCTAGTATATCTTCATCCAATGTTGTCTTTAAGGCATACATTTCTTTGCCTGCGTTTATCTTCCATTTTCTTAACATGCCATTTGCATCCTTCACTTCTGCTTTTTTTTACTATCATTGACAATCTTACATACGTCTTGTCCTTGCATATACGACATCAAGCAGGTTGAACATGTATTGTAGTTGTCGTTGTTAAGTTTTCTCATTCCGTCGACAGTGTGTAGATTCGTTATTGTGTTGACAAAGAATTCTTACAAAACAAAATAAAACAATTACACCAAGTTCCTAAGAGAGAAAGGTGGATTCCTGAATTTCTTAAATACCAAGTCTTTCTTAGTTAGAACTTTCCTAAATATACACTTTTACATTACTACACTTATAGGCAAATCAACAACCGAGCAACATTGACACGTTACCAAGCTCGGATACAAATTTTTGAACACCCCACAACCGAAAGTATTGAGAGGAGGAAAGAAATAATCAAATGAAAACTCAACACCTGATTTGTCTTTATTCGGTGAGTTATAAATGCAAGCCTACACTTCTTTATATAGATCAGGAACAACTCGTTCTCATTTATATGCCTTTATAACATTAACTTTACTAACCATTTATTAGTATAACATAAATTTAAATAACTACTAATGCAACTTAATTCAATGTATAGATCTTAAAAATTCGAAGTTATGGGACACAATGAAATCTATTGGACCTTAACCCATATCTACCAAAAAAGAAAAAAACCCTTCGATTTATTTTTTGTTTTATACATACATAATGAAATTGATTGAATTAATAATCTATGATTGTTTCCTCATATATGTATATATTCACATAAGTCCAAAACATGGAATCAAATTACTTTGAGCCATTTAAATACGGATTTGGGGATTATTAATTTATTATTTATGTACAACTCCTCCATTCAACATTCTCCCAAATCTGCACCCTCACCTATCTCCTACTTTTATTTGATTCAATTAAAACACTTGCAACTTCTATTGTGATGAAGTTACCAAAATCAAAGGAAAACTCTGGTGAAGCTACACAGCATTTGCTCTTGCTCTCATTTTAGCACCACCTTCTTCCTTGTCATCATTTTCTCGGCCAAAGAATGAAGGTACGCAAATTTGATAAACGGTTCCGTACCTGCTACAGAAAAACAGAGGTAAATTGCAAGAATTCTTTAAGCAATGAGTAAAAACACAAGGCTTGATCCTAGAGCTTCAGTAAGATATTTGAAATTGCAAATTGAGAATGACGGCATTCTGAGGATACATGACATTAAACCACATGCAAGCATTCACATCTAGGATAGTTAGGACAGAAGCTACTTCGAATATATCAAACAAATTCCAGTAGCTTGGAAATGGAAACTAAGAACAGTCCAGTGTGCTTAGATGGGACCTAAGGTGTAAGCCTCAATGTTTTCCTTTCATATATATATATATACATGAAATATTAAGGGGAAATTTTTTTCAAACTCATGCACAAAACAATAGATACAACCAAGTTTTAACCTATACTGACTTCTCTACGTATAAAAATTGAAAATCATAGAACATAACGTGCAAATATCTCTTATATATTTGTAAAAGAAACAGAATAGATATGAAAAAGTGACATAATAAGAGAAGAACCTTCAATTTTGGAGAAACTCGTGTAGAAGCAACATCTTACAAATAACACGATCTAGGATGGAAATTTTGCAAGGGCTTGCTGATAGATTGACGATGACGATGCACTTGCATGGTCAACAATGGGAAGGCAAGGATCATAAGGGTTCTCATCCTTTAGCTCCTGTTTAATCCCATGGAACCTCACACCATTCTCTTTTAATTGCTTCCCCGGAAGGAAAGAGTGTGTTGGACCTGTTGATTTTCCACCATTATTCATATCAAAACCAGTCAATGATAGATTTGCAGGTGTTGGGAGATTCAAAGGCAAAATTGGAAAATTCGGAACTGCAATTGAGCCAGATGAATGAGTTGCAATGCAGTTTGGGTTCAGTCCAAAAGAGCCATAAGGAATAGCTTTCTGTATGGAAGGAAACTTCATTTGGTAAACAGAAGCCAGAGAAGATGCCCCAAGCTTCATATCATTGCTGAAATCCCCAAGAAAACTAGGCCTCACATATTCACTTTTAAATTCAGGCTTTCGATCAAAAGGCGGTGCAAAATCTTGGATTGGCGTTTCAGGCTTTATAACATGTGTATTTCTGGATAATGATAGGGCAGCTTGAGTATTGGGCCCAGAAGGGGGCAAATTACAACCACTAGAGTTAACATGACTGCTATTTCTGGCTGCTGGAACTTCATGATTGTGTTTTCCATCATATGTTGTGAGCACACATTTAAGATTATGGGAAGCTCTTTCCACATGCTTTCTCACAGGACATCCGGGACTTGTGCATTTATAGTAACTCCTATAAGATGGACAACAAAAAATTCAACAGGTTTTATATATGAAAGCATGAAGCTTGATCTTTCTTTGTTGTGCTTTGAAAATAAACAACACGAATATAACTAATAAATCTAGCAGAAACATGCATGCAGGAAGCATAAACATAAAATTTACCCCTGCATCTTTAGATGATTCTTTTGATTTCACATGCAAAAGAAATCTGATGTAGAAAGAAAGACAGCTGACAAGTTGGTACCTAGGATTAGGGTTTCCTTTGACAACCTTTTGTCCATACTTCCTCCAACGATAGCCATCATCAAGAATGTCCACGTCACTTTCTATTTGCACAACTACTCTTGGTTCACGGGATGCTCCAGATGCCACATTCATCTCAGTCATGCAGCTTTCTGTCTTCCTGCAATGAAGGTGGATAAAAAATGTAAATACAAGTTAGTAAAAGTTAAAACGCATCCATTGATGATGCATACTAATAAAGAAACTTACCTTCGTTTGGATTCAGACTCATCGTCATTAGCTGCATCATCACAGAGTGATATGCTTCCCTGGGTAGCTCTATCATCATTATCGTCGTCATGACTAGCAAGTGTAGATGAGAACTCTGGAGTTTCGACTGATTCAAACACACCAACAGATTTCCCTTGGGAAGTTGGCTGTGGATCAGAAAGATCAGTTACAATAGATGTTGATGATGTTCTTTCTGGACCATCGGCTTTCCAATTAGATCCAAGCTTCATATCCTTCGAACCTGCTTGGACATTTCTCCAAATTAAACCACCTTCAACTTTGACACAAGTTCCAGTACCTTCCGCATTCTCTGACATTTCTTCAGATGATAGAGTGGACCCAAGAGATGGCCGACGACAAGGCTGAGGCTTTGAGTGATTATGGGCACCCTTGTAGATGATTTCAGTAATTTGGCCATCAAGTGAGCACTCTACCTTCTTCTTCACCTGACAATTTGGTTGGGTACATTTATAATAGCTTCGTGGATATTCACTTCCTTTTACCTGCTTCTGTCCATACTTCCTCCAATTATATTCATCTTCTGATGTTCTTGCTGTTCCCATAGCAGTGTTTGCACCCTTCTGTTCGTTTTCCATTGTACGTACATCTTGTCCATGAAGAGGTTCTTTCTGAAAAGATGTTCGATCACTACCAAACTCAGAAGGATGGAATCCCGAATTAGCATTATTATATACAATGTTATTCAAAATTCCAACATCAACAACTGAATCTGCTGGAAAACTCCTTGAGGTAGCTTCTTTTGAAAAATATGAAGGAAATTTCAAATCTAAAGGTCTATCCATAGGGACAACAGGTTGATAATCAACTTCAGCTTTTTGAATGAGATTGAAAGTGGAAGAAACCTGTACATACAAAAATCGATCACTAACTCCAATAGCGTTTAGATGTAACCCCTAATTAAGCATGATACAGGTGAAATGAAGTGCATGTTTTATATTTAGATGTGATCCAGAAACTTATCTATATCTACAAAGCTTATCACGATCAAATTCTATTGTCTGCCAGGATGAGATCACCCCACTTTAGGATTGTTCATGATGGTATGATAAGACATATCAACCATATTAAAGAATGCGTGTGACGCTAGATATCAATTAATCTACATAACTACTGCAAGTTCAGAAGATTATCTAACAAGAACAAATTTTCATATAAAAAAGGAAAAATGATAAAAAGATGCATAAGGACTAATAACAATGAAACATCTTATGATAATGTATAACCACAAACTTTTCAATAAAAGAAATGCATACCACAACCAAATTGAATTCTGACCATTGGGTGATAAAAGAGGCCAATCAATTTACAAACACAATAAACAACTGAACAATTTACTTATGAGTAAAACAAGGACTAGAATATATAACAACTTGGAATCCACTTCAACCAAACTTCAGAAAGGAAAGTTACCATCGCAATTAGCACTTCGCCTTCCTATTTTATTTTATTTTTTAAAGATGCATTCCTATTAAGTATTGCATCTGAAGAAGTTAAGTCCTGACTAACTCTCACAACTGAAGTGGTTTAGAGAGAAAAACAACAACAATAAAAAAAAAATAAGGCTGAAAAAACGAGTGAAAAGAAGATGGAACTTTATAAAATGTAGGCTATAAAAACCTCTAGTTTCTCTATTAATTCAAAGAAAATAATAAGAATAGTTTTGGCTGTAAATATTCCACTTATACTAGACTTTCTTGCAAATACAGTCTTATTCTAGCCCTAAATTTAAACCCTAAAATTAACTAATAACCCTAGCCATCCATAAATATCTAATGCTCAATAAGTAAAACTCGGTTCCGGTGAGAAAAACTTTACTACTACAGAATAGTTTTGCATCCACTTCTTCAAGTAATTGTCCAGATTCATATCAATGTTTGAAAAGCTTCTTCACGAGTACAAATTAAAGCATGATTCTGATTTCAGGTTTTCCTTATCCTAACTTTGCATTTGCAAGAACCTTTATTCCATAGATTTCTTGGTCAATATTATAAGCACCTTTAACCGGTACATTATAGTAAAGTTTCTAAGCTCTTCCAAATGCAAGAGCATATTAAGGATAATTTGAGGAGTCTTTTCTCCTGGAAATTTGACAAGACTATAAACATCTTCTATGCTCAAAACTTGGTCACCAGCCCCCAAATTTCAGTGAAAACAGGCTTGATGTTATTAGAATCAAAGCAATTGCCTTATGGCGACTCACAAGACTTTGATGCTATGGTGACATTACTTCTGAATTCGAGCATTTCCTTCATCTGGTTAAAATTAGTTGAACTTGTGTCATTCAAAAGCTTAGAGAACAAGTTCACCTTATGGTGATGGATTTTAGTTTCTCAGCCTAATCCTCAGCACTATGTTTTAAGTATTTCTAGTTTGTAGCTTCTCCAACACCTTCATCTGGTAAGCATGGGAAACAGAAAGTTCACCAGAAAAAACACAGAGAAAATTAAAGAAAAAATATCACTACATATCAAATCTGCAGTCAAATTAATTCCCCCCTCCATAAGATTATTCTCTTGCACGAATCAAAGCTGAAAAATTATTTTTTCTACCAGTGTTGCGAGAAAATGGAGACTTGGGATATTGTGCAAGAACTGTTGAGAAAGTATTAGATATATAGATGTCTGGGATTATTAGTTACTTTCAGGGTTCAAATCTAGGGCCAGAATAAAACTTTATTTGCAAGAAGACCTAATAACTTGCTAAACTGTGAAGTATTTACAGCCATAACTATTATTATTTCTTTGAATTAATAGGGAATCTAGAAGTTTGTATAAACCTATGTTTTCTAAAGTTCCATACAATTTCTTACTCATTTATTCATCCCTAATTCTATTGATTTAGGGCTGTTTTTTCCCCTTAAGCCACATCAAAAACTCAAATGAACAAAATCTAACAACAATAAGGAAGGGACTAATCTCATGGAGAGCTGTAGAAATCTACCCAAAAGCAAATGCCACCAGTTTGATGAACATAAAAAATAGGCTGTTGTAATATCCTTCTTGATCCGTAAAACTGGCCAGCTTAACTGGTTTTGATAAACAAAATTGAAAAAAGAGTCAAAGACAATAATAAAAAGGAAACGGAGAAGTAATGCACAATGAAGAATACTATATAGACAATAGGGAAAATAAAGTTGGATATAAAAGGAAATGAATTTGAGTTACAACCAATGGCTGGAAAATAAAACATAGATTTCATAATTATACAAGCCAAGTTTTTGTAAGTCATGGCCTATGCAGTTTGAATATAAACACACGTGAAGGATTAGAAATATGTCAAGTTTATTAATCTGGAAGCTATCAGCAGAAACTTTAACTTTCTGACAGTAGAATTAGGATAGAAGGAAATCACCTGATCTTCTATACTCGAAAAACTTGGTTGAGAATCCATATGCTGTGCCTTTAACGTGAAAGAAGAAACCATACTGTTGTCTCCATCACCCGTGATATGATTCACCAACCGACCATCATGATCATGAAATGTTCCAGTGGTGGGAGATGCCTATGCCAGAAACAGAAGTCATTAGAGAACATACTAGTGAATAAACTCCAGAGCTGGGCTCGGGTAATAATTTTAATATATTAATTAAATCCCTTTTTAATTTCTATATGAAAATTTTCTTTAAACAGGGTAGATAACAAATTTAAATAACAATATTAACTACAACGTCTTTTTAAATACCCGTGATGGAACACAAGTCTCAAGCTTAATATAATCTAGTTCATAAAGAACACAATACTTATTAAAGCTTTCTAAGATGCTTCACTTAATATTTATAACCGAGTTCAAATTTTCCAAAAGGAAAAAAAAAAACTAGTTCTAAATGTACTAGAAAGAGTTTTTTTACGAGTTCAGATCTAATATTAAGAATCCAGTAGAACTATAGTAACACCAGATAATAATAACCCATCGCTAGCGTTCAATTGAGAGGCTTTAAATAGTTTATTTAATATATTCCATGAGCATTTTCTTATCCTAGTTTCTGGTTTCTTTCTAAGGCTGATTTATTCCCCAAGCAACTAAAATATTTCTGTTTTTAGGTTAGATTTCGATGCAGCCAATGGCAAAAACAATTGATGTAAAATATACATGCTGATACAAATCTTGAAAGCTATGAAAAAGAGAATTACATAAATTTGTATTTAACATACTTGAGTTCTTCCTTCCATTATAAAGAATAAATGTCTGATTTATATTACATTGTCTAATATAAATTTTTGTACAATTCTGACTCCAACGCCCTTGAATCGCATCGAAATGAATGTAAGGAAAAGAAATCCTACGAATAGGCATAGTCCTAACTAAACAAAAGGGCTATTGGTTATTTATTTCATTCTGTTCTCAAGTATGCTAAGAGTAATACCAATCACAAGAAACGGTGAAATCGAAAAATCACATTCCATTACAAATAAAGGAATAACTAAAAGGCAACACCACCACTGGTATTTAATATGATCAAACTCTACATTGCATGTGTTTTGTTCCCAAAATAGTTTCATTTCTTCGAAAAATACTTTTCGATTTTATATCTAATCTCCTTAAACATGACATTGCCACTAACATAAGACGCATTAAAGATGATTTTCTGGCCTTCATAACAAAATACTTCATATCTACAGTGAAACTGTGAGTCATAATCAGGGCAAAAAATTATGAATCAAACATAAAAAGTAAAAAAAAAAGGTGTTACCTGAGCATTTGGCAACATTATAGGAGAATTCAACAAAGCAGTAGGGCTGATCCCAGGAGGAATGGTAAGGTAAGGCGAGTGGGGAGACGGGGAATCCAGTGGGCTAGTGGAGGCCCTCAGCCTCGCCGCACTTATACTCTCCGCCTTGAAACCGCACGTCGCCGCCCTCCTCTCCGCAATGCTGCCTTCTGTCCTAACGGAACCGCCGCGTCCTCCGACGGGTTTGGTATCGTCGTCTTCAGCGGTAACGGATTCATGGGTGTTGGTGAAAATGGTGACATCGTTGTCCATGAAAAAGAGAAAGAAAAAAAGGGTAAAAGTCAGGCAGCTGTGATTCGGCAAGCAGGTCCAGGCATTCGGGTTCAGCTCTGGTGATTGGGTGAGGATTGGAGCTGAAAATTTTGAAGTTCGGATTTGGAAACAAAGAGAGAAGGAAGATAGATTGATAGATAGAGAAAGAGTTTTTAAAGTTTCTGGGTCCGCTTTGTTTGTTAGATTGTTTGTGTCGTTGTCTACTTGTCTTTGTCTTACTGTTTACATGATTTATTATTTTTATTTATTTTTAAACCAATTCTAATTATTTATCTATAAATAAATAAATACTAACTAAATACTGTTAGATTTCTTAGATCTTTAAAACATTCCATGAAAATGAACTTTTGGATCACCAAGTGTAGCACTTATATTTTCAAAGTTTCTGAGAAAATGGAATGAAAAGAAATTCTGAAAAAAATAAAAAAATTAGAGATTAAATACCAAAAATCTAATTTAGATAAACCAAATTACGATTTGATATAATTTTGTTAAGGAATTAGTTTTTTTTTTTAAAACTAAACAAAAACAATCTCAACAAATGAAGTTAATCTCTTTTATTTGTTCAATATTAATATTTTATTTTTTTGAATTTCTCGAATTGTTCAATAATATTTAATGGTGTAAATGGAAATTGTTAATTTTGGAGTAAAATCGGGTAATTCAAAAGGTCAAGTTATCGATTGGGGGGAAAATTAAATGAAAATTGACTAAATCGGCATAAAACGATTAGTACAAAGATGATTCACATAATTTAACCATTGGTATGGCAATTTATTAACAACGTGATAAGTATGGGTGATATCGAAATTTAGTAGAAGGAGACGTTAACAAGTAATTAGCGTAATAATTGAGGAGACATTGCAAAAATTCAGCAACGGAACCTTACCAATAATATATCTAATAAGCATATATAATTTAATACGCCGAAGATATTTAAAATAAATAATAAATTTACGTGGCGGTTCTTCACATTGTTTTTAACTATTTAGTCGAGATTTAATCTGCATCCATACGAATAGAACTTATTCTACAACCAACCGTTTATTTTTTTTAAAAAATATCTATAACAAAAAATATTAATTATTATTGAGAATAAATACACTTATTTCTATCGTAATTTTTTTCTCATTTAAATTTGCCAGATTTTAAAATAAATACTTGAAAATTTGGAGAGTCATTGTTGAATCTATATCCTTTTTTTACAAAAGGCAAAAAGGTCATTGAAAGTTGGTGACTGGATACGTTACCAACAAGAATATTGCACAATTGCTTAGGGTTATGTTTGGCCGTTAGCGAATATTTAATACCAGATTATATTAATTGATAATTGAAAGTAAGCTTCTTTAATAATATGATGGCCGAATTTTATTAGAAATCAAAATAGAAAAACAGTCCAAAAAAAATGAAATTGTAACAGAAATAACAAAACACAATACATCTAAATAGAAAAAAACTAAAAAAACGAAACATCAGACTAGCAAAATACGTCCAGTAAACTGCAAAATAGGAATAAAAATAAAACACTGGAAAAATAAAAGTAAGGAGCAAAATTTCTTTTCTTTATCCACCTACATGCTTCAGTATTGAAGTAAGAGTGGTGAACAAAACCAAAAAATCTTGGAGGCTGCTTCTCAAAACTGATATGACTACATCGACAAACAAACCACAAAGGAGATTAAACTATTGAAGATCACTGACAAACTGCAAATCAAAGCCGAGCGTCGTGAAACAAGTATCCACAAACACAAATCTACCACAACGGTAGATGATAACGTGCCGCAAGGCAGAGAAAAAATGTACCACAAAGGTAGATAAATAACTAGAAGAAAATAAAAAACATCAAAGAAGACAATAACTAAATATATAAAAACAAAGGGGATTGTAATATCGGGGTGACATTAGCCTAGACGTCCAGCACTAAGGCTGATGCCACCATCGACCAAACAAGAATATGAAAGAAAACAAGCAAGGCATACAAAACTGATATTCAATACAATGGAAAGTGAATTGTATTAACTGATTTAACTAGTTGATTGCATTACTTATTGTATAAAAATGTTTGATAAAATTAATTGAAACTTGATAATTGTTTGCTTATTTGAACAAAAAAATAACATATAAGGACACGATTATATTCGATACTTATTTTGAATAGTTTATTGATTATCAATATTTGATATTTATTATTATTATGTATTATATTATGAAAATTACTTTTTAATATAACATTACTAAACATATTTGAAGGACGTATATATTGATTTGATATTTAAAGAAATATATTTTTAATGAAATTTTATTAATTATTAAATTTAAATAATTTTTGTAAATATTATCTTAAAAGATAGTTTAGATGTACAATAACTCTATCCTATCTGATAAGGGTTTACTCTAGAAGTAATTTACTTAGAGCTAAACTCTTTACTTAGATTATAAACACTTCATGTAAAGTTATATTACATGGAATAAAATTTCGATAGAGTATTCATCACTGGGATATCTATTATTTACATGGTATCAGTTTAGGTGTATCAATCCTTCCTCCAAACCCTAGTTATCATGGTTCAAACAATAATTTTAGAAGTTAGTTTCCAACCTAACCACCATGCATCCGACTTCAATATAACATATGTTTCTCCTTTTCCTATTAATTCCTATACTGTCAATGAAGGTAGTATATTTTTTCTTGCCAAATATCAATATATAGATTGGGTTATTGATTCTACTGCATCAGATCATATGACAGGAAATCTTCATATTTTTCACAAACTCACAAAAATGCAAACCCCATCCTCGGTTAGGACATCAGATGGCTCACTGTTAGTTATTGCAGGAGTGGTTCAGCTAAACTTAAAGAAGCTATTTTCTTGCATAATGGTCTTTATGTCCCTAGTATTGCTTGCAATCTTCATTTTGTTAGCAAATTGTCTACTGATATGGATTGTGATGTTTGTGAATTTCAGGCATAGAGTTCGAGGACTGTGATTGACAGTGCTAGGCTAAGTAATGGGCTCTACATGTTTTCAGGGTGTTTTCTAAATAAATAAGTTTCTTTGAGCTGCTACCTTCAATCTACCCTGTCAAATACTATCTCTTCTAATAATATAATGTTATCGCATTTTATGTTATGTCACCCTAACTTTCATTATATGGCCAAGCTATTTTCTAATTTATTTGTGAAAAAAATCTAAAATCTCTTATTTGTGATATATGCCAGCTTGCTAAACACACTAGACAACCTTATCCTCCCTGAAGATTTAAACCCTTTTCAATAATACATAGTGATATTTGGGGACCTTTTAAGGTTAAAAACTATACTGGCTCAAGGTGGT
The DNA here is from genome assembly GCA_019671005.1 of Hibiscus mutabilis. NCBI lineage: Eukaryota > Viridiplantae > Streptophyta > Magnoliopsida > Malvales > Malvaceae > Hibiscus > Hibiscus mutabilis. The sequence goes on from CM033744.1 coordinate 15,685,669, forward strand.
TCATTTCCTTTATTGATGACCACTCTAGGACAATTTGAACTTTTTTATTAAAAGAAAAATATAAAACTGAGAATGTCTTTAAAATATTTCATAAGATGATAGAAAACAAATTTTAGAGTACTATTAAAATTTTAAAGACTAACAATGGTAGTGAGCATTTCACTAAGAATTTAGGTTCCTATTTCAAGGAGAAGGAGATCTTACATATTACTTCATGTGTTAGTACCCTCAATAGAATGAGGTGACTGAGAGAAAAAATAGGCACATTTTAGAGGTTACTAGATCCTTACTTTCTTCTTCTGGAGTACCTAAACACTTTTAGGGGAAGCTTTACTCACTTCTACCTATTTAATAAATAGAATGCCCAATAAAACACTGAATTTTAGGGTTCTGAAAGATGTTCTACTTAGTGTTTTTCTTCATTATAAGTCATTGTCATCTACTCTTCCTTTTCGAGTGTTTGGTTGTAATTCATTTGTTCATATCCATAATCAGTCTCGAGGTAAACTTGATCCTAGAGCTATTAAGTGTATCTTTCTAGGCTATTCCTCGAGTCAGAAGGGCTACTAATACTACTCACCCATTACAAAAAGAATCTACACCACAATGGATGTCATATTTTTTGAAAACAAACCTCACTTTGCTGTTTCTGAAATTTAGAGGGAGACTTTATAGGATTTTCAATCACTAGAATTTATCCAGACTATTACTCTGTTACCTCCTGACCTCACGGAAATTCATCTACAATAGGTTTTTCAACACTCTTTCTTACCTCCACAACTTGACCGAACTAAAATTTAACCACAACAAGACATTCAACCTTCTTTCTAGCATATACACTCTCCAAATCCAACAAACACATCTTTACCTAGTCCTAAAACTACCAATGATCTCAGTGCTCCAATTTAAACACCTACATCTTTACCAAAGACGTAACAAAAAACCTTACCTCCACAACTTGAAAAATAAACAACTGAGTGTTTATAAAAAGAGAATAAGGCCACTTTCAAAAAACATTACTAAGCCTAGCATTTGCTGAGAACTGGAATTGGATTCTGCAACCTTGAAAGGTAATGATGTACCTCAAAATTCTGCTCCTATTATTGACACTACAAATATTCTTATTACCCAAAGGAAATGTGTTGAAAAATGCACATATCATCCCATTGAAAGGTTTATAGCCTATGGGAAATTAATGCATGGTTTTAAAGCCTTATAGGTAAGGTGGAAAACATTGCTATTCCAAAGACGGGGGATAAAGCACTAAAAAACTCCAAGTGGAAAAAGACAATAGAGGAAAAAATCAAAGCTTTTCAACTCAACCAGACATGGAACTTGACTGAATTACCTAAAGGGAAGAAAATAATTGGCTGCAAGTGGGTGTTTACTATTAAATACAACTCAAATGACAATGTAGAGAGATTTAAAGCTTGATTGGTGGCAAAAGAGTTCACAGAGTCTTATGGGTTAGACTATCATGAAACTTTTGCACCTGTGGCAAGGTTAAATACCATTAGGGTGCTACTATCCTTAGCTACAAATGATGATTGAAAGCTACATCATTTAGACATTAAGAATGCATTCTTAAATGGAAATTTTGAAGAGGAGGTGTATATACAAATTCCTCTAGGAGTTGATAGTTCGACAGGGCAACAAGTATGCAAGCTGAATAAGTCCCTATATGGTTTAAAACAGTCTCTGAGAGCCTGGTTTGACAGGTTTGCCAAAGATGTGATGAAGTATGGCTATAGATAATGCCAAATAGACCACACACTCTTTGTTAAAATCACATCAGATAAGAGAAAGACTTTCTTGATTGTTTATGTCGATGACATAATAATCAAAATGGATAATAGTGAAGAAATTGAAAATTAAAAGAGGCTCATAGCAAAGGGAATTTGAAACTAAAGATCTTGGGAGTTTTTGATATTTTCCTAGAATGGGGGTTGCAAGATCAACTAATGGGATCGTTATTAACCAAAGGAAATACATATTGGATTTGCTTTTTGAAACTAGAATGCTTGGCTGCAAACCATCAGATACTCCTATGGAATCAAACTTGAAGTTAAGAAGAGATGACACGGGAAGTCTAGTTAATTGAGAATCATATCAAAGCTTTTTAGGTAAATTGACATGCATGTCCCTAACTCAGCCAAACATAGCCCACTTTGTCAGCATAGTTAGCCAGTACATAAGTGACGTACATGAGTGACCTTAGGGAGGAACACTTGGAGACAGTGTACAAAATCCTAAGGTATCTAAAGTTAACTCTTAGTTCTGAACTATTTTTCAAGAAAAATAAGGATAGACCAGTTAAAATTTATACTGATGCTAGTTGGGCAAGTTAGTTAATAGATAGAAAATCTACCACTGGGTATTGTTCCTTTGTATGAGGTAACTTAGTTACTTGGAGAAGCAAAAAACATGTATTGTCTCGGAGCAGTGCAAAATTAGAATATAGGGTAATGACACAAGGAATTTGTGAAGGAATGTGGTTAAAAGACTCATTTTAGAACTAGAATTAGATGACAATCAAAGTTTTGAGCTATTTAGTGACAATCAACCAACAATTAGTATTGCCAAAAATCCAGTGCATCATGATCAGACCAAGCACATAGAGATTGACAGACATTTTATATCTGAGAAGGCTAATAATGGAGTTGTAAAACTTCAGTTTATCTCAACCAAAGATCAACTTGCAGATGTTCTCACCAAGGCAATACTGAGAGTAAAATTTGATGAATTAACATCCAAGCTAGGAGTTTATAATATATACTCACCAACTTGAAGGGGAGTGTAAGTTAGAATCGTGTAACTCATAAAAGATAATTATAAATATCATCTTAAAAGATATTTTAGATGTACAATAACTCTATCCTATCTGATAAGGATCAACTCTAGAAGTAGTTTACTTATAGCTAAACTTTTGTACTTAAGTTATAAACACTTCATGTAAAGTTATACTACATGAAATAAAATTTCCATAGAGTATTCATCATTGGAATACCTATTATTCACACACATATATATATTAATCTAATCTATTTGAAAGGAAAATTATATAAATTATATATGAGAATACACAGAGATGGAGCATAGTTAGTGCATAACGAGGCATTGGCACCCCAACATTTTATAAAATTCATAATAATCCCTTTAAGTTTTCTAAAAATTTTAATTTGACCCCCTCAAATTTTGAGAAATTCATATTAAATATTAAATTTTTTGAATATTTTTAATTAAATCCTCTGGAATTTTAATTTGTCCCCTTCAATTTTTCAGTCTAATGAAAATTTAGGTCCTATAAATTTAAATATTAGATAAATTAGGCATTGCCACTCAAATTTGAGTTTAAATACTTAATAAACCCTTATATTTTTAAGTTCAATAATTTGGACCCTCATGATATTTGATTCTGCCTCCATCCATGAGAATATATTTTACTTCAAAAGCATGTGGGTTATTCAAATTCGGGTTATTTTGTGATATAAACGCACACCCTTGTATGACGATGATGGGTTGCTTTGATTGTTTTCGATTTAGGAAAGCAAGTAAGTGATTCCTACAAAGTAAGATAGGCTGCAAAAGAAAGGTTAAGGGTGGGAGATGTAATAGGCGAAGGGTAGGCTTAATTTGATAAAGTATGGGAAATATGAAATAATAAGGGATAGGCTGTTTTGGTGATGGATATGGTGTGGTGATGAAGATGGTGTAAGGAAGATTATGATGGTGTTTAGTAGGATGAAGGGTGATGATAGAATGAACAAAGAACAAGGAAAAAATTATGCTATAGAAAGCATAAACCCTGACCTTATAAGTTTTATGGTCAGATGGAAATAAGGACTTGGACCCTTTAGTTATAGGAACTAAGAACCACAAGTATCAAGATGGACGGTGACGCCACAAGCACAAGGCTTGATAAGTCGATAAATTTCAATGAAGAATAAACAAAGAGAAATTATCACAAAGATAAATTGTATTGATATGAATCAGATGTTTTACAAATGCCAAATGCTTGGCCTTTTATATGAAACAAAAGGGTGTAGCCTAAAGGCCACCTATCTATTCAGCTAGGTGTGAACAATGGTGGTGACTCTATGAAGTCACATGATTGTTTAATTAAGTCACATGATGTTTCTATTTGGCACCAACTTGATGATGTCCATATCTTTCTAAAAAAGGCCTTATCTTTGATGCAACTCTTCATGGAAATGATGCTTGAATTAAAGGACACTTCATGGAGAGTCATAATCCTTGGTGAATGGTGACTTTTCATGAAGAGGTACAAGTAGAAATGGTGACTTTTGGCAGCAGCTCTTTAAGAAAAATGTATGACACTTCGAATTGACATCTCTGAATAAATGGTCATGACCTTTAGCGAAGAGACATGGCTCTTGGTGAAAAGGCATAATGTAACACCCCAAGACCGGATGCTAAATTTAGGCCACCAACCCAAACCATTCCCATAATTTTTTTAACTTTAAAAGTTAATAAAATCCCATATTATAAATCCAAGCATATCATTACCAAAGTATTTAAATCCGACAATACCTAAAACATTCAAAATAGTTAATGGAGCTCCAAATACAGTAATTAAACATTTAACCAATACAAGTTAAATCAAATATAGTTACAATTACATAGGGTCCTACGAAGACATAGCCCACTACATCTAAGTACTTGTACTCTACCAAAAGGCCAATGTTGAATCCTTGCTTTGATGGTGCCCCGCTACACTCGAACGATCTACAAACCTGGGAATGGAAACAACGATTCTGAACGCTGAGCTAACAAAGCCCAGTGGATACACAACCACTTGACCATGCTTTAGGTGAATCATAATTATGAGTATGCTTGATGATAACATATTAAGGTAAATTAAGGCAATGGCTCTACCATGATCGCCTAAACACATGTATGCACAAATCCAAAACACTTGACAATACAAAAAGAAACAACCCAAGATTAGGGCCCAATGTCACCTAACACTGGGGGAGCCACTCGTACTCTGAATATCACATCGAGCTACTCAAAATCTCACATCGAGCTGATATACTCAAAATCTTGCATTGAGTCTTCGCTCAGAATCTCGCATCGAGCGGGGCACAGAATCTCGCATCGAGCAATATCAACATCCAGAATCTCACATCAAATAACCTTCAATTCATCAATTAGAATCTCACATTGATTGGTCTTCTTGTGTTGCAACACTCACTCACTAGATATCTGGATCCTACCAAACAAAGACTCATAACCAAACAAGTGCCATTACCTGGCACAACCACAACGATCCACCATGGATTCCTAGAATTTGCTAACACAAGCAATTCACTTCTGTTTAGACCCTTATTTAGCCATTTGATCCATATCGAAGATGAGGAGCACACTTTTTCGATTTTACTATTCATTTTACATCGTAAGAGACCCATTAAGACCTTAGCCACAAATTATAGGACTCTTGAACACAAACTCAATTTCTTGGGCAGATTACCCAGTGAGTACCGATACACCTATGTGGGTACCGGTACTCCATTCTCTGTATCGGTACTCCTATATGAGTACCAATACTCATACTAGGTTCAAAAGAATTTAACCTTCAAGTTGTACCGATATGCCTCACGCTATATCGATACCCATTATCGGTACTCGGATCACCCTCTAGTGATCCTCACCCATACTGATATGCCAACCTTGCATACTGATACCTGGAAGTCTTCCCAAGCAATGTAACAGTTAGTACCGATACGCGTTGCACGTATTGGTACACAAGTTTGCTACTGGAATTCTCACTATTCTTGGAGTATCGATACGCGATAAGCCGTACCGTTACTCCCCTTACGACTCGCCTTCCTTAGCACAAGGGCGTACCAATACGCACCCACCCCGTATCAATACGCGATACTATATTTCGAAACCCAGAGTTTAAAATTTCAACACTCTAACCCTTAACCCACAAGATTAGGCCCCAAATTGATCCTACATAATATAAGGAGTTATTAAGTGAGTTTCTAATCGTTTTTACCCTTAAACAATATCAAAAATTGGAATTTGCCATTGATGACCAACGAAGCTCTAAATTACCAAAACACCACATATCAAGCACAACATGTCAAAATGATGATGCACATGAACACACAAAAGTTAGAAGTGTACTAACCTCGAATCACTAGCGAAAAAGAAACCCCAAGCCTCTACCTTAAGCTTTCTTCTTCTCTTGGGCCCTTTAATGCTCTCCAACCTCTTTCACTACAAAAGAAGTGTTGCAAACGAGTTACAACATGGTTGGGAGATGATTTTACAACAAGGAATGAGGCTGAAATCTCCATTCTCGTTCTCACTCTTGAACCCAGACCAAAACCTCAACCCCCACCATTTAAAACCATTTTTACCTTGTTTTATAGATCCTTGATTGCTGGTAAAACTTCCCTCTATAAGATAAACGAGATTCAAGAGGTTAAGCTAAAAAAATCCTACCTTTGGTGATGGTGGCTAAAAGGGGAGAGAGGGGTTTAAGGAAGAAAAATGATGTGATATCATTATTCTCCGCACAAATGCAAAAAATTAAACATCTCCCCTCTTTTTCACTCCATTTGGTATTTACCAGAATACCCCCAAGCCATCTTCTCAAGCCCAAATTCAAACCAACATTCAAGCCCAAAAAGGCTCATAAGGCCCAACAACATGGCCCAACACGAGGCCCTTACCTCGAGTTAACTCGACTCTCGAGCTTAACAACCCGGGTCGTGACAACTCCCCCTCCTTAAAGAAAAATTTTCCCTTGAAATTTACTTGGTAGAAACAAATACGGATAGAGCTCTTTCATGTCGGCCTCCACTTCCCACGTGGCCTCTTCAATCCTATGGTTCCTCCACAACATCTTGACGAAGGGTATACACTTGTTACGCAGCTCCTTGACTTCTATATCAAGCACTCTTATGGGCTCCTCTTCATACGTCAAATATGTGCTAACCTCAATATCCTCGAGCGGTACTACATGCGAAGGGTCAGAACGGTAGCGTCTCAACATAGAAACATAAAAGACATTATGAATATGCGTCAAATCCGGAGGTAAAGCTAATCGATAAGCTACTGGTCCAATTCTCTCAAGCATCTCGTAAGGCCCAATATACCTTGGACTCAACTTACCCTTTCGTTCAAAATGAATTATCCCTTTCCATGGAGAGACCTTTAGAAACACTTCCTCACCTACCTCATACTTGATATGCTTGCGTTTCTAATCTGCATAGGCCTTCTGGCAATCAAAGGCTGCTGCAACCTTTCTTTGATGATCTGAACCTTTTCCTCGATTTGTCTGACCAAATCAGACCCTACAATCCTCCTCTCGTTCAGCTCGGTCCAATACAAGGGTATTCTACATTTACGCCTATACAGAGCCTCAAAAGGGTTCATCTTAATGCTTGACTGATAGCTGTTGTTGTAAGCAAACTCGAAAAGAGGTAGCTGCTCCTTCCAACTCCCCTCAAAGTCCACAATGCAACAACGAAGCATATCATCAAGAATCTGAATGACACGCTCAGACTGACCATCAGTATGGGGGTGGAAAGCCATACTGAAATGTAGCTTAGTGTCCAAGGCGTTAGCTGTGAAACGCTGGTCTCTATCTGATATGATCGAAGATGGCACTCCATGCAACCTCACTATCTCCTTGATGTACAACTGAGCCAACCTCTCTAAGGTGAAGTCCATGCGCACAGACAAGAAATGAGCCTACTTGGTCAAACGATCCACTATTACCCAAATCGCATCATGCCTCTTTTGAGTCATCAGCAAACCTGTAAAAAATCTATAGTGATCCGATCCCACTTCCATTATGGAATCTGAATCGGTTGAAGCAAACCTGATGGAACTTGATGTTCTACCTTCACTTGCTGGCAAGCCAAGCACCTGGTCACAAACTTAGAAACATCCCTTTTTATACACGACCACCAATAAAAATGATGAAGGTCTTGATACATTTTGTTAATCCCCAGATGCACGGTAAAAGGACTATGATGCTTCTTTCTCAAGATACGATCTCTCAAATCTTCTAAGGCCGGAACACACAACCGCCCCTTGAAGTACAAGTACCTTCCATCTCGTACCTCAAATTTTGATGTTTCACCTGTATGGTAGTTGCAATATTTATTGGAACTTTTAATGAACATTTTTAGAATGGTTGTTGAAATAATAAATATGGCCATTCTACATAAAATTTAGTTTATAGGCATCAGAACTTCATGTATAGTTTCGATAATGATGACCCAGTATCGGTTGGGTTTTGTGTTTGTTATTAAGTATCAGAACTTGCAGTCGAGTTTCAAAACTGTTAAATTTTTTTGAAATTTGTATTATGACATTTTCGGTTTTAAACTTAAAACATTTAACATTTTAGGTTGGCATTACCACTTTTTTCATTTTCAGTTGAGACACTTTTGACCTAATTTCGATACTTACCATGGACTATATATATCAAATCTGGAAGGTTACAGACAAAAAGTAATGCCTTTTTTCTCTCACTTGGTTTTGCGAACCGATTCGATTCCTCCATTCCTTCAGTTCAAAATCTTTAAATTTAGGGACATTTTAGTTATTCTTTCACCAATAAAACCTTTTCAACACCAGCTCCTCATCCATTTCAATTTAATTTGAATCTACAAGATTCGAAGGTATTTATGGAAACCTTAATTTTTAGGTTATAGCCTTTCTTTTGTTTGGTTTTCATGCACTTTCCATGGCTTATTGTTGATGTTGAAAAATTTGTTGATATTATTAATGTGTTTTTTATACTTTCCAATAAATTTGTTTAAAATTTTACAGGAATCCTAAACCTATTTGAATCAGCCAGGGAAGGAAGAAATTTTGGCACGATGAATGCTACTATTACTGGGATGAGCCCTACCTTTTCAAGCAATATGATGATTAGATGATTCGAAGATGTGTACCCAAGGAAGAACAAGAAGATATACTTTACCATTGGCATTTCACACCATGTTGAGGACATTTTGGAGGAAAAAGGATTGTTGCCAAGGTCATGCAGTTTGGATTCTATTGGCCAACCTTGTTTCGAGATACCCATGCATACTACAAGGTTTGCAAGATGTCAAAAAACATGAACATCTCTCAACGTAACGAGTTTCCTATGCAAGTCATCCTTGAAGTTAAACTCTTTAATGGTTGGGGTATTGATTGCATGGGCCCCTTCCCCTGCTCTAATGGACACTTGTACATTTTTCTCACAGTTAATTATGTGTCCAAGTGGGTGGAGGCCATTGTGACAACCAAGAATGATGCAAATACTATACTGAGGTTTTTGAACAAGGAATTGTGTCGATATGGAGTCCACCATAAGATTGCAATAGTCTAACATCCGTAGACCAATGGACAAACTAAAGTGTCCAATTGAGAGATTAAGTAGATCATTGAGAAAATGGTGAAGCCAAACCACAAAGATTGGTCCTTGAAACAAGAAAAAGCCTTATGGGCCTATCGGACCATATTTAAAACACCACTGGCATGTCACCCTATAGAATTGTCTATGGCTAGGTGTGTCACTTACCGGTCAAGCTTGAGTACAAAACCTTTTGGGCTATTAAGAAGATCAACATGGACTGCCAACTAGCTAGAGAAAGAAGACTGCTCGAGTTGAATGAGTTAGAGGAGCATCGTCTGGATGCTTTTGAGAAAACCAAGAATTACAAGGAAAAGACCAAAAGATGGCATGATTCTAAATTGATGACTAAGCATTTTGTTGAGAGCCAAAAAGCCATACTCTACAACTCTCGCTTAAAGCTTTTCCTGGGCAAGTTGAAGTCTCGTTGGTCCACCCCATTCCAAGCCGTCAAGGTGTATTCACATAGTGTTGTGGACATCAAGGATCTCAAAGATAGTCAAATATTTAAAGTCAATGGACAAAGTTTGAAGGCCTACCAAGAAGCACCGGTTGAACGTGAAAAATCTTTAGTCGCGCTACTGGATATCTAGACATCCAATTCAATCTTTTTGTTTTTATAAAATTTTAATATTTATCATTTTAATTTTCTATATTTTATTTTCCATAATTTTCTTGTTTACTCCTTCATTTTCTTTTTGTTTCCTATTAGGTCTAGATTTTATTTAATGCATTCATTTATTTCAACAGTTATCAAACACGCTAAAGGTTGAAAAAGCCCTCCATAAATTTAGGGACGAAAATCTCTTTTGGAGCTGACCAAGTTGACTTGAACTAGGTCTTTTTGGTAGCCACTCAAGATAAGAGGAGAAATTATAGGGCCTCATAATATTTTATCCTTTTGTTTCCTTAATGATCATGATCGTACCCAACCTATCACTTTACCTTACATCTTTTTCCTATAAACCGTGACACATCGTTTCCCTATTCCTCATGCCGCCTACACCTACATTTTCTTACTTTGCGAGGTTTTCTGCATTAATTGCTGAAATTTACCTTTATGAGAACCTAGCCCATCGTCTTTCCATCTCTTCCTCTTCTCCCTTCACATCCTACATAAAGGAAAACAAAACATAGTTCCCTATACCATGCTCCATAGGCCATAACTACTCAGGCCGTGCCCTATGTGATCTTAGAGCAAGTGTTAATTTGATGCCGAAATTCATGTTTACAAGACTAGGCATGCACAGAGCTAAGCCTACATTAGTGACCCTTCAATTGGCTGATTGCTTTAAAATTCGACCTGAAGGTAGAATTGAAAATGTCTTAGTCAAGGTAGATAGATTTGTCTTCCAGACATATTTTATCATCCTTAACTATAAAGCTAACGAGAATGCTCCCATAATCCTCAGAAGGCCATTCTTTCCCACTGGGCGTATTGTGATTGATTGTGAAAATGGTGAATTTACTATGAAATTGAACGACCAAAAGATCACACTTAATGTCTTTAGCACTCTCAAGTACGTGGATGATTATGACGAACGCCAGCTTGTGCAAAGTGAAGAAGCCCTAGTTGAGGAAAGCTTGCAAGAAATATGTTGAAGCAATGTGCTTAGCACTGCGGAGCAAGCTAACTTTGACGAGGCCATGCAAAAGGTTAAGAAAGAATGTGAGGTCGAGATTAAATAATCCAATGTTGTGATTACCAGGCCAGGTATATTTTTTGAACTTTTGGGGTATGCTGAGTTCAAATCTCCCAAGCCATTGCTAGAGCATCCACCGGTACTTGATCTTAAACCTCTTCCCCCATAATTAAAGTATGTATATCTAAGGGAGAATAATACACTGCCTGTTGTCACATCTGCTAGCTTAACTCCTGACCAAGAAACTAAACGGTTACATGTCTTATTTCAACATAAGAAAGCTATCGGTTGGACTATTGCTGACTTAAAGGGTATAAGCCCTACTTTGTGTATGCATAAGATTTTGCTTTCATATGATCATAGCAGCTCGATAGAACCACAACGGAGACTCAAACCAATCATGAAGACTATGGTTATGAAAGAGATCATCAAATGGCTCGACGATGGAATCATTTACCCTATCTCAGATAGTTCATGTTTGAGTCCTGTCCAGTGTGTACCCAAGAAAGGAGGTATGACCGTGATCAATAACGATGCCAATAAAATCCTCCCAACCAGAACCGTACTAGATGGAGGAGCTGTATAGACTACTGGAAGTTGAACAAAGCAATAAAAAATGACTAGTTCCCTTTGCCATTTATTGATTAGATGCTTGATAATCTTATAGGAAAACCCTACTACGGCTTTTTACATGGTTACTACAGATAAAACCAGATCTCTATCACACCAGAGAACCAAGAGAAAACAACATTCACATGTCCATATGGCATTTATGCCTTTCATAGAATGCCCTTCGGCCTTTGTAATGCCCCACCAACATTCGAACGTTGTATGATGGCCATCTTCTCAGCATGGTGGATGATTTTCTAGAGATCTTCATGGATGACTTTTCTATCTATGAAGACTTATTTGATCAGTGCTTAGGCAACCTGGCCAAAGTATTGACACTGTGAGTAAACCGACCTTGTACTTAACTGGGAAAAGTGCCACTTTATGGTGTCTTAAGGCATTGTCCTAGGTCACCGTATTTCTGATAAAGGCATTGAAGTGGACAAGACCAATATTGAATTCATAAAGAAGCTTCCACCACCTACTAATTTCAAAGCCATTCAGAGTTTTCTTGGACAATCCAGTTTCTACAGGAGATTCATTAAAGATTTCTCCAAAATCTCAAAGCCTCTATGCTTGTTGCTAGAATAGAATAAAGCATTTGAGTTTGATGATCAATTCCATGTAGCATTTGAAACCTTAAGGAAGGAACTTATTTCTATAATGGTTGTTGTGCCCCCTAATTTGTCACAACCATTTGAGCATATGTATGATGCTAGCGACTACGCTTTTGGAGCCATTCTTAGTTAGCACCAAAATAAGGTTTTCACATTATATATTATGATAGTCATACCCTTAATGAGGTACAATTTAATTACACTACCACTAAACCTAGACTTATTAAGTGAATATTACTGCTACAGAAATTTGATATTGAGGTAGTTGATAGAAAAGGTACTAAATATCAAGTAGCCGACCATCTTTCTAGGCTTGAGAATGCATGTGATACTGATGTTGCATGTGACATTAAGAAAGAGTACCCTGATGAGAAACTATTGAAATCCATAGTGTTACCATGGTATGCTAACATTGTTAACTTTCTTTTTAGTGATATTTTTCCTTGTGATCTTAGCAGCCAGGGAAGGAAGAAATTCTAACATGATGCACGCTACTATTATTGGGACAAGCCCTACCTTTTCAAGCAATGCGTTGATCAGATGATCCGTAGATGCGTACATGGGGATGAACAAGAAGAGATACTTTTTCATTGCCATTTTACTCCGCGTGGAGGACACTTTGGAGGACAAATGATTGATGCAAAGGTCTTACAGTCTAGATTCTATTGGGCAACATTCTTTCATGATGCCCATGCATACTACAAGGCGTGCGATAGATGTCAAAGAACGAGGAACATCTCTCGTTGTAATGAGCTACCCATGCAAGTCATCCTTGAAGCTGAACTCTTTGATGTTTGGGGAATTGACTTCATGGGGCCATTCTCATCCTATAAGGGAAAATTGTACATTTTACTCATGGTTGATTACGTGTCCAAGTAGGTGGAGGCCATTTCTATGACCAAGAATGATGCAAATACCGTCTTGAGATTTTTACACAAAAACATGTTCACTCAGTTTGGAGTACCTCGATTTATCATTATTGATGAGGGAAAACACTTTGACAACAAGCTAATTGCTAAAGCGTTGCGTAGATATGAAGTCCACCATAAGATAGCCACAACATACCATCCGCAGAATAATGGACAAGCTAAAGTGTCAAACTAAGAAATTAAGTGTCCTTGAAATTAGATGAAGCCTTATGGGCCTATCAGACCGCGTTTAAAACACCATTGGGCATATCACCTTATAGACTTGTCTATGGTAAAGCATGTTACTTACTGAATGAGCTTGAGCATAAAACCTTTTGGGCTATTAAGAAGATCAACATGAACTGCCAACTAGCTGGAGAAAGAAGATTGCTCGAGTTGAATGAGTTAGAGGAGCATCGTCTAGATGCTTATGAGAATGCCAATATTTACATGGAATAGTCTAATAGATGGCATGAAGCTAAGTTGATGCCTTAATAGTTTATTGTAGGTCCAAACAGTTTTACTTTACAACTCTCGCTTGAAAATTTTCTCGGGCAAATTAAAGTCTCGTTGGTCAGGCCCATTCCAAATCGTAAAGGTGTACCCACATGGTGCTTTAGAAATAGGGATCTCAAAGATTGCCCAATCTCAAAGTTAACGGACAATGTTTGAAGGTCTACAAAGGAGCACCGGTTCAGTGTGACAAATCCTTGGTCATGTTACTGGATGTCTAGGCATCTAGTTCTTTCCTTTTAATTTTTTTGTATTTTTTATTTTCTACATTTTAATTTTTCTGCACTTGTAATTTCCCCAATCTTTATTTTTTTTAAGATTAGATTTGGTTTAATGTTTTGTTTATTTTTAAAGTAAATATCAAGAACATGGCTACTTGGGCAAGCTCTCCACGGATTTTTGAATATGGACACTTCTTGGAGAAGATTAAGTTGATCAACTGCAGAATCTCTAGAAGCCACACAGGATAGGGGAAGTGAGTATAAGGACCTATTAAAAATCATTATTCTCTTCCCTAATATATTGTACCCTATTTACCACTTTGACTTGTTTCTCTTCCCCATAAACTGCCACACATCGTTTTCCTATTTATCATGCCACTTATCTCTCCACTTTCCTACTTAGCGAGGTTTCTAGCACTAATGGTTGATGTTTCGTTTCATGATTGCCTATCACTCCGTCTTTCCATCTTCTTCCTTCATATACTCTATAAAGGAAAACAAAAACCTTTTAACTAGACTTCACGCTACAAGATATTCTCGTCTTGCAACGCTAAAACCTTAATTCATTTTCTCCTGCCTCCGTTTAAAACATGGTTAGACAACTTAAGGTAACATGTCCCAACCAACAACCTCCTCGAATGGAGGGAAACCCTAGTCCCCTATCTTCTCCCTCTCCTCAAATGTCTCCTGACTCAAATAGGGTAGCCTCTGGTGATACAACTTTCACGGAGCTTGACGATCTCAAATACTGCCTATACTCAGCTGAACAATTCTTTTAAGGGGCATTACAGACATAAGTGTAGACAGAAACTCATATTGGAAGATTGTTTTGATTTTAGTCCAAACTATCGCTTCAAATTTGAGGCTGACATACACGTTGTCATCACTACACAGGGTTAGGAGGATTTCATTCGCCTGCCAGGGTAACTCAACGCTGACTGGGTACACGAATTTTATACTCATGTCGGGTAGCTTGAAAACTGATGAGTCTATGTTCTTGGGGAAATGTAGAGTTTTCGGTCGTGATCACCTGCCACTACAACTTATTAGTGAGGCAACCATAAAGATTTTGTGGTGACTATCACAATGGAGACATATACCCAAGTGTTGAATGACCTCTACATTCCCGGCACTACTTGGATCCAAGGGGAGTCCACTTTTAGGCTTGTGGGATGGGAGCATCTTAAGCCAGGATATAAGTTCTGGATGCACTTTGTCAACAACCGCATCCTCCCAACATAAAATCGGTCCACCGTCTCATATTGTTAGTTGATGCTTCTCCACTCCATACTCAACGAAAGGGAGTGGACCCGTTTAACCTCATTTATGAGTCAATTATGGCAAGGGCAGCCTTGACACAGAAGAACATGGAACTTGATAGGATTATTTTCTGTGGATGTAGAATGACGAATCAAGTTGCTTGAAAGTAATCTTATGTGCTAGACGGTGTGAATTGTTCTTGGGATTTCAAGAACAATAGTTTGGGTGTTTCTTGAATTTTTTGGAAATAAGATACAAAATTCAAAGAAACAAAAGAAAGATGATAGATTAGATGAAAACAAGTAAGAATTAATCAAATAAAGATTGAAAAAGATAGGTTAAAGGATAGATAAATCAAAAATGAAAATCCAACCTTAATTATTGAGAATGGCGACAATGGAGCTGAAGAAGATAGTGTGTGGAATTGATAGATATCCTACGGAACCCTCCTAATCAAAATTGACTAGGAAAACTCCGTGATATGGCTCTAACTGACCCTCCTAATCACAATTGACTAGGCAACCCGGAGTGTGAAGATCAACAACAAATTCTAACGAACTTGAAGATCGCTTCTAAAACACAAGATAAACTTCTTGCAAGTATGAAATCAAAAGAGAACTTTATTTAATCAGTGAAATATGAAAAACAAAGAAGAAAGCATCATCCTTTTATAGATGAAGGATGACTTTATATAATAGCTTTTGGGCTGAATTTACAAAATCCCGTAGTTAAACCCGTATCTAGTTTTCTGCTTGCACAATCTTCAGTAAAATAGGCGTATCTTGATTTTTCGATGTCCGATTGATGCGTTTCAAAATGCGTTGGAAAGGTAACTGAATGGTGGTCAATTTGTTAGAAGACAAATTGACCCAGAAATGCCTAGATCCCATCCGAAAATTCATCTCAAGTTGGTTGATTTTCCAGACTTCAAGAATAGCTTCAGCTTCTTGTCCAAGATAATTAGTTTCAGCCCTCTTATGCATGTATCAGACCTACCTTTCCCAAATATTATGACATACCTTTGTCAGAGAGCTGGGGTCGATGAATGGGGAGAGGAATCAGATCATCGAGCACTTCATGGGTTGGCTCCCTCCACAGGTTCAGCCTATGAAAGGATTGGGAATCCCTAACGGCCCACCTACTACTCTCACTCCCGACCTCCTCCGTATTGTTCAGGAGAAAGTAGCCAGCTTTTTAGAGCCTTACTTTCACTATGTCCAAACAAGGGACACTATTTAGTGACAACTCTTTAACAAACTCCTACCAAATGCACATGAGGAGTTTCCATTTTTGCCTCCTAAACTTCTCGTTGCTGTTGAACCTGCACCACCCACCACCCAGCCCCAACGAAGACAACGACCATATATTGATGCTGGCTCCTCCTCCCACCTTGCCAAGAAATCCAAACACTCTCGGGATAAAGGCAATGATATCTTCATCTGGGAACCTTCTCCCCAGTAACTCTCTGGTTAATTTTTCTTTTCATTTCTTTTTATATTTAAATTAGTGTAGCACCCCCTTCCTATTCTGGTAGGAATCCGGGTCAAAAAGCATTACCGGTGAATAATAAGGTGATCGATTTAATAATTTTGATGATTTGCACGTTAAACAATAAATCAAAGATGTTATTTCGATGCAATGAATGTCAATGAACAATGTAAACTTAGTTATCTTATAATTAAGGGATCAATTGGTAACTTATACAATTTTAAGGACTAAATTGAAATTTTAGAAAATTAGAGGGACTTGACCTCAATTAGGGGTTATTAGTGCAAAATTCAATGCATGAATGTATTACTTACAAATTTTTAGAGCATTCAAAGTCCATTTGTAGAGACCAAATTACAACATTTCAAAACTTCCTTAACCATTTTTTAACTAATTTACCTACCTCGGTATCGATACCCGAAGAGGTCGTATCGGTACGCCAAGCTGATATTACTTAAATTTAGTTTCCAGTAACAGAAGGGTGACCGGTACACCTGTAGCCTTGCCAGTACAAGGCTGGTTACATAGGAGAGAGGATCGGTACGTCCTATACCCGTACCGATACTCAATTACACTAAAATTTCCAGTGGCAAAATATTGTACTAATATGCCTTAGGCCATATCGATACACTTATCATGACCATTAAAACGGTTAAACTCTTTAAACTCGTATCGATACTGGTATCGGTACACATAGTCAACGCCAAAATGGTCAACTATAAGGATTGGTACGATATCGATACGGTGCTACAGTAATTTTCCATATTCAATTATCTGTACCGATACTCCCAAATCTGTATAGGTACCCCCTTTCATCTATGATCAAAACTGCACACCCATACCGATACACCATCACCCGTATCGGTACAAACAGGCCTGTAAGGACAGATTTAGTCTGGTTTTTACTCAAATTAGGGACGTTAACCTTGTCCAATGATTACCAAATTTTACCAGCAAGTTTATAATCATCAAATCTAAATGCATGCCAAATTTCATACCTATACGAATCCATTTACTATGTTTTCCCTTGTAAGAGCATTTTAAGCCATTTTATACTTTTATCAAAACACCAACAAACCATATTTCATCTTTTAGTTCTTTCAACATAGTGAGCAATATATACAAACTCAAAATGGGGCTCAACTAACATGTCTAGACCCTATGCCACCATGCTAGGAGTTCAAATGCTAGGTTTACATTACATATAGCTTGTGTGACTTGCTTCAAAACACTTCTTGCCCCGATCCTTGATCTGACCAACCTTTAACCTGAAAATGCTTGGAAATGAGATACATTAGGCTTATATAGCCTAGTGAGGTAGTCAACAATAATAACATGAATGCCAATAATATCATTAACATGAATATCAATGTAAATTTATCTCAAATCAAATTTTTAACAACATCTCAATAGATTAATTCCTTGGATCGACATGTAAATGTGGATACACAAATTCCCAACCAACATCACCAATAATAAATGGTCAATATCCTCCAACATCACCAATAAGACCAAAACCAACACATCTCGCCAACATTGCCAAATAGAGCTTTAGCTCAATGACCATAGTCCACTCTGTACCAATAAGCTCATGAATTCTATGGCATGCCAATTATATCTCATGTCCATTCGTATCCAAGGATTCAATACTTAGGCCAATAATAATAACAATATCAATAACGGTAGCGATGAAAATAACAATATAACAATGACAATATACAATGATCAATATGGCATTTCTCAATATTCAATGATATCAATGCCAATATAATAATTCAATGATTCATATATCAATGCAATACGCTTACCTAAGCTTACCAATGATACCTCTTACAAGGTTTTGATGTAACCATACATTGAAATCATTGATGGAAATGCAATAAACAATACCAATGAAATCAAGAAAGGCACCTAGCCAATCCCGATACTCGACTACACTCACCGATACTTCTAAGACTTTTAACGCTCCCGGATAACAATTCCTTTGTTCTTGAACTTGTTAGAATTTAATGGATTTGGTGATTCTTCACCTTGATTTTCTTGAGCTACAAAAGAAATAGATATCGCAATGATTTCTTTATCAATACTTGATTCATAGCAACTTATTATCCATGAAAAATAATAACAAATAAGCTATGATATTCCTAAGGAATTTCTAGGGTTCTTGAATTTATGAACTTGGATTTAGACATGGTTTTAGCCATAGAATCGATAAATCAATTAAGGGGTATTGCTTACCTTATCAATATCTATAACTTGGAAATGATAGCTTGAAGAAAAACAAAGCTTCACTAGAGCTCTAATGGAGGTGTGTGCTTGTTTAATGCCAGAGGAAGAAGATAAAGAATGGTGTGGTGCTTGCTTGGAGATTAACTTGTAAGTATTTCCTTCTTTCTTTTCTTTCTACCCCTTTTTTTATTTGAGCATTCCTTCAATTGAAGAAAGCTAACCAAGCATCTCATGTAGGTGATAATTAAGCTTGGAGAGGGGCTAATCGTAAGGTTAGTCCTTTAACTCCTCATTCTTTATACTTTTATCCCTTATCCTTCAATTTTCTCAATTTAGTCACTAAGACAAGTTTTAAAGGTTTACAATAAGGTCCTTGATTAATAGAAATACTTATTTAGGATTTAATAATCCAATAATTGACCACTTGGTCAAAGGTCAATACTATAGTTTGACTTTTCGATGCCAAATTTCCAATTGCCGAAATTGAATTTTGACTAGGCCTGATTTTAGGGTGTTACAACTCTCCCCCTTAAGAAAAATTCATCCTCGAATTCTGACTGATGCTGGCACCTCCTCACACCTCGACTCAGACCCTCTTGGCCCTGGGGCAAAGACTTAGAAGTCGTCACAACATTGAACACCGGTCGAACTTTCAAATTCATCAAAAACTCTAACTTACCCCTTAGAACTCTGAAAGGTTCCTTCTAATCTTCTCTTCCCCCGCACTGAAGGCTAGGTCTCACTCGACCTACGCTCATCAAAGACGGCAAATCAAAACAAAAAACACTAGACTTGTGCTTGAGATGTACCTTCCCCTCGGTCACATTTACTCTAAAATGTGATAGCCCTTTTTTCTCCATGAAGTCTAACACCCCTTGCATCGAACCTTCTACCTCGAAGTTCGTTGTACTATTTTGCATCAGCCCTTCTTTCATGAAGTCAAGTGCCCTTTTTTGCATTCGCCCTACTAACTTGAGTTTGGTGCTCTCTTCTTGCATCAGTTCTTCCTCTTTGAAGTTTGGTTCCTCTGCTTGCATTGGCACTTCTTTCTCGAAGTTCTTCGCTTCTTTCCCACCTTGCCTATGGGTGGTGTCTCCTCAGTTGCTATGTCCCTCACTAGCCTATCCCCTTTGACCTCTCTCCAGTCTCAAAAGCAATTTTCTTCACTCGAACATCCTCGGCAAGCTCTTCAGTAGCTTTCTCAGACATTATCAACCCATTATGCTCTTCTTTATTCGAAGTCTGCCACTTCTTTCTATCCTTGCCCATGGGTCGTGTCTCTTCGGTTGCTATGTCTCTTAATGGCTTGGCCCCATTTGACCTCTCTTCAGTCTCAAAAGCAATGTTCTTCACTCGAACATCCTCGTCAAGCTCCTCAGCAGCCTTCTCGGACATGATCAACCTATTCTGCTTTTGATCTCCATTTCCCTTGGTAGAACTAGACAACTTCAAACCAAGTCACACAGGCTCTATACTCTCAGCCTTATCCCTTATCTTGGACCCCTTAGCTTGAACTGGGCATCTTTTCAACTTGTGAGTCCCCTTACATCGGTAGCACTCCAATTGTTTCCTCTTCACCCTTGGTTTGACAACTTTCTCACTTGCTATCGAACCATGTTTCGTCTTTGGCTTAACTTTTTTGGCACACATCGAACCATGACTTTCTCTCAGCTTAGCGTACTAACACTAGCAATCGTACCAAGTCTCGCTACTTTTCCTCTGACTTGTCTGCTGCCTTGACCATGGCAGCAAGGCAATTCTTCTCAAGACATCCCCATCACATAGGCACCATCACAGAAGTAACACTTTATCTTCTTGCTCCCCTTCTTCTCTGGCACGGACTTAGCCTTATCATTCCTATTTCCTCCCGATTCGGGCCTGGATGACTCAACGTTGGCTTGCTTACTTTTTACAGGCTCGGTCAGAGGTTTGACAACATCGATAGCCTCTAAAAGTCTTTGGACATCTCTTTGCTCTACTACGAGCTTCACCCCGGTCTAAGTCCCTCTAAAAAGTTCTTGAGCACATCTCATCCACTCATTGCGGTCTTGCAACTAAGCAGCTCACTCTTGAGCTCATCCACCTCTTTTCGCAAAGCCCTTATCTCAATTTCATGAGCATCACTTTCTCGGACTGTCTTCAACTCGTTGACAGCATGCCACGTCTCATCCATAAACTTGTCCTCCATGGACTCTAATTTTCAAGGTGTGACTCCAAGACACCCTAGATTTTCTTCATGGCCTTAATGGCATTTTGGAGGTCAATATCTTGGTTTTTCAACATCTCGCACATGTTTTTGAATTCCTTCTTGAAGGAATCAAACGTCTGAGTAGAAACACAATCTCTTTGCCTTACCATAACATCACTCATTTGCCACAAACTAACTTGATCCCTGATCACTTCGGCTAACTCGAACTCAAACCTTCGCCACGCTTGACTACACCTGTAAGCTAGCTCGAACGCAAGTCTCCTCGACTCGCTCTGATACCATTTTTCACGGGGTTAGACTGTTGCTAGCAAACCGCGCGACCTTAGCCACTTTCTCGGTCAAAACAACAGCTAAGTCACCCTGAATTCTCACTCCAAAAGATCAAACTCCTTCGAAGTACTCGAACACAAGATCATTCTAAGAAAAAGCTAAACAAAAGAGATCTACAACACGAATAATGAAGAACACTCAAGAACATGAAGAACATTCAAGAGAGTTTAGAGTCAATGCTTTCTATATTACTCAAAATGATGGATGAATGAGATTGAATGAATGTTACAATGAGGTAGGGGTAAGCCTCTATTTATAGTTGAAGCCCCCTATATCCAACGGATCAGTTTAAATTACATCGACGGTCGAGATTAACTCTATTTTTTCAAAATCTTTAATTATCTCAAACATTATCTAAATAAACTATTTCAAATAAATGGATAATGCTTGACTCATCTACTAGAATCTTCTAAGTGCTGGGCTAAGTTTGGTGGTCTTGCGGGCTTTCTAGCATTCTCAAGTGCCAAGCCAAGTCTGGTGGTCTTGGCAAGCCCGATTCACCACACACAACCTCTTTTGTTGCTCTTTCTGCCAATGCCTCAGACCCAAATATGTGGGTCGTGACACTATGCTTGAGGTTATGTTGTGAAACAAGGAAAATGGGTGGAACCTGATGGTTTGTTCTTGGGCTTTTTTATTCAATGATGGTGGATTTGTCTAATTCAAGGGGCAAAAAGGATTTTGCATTTGTGAGTGCTATGTTAAGGGCTTTGAAACATGTTTTTATTAGAGTATGTCCAAAGACCAATAATAAGATGATTGTAAATGACATTTGTTTTTACCTTGTTTATTAATATATATGCATTGTCATTATTATTTCCAGGTATTATTCTGTGTGCATAAATAAACTTAATTATAATAAAGTCCTTAAAATAATATGGTTATTCTTAAATGTCCTTAGTCGAGTATTATTGTGGGCATGGACAACAATAATGCATTAAGATTAATATGTAGTTGATTGATGATAAAGTGTTGTCATTGATATGGAGATGTCAAAATCTATACATAAGTATGTGTTAGAGAACGACATAATGGACTAACTCGCTATGAGCATGTTTATTGGATTATTATGTGACACTCACAACATTGTTCATAGTGATAACTACATGTATGATCCCTAGACTTGAGATCATCAATATTTCAACGTCGTGAGTGACATATTTTGATACAGTCAAACGTATGTCGTAACTGACTACACCATAAAGATTGATATTGGAAATATCACAATCTATGTAGTGGGATATGGTTGATCAAGATAGGATTTGTCCCTCCTACATAATAGGAGTGATATCGTGGGCCACTTGATTGAGTGAGACTAGAAATACATGGCCATGCTCGAATAACATCATAGTTATTTGTTTATAATAGTCTACTCAAGATATCAAGAAATATTAGATGGACTATACAAGTGTGACTATTCCATGACTTGTGTCCAATCTAGATATAAAGGGAAAAAAGATGTAATATATGAAAAGAGTTAATCACGAAGAGGTTATATTGAATCATGATTTCTTGTAACTTAGGTGACAATGATATATTGCTAGATGTCACTCATTGTTTGTAATATTAGAAATGTTCTAATATTTACTACTAACGTTACAAAGAACCTATAGGGTCACACCCACAGTTCAAATGAGCATATATTAAATGAATTATATGTGTACAAATTTGCTTTCAACGAATTTAGTTAAATTAATATATATTTGATATATATATATATAATTTAACTATTGGATAAATATTAAAAGAAAATAATTATTGTAATTATGACTATTTTAATATATAAATAATATAATTCGATTTAAATTAATATATATTAAAATCTTAATTAAAGTTGGATTGAGGTTATATATATATTAAAATCCTAATTTAGTTTAATGGGGATCATATATATTA
Source organism: Hibiscus mutabilis (assembly GCA_019671005.1). Lineage (NCBI taxonomy): Eukaryota > Viridiplantae > Streptophyta > Magnoliopsida > Malvales > Malvaceae > Hibiscus > Hibiscus mutabilis. Next base: position 15,708,980 of record CM033744.1, read on the forward strand.
ATATATATATATATATATATATTGAAATCCTGATTAAGTTGAATTGAGATTATATATTAATATAGATATACATTAAAACATACTAACCCTAATAACCTTTCTTTTTCTCTTCAAATTAGGGAGCACCGCAACCCTCTTTTGCTTTTGTCTCCTTAGCCGGTTGTCGGCTACCAGTGTTAGTATTGGTTGTCGACCACCGAGTTTAATATTTTCTAGTTTTTTTTTCTTTTTTTATATTTTTAATAAGAATCCCTGCCTTGTAGCACGCTTTTTTCTCTACCTTTGTGCCACGTTTTTCTTTTTTTGTGGTTTCGTTTCATCTGTTGTTTTGGCATGATTTCAGCATACCTTAGCAGTCACAGAGATTTTAACGGCACTAGTTTCTGATTATGATTTTGTCAGTGGTTATAAAAAGTTAGATCCCCACTCGAATGATGGTTGTTTGCCGATATAATCAGTCCTAGGTAGCGGGACATTCTACCTGATAGTTCATGTCGCTCACCACTCCTTCTTCATCCTGTTATGCGTCTTGATTGGATAGAGACAATGAGATTCAAGAAAGCTTCTGGATTTTGATGGTATACTATTCTCTATGGAAGTATTCACTTTTCTTTGCATTTTTGGGTTTGTAAGAGATTTTAGTGAATTAGCCCCCATTATTCTCCCTTCTAGATGCATTGTATTTGTGATATTTCTATAGTTTTTTAATAAAAATTCAGTGGTCATTATCAAAAACAAATATATAGATATATATTGAAATCCTAATTAAGTTGAATTGGGATTATATATAATTAATATATATTGAAATCCTAATTAAATTTAAATTAGGATTATATATATATTAAAATCCTAATATGAGATGAATTAGGATTACAAATGTTATATAAAGGAATGAGAAATCTAGCAGTCATCAATGCTTTTGGGAAAACCCTCTAAATAATTTAGAGAGTTTTGTATGCTCATTTCAACTAGGTGGACTAAGTAGAGGTCGAAGCGTTATCGTTGCGACTTAGTGTCGTCACTGAATTTTAGCCGTCCTTATTTTATTCAGTTCAGTTTACTTCATATATGTGTTTCTATTGTATTTTAGTAGTAGTAGTAATCTTATTAGATATAAAACCCAAAAAATCAAATAAAGAGTCCAATTACAATAAAGGCCCAAGTCTGGCCCATTTTTTATACATATTATTTTTATTATTATTAAGGAATTTGAATTATTCTTGCAGATCACACAAAATCTGTATTATGTCAAATATGGGAAGATTACAAGAGATCCTGCTCGACAAGTATGGAAAGTCAAGTTATGGGCAAATGATTCCTTACTACGGTCTTATAGCAAAATTCTGATAGGATCCAAGAAATTTCGAGCCAAGGTGTCTTCTTAAATATTGATTGTCTTTCAGTTACCTTTCCAACGCATCTTGATACGAATTTTCAATTTATTTATTGATTAGTTGTAATTAAAATTAGGATTTAGGATTGTTAGGTTTTTAGGGTTTTGAAGCCTATAAATAAGCTTCATTCTATTGTAAACACACACACAGCTCACAGCACAATTCATTCATCACCATTCAGCACACTCCTATGTAATCATCACCACATCATTCTTGATCCGAGAGTTGTAAGAGAAGCAATAATTTTGTGCCGAATCTTTGTTGGAAATACAAGAAGAAAGCATTCTCTTTTCAGTATTCCTTCTTTTACTGTCTTTATTTTATTTGTTCTTATTCTTGTTTATAATATTTTGAAAAAAAAAGAAAAACATTCAAATATGTTCTTGGGGTTTTAAGCTTTTAATCTGAAAAAAAAACCAAAGAGAAAGTGGTTTTATGTTTTTAAAGATCAAAGTATGGTTTTGGAGAAGAATTGACGGTGAACATGTGATGAACGCATGGTTTTGATCCAAAAATTTCTGAGGGAAAAAATAAAAGGTGTTTTTTAAAGTTGGGTTTTATACCCACATGTTTTAAAATAAAATGGGTAAATTACACACATTAAGCCCCTCCGCCCCACTTTTTCTTTATTCCACAAAATATCACATTTTCAAAAGTTTCAAAATGGTTAGTATTTTCAAAAATTTGGCTTCTGATTTTTAATTCTTTTCAATTTTGGCCACCAAATTTGTTTCCCTTTTCAATTCAAGAAATTATTAATTGCCATCTTGTAAATATTTAATTCTATGTAATTTATTTCTCTTTTTGTGCCTTGTTATTTTTTTTAAATATCTTTTAAACTCTCAAATTGAATTATTAGGTTAAATAAAATTCTTAGGATTTAATCTCAAGAGCTTTAGGTTTAGGTCCTTTAAGTTTAAATTTTATCCTTGTGAAGAGTCTTTAGATTAGATCCCTTAGAATAATCTTTCTTTGCTGTAAAGTTAATAAATAAACATTTAACCAAACTTGAACCTTGTAAATAAAACTTACCTAGACTCTTAGGTAAAATTTTAAATTTAATAAAATACACTTAACTACATTTGAACCCCAATAGATACAATTTACTTAGACAATTTTTAGGTTTAATAATCTTCAGATTAGAAAATAAAAGGTTTCAACATACTAATTACTTTTGTGACTGCTTGTCCTATCAAAAGTGAAACCTAAGCAATGCGATGTCCTATCAAAAGGAGGTGACGGGTTAGCGTCAGAAATGTTGGTGGCGATTAGAGTTCACTCTCCGGATGGTGGGGCCGTTAAAATGAAATCTTACTCATAAATGGACAATAAATTAAATTTCATATGAACTTGCAAATTCTGACATCAAAACGTATTGTAATTGGCTAGGTACCAATTTTTGGGGTTGTGGGGTGCTAACCCTTCCCCACGCATAACTGACTCGCGAACCCGTTTTTGTGTTTTTCACAGACCAAAACTGTTGTTTTAATAAAATAAAATGATTTTATTAGAATGACCCATTTTTAGGTGATCCAATCACACCTTATAAAAAGATTGGTGGCGACTCTGTTGTTTTTGGATTTATTTAAAAATACGTTGAGACCCCTTTAAAAAAGGTAACGACAGCTTAAGCATGGCGACTCTACTGGGGACAATTTTTTTTAAACAAACAGAGAGTCAAGCCACGAGCCGATTACAAAATGTTTTAATGTCAGAATTTGCTAAGTTCATTTAAAATTTAATTTAATTGTCCATTTATGAACATGATCTTATTTTACGCATTTAAAGCTTGGTTATAAGCTCTACACCCGAGCTTCGTCCTGATCGCTTAAGTGAGGGGAAAATGATTTGCTCATGTAAGAATATTGATTCTCCGTGTGAGCCTAGCAAGTACCTTCGGGACTCATATCCCCTATATCTTCGTAAGGATACTGATCCTTCGTGAAGACATAGTAAATGAGTCCTCATGAGTTGAACTTTGTTCGTTTGAAGCCTATAATAGGTGAGAATCAAAGGCATTGCTACCCTTAGTAGGGGACATCGAGGACAGCTCAGGGACCTTTTTAGAACCAAATCGTGTGTGAATCTAGAAGCCCACCCCAATAGAGCCATGTGGGGAACCATAAAAGTAGAATTTGGTCAAAATTATTTTGTAAGAATAGTCCGTGGAGACATGTCCAGAAATGATGGAATGCGTTGCCCAGTTATTATTCATACAATGAAATTATTTTGGACCTTTTATGTTTTAATTCTATTTACTAATCCTCTCTTGTTGTCTTGTTTTCTTGTTTTGCATATTTTTTTCATGTTACATCATTTTATATTTAGAAGGGGTTGGTTCTCAAGACACTTGCTCAATTAGAAAACAGTTTTTGACCATGGATGGAAGGTACCTAAAGAAAGAAGAAGGCAATGTGGATGTACGTCACTGGTCTGAGGTCAACCAACGAACTTATGGAGTTAGTCTGACAATTGATCTTGTGACAAAGACGTCGGAGTATGCCAACATCAGTGTTAAACAGAATAATATGCATGAGCTGCAGGAAATATGGGATCATTTTGACTATGCGACCAAACAATTGTTCTATGATACCTATGGCGATATAGCCTATCTACTATATGTGAAGGATGATGAACCATTCCTCAAGGCCTTGGTGCATTTCTAGAATCCAAGATATTGATGTTTTACCTTCAATGGAGAGGACATGATGACTACGTTTAAAGAATACTTTGCATTATTCAACTTACGTAAGGTGAAGAAGAATTGGGTTTATGCTAAACCTCCTAAGAACAAGAATGCACACTTGAGGCTCAAGTGTTTTGCCAGTATGAGCGATGGATGGGTTAAAGGCCTGATACGAAAGAGAGGAGGTAGCTTTTCCTTCCCTTGGTCAAGCATCCAAAACATAATCCCTACTCATCCAGATAGGGAGAAGAGGGTGGATCTTTTAGCTATAGCGCTCTACAGTATGGTTATCTTCTCGAAGGTCCTGGGTAATATTGATGTGGCTCTATTAGACTTATTTGAACAGTTGAAGAGGGAAGTTAATCCAGTGCCAGCAGTACTAGCAGAAACCTTCATCTCTTTAAACATGTGTCAAAAGATAGAAGATGTGCGTTTCGGAGGGTGTGCCCCCTTGCTCCAAGTTTGGGCCTTTATCTATTTCTAGAAGTGTTTGACTTTGACTTTGTCCAACGTGTTTTCTTCAAACTTCTCTCCAATCCGGGAGTTTTTGGTAAAAGAATGGCCAATAGTCAAGAAAAGCAAATGGATTGACATTTTCAGAGATCGTCATGACCAAGATATTGTATGGAGAGTTCTTTGGATGGGCCATCCAAGGTTTTGTACAAGTGTGGAGATTATAATCATCTAATGCTATTGGGCCTATGGGGTGGAATTGGTTGTTCTCCTTTACTAGTGTCACGGCAATATGTTCACGACAGTTTGGCCCTTTCACTATTGGTCTTAGCTTGTCCGAGTTTGAGTTCCAAGGGGAATTCAAAGAGAAGATCTAGATAATTAATGACTCGTGGAATAACTGTTACCTTATGGAGATTGAACATGATAGTAAGTGCATGTTCACCCCCGACTATGATATATGGCGGCATGTCAGGGTGAATGAAAAAATTTTGCCACCTACCCTAGGGCAAGCTAAATCTCTAGAAGAACATCTAGAGGTGGTCCTGTCTGAGGTTGATATCTTGAGAGCTGGATTGAAAAAGGCCATAGCCAAGATAGAAGACTTGCAAAGCCAGCGTACGAAGGACTTATTTGAGACAAGTCTAGAGGTGGACAAGTATAATGGAGAAATAGACCGGGTAGTGAAGTTGTATAAAAATGTAGAAACGAAATTTGAGATTCAGAGGGTGGATTTCCTTAAATTTCAGGCCATAGTCCGAAATACTGATTTGAGAAAGACTCTAGGGCAATGGAGGCAAGAAATTGATCAAGCCGTAGGAAAAGAAAGAGAGCGTGGTAGGAGAAAAGTTGAAAAATAAAAACAGATGCTGATAGATGAGAAGAAGAAGAAGAAGAAGGGAAAACATGTGATCGATAACGAAAATAACAAGTGGATCCTCGAAAAAGAAAAAGAAAATGTGGTTGCATGGAAGAGGAAAGCCCATGACAACAAGATTCGTTTGTTTAAGTTACAGACGGTATGTGATGAGAACAATAAGAAGCTAAAACAGAGCCAGACCTTCATTGTTGAGTTACAAGCCAAGATAACAAACTTGAATCATTTGCTGCATAGGTTCCAAAATCATCATACTTATATTGAACTCCAGGCTAGTCTGAGTGAGAATGGTACATTGAAAAGGCAAGTGGAAGCTATGGAAAGCATCATTCAGAAGTACAGAATGAAGATTTTGGTTCTCGAAGATTTCAATGAAGGGGGCAATGATTATTGGTTTACTCGGCTTAGAGACAATGCTAGAAGGTTCCAAGAATGGGATGAATTTGACAAGAGCGATATGGCCTAGATACAAGATGTGGCTAAGCATGTGATGATGTTAGTTGTTGAAGCTACGACTCTTCGCTAGTACATCAGGCTAATGGGAAAAGTAGGACCAAGACCCCTATGGCTAATTGAAGAAATAAAGGAGCTGGGCACCCGGGCTGAGGCGCACTCATAGAAAAAGTCAAAATCTTTTGTATTAAGGACTTTTGGCATCCAATAAGAACTACTTCTAGAGCAATTACCTTAATGGAATTAGATGGCCCTTCGCATGCATCCGTGCATTTGCATTTTTTTTTGTTTGTTGTTTATTTGCATTGGTTTATGTTTTTTTACATTATTGTATACATTCATACATAATAAAATAATTAATTATATTAAAATTTGAAAAACTAAAAAAAGGAAAAAATTCACATAAACACGATACCCAAGCAATGGTCATTGAAGACATGTCGTCAGCTTCAGAACTGAACCGCAAGAATACGCGAGCTTGTTGTTACTCAGATAGCAGTCATTTTAGGGTTTTGGGACACATATAAAGAGAAAGCAACTAATGGCATCGAAGCCCTGTCAAGAATTGCCTACGCTCACTCTAGGAATTAAGGAAAAATATGACGAGTACCATGTAGCCTAAACAACTCTAGTAGTAGAATCTTGTCGAGAAGTAGACTGGTCGATTTTTGCTGGAATTCGTTCATGCTTTCTTGAAATAATGATCAACGATTGAACTGTAATTGATTTTCCTGGACAATGGTAGAGTCATACCTAGAACCAACCATTTTGCTTTTGCCCGCGAGCATTATGGATCTTTTGTAAGGGCCTCTATGTTATTCTACTTGTGTAAAAGATGCATTCTCTTTAATTTTCTCAAGTGGTAAACATTTTATTTTTCCTATGCATTTCATCTTCATCTATTTCCCTTCCAAAATGCTCCTATTGGAAAAGCCCATATTATTGATTGTATGAATGATTCTTGGATCTAATCTCGAGATAGAAGGGCAATAAAGTGTGTTTAGGATTAATGGGAAATCTTATAAATAGATTTTGATTGATTTTCCTCTCAGATATTGTTTTTAATGTCCTTGAATAAAGTGATAACTCTAAAACATCTACCAACTGAAGACTACTTCTCTTCAATGATATTTGTGTATGAAATGACATTTGGCATTCCTTCATTTCCCTTCACGAATAAGAAAATGAAAAAAAATATCCATTGTTGTCCCTTTTGAGCCTGATATTCTTCTTGTGTTTGAACCCTAACCAAGGATCACTCCCCATACTGCAGGGGCAAAGAGGATGAAAAATTGTTTGCAAGTGAGAAAGAAAAGATCAAGTTGAATGTCCTAAATTCAAAATGAAAGGACAAAAAGCAAAAAGAATGAAAAAAGTAAAAGAAAAAGAAATGGAATAAATAAAAATTGGAATATGAAGGAAAATTGAAACAATAGAAAAACGTGTGTGGAATCCTTCAAATGAGACATGTGCTAGAAAAAGAAATGAATTCTAAGGTGAAAACCCAAAATGGGCAGTCTAGAGTGGTCCAAAGAATAAAAGAATGAAGATTTCATCAAAGGTTGATCCTTGGTTTAATCAACCTTAAAACATGTATTTGAACCTATTTTTTGTATCCCGCCTACATTACAAGCCTTAAAAGACCATTTGGATCACACATGAATATTTTAGACAAGGAGTTTGTTTTCAGAACACATTCTGCTTAATTGAGTTAACCTTTCTTTAGGGACCCCAAACTTCTAATGTCTGATTAAGATTAGAAAAGTGGGAATATTGAAATTAGGGGAGTGGGTGAGTTAAAGAGAGTCGCCTAAAAGTTGGACACTATCCGGTTGATGGATTCATGAATCATTCATACTATGAATTTTGGGGCATCTAAATTTGCTCTTTTCCATGTTTGTCATGACTTTTTCCTTTGAACCTTCATTTCTAGCCTTTATTTTTCTTTAAATCCTCATTTCTAGCCTTTTATTTTTTCTTTAAATCCTCATAAAAAATAAAGGTTTCATGGTTTTGATTCCAAATCTAGGAGCGATTGTTTACCATCACATCAAGAAATAATAGGGGCAGCACCGCCTTCATTAGTTTATGGGATAAAAGGTTGAGTTGCCAATCAAGGTTGAAATTCCATCTCTCTGTGTCTTAATAGAAGCAAAACCAGAAGAAGTAGAGTGGGTCTAAGCAAGATATGACCAGTTCAGTTATCCAATGAAAATGGGTTAAAAGTTATCTGCCATGGTCAGGTGAATCAGAGAAGAATGACATGATCTCATGACAAGAAAGTTCATCCGAGTATATTCTGAGGGAAAATGAATGACTAATTGGAAGAAGGTCTTCTCAAAAAGAACATTGATCTTGGTCGAGATGGATAGAGATGAGCTTCATAATCCGATGAATTCAGAAGTTTTTTTGCCAAAAAAAAAAAAAAGAAAAAAAAAAAAAAAAAAAAAAAAAAAAAAATTATGAAAAGGTAAAAACCCGCAAAATGCGCCTTAGATACCAAAAAAAAAAAAAAAAAAGAGGGGGTTCAAGATGAAAACCCGCAAAGGGCATCTTGAAACCAATGGAGGATCCAAGTTAAAAACCCGCAATGGGCAGCTCGGATAGTTTATGGATTAGGTAAGAAGCAAATGAATCTCTCGAAAACTTGGCATCTTGGAAGGAAGTTCATTGTCTTTATACCTCGTCGACTTGGCAGAGGCAGCACAGGGCAATTTCTGGTGTTCTTACATAGAAAGTTTTGGCCAGTGGCATTTGAATTTTAAATGGGGCATGCCCAAAGTGGGGCAAGTTGCATTGGCCAAAGATTTAAGGCCATCAACGTTAATAGGTGTAAAAGGAAGATAAGAAAATGCTTGTATCATTCGAAGACATTCAAGGTAGAAATAAGATTTGCTACAAAGATTTACATGCAAGCGCTTCAAAGAGCCCTGCAGGGGCAAGTGTTTGAGAACTCACAAGAAGCTTTGAGGTTGTTTGATATTATTTTAAGGGAGCATGATTGCTAAACCTTCTCCCACAAAGAGAACAATTTTACAGACATTGAAGGAGATATCTAGTGATGTTAAAGCTTTCATTCCAGCTTCTAGGAGGATGTGAGAGATTTTGTTATCTCAACCAGACAAAGGCTAAAAGAGTGCTGAAGAATGTGAGGTCCTTCCAACCAGGAATACAAGATAACTAGATTGACTGAGCAAATGTGCAAAGCTCAGATGTTTTCTCTGAAGCAAAGAGATATAAAGAATAAATAGCTAGCATAGTAGTCTATTTGGGTTGAACAAGCAAATGTGCATGGAAGTGAAGAGGAAAAACCCTAGAAGAAAGAGAGAAAAAAAAGAAAAAATAGAAAATTTAAAAACGAAAAAACTTGAGAAAAAGACATACATTCATTTTGTTAGGCATCCCTAGGAGCATGCTCATCATAATCATAGCATTTGTTAAATTTTGATAGGTATAGAACCTACCATCCGTTCAGGCATGAGGAGAATGGAATTGCTTATCTATTTGAGCATGAGGAGAATAGAACCTGTCTATCCGTTCAGGCATAAGGAGAATATAACATGTTTATCTATTCGAGCATAAGGAGAATAAAACTTGCATACCCGTTCAGGCATGAGGATAATGGAACCTGCTTATCTATTCGAGCATGAGGAGAATAGAAGCCGCCTATCCATTCAGGCATGAGGAGAATGGAACCTGTTTATCTATTCGAGCATGAGGAGAATAGAACCTGCCTATCCGTTCAGGCATGAGGAGAATGGAACCTGCTTATCTATTCGAGCATGAGGAGAATAGAACTTGCTTATCTATTCGAGCATAGGGAGAATACAACTTGCCTATCCATTCAGGAATGAGGAGAATGGAACCTACTTATCTATTTGAGCATGAAGAGAATAGAACCTGCCTATCCATTCAGTCATGAGGAGAATAGAACCCTTTATTCAACCTGCTTATCTATTCAAGCATGAGGAGAATAGAACATGCTTATCCATTCGGTCATGAAAAGAATAAAACCCTTTTTTCAACTTGCTTATCTATTCGAGCATGAGGAGAATATAACCTGCCTATCCATTCGGGCATGAGGAGAATGTAACCCTTTTTTGAACTTGCTTATCTATTCGAGCATGAGAAGAATAAAACTTGTCTATCCATTCGGGCATGAGGAGAATAGAACCCTTTTTGAACATGTTTATCTATTCTAGCATGAGAAGAAAAGAACCTGCCAATCCATTCGTGCATGAAGAGAATAGAGCCCTTTTTTTGAACTTGCTTATCTATTTGTGCACGAGGAGAACAAAACCTACTTATCTATTCAAGCATGGGGAGAATTGAACATGCCTATCCATTCAGGCATGAAGAGAATGGAACCTTCTTATTTATTCGAGCATGAGGAGAATTGAACCTCTCTATCCATTCGGGCATTAGAAGAATGAAACCTTTTTTTTAACCTTCTTATCTATTCGAGCATAAAGAGAATAGAACCTACCTATCCATTCAGGCATGAGGAGAATTGAACCCTTTTTTGAACCTGATTATCTATTCGAGCATGAAGATAATAGAACATGTCTATCCATTCGGGCATGGGGAGAATAAAACCCTTTTTTGAACCTACTTATCTATTCGAGCATGAGGAGAATAGAACCTGCCTATCCATTCGTGCATGAGGGGAATAGAATCTGCCTAACCGTTCGGGCGCGAAGAGAATGGAACCTTTATTTTTCAACACAACGCCTATCTGTTTGGGCGCGAGGAGAATGAAACCTTTATTTTTCAGCAACCGCCTATCTATTCAGGCATAAGGAGAATAGAACCATGTTTTGACGTTTAGCGTCCAGTTTGCAGTCCAGCTAAAAAATCAGTTCTTTTTTTGTTCTTTGCTCTATTCCTATTTCACCAAAATGAGCAAAGAGGGACAGCTGTTGTCAATGAATTTTAGCCATCCTTATTTTATTCGGTTCAGTTTACTTCGTATATGTATTTCTATTGTATTTAGTAGTAGTAGTAGTAGTAGTCTTATTAGATATAAAACCCCAAAAATCAATTAAAGAGTCCATTTACAATAAAGGCCCAAGTTCGGCCCATTTTTTATATATATTATTTTTATTATTTTATATTATTATTAAGGAATTTAGATTATTCTTACAGATCACACAAAATCCGTATTATGTCAAATATGGGAAGATTACAAAAGATCCTGTTCGACAAATATGGAAAGTCAAGTTATGGGCAAAGGATTCCTTACTATGGACTTACGGCAAAATTCCAATAGGATCCAAGAATTTTCGAGTCAAGGTGTCTTCTTAAGTATTGACCATCTTTCAGTTAATCAGACGTCGGGAGCTCAAGATATGCTCGTTTTACTGAATACAGCGTGTGCAGAAAAACCATATAAGGGTTCAATATGGAATTTTAATATTAATACGAATTTTCAATTGATTTATTGATTATTTTTAATTAAAAACAGGCTTATATATTTCCCTATTTGTTTAGGATTACGTTGAATATGGTTTGATTCCTTTCCATGTATACCAAGCATAAAAAGGGAATATGCTTTAGGGTTTTTAGGGTTTTTGAAGCCTATAAATAGGCTTCATTCTATTGTAAACACACACAACTTACAACACATTTCATTCATCACCATTCACCACACTCCTATGTAATCATCACCACACCATTCTTGATTCGAGAGTTGTAAGAGAAGAAAGAATTTTGTACTGATTCTTTGCTGGAAATACAAGAAGCAAGCATTCTCTTTTAGGTATTTCTTTTTTACTGTCTTTATTTTATTTGTTCATATTCTTGTTTCTAATATTTGAAAAAAAGGGGAAAACATTCAAATATGTTCTTGGGGTTTTTAAGCTTTTAATCGAAAAAAAAAACACTGAAGAGAAAGTGGTTTTATGTTTTTAAAGATCAAAGTATGGTTTTGGGGAAGAATTGACGATGAACATGTGATGAATGCATGGTTTTGATCCAAAAAATTTTGAAGGAAAAAATAAAAGGTGCTTTTTAAAGTTGGGTTTTATACCCACGTGTTTTAAAATAAAATGGGTAAATTACACTCATTAAGTCCCTCCGCCCCATTTTTTCTTTATTCTGCAAAATATCACATTTTCAAAAGTTTCAAAATGGTCACTATTTTCGAAAATTTGGCTTCTGATTTTTAATTCTTTTCAATTTTGGTCACCAAATTTGTTTCCCTTTTCAATTCAAGAAATTTTTAATTGTTGTCTTGTAAATATTTAATTCTATGTAATTTATTTATCTTTTTGTGACTTGTTAGTTTTTTTAAAATATCCTTTAAACTCTCAAATTGAAATATTTGGTTAAATAAAATTCTTAGGATTTAATCTCAAGAGCCTTAGGTTTAGGTCCTTTAAGTTTAAATTTTATCCTTGTGAAGAGCCTTTAGATTAGATTAGAATAATGCTATTAAGTTAATAAATAAAATTAACCAAACTTGACATGTAAATAAAACTTAGACTCTTAGGTAAAATTTTAAATTTAATAAAACACACTTAACTACATTTGAACCCATAGATAAAATTTACTTAGACAAATTTTAGGGTTAATAATTTTTAACTTAAAAAATAAAAGGTTTTAATTTTAATCTTTGTTTAAAAATGAAACTTAAAAGGTCCTATCAAAGGGAAAAACAAAAGTGATTAGTTCATCTACGGATGGTGAGCCGTTAAAATGAAATCATACTCATAAATGGACAATAAACTAAAAAAATGAACTTGCAAAGAGAATCAAAACATTTTGTAACGGCTGACTTTGGGGTGCTAACCCTTCCCCCACGTAACCGACAAAATCCATTTTTGTGTTTTTTTCTCAAAAATGTTGTTTTAATAAAATAAAATGATTTTATTAAAATGACCCATTTTTTAGGTGATCCAATCTTATAAAATGATTAATATGTTTTTTGGCTTTATTTAAAAATATGCAACTTTAAAAAAAACACAAGGAATCGATATTGTGGAATCATGTTGAATATCTATCTTCTCCAAACAAAGATTTTCCAATTTTTCACCTTTATTCCCATCGGTCCCCAAATGGATCGCTGGTGGTGATCTTCGGATAATTTTTTGCTGAAGAACCCAATAAGGAAAAGCCGGATCTTTCTTTGGTTGCATGTTAGGACTGTGGAATCTATAAATTCGGTTCAAAATAAGTATGCCTTGAATGAGCTTTTTTTGAAATAGGGAGTTAATTTAGGTAGGGCGAATACAAAAAAATAATCCTATTTCATTTAAAAAGTAATATATGTTGGATTTTTTATAAAAAATATAATATACTTTTTAGTTTTGAATAAATAAAAAATGATTCGATATAAAATTCTAATTTAATGTTGAGTAAAATAAAAAAGTAAAAATTGAAAAAGAATGAGATTTTTTATATTTTCTATACATTTTACAAATATTATATCATTATTTTTAATAAAAAAAATATTTTATGCATGCATTTTCTAATAATTAATTAAATATATTTTTTAAAATATTGAATTTTCTAAATGTAGTTAGAGTTTCACTCTAGTATATAATAATGAGAAAATACAAATAAAACAAAATCAATATTAAGATCAAAATAAAAATTTTAAAAGATTTTTTTTAGTGAAAGCATATAGCTCCTCTCCAATATCTTTAAAAGATAACTTAACAGATGATAAAAATGAAATGTATTTTTAAATTATTTTAGTTGAACTTGAGGGAGAAACTAATATTTAAATAAATAAATTTAAATTCATATTTCTATGACTTATTTTACGGAAATACCTCGGCTTTATTTGAATAAATATGTAGATAATAAAAGAAATTTTAAAATTATTGGAGAATGAAATTTTATAGTTTCAAAACTATATATATATATATATGAGTTATGTTAGATAAATTTCTTGTTCTATTTGGGTTGAACATTCGACTAAATCGAGTCGAGTCAAAATATTTTGAGTGATTCAAGTTGACGATTCCGGTTGTTCGAGTTTCAGTTCAAATTTAATTGTAAATATTTACAATAATATAGTACTAATTGGTTCTAATTTAAACAGATTTCTACAATCATATACGCTATATATATCTTTATATGTACTTGTAAATATTTAGGGTTTTTGATATTAAGTATATTTTGGAATATTTGATTCAAATATATCAATTAAAATACTATAAAAAATATAAAAGTTTATTAAATCTAATTTTAAATTTTCTTTTGAAATAATTTTAATTATAAGTGTAGTCCTTAAGATTTTTAATCTTTATTAAAAAAATTTAATGGTGTTCAACGGTGTTTAGCAGTAGTGGTGTTCAGCGAATTTCGTCGAGCGTGATAGACTCATCCAGCATAAGTAGAGGAGAAAGATACATTATAATGTGAATTATTACAAGTGGTATGTGGTTATGTGCGGCTTCTAAGCGTTTTTTTTTTTAATTCTAACTCTTATCCTTAATATCTATTTATATGAATACTTGAAGAGAAAGAAATCTTAGATTACAAGAAGTTTTTTTTTTAATAAAAATTCCTACTAATACAAGAATTATAGTCATGTGCGAATTTCGTCTTAGATCTTCATTTTTCTCTCAAATTTTTAACACTCTAAACTCAAGTTGAAATAATTGACGGATCCGAGAATAGTACATTAAATTACCAAAATGACCACAATTTAAATCATTCACTCTTTCTCATAATTATCAAAATCATTTTCATAAAGAAATCAAATTAATGTTAGAATCGTAAACAAACTCAAATACCAAATAGTTAGAGTTGATTGAGGGACTAGGATGACAAATAACAAACTCGGTGGGTGACTCACTTCTTCGTAAATTCAACGGGTCAACTAATGTTTTTAATGGCCATTAGTTTTGAAAGGTGCAATTGACTTAATTTAATCCGTCCAATGAGTGCATATATAATCATCAAATGAGAAAGACTTAAGATTGGGCATGGACTTCCCGGTACCAAACCCTAAAACTGTGTAAGAAAATGAATGTGGAAAATTGGGGAGCCATGATTGTATGTATGCAAGGAAAATGGACAAAAAGACATGGAAAATTGGGGAGCCATTACTGTTTCCAACATGACATGACCCATCATAATATAAACACAGGAATTTTTTTTTAACAAATCATAATTCTAATTTTAACCTTATCTAGAAGGAAGGGAAAAACAAAAGGTATATCTAGTGAGTCTAAAATTCATGAACTAAAAAAATGTGAGAGAACAAAATTGAACACTTTACCTAACCGGCCAAATATGTTTTCTCAAACACAGAAAATTGCTCATTATCGTTCATGTTAATATGTTTGAGGATGCAAATTTTGAAAACCAAAGTTGGAAGATGTTGGATTGCACCACAAAGTCCAGCTGCATGTTCCCATACCCAAAGAAGGGGTAAGAAGAAGAATAAGGAAAAGCCGGACGCAAGGACTGTGGAATCTATAAATTAAAATAAAGGTGCCAATGAATTTTGAAATAGGATTAATTTAGAAAAAATAATTAATTTAATTCATATATATATATATATATTAAAGGAACAAATTAGGACCACGTTAGCCTATTTACAATAAGGTTTAATGACAAAATAAATTTCCAAATTATCATATTTCTTTTAGGTGTCTAATTTTTTTTGTTCCCTTTGAATGTCTAAACTATCATTTTTCTGCTCTTTTTAAGGCTAATTGAGACACTTATATTTGTCAAAAAAATAGTTTGGGCCCTTAAAAGGGACAAAAAAATTTAGGTACTTAAAAAGAAAAAAAACACGATAGTTCCCTTACAATAATGATGATGTTAATATTTTTCTGTTATTACATGATACATGTTGAACTATGATTGGTCAAATTTAATAATTTTAAAAATCTAAAAAAATTCAAAAAAAGTTTTAACAATAATTTCCTAAGTTTAGAAATATATATAAATTAATATATTACATTAGAGT
Source organism: Hibiscus mutabilis (assembly GCA_019671005.1). NCBI lineage: Eukaryota > Viridiplantae > Streptophyta > Magnoliopsida > Malvales > Malvaceae > Hibiscus > Hibiscus mutabilis. The sequence continues at coordinate 15,724,774 of CM033744.1, forward strand.
TCAAAAAATAAAATATTCCTTCTACAAAAAATTAGAATATTCCTAATTTTTTTAAAAATATACAAAATAATATTCAAAAATTATAATTTTTTTCCAAATATTTATTTTAAAATTATAATATAAATTTCACTTTAAATGATTTTTAGCAATCTTAACAGTTTATCAACTTTCTCCAATTCAGTAATTTTTATTGAATTTTATGGTTTTCGTTTTATTTTTGTATTTCTTAAATTTTTTTAAAATTTAACTTATCACAATTTGATATATATCATATGTTAAAAGAAATAGTTAATTTTCAAACCTATGGTCATTGTCTACACATAATATCGACCAACAGAACGTGAATAATTAATCACTGGACTTACTATGATTCAGTTCAATTTTAATTCAATTGTTTGTTTCTCAACCCTAATTCTGAGTCATTATGTTTTATGAATTGCTCTGATGAGAATTAAGGCTTTGTTTTCTCACACCCTCTTTCTCTCTCTTCGTCCCATTTGTTAGTGCGTGTCTGAAAATCTATTTTCAAAACAGTTATTTCATACTTTCTAAATATAAATTTTATATTATTAAAATTTCTCTTCACCGTCAAATAAAAAGATATTGAATATTTATGTATAATTAATTTACGTTCTTTTGCTTTTTTATCAATAAAATATAATTTTAATGGAAGAAAAATCATATAAAAAATACGATTAAATGCCATGTTAAAAAAAATTTTAATCTTAATCAAAGAAAAAAAAAACACCTAAAAATAAAAAACGAACGGCCAAAACACCAAAGAAAAAAATAGCAAAAAAATACACCATCGTGAAGCAACCAAGAAGAAAAAAAATGCAGCACCTAGGGGTACACTCGCCCGCCCACCCACCCACCCACCCACCCACCCAGCGTTAGAACAACACTTGACGATCAACCCCCTTCACTAAGGCGTCTGCAAGACTGTTCTCCCAAAATATAATATGGCCCAGTCACTCCCTTTCGACCAGCATCCCACCATCGCACATTACACAGCACTCAAATCCAGTAGCAATCAAACTAATTTACTACTCCAAACTAAGTGAAGCTATTACCCACCAACACACGAGCAATTAACTCCAAGAATACAAGTGTCCCATATAACTACCAACCCACCAGAACAACCACACTCTACGTACCACACTAGAAGGACAAAACTTTCAACTTAGTCTCACGAAGCAAAATCATCCCACACTGGTGCTCTCAAACTCTCTCACGTACTGCACTCCTCTTCGTTGCAGTGACTAAGTCACGTACGCTCCACGACAACACCCTCAACCCAATCTGTTACTGAGCCTTGTCTTGTGTCTCAATGATTCACGAAATGTCCCGAACTATATCTTATTCTTTACCCACTGTAGACGCCCCCACTAGTTTACCCAAATCCAGCATTTCTTTTGCTTCTTTCAATATAGCCTTTTTTGGTTGAAGAAAATCAGAGTCGGACAAAGACTCGTTAGCTATATCTTTAGAAACCGGCAGATTCTTTCTAGGTCTCCCCTTCTCTTCTTTTGCAATTTCTCCTCCGCTTCAATCCTTTCTTCTGGCTGTGTAAGACAAAAGACCACATCCGAGACATTTTTCACCTTTCCCAACGTCCTATTGTATTGAATTAATCCTGTATCTGATGCCCGCTTCATATACCCCTAAGGCCTTTTACGACGCGTGAACAAAGCTCAGCTGTTTCTCATACTCCGCAATATCCAAACCCTTATGATTATCAATATCTCCACGATTCACCATAGCACTGGATTCCTCCGACATCCAACTCGGTTCATCACTAGGCACCTAAATAACACTTAAGTCCTCACATCGTTCAATCTCCCATAAGGTATTGTCTTCCCATAACTGTGGCTCATTCAATGTCCTCAAAACTAAGGCCCCATGATCCCTATCACGCTTCAAAGTCTCACACTCCCTCTCCACATTATCTCCTTCCATAATGTTATATGGAACAAACGAATTCACATCCTCATTCATCTTAACTGGATTTAAAGAATCCTTCAAAGACGAGCATGCATCCAATGTATCAGATCAGAACCTCCCTCTCCCATTCTGATTCCTTTTCCTATTCTTGTACCCGGATACGATATGATTGTCCCTCCACCTACAGCTCCAAAAATTAATCGATCCTCGAGAGGCAGTTTGTTTCCATTAGAATTCGGCTTCTTTCAAAGAATGGCGGCTCTATCGTACTGTAATCTAATCGCAATAATGTACCCCACACCCGTGCCATATTCTCAAACGTTACCTTCTACCACACATGTATTGGTATCCCACTAACAGCCAGCCAAATCCTTCGTGTATTCATCCGAATTTCAGATGACCAAGGGCATAATTTCTCAAACCAACGATCTAATCCCCCAGTGTTCGTAATCCCATTACAATCTAACGTACCATCAGACATGAAAAGTACCATCCTCCGAGATGGTTTGCCTCACTCGATTTTATTTCCAAATCTACGATTAGGATAGGTCGATGGCAACATTCGACCACGCACTTCTTCAAGAGATCAACTTTTTCCCTATCGATCGCTCCCAGGATTTTTCACATCGAATGCACTTTTTGCCTCTTGCTATCCGTTCTGCTTAACTTGTCCCCATAGATTGGATGTGTTCTAGGCATAGGTTCCCCTAATTTCTTATTTCGCCAATATGTATCACGCCATCCCCACTCTAATAAAAAATCCATACAATCGAAATCCATTCAATCGTTCAATAGCTCTCCATGCATCTTGTTGACTCGCCATTCTAACAAAACCAAATCGTGATCCATCCCTACCTCTCTTGTTTGGTATAAACACATTGACAACTGAACCATGTCGGCCAAACGTTTGCCACAGCCCTTGACAATGTAGTTTCAGCGCCAAATTGTATACGAAGAGCGTCCACACACGCTGTTTGTCGTTGATCTCATCCCTAAATCCACCGTGATTCATCCCTATTTGAAATTGATTCAAAATGGGGTGGCACAAAAAACTAGGGCAGAGAGGCGCAAGACTCCGAGCGAGTGACAGGACAATGGTGATCGGAAAGATGAAGGCCGAACAAGGGGGACGTTTTACGTCTTTTTGTATGTTGCATTGATAATGTTGTCAATCAAACTAAAATCAATCAACTAGTTAATTTTTTCTTAACCCTAATTTTGACGTAAAAAACAATTATTTTCTCAAATATGTTGTACTTACAACAATGTCAAGTGAACTAAACTCAATCGATAATGATTTTATACTTATTTGTAAAGAAATAAAATAGGATAACATTGAGCATAACATGTATATTACAAGACAAAAAAATCAAATATAATATAAAAACAAAACTCGGTGCTTGAATAAATGAATGTATTAAGGGTAAAACTTTGATACACATGTTGCGTAAAACTAATTTTATACAAGCTTGTGTATTTACACTATAAAAACACAAATCCTAAATTCCTAACCCTAACCCTAACCCTAAAAAACTAAACCTTAAACCTTATACACTAAATTCTAAACACTTACCTTAAATTCTAAACCATACAACCTAAACCCCTAAACTAAAACCCTAACCCCTAAAATTAAAAGACACGTGTAAACTAAAATTTACACGGCCTGTGTATCAATTTTTTTTTCCATGTATTAATATTTATAAAATTATTAATCTATAGCACAACAAAATATAAAAAGTTACCTAGAAAATAATAATTAACGTTTCGTATAATAAATAATTAATTACAAATTTGAAAGCAAGAAATATATACCACCAATCTTTACATGTAAGTCTTTTATCCTTGAAGAAGAAGAGAATTGTTCCATCTTAATCATCCTTGAAGTAGAGAAGACCTATTTCTTTTTAGGTTTGATAGAGAGAAGACATAATTTTGATATTTACATATAAAATCAAATTTAATTAGAGAGACATCCAAGTTATACTATTCAAATAAATTAATTCTATATTTCTTTTTAAATTGAAAGACTTGCACAATGAAGTCCAACAACGGGTCCCAAACCCAAAAAAGGGGCAAGAAAATTAATGTTCGTGGAAAATTGGCAAAAAAAAAGTCATGATGACTGATTGTGTTTTGTTTCAGAAGACCCATCTTACAGGAAAAATATTAGTTTTGTGGTAAATTGATTACAAACTTATTCTAATTACTATAAAGTTTTTCAAGTTATACAGAACAAAAGATGTAGTTGTTATGGTTAACCTAATCACAATTTTGATCAACTTATGAAAACAAGTTTTATCCATTTCGAATAATTGTAGACTTGAGTTTTATGATTTAAATTCAATTTTTTAAACTGGAAATTCTTTAATTTTGTTAGTTAAAATTTCCGAGTGAAAGATAAACTATTTTTGAAATCATGCTAAATCTTTATTGGGTTTTGTTATATATAACCCTAAATGTTGTGCACAAAAACTAATAAATTTCTATAATTGATATTTATTTCACTTTTCAATAGAATATAATAAAATCTTGATATATAATTAATTGTAGATGTAATTAGTATTCAATAAAATTTTTGAACCATTAATTTAGTTGGTTTACTGACATTTAATTAATACCCCAAATAGCTAAATCATAAACTTTAAATGTTATAAGTTTAGTGTTTGAGCTTTGGAGCATAAGATTTAGGTGTTAGGGTTTAAAGATTGAAAATTTGAGGGTTTGTGATTTAAGTTTAGAGATTGATTAAATATCAACAAATCAACTAAATTAATGGGATCATAAATATTTGTTGAGTATTAATTACACTTACAATTAATTATATAATAAATATTCTACTAGATACCTTTGAAAAAAGAAATAAACATTAAACATAGGAATTTGTTAGGTTTTATGTATAGTCCGACTGCAATATAACAAAACTCATCTTTATTTGCATCCATTTTCTTTATCTTTATTGCAAACATGGATGACCCGAGGAGTTGAGTTGGAGGCGGTCGCCCCTAAAAAATTGAAATTCGTTTATGATTTATAAATTTTCTATATATTTTTTATTAAAAATTTATTTTTGTCCTTTAAAATTTTATAGGTTCCTTCCTTAACATAAAGTCATGTGTTTGTACCTCATTACAAACATCCATATGTTTGTGGTGTTGGGTTGAGAATCAAATGGTCAACACTTTCTTCAATTTAGCTCTTTTCATCCTCTTTCATATTTTTATGGCTACTTTTTCTATGGAACCAACCACCATATTCACAGACCAATCAGCTCTTATTGCATTAAAAGACAATGTCATGCGGGATCCAGAAAATGTCTTGGCAACTGTAGCGATATTCGGGCCCGGGCTCCATCGGGAGGCCCTTTTTCAGATGAAAAGCCTCGTGTTTTTAATTATAAAAAAGTGGAGTCACCATCGGCCACTTAGATAAGGTAGGCCGGACACCGAAAAGACAACCATAGATGGGTTCGGGAGTTGGTTACAAGTGGGGAAATATTAGCACCTCCACCATGCCCAAAATTAGTACCTAAAGGGTTCACATTATTTTTATCAAGGAAAACAAAAAAATGATTTAACTTAATAATTAATTTCCAAAATGCATGCATGCATGCATATGACGGTTCAAAATTTGCCTTCGTATTCACGGCGTTCAAAGGAGATGACATTCGGAGGCCGGAATTCCATTCCCAACAGATACACCGGAACAATAAGACCTACGACTGCATGCCACAGTTATATGCATGAGCAAATAAATAACTCCGTGAAAATAAATGGACAATATGATTATTAGATAATTAAATGTATATGATAGTCTAAAATTTGTCTTGATATCCATGGTATTAAGAGGAGATGACACTCGGAGACCGGGATGACACTCCCAATAGAAATACCGAACAATAAAGCTAGATACTATATACGACATTTATATGAAATAATAAATAATATAAAGTTACTATAAATAAATAATATAAATACGAGGTAAAAATATAGAAATACTATATAATATATAATGTGCTATATACATTTTAATATATACATAATAATATACTAAATATATCATATATACATATACATATAATATACATATTATAAATAGTATTATACATATAAAACATATATACATAATAATATACTTATATATACATACGTATAAATACATCATGATCATATTATATATATATAAATACATTATATATATTATATATATTCATATAAATATATCATATATATGCTATATAAATATACATATAAATATTAAATATATATGTATATATACAAATATATTATGTACATATTATATATATTGACATATTAAACAAAAAAGGACATATCCAAAACACATCAAATATAATATGAATGTACGTAAATAAAGGACCGAAATTAAAGAAAATAAAAAACAATGCAAAAATGAATTAAAATAAAATTCAGGGCCGAAATTAAAGTATTTACAAAAGTTAGAGACTAAACGCGGAATTATACCCTCGAATTAGGATTAAATTAAAAGCTATCGAGAGTTTGAGGGACCAAAAGTAAAAATATCCCATTTAATATTAATTAAATTTGACTTTAGGACCGAATTGCATTTAAAAATAACAACAAAAATAATTTTACCATGCAAAAGACCCTTTCTGTAATTATTCTTTAGGGTGAAGGGACCAGAAACTTATGAACTTGGGTAACAACAGTTTTAGTGGAGAAATCCCATTATGGTTGGGATCATTAACCGAGCTTCGAAGTTTGGCACTATACTATAACCACTTCAATGGTGTTATTCCAATCTCTTTGGGCTTTCTATCAAAGCTAGAGATTTTGAGCTTGTATGAGAAGCAGATTTCAGGTCCAATACCCTCCTCCATCTTCAATATATCTTCGTTGAAAGAGATTTATCTAAGAAAAAACATGCTCTCTGGTTCTATACCCTCCATCCCACGGGATTTGCTTTCGCTACAGCTGATCGATTTCACCTTTAATAATCTCACTGGTCATATTCCAAAGGATTAATTTGACCATCTTCCGAATTTGAGAGAACTGGGCTTGAGTTTCAACTTGTTTTCTGGCAAAGTTCCAGCCTGCTTATTCAAGTGCAAAGAGTTACAACTTTTATCATTATCATATAACCAATTAGAAGGAAGTCTACCGGTTGAAATTGAGAATTTGAGTATGCTTCAATTCTTGGGTATCGGTCAAAACCACTTTGAAGGTAATGTATACTAATCACTTTTAATTATTTTTAAGAGTTTAATTTTTATGCAAGTACTTTGAGTTAGGACTGTTTTGGTTTAAAAGTATATATATATAACGGTTTGAATGAGTTAAATGAATAAATAGTTTGAAAATTTTTAAACAAAAATTGAAAAGAAAACAATAAAACAAAATGTAAGAGAACTGAAATTTTGAATTTAAAACTTAACATGATGTTAAGGAAATTTCTCACTATTAATTTTAATAATTTTTTAAAATACGGGACCTAAAAGCATGTTTATTTGTTTTGAGAGAATAAAATAGGTTGAAACACTCTTTGCCACTTTTTAGTTTTAAATTCAAAATAATAAAATTTTATTAAAAAAATAATTACTACTATATCTTTTAATTATTTTTTTTAAAAAATAAATAAATTAAAAGTATAATTTGTTACGAGGGACGGAGCCATGTAAAGCTTGGGAGGGACTCTTTCCCCTCTCAAATTTTTTGGTATAATTTCATTTGAGGGCCCTTTCAGTTTAAATGGTAGTAAAATAAGATTTTTGTCCCTCCCAATTTTTAAATTTAAAGGCTTAATAGACCTTTACTCATCTCAGTATTTGATCCTAGCTCCGTCCATGTTTGTCACTAACTCTTTACCTAATATTTAACCTAGCTTCATCTTTCCCAATAATAAACTCTAGCCATCGCCACCACCTTTGTCGCCCAGTTCACTGTTCTCAACCAGTGGCGACCTCTCTCCTACCGCCAATGATTGGGCTTATTATTGGGGAAAATAAAGTTAGGTTAAATATTAGATAAATAATTGATAAAAAATACTTTTAATTAATTTAATTTTTTAAAATAAATTCATTAAAAGTTAAAGCAGTAATTATTGTTTTAATAAAGTTTTATTATTTTTAATTAAAAAAGAAAAATATTCTGAAAAAAAGTGGCACAAAAGTGTTTCAACAAATTTTATTCTTAGAAAGAAATAATCATGCTTTGATTTCGCATGATTTTAAAAATCGTCCATGATGTTTAGTATCTCACTAACTGCTTTGTTTAATTATCTACTTCTATAATATTTATTAGCGGAAGACTTTTGAATTTAATGTGCAAAGTTTACAACAACAGGTGAAATTCCTAAAGGAGGATCATTTTAAAATTACTTAAATGGAAATAAATTGACAGGAATGATTCCTGCTACAATTGGAGCATTAAAAGGGCTACAAAGTGCTTCTCTTATGGAGAATGAGTTAGAAGGATCCATTCCATCTGAGTTATGTCATCTAAACAATTTGGCTTACTTAAACTTGACGAGTAACAAATTGTCTGGACCAATATCTGCATGCTTAGATAACCTCATTTCTCTGAGGAGCCTATTCTTAGGCTCCAACATGTTTTCTTCCTCAATACCTTCAGCCTTGACAAGGCTTACCAATCTCCTCATCCTGAACTTGTCTTCAAATTCTCTAAGTGGTCCTCTCCCAATTGACATTGGAAAGTGAAAGGTTTTGACTAGTATGGGTCTTTCGAACAATCATTTCTCGAGTGATATCACAGTTGGGGTTGCAGATCTCAAAGATCTCACTCACCTTTCCTTATCCAATAATAGACTCACAGGCTCTATTCCCGAGTCATTTGGTGACATGTTGAGTTTGGAGTTCTTGAACTTGTCAAGAAATAATCTATCCGGTCAGATTCCAATGTTTTTAGAGAAACTCCGTTATCTCAAATCTTTCAATGTCTCTTTCAATAGGCTTCATGGAGAAATTCCTAAAGGAGGATCATTTTAAAATTACTCGATTGAATCATTTAAGGGGAATAAAGCATTGTGTGGTGCACCTCAACTTCATGTCCCAAGCTGCAAATCAAGACCTTTGAAGAATTCCAAGGCAAGAATTAAGCTCATCATATATGTAGCACTGCCAATTGCCTCTACACTTTTAGTGGTGGCTCTAATTTTCATCATCTTGCGAAGTAGGAAGAGGAAAGATAAATTGCCAAATCAAGAAGACTTGTTACCTTTAGGAACATGGAGACGAATTTTATACCATGAACTTCATCAAGCTACTGATGGATTGAATGAAAGTAGATTGCTTGGTAATGGGAGTTATGGCTCTGTGTACGAAGGGACTCTCTCAGATGGGATGCTATTTGCGGCAAAGGTCTTCAAGTTAGAGTTAGAAGGAGCTTTTAAGAGCTTTGATGTTGAGTGTGAAGTTCTTCACAATGCTCGTCATCCAAATTTAATCAAAATCATTAGTAGCTGCTCTAATGATCTTGATTTCAAAGCCTTGTGCTTGAGTTCATGCCTAATGGGAGTCTTGATAAATGATTCTATTCCAACAATCATTTTTTGGATATCTTACAAAGACTGAACATAATGATAGATGTTGCATCTGCACTGAAATATCTCTATCATGGTAATTCAACACCCATTGTTCACTGTGAATTGAAACCTAGTAATGTTCTGTTAGATGAAGATATGATTGCACATTTGAGTGATTTTGGCATTGCGAAACTTTTATGTAAAGAGGATTCAATGATACAAACCATGACCATAACAACAATTGGGTACATAGCACCAGATAATACTTCTATATTTCAAGTTTTTTTTATAACGCTAGTTTAGCATGTGGATAAGGGAAGCGCTCATATATATTAATATTTGAATTTCAGACCCACCAAATGCCACTTTTTGAGGAAGCATGTAGATCGAGTCCGAGTTCAATTATAACATTCATGCTTATAACAATTTAGATATTTATAGCATTTATTTTACGTTATCAAGATAATATAACTATTGTTTATGTTGCAAATTCATACACAGAGTATGGAGATGAAGGAATTGTTTCGACAAAAAGTGATGTGTATAGTTTTGGTATTCTTATGATGGAAACCATAACAAAAAAAAGTTCACAGATAAAATGTTTACAGGAGAAAGAAGCTTGAAGAGTTAGGTGAAAGAGTCGATATCATCTCCACTAAATCAAGTTGTAAATGCCAATTTGCAGAGCACTACGGGGAGGGAACAAGTAGGTTTAGAATGTTCGGCAGAGTTGCCAGATGAGAGGATTGGTATGAAAGAGATTGTTACAAAGCTAAAGAAGATCAAAGATAAGTTATTAAAGGATACTGGACGAGTTCAACAAAGAGGCCACTTCTAATTTTTCTGAAATAAACATGAGTTTTGTTTTCATCTTTGATAAGTGTTTATCAAGATACATGAGCAAATATTGTGAACTATTTATCTGCACTTTTCCCTTATCCACAATTGTGTTATTCCATTTAAAAGACTATTTTTAATGGTTGATCAAATATTGAATTTAACAGTGTGGATCTTGAGTTCACGCCTAATGGAATCTTGGAGAACTTGATATATTCTCACAAATAAATTTTTAGTGTTTTGCAAAGCTTGATTATAGTGGTAAACATTGTGTAACAACGGTCCTGCCCCGCGGTGGGTGCTTGACGCGTTCTTACGAAAAATTGGTTTGGATGGAATGGAGTCGCCACCAATCTTTTTAATTTAAGTGAGATTGAATCACCTGAAAACCCGGTTATTTTAATAAAACATGTTTTTGTGTCATTTTATTAAAACAACGAGTTTTGGTCTGCGAAACCAGAAAAACAGGTTCGGGAGTCAGTTACGTGTGGGGAAGGGTGAGCACCCCCACAACGTCCAAAATTGGTACTTGGTCGATTATTTAACGTCTTAATGATGGAAATTAAGAATTCGAATTTAATTTAAAATTTGTGATCCCCTTAAAATATTTAAAAGAATGTTTCTTGTATGAAAGGAATTTATACCCCTACACCCGGGGCATAATTTCCGCTAGATTCCAAATGAAGGGAATCTGTTTTGAAAATTATAATTTAGAATTTAAAATAATGTTTTGGAATAGAGACTAACGGAAAGTGGCACCCCTTACATTCGAGGTACGTTTTTCACAATAATCCCTAAAAAAGAAAGTCATTTTTAATTTAATTTGGTTAAAATGGACGAATGCGAAATTTATACGAGTGTATATATATGTATAACTATATTATTACATTAATCATCGAAGGAATAGTAATAGCAATATTAATAAAATAATGATAATAATAATATGTAACATATAATCATAATAATAACTTAATATGATAATAACAATAATATATAATATACTTATATATATTCACGTACAAAATATTAAAATAATAATAATAATAATAATAATAATAATAATAATATGGCAGTATAGTAGTATAATATATGATAATATAATAGTAAAGCTAATTAATAATATACTAATGTAATAATATAGGATTTAATAATAATTAAATATAATAATAATAGTAACTAAATTGAAAGAAAAAATAAACTAAAAAAAGAAAAAGGACCGAATTAAAATAAAGCAAAAATTAAAAGGCAAGTACGTAAAGGATACTGAAGCGGAGGGACCAGGATCGCAATTATCCCCTCGAAATAGGACAAAAATGAAGAGCACAGAAAGTTTGGGGGACCAAAACGGTAAATATCCCCTTTTAAACTGATTAAAATAGGTTTGTGGACTAAATTGCGAAATGTTCAAAAGTTTCAGCGACTGTGAAGGTGATTAAACCATGCGGCATACCCATATTGAAAATATTTTTGGGCCTGGGGGACTTTCCGTGTAATTTCCCCTTCAAAAATCTGATAAAATTTAATTTAGTGACCTAATTGCAAATGTTTTAAAACTTACAGTGACTAAGGAAGTAAATATACCATGCAAAAGGACTAAAAAGCAATTACCCATTTAAAAAAACGCGGACTCTCCCCGGGTCGGGTTACAAACAAATATTAGGTAAAATGATGTCATTTTGGGCCTGATATCTAACGCCCAAAACGACGTCGTTTTAAGGGGGTTATATATGTTGGTTTTGGCCTAAAAAAATCATTTGTGTGATTGATTTTCAAAAAAAAAAGGGGCAGAGATCTCTCCCTTCTCTGCCAGTCTGGTCGCCGGCCTTGGTGACCGCTGCCCTCCGGCGATGGCATGGTCGGAGCTTAAAATGGGCACCTTTCCGGCTCTTCTCAATATGTTGAGTCCAAATCCGGTATCAGATTTTCGAACAAATCAACCTAGGTGAGTAGATCTATGAAGAACCGAAACATTTTCATTATTTTTTCTTTGTTTTTTCAGATTCGATTTTCCCTTTTTATATATATCTTGTGTTTGATTTCTGTGGGGATAAACCGAAAAGAATCCCATTTTTATTTTAAATCAAAAGTCATTTTTTTTATTAATCGAACCCAATTTTTTTATTTCAAAATCCCCCTCCATTTACATTCGATTCATCTGGGTTTATATACCCAAAATAAAATAAAAAAATAACATTTGTTTTGGATAGATCTCTGCCATTATCTTTGCTTTTTGCAGGTCGGTGTGGCGGTGGCACAGTGCGGCTTGGGCGGTGGCGCAGTGAAGTGGTGGCGGCCGGTGGTTGAAGCGTGGTGGCTACATGGCAAGGGAAGAGCCGCGCATGGCTGCCACGCGCGGGGAGGTTAAATGGTCATGGCTGGCGGCAAAGGATAGGAAAGCTAGGTTAGGTTATATTTTAGGGTTTTTTTATTTGGGTTATTTCTAACCGGGTTTGGGTTTTTTATTGTCGTGGGTTTAAATTGTAATGGATATAAAACGTGTTTGTTGAGGTTTTAATTGGATGTGGGTATTTATATTTTAATTGGGCTAAGCCCGGAAAAAATGGGCTACTACAATTGCCCCTCTTTGCGCATTGTTGTGTAACAGGAATAAGGCTGAGACAAGAGAGTACCCATTTTTGTCCGGTCGGTTAGGGTTCCTTTCTTTGGCCACCACTTCTTCTTTGGGCTTCACTTGATCTTCTCGGCCGCTCTTGTAAGCAAAATCTTTAAAATGGAAGATTCGTTGGGGAAGACAAAAATTAGAGGTGATCCATTAGAGGAGACAAAATGAGCTTAGCTTGCTACGACTTTGATGATGACGCAATGCCTGGAGAAAGTTTGACCTGGCTGCGACACTGATGAAGAGGAAAGGTCTGCAAAACTTGATCTAGCTGCAACATTGACGAAAACACAAGATTAGCAAATTCTTTTGCAAATTCTTTTGATCCAGAGCTTAGCTCATAGATCTCTTTTTTGCATTTTTCCCAAATACACAGGGATCAACAAATTTGAGTTGCCTTTACGGTAGTCGTTTGCTCCGGGCTAGTTTTACCATTCCCCTGGGTACAATCAGTTTATACCAATCATAACATTGGATTTTTCAAAGGATTTATTTTCCTTCGACCATTTGTGAAAATAGATTTTTGATGGACATTTGAATTATCCATTATCTTAAACTTTATCGTGTTTAAGCACGTTGTGCCAACATTTCTGTTGGACTTGTTAAAATAGCTTTGATCCATCTGCAACACTGACGAAGAGACAAGAATGGAAGAGGAAAGTTTGATCTACTACAACTCTGATGAAGCGACATGATCTAGAGAGGAAATTTTTGGTTTTCTTCTTTTCTGGCGAAGAGGCATGATCTGGAGAGAGTTTAATCAAAATTTCATTCTGAATAAGATTCGTGATATGAGAAAAAATTTTGATCTGCTATAACTCTGGCGAAGTGGCATGATCTGAGAAGAAAGTTTGATCTGCTACAACTCTGATGAAGTGGCGTGATCTGAAGAGAGTTTTGATTTTCCTCTTTTTCTTTTTTTTTTTTTTTCATTTTTTTGTTTTTTTCTTTTTGGGAATCTTTGTTTTTTTTACCCATATGTCCGGAGAGAAAATCTAAGAAAAATATCTGGTCTAGTCGCACCATCATTGGAGAAACTAGACATGGACAAAAATCTGACTTGTTGCACCAACAACGGCGAAGCGAGATTTGAAAAATGTGGGATCTGCTACATCATGGCGAGGAATCATGACCTTCCTTGGTTTTGTCTATTTTTCTTATAAAAGAGCATAGAACTCTCTAATAGTTTTGTTATTCTACTTCTTTGGAGTAAGTAAACTAGATGATTCGGTCCATTGCATCCTCACGGAAACATGATCTATTTGTTGCGTTCGTTTTGCTGCAATTTCAAGGAGGATAACTTATGGCCGTGCTCATTCCGTTGCAAATTTAGGGAGATGAAATTATCGTTAGTGCTTATTCTGTTGCAACTTCAGGGAGATAAGCTTATTGGTGTACTCATTATGCTACCACTTTAGGGAGATGAGACGATTGAAGTATCCATTCCACTGCAACTTTAAGGAGATAAACTTGTTGGTGTACTCATTTTGCTGCCACTTCAGGGAGATGAGATAGTTGAGGTGTCCATTCCACTGCAACTTCAATGATATAAACTTGTTGGTGTGCTCATTCCACTGCAACTTCAAGGAGATGAGACGGTTGAGGTGTCCATTCCACTGCAACTTTAAGGAGATAAACTTGTTGGTGTACTCATTCTGCTGCAACTTCAGGGAGATCAGATAGTTGAGGTGTTCATTCCACTATAACTTCAAGGAGATGAGTTTGTTGAGGTGCTCATTCCACTGCAACTTCAAGGAGATGAGACGGCTGAGATGTCCATTCTACTGCAACTTTAAAGAGATGAACTTGTTCTCGTACTCGTTCTACTACAACTTTAGGGAGATGAGACGGTTGAGGTTTCCATTCCACTACAACTTCAGGTAGATGAACTTGTTATTGTGTTGACTTGCTCTACCACTTGTCGGAGAGACAGAAACTGAAGAAGAGAGTTGATCCGCTACACCTTGTTACGGGTGAGATAGGACCTGAATATTCTATTTGATTTATTCAATCCTTTGAGTCAAGGATGTTGGATCTTGTTGATGTTTGTCTGCTTCATCTTGGTTGAAGGCGCTAGACAATATTTGTCCCATATCGAGGAAACTAGAATTTATTGATGACAATGATCTGTTCCTTCGTGTTTGGGGATGTTAGCCTTGTAAATCTTTGGTATTTTAAAAAAGGATCAAGTACCTTCAAGTTATCAATGCTAGATGTCATAACCTATGAACATGCTTGATGATGCAACGATGCATATGCTTTCATGTATGGAGTAGTTGCATAAGTCTTTTCTTTCTAGCCTAGCTTTTCTTCGGATTCAACTCTTGTTCAAAGTTCGCTTCGGTAAATGTTTGCCCCCCAAATTTTTTTGTTCTCATTCTAAATTCGAATTTGAACTTTTGAGCTGAATGACCCTAACGTCATCTACTATCTTCTTTTCAAGGGAAATTGTCTTGCGACACCACCGTCAGAGATGCAGAATCTGGATTAAACTGGTCCATCACCATTGACGGAGGTGAGATCGGGAAAAAGTTGATTCTGCGACTTCATGGTGTGAAAGTCATGACCTGAAAACAAAAGGAAACATTAGTTAGTAATCTGCTCAAAATATTTTACCGTTGTTACCTGGATGTTTGAGCTTTTTACATCTTCGGCCTCCTTCAAAGCTAAAGGTTGGTCGTCATATTGTTGCCCCCATGGTTGAGGTCTTTTAGTCTCCTTTCCTGGACCTATTTATATGTACGAGCAAAAATAAATATATTTAGTATGAATGCATCTTTATGCATAAATGCACGTGTTTAGTCTAAATGCATGATAAACTTTAGATGTATGCATGATGCGCGTGATGAATGTGACATGATTTTCCTTGGTCCTCAAAGGGATGCCCCTGACTCTCTGCTGGTGAGATATTTGCTTCTGATTAGGTAGTGTTCAGTGCCTTGTATGTGAGGATGCCCCAACCTTTCTTGGGTTCGATCATCTTTTGGATTACTTTCTCGGGTGAATGCCCCAACATTTCATCCGAGACTACTCTCAGAGTTTATGCCTTTTCTTGATGGTTTTCAAGAACGTATTATGTTACCCCTTGGTCGGGTCTATAAATTTTTTGTGTTAGTTCACGTCAGCTTATTACTTTTAGCTCTAGAGAAATGCTATAGACGGTAATTGAAGTAGTTGTCTAGGGTACGAAAGTCTAACTCGGCACTGAAGGCTCGCTTTTAGAACTCATCTGGAAATGCCCCGCAGACGTGGGGCCTTGTAGAAGCTTGGAGTCTGTATGAACGCAAAGGTTATTCTGGAAAATACCCCTAAATTGGGCTCTCGCATATGTTCAGGATGGTGCTAGATCAGTCGACTTTGCTTTATCCGGTATTTGCTGACATGGGGCATCCCGGGGGCTCAGTTTTAAAATTTTAAAATGTATGCATGTAAATGCAAGGTGCATGTCCTAGATGCAAAGGTACTGATTCAAAAATGGTTCCCGTTGCTTAACCTCTGAATTCATGGGATTTATTCACAACTTTGGATATTGTATTGATATGTAGGGTGCTAGATTTTCTTCCGATGATAATTTTTCTTCAAATTGGGAACTAGTCGTGAATCAATGCTTCATGCTGGTGAAATGCAAAAAATATTGTTGTCCTAAAAGGTTGTCTAAATTTTGGGTAGGTCCAACATTATCCCCTTGTCAGTTCATCTCAGGGACTCCACTGTTAAATTTCAAAGTGCCATTTTCAATCAGATTTTGCACCTTGTTTTTAGAGCTCCACAATTCTCGGTAGTGTGGCCCATGCTTCCTAGATGATAATCACACACAACATTAACATCATAGCCCTATGGGTACGGAGGCCCTTTTGGTTTCGACGAATTGGAGCTAACAAGTTTTTCTCAACAAGCATCGAAAAAAACTCTGTATATGTTACCGGGACTAGATGGACATTTTTTGAAATGTCGTAGGTCGACATGAGTACGAACTGTTCGATTGGTGCAAGAACCAAGGTCGATTGGATGGATAAGACCCGCCATATGAACCTCTGATCCACTTCTTCCACTATCGCATTGCTGGAATCTATGATATTTTCTTGTCTAAGGATTCTTCAACGAGCTCACCTGATATCACAAGGTCTTCGAAGTTCTTGGTTCCATTTCCTAGCATATACTTCAGGAATGGATCTTCTAGGGTTTTAACAAAAGTAGGCATTATTTCTTTTTCAAGTATTGATGGTTGTATCTGCGCTACAACATCCCCCCGCCTTTGCACGTACCGCCTAAAGCTCTCGTTGGGCCTCTTCTTCATGTTTTATAATGTTAAACGGTCTGGGTCAATGTCTATTATATGTTTATACTACTCTATGAAGGCTTTAGCCAGATCCTTCCATGATTTTATTTTATCACGGCTAAGCTGATTGTACCACCTGGCAGCAAACGCTTTCAAACTGTCTTGAAAACAATGAATTAAAATTTGATCATTATTGATATGCCCCTTCATTTTCGACAGAACATGGTGAGGTGAGCGGATGGATAGCTTGCTCCATCAAACTTTCCAAAGTTTGGCATTTTGAACTTTCTAGGTAACACTAGATTAGGGACCAAACTCAATCCTCTTGCGTCCATTTCACAGATTGTATTTGCCCCTTCTATAGCTTTAAATTTTTCCTCAAGCCGCTGGCACCAATCTTCTAGCTGTTTGGGTAGTTCAACCTTCGACTTACCTATTTCATTCGGATCTGGAACGGAGTGCTCTTTAGTTCCTCTGTGCGATGGAGATCCATCCTGAAGATCTTGTTGCTTTTCAAATGAAGTAGACGCTTGCAGATGTGTCTTGTCGCAATGATTATCTGATTTTTGTAGAGCATCAGGATCAATGGCCAATCCTTTTCCCTTTTCAGGATCTTTGTCTGCCAACATCGCAACTATCTTGGCCAGTAGATCCTCCTGTGACTGTGAGATATGGTCGCGAGATGCTTGTTGCACTTTTTCCAAGTTTAGCTTCATGTCATTCTTTATATCTTTGCATACTTTTTCAACCTTTTCCAAACTCTCATCCATTTTTAGCCTTGTTTCGAGTGAAAAACCAATGCTGAATTGGTCAGATTGGAAGCTCTAAAATCACTTTGATCGAAATTCTCTCAGAATCAGAAGCTCGGACAAGAAATGATTATGCAATATTATGTGATATAAATGTATGCAAGATGAGATGTTAATGCAATGAAAAAAATAAAAGCATGTTAGTATGAATAGTGTAATCAATAATGATAATGTATCGCAAAAATTAAAAGGTATATAACCTTTAGGTTAACATGCTTCATTCGAATAAAAGCAATCCTACCCCATCATGCTTTCTACCCGTATATTTTTTAAAAAAATGTAGGTCTTACTCGAACATGCTTTTCTACCCGCATAAAATATATCGACAAGATACCTAGAAATTAAAGAAACCCCCTAATTCTCTCTATCACGCACCTATCAGGTGACTCTCTAAACGAGCAGAGGTTTGGCATAGTTCTAGACAAGGTGGGCTGCTATGGTTCGCTACATGTGGTTTAGGTTCTAAAGTAACAATACCCGAACTATCGCTAGGACATCGATTTGGGAGGATACATTTCCTTAAGTCTGTGTGGAGATGAAGATCTCACGGAGATAGAGGTACAGATGTATCCCGGAAGTGATCCACAATCCTGCACTAAGGTGATACCTCACGAAGGCGTAGCTTCTCACTCCCACTTAAGAGGGATGGAGCTTAGGTGCAGATCTCATGATATGCAAAAAATTAGGAAAAATTTTAAAAACCATTTTTGTAAAAAAATTTAAAAGGAAAAAGGGATCACAAAATAAATTAAGCCGAATTTATAGTTTCTACTTGTTAAGACAAAAAGTAATAGACCGGTGGCTCGACTCTAAAAAAAGGTAGTCCCCAGCAGAGTTGCCAAGCTGTAACTACGGTCCCGCCCGGTACGCTGGTGCGCTTGACGTGTTCTTACGAAAAACTAGTTTGGATGGAATGGAGTCGCCACCAATCTTTTTAATTTAGGTGAGATTGGATCACCTGAAAACCCGGTTATTTTAATAAAACTTTTTTTTGCATCATTTTATTAAAACAACGAGTTTTGGTCTGCGAAACCAGAAAAATAGGTTCGGGAGTCAGTCACGTGTGGGGAAGGGTGAGCACCCCCACAATGCCCCAAATTGGTACCTGGTCGATTATTTAACGTCTTAATGATGGAAATTAAGAATTCGAATTTAATTTAAAATTTGTGATCCCCTTAAAATATTTAAAAGAATGTTTCTTGTATGAAAGGAGTTTATACCCCTACACTCGGGGCATAATTTCGTTAGATTCCGGATGAAAGGAATCTGTTTTGAAAATTATAATTTAGAATTTAAAATGATGTTTTAGAATAGAGATTCGAGGTATGTTTTTCACAATAATCCCTAAAAAGAAAAGTCATTTTAATTTAATTTTGTTAAAATGGACGAATGCGAAATTTATACGGGTGTATATATATGTATAGCTATATTATTACATTAATAATCGAAGGAATAGTAATAGTAATATTAATAAAATAATGATAATAATAATATGTAACATATAATCGTAATAATAATTTAATATGATAATAACAATAATATATAATATACTTATATATTCACGTACAAAATATTAAAACTAATAATAATAATATGATATGGCAGTATAATAGTATAATATATGTAATAATATAGGATTAATAATAATAATTAAATATTATAATAATAGTAACTAAATTGAAAGAAAAAATAAACTAAAAAAGAAAAGGGGCCGAATTAAAATAAAGAAAAAAAATTAAAAGGCAAGTACGTAAATGATGATGAAGCAGAGGGACTAGGGTCGTAATTATCCCCTCAAAGTAGGACAAAAATAAAGAGCACGAAAAGTTTGAGGGAACAAAACGGTAAATATCCTCTTTTAAACTGATTAAAATAGGTTTGGGGACTAAATTGCGAAATGTTCCAAAGTTTCATGGACTGTGAAGGTGATTAAGCCATGCGGCAGACCCATATTGAAAACATTTTTGGGGGTGGAGGGACTTTCCGTGTAATCCCCTTCGAAAATCTGATAAAATTTAATTTGGTGACCTAATTGCAAATGTTTTAAAACTTACAGGGACTGAGGAAGTAAATATATCATGAAGAAGGACAAAAAGCAATTTACCCATTTTTTTACTGACTTTCCCTGGGTTGGGAATCGGATATTAGGTAAAAACGTTTTTTTTTTTAAGGGGGATATATATGTTGGTTTTGGCCCAAAAAAATTATTTGTGTGATTGATTTTTAAAAAGGAGGGGCAGAGCTCTCTCCCCTCTCTTGCGGTTTACCTTGGTTCTATTTCGGAGCTTAAAAAGGGGCAATTTTCCGGCTCTTTCAATGCGTTGAGTCCAAATCTGGAGTCGGATTTTCGAAAAAATCAACCTAGGTGAGTAGATCTACGAAGAACCAAAGCGTTTTCATTATTTTTTTCTTTGTTCTTTCAGACTCGATTTCCCTTTTTTTATATATATCTTGTGTTTGATTTTTGTGGGGATAAACTAAAAAGAAACCCCTTTTATTTTGAATCAAATGTCTCTTTTTTTTATTAATTGAATCCTCTTTTTTATTTCAAAATCCCCTTCCATTTACATTCGATTCATATGGGTTTATATACCCGAAATAAAACAAAAAATAACATTTGTTTTGGATAGATCTCTGCCATTATCTTTGTTTTTTGCAGGTCGGTGTGGCAGTGGCACAATGCGGCTTGGGCGGTGGCACAGTGAAGTGGTGGCAGCCGGTAGTTGACGCGTGGCGGCTACGTGGCAAGGAAAGCTAGGGTTAGGTCATATTTTAGGGTTTATTTTATTTGGGTTATTTGTAACCGAGTTTGGGTTTTTTATTGTAGTGGGTTTAAATTGTAATGGGTATAAAACGAGTTTGTTGGAGTTTTAATTAGATGTGGGTATTTATATTTTAATTGGGCTAAGCCTGGATAAAATGGGCTACTACACATTGCATTGACATTCCAATATCACCATCATTGTCATATCTGTGATAAACCGAAACTAGTTCGAGAGTTCCGATCAAGTTCCGGAGTCCACATTAGTCATTGGAATGACTGAAAACAAATTTGTAATTCATTCACACTTGATTAATTGTTCACTTTATAATACAACACAATAAAAAATTGTGGAAGCTAAATACACTCAATCAAATAATATATGTTCAAACGTAGTCAATCACAATCTCAGAACATGCTTTTTCTAGCCAATTTTTTTAATAAAAAACAATTCCACATGCTGGAAAATCAGAAATTATTAATTATTAGGACTTATAAAACTTACTTTTAACATCCATGAAAGAATTAGAAGTCAACCAATTGTTAAAAAATACGTCTTAAGGAATAAATCGTAAACTATTGCTAACTTTTTGAAAGATATCTAATCATGTGAATTTCAGATCCAAAATACAATTAAACTTACATTTTTTTGAACAATGAGTTTCAAAACAAACCATAGTCAAATTAGGCATCAAACAAGTTACAATTTGAGGACAAAACTGTAAAACTCCTATAAAAACATAAAGCTCGAAATTTTGGGCAGTATGTCTGTCACGATTTTTAAACACATATTTATCACTCTTAATCACCTCGATTCAACACCAAGCCATTACCAACACATCACATATGATTTTAACTTATTAAAATGTTTAAACTAATATTTAGCTCATAACTTAAACAAAGCTATCAATGAATGTATATCGGTCGGCCTTGTTCAACAGGCCCGTTGTTTGCAATGAAAATTGTAAGTTGAAATGTCCTTGGTTGGGGAAGCTACGGACAATGCGACATCTTAGGAAAAAAACTGAGAGATATTCGTCCCCAACTTTTGTTTCTTGTGGAAACAAAACTTACAAGAAGATGAAACGTGTGCGTAGAAAATATAGTTTATCTAATGGATATGATGTTGGAGCCAAGGGTATTTATGGTTAACCTAAATGCTGCAACAATTAATATGTAGGTTCTGTTCTTAGTGCAATTAAACAATAATGTCTAAAGATAATATGTTCTAATTACACTAACAACATAACCTATAAGTTAACCATTGTAGTATTTAGGTTAACCATGAACACCCCTAGTTGGAACTAATGGAACTTGTGGTGGTATATCATTAGGCTGGAATCAGGGGATGAATGTAACACCCCGATCTCGATCCGGATCCGAAGTACTACATTTGGGTCACACAAAAACTGAATCATTCAAATTTCTAATTTAAAATCATAAGTTTAGTCATCACTAAAAGCATTAAACGTCCACAGATTCATGTAATTAAATAAGCGTTTAAATAAGTTAACAAAACAAGGGCTCCAAGTTCAAAACACTGTATAACAAAATAACATTTAAAATAGTGTTACAGACTCAACAGTGGTAAAGTCATATGAATACATTAGCCCAAATTAAAATAACAACTACTGTACTCTGAAGCGAACGTGGTGCTAGGAAATCCTCGTTGACGAGCTCCTTCAAAGGGTAACATGTCAACCTACGCACGGAAAAACCATACATCCGCATGCTGAGCTAACAAAGTTCAGTGGTATATTTTTACTCTACCACAGTTCATGATTATCATAAAATAGGCATGCAAGGTATTATAGTTTAGATAGCATAGATAAGGTCTTTCTATCAGTGAGAAAACATCTAGCCTACACTAGCTAGAGTCCTTAGATCACCTATCTCAAGGTATCATTAAGTCTATAACCAATCATACACGTTTTCACAAGACTTTGCCATACTCGAGGTCACATAGCCTATCGAGATACTCGAGCTCACACAACCCATCGAGTTAATACATGCCATAACCTGATCACTCATCCATCGGGTGCATAAGCTATCATCCATCAGGTGCATAAGCTATCATCTATAGCATCCACACAACATAAATAAGTACATCCATACATCATCTACATAATGGCCAAAGAAGCCCTACTTTACTCGTGCTCACACAACCGTCGGGTTACCCGTGCTTACACAATTGTCGGGTTAGATAGACCATATCCGGATCACCATAGCCACGGATACGTCCTAGACATGCTTGGATCACATTAGCCACAAGTAGTCTTTTTCTTAGGTCAACTCAACCTATCAGGTTACTCGAGCTCACTCAGCCCATCGAGTTAATACCTTATCTAGATCACCATAGCCACGGATAGGTTCTAATCGCACCCAGATCACTCAGTTCGTGGTTACGTCGGATGTACTTGATCACTCAGTCCCAAGTACATATCCTCTTAATATAAGTAGCGAGTACTGACTCTAGGATATCTGAATTCCTTTACCACAACAATTATAAGATAATACATGCTCCCCGAGCATTCATATAACTCACCAAGAGGTAAGTGGCACCAAGCCAAGTTATCAACAAATGCCCCAAGGCATGACACTAACCATTGTGGTTATATTGTGTCATCATTACTAAGCTATGCACGTTATTCTCATCCATGAGAGTTAAATATCGGTTTCTCAGTTTATAATTCATTTTAGGCCATTAGGGGTATATTGGATCGAATGATATAATTTTTAGCATTTTAGGTGAAAATTGACATTTTTGGGCAGATTGCCCAGCTGGTATCGATACACACCCACCGGGTATCGATACCTGGTATCGATACACCCCATTGTCGATACACCCCCACTGGGTGTCGATACTTGGTATCGATACACCCCCACTGGGTATTGATACTTTCTTCACTACTAGAATTTTAATGAAACAGGGTATCGATACCCACCCAAAGGGTATTGATACGCCTTTTACAAAAAGCCTTTGTTCATTCTTCAGAACATAGGGTATCGATACTGGCTCCTCGTGTATCAATAGAAAAGCCCAAAAAAGGCCTCCAAGGCTCGGGAAATCACTTCCCAAGCTCCTATAATGTAACTTTTAGCTCATAATCTCAATCTCACATCTTATGGAAGTTGTTTAGGGTGGTCTACTACCATTTTTACACCTTGCTAACACTTAATTCATGATTTACTATTAATAAGGCTTTAAGCTACCTTAATTCCAAACTAGCAATCATACAACCATAAAATAAGCAAGGGAATCACTTTATGATCTTCAAGAAGAGTATGAGTCAGAGATGTATTGACCTTAAGCTAGAAATGTCGAAATTGACCTTCCAAGCAATGCCCTTCAACTTTTCTTTTGATCCAAGCTTGATGAAACCCCTCCAAAACACCTATTCTTGCCATAACAAACAAATCAAGACTTAAGGTAAGCACTAGAGATAAGCTAATCTCCAAATTTATAACCTTAAACCTCAAAGAAAAGCTTAATCAAGCTTTTAGCCCAAAAATCCATCAATGGAAACTTCCCTCTTTCTCACCAAAAATTATACTTTTCTTGTAGCTCTTGATGAGGAGAGCAACATACTCAAATCTTGGACCTTGAAAGGAAGAAATGATGCATAAATGTGGGATTTTTAAGTGAAGAAAGCGAGTCTTGAAAGAGGGAGAAGATAAAGTGTTGGGGAATATGAAAAATATGAATGGAAAAGGTGAGATTATATTGTCTCCCCTTTCCCAATGTGAGACAAGAAGCACTAAAGGGATGGTCAGCCCATATTTAAAAAAGGTATAATCTCAACATAAATGCTCCAAGTTTTATCCTTTTACAAAACGGTTACCTTTCTAGCTCGCATGGTCCAGAACTCATCCAATAAGCCCCAACCTAGCCCAATGGATCCGATTACTCCAACCAACATAAAGGTCCATAACCCGGGTCAATGCTCAAATCATTGACTCAAAAATTTGGGTCGTTATAATGAACATTTTTTGAAGCTACTCCCTTTCTTATATTTATGTTGACATCTCGATAGATGGTGATTCCAAAAATTAGCAGCTCACATGATTATATTGTAACCCAATAGAAAGTCATTGTTTGTGCTCTTGGGTTCGTCTATGACATTTAGGTAGAGACCTGTCTTAACCTTGTATTGTAATAGGTGATTTTAATGAGATTTACTTTCATTCGAAAAGAAAGGTTGATGTCTTCGGTCTAAAAGGAGCATGTATGCTTTTAGAGATGTGCTACAAGACTAATTCAGGGTAACTATCATGCACTTGAAAACATTGGTTCTTTCCGTCTTTCGTGAAAAGAGACTACAAGAAAGAAGGTTGAAGCTGATAATTTGGGTCCTTCAAGTAACTCTAGGTTTCAGGTTCTAAGGGATCTTGAAGTGGTATCAGCATCGAGGGAATTGAATATTTTGCAAGGAAAGGACCCTATGAATATAACCAATGTGCCTACTTCTGTGAAATGCTCAGTGAAAGGTTCAACTGATGTGCGATCTTGTGCATTGCCTATTTCTCCCTAGTCGACTTTGCAACCGGGCACTTTCTTATCTACTGGAGCAGGCTCGAGTAAGGACCACAGTTCGGGTAGTTAATAGAATAGGTTTGTTTTGGTTGTAGATGGAAAAGTGATACATGATGCAATTGTGTGTACCATTAAACAAGGAGGTAATCACATAAAAGCTCTAATAGTAGAGGAGGGTCATGATCTTTAGATGCAGGATGAGGGTGATATTGTGCCTGCTAAGGGTACAAACAACACCGTAAAAAAGATCAGCCGACCAAGGGTCTCTGAATTTGGAAAATTCAAAATTTAAAATCCCTACCAAGCCATCTATCTCAGAATGGATGAGTTATGTCCTTGTTAAGACATGGAAATGTATGACTTCAAATGGCACGGGGGAGACTATACCGATTTCAAAAGGTGAGGTGCTGTCACAGCCAAGTACGGCTAATCAATAGATGATGGCTGGGTCTACGCCAAACTCAACAGGTTGTATCGCAAATCCAGAATGCGGGTAGTTTGCAGGGAAGAGTAGCTGTTAAACCTTCGGCCATGGATTGTGATATGATTTTGCAGTGATGTTCTCTCTCTTTTTCTTTTTTATAATGATTAACATAATTTGTTGGAATACTTAGGGTATTGCGAGCCCTACGTTTCGCTGCCATTTTAAGAATTTGGTCAGATTGAATGACCCTCAAATTGCAGCGTTGGTCGAGCCTCGAATTAGTGGTTTGAGGGCGGACAAGGTCTTTGCAAGACTTGGTTTCCCGAACTCTTTTCATGTTGAGGCCCATGGTTTTAGCGGGAGCATTTGGCTCCTTTGGAAGGATTCTGTATCTGTCACTATTGAACGCATCTCTAACCAATTTATCCACTGTCGGGTGCATATATTGGCTTTTTAGAGTGGTTCTATTTTACGACAATTTATGCAAGCCCGAGTATTTCTTCTCGCATGATATTGTAGAATCATTTGGAAAATCTCAATCCAGGGGACGATGTTGCTAGGATCTTAGGAGGGGATTTTAATTCAAAATTCAGTAGCGATGAACGAAGTGGAGGTGCGAGTGTTAGTTCGGGTGTTCATGCTTTTTTATTTTGTTTTCAACACGAGATTGATTGATACAGGCTTTATACGTCCTCGTTTTACTTGGAACTGTGGGAATTTATATAAGCACCTAGATCAATACCTTATTAGCGAAGCTTGGTTTTCCTGGGTTCGGGAATTCATTGTTGTCCATCTATACCAACTCGGGTCTGACCATAGGCCAATCTTAATGAAGCCATCTCTACACAATCATAATGCATAACAACATCCTTTTCGGTTCCTTGCTTGTTGGCAAGATCACCCAAATTTTTTTCAATTCTTATCTTCCTGCTGGGGTGAAAGTCGTGATATAGAAGCAAACATTGATGATTTCAAATCTAAAGTGGGAGAATGGAACCGAAATATATTTGGTTATATTGATAAAAAAGCGTCATCTTATGGCCCGTATAAAAAGAATTGACTGAAAGCTTGAGTAGTGCAGTTCGAATTCTTTATCCAGGCTACGTGTTAAACTTGTCAATTAATTGAAGGAGGTCCTTGAGCAAGAGGAATTATTATGGTTTCGGCGTGCTAGATCTCAGTGACTTTCACAGGAAGATAGAAATACACGTTATTTTCATGCATGTACTATGAGCTGCAGGAGGAGAAATTTCATTGACACTCTTAAGCTCACCAGTTTCATGCCAGGAAATAATGTAGGTGATATTATCTATGAACCCGTTTAAAGCCCTAGGGATTGATGGCCTGCACGCTGCCTTTTTCAAAGAAACTGGTCTCTAGTATGTAATAGTGTATGTGAGTTGATCAAAAAGATTTTTACCTCAGGTAATATGGACTCCTCACTGAACCGTACTTTATTAGTCCTCTTGCTGAAAGTCGAGGACCCATAATCTATTTCACAATTTAGACCTATCAGCCTTTGCAATGTTTTATATAAAATGACAACGGAGATTATTGTCAATTGCTTGAAACCTTTTTTACCATCATGGATTTTCGATAACCAAAGGAGTTTTGTCCCAGGAAGATCAATTACTGACAATATAATCATAGCTCAAGAACTGATTCACTTGATGCGTAAGAAGAAAGGTTCTTTGGGCATTGACTTGGAAAAATCCTATTATAGACTTGATTGGGGTTTTATAAAGGATACGCTTGTTGATCTTAGCATTCCAAATGATTTACATTCTTTGATTATTACTTGTGTTACATCGGTTTCAACACAAGTTCTATGGAATAGTGATATCTCTGATGCTTTTACCCCTTCTCCAGGTATTCGCCAAGGTGACCTTCTATCTCCTTATCTTTTTGTGCTGTGTATGGAAAGCCTTGGTTACACAATCCAAGTTAGAATTAATTTGGGTGCTTGTAGACCGATCTATCTCTCCCGCAATGGCCCTGGGTTATCTCACCTATTTTCTGCGAATGCCTTTACTCATCTTTGATGAAACGTCTCAGGACCAAATGGTACTCGTTCAGAAGGTGCTAGCTGGTTTTTGTGCTAGTTCTGCCATAAGGTTAGTGCCTCCAAATCTCACTTTTTTTCTCGGCTAATGTACCAATTGAGTCCAGGAATGAGATATGTCGAATCCTGGGTTTTGAGGAAGTGAATGACATGGGTATGTACCTGGGAGTCCTTTACTTCGCCAACGAGTGACTAATGCTATGCATGGCTACATTATTCGTAAAGTCCACGACAGGTTGACAGTTTGGAAGGTGAAGAACTTTTCTTTGGTTGTACGCATTACTCTTGTCAAGTCTGTTGATCGGTGAAATGACATCACACATTTTGTGCAAGCGTACACGGTCGATGCAAGTATAGTAGACAGATGTAAATCTGTTGAATATCGATCCCACGAGGATGGTTGTTTGGATGTCTACAAATGTCAGTGCAATAAGTAAGAAAATAAGATAAGTGCGATAGGTAATGTCGAAGCAATGAAAGGTAAATGATAAAGGTTATATCGGAGCAATGTATTTAAATTAAAATAGAAACAATATAATGATTGCAGTGGGGTTCCCTCGGTGATTCATTAATAGAACAACGAATGCTAGCAAGAAAAAAAAAAAAGATGATTGTCGACGCAATACAAAACATGAATATCTTACCAATCTCAACTTCTACCATTAATCAAAGACTTTCTGAGCTAACTCGCCACACCTTTCAGTGATGGCTAAATAAAAACAAATACAAGAACAATTGAGTCAACCTTCGTTGTACTCCCATGCAACTTTCGTTGTCATGATTGTTAACTTGAACTGTCACTGCAACTTTTATTGACAGTGGCTGCAATAACCGCTTTCGTGAATAAAAACATTCAAACCCAAAGATCAAAAGATAGAGGAAAAGCTCAATAAGATAAACATTCAGTCAACATTCATAAAGTATTTCCATACAAAATGAAATTAAACCATAATCATCAGTGTTTAAACAAAAGAAACTTTAATAACCGAATGGGGAAAGCTATTCCTAGCTACCTCGATTGCTCCTTGATGCTTCCTTTTGCCTCGCACTCGTCGTGGCTATTTAATTCTGCATCGAATTCACCTCGGTTGCCCCTATGGAAGCTTTAAGCCGCTATAGCCATCAACAAAAATCTCCAAAACCAAGGAAAAAGATTATAAGACATGAGCCTCTCTTTTCTAGGGTAAGAATATATGTATATATATATATATCCTTATCGCTTTCCAATTAGGTGTTTATAGGTGTCGTTCATAGATTTTCTAGAGAAAATTTTGTATAGGACAATTGTACTAATGGACAACTCATAATTCTTTGATCTTATCCTAACAACTATCATTATGGAGACAATGACAGTTTTATTGTGTCGACATCATGTCCGGACAAAAGTTGTTGTAACTAACTATCAGCTCATTATCCTTTGATCTTATCTTCTCGCTAGCGTCATTTGATCTTATATTTTTGATAGTTGTCAATGCGGCAACAATCCTAGACGCAATCCAAACAACGTTTATGCAGGGACATCAGTATTGTAGTGACATCCCAATGCGGTGACAGTCCTGTCTACAATTCTAGAAGAACTCATGCAGCGACATTAGCAGCAAAAATGTGATAAATTCAAGTATAAAAGAAAAACCACTGAGTTAAGAAAATGCAAAAACAAATATGAAAAATGCTAAAATGCATACAAAGGATAACATTATGTGGACAAATTAATCAATAAATAAGGTAAAAACACGTCTTTTAAAGTACCATCATCCGTCCTTTCTTCTATCCTGGCCTATAAGATGCAATTAGTCCTGCTTCCTAAAGGTGTTTGTGATGCTATTGAAAGTCTAATCCCTAGATTCCTCTAGGACGAGTCAGATATGAAAAGAGGGATCCCGCTCATTAAAACGGAGAATATTTGCAGATCGCCATTCGAGGGGGGTCTTGGCATTCGTCATGTATTTGCTCAGAATAAAGCCTTCCTCATAAAAGTAGCGTTTAACTTGTTCACACGCCTGGATCAATTATGGGCACATGTACTATAATCTAAGTACAATTGGTCGTTAGGGATTCCATCCTCAATTCAACGTGGGGGATGTTCTCGCCTTTGGCAAGGATTGTTTGAAGGATGTGAAGAAGTGACTAGCTTGGAATATCAGGAATGGAACTAATGTTCGCTTTGGCTTGATCCTTGGATAAGCAATTTTGGCCCTTTGATCGACCATGTTCTTGAGCCTGATCGTGTATCTAATATGGTGACTATGAAAAGCGAGTGGAATTGGCCAGCATTTAGCAATCTCATCTCTCACAATATTGTGCTCCACATTGCAGCTATTAAGCCTCATTTGGCTTCGACAATGGAAGGGATTCCACGTTGGAGATGGGATTCGCTCCATTCTTTTTCTGTCCGATCAGCTTACTCGGTAATTACTAGTGCACTGTCCACCAATAAGGATAAAGGTTGGTCACTCATTGGCCAATTCTAGGGCTCACCTCGAGTCAAAACATTTCTATGGCTCATTTATTGGGATAGGATGCTTACGAACCAAGAAAGGGTACATCAACATATTGCAGATGATGCGTGCTGTCCATGGTGTGGCGCAGCTGTGGAGGACTCTCTCCATGTATTAGGGACTACTTGGCAGCTTTAGCAGTTTGGTCTAGTGTCATTAAGCATGGATTGTTTGGGGAATTTTGTTCTTTAGATATTCGTGAATGGGTTTCTTCTAACTTGAGTAGCTGCTTTCGTTTTCCCATTAATTTGCTACATTAGGAGCTTATGTTTGGGTACATCATCTGGAAGTTATGGACTCAGCACAATATGAGATTGTCGATACTGAACGAAACATTGAGGAACCGCTTCTAGCTCATTGCCGTAGACTGGTTGCAGAAGTCACTGTAAATAGAGCCAAGGAATTAACTGTTATAGTTGTAGCTAACTCTAGAAACATGCAGGCTGGTCTGAGATGTTGGTCACCTCCCCATGAAAATTGGGTGACATGTAACTCTAATGGTTCCTATCGTGCGACAATAGGAGGCTCTATGTGTGGTGGTTGTAATACCCGAATTATACCTGGGTCACAATATGCATATTTTCTCTTAAAAAAATAAATAATAAATAAAAATAAATAAAACAGCTCAAAAAATGATAAATGGTCCAAATCCTATTATAGTGTCCAATAATGTCCATTAAATAAATAAGGAGCCCAAATTTAATTACAAAAGCCTATTTATCAATTTTCCTGCTGAAAACCCATACATATCAGCCCAAAGAAACACAATCCATTTTCCCGCTCATTTCAGTCCATGTCATGCTCTTAGATTCATCCAAACAACCAAACAAAGATTATGATTTTCTTCTTTATTAGTTGGCACCATCTGGCGTTGACGTCATTAATATGACGTCAGCTATAACATCAGAACCCACTACCCTATATAAATATATGAGGGAAAAGAAAATAGAATTAATTATACAATCTTTAGATAATAACTAGGGAAGTAAAAAAGAATGAGAGATAATGTTACCTGAAGATGAAGGGACTTCAAAAAAATTAGGGGACATCGGGGAAGACAACTAGAGCAACTATATAGTTACCAGAGCTCGCCAAAAGGTACATTTCCCATCCATCTTTCATTCTCCTGTAATTAAAACATACAAAATACATTAGATTTAGCTTTTGAAAAGAAAAAAAAACTGAAGCTTAAAATGGAAGTAGGGCGGTCGGAGCTTATCTCTACAGCTAGTGAGTTTAGGCTTTGGTCGGAGATGAATATCGGGCCGGGAATGGGTAGATCTAGGGGGAAGATGGAGTTTTTTTAGGTTGTTCTAGGAAGTTTTAGAAAATTAGGCTCTTTGGGGTTTTCTAGGGCCAAAAAATGCCTCACGGCCTCCAGAGCAAGGTTGAGGATGACCGACAGCCGGTCGGTGGTGGTTGGCATCGCAACACCTGCGATGGCCGGCGTCATATTATAGGTTATTGGTGGTGGCGGCGTTGGATCAAATGAAGGAAATGGGGAGAAAGAGTATGAGTTTTAAGAAGAACAAGGGTGTTTGATCTTTAGAAACGGAAATTTGGGTGAGGTTTGGTGTTTGTGATAGATCAAAAGGCTAAAAATAGATGAAATGAGGTTGATTATTTGAAGAAGAACATGGTGTTTCGATTTAAAATGGGTTAAGATTCTAGAAATAATGAGTTTGTGTTCAGAGTATTTGAGAGAGATGGTAAGGTAGAAAGAGAGTGAATTTTTTAAAAAATGGGAAAGAAAGCCAACATTTTGGACTGGAAGGGGTTTATATACCTGACCCGCAAACGGACCTAACCTGGGTTTAGGGTACGTGTGTTTTTGATTGGGTCGGGTTCGAGATCGCGCCCTTCTTTTGTTTCTTCATGGTTTGGGCACATATTTTTGTAATCTTTCCAATTGAGTCCCTATTGCAATGAAATTAGTTTTCAGTTTTTAATTCAATTCAACTTAGTCTTTTTTTAATTTAATTCTTTAAATTATATGTGTGATGCTTATTTTAAATTGGGCACATAGTTTTAGTATTTAGACAATTTAATCACCTATATATTAATTGTTAGAGCCTTAGATTTTTTGTTTTTAAATTGGGCATATAGTTTTAGTATTTAAACAATTTAATAAGTATTAAGTGGGACACTTTGAAGTTCTAAATTTGGATGGTGTTCCATTACTTGCAATGGGGTGGTTGTCCAACATGTGTCTTTTAAGTAGAATACTTAGTATTCTTTAAAACCTTAGAACTTGATAAATAATCTAGCTAATTAAATAGAGGTTTGATTAGGACTATCACTTTAAATAATTAGAATAACAATTAATTATTGAATATTATCTAAAATTTAGGGGTTTTAATATGGATGGTACTCAAGCAATTGGGTGTTATCTAATAAAAGCCTTTAAATTTAAAAATATTTATAGTCTTAAATAATTTAATTAACTAGAGTCTTTTTTTTAGAACATAAAATAAACAAGGCAATAATAAATCATGCATTAAAACCTTTTATGTTGGAAATATATTTTTTGAATATGAATGGGGTGCCTCAAACGTAAAAAGGTGCTTTTAATCTCATATTCTGATAAAAAATATATTTCCTTATAAAAGGAGTATCTCCATTTAGAATTTAAATCCAATTAATAATTAATAGTTAAATTAAATTCAAAATATTATTCGAAATGACAATATGCCACGTAAAATTAAAAGCTACAGATAACGGGCGTTTGTGGGGTGTTAATCCTTCCTCACACGTAATTGACTCCCGAACTCAATTTTAAAAAAATGAATCTCTGGTTGTTTTTATGGTGCCCGGTCTACCTCGAAGTGATCAGTGGCTACTCCAAAATGATTTTCAAAATTGAATTAAAAAGGCAAAACCCAAATTTCAAAGATTAATTGTTAAGTTTTTTTACCCTTGTTCAAAAATGGTCACGACAGCTTGGCGACTCCGCTGGGGATATAAAACTCGTGAGTCAAGCCTAAAAATTTTACATGGCATATTGGCATTTAAGAATGATAGTTTGAATTTATTTTTTCCAATAATTATTGGATGGATTTTAAGAAAGAATGGAGATAGCTTTTTCTTTGTGTGATATAAACTGTCATTCATGTATAAGCCTTCTTCCCGGGTTTTCTCCTTTTAGTGGAAGCGAGACATAATCCTACATGAGATATTTATCTCTGTGATTGGAATTTTTCTTTCTTCTGGTATACCAACCTTATACACCATCATGTTACGCCTCTGCTATAAGGGGTCGTATACTCCCGAATCGATGTCTTGCTGTCGCAGTAGACAATAATGAAAATTCGGGTACCCAGAGTCTAGAACAAAAGCCACATGTTGTAATCTAGAAGCCTACCCCACTAGAGCCAAACAAGGATCTAGGACAGGTGTTGCTAATTTAAATATGGTTCTCTGGTTATTCTCTTTACTCAATATAACTTGTTTTGTTGTTTGTATTTAATTTAAGTTTTTCTTGCCTTCGATATTATTGCAAAAGTACTGACACATTTTTTTGTGTTTTGTTTTTGTTGTTATTATTTTGTTTTTCCTATATACCATCATTGCATTTATATGGGTATTGATTCGAGGGTTAGTCGATTAGGATGTATTCAAATGGCTGAAGGGTCTGATAAATGGGGAATCGATAATACTATAATTTGAACATGGTTGAAAGAAACAAAATACACTAAAGGGATAGAATTCGAGGGGATCATCTGTCACGGACAAAGGACATCACTAGGATTAATTCGGTTCAAAATAATTATTTATTGGAGCTTAAGGCGATGTGGCAACAATGGGATAAATCCATGAAGAAATATTTTCAGTTGGAATTTGGGGATATAGTGATGTTATTGGATGTCCAGTAGATCGAGAGCTAATCAGAGCAATGACACAATACTAGAATCTGGCGTACAACTGTTTCATGTTTGGGGACGTATATATGAAACCCACATTATAGGAGTATGAAGACTTGTTACGCTGCCCAAGAGCTGAGAAGGGTAATATCTATACGAGGCCCCCAATAATTCGAGCTTTAAAAGAAAGTTGAAAGCAGCTACTAGAAAGAACGAAGCCTGGTTTGAGGGAAAGCTAAAAAAAGAAGGGAAATGATGAGATGGTCGAAGAAAATGAGTGCATAAACTGGAAAGTCATTCAAGACTTGGTTCTAACAAGTGATGAGCCAGATAAGAAGAGAAGTGTATTCGCTTTATGTATCTAAGTGTTGGTGTTATTTCTAAGAACTGTGGGCTATATAGACCTATCAAATTTAGGGTTATTTGAGCCCCTAGTAAAGAAGGCTAACCCAGTACCAGCTATTTTTGGTGGAGACTTATAGATTGCTAACCGCTTGTAGGAAGGCAGGAGATGGAAGATTTTGGGGTTGTGCTCAGTTGTTGGAGATCTAGTTTCGATGACACAGAAAGGCCATGCCATACAGGGCTTGTAGGTTTTTAGATGATTACTCACCATTGGAAGAACACCTTACTGCATGCCCAATTAAGAAGATGTCAGAGGAGCAATGGAAGGAACTTTTTCTTAATATGAAGGATTAAGACGCTGCTTGAAAAGCTTTTTGGTTGAATCTGACAAGCTACCTGTACTGGTGTAGAAACTTTGATTGTGTCCCGTTTCCAAGAGTTTGGGGAGGGACATCTTATTTCCCGTTATTAGTGTCCCAACAATTCGAATCAAGACAATTTATTCCCGCCACGTAGGTATGGAAGAGTTTGTGTATGTGCACAAGACAGATGATTATAAGGTAAAAGTGATACCGTGAAGACATGAGGGGCACCAAGAAGAGTAAAGCTTTATGACGGATCAAAAGCTATGCCGAATTATAGAGAATGGAAATCTCGAAGAGTCAATGATAATATTCCCCAAAAAGATTCAATAATACCCGTTCGAATAATAAACATGCTAGAAATGCTCCGTTAGCTCTGGAAAAATTAAAATATGACCATGAGAAAGATTTGGGAGGGTATGAGAAGATAATTAATGATTTGAAACATGAGCTCACCATGACGAAGCTAGACGTGGATGTACAAAAAGGCAAAGAAAAGGATCTCCAAGAATAGAATCGAAAAATCAGTCATGAGTTGAAAGATTTGAAGAAAAAACCATAAAAACGAGGTTCAAGCAAGGTAGTCGAGAATTTGTCTAAAAATTGGGTTGGGTCGTGGTGGAAAAGAATGAGTACAAGAAGATGTATGAAGATAATGTGAACTCATCAAAGAAAAAGATTTGAAACCTGAAAGAATCAAACATTCGCGCTAAAAAGAAGCTAGATGAAGAAAAAGCTCAGAACTTAAAATTGTCATCTCAGAACTCAGAATTGTTATCTCTGAACTCAAAATTATCATCTCAGGTATCGTACATGGAGCAGGTCCTCACAGGATATTGCAACGAAGTAAAGGCTAATGCAGAACAAGAAAATGAAGAGCTGAAGAAGAAGATGGTAGAATTGGAAACTGTAGTGCAAGACTTGAAGGATAAGCTTCCAAGTTACGAGGGAGCATTGCACCCAGGAAACAATGCATGGAAAAGCAAGTTTGAAGCAGCTCAACGCACTATCCAAAGCTAGAATAATGAATTTGTTAACTTCAAGGGCCAAGTAAGGGGAATTGCTCAATATGTTAGATATTGTCCAGATATGCTATAACTTTGCTGCAACGCCCTAATATTGATCTCGAGCTTGAAGATGTTGTTACTCGTTTGCTACATTAGATAATTAATTTAGGAGTTAGATCTAGGAGCTTTCTATAATTAAAATTATCTATTTCCTGTATTCGACTTTTCTAGTTAATGAATGTTTCTTTAAAGACTAGCTTTTGAACTCAATAACACTTTTCATTCTTACATCCATGCATTCATGCATTTACATATTGCATTTCATCTTGCAAAGTATTAATAATTTTTAATAAGGAAAAGTTCTATGGCAGTTTGATTTTCAACCGTAATTATTCTGCATTTATACAGAACGCGTCTATACTCTAGGACCATGGCTGTAGAAGATAGGATCACTAGTTTAGAAAATGATTGCATGGAAACACAAAACATATTTGATAGGATTGAACAGTCAATAAAGGACCACTTTGCTCAAGCACAAAGGGAGATTATCAGCCAGTTAACTGCTTTACTATGACCAAAAGAATCTGGAAAAGGCAAGATACATGGAGATGCATTGAATGATTTAAATGACCAAGCGAATACTACATCTCATGTGAGGGAACATGAATGACCACCTCTTTTGAATAAGGTCTAGATCAACTTAGCCGGAGCAACTGCCAGTCACCCGGTCCATATTGGAGCAAACTTTGGAAGTGGTTATGAAGTCCCAAACCTAAACACCATCAACGAGATCGAGAGGATCCTTGCTGATATTGAGAAAAAAAATATGAAGAGCATTGCAAGGCCCTGAAAGGCTGGTTGCTAGAGATGCAGAAAGTGAATGAGCAAGGGTCTAGTGTTGTTGATATGAGCTTGGTTGCTGACCTAGTCCTTCCACCTAAATTTAAGGTACGAGACTTTGAAAAGTATGATGGGACGACCTACCAACAATACATCTCACTATGTACTGCCGTAAGATGGCTTCTTATCTGAAGGATGAGAAATTGCTGATTTATTGTTTTCAAGATTGCTTGTCGGGTCAGCAACTTGCTGGTATACCAGTTAAGTTGGGTAAATATTAGATCGTTAAAGGATCTTTGTTGAGCCTTTGTAGAGTAATACAAATACGAGACTAAAATGGTTCCTAGCCGAGTAATGTTGCAAGCTATGGAACATAAACCTAACAAAAGCCTTGGACAATATGCACAGAGGTGGAGAGATATGGAGAATGAGATTACCTATATGTTTGTGCATACTTTGAAAGGTCCACACTTTGAGCGTTTAATCGGTAATGTAACCCAGAACTTTACTAATATGGTGATGACCGGTGAGCTAATAGAGGCAGTAATCAAGAGCGAAATGATTGAAAGTAGAGAAAGCTCCCGTAAAAATTTCAAGAGGAAGGATAATTAAGTAAATAATATAAGTGCTTATGAGGTTCCAAAAAATGTTACAATCACATCGCCTAGTGCTACATCAGGAAATTCAAGAGTTTAAATAGGAAAGATTCTCGAGGCTAAAGAAATAAGAAGACCAATTTTACACCTTTACCAGTATCTTATGCTGAACTGTATCTGTAGTTGTTTAATGTAGACTTCATTTAGCCATACTATCTTACACCTCTTTAGCCTCCATACCCTCCATGCTATGATCCAAAGTCTCATCATGAGTATCATGCTGAGATCTGGGGCATACAATTGAGAATTGCACAGCATTCAAGAAGATGGTCCAAAATTTGATTAATACCGAGGCGTTGAAATTTGATGAACCCAGTATAGTAGCTAATTCGTTGCCTAACCATGGAGGAAGGGGAGTGAATGTTATCGAAGATGAGGATGAGGCCAAGCGGGTAATGGTGGATGTATCCAAGATCAAATCTCATTTGAAGTGGGTATTTAAACAATTGTACAACACTGGAATGATACAAATAGGCATAATAGTCGAGAAAGAAGAAAAATCAGAGATGTACTATGAGTATCATCAGGAGGATGGACACGAACTTTAGCACTGGTCTGAATTTAGGTGCCCGATTCAAAGAATGGCGAATAACAAGGAAATTAAATTCTTTGAAAAGACTAGAGAAAGAAGAGAGGTATAGGTGTGCACTTTTGAAAGTTCTAGAGTCAAGTACGAGGTGAGTAGACTATTGATCATTTTTGCTAGGCCAAAGGTTGGAAGTTCATCCAAGGAAGGAAGACCAACAATGACTCTCAAGATTGTGATTTCTCCTACAACATCATTTTCTTACAAGGACACCCTCAAGGTCCATCGGAACTATCCTGAGGACACAAAGTTGCTTGAGGAGGTAAAACTGTTAGATGAAATACATATAGTACTAGAAAGAAAGATGGATTAGAAGTCTGACGCAGAGCCAGTGAATAAAGTTGGACATTTCACAATGAGCGGTAGATGCTACTCACCTAAAACCTCCAAGGAGGCTGAAAAAGTAAAAGGGAAGGTTGTTGCAATACCAAAAAGAATCTTTGGTGAAAACCCGCTCCCAAGATAAATGAGCATGCAGAGAAGAATAGGCCTATGAGTTCTTGAAGTTTTTGAAGCATAATGAATATAATATAGTTGAGCAGTTGAAGAGACAACAAGCTAGATTTCTATCCTTGAAATATTATTGAGTTTGGAAGGGCACCATAATGCTTTGATCCAGGTGCTCAATCAAACATTTGTCCCAAATGATAAATCAATACACAAATTAGACAGGATTGTGAATCACATAACTGTTGACAACTACATTACCTTCACTGATGATGAGATCTCAGAGGGAGGAATGGGATCTGTCAACGCTCTGAATATCACGACTCATTGCAAAGGACATGTTCTCCCACGAGTATTGATTGATAATGGGTCAGCGCTGAATATTCTTCCGATGGTTACATTGCATAGGCTACCAATTGATGATTCACACATGAAGACCTAGAAGAATGATGTGAGGGCCTTTGATTGGATGACTCGAGATGTGTTAGGGAAAATTAGTGTACCTTTTTTGATTAGACCTGCATTTTACAATGTTGACTTTATGGTTATGCACA